>OX465295.1:333505524-334933603 GCA_949987735.1 Leucophora obtusa | reverse complement strand
GCGTGAACTGATAATGCAAGATCGTCATGTGACATATCGTGAGATAAAGACATCCTTGCACATTAGCTCCACTTCAATACATTCGATTCTGCATGAACACTTTGTTGTAAAAAAAATTTGCTCTCGTTGGATATTCCATAATTTATGAATCGCTCAAAAAAAGGCTCGCGTCGATTGGTGTAAGGGAATGTTTAAAAAGTTCGACCGTGGTGCTTCAAAAGACGTGTATAAAATCGTGACAGGCGACGAATCATGGATATATGCGTATGAGCCGGAAACAAAACAGCAATCGACCGTGTGGGTATTCCAAGACCAGCGAAATTCAACAAAAGTTGTTCGTGGAAGAAGCACAGCGAAGCAAATGGTCGCCTGTTTCTTCGGCCGAATGGGTCGTGTGGCCACTGTTCCGCTTGAGTAACGTATGACGGTCAATTCTGAGTGGTACACGACCATTTGTTTGCCAGAACTTTTCGGAGAATTTCGTAAAACTAACCCCCATTCTCCATCATGACAATGCGAGCTCTCACACATCTCGCCAAACAGGTGCATTTTTGAGCAGTCAAAACATCGAACTGATGACTCATCCTCCGTACAGTCCGTGATCAACTATTTATGAGCGCCGAAAAAGCAGTTGAAGCATTCAAAAACCATGTTTTGGAGGTGTTTCAAGAGGAATGGAAAAACTGGTATGACAAATGGTTTGAACGAATGCAAAAGTGTATTGATCATCAAATGATGTTTGTTATTATTTGCTATTTCCAAAATATATATAGATGTAACCCTCGTATGTACTTTTTGTAACAAGTATGAAAACGGAACAAATTGTTACACTACACCTCCCTTTATAAAAACCTGTATGTAAGTTAGTACAATGTAATCGGTACTTCACATCGCATGGACTTACAATATGGCATACTTGTGTATAACAATCGTATATGAAAGTAAAAAAATTATATTAAAAAAAATGGCAACTTATGTGACATGTACTTGTGTATACTAGTGAAGTATTGGCTTGCGGACGCTTGCAATGCAATCATATCCTGAGTAAAGTATACTTAGTTACACTCAGCCACAGAGTGAAAATTTTGCTGTTATTACGGGGAATTTTACTGTTTTAAGGCCCTGCGTTATATTTTTCTAATTTTAGCAACACATTTCTACTGATAAGTAGCCGCTACTATATTTTAGAAAAATTGTTGTAAATTGCAATTTAAAATCGATTTGCGAAAATCAGTAACAAAATTTACTAATTGTTAATAGTTTTAGTACAATGAAATTAGTATTGATAATTATTAAACGTTACCCAGCCAGCAATTTCGGAGCGCTCATAAATAAGATTTTTAAGTGGGTCATAGAAATGATTATTGTTTTTTTTTAAAACACTCTTTCTATGGTAGAAAATATGCACCCTCAGAAAACAATCCAAAAAGTTGTCTCTACAATCTAAAAAGCTGCCTCAAAATGAGGGTTGATTTTTGGGACTCAAAGAAGTTTCAAAAATTATTTAAATTTATGAAGAAAATTTCGATTTTATATGTTCTTTTTTCTGAGTACACAGGGGGCTCTTTTGGACGGACCACTTTCATAGGAAAAAGTAGAAAAATTTTTATATTTTTGGAGCTCTTTTTTTAGTCATTAATGATCATCTTTGTTTGGTGGGTACTAAATTTTATTAAAGTATTGTAAACTGCAATTTAAAATAAGTCTGCTGAAATTAGCAACAAATTGTACTAAAAAATAAAAAATTGTAAAACTTACAAAGAACCCAATTTAATAAAAATTTAATATATTTTAAATGAATGTTTTCTTAGTTTGACTCTAGATTTTAAATTAATATGATTTTCTGTTTAAATTATTTTTTAAATTACAGAAAGATGATACAATGTTCACAAGTAAATTACAAAGAATAAAAAATTTTAAAGAATTCGATAAGGCCAGCAAGACAGAATACGTATTTTCGGCTTTCGCTACAAAGCCATCATCAGTGTCATTTGCCTTGACGGGCAAATGACACTGATGCCTTTTTATCCTTTGTTATTATTACTCTTTTTTGCTTTGAATCTTAATTCTTAAGGTATCTCAGCTGGTTATATTCAAATCTGTGTATGATAAGCACAAATTTTTGAATTACAACGAACCGTTAAACTTAAATTTAAATGTATGTTATGTTATGTATGGTATGTTAATAACAAAAAACAAACAAAAAAAATAAAAAAAAATTTTGAAAATTACAAAAAAAATAATTTTTTGCCTTGTACCCAAAAATTTCCATCGATTTTCACTTTATCTTTTTTTGTCCTATTGCGACAAAATTTCACATCAAAGAAAAAATACTTTTTTGTGACACTTAAAAATTCATTAAGAAAAACTTTTATACGTTGTTGAACATCTCCAATTTACATATAAATATTTATATTTTTTGGTTGTGCATGTTATTTCTGATCATAAATGATGTCTATTTATGTAAATTTTTCAAAACTCAATTAACATATGATTTGTGAGAGATTTGGTGGAAAAAGAAATGTAAAAATACCAGTTTAACTCACCAAAAATAAGGAAGATAATATTATCAAGCAAATGGTAACTTAAAAGATAACAACTGATGATAGCAAAAAAAAAATACAACTTATCTCTTAACCAACAATTTTATGGTCTATCAAAAATTTGATAATATTGTGTATAAAAACAATATAAAAAATGCTCTTAAATATGGAATTTGAATAAATGTTTCGTATAAAAAATGCGACATTTGGTTAAATGTAGAATAACTAAATAATTTTAATTATGTTTTAAAATTATCGCTTAATATTCCTTAGTTATATATAAGTTTATTCCTAACTTACCAACCGACTGGCATAAATTCTAATCCTAACAATTTTTTTTTCATACATTTTTGCGTGCCATTATTATATGCGTGTCCATTTCAATTTATTCATATATATATTTTTCATTTTATTTTATAACATTGTAGCCTCATAAATAATGCCATAATAAATGTGTGTTTAATGTTTTTGGTGAATTATTTTCTTTTATATTATAATTGCTAATAAATCATATAAATTCTGTATTACTACAACTAACTAAAATTAAACATACAACAGACAATTAAAGCGTTAAATAAATTTAACATTAGTTTTTGCACAATTTTGCAAAATTGTTGTTTTATAATTTTCAGGCTATAAAATGCTCCATTAAATAGAAAAAAAAAACAACAGACATTGTTTTAAAGTTGCAATTTAATAAAATTAAATTAAATAAAACAAAATTGTTATGAGAGGTGAAAAAATCAAAGTGATTTTTGTGTATAAAAACGAAAGACTTAAGACGCAAACTTTGTGTTTATTCACACTGGACGAGTTTAATAAAATATAACAAGAAGACTTTACTTCATCAATCAATCATGTACATTTCGTGTTTTATTTTAAAGTAAATAATATATGAAGACATTAAAACACTAAGGGCGAGTAACTTACTTCCACATAACCAAGGTTTAACCTTAACCACAGATATTTCCATATAAATTTGACAAGGAATTCAAAACTAATATGGACTAAATATTTATCCGAATCATCAAATTTAGAACAAAATGGCATCGATTTGTAGTTGCATATTTTTGCATATTTTGACTACAAATGCATATTTGTTGCCTTTTTAATGCATATTTTGTGCGTTTTAAATATTTTAATATATTTTTTAACATATTTAACATATTTTTAATTTGTAGGAGCATTTCTTATTTTGTAAAAAAAAAATATAAAAACTTTTCATATATTGATTCAATTAAAATAAACATTCTTAAAAACCTTCACCTTTACTACAAAAAAGAAAAATTCGATTTTAAATCACAAAAGCCGACTATTATTTTAATTTTCGTATCATACAAAATATTTAAAACATACCTTAGAATTCTATTTTAAATTTGATATTTTCAAATTTTGTTTCCGTTTGTTTATAAATTTTCATTTTATTTTTGAATATTTTGTTTTGGTTTTCAATAAAAATAAACAAAATTTTTGAATGTTTGGCATTATTTTAAAAGTTCTATTTTAAATATTTTGTATAGCACGGTTAAAACAAAACGTTTGCTTTAAAATAAAGTCGACTTTAATAAAAATATACCTTTGAAAAAAATTAACTAACTTAAATATATTTTTAATTTTTTAAGGTGCATTATTTTTGCAAAAATAATAGTTTTTAGTGCATATTATATTTTTAATGCATATTTTTCTTTTTTAGCCACATATTTTAGGCGCATATTCTCCACTTTTAAGTGCTAACAATTCCTTGCTCTACTCATAGCTATGGCTAAGCACTAAACTCAGTTTATTTTTAGATAAGTTAGCAAGTCTTAACCATAGTAATGAACGTCAAATTTATATAGAAATATCTGTGGTTAACGCTTAACTCTGGTTATTTTTCAGATAAGTTACCGGCCCTAACAGATACAAAATTTATTACTTTATTATATATTTTTTTACTTCATTAAGCAATATTAGCAGTTGTTCAAATTATTGAATCATAAATTCAAAATCAATTGCTAATAACTGTGATATACAGTAAAATGCTACCTGTTTATATATTATATACATGTTCCGTATATATGGCACAATTTATAATAGCAATAATTCATAATATATAGTAGAGATACATGACATTATTAAAATTGTTAATTAAAGTTGCTCACATCCACATGTGGGTAAAAACCCGCAAAGCAAATTGAAACAAAAGAGAGACGAACAAAATAAAAGATATTCTAAATGCAAATGTCTTAAATAAATATTAAAAGAAATTATAAAAATATATGAGGTATTCTTTTTCAGCTGGATCACTCTTCTCCCCAAAACTGGTGCAGCCCAGACGGCAAACTTTGGATACTTTTTTGAGTGTTCTTTTTTATGAGTCAAAAATTTCTCAAATAAAACACATATTTTAGAAATTTTAAAATTTTTAATCAAAAATTCCTCCATTTCTTGGACGAATATATAAGTTTTCAGGAATGTACATGTCTATAATTTCTTGATATGAATTATCAAGAGTTTCATGAATACAATTCAACGCTTCCAATTTGAATCAATATCCCAGTTGGAAATATCATCAAGACGTCTTCAAGACGGCTTAATGAAATGTTGCTGTCACTGCTTATCCGGTCCCATACAAAAACCTTAAGACACCTGAAAACATTTTCATACAAATGTAAAAATTTCATCACGACAAATCATCAAGCGGACGTTACGCGGATTAAATGATGGCATATCCTTAAGACGTTTTGAGGAATTGTTTCCACAAAAATCGGATGACACCTCGTGACTATTCAGCAGCCCGTCACAAGTAGGGACTTATTCATAATATGTCACTAAGACGTCTTTAATATATTTCCTATAAACGCCTATTTGACATGGCAGCATTTTGTGGTAAAAAATACAAAAATTCAAAAAATATTTATAATTTTTAATAATTTATTGAAATAAATTAATGTCATACTTTGATTGTCCGGTGCTAACAAGTCTGCAGTTAGTCAGAGTTTTTAAAAACAGAATACAAAGCGCTGACATAACGTTAATACGTCGTAAGTAAAATTTCTTTAGCTGATGACTTGTATATAATAAGTCGCTGATGACATTGTCTTTAAGACGCAATTTCCAGCTAATATATATTACTGTGGCATTTCTTTAATTATTCATAAAACTCTTGACAATTCATATCAAAATTATATTTGACTAATAATATCAGAAATTGTTTCTGGATTAAGTTTTTTCTTAATTAAAGAAAATATACGTTCTATGTTGGCATTATATGCTGGTAAGAAAAAATAGTACTCAACAGGTTTTCTCATTTCATAGCAAACATCACTTTTAACAAGTTATCACGACTGATAAGTTGTTGTTATCAGTCGTGTTAATTGAAGTTGTTTACAAAATTTATCAGGATAAGGAACTTATTAAATAAATTTTCATCATTAAAAGCAATGTTATTTTTTTTTTTTAATTCAGCAGTTGGCTCACTGCTGATAAGCTTCAAATTAGGCAATAAAAGTAAGTGATGCCAAGTTAATTGAAATAACAGCGACAAAACAGCGATGCTAACAATTCAAAAGTTTAGAAGCAATTAAAAAGTTATGGGGAAAAGTGCAAAAAGTAGGACAACCCCGGACACTTACTGAAAAAGAAGGAGGACTGCCCCGGACTCCTTAAAAAAGAGGACGGTGTCCGGAGAAAAGAGGACGGATGGCAACCCTAGACCTACGTTATAGGGAGGAAAAAAATGGCGACCTGTGACCCGTGTCCCCCTCTAGAAATATGCCTTTGGGTATAAAAATACACCATGCAAAAAATTAAGGTGATCGGATAATGCGAACACGAGCCGCATCGGCCCTGAAGTTTGAAATACGATTTACAAGGCAAAAAAAAAACACTTTTTTGGACTTTGTAGAAAATACTGGTTCTTAAAAACTGTACTTTTGGAAAATGTAAATAGAATCGTAATCTAGACTGAATTACATTTCTGGCAATGTATAAAAATCCAAAATCGGTTGAAAAATATTTTAGTAATTGCAATTTTCTCAGACCATTGTTAAAATGAGATAAATTATGAAAATCGTAAAAACGAAAATATGTTTTTTCAATAACTTACAATGTTATAGCCTAGTTGCATTTCTGAGATCCACAAATATTCAGATATAAATTTTTGTCTCTCTTGGGTTATGATAACCTAGTCCCAAATATGGCCAAAGATGGGATTTTTTTTATAAATTTGCAAAACTCTAGTTTTGAGTTTTTAAAAATTTTGTTCAACAAAATATAAAGAAAAGTGGTCAACGCATAGAGGTCAATATACCTTAGAGAATAATTCTACTGAAAATTACATATATCCCTCTTTTAACTTAGCAGTGACGGCGTTTCAAATTTGAAAATTTTAGAGAAAAATGTGTAATTAGGACAATAATTTAGATAATAGTATTAATTTTTGTGTTTTTAGCTAGCAGTAACAAAATCACTTTCACTTTCTTTTAATTCTGATGCAAGAGATTATTTTCCGAAAAGTTTATAAAATTCGGACAATGTTAACCCTTTGGTCAAATATGAAATTTTTGAAATTTTGCGATTTTTCCTGGAAATATATCAAAACAATGTGTTGTTTCTTGCGGAGTTTGGTCAAAGTTGTCTAAATAACTCTGTTAAGACCAACTTTTATACATAGTAATAAAAAATTAGAAATTAACCCTTAAAGGCACATGGGGTCAAAATGAATCCAAATTTTTTTAAAGTAAAAAAACTGCCATTTGACGTGAAAATCGTTATAAAAACCTTTAATTAAGTATTTTCTATAAAAAAATTTAAATTAACCTATTTGAGAGCATGATGTCAAAATTACCCATTTTTATGTTAAATAACGCTGTTTGGATGAAAAAATTATGTAATTTTTTGTATGGTGTACTTTTATACCCAAAAGCACATTTCTAGGGGGGGAGGGGGGTTCGGCCTTAAATCGCAAGTTGAAAAATAAGGTCAATCCTAATATATATTGCACAATAACAGTATATCACTTCTGAAATAGCATTTTCCATCAAAAAGTTTCATTTTTATACAATCTGAAAAGTTTGGGTATACCTAACATTAAAAAAGAAAATAAATTTTTTTTAGTAAAATCGCGAGATTTTAAAAAATTAAAAAAAAAAATTTCCCTGCGGCGCAATTCAACTATATCAGTTCTGAAATTGCATTTCTCATCAATAAAAAGTCGACTCCTTTTGTCATTTCCACTTCTAACTGCCTTTTGTGTTCCAAATTTTCGAAATAAACAACAAAAAAAATGGCCATTTACAGGGTTTTACCAAAACTAAAATAATGTGATTTTAGACTTCTTTAATTTTTCGAAGGTCTAGAATTTAACAAAATGCCTCTAATTCGATTCACGTCCAACGGATTGGTAAAAAAAACCGCATTTTTGAAATCGTGAGAAAATTTTCTTTCATTTGAGTACCATTTTCGTTCATAATAATATTTTACTTTTTTCGACCCCCCCTATAGGTCGAAAAATGGCTCTAGTTAGGGCTAAGTTTTATAGATATAAAAAAAACAGATTTCCTTTAATTTGAGTACCCACACTTATATGTTACTATGTCCGTTTTTTGTCCCCACGGGCATCACGGGGCCGAGCCCCTCCCAAAATTAATTTCGGTTTTTTTCTTTTTTAATTCCAGAGGGGGTCATATTTTATTTTTTTTTTTTTGCCAAAACCCCATAAACTGCAGTTTTGCCAAAAATTTAACCAATATATAAATAAAATTTCTACTAGGTTTATCGAAATTCCTTAGCAAGAGTTTAATGATTTTTTGCTAGCTTTAATTTTCTTACATTAGGGTGGTACATTTGGGTGGTAGCAACTGAGATCTGGTGGGTAACTACTAGAAGGGGAGGGCCCTTAGAGCAAAACACTGGTCTACTCGAGAGAAAAACATCGATGTATCATACTTTAAGATCCGACTGTAAATGCCAAAGATATAATGAACGAGTAAAAAGGTTAAAGTCGGGCATGCCGACTATACAATACCCTACACGAGTCTGGTTAAAAGCCAACTAATGTTTGGATCCGAAATTCGAATGGGTTAAAATGGGACTTGTGTCAAAATTTTCTATAATGTGAGTCAGCGAACAAAATTTCATTAAAATATCTTAATATTTGCGACCAGCAGTTTCTAACCAAGCCAATTTTGGGAGGAACCTTATATGGGCACTAGGTCTAAACATGGACCGCTGTTAACCAAAATTAAAATTTGCGACCTGCAGCGTATAAACAATATAATTTTGGGAGGACCCTTATATGGGCACTAGGTCTAAACATGGACCGATTTTAACCAAAATCAATAGGCTTCGTCCTTGGTCCAACATAGGTCTGTGTACCAAGTTTCATCAAAATATCTTAATATTTGCGACCTGTAGAGTGCGCACAAGAATGCATGGACAGACAGACGGACAGACGGACGGACGGGCGGACGGACGGGCGGACGGACGGGCGGACGGACAGACGGACATCGTTAAACCGAAATAAAAAAAATTCTGAGCCGATCGGTATACTATAAGGTGGGTCTAGGACCAATATTTTTTGGTGGTACAAACATCAGCACAAACTTATAATACCCTGACCACGTAGTGGTGTAGGGTATAAAAATGTAAAATGGCGACCCCTACGTTCGGCAAGAAAAAAAATTTTTTTTGAAACCTCTTTGCAAAAATTGGAGGGTGTACGGCGCACTTTTTTTTGCCTGTCAGGTGGTACGGTCTACTGTTCAGGTTGCCTAATAAAAATCGAAATTTCATTTTCTAAAATTCAAAATGCCGAATATATTTAATTGAAAATTAAAAAAAAAACCTATTGTGGATCCGCTATTTTTAATTTTGAAAATCTAACTTTAGGTTCTTGTTTCCCAAACCTTAAAAATCAGTGAGTGAAAAATTTCAAAAGAATCCGATTACTTTTTAAAAAAAACTTCGGACATTTTTGTTACGCCATATTGAATTTTAAAAAATGCCGCTCAGTATTGAAAACTAAATATTTTGAATTGATTTTAAAAATTAAAATTGTTGGTATAAATTAAAATTAATTGTGGATTGAGTGGTGGTCCAGTTGAAAAAGAATACCTCATATATAAAGTAAAAACGAATAAAAGTAACCTCAATTTAAAAATATTGTTAAAATTCATTAAATGCCTAGAGGCATTTATTAATAAAAATATATAAATATATTTTAATGCTTCTATATAATTACATATAATGAAACAATAAAAAAAAATACTAATAGCCAGAAATAGAGATGACAAACGTGTGGTTAATTCAGTCGTTAATTTATCATTAAAAGAACTATATATATATATCTGTAACTTTCAAGTTTATCTCAAATACGTTTCAAGAATGTTGAAAATTGTGTAAATGTTGCTTCTTTGGAAAGCCTTCTCAAACTCACAGACTTTTCCAATGTTTCATTTTATATAACGGACCAGCTTAAAAAATTGCGATATAGCTCTAGTGGGTAGTGTGAGTAGTGGGTATCGAGTATTTGTCTTTTTTTGGGAACCCAAATAATACAAAAGGTTAGTATCGTACTAAAGATACTTAGTAAAAAATATATTTATTGCGATAAATTTTGCAAATGTTTTGCTTGAAATTTTGCAAGAACAGTTTTTAGAGGTCACCCCATATTATACTAAAAGTTGGACTTTGGGGACAACTTGGAAAGCTATGCTGCCATATAAAATTTTTGAAAAGTCGCGATTTTATTGTATAGGCCGCTATAGATGAATACATTTTTTTTGTTGAAATATTTCCTTTTAATTGCTTATTTACTATGCCATATCATTTATTCAGGCCGATTTTCAAGTTTTATGCATCAGATTTTAAGCCTAAGTATGAATACAGGTCCTGTGCCTACATTTCACCACAAAAAATTTATATTGATTGCATTTGAAACTTTTTGTTAATAAAAAACTAAATGGAAAACCGCTAAACTTTAAGGACATTTCGCGGAAAATATGTACCTTATTGAATGGTCGGCGCTCTATTTATTTTTAAAAGTCAAGATTTTGCCATGCAGTGTTATGTTTATTAGTCTGTAGCTGAAATATTGAGTTATCTGCTTCAATAATTTAAAGAAAATTAAAGATGGGTTTTTTGAGATATTTGCAAATTAAGGATATTTTTCAAATTGAATTATCCTTTTTGTATTCAACAATTTATTTTTGCAATTTATTTTGAAAGTAGATTATATAAGTGTTGCTAGGTGAAAATGTTATAACAATCAGATAACGCGTTCAAAAGTTGTAATCATTTGAACATCATGTATTTTTCTCAAATTTATTGAAATAAATCAACTAAAAGCAGCGAAAAAAAGCGAAATGAGACGAATTTTACAAAAATTTAAAAACGGAAATTTTCTTGATAGTCATGAGAATCTACAAACCGAATTTTGTCCAAATCCAGAGACCTTCTTCCGATGACTGTACCGCACAGTGATTTGATCCCATATAATGATTGGACAAAAATAGAAGGAGTGGAGACAGAGTTTTGAAATTTTGTACACACAGAAAATAAATTGGTTGGAATTCTATCGGAACCAACGAAATATATTCATCATTCAATAATTTTAATTGCAGTTATTTAAAATTCATCATCAGGAAAGTTATATTTATTTGTGAACAAAAAATATATATGATGAACCAAAACACTGTCACATTATCCAAAATATTGGGTTTTCTAACCAATATTGAAAAATTACTAACTTCCACATTACCTTCAATACCAACAACCACCAATTTATAGAAGATTTAGTCATTTGAATAAAATATCGACAGCAACAATTTAGTATCAGTTGTGTTTCAATAAAATCGATCACTCTATCCAAAGTATTAGTTTTTCCAATCAATTTAAAATTTTTTTTTTACTTTAGTAGCTTTAACCATTAATTTCCATTATTTTGGTAATTGTAATAATATATTGAGACAAGGAACAGAAATTTTATTTATCATAATAAAATTTTGGAATCTATCATATTTTTTCGTTTCATACATATGCGTGTTTAAATTCTAAGTTAGACAACAACTAAACGTAAGTATCTGTGGCGTAGTAGGTAGAGACACAGCCTTATAGCCTTAGAGATTTGAGTTCAAACCTCAACCAAGGCATTACTTTTTTTTTTAAATAATTTTTTTTATTGATTCAAATTAAATGACACAATTGATTTTCTGTTGTGAATATAATTTTATTCAAAAACAAAATATTAAAATTTTCAACCTGAAAAAATTCAAATTTGAAATTTGACAAAAAAGATTTTTGTCGAGTTTAGCCTAGAGGAAAAGCAATGGGCTGACAAACGGAAGGTCGCCGGTACAATCCCAGTTCGCGATATAAATTTTTTTTTAATTTTTTTTTTATTCAAATTAAAAGACACAACTGATTTTCTGTTGTTGATATAATTTTATTTATAGACAAAATATTCAAACCTGAAGAAATTCAAATTTGAAATTTGACTAAAAAAATTTAAATAGAGCTTAGCTGAGGGAAAGCAATGGGCTGACAAGCGGAGGGTCGGGGGTTCGATCCCAGTTAGCGACAAAAAAAAAATTGAAATTTTTAAATTAATTTTGTGGAACGTGTTTTTCTATTTATAGAATTTATAATCCACAAACATTAAAGTAATCTATTAACACAACAAAAATTCAAAAATTTTAAATAAATTTCGGTAGTTACAATGGTATTAAAAATAAATAAAAGTGATTGTACCTGGAACTACAAAAATTCGGTTGGCGAAAAATTCGGTTGGAACTACGAATCTGTTTTCTGTGTGTATACAGACATAGAACCCCTTAGTTAAGAAAATTTTTAATTTTTGGAAATATCGGGACAAGGACATTAGCTACATAAATGGACGTAAAATTACAAAAATCATCCATTGAGATGCACATAAAACTGGAAACGTTTGTGTAAATTTTTATCAAAAACGAAGCAAGGACTCTTATTCCTGCCATATATTCTTTATTTTAAAATCTTATTCTTTATTTTAAACCTGCATCCGATCATCCGATTGCGATGAAATTTAGCACGTGAATTGATATAAGGTCAAGCCACATTTGTGCCAAATTTGGTTAAAATCGATTCATTAATAAAAAAAATGCTTTACACAAAAAATGGGTTTTAAACGCTTAAAATGATTTTTCTGAAAAAAAAAAAATTAATTAGGATTAATATAGGAAACCATGTGCATCCTCCATTTTAGGAATTCGGTATGTTCAGCGAACTTATGTAAAACACTACGAGGAATATTTTTGCTCAACATTTTAACCTTCTATCTCTTCAATTAAAGGGACTTTTTTGCCCCTTTTTATAAAGGGACAAAAACGACCCGTAAGTTGAATAGTTAGAGGGTTAAAATGTTCCCCAAAAATATTTGTCATGAAATTCTACTATATGTCTCTGAAGATATCAGCATTGAAAATTTAATAAGTAAAAACTTAAAATGTGTTTAAGGGTTAAGCCTGGATCAGCCAGACGTAAACGTAAACGTATCTCTGCATAGCTGAATTAATAAGTTAAATAAGAACAGAAGATGTGTTGTGTTTTTTGTTTCATTCTTATGCATTCAATATAGAGCAAACGTAAATACACAACGAAAATCTGTTGTGAATAGATTTTTGTTGTTTATTTACGTTTGCTCTATATTGCATGCATAACAATGAAACAAAAAACACAACACATCTCCTGTTCTTATTTATCTTATTAATTCAGCTATGCAGAGCTACGTTTACGTTTACGTCTGGCTGATCCAGGCTTTAATTTCGTACTTATTCAGAATTGGCGCTCAAATGTCCCACAAACCTGGATTTTAGGGAGAAACCATGGGAATCTTCCATTTTAGGTATAGGATTTGTTCAGCAAGCTTATGTAACACACTACGAGGAACATTTTCGTGGAACATTTTAACCCTCTAACTCTTCAACTTATGGGTCTTTTTTTGTCCCTTTTTAAAATTCTTGGCCCAAAAAATTCCCTTTCATTGAAGAGTTAGAGAGTTAGAATGTTCCACAAAAATGTTTCTCGTAGTATTTTACAAAAGTCCGCTCAACACATCCTATACCTAAAATGGAAGGTTCACATGGTTTGAATACTAAACACTCTTAAATGCGTGAAATTTGTGTAAAAATCATGAATTTAGGGATTTCAAAAAATCCATTTTTTTTTTAATTTGTGGTAAAAAATAGTGATTAATTTTTTAATGATCTATAATATAACAGTATAAACTTACAAAAAAAGAAGAAAAAAATATCTAATTTTATATAATTTTTATCAAATATTTTTTTCACATTTGTTTGAGTTACTTTCTAATCTTTAAAAAAATGCTTAATCACAATTTGAGACAAACATTTTTTTTTTATTTTTGTCCACGGGACGAAGCATTGTGTACCGGTTCCCTTTGGAATGATTCTATACTTAGACAGTATTAGACGCAAATGATAACTCTGTTCATATGAACATCCAAACTTTCGAAATAATCTTAAGACTGAAAGGCCTTATTTCCAGAAACTGAGCGAAATTGACAAAAATCGGAAAATTAAAAATGAAAAATTTACTATTTGACTTCAGCTGTATTTTCGCTCATATCTATCAACACTAAAGTGCTTATGCATAATAATTTGAACATCTTATAACAAGTTTATAAAATGAATTTTGTATGAAAAATTTATTTTATAAGTAACTTATAAATTTAAAAACTGATTATGCATATGACCCTAAATATTTAAAGCAAATCTACGTTTAACTGATTAAAGTATTAAAAAAATTATAAACAGTTAAATGTAGTGCGAAGTATAAACGTTGAATTTTCAACGAAAAGTAATGTGTTCATACGAAAAGTAATGTGTTACTTTTCGTCTCAAACACGCTTTGTGTACTTTGAGTTTTTTCTAAGTTAACGGTTATAGTTAATCCGCAAACACAGCTTTGTTGAAACAGTTGTGGCGCCTAACATAGATTGAAGATATAGAGTTGGAGAAATTTGTTGCAACGTTTTAGTTCCTAGCCCTGTTATGTTATTTTAACTCGGTGTGGTTTAGTGCTATGGGAATACCTGAGGAGGACGCTGCGATTCGTATAAGGGATAGGGAAACTCATACATATTTTCCAAATTTATGGTGCCGTCGCTGGGAATCGAACCCGCAACCTTATGTGTAACAATCCGAAGCACTAACCATTACACCACAACGCCCACAAGCTTTTGTTATGTTGATTAATGTTGATTAAAAATTATAAATTTCACGAGGATTTACTGTAACAAAGTCTTATTAAAAAATCTGTATTACAAACTTCAATGTGTTACGGAAACTTTTTAAAAGTAATATCATATTGTATTATATTTTTCATGTAATTTTTTATATTTGTAAAAAATTATATCCCTAATGAAGAGGCGACAATTTTCGGTTATAAATCCGTAAAGGCTTCATTAGTCTAATCGTAAAGTATAAAAACGTATCTGTAATCAATTCAATGTGTTAAAATAATATAGAAATATATTTTTATCTTTTTTCTATGCATTGAAACTGTTGTCAAGTAAAATCGTAAAAAAGTTCTGTTGAAAATAGAAATTTTATATTTTATTACATGACATTTAATTCTATGCTCAAGAAAAGGATAAAAAATACAATATTTTTATTTTTTATACTCTTTTTATTCATTATGAGAATGATACGTTACTTTTTTTACGATACTTCCAAACTAATTTGGGCTTAAACCAGAAATTTCAAAATAAAGTCAACACATTTAGAAAATTTCATCTCGGCTATCGCAACTGTCTGGATTTTAGCAACTGCCTCGATTTCTTTTAGTTGTGTAAAGCGAGGTCGTACTGTATATCCAAAGTTCATTAACAACTGCGGGTTCGTTCCAAGATATTTAAAAATTCTTAAGTGCCATTACTACCTGAAATTTGCTAATTGGCTAAACATCGGAACTGTCCAATGCATGCACTTAGTATATATTAAGAGTGTTTTAAAACATAAACTTACCAAATTTTGTGTATTATGTTGTTATTTCCTTCGTTTTATGAACGAGACAATTCAGCATAATCTTAGTTTCTTTTTATTCTTTTAATACAAAAAAAAAACAAACTATTAGATAATTTTATATTTAATTCACAATCATAGATGAAACGACATATTTCAATAGCATACTTATTAATTTAAATATTTGCGTTTTTTTTTTAAATAAATAAATAACTTTTACACAAACACGTTGAGAATTATTATTAATTCGTATATCGTATAATAAACAAAAGCCACTGGTTTCTAATAGCGAAATCTGCATAACAATTAATTAGATGTTTTACACAAATCTTTTATTGTATCTGGTAGCTAAAGATAATTAATCAAATCAACAAAATGATATGAAAGATAAAAATAATAGATACACAAGCATCTAATGATAAACCTAAAACTACTGGCAAACAAAAGTAGTTTTAAGTGGTATAATATATTTTTTTAAAAAGTTATATTTTAAATTTATTTTGAGTGTTGATATTGTTGAGACATAAGTACACAGTATATGTTATTTTGATGATTAATGACTTTTGAATAACAATGCCAGATAAAGAGTTTCGAAAAGATTATTCTCAAACGGTTTTTGGGTAGATAATGGGCGTTGTTTTTAAAAATTTTTGGTTTAATTTTATATAATTTTAAATTTATCTTTTTAGTTTGATAATTTTTTTAGACTAATTTTTTATATTTTAATTAACACATATTTTAATAATTACTTTTATCTCAAACTTTTTGTATTCTGTTTCACCATAATTTTTATCGTCGGCTTTATGCAAAATTTTTGCTCTGCTTTGTTTTTATTTCATTAAAAACATGGCAAATTTTAAATTACGCGCTTTTTCCGCGTTAATTATAATAACGACAAACATACACTAGTAGCGCGTTGGCGAATTTCGTTTTACATAAGCCGTAAAGGAGAAAATACAACAATAAACATAAAAGCCACAACAGTATCATACAAAAAAAAACCGCAAACACGTTTCTAAAGACACCCCACTTATAAACAAAAACTTTGATTAAATTTGTTTGTTAGTATTAGTGTAACCGAATTCAGTAAACTAAAATTCAAGATGGAGCCTTTAAACACAAACTCCACTTTTCTTTTTGAGGAGTTTTACAATAACAACAAGAACTAAGAAAACTAGTTTTATTGATTCTTAAGTTTTCTGTTTTTACCGACGCTACGAAAATTCTTAAGCTTCCGGTTGGACAACAAGTCTGGCCAGTATTGTGTTAAAGTTATTAATGCTTCTGTTCTGTTTCGTTACGTACGAACAAAAGAAAAATAAACAAAATAAAAAAAAAACTTGTTTATAAAGCGTCTACCGTTTTTTACACTATCAGCCAATGATAGCAATTTTATCGAAATAAAAAGCGCTTAAATTATAAAAGACTTATTTCAATATGTAAGTTCACTGAAAACTTAATAGGGCACGTGCGACATTGGGGTATACTTTTACGCTGGGCTTCAGTGTTGCGATTTTAGCATATTTTCTGCTAGATTTAGCAGATCGAGTTTGAAAATTCCATATTTATTTTAGACAAAAGCATATTTTTGTCCACACAAGATTTAGGTTTTATTATTTTTTTCAACAATGATTACACTACTTTTTTAAATGTTTAAACGGGTATACGTTAAAAAAACTGTCAAAAATGTTTATCTAATACGAAAACTTAACAAAAACACGGCTAGGAGAGTAAAAATTGCAATATTTTTTATGCAACAGATTTATAGCATATTTTTGTAAAATTTATCAGATTTCTATTATGATTTAGCATATTTGGAATGAAAGTTTCTGGCAACACTGCTGGTCTTCATACTGACTTTTATGAGTTCTATAAGACTTTTATTGTTCCAAATAATTTGTTGTATAATAGCTACTTGTCCTTTGTATCCCTTTCTATTGTCTATTCTATCAACTTTTGTATGAAATTGTGCCAAAAACAACAGCTTCTATAGCTCCAATATGTAACCGTTTGCCATAGAATCAGTTCTGAAACTAGTTCTAGAACTCATTTTTCGTCAGTTACACCTTACAAATCAGAATAGTGAATCGGGTTCCTGAACTAGTTCCATGGAATCGATTCTAGTCAGTTGCGGAATTGGTGTAGTTGGCAGCCGATTTTAAAAAATTTCCTTTTAAGCAAAAATTTGTTGTTATTTTCTATATAGTTAATCCCGCATAAGGAAACCCAGCATTAAATCACTATAAAAAATTAAATGCTTCTCAAAGGTCAAGGTGCTAATCGATTATAGTAAAGCCAATAATCTTCTAACTTTTTTAACGTCGTTTGTTAAAGTTTTTCATTATTTACGAAAAAATTAAAAAGGATAAGTAAAAAATCAAATAAAAATAAAACCCTAAAAATGCTAAGAAAAATTCAAGAAGAAAAGCTAATGTCATACGGGCTTAAAAATAACAATGTATAAAAATCCGCTTTAAAGCTTTCAAATTTGCATACATCGGGTTAAAAAACTTGTATAGGGGAAATTTAAAAAAACATTTTTTCCAAAAACTATTGTTTTATGATCCTGTTTTCAAAACTGAGAAAAATTATCCAAGCTTCCGCGATAAGATCATAAAGTCAGCCAAAATTTAAAATTTTTGACATTTTAATCTAATTTTATTCAGATACCTGCCATGCTAGGTAATTTCTAAAATGTGATTATAGGCTTTGTGGTAACCCAGCAAAACCTTGGTAATGACTGGTCATTACTACATGCATTACTTAGATCTCATATCTCATTACCCGTTGAATTACTTTTAAACTGAATGTAATGAGTTACCGACAATTATACCCCATACATTACTATTTCACAATAGCTGAAACCAATAATATATGTTCTAAATCATTAAAAACCATAACTATGGCGTAGCCTAGTGGTTATCGTTTTTGCCTGACAGACATGAGGATCGCTGCTCAACTCGTGTTAGCTTCCATTGTTGTTTTTTTTTTTGGAATTTATATTAAACATCTATTTATAGAAATGTTGATGTTCATTAAGCAGTATTTAATAACAACAAGTTTTGTGAAAAATAGACATGTATAACAGTTGCCACAATAAATGTGTACATAAGTTAAAGCATTAAAAATCATAGTGATGTCGTGGTCTAATGGTTAGAGTGTTTGCCTGAGAATCGTGGGGTACGCTGATCAATACGTGTCAGCTCCTATTGGTTTTTAAATTTTTATATTTTTTAAAGTCTATATTCAACATCTATTTATAGAACAGCTGATAAACTACTTACAGGTAACATCAGTGTAATGACTTTCCTCCAATGACATCACCATGTTAAAATAAGTAGTTTAGTAATTAAAAGGTAACTAGTGAACACTTAAGATTTCAATACCTAAAACTCATTACATGGTAATGAAAGGTTTTGCTGGGAATCTACACAATTTTAATAAGACTTGTTAAAACTTCTAACAAAAAAGGGAACGGAACAAATAAATAAAAAATTTGGTCACAAAATTATTGCAAAACACTGTTAGTCATGCAAAAATATTATGAGATAAGAGATTTTAAAATTTATTTGCGGTTTATTTTCAACAACGTACTTCATTTCATAAACAGAGTGCAGAGCATTTTAAATGTTAATAAAAAATGTTAACAGACAAATACATAGCAAAGCTTGAAAATCTGAAATCGCCTTATACATAAATCAAAGAGCATTTAAATATTAAATTTTGTCAATGGCCCTGCAAATCAGGGATGATAAAGTTAGTACTATAGTACTTTTTATGGTACTATTAGAACCTCAAAAGTACTATGGTACTCCTACGACTTATTTAGTACTATTTACAATATTTTCATATTTTATTTTTTTTAATTTTCATACCAAATATTGTGTTTAAAATGAGAAAGTGTTGAAAAAGCCAAGTAAAAGATTTTAAAATTTATGGAAACTTAATTCTGTGAAAAAAATTATTAAAATATATTTACAAAAACAAGACGAATTTAGATTTTTCGAAAATTTCGTATTTTTTATTTAAAAAATCCTTAATAATCGCAACTGATAACCTAGAAGTTGCGTTCATCGAGGGTGATGTTAATTGAGGTGGTACTTAATTTAATGGTTGAATAAATCAAACTAACTAACTTTATCAAATCCCTTAATTAGAAATTTATTCCCTTTAAAATAATTTTCGCTTTCAAAGGAAATTGAGTAGGACTTTCAACTTCATTCAAATAAAAATCTGAATCAAACGTCAGCACAAAGTTATTATATTCCTTACCACATAATTCATGGTATAATTCCATAGAAACAAGTTTAACAAGTTCAAACATCGATTTTTCCGATAGTGGAAGGGATCGTAGCTCCGTGCTTATGCTATCTATTACGTCTGATATTCTAGTTCGTGAATTGTAAATATCGGCCCGACAGTTTGCGAGATAAAGCCAAAATGATGATCTTGATTTTTTCGGGTTTTTTATTTTTTTTAACTTTACATTGGTTCCAACCGAATCGTTCGGTTGCTGTAACCGATACTTCGGTTGTCCCAACCTAAAATATGGTTGCGACAACCGGAAGTGATTTGAAAAAACCTTCATTTTACGAATTTTTTCGAGTACAAAACGCTGTAAAAAGAGCCGGGAGCCAAACTTGAGCCTGAATCTTTGCACGGAAGGATCACTACCTCATTAACGAATAAAATTATTTAGGTCCCGTGGAAGAAATTGTAAAAAAAATGCTGTGATTTGTTTATACCATTAAATACAAATGCGTTCAATATCAGATAGGACCTCATGATTACTAGGTCAAAACATGGATCGATTTTAACCATTTTCAGTAGCGTTAGTAATCGATGCTGTACAAACTTATGTACCAAATTTTGTCAAATTATCTTTTAAAATGCGAACTACTTATAGTTTTATTATAAAAATCGTTCATTTTATAAGAACAGACGAACCGACATCATTAACACCAACTCAATACACCCAGAGAGTGGTGTAGAGTACATAAAATATTTTTTGGTACTATGGGGGTCGAAAATGTACTATTTTTTAAACAAGTTGGTACTATTTTGAAAATCCCATTTATCATCCCTGCTGCAAATTGCTCAATATTTTTTGTGTAAAAAAATATTATGTCCCTGCAAGCATTTGGAAGATATCTTCCAAGAAGATATTAAAGCGATATCTCCTATTTTTCATTTGAATGAAAATATTCAAGTAGTATTTTAAAATTATCTTCCTTTTATTATTTGGAAGATAATTTGGTGATATTTGGAAAAAAATAATTCAAAAATTGAATTTTTTGTCATAGGTTTTTATGATGATATTGCGGCAATATTACCTTCTTATCATCCGGAAGATAAAGAAAATTTGTTTCTTCTTTGTCATTTTGGATAAAATTAAAACAAAATTTGTATAAAAACAATCAACAAACACATAGGAAAGAAATTCCTTGAAAAAATCAAGATCTAATGCGAGGAAAAAATCGGCTACGTTGAAATCAAGATAATTAATGTGTTGGTCAATGGATTATGTATGCAGATCTTCTTTTTCAGGCTTAAATTTAATATTTAAAAATTAAAACCTTTATATTGTACCGGGGAGTTTATTTAACGATATCACATTTTTATCTTCCAGATGATAACTTAGCGATATCGCCGATTTATCTTTCTGGGGTATTGCTTTCGTGTTGCCTGAAAGTATTGCTTTCGTGTAACAGTTATTCCCGACGAAGAAACTTCCGCAATACGAAATTGATATTGCCGGTAATAAATGTTTTCTTCCTGGCAATATGATCGGGGAATCTTCTTCGTATTGCCATGCTTGCTGGGGTGCGTTCAAACATGAACGAACACAGACTTGTTAATCAGGGATGGAAAAGGTTCGCTCGTTCGGTGCGAAACGAGCGAACCCATATTTTAAACCAAAGCTTGGTGGTTAGTTTGCAAAAAAAAAACAAAAAAAATTTTACAAAAAGGAAAATTTTTGCGTCAATGTAGTTAAGAGTTAAAAAGTGGGGTCAAAACTTAAACCCGTTTTTGTATCTTAAATATATAAAAATTTGATTTATTTATAAACAGCACCATATGAACATTTTTAGCAGCCATTTTTTACCTCCAAATACTGGACACTATGGTCTCAGGTACCAGCGAAGTTCTCTGCGAATGTTCGAGGCTGTTTGACAGGAGACTCAGGTTTCTGGGTGACCGTTTCTTACCACGTTCTGTTATTTGGGATAATTCTCCTAATAGGATTATTAGCTTTACTGGTAGCTTGAATCTCCAGAAAACTCTAGGCAGCACAAAACGCCTATATTGGTCATGGTGTGTTGTGCCTTCTAATCTAATCTAATCTCCAAATATGATTTTGGGCAGCTGAATAAACACGAGTCCCTCAGATTTTTCATGAACGTAACTCCTCGCTTATGTCAACAACTAAAAGTTGTAGTTATTAAGGTTTTTCGCACCATAAAGCCCTTTTTCGCATTCCACCGTTGTTTTACAAATTTTTAAGTGTGATTTCTTAAAATTTGTAATCTAGGGACTATAATACCGATCTCATACAATAAAGTTTGGTGGTTGGTTGCAAAAAAAATCCCGAAAACATTCCAAAAAGCAAATTTTTTGCATTATTATATTTGTTTACAGAATGTAAATCGCAGATTAAGTTTTTTAATTAAATTTTTGTACCGTAAGTTCTTTTTTTGCGTGCTGCTATTATGTGCATTTTTTAATTGCGGTTGTTTTAAATTTTTAATCTAGAGACAATAACACACATTTCATAAAACAAAGTTTGGTGGCTAGTTGCAAAAAAAAACGCAAAAAACAAAATTTGCAAAAAAGAAAAATTTTTCATCAATATATTTGTTTGCAGTATGTAAATCGCTTATTAAGTTTTTTAATTAATTTTTCGCTTTCCGCAATTTTTTAAGTCTGATTTTTTAAAACTCATAATCTAGGGACTATAATACCAATTTCAAAACCAAACATCGGGTTTCTAGAAGGCGTTCGTTGTCACACGAATGAGTGACAACACCCAGCAAAAACATACATTACCGAGTAATTAAGCGAGTAAGTTTCACTACTTACCAGGCTATTTACTCGCAACATTACTTTTGTTCGCGATGTCCAAAAATTCATGGGTGGTCATTACCCACAGTGAAAGAATAAGTAGTTACCCAAAAAGATAGAATAAGTGGTTACTCAGAAGTTAGGAAATAAGTGGATACCCTACATTGTAAAATAGTTAGTCATATTGACAAAAAAGTTTTTACTTTGGAAAATTTCCTATTTAGGATAAAACAAATTTATAAATAAAATATTAATATAAAAAAGACTAAATCAGTACTTATTTAATCAATTACCAGTAAGTCATTACTTTGCAAGAATATATAAGTACTTCTATAACTTATTATCGGTAAGTTATTATTTTGTATTTTAAAATACTGCACAAGGTAATGACCTATCATTACTTGGTAATCCGTATGGTAATGACCTGTCATTACCAAATTTTTGCTGTGCATGTATTTTCTTATTGTATTTTCGTTCGTTCGTTTGGAGCAAAATGTCATCTAGAAACACCACCAAAGTTTGGTTCTTAATTCGCAAAAAGATAAAAAAATCGTCAAAAAATTTTGTAGAAAGAAAAATTTTTGCATCTTATATTCGTTTGCAGTATATTAATCGCTGATTGAGCTTCAAATATTTTATTCTACCAAAAAGCCTTTTTTCGCCTTCAGCTATTATTTTGCAATTTTTTAAGTGCCGTTTTTTAAATTTATAATCTAGGGCCTATAATGTACATTTCCTAAAAGAAAGTTTAGTGGTTAGTTGTAAAAAAAATTTGCAAAACAGAAAATTTTGTAATCGATATATTTGTTTGCAGAATGTAAATCGTTAATTAAGTCGTTGAACTAATTTTTTGAAGCTCAAAGCGTTTTTTCGTATTCCGCCATTATTTTACGATTTTGTACGTGTAGTTTTTTAAAATTCATAATCTGGGGCTATAATATTGTTGGATATCTTGTAATTAAGGTTCCATTCTTGATTTTTATAACAACTAAATTATTTTGGATGGCTCGCTAGAGCTCTTTTTCTATCCCTGGTTACAATTCTATCCCTGGTTACAAAGAGCGCAAATAATGATGCTTGATGCAAACTTTTGATTTTTATTAGTACATTAGTATTGGGTTGAGTATGTTCCTGATTGGATCCACACTATAAAACAAATTCTGTCTCACTAATAAAAAGTCCCGCAATCTCTTTATATTGTATACTCGTTAATTTTGTTTAGAACTTATAAAATGCGTTAAAAATTAAAATTTTCTTGTTCGGTTTTTTTCCATTCTTAATTGTAACGCCCAAAAATTTCAAAAACTTTTATTATTTAGCGCTCTTTACAGAGAGTTTAATAAAATTTTCTTCGTCTGACATTAATCTTTCTGCACACACAGAAAAAAGCAGGGGGAACATTATCTAAGTCCTAAGTTATTATAAAATTACATTATTTTCAAGTTAATTTTACAATTTTCTAGTAAAATAGATAATTTTTTTAGTAGCTTTGAGGTTAAGAAGAAAAATAAACCTTTTTCTCTAAAAATTATAAAAAATATTTGTTTGTAAAATATATAAAAATTTTGCAAAATATACAAATGTCTAGTAAAATTTTCTAATAAAATTACATATATTGTAGTTTACTAAAAAATACTAAAAACAAATTTAAAACTTATATAATTGTATAATTATAGAGCTCTTATTTAATGTTTCACCTGCTTTTTTTCTACGTGTATTTAATACACAATATCACTTTATTGCACCACAAATAAAAATTATGAGTTATTTGTGCCGGTTATAAATTTTCAAATCATTCACAATCGAATGTTGTTGTGTGTAAAGAATTTTATAAGTTATTTAAAACAGAAAAAGAAAAATCAAGTCTGCTGAAAAAAAATTCCTGGCTGTGCATGTGCTCTGATATGCACGACGGGAATGATACCGATGAAGTTGTTATATTATTTAAACAAATTACGTGCAAAGAAGATGAAGGTTCTGACTAAGTACACAAATACGTAGATCCTGCAGAGCTTTATAATGTTAATGAGGTTAATGGTGATGTACCTAGTCAGTAAATATATTCCGAAGCTGCAACCATATAATTCGATTGGCAACAAAATTGGTTGTCAGTACGAAACTGTTTTCTGGGTGTAGAGACCACCATCATCTCTCTTGTTGACTTTTCAGCATAATTTTCTTGAACTGAAAAAAATGTTGCTACGATGAGGAAACGCCAGTCCGAGAGAAGACAGCAATCTTTGCAAATACATGGAAATTTTGATAAACCCCAATATGTGTTTTGAATTAAAATATTTTTTTATTGTGCCACCAGACAAAATGTTTTTTTGGTCGCTTTCTGATAAAAATATTGCATATTGTATTTTAGTATGATCATACTAAATCATAGAAGCCATACAAATCTTGATCAATTTTTCATTGAAGTGAAAGATCAGTTGAGACCATGAATGTAGATATGGTTATATTTGAAGAAAACCACTCTTAAATAATAAGGTGTTACGCAAAAGAAAATATGTTATATATGGATATACTTTTCAAATGACCTAATTGCAAAGACCTCAATATTATATTAAACAAAAAAAAATTGCTAAAATTTGAAAACTGGTGAATTTTGTTAAATTTTTTTCCCCATTTTCGGATTGAATATAATAATACTTGAAAAATAAATACAGTCGTTTGCACACACAAAGAAATAGTTTAAAAATGCTGTTTCTTTTTCTTCTTAAACAAAGATAAGAATTTTCGTTTTTAGTTTGTTTCTTATATCATTTAGTAGGCTTTCCAAAATAAAAATAATTGTAAGGGTATCGCAATTTTTATAGAATAGGTTTGTTGTTTTGTAAAATTGTTTAGTTTTTAGTGACTTTTACTGAGACATACATATGTTTGAGTGCGTAAGGTAAAAAAATTATTTCGCTTGCGTAATTCATAATTTAGATAGGCTTTTTGTACTTAATTATTTAAGGCAGAATGTTTTTTTAGTTTGTACATGCATATTAAAGATTTTGAGCCGAGTTTTTTTAACCTTCTTAAAGAAACTCCTTGAGAAAGTCTATAAAATCAAATATTTATTTTCCCCATTCCTGAAAAACTCAAATCCTTCTAAATAGAAATATGTCCAAAAGAGTAATATTTTTTTATAATTAAATTTGTTGGTTTTTATTACTTACACAAAGTGTGTGCAAACGAATGTCCTACCCAATTTCAAGATTTTTCCATATAAATAACGCAAAAAATTTTTTCTTAGAAGTAAACAAATAATTATATAAAAAGAAAATTAATTTCGTAGGTTTGAGGTTAAGAAGAAGAATAAACATTTTTTCAAAGTTATAGACACATTATTAATTTTCAAATCAGACTAGATCTAGTTTCTGCCTTAGTTTTATGGACAGGCTTCGTCAGTGATTTTCCATTAAATGGTATATTGTTTATATTTATTGTTTATATTTATTGTTTATATTTTATTGTCAGATTGTCTCTATATGATAATTTACTCTCAGAAGTTATCAAACAGACATACAAACATTATACTTTAGATTTTTTGTTTATCTTCTTATCTCCTCTTTGTCACCTTTTCCACAAATGTTGCCACACTGACGTATGGTTTTTACGTGCAAGTGCAGGCAATTTGTGTATATCGGAGACGGACTGCCAGCAGGGCATTTTTATTTTTCTAGTAAAGTGTTGTTTTTTCAAATGCGTCATATAGACCAAATGCAATTAATATTGTTATTAATATGCATTTTTATTAATTTTAATTAAGTAGGTTGAGGTTAAGAAGAAGTATAAACATTTTTTCAAAGTTATAGACACATTATTAATTTGCAAATCAGACTAGATCTAGTTTCTGCTTTTTTTTTATGGACAGGCTTCATCAGTGATTTTTCATTACATTGTATTATTGTTTATATTTTATTGTCAGATTGTCTTTATATGATAATTTACTTTCAGAAGTGATCAAACATACATAAAAATATTCTACTTTAGATTTTTTGTTTATCTTCTTATCTCCTCTTTGTCACCTTAATTTCTATGTATTTAACAAGGTTGGCAGGCAATACCGGTAAAATACCGTTATCGATTAAAAACCCTTTCAACTGACTTCCATTACCCTTAAAATACCGTTACCTAAATAACTGAAATACCGTTGTCTTTAAAATACCGATACCGAAGTAAATTAAATATCGATATTCACAAGATACCGCTACCGAAATAAATTAAATACCGTTATCCTTAAAATACCGATACTCTTTTTATTATTCCATATTATATATCATTCCAGCGTTTTTTTTTCAATATTAATTGAAATAATTTAACATAAAAAAAAGACGCTAAATTTGTATTCTTATGTCAGCTACATCATTGTTGTTGTTATTAAACGCCAACAACAACAACCCAATACATATCTCCATATCTAAAGAGAGTTTGCTATCAAAAGTGGGCGTAACTATTTTTATACGCTAACAAGTTTTTGTTCATTGATGTTGTTTTTTTATTCTCTTATTGCATGTGGTTGTTGTTATTTGTAATCTCCCATATATAGCTCCCCATTTTAATAAGCTTGATTTTTTGTTTAGATATGTTTGTCAATGCATATGTACGTATTCTTCCGTGCAATAGGAATTGTTTTTGGAATAGTGTTGTGTTTGTATGTTTTGTATATATTTAGTCATATCTCTGGGGACAGCCCACTTTAGCTTCAATAAACGATAATATTGTGTTTTATAGAAATATAGAAATATCAAATATATGGGGGTGTTTTATATGTATGGGTTAAATTTTTTCATACGGTTAATTGTATTAGCTATAGGGTTAGTGTACAAAATGTGGATCTTATATATTATGAACAGGGTAAATTTTGGCACACCACATGTGGATGTGGCCACATGTGTAAAAAATATTGTGCCTTATATTTTAGCACATCCACAAGTGCCATGTGCCAATAGTCGCGCACTTGGCAAATCTGCCATGTGAAAATATCTTAGGCACATCACATGTGGCGAAATAAAAATGTGATGTGCCCGGCACATTTAAATTAGAGATGAGCGATCCGGTGATTTTTGAATAACGGGCGAAAGATGGGCGATCTGGCGCTTTTTCAGTAACATTGTTCTCAGTGAATGTGATATGCAAATCGTTGTTCTTTTGAACTGTGATCGTGATCACGGTTTTTCTATGGAAAAGACTACGATTTTCTGATAAATAAACGAAATAATATTTATGGCGGGATTTTAAGATGTCAGTTAAACTTGGTTTAGTTAAACCGAAAACGAATTTTGTCAGCCATTTCAAAGTTTATTTACAAATATTTGCCGGAAAAACTTTTTCTCGAGTATAATTAATTTCTTTATTGAAATAAAACAAAATAAACCACATTTTAAAAGCAGTATTCCAGTTACAAACTGCGTTAAACTAAGTTTAAAGATAATCCACTTCCTAAAAACTGGGCCTTAAAAGAAGAATAGTTGCGACCGGTAACAAAGACATGATAGAAGGAGACATTTTATTCAGAAGAGTGTGAAAGCAAGTCATTGTTATTTTTAAAAACAACATGTATTACTGTGCACAATGAAGTTTGCAAGAATAGTACAAAAATATTAAAAGAACGACATTCCGAGTAACTGCGACTTGAAATATTTGATCACTGCCGTTACCAGTGATTTATCAATAACTGTGATTAAATCACCGGTATGAAAATATCGCTCACCTCTAATTTAAATGTGAAATGTGCCGGCGTTGTTGGCACATTTCACTGTTCTATTTTTCAAAAAAAGTACCATATTTGGAAAAAAGTAGCACTTTTCAAAAAAATACACTCACAATATACATATTTTCCATAACCGATTGAAGTTTATTTAAAAAGTAATAGGTAAAGTATGTTTTCAATTGAAGAATCAATTAAAATACATTGAAACATGTTGTTTAACTTTTTATATTCGTCAATAAAAAACAAACCAAAAAAAATATGTATCGTCTGTAGGAGTTGTTATTTTCAGTCAAATATTCTATTTTTAGATTTCTATTTTTAGAAAAAACAATTTGTATAATTTCGTTGTTTTCTCTTTTAAAACAAAAAATTCAAATATTTTCGGTTTTCTTTTTTATTAAAATAGCTTGTATATATATAAAAAATTATTTCAATTCAAATTACAAGAAATTCTTTACTCATACACACAATCATAGCCAATAAAAATAAGAACGTGTGTGTGAGTGTTTTGAAAATCCAAACAAAAAAAAAAAACTTTCAAATATGAAAAAACAAACCAGAAAATCGTTTTTTTTTTGCGTTTTGTCAGTTAAAAATTGATGATTACTTTAATAGACTTTTCAATTATTTTTATTTCTTTTATGGATTGTTTAAACAATGTTTGAAAATAAATAGCAAAATGGTTTGAATATAATGAAAAATCAGTAGTCCTTTTGTTAATTGTGTTTTCAATTAATTTAATATGTATTTTAGGTTGTTTTTCACGATAAAATATTGTGAGTGTACTACTAGTACCTTTTTTGAAAAAAATTGTGCTTTTTTAAAAATTTAATTTTTTTTTGAAAAATGGAACTTTTTTTTGAAAAATGATACTTTTTTAAAAAAATAGTACTTTTTAGGTACTTCTTTGATAAATGGTACTTTTTTGAAAAAATTTTTTCTGAATGAATGTTTCTTTAGTTCACTTTCTGTTTAAATTATATTTCAAATTAAAGAAAGGTGATACAATTTTCACAAGTAGATTACAAAGAATAAAAAATTTTGAAATCAAATCGAACTAACAAAACATTCATTTACCAAATAAAAAGATCAACTGTACATACCCCTCAATCAAATGGTACATTATTTTTTTTTAAATAGTACTTTTTTTAAATATAGTACTTTTTCCAAAAGTGGTACTTTTTAAAAAATAATGTTTTTTTTAATTGCACCTTTTTGTTTTTGAAAAATTTTCATTTTTTAAGTAAAATTTTTACAAAACACCTTATTTTTTTACTGTGCTTTTTTCATAAATGGCGTCTTTTTGAAAAATTTTGGTCACATTCGCCACATGTGAAATGTGCCCTTAGTTGGGCACATTTTACATTCGAATGTGAAATGTGCCTACATCGCCGACACATTTCACATTCAAATATGCTAGGCTTATGACATTTTTATCTTGGCACATTTGATGTGCCCGGCTTTTCACACGTGGGACATTTGAAATGTGATATGTGCCCGACTATTGACACAAGGCACATGTGGATGTGCCAAAAGTGTCCAAGTGATGAAGAAAATTTATATTGATCCTCCAATATTTATAGATTAGGTACTTTTTCTCCGTACATTTAATAAACCAGCGGGTAGAGCCCACTACGTTATTAGCGTCCATTAAAGTTTATTTAATTCCAATTTATGTGGAGGTAGACTTGGCAATTCAAGTGAGTTCAAAAGTTATGCGGCTGATTTCTTCCACCACTTTATCAATATATAGCTTAAAAGACCGGTACTTCGTTACTTTAAAGTGTTATGGAATAAACAAATAAGCATACACAAATAGGAAAAAGTCCGTAAAAAATTTAGTTAAAACTACTAAGTTAAAAATGATGCTGCAGAAAAAAACTGCTAAATTAGCAGATTATTTTTGCTATATATTAGTAATATGGGAACAGCAAAAATAAAACTGTTAAATATACAGAATTTTAGTTATATTTGAGCTAAATTTTTGTAAATGGAGAATAGTAAATTAACCTACTAAAATCAGCAAACAATTTTGGTAAATAATTAGTAGCCTAAAAAATCACCAACAAATTTAAAATTTTCTAAGTTTTTTGTCGTTTTTTTGTAATTGCAAATAAAAATCGAGCCTTTTGAAAACCGCTGTTTACAATATTTTAGCAAATATTTCTGCTGATTTTAGCAGAACAGACTGCTAATTGCATTCAATAAAATTTAGCTTATAAATAGCAAAAATTTTGTAGATATAACAGATTTTACAGTAAAATTTGCTATTTTCAATTAACTAAAAGTTAGCCTAAATATAACTAAAATTCTGTAAATTTAACAGCTTTAATTTTGCTGTTCTCATTTTACTAATATTTAGTAAAAAATCTGCTAATTTTAGCAGTTTTTTCTGCAGCATCATTTTTAACGAATTTTTAGTAACTTTTTCTGATATTTTTACAGATTTATTTCTATGAGTGTACTTAAGCATGTTTTATACATCGACAAAAAGGCCTCTCAAATACCTTTCGGTTAACACCAAATAGTTATTTTGGAAGAAATATGAAATAAAACAAAAAGCCAAAAATTGGGCCTTTTTTGACCCCATTTTTAACCCCTCTGCAACATATCCGAAGTTCATTAAGATCTGCCGGTCCGCGTTGGGAGTCTCTCATTGTAAATTCAAAGAGAAATATATTTAATACTTTGCTACTTATGATGTTCTTAATAAAACCTTAAAGTGCAATCCTTAAATTTTAAATCTTTTTTTTAACAAAATTTTCAAAAAACTGAAAATGGGGTTTGAAAGTGCTCTAAAAAATGTTCTAAAAAAAGTTAACACTTTTTTAGAGAGACACAAATTCATACATTAGTTTTCTTGGGTCAAAATTTAGTGTAAGAAAATTTCTCATAAAACTAAAATGTTGTCCTTGAATTTCAAAGTCAAGTGGTTTTTGGCGCATTAATTACCATGGAAATTTGTATTAACTTTGTAATTTTCCAATTGTTGTTTTGTATACTTTTAATTGTTGTTTTGTGCAGAGACATACATATAATATAGAGATGCAACATGGCTACTTTTTTAAAGAAACTGTAGATGTCGCTAGCATGTGGGAAATTTTGTCAAAGGAGGATTTTATTTTGGGAAATTTTGTCAAGGGAGGATTTTATTTTGTCAAATGAGGTTTTAACAGACTTGTCAGGTAAGGGGATTTGGACCCAAATTAGGGATTTCGACTTCGGTTCGGGGACAGATTCAAAAATTGTAAATTTTAAAAGATCTAGTTTTAGGCCGAAAATAAGAATAATTTTCTGAAAAATTATACGCGTATTATTTTAAATTAAAGTCAGTCAAATTAGGTCTGTTAAAGTATTTGAAAAATTCTACAAAATATTTGAATTATTGAAGAAATGTTCTCTAAATATTTATAAATCTAGAAATAATGAAGCAAGGGACTCAGAAAAAACAAATTTTTTGTAGGTTCAAAAAGTACCAGGAGTTTTCATATAACCTCGTATGTACATTCTGAATCTTGTAAACTCGATTTATGCAAACCTAATTTTCAAAATAGTTTACAAGCCCTAGAACTTCCACCTACACTTAGATAAAAAAGTCAGTAAAAATTTTTTCAAAACCGAGTGCTAAATTTAGCTGAAAAATATACTAATTTAAAACTTTTTTTTTAATTACATTTTTTTTTTAGATTTTACAGTTTGTTTATTTTTTAATACACTTTTTTGCTAATTTCAGCAGATTGATTTTAAATTACAGTTTACAAAAATTTACTGAAATTGCTGCTACTGAGCCAAATGCCGTTTTAAATTCTAAACGAAGAGCTAGCATTTGTTGTTCTCAAAACTCTGACAATACTGTTAGCTCAGCTTCAATTGCATACTCTCAAGCAGAAAGTAATATCCCAGTTAACAATGCTGGATGGACTAATGTTAACTACAAAAAAAAGCAACGTAATCCTGTGGTGTTTGGAGATAATAATTCCAAAGACTTAGAAGTTATTGCTAATCAAAAATGGGTGCATATTTCCTGAGAACAAATCCTGAGTTATGTTGCAAAAGGTGCTAATATTTCCAAAACCCATCTAAAATGTTTTAAATTGGTTAAAAAGGAAATTGAGCAGAACACATTGAGGAGTGTTTCTTTTAAAATTGGGATCTCCGCTGAATTATATGATAATCTATTTGAACCTTCCTTGTGGCCTACTAATGTAAAAGTGCGTCCGTTCTTGTTCTTTCAAAAGCCTATATCTTAAAACATGTATAATAATAATTACTATTTATCATTATTTTATAGTTTAATCATAGTCTGTAAGGAAATGATGTTCCATAGACTGAATAAAGAATAATAATAATAATAATAATAATAATAATAATAATAAAATTTAGTAGCTGCAACTAATTATTTATATAAATTTCATTGTACTAAAATTATTGATATTTAGTAAGTTTTTTAACTGATTTTAGCAAATCGATTTTGGATTGCAGTTTACAAAAATTTTGCTAAAATTTAGTAGCGACTATTAATATTTTCTACTAATTTTGTTGTACTACAGATCAGCAGACATGTGTTGCTAAAATTAGCAAAAAATACCGCTGGGCTCAAAACAGTTAAATTTCTCGTAATAACAGCAAAATTTTTAGTAGCCATTATAGACTTTTTTGGTTGAGTGTACTAGATTTATACTTAACCAAAAACTATTAGTTTTTGAAAACTACTCGTATTTACTTGTCAAATTCCATACAGATTTTAGAAAAAAAAAAGATTTTTCACCATAATGAGTATCGTGTGAAAATTGTTTCTGTCGAAAATTTAATGTACGACTTTTATTTTGAGACAGTGACATTTCAGCTTAATTGTGATTTGTCTTTCATAAAATAAATTTTTTTACTTTCACAATTTTAATAAAGATTCGAGGCCTTAAAAGTTAGAGTGAAAAAGTAAATATTTCTTTGTACAATATTCAATTTTATTTACTTTGCTGAGTCATTTATTAATAATTTTCTAGACTTAAGAGCGATGCTAACTTAGCTCCTATTTTTTTCTTTTAAATTGAGTTTTTGTTAAAATTAATTGGGCATAACATTAGGGATTTAAACATTCAAAATGGGAATGAGCTAAAACTTTTCGGGTAACACTGCTCCCCAATAAAATAAAGAAGTATTGCCAGAAAAAACAAAACAGCAGCCAGTGCCATCTGTTTCATTAAAAACCGGTATTGTAAAGGGTTGTTCCACAGGGACGCTACAAAAGTAGAAAGACAGGGACAGCAAACGACGCCATATTTCTTGCCGCTCTTTTGACATTTTTCTTCAGTAAGGTTTGCCATTTCATAATGGAAAGATATACGAGCCAACAACGAGTCGAAATTGTTAAAATTTACTATCGAAATTCGGAGTCAGTGGCCTCAACGTTAAGAGCGCTACGTCCAATTTATGGTCGTCATAATCGTCCTAGCAGATCAACAATTGAGCGTGGGGCTACGTCTAATCTATGGCCTATGCCAACAAGCCAGCGACGATTGATGAACTTCGTACGAATATCGAACGTGAAATTGCAGCAGTATCGGCCGATTTATGCTTGAAAACCGTCGAAAATTGGGTTCAGCGTCTGGACTTCTGCAAGCGTGCCCGTGGTGGCCATGCAAAAGAGGTAGATTTCCATACATAATGGCATCGAACGTACTTTCACAGGAATAAAGAATTTCATTGATATCCAAAACCGTTTTTGTTTTATTTAAACTTTTTTACTTTTGTAGCGCTCTTATTGAAAAACCCTTTATATAAAAAGGACCCCTGATTTTGTGTACTTTTAGACTGCCACCCGTGGTTTAAAAATTGTTTTGGTAAATTTAATTGCGGGTGGCGGACCAAAAGTATCTCAATTTTTTTTTTAGCATTTTCCTATAGTATGCTTGATATTTTTATGGTTTATAATTGCAGAAATGCCACCACTTTCAAAAGAAAACTGATGATAGAGAGCTAGAAAATCCCCGAAATGATCGTCTTTTCATTCCATTTTTATTTTTTTTTTTTTAAATGCAAATAAAAATCTAGCCTTCTGAAATCACCAGTTCACAATTTTTTTTAGCAAATGTTTCTGTTAATTTTGGCAGATTAGACTGTTATTTGCATTAGACTAAATTTAACTTAAAAATAACAAAAATGTTGTAGATATATCAGTTTGTTTTTGCTATTTTAAATTTTATTTTTGCAGTTCTTATCTAAATAGTGTTTAACATAAATATCTGTTAATTTCCGTAGTTTTTTCTGCAAGGTAATTTTTAACAAATTTTCAGAAATAAGTCGTGTTATAGAAAAGCCTATATATCTTTAATAAAAAATAATTATAAGTAATCTTTAACAAAAACAAAGAAATTTTGAAAGTTTATTTTACCTGCAATATTTGAATTTTTTTCTTCATAGAAGATTTTAACCCACGTTAGTGGTGTTTTAAATCAAGTCAAAATTTTTGTCACAACTAAATTTTGAATGTAACTCATTTAATTTCGGAGATGTAAAAACGTATACTCTTCATTATATGTATATGTAAAAGGGAATTAAGCACCCGGTGAAAAATGTCCATATATGAACATTTATGGTTCAACCATATATGTATGGATCCGAAAAATGAGGTAACACCTAAGTATATGTTCATATATGAACATATACATTTATTAAATATATGCGAATACATGCGAACGTTGCTGTCCTTTGTTATAAGGTTGTAATATAGATATAAATTTATGTATGACATTCAAATTAGTCGCTACATGTTCCTTTTTTTATTATTATTTTATATTTTACACATATGGAAAAATGTATTCTTCCAAATATGTTCATATACAAGTCCCTTTTGCATAAATTGAATAACATATACTTCCATATATTCATAACAGATGCTTCCATATATGTCTGTATATGAAATCTTTTTCCATATATGTAATCACATATACTTCAATATATGTTCATATAAAATCCATATATGTTCATAAAAAATCCATATTTGTTCATATGTGTCCATACATAAACCATATATGAACATGTTCGAGTGTATATGAGCATTTTTCACCGGGCATAGATAAAAATATATTTTTTAACTCCACAATTTTCTTGAGCGTAAGGTTTGTTTTTTATATATAAAATGTTCTTTTGTTTTCGATATTTCGAAATATAAAATGTTCTTTTATTTCCGATATTTCGAAATATCGAAAACAAAAGAACATTTTATATATAAAAAACAAACCTTGCGCTCAAAAAAATTGTGGAGTTAAAAATTAAAAAAGAAGGTTAAATAAACGACAAAAATAGATAAAAATAAATATTTTTTTTAATATTTCGCCCATTCTATGTCAGAAAGGACAAAAACTGACCCTGAGGTGTAGATTTATTTCATATTGTTCACGTGTATACTGTGGAATGTATGGTATTCAATTGTTTATTTGATTAAATAATTGTTCGAGTTTGGATCCGAAATTTTACGTCAGAATTTCCAATATCTTATTTCTTCTCGGATAAATTGGCCGTTATTACACAAAAAAAATAAATGCAGGTGATTAATAGGCGAATGCAAAGTAATTGTATATTTGATTGAATCGTCAATTCTACACAAATAGAATTTTGCTGGACGTGTTTGAATGAAATTTTTCAGTAAACTAATGAAGGTTTCTTCACAAGGTAAATGAAAATTTTCTCCATATATTTTATGAGTCTAGTTTTAATGAAACTTTTTCATTGAATGTATGCAACTTTTAATAAATAAAATTAAATTTTTCACAACATTTTATAAAAAATTCCATTAACTCAATGAAAAGTTTCAATGGACGGATTCCAATGAAACTTCACTGGTTTTATACAAAGATTCATTAATATCATGCAAATAATTCTCTCAGTGTATTATTTATAGTTTCAAAGGACAATTTGTTTAAAGAGATATGTGTAAGATTCCAAAAAAATATATAAAACACATCTTGGCGAGGAAATACCATTTTTCGATGCTGGAACGAGAATATGCGACAAAAATAGGCTTCCGATATCACACTCAAAAAAATAATTTAGTAGAAAAATTAGTAAAACTTCTTGTATATCAAGTGTACTAGTTTTCAGCAATTTTTTTGCTGAAATTCCGTTTTCAGCAAAAAATTTAGTTATATTTTTTTAGCACTAAACTAATTTTGAACTAATGTTGTACTAATTTATTTTGCTACAAAAATTGTGCTGATAACCGCATGCATAGCGTGGACGACAACCAGATAGACAAGATGTAGATGTCGCAGCTTGTCTGGAAACGGAAATGACAAAAAAAGAAAAACAACTCTACACATATTCTATATCTAAATTTTCAGCAAATAAATTAACTAAAGTAAAATTTCGCTACAAGTTTTTTGAGTTTTTTTCAGTCTACTAATATTCAGCAAAAAGTTTAGTGATTTTAACAAGGATTTTTTTCATTTGCAGTCGACTAAATGTTAGCAAAACTTTTGCTGAAGATTACTATTTTTTTTGGTAAAAATCAGCTCGCTGATTTTCAGCAAACCTTTTGCTGAAATTACCAACTTTTTTGCAAGCACGCTCCTGACTAAAAATTTGCTGACACAGCAACATTTTTTGCTGACTTTACTGACTTTTTTTTTGAGTGCACTTTATAAACTTTTCGGTTGCTCGTTTCTTAATGCAAGTAAATATATTCAATTCTAATAACTTTTCGCTACACATAAAATTTAATTTGGAAATTTTCTAACCATATTTTTCAAACTACACAAAAGGTCAAAGACCATTAAAACTTCCACAAAATAATAATAAATAAAATACTATCTAATATTAAATTAAATGCATGATATGTTTTCAACTCTATAAAATACAAGACAAATATTGTATGAAAAGAATATTTATGTTGTAATCGTAAATTGAAATTAACGTGACTTGTGCATTTTTACCAAATTCGGTAACGAACAAAAAAGAACCCCAGAATATATAGGATTTATATGTAGAACGCTATAAAATTTTATTTTATATGCTTATCAGTATAAATAAAACAACTGGAAACCAAAAACTAAAAAAACCCCTTATTGAAATGCTGAGGCGTGTCAGCCAATCAAAGAGCCAAATATTAAAAATACGAAAACTCCACCTTTACAAACAAAAAAGGAATTAAATTTACTAAAAATGGTAAGTAATACCAAAGAAACCAATACTACACAATTGCCAAACAACATGAAACTAGTTTTTTCCACATTCAAACCCATACTAAAAATGCTAAAACCGAAAAGGAATCTAAGGAATCAGGCAATAATAAAACGTAGGTTGTGTGTTAATTAAAGAGATTAAAGATGAAGTTTTAAAAATCTAAATAAATTTAAAATATATCATATTTTGAATAAAAGGTGCTCTTTTAAGGGGATATACCCAGCAAAACATTGGTAATGGATGCGATACACTCGCGCAATATCTTGTAATGATAACTCTTTACCTTCTGCATTATTGCAAAACAAAAAGTAATGACTTTCACATTACTTTGTGTTTTTTTTTTGTAAGCATGGGTGTAAGGTGTTTATTTTTCGACATTACGAACGAAAATACGAAGCACAAAAATTCAATTCCTTTCAAATGTTATGTGTGTCGATAGCTCAGGTGATAGAGTTCTCGGCTAACAAGCAGCGATCCCAGGTTCGAATTCCAGCGTGACTCTGTTTATATATTTAATACAATTTTTTTGCTATGTTCCCGAACTATGTGTAATACATACATACATATTAGAGTGTGCCGATTTGTATGGAGAAAAATTTTTTGATTTGTGCCATCGATTTTTCGATAGCTTTTGCCATGAGGAAAAAATGTTCCACTACGACATATCAAAAAAATTATTTTCGAGGCGGCAAAATTTCAATTTTTTATAATTTTCTAATAAATACTGGATTAGCGCCATCTTGCGGTGGCTTTTTGAAACAACTAATGAAATTGTAAACAATATAACATTACAACCTTTCCAGAAAGGTATTACTTATAAAAATCGAAAAAAAATTAGCAACTAGAGGTAAAAGTATATAAAATTATTTTCTGCTTGATGATGAAATTCTGATGATGATGTTGATGAAAACAAGCAGAGAATAATTTTAGGTATATACTTTTACCTCTAGTGGCCACATTTTTTATCCGATTTTTATAAGTAATACCTTTCTCGAAAGGCTGTAATGTTATTTTGTTTACAACTTCATTAGTTGTTTCAAAAAGCCATGTGGCGCTAATCTAGCATTTATTAGAAAATTATAAAAAATTTAAATTTTTCCGCCTCGAAAATGATTTTTGTGATATGTCGTAGTGGAACTGCTTTTTCCTTATGCCAAAAGCTATTGAAAACTCGATGGCACAATATCGATTGCTAAATCGACCCACCCTAATATATATATATATTCCTGTCATTCCTATAAGGAGCATAGGGCCTTAACAAACTTTTTCCATTCAGATCTGTCCATCGCAATATTTTTTACTTCTCGCCATCAATTTGCCTTTGTCATGTGTGCGCTGGTCGACCTCATCTGCGGCTTCCCTGAGGATTCTACTCGATAGCATTTCTGGCAATATCGGATAGTGGTTTGTTTAATCTAATTCCACTTTCTTCTTTATATTTCTACACGCAGTGGTATTTGATGTATTTCATCCCACAGACTGTTGTTTGAGATGGTTCGTGGCCAGAAAATTCGTAGAATTCTTCCAAGATATTTATTTACGAAAACTTGCAAAGCGATAATATCTCGGGAGGCAGCGTTCCAACTTTCACAACCATATAACAATGTTGATTTGACATTGGTGTTGAAAATGTTAATTTTAACATGGCGTGATATTGAGGACGATTTCAATATCTTAGTAAGCTGACCGAAAGATTGTGTTGCTTTTTTATTCGACTAGCAGTGTCTTCACTAGATCCACCAGTTCGGTTTATAATAGCTCCAATGTAGCAGAACGTTTCAACTTCGTCTAATATTTGATTATTTGTAAGAAGGGGTTTAAGTTTTTGGAATTAATTCGCATGACATTGGTCTGTTTTATGTTGATTTTCAACCCGGCTTTCTCTGATTAGCAGATTTTCTCTGTGTACAGACATTTTATCAATTGGATGAGTTTAAGTGGGACCCCTTTGCATTCAAGAGCATTCCAAATAACATTATGGGCCAAGGTGATAAATGCTTCCTCGTCGTCAATAAAAATAAGGTACTGACTTCTCTATGATGACTCTCAGTGAATTAATGTGGTCTACACATAACTTATTGGGACAAAAACTAGCCTGTTGTTTTCTTAAATCTGGCATCAATTCGGCTGATATCGTTCCCGTTATAACGTGAGCTAAGACTTTATTTAACATACGTAATAGAGTGGTTCCCCGCCAGTTTTTACGATTTACCTCTCTTATGTATTTCAACAATAATGCCTTCTTTGAGATCGTCTGAAATTCTCTTTGATGCCCAGCTCTGTTCTGAGTTCTGAGGATATGTTGTCACTGCCTGGGATTTTATTTTTCTTAAGCGACTTGATAGCTAGTATAATTTCAGAAATTGCTGGTGGGGTAATGCTGATGTTGAGCTGCGTATTGTATCGATACAGTCGCATAGAGCCAGGTTAATTTGAGGACGTGAAGAAAACATTCCAGAGTAGTGTGTAGCCCAAAGTTTAAGTTGTTCGTCTTTAGAGGTGATGAGTGTGCTGGAGTTATCCCTAATCGGTTTGGAGAAGACTGATGTGCTGGTATTTGTTGGCATCTTGATGAGCCGATATAAGTCACTCGTTAGCTTTGTTTCAGCTGCAGCTTGAGCTTCTTGGGCTATGGAATTCGTCGATGCACATTTGTCTTTATTAGCACTGCGTTTTATATATCGATCTGAAGTTGCATGTTGGTTTTGAAGAGTTGACCTTTCATTTTTCGTTGTGGCAGAGTGGAGTGCAGCTTTAAGCTTTTTCCTTTCATTTATGATCCACTATATATCGTCAGTTATCCATTCTTTGTGTCTGATTGATTTAAGATCTATATGTGCTGTGGCTGCATTTGCAAACGTGTTCTTTATTAATTGCCCGTCTTTTCGTTGATCGTGAGTTCTTTATGTTAACGATTCGTTCAAGGCAATTAAACAGTTCGATGAGACCAATGGGATTTTCAGTCTGTTTATATCGAACCTCTTTGATATACTTGGTTTTTTCCTTTTTATCGCCACTATCTTTATACGCACACTTGCGATGAGTGGGTGGTGATCGCTGGCTATATCAGCACCACTTTTTTTGCACACCCAACAATGAACCACGACATTTCCTGGAGATAGCTATATGATCTATCTGGTTCTCTGTAATATGGTCAGGTGATACCCATGTTATTTTGTGTTTTGTTTTGTGTGAGAACAAAGTGCCTTCTATGACTAGGTTGTTATCCGCGCACATGTTTACAAATAGATCCCCGTTTTCAGTTCTCCTGCCTAAACCATGCACTTCCATTATACTTTTCAGGCCAATCTTGTTCAATCCTGTTTGGGCTTTAAAGTCGGCCATTACTACCAGAATATCGCCACGATTTGAAGATGTTATCGCACGATTCAAGAGGCTGTCAAATTCTTGTTTCACTTCAAGCTCGGAGACCTTGGTGGGTGTATAGCATTGGATGCATGTTATGTTTCTAGCGCCTGCAGGTAGTCTTACTGCAATTATGCGGTCAGGATAGGGTTCCAGCTAATAATATGCTTCTTTGGAGAGGAGAAAGCCAACACACTGATAATAATCCATGCATAAAATTACGAAAAAATGTCAAAATAACAAAAAAATTTCGTAAAATATACGAAAAATGGTTTATTTTACGAAAGTTTTTGTTGTTTTGACATGAATTTCGTATTTTTATGCATGGATTATTATGTGTGCATCAGATGTTCTAGTTTCTTTGGCTACCTTACCAGAATATAATAAGTGAAGTCCAAATGCCCAAAAAAAGTAAATTTTAGCTCGTAAATTCTTCAAATAGTTGAGTTAGCCACGATGGTTCCATTACTGTTCTAACATTCCATGTTTCAAATCTTGTCCGGGATTTCATGCTAAAAGTTTTCATCGGTAAATTAGATCGTTTTGATAATCATTTAGTTTTAAGACGAAGTAGCTGATTAGGCTGCCGTATCAGTTCCTGGTGCTACGGCTGCCAGCTGCCTTCCATGCGTCATTGATGTTGAGTTTTTCGAAGGGTATGCTTGTCTTCTTCCTCCTACTTTCTGAGACTTTGATCTAACTCAGAGCACTCTGTTGATAAAAACTAGGTTTCGGAGATAGTTAACTCCTACTGACCTGAGACATTATCTTAACAACCAGGTTACATAGCCGTCTTCACACAATCGCTAGCTTTTAACGGATGTTCGACATTTATTTCCCAGGGAATACCTGGGAATTGTGGTTTTTTTCGAACTGATTGTGGTTCAAAATTTGGCACTTCCATCAATGAATTTAGCATGTGCCTATCATAGGAAAACACCGATACCATTATAAATTTAACAAATTGTCAGTAGAAAACTATGCTTGTGCGACAGTTCTCTATATTTTGTTGTATTTGTAGTATTTAATTTTTGTACTATCTTAATTTGAATGTAGAGAAAAAATTTTTTCCGGGGTAGATTTCAATTCAAGTGAAGGAATTTTTTAATTTTAACGCTTATTTTGGTCAAGGATTTAATTTGCTAAATTTTAATTAATTCATATGAATCAATTCCCGGTTTCTTCTTATAAATGAAATCGTGCCTTGATTTAAAAATATAATTAATTTTTAAAGGCGTTCTTTCCAAAAACAATTAATTCTTACAAGCTCTGATTTTTTATGGTAATAAACATGCTAATTCTTGCCAAATTATCTTCTGGATAAGCTTTATTAGTTTTGGATGATCATACAAAATTTACACACAGAAAACAGTCTCAGTTGTGGCCACCGAATTTGTTGCCAATCGAATTCGTGCGGTTACGACAACTATCTTTATATTAAATTATATTTTTCGTCGTGAAAGCCAATATTCGGTTGTCTAATTCAATATTATGTTCCACATAAATATTATTAAGTTCCACAAAATTTTATTGAAATTAAAAAACTTTTTTTGAATTTTCGGTATTGAACCCGGCCCGTCAGGTTAATAGTTCACACTTTTACCCACAGCACCACAACTACTTTTAAATTTCTTAGCCATATTTACTGTTTATACATATGATAATTTTATTTTAATTAAAAAAAAAACATCTAAATTTTTGTCTTTTCCGGGATTCGAACCCGGAAATCCGGCGTACTAGGCCAACTCCTCACCCACTACACCACAAACACTTAATAATTTTAATGACTAATATTGAATTTATGTGTTTTATTAATACAGTATAAAATTCGTTTATCAATACCAATTAATAGTTGTGTGTGTTATCGATACAATCCACAATTCGGTTGGTTCTACAGAAAGTTGAATTTAAGATCATATTTGATTAGGATACCCGTATTTGTAGTTACCACTTTCGAATATTAAAATTTTTTTAAAAAAGGTTATAGATAACACCAATTTTCTTGTATATGCTCTAAATAAATGGCTGCTTCTACTGCATAGAATTACTAAACTGATACTAATTTTAAAATTGATTGGAGATACCAATAATTTGTTAAAAGGATTGTTTTTTAGTTCATTTTCCCTATTTTTAATACCTAGTAAGATATTTTTGATGTAGTATTCAATTATAGGTAATTCCAAATAAAATAAAGTCCTGGCAAATTCATTTTAATGGTTTTGATCGAAAGCCAACCAATCTTTTTCCTGGGTGTATATATTATGAAATCACTACTCTTTTTCTTAGATCTGCTAACCCCTCTTTAGATTTACTGAACATCCCTCGTATTTCCCTAATACGATAAACACACGCACACAGATGTTTGACGATGGCAGGAATGATAAAGAAGGCAAATAAAATTGATACTTTCATACACACCAAACAGATATTCACAGAACGTCCGACATCTACACCGATATCTATCGTAACCAAAATTGTATTGAGGATGAAGATGAAGCACAAACAATAAAAAAAGCAGAAACGAAAAAGCACCTTTATTCTCAAGTCATACTCTCCTTTTTTTAAATGTGGATGTGCTACACTGTATAATATGGTGGCATACCACATGCCAGGTTGCATTATAAAATAAATTCGTAATGGTGTCCACAATTTTTTTTTTGGTATTTATGTACGTTAAAGTTTTAATTTTTTCTGGTTTTATAATGGTGGATAAAAAAAAGGTTGTTACTTTTTTGTTCGTCGTTACTTTAGTCCTTTTATGGTTATTTAAGTTTTATGGAAAAGAAAGAAAAAATTAAGATAATGATTATATTTGTAATGGTGAAATTAAAAATGGCAAATTTTGATTTTATTTTTTGTTTAATAGGGAGTTTTTGTTAATAAATTTTTGATTGTCACGATTCTCACGATTTTAATGTTATTTTAATAAAATATGTAATTTTATTTTAGTTCCTTGATATCTTTGGAACTGATTTAGTTCAAACGAATTAACCAATATTAGTTTGGAATAAAATTCAAACTACAGTAAAACCTCCCAATAAACAGAGAAACTTAACAGCGCTCACCACCCTTTGGTCTTTTTTACCTCTAATTAACAGACAAATACCACAAAATCACTTTGTTAAATTTTAATTTTTATTCGCAACAATTTTTTTGTTTGAAATGTTTGTAAATTGTTATTTTTCATTTAAAAATTGTTTAAAAATAAAAATCCAAAGTCACAAAAAAACACAAAAATTTTTTTGGATTTACAAATTTCAAAAGACACAAACACTTTAGAATTTTGTAAATTCTTTCTGTGTACAGAAAAAAAAATAGTTGCATTAGTTTAGATTAAATTAGACTCTTAAATTTGTATATAAATTACCTAAAATATATAATTTTTTTTATTGGTGCATGAAGAATACTTTTGTGCACTTAAAATAATAAGTCAGTAGAAAAATCTGTCAAACCGGTTTTAAATCGATTTGACTAATTTTTAACAAATTTTTAGTTGAAACACAGATTTAAGAAAAGATTTTAGTTATCTTCATTTAACACAATACTGAAAATGCTCAGTAATTTAACTTATTTTTAGTTTTAATGTTCAAAATTATTTACAACTAATTTTTAAGAACCATTCGTTAAATTTTACACAATTTATTATTAAAATATAATATTTTCATGTTTCTGTTATTACGCGGTAGATGCGGCTATCGGTGTATCCGAAGTTTTAAATATGGCGCTATTTCTTCCCCTTCCGATTTTTTAAAATGGCATATATCTCGAAAACTAAGAGAGATAGAGCAAAATTTACGAAAAATTTCGACTACCCCTCCCCCGTGAAAAGGTTATCCAAAAATAGATATTGGTAGGACCATGGACCCTTGGAAATTTTTAATAAAAATATTACACTCCATAAAATGGCCCATATCTCGAAAACTAAGCGATATAGAGCAAAACGGACAAAATGGTTGCTCCCTTGGTGTGTTCTTACATTCTCTTAGATGATATGGACTAGGCCTGGGGAGGGTCCCCAGACCCGAAATTTGAGCAAATTTTACGACTCTGTAGAATTATAAATAGAACTGTAGTTTTAATTATTTTTTACTTAAATTTAGATTTGTTAAAGTAACAAAAATTGCTTTAAAATCAACAAATTTTATTTTAAGCCAAAAAACATTAATAAATTTTTTCAAAGTAACAAATTCTTGGAGTTAAATGTAAATTTTAAAATTTGGAATTAAATGAAAATTTATAATTAAAATAACCTGGTAAAAATCGACATATTTGCATTCATACAGGTTTAATGGATGTTCGTGCATGTTCATAAACATGAGTGATTTTGCATACATTGATACATAAATCTCCATACATGAGTCCCACATGTCCACACATGTGCATTAACGAAATTTAAAGTATTTAATATCTACATGTAAGTACATTAGACCGTACCACAAAAAAATTTCGTACTAGTATTTACCTACCAGATGTTAGTTCCTTAATACCACTCTAATGTCAGAAAATTAAAGCTCACAAAAAATAATTAAACTTTTTCTAAGGAAGTATTTCGTTAATCCCAGGAGAACTACTTTAATACTTTTTATGGCTAATGGTCTGGGGTAATTGCAATAAGTAAATATGTTCCAACCAATTTTGGATTTTATACATTTCTAGAAAGGTAATTCAGTCTAGATTACGATTCGATTGACATTTTCTAGAAATATGGTTATTTAAGGGCCAGTATTTTCGAGAAAAAACAAAAAAAGTAATTTTCCCCCCTTGTAAACCGTATTTTAAACTTTAGGGCCGATGCGGCACGTGTTCCCATTACACGATTATCTTATTTTTTTGTATGATGTATTTCTATACCTAAATGAACAGTTAGGTAATTTGATACCATATAACGATTGGACAAAAATAGAAGGAGTGGAGACAGAATTTTGAAATTTGGTACACTGACATAGAACCCCTTAGTTAAGAAATATTTTAATTTTTGGAAATATCGGGACAAGGACACGCTCACCTCCCATAGGTCCTGAAATTTAAAAATATTATATTAGCTACATAAATAGACGTAAAACGTAAACTGGAAACGTTTGTGTCAATTTTTATCAAAATCCAAGCAAGGACTCTTACACCCAGAAAACAGATTCGGTACTGACAACCCCATTTGTGGCTACCCCGGTTGTGGCTACCGAATTATTCTTGATACAACTGAAATTCTGTTGCCATAGTCAAATTAGTCCTGTCTGAATTGGTTTTCTGTTGCCACAACTGAAAAATTCGGCTACCACAACCGAACCATGCGATTGGCTACAAATGCGATTATCAGAACTGAATTTGTTTTCTGGGTGTAGCTTGCCATTTATCCTTTATTTTAAAATCTTTATAAAACCTGCAAAAATTATCCGATTGCGATGAAATTTAGTACGTGAATTGATATATGGTCAAGCTATATTTGTGCCAAGTTTGGGTAAAATCGATTCATTAATAAAAAAAAATTACTTTCAAAAAAAATGGGTTTTAAACACTTAAAATGATTTTTATAAAAAAAAAATTAAATATGGTTAATATAGGAAACCATGTGAATCCTCCATTCTAGGCATACGATATGTTCAGCGAATTTATGTAAAACACTACAGGGAATATTTTTGTGGAGCATTTTAACCTTCTATCTCTTCAATTAAAGGGACGTTTTTGGCCCCTTTTTATAAAGGGACAAAAACGACCCGTAAGTTGAAGAGTTAAAGGGTTAAAATATTCCGCAAAAATATTTGCCATGAAATTCTACTATAAGTATCTGAAGACATCAGCATTGAAAATTTAACTTAAAGGCCAGTAATAAGTAAAAACTTAAAATGTATTAATTGGGTTAATTTCGTACTTATTCAGAATTGGCGTTCAAATGTCCCACAAACCTGGATTTTAGGGAGAAACCATAGGAATCTTCCATTTTAAGTATAGGATGTGTTCAGCGAACTTATGTAAAATACTACGAGTAATATTTTTGTGGAACATTTTAACCCTCTAACTCTTCAACTTACGGGTTTGTTTTGTCCCTATTTAAAAAGGGCCCAAAAAGTTCCATTTCATTGAAGAGTTAGAGGGTTAGAATTAGGGTATTCAATTAATAGTTTTTGGATTAATCGAACAATTTTGCTCAAAAATTGTTCGAATATTTTAAAAAGTCTAAATTTCAAATAACGAATAATTCGAATAATTTAATACAATTAATCGATTAATCAAAATTGGTAAAAAATTACAAAAACGGTTAAAAAAAATTTTTTTTTATTAAAGTAAATGTGCTAAAATCCCAAAACTTATGTAACAAATTGTAGAAAATAATTTAATTTTGGTCTAAGGGGACGACTTTTCGGAATTTCTATAAATATTTGTTAGCTTCAGCTCAATGCGAATTTCCTGTTTTTATCTAGGAGCGGTAAGAAACATCTTAAATATGAAAGAAAAAACAAAAACAAAAAAAATCACAGTTTGTTTTGTTATCTTCCAAAATACTACTCTGTTGATATACATATTTTTATGTATAACCAAATTTTTAATTATTTCTTACGAATTATTAAATGTTGATATTAAACGAAAACTTAATAATTATTATAAAAATCAATTCTCAATAGAATTTCTCCCTATATTTACAATTTTTATGCGTTCAGTGCATTCGAAAGGGATACAAATTAATGTACGAGTTCTAGTCTTCTTGAACTATTTAACCCATTGCTGTATGATTCTCTCGTATTTAGATAAATTCTGTATATGTGACAGAAGGGACTGAAAAAATAAAAATATTGCCAAAATATGATATTAATTACTAAATCTTTTTTATTTTTATGAGTTTTGGAAGTTACTGAAATCAGTTTTGTACCTTTTTTAAATAAAATTATTTAAAATACAACAGATGTATGAATATTATTCTACAGAAAAGGTTTTCGATTAATCGATTAATTTGTAAATTTTATTCGATTAATCGGTTAAGAAAAAAAACCCGAATAATTGTTTCCACGATTAATCGATTAAAATAAAAAGTCGATTAATTGAATACCCTAGTTAGAATGTTCCACAAAAATGATTCTCGTAGAGTTTTACAAAAGTCCTATACCTAAAATGGAAGGTTCATATCGTTAGCTGAAATGCAAAACCACGTAACTAACATTTTTACTATTTTACAGGAGAAACAATTTTTTACAATTTTCAAGCAACAAGTATGTAGTTACGTGCTTTCGATTTTCGCTAATAACATGTCTAATTTTTATTATATGACAGTAAAAATTGGAGAAGACGTGGACCTCGTTGATATGCATCATAATCGATCAAAAAACCGATTTTGTATTTTTTGTTAGTTACGTGGTTTTGCATTTCAGCTAACGATATGGTTTAAATACTAAACACTCTTAAATACGTGAAATTTGTGTCAAAATCATGAACTTAGGCATTTCAAAAAATCCATTTTTTTTTTAATTTGTGGTAAAAAATAGTACTTAATTTTTTAATGATTTATTATATAACAGTATAAACTTGCAATAAAAAGAAGAAAAAAAAATATCTAATTTTATAGAATTTTTTTTTATACACCATCAAACTTAAGTAATTTTTGGATTTTCAACAAAAAAAATGTGTTTTTCGGAGCAATAAAAAATAATTGTTTTGTAAACATATACTAAAATCCATATTTTAGTTTAACTACAAATATATTGAAGTAATTAAAAAACAAATCTTCGAACCAGTTTTTAAATAAATGTATTTTTGAGAATTATTTTAGTGAAACAATTAAAACCCATTTTTCTGTTAAGTCATTTTTGCATAAAATTCTCTGAGTTTAGCGCCCTCTCTTGGCGGCAAAAGCAATCACACCAAATATTTTTTTTCACATTTGTTTGAGTTACTTTCTAATCTTTAAAAAATTCCTTCTTTAATCACAATTTGAGACAAACATTTTTTTTTTATTTTTGTCCATGGGACAAAGCATTGTGGGACGAAGCATTGGTCCATGGGACGAAGCATTGGCCTTAAATCGCAAGTTTAAAAATTAGGTCCACCCTAATGGACATGCTTGCATGTACATACTAGCTTTTTTATAAGTGCGAAAATTTGAGAAAAACATTAAAAAAAATATTACGATTTTTGGTACTGCAAAGGCTAGAACACATAAAAATATATTTTGATTTTTTCTTGTAGCAGAATTGTATTTTAGGCGAAATATATTAGCAGAGTCGCAAACTGCAATTCTAAACATTTCGAGTAGCAGTTTTAAGTATTGGGTACCCAAAAGAAGTAAAAATATTTGTTTTTTTTTAACCTAATTAACGTCGCACTTTCATAACTATTGTGTGTTTTACTCAAAATTGAATGACAATTTATAAGGATTTTTTAATTCTTTCACAGTGGTAAATACCAAAACCTTGAGATTTGTATGCAAATGTATGTGCAGCATAAGGTTTAAAACTTCAGTCAATTTAATTCAATTTTAAATGATTTTTATAAAAACTATTAATTTTTAAAACAATACCACCTATGATCCTAAAAAATAAGAAACAATTCTTTGGGGAAACCAACTTAATAATTTTAATCGTTTGCAATAACTTCTGGTGAACTATTTAAAAAATATTGATATAATATAATTAATCTGAAAATGTTGGCGCCAGTCTTAACCATGACTATTGGAATTTGTTTGTCGTAAGTTTTTTCAAACTATTTTCTTTTGTGGTTTAACAACAAGTGATTTTAAATGTGGTTACATACAATGTATTATTTAAGTACGCATATTAGAGTCTCCCGAAAATTTTCACTTAAGAATACTAAAACTATGCGTTTTGACAAGCTGATTATTTTAAAAATAACGAAGGAACGAAGTTGGTCAAATTGGTCAAAACATTTTTTTTTAATATTTGGACAATATATAGTAAAATGTTGTAAATCTTAAGCGCATTGTGGAAAAATTATTTTTAAATTATTGAAACAGCAAAAAATAAAAATTATTTTATTTATAATTTATTTTGTTTGCCTGTAGAAAAAAAAATATTTTATATGGGACACCCTAATGCAAATGCCGTGTTCTAAACTAAATACATATTAAGTGTGCACATTAACATTGTTATGCAAAAGGTGTAACTACAATATTACACATGTATTGTAATTAAATAGTGCGCTTAAATTGTTTCAATAGATTGTGGTTTCTATCGCAGCAGCGGCAGAGCAACAACAAAAATAATGTCATGCCCAGGCCACAACTTAAGAATTTATGCTGCATGATAACTAATGAACTGCAACAGCATGCAATTTCTTGAAAGCATTTAATTGGATACTATCTAAGAATGATGCTCCTTTTGAGACATTACGAATATTTAAATTTATATAGAAAAAATAGTTAAACTATGGTGACAGGACAACATTATGTCCTTTAGTTGTGTTGTAAGAATGGAGAGAAGAAACAATTTAATGCAATTTTTAAAAGATCTAAAATAAATTTAATATATCTAGAAATATATTATATCTTGATAATGGAGTCGGAAGTGCTTCGAAATCACTAAATATTGACGATTCAGATTAAGCGATTTTTTACTATTATTGTTCTATCATAGATACAACGGATTCATGCCGACCACCGAAATTGTTGCTAATTGAATGTTTCGGATGTGATAACCGATTTTTTCGGCTGTGACAGCTGAAAATTTATTGAGATAATAGTAATTATGACAACAAAATTTAGATTGACTCAACAATAATTCGGTAGTCATAAATAAAAAATTTGGTTATCACAACCAAAATATTCGATTGCCAAAAAATGGCTCTCAGTACGAATATGTTTTCTGGGTGAAGTTATAGGGAATTGGAAGGAGTGTTGGCAAATATTTGTCATAAATTTATTATCAGTGCGAGTAACTTGCTAGATATTGCTAGACCGATTCATAAACGATTTTTTTCTGTAATCCCAGCAAAAAAAGTCATTACAAAAAAGTTATTTTAAAAGAACTCTGAATAGCATCAACTGATTGTGAAGTAGTTACAATTTAGCTCTAACACTGATTTATTTTACACGTGATGTCCCATGTTGTCAGTAGTTCAATTTAAGCATTTTGCTAGTAATTTAAAAGTGATTACACTCTAAAAAATGCTTGTAAATTCACTACTATAAAATGAGTAAATTTTTGTTTAATATAACGCATAGTGAGTAAATATAAACAAAAAATGCGCAAAACTATTTTGTACGCATTTTTATATACAATAATACACACATAATGTAATTATGGGCATTTTATGTTTATAATTAAGCATGTTGTGCGTACATTTTTTTATTTTGTTTATAAATTTAAATCTTACGCACAAATTTTGTAAACTTACTAACTTGTAATAGTAATGTAAATATATAGAGATTGGCATTTATAAAAATTCAAGAAATATTAAAATATAAAATAAAATGTTTCAAAATAAATTGTTTTGTTATAAATTTTTACTAAATCGTGGCTTCAGCTGGACCAGTAATTGTTATATATCTGTACAATATCTACAATTGAGAGGTAACGATAAATTTAGTCTGTCTTTAAATGATTTCGATTCACATCATTGTTTCTTTCCAGGCTTGTGGAATTTGACTACGGCGAATTAAGATTGTTCATTAGTAGTGCTTTTGTAAAAACAAAGCCTCAGATTATGATTAAGTTTTTTTCTAGAAAAATTCTAAGGATTCGAAGGGGTTTTCCCACTTCTTCAAAAAAGCCTCAGATGCTCTGAAAGAAAACCACTGAAATTCTAAGCACTTTTTCCGAATTCTGAGGACCCTGATTATAAAAAAACCCCAGATTTCGAGAAATTTTTCTTCCACAAAAACTCCAATTCTGAGGAAGGCTCACTTTCTTAAGACTTTTTCCTATGGCAAATCATTCGTTGAATCTGAGATATTTCCATAGAAAAAAGTCCTCAAAACCTGTGGTTTTTTATATGAAAATCTTATGAATCTAATGATTTTCCTGTAGGAAAAAGAACAGAGAATCTGAGGCTTTTCCTGGGGAAATAGCTTTTTCTATAGCGAAAAGGTCTTATAAGAAGATGGTTTTTAGGAAAAAGTGACCAGAATCTTTGGCTTTTCCTACAGGAAAAGTACTCAGAGGCTTTTTCAATGAAAAAAAAATGTTCAGAATCGAATGTATGTCGAGAGAGAAATCTACTCAGAATCTGAGGCTTGTATTAGGCTTAAATAATATTATAACATTTATAGTCAATACAACATTTTAAAAATAATTTTATTCTTTTATTTTTGGGTGGTATTACGTATTTTATTTGGTAAATTTACGCACAAAAGTAGTAAAATTACACATCTTTTTTGAAATTTTTTCACGCATTTTTAATGTAAATTTTAATTAATTTTAAGTAATTTGTTTCATTTACGCACTGAGAGTAAATTTACCGTATTTATAGTAGGAGTCCAGTTTCCTACTATAGGTTGGGTAAATTTAAACAAAAATTAATTAGAGTGTACATGATGTTAATAACAGTATGGTTTTTAGGTATACATTTTCATCACATCAATAGAGTACATTATGTTTGCATTTTTAGAGTGATTTAGAAGTACTCTTTATAATATATAATATAATACATTTTTCAAAGTGATTTAAATGTGCTTTTTACAATGTCCGAAATAGCATATTTTAGAGGCAATTTTAATGTTTAGCCTTTACAGAGCCCATTTCTGAACCTATTGTGTAACAAAAGCTTTAATTTATTATTATTTGTAGGGCAATATTAAGGAAACACTTCTTTTGCATCTGAATCAATTCAATTAAGTCAAAATTAGACAAAACCTATTTTTTTTTTTAATTTTTGTTCAACAGTTTTTTAAATAAGTTTGTAACATGTTTACTTCAGTCTTTAAATTCGAAAAAGCTACGATATTGAATTAAATAAGATTAATACATTAAGACCGAGTTTTTGGGATGTCAGTTAAACTTGGTTTAGTTAAACCGAAAACGAAAAATAAAATAGATTTTAGAAGCAGTATTCCAGTTATAAACTGCGTTAAACTAAGTTTAAAGATAATCTACATCCTAAAAGCTGGACATAAAAGTTATATGTAACCCTCTGATTATTTTTTTTAAAAACATTACTCAAGGAATTTTCAGAATATTAAAGCGTACTAGGAAACTATTTTTTCATTTTACAACTCTACAGTAATAAGGCCATCATTATAAATTTTCTGAATCCGCAGATCTATGATTGAAATTTTAGCTTTAAATTGATTAAAGAATCCGAGAACAGTTGGAGGACAGTTTTTCCCCAGACAAATTTCGAAGGCGAATACCATGTCATTTGAATTTTGCAAGTCAACCATCGTTAGCTTAAAATCAACGCTTTCATTAAACGATGCATTAAGTTCCAATGCTGTAATTTGCAATCGTGATTAGTTAAATTCTTATGTTGAAGAAGTTCATTTAGCAAAATTTTAACTTTAATTAAAATTTGGAACTTTAATTGACATTTTAAAGTTGACGGCAGTTGTTTTTTTAAATCTATTTTTGAGTTGAAGAAATAATATATTTTTTGTCACTATAGAATTATTTATTTAGTTTGATTTTACGACTTTTAAGGTGTAATAGCAATTAAAGCATATCAACATTTAAAGCAGGTGAGATTTATAGAAATTTTTATGTATAAGAAAAGGTAAGGGACCAACCTCTGTTAACGAACCTCTTGATTGGTCTGTTTTAAACGATAAAATATGTTAACATTGCAACAAATTTTATTAACACATTTCCTTGGTGCACGGTCAAAAAGCACGCGAGCGATTTCATAGTAGAGATGAGCGATATTTTCATACCGGTGATTTAATCACAGTTATTGATAAATCACTGGTAACGGCAGTGATCAAATATTTCAAGTCGCAGTTACTCGGAATGTCGTTCTTTTAATATTTTTGTACTAGTATTTCTTGCAAACTTCATTCTGCACAGTAATACATGTTCTTTTTCAATAACAGTGACTTGCTTTCACACTCTTCTGAATAAAACTTAGTTTAACGCAGTTTGTAACTGGAATACTGCTTTTAAAATGTGGTTTATTTTGTTTTATTTCAATAAAGAAATAAGTTATACTCGAGAAAAAGTTTTTCCGGCAAATTTTTGTTAATAAATTTTGAAATGGCTGACAAAATTCGTTTTCGGTTTAACTTAAACAAGTTTAACTGACATCTTAAAAACTCGCCATAAATATTATTTCGTTTATTTATTAGAAAATCGCAGTCTTTTCCATAGAAAAACTGTGATCACGATCACAGTTTAAAAGAACCGATTTGCAAATCATATTCACTGAGAACAATGTTACTGAAAAATCGTCGGATCGCCCATCTCTATTACAAACCCGTGATCACGGTCACTGTTTAAAAGAACGGTGATTTGAAAATCACGATCACTGGTAGCAGCGTTATTCAAAAATCACCGGATCGCTCATCTCTACTTCATAGACCCTTAACAATACATTTTAATTGTTAACTTTTATACTATATTTGCATTTAGTGAAAAGTAGAATTCATATTTGGGTCATAGTCCAGAGGAGATTCAATGGGATCCAATTCTTTATTTCCTTCCCTTTTTCAATGGGAACTGTAATTGAAGTATTTTTTAAAATATGTACGAACAATTAAAAAATATGTAAATAATCGTAAGTTAATAAAGTACGTTAATAAAATGAACTATTTCGTTGGTTTTTAGTGATAAAAAATGGAATCTCTAATTGATTCGTAATTTACAAACAAATGGATTTACAAAGAAAAAAACAACATTATATATACATTTTTGAGAGTTGTTTTAAAGCACATACATCCGAAACAGAAATAGAGCACTTATCGCTCCATTGTAACCAATTTAAAAGTTGTTTCTTTTGAATGACTTGCACATATTTTTGCTGGGATGCAATGTATGTTCCACCCGACAGTATAAATAGATATGTCATAAGAATTGATTCCCTTGTCTTAACATTTACACAATAATAACAATTGAACAGAGTAACACCACACTCCGCTGATATTCCAATTAGTCCTATTTCAATTGACAAGTATCAGCGCCCACTGTTTTATTATTCAATATACAACTCACTAAAATTAACACGATTTTCAAGACTCCGAATTGTACAGTGGGTAGAAAAAATAAGTTGTCAAGATTAACATAATATTATAAATTAGAAATTTATTAATTCAGTTCGAGTTATGAGTTAACGTAATAACTGAATTTATAAATTTCTAATTAAGCAATTAAAAAGGTCGAAAAAAACAATTTTTATTTTTTAAATAAAAATTAAAAACCAACATTTTGACAACACTCACAGTACGAAGTAACTGTTTTTGCCTCTTCTTGTATTAACAAAGACGAAGGGTAAAAATAAAATTTGTATTCAATTTATACCGATGGTATGAAATACAAAAACAAAAAACTTTCATAATATTTCTATTGTTGGTTATGTTTTGCAGAAGACATCGAAAACATATTTTATTGTTTGCTCCATTCTCATTTCGTTTATGTAGCAGACTACATTTAATATGAGATTTTGATGCTTCAATTTGCATTGCACTACGCCACCACTTTCTAAAGAAAACTGATAAAGGGGACCTGGAAAATCCCCGAAACGATAGTATTTTCATTCCTGAAAGTGTAGAGGCTTTTTGAAGGCAAAAACTCTGTGAATTATTTGTTAGGAGAGTATCCTGATAAAGAAAAATAGCAGTTTTTGAAAAAAGTAAGGAAATTGGCCTCGAACTGATTTAATAAATTACTAATTAATCCGTTAAAAAGGTCGAAAAAAAACAATTTTTATTTTGTAAATAAAAATTAAAAACCAACATTTTAAAAGCATTACTCTAACAGGATAAATTACACTTTTCTGTTTCGACCAGTTCAGCCGAAATATGCCCTACATCATACCTGGGAATTTTCATTGGCATTGAAATTTAATTGGCATTACTTGATGTCAACGCTAATGACAACAAATTTCATTACCATTTAATGCCAATGAAATTTTTTTTTTCAATTGACATTGATTAAACCAATGGTAATAAAATGTACACCAATGCCTAAAAGTACCAATTATAATTAAAGAAAAAAGCATTGTATACAAAAAAAAAATCTTTTGGAAAAAGGGAAATTAAAACAAAAATGAAAAATTTCAGAGCTAAAAATATAAATATTCTCCATTTTATGAAGTTTTATCAAGTGTACGCTGTTCACTCTTCTTTGGACACTGGCTAATCTTAATGAGCCAGCTTCTAGCAATCTAAGCTTGACGAAAGAACGAATATTTAGATCAGAAATACGTGAATTTTTGATTTTCTTTCTTAATTTGTTCTTTAATCAAAACCAAACGTTTTTGAAAACAAATGATTTTTTCAGCAATTATAATTGGTTGCTTTAGTCATTGAACAATGCCAATTGAAAAAAGTTTCATTGGCATTGGTCAATTGTAAGACCAAAAAATTTCATTGACATTGATCAATTGTAATGCTAATGAAATCGTGAATTAATTGGTCCATTCAATTAACTAGTCTCAAGTATGCCCTACATACATACATACACTCACAAGATTTTTTCCTTAAAATCAACCGAATATGTACATTAAAACAATAGAAAATAAGTTAAAAAAAGGACTACCCACTTTTCGTTTAAAACAATTGTATTTTGTCGTTTATTTTTAATTGTTATTTTATTAACTGGCAAAGCGGTAAAAATAATAGATTTATCGTTTATTTTAAAATTAATTGTATTCTAAAAACTGATTGTTTTTAACAGAAAATTTTGATTGAATATTTTAACTTCTACGGAAAGTCCGTATTTTGTGTATTTTGTTTCTTGAATGACTGATAGAAAAAGTTAAAAAATATATTTCTTTGCAATTTAACTACTTATTCAATTAAAACAACTTTACTGATTTACTTTTTAAACAACTGTTGAACTTTTATGGTAAAGTTATTGTGAGTGTATGTATATTTCAAAATCATATTTATTCTTAAAATTTAAAAATCTGGTCACCAAATAAAATTTTACAAATATTTTACATGTGTATGTACTTCCTAAGCACCTGTTACCCAAAAATTTCTACTACACATAAATTTGCTGACAACAGTTATCAACAGTATAGATGTCAACCATTAACAAATCATTATTATCAGGCAACATTGCAATAATCTATACAGTAAATTAAAATGGCGCCATTTGTAAAAAAAACCTTAAAACGATAAACCAAAAATTCCTTTTTTAAGTTAAAAAAAATTTAAATATTTTCAACAGCAAATTGCACAAAGAAAAAACAATTTTGATTGATGATCAAGTCAACGATTACAAAGAAATGAAAATAAACAAAAAATAATTTGCAAAAGAAACAAAATTTTTATTGAAATGATAAAAAGTTGAAATCATCGAAAAACATCATCAATATCAAAACAGCAGAAGCAATATCATCAGCATATCACTCTTTTCTTTTTTTGAGTTAAAGGCAAAGACAACAAAAACTGAATTTAACTTGACTATCCTTTACCATCAATACAAAAGTGGATGGATGCATTTAAACTGCAGGCAGGAAAGTAGACTGACAATTTCAAGCCAGGCGAGCAGAGGTGATATAGTGTTTTAGTGCAAAACATGGTATGAGGCGCCGTCTAAATTACCACTAACAAGTTACACACATTCACACACACTACCACAATTGAGCGCATACATACATAATAGTCCATATTAAAAATATACCGACATTTTCATAAATGCGGTTTAGGAATATTTGTTATTATACTTTTCAACTTTTTATGGGCGCCACATTATTTTTTAACTTTTTTGGTCTTTAATTTGGTTTTCAGTTTGGCTTTAGAACATACCTCGAATGAGAAACGTATAACCCTTTATTTCACTGCTTTTTTTAATCCCATCATCCATTTTGTATGCCACAGACAATTTAAATACGACTAACAGCAAAAACGCAGCAACATTCATGTCAACAATACTGACTTTCGGTAGACTTACAGTTGAGTTTAGAAAAATAGCTATAAATAAACTAAAGAAAAAGGAAAAAGTTATGCATTTCTGATTTTCCATCATCTTACTCAATAAGCGGCTTAAAAACTATTAAACTCTATATAAAAATAATACGTCTGTTGGCTGGACAGAAAAATATGCTACTTTAACAAAATTTATTCCTGTTTTTTGGCTTAAAATAAAATTTGTTGATTTTAACAAATTATTTTATTAAATTTAACAAATCTAAATTTAAGTAAAAAATTTGTAAAACTACAGTTTTTTCTCTAATTATACTGAGTCGTAGAATTTATCCAAATTTAGGGTCTCGGGACCCTTCCCGGGTCTAGTCCATATCATGTGAGGTCATATAAGGGCAATCTCGTGGAGCAAATATTTTGTCCGTTGTGCTCTATCTTACTTAGTTTTCGAGATATTAAAAATTTTCGAGGGTCCAAGGCCCGGCCAAGGTCCATTTTTGGATAGAGATACCCCCTTGTACGTTTAGGGGTAGTCGAAATTTTCATCAATTTTGCTTTACCTCTCTTAGTTTTCGAGACATGGGCCATTTTAAAAAATCGTGAGGGAACGAAATAGCGCCATCCTTAAAACTTGGGATATATTGGTGGCGCCATCTACCGGGTAATAACAGTAACATGAAAATATTATATTTTAACAATAAATTTTGTAAAATTTAACGAATGGGTTCTTAAAAATTAGTTTTAAATAATTTTGAAAATTAACACGCAATATTAGTTAAAGTACTGAGGATTTTTAGTATTGTGTTAAATGAAGATAACAAAAATATTTGCTTAAATCAGTTCTTGAAATAAAAATTTGTTAAAAGTTAATCAAATCGATTTGAAATTTCAATACTAAAGTACCACAAAACGATATTTTCCAATCCAACTCTGTTAAATACAATTTTTCGCTTTTTTTTTGCTAAAAAAAATTGTTTTTGCCGATTTTTTAACAAAGAAATTTTTTTTTTAAATTGTTTTCAATATTTTTCTAAACCCTATTGAATATACAGAAAATAACATAACATTGTACTTTTCATTTGCAGAAAAAAATGTTTATGAAAAAAAAAATTTCGGGAAAAAAAATTACAGCTTCCTTAATGTTATACAATCAAATTTGATAAATTTATAATTAAAAATTATCCCAGAAGTATAAAAATATAATTTTTTTGTTACCTTAGTGTTAAAATTTTTAATCTCGAAAATCTCGAATACGAGCGCTAACTTTGAAAACGGCTATCACCATTGAATTCAGCGTACTTGAATTAGCTGAACTAGTAGGGCGCCCAGTAGACCGTACCTCAAAAAAAAGTTCGCCGTACACCCTCCAATATGTACTATTTTTGCAAGGTAATTTCAAAAAAAAAATTTTTTTTTTGCCGAACGTAGGGGTGGCCTTTTTCAATTTTTCGTTATAGCTTCGGCATTTAAAGTCGGATTTTAAAGTGTGATATATCGATTTTTTTGCCGCGAGGAGACCAGTGTTTTTTTATAAAGGAAAAATCCAATGAAAAAAAATATAAAAAGGCGACCCCTACGTTCGGAAACCAATATATAAAAAAAATTTATACTAGGCTTATCGAAAAACTTCCTTAGCAAAAGTTTAATGATTTTTTGCGAGCTTTAATTTTCTGACATTAGGGCGGTACATTAAGGTGGTAGCAACTAAGATCTGGTGGGTAACTACTAGAACGGAATACTTGAGGTCAATGGCCCTTAGAGCAAAACACTGGTCTCCTCGAGAGAAAAACATCGATGTATCATACTTTAAGATCCAACAAAGATATAACGAAAAATGTAAAATGGCAACCCCTACATTCGGTAAAAAAAATTTTTTTTTTTTTTTGAAACCTCCTTGCAAAAATACTTCATATTGGAGGGTGTGCGGCGAACTTTTATTTTTGCCTGTAAGGTGGTACGCTCTAGTGCCCAGCTTGTTAAAATTTGCGACTAGCACAGTGTAATTAAGTCGTGATATTTTTAGTGCGTAATTCTGTTCTCGGTTCCGTATGTCCAAAGTTTCTTATCCGTAATTAACCATATTGTCTTATTCTTATCTGAGTCCTGAGTGCATGTTCCCTTGATAGATGATTTTAAAAAATTCTCTTAAAACTCTTACACAGAGAAAACTTATTCATTAGGATAAACCAAAATTCTTGCCAGCTTAATTGTTTTAACTGCAACTGCGATTAATTTTGACGATAAAATTCGATTAGTCTCAAAGGTTGCTATCAACAGAATATTCTGAATGAGAAATGGTTCCTAGTTTCTGCCATGACAAGATCTATTGTTATTTCCGGTGGCGGACCAACGAAATTCTCAAATGGAAAGCTTTGCCAAATAAAAAACTAGCTTTAATAAAAAACTGCTCTATTGACTCAGTAAAACATTTTATTAATTAATCCTTTAAACCTCTATATAAGTCCACACTTCTGTTGTAAGAGACCTTTATGATGAAACCTGAAAAGGAAAAAGTACTACAACACAGTGATGGTATTTGAGAATTTTCGTTTGGTGCCTCAATGATGCCAAAAAAGTGCCAAAAAAGCTTTAGAAGTGCCAAAAAAAATTAAGCAACATTTAATGTTTCAAAAAAAATATGTTCAGCCTTTATTTCAAATATTTATACATTTAGTTACTTTAACCATTAAATGCATGGTCTAGCCATTTGGCAACATACCAGTTTCTTAATAAAAAACGCCACTTGATGCATAAAACTCAGATTTTTTAAACAGTTATAGGAAAAATCTTGGTTTTGCTTCGTATGTTTGTGAAAAATCTAAAACACGCGTTTTTTTTACAAAAAGTGCAATATTTAAAAATGTTTGTTTAAATATTTAAAGTGGAATTCTCACAATAAAATTAATTTTGGCAACAATAAATGTATAATTAATATTTCATATATTTTTTTTTTGTTTCTTTTTTCTTCATACACGTTAAAATAATCACAATTTAGCTATTTGTCAATTTTTTTGGTATTTTTCTTGAAATGTACACGCCTTTAGAAACCATATATAAAAAAATGGTTAAAATTGTAGAGATCATGCATTTAAGGGTTAAGTAAAAAGACAAAAAAAAAGGCGGGCAACTTATCTAAAAAGTAACCCGAGTTTAAAATTACCTACCACAAATATTTTCATATAAAAATGCCATTCTTAACTATAGTAAAGCACTAAACTTACGTTATTTTAAGATAAGTTAGCAGGCCCAAGACTTTCAAAAAATTTTACAATTAAATTTGACAATACAATAGAATCAATTAAAGTTTTTCTAATTTTATACCCGTTGCTTTTATTTTTAAATATCAAAATAATGATTAAATTGTCCCCGAAGAACTGGAAGGTGGTCCAAAAAATTGTAGATATTTTAGTGTAGCATTTGTTTTTTAATTTTGCTACCCCTTCTTAATAGGCGTGGCTTTTAATGAAAAACCAGCGATATCGACCTTTTATCAAATTATATAGAAATTTTCGTAAAAAGTGCCAAAATTCTATGGAGAGTGCCAAGGTGCCATTGAACATTCAATAGTGCCACAAATGGCACTTTTGTGCCACTTTTACCAACAGTGCTACAACAGCAGCAAACTTAACAATACCTTTATTCTAAGTCCCTCAAATAAACTCAATCGAAAAATAAAACTAACTTCACATTTCTCTGCCAGATGAACTCTTTTTTTATAGATAAGCGCCGCGCATCGTTTTTTTCAAAATCTTTTAGCAGCTGCAATCTCAATGCATGTTGAAGAGGTGAGATGTCTGTCTAACTTTGCTGTCTAGATGTTACTTACATTGAATGTTCTACATACTATGTGTATTAAAAAGGCTTGGGAATAAACGAATACACTCTTATATATTAGTATACGTGATGCTCCAACTTTACTCAATAACCCATTCAGAAAAAAAATAAAAAAATGTGAAAAGATAAAGAAATTGGTTAAGACTTGCCTGCATACATAAAGAATCTTCTCTGCCATATATCTTTCTGCTAGAAATGTATTCGTATGCGTGCTATGCGCCTCTTGATAACAACTAACAAGGGAATACCTTTTTTGTTGTTTTCTGTTCAAGATTCCTTCGCTTCTTCTTAATTCTTGGAATTTTATAGTTTTTTCCTAGAATTTTGTTGAGATTTCTCGAAATCAAATTAAAAGCAAATGATAAGTGTTTTTTTGGAGTTTAGAAAAAAACTTGTTTTTTCAACTTAACGATTGAAAAACAAGACTTAATATGGAATTCCCTCTTTCAGGTCTTTGTTGATTTTTGTTGTTATTGCAGTTGCATAGTTAATGAAGTCAAAAGATGAGAATCAATATTAGTTATACCATATGAATAATATAATGAACTTAAATTTTGTTTGTATAAAATTGTGCTGGTTATAATGGCAAAAAACAAACATTAAGATTTTAATATTAAATATAAAAACATCCAAAAATATATCAATTTCAGGAAAAATCGAGCAAAATTCACGAATTATTTTTAGGGTCAGGTATAATCATAATAAGTTCAGTTCAATTTTGTAACGACAAAATTCGGTAGTTAACTTTTTAGATTACTATGAAAACTTGATAATTTAACGACCGACTTTTGTCGTTCAAAAGTTACAGAATTGCCCCTCAGAAATACTTTAAAGCATTTTACGGTCAACGAATCTGCAATATTTCACCTAAAATACTACGTCAGTAAAAAAATCTGTCCAAAGGGTTTCAACTAATTCGGTTGACTAATTTTTAACAAAATATTTTAGTTATCTTCATTTAACACTAAAAATCCTCAGTTCTTTAACTAATTTTGAGTGTTAATTTTCAAAATTATTTATAACTAAAATAGTTATATATATAGTTGTTGTTAAATTTTACACAATTTATTCTTAAAATATATTAATTCCATGGTATATAGTGCTACCAGTCTATCTGAAGTTTTATAGATGGTGCGATCCCCCCCCCCCCCCTCGAATTTATAAAATGGACCAAATCTCGAAAACTAAGAGAGATAGAACGAAATGGACGAAAATTTCGACCACCCCTAACAATGCCTTTGGGCCTAGGACCCTCAGAAATTTTTAATAAAAAATTTAAATTCATAAAATGGCCCATATCTCGAAAACTAAGCGAAATAGAGCAAAACGGGCAAAATGTTTGCTCCTGCGAAATATACTTACATGCCCTTGGATGAAATGGACTAGGTCCGGGAAGGATCCCGAGATCCTAAAATAAACCAGATTTTACGACTCAGTATTATGTAGTTTTACTAATTTCCTACTTAAAGTTAAGTTTGTTAAATTTAACAAAAAATGTGTTAAAATCAACAAATTTTACTTTAAGCCAAAAAACAGGAATACAAATTTTTTTCCTAATCGATTTTTTTAAGAAAATTATTTCTTTATTCCCTCTTATTAACAGGAAAAAAATTAAATTTCTAACGCACAAAAATTGTGGTTTCCATAGCGATCTTAAGGTTCAAAATCACTCAAAATCGTGAAAATATACTTTTTTCCAAAAAAAAACTCACAGTGGAGGCTGCAAATTATGCTCAATCCAAATTTTCGATTTTTCTCGTTATAAAACAGATAGTAGAAATAATTTTCGGAAAAAATTGGATTTCGAAAAAACATTAATTTGTTGGAAAATTTCAGATAACAATCGCAAGTCAGATATCAATTCCGATTTGGCTGGAACTTTCCTCCTAATGACGGATTCGATCCATCCTAGTGCATAATTCTCGTTCGTTTATAATTTGAAAATAAAACTTTAATCAACTTTGGCCAATTACTGAATGTCCCCTTAGCTATTAACTGAAACTTTAACTGACACATTTGTTGTTATTTCCCACATAAATTTTGCATTTAACTGTCGGCTAAATTTTAAATAGATATTCAGTAATCGGGCCTTAATTTCAAACTATAACAAATTGTTTAATTGCCACTGGGCATTATACATCATGATTACTTTTATTTAAATCTAAATACTAAAAATGTCTGTGTAATTATATGTATTTATAGAAAACCATTATTTTTTTAGCAAACACCGAAGGAGTGCTTTAAAAATAAAGTAAGTATCCCATAACATCAATATTTGAGGCAAATGTTTGGTAAGAAATTTCAGGTCTAACATAAGAGCAGTTAAAATATAAAATTAAATATATTCAAGGTTCTAGGTAAAAAAAATAAATGCACTGATTTAGTTTTTATAATACTTTTAATATTTTAATTCGGATAAGATTGTGATATTGTGCAAGATGTAGAATATTTCTTATAAATTTTTGATGTACTCATGAAAAATGACAAATTATCTCTGAAGCCCTTTTTACTCAATATCTTTTTATATAGGCAAGTTCGAAGCATTTAAGTGGATTAGGATTCTATGAGAATTCATGAACAATTTTTCATTGCGCACACTCCTTAAATAGCAACATAGTTATATTACAACATTAATAATAACCTGTACTATCAGGAAAATGGAAAAACACTTCCGAATTGTCAGTGTCATAATTATAACAAAAACTAATTTAACTTCTGTGACACTATGGTAACTGTAGTATCAAGAAGACTTTAATTTAAGGAGTCCCAATTCTAGTCGGACCGGGCATCGCTTTCACATTGTCGAACGAAAAAAGATGCGAAAGTGGCAAGTAGTAAACTGACAGAATATTGAGCAAGTTATGTAACTATTGTACAATAAAAAATGTGAAGATTGTAAAGTATATAAGGCAAACAATTAAAAGTACACTTAAAATAATAGGACAGTAAAAAAATGTGTCAAACTGTTTTCAAATCGATTTGACTAATTTTTAACAAATTTTTAGTTGAAACACTGATTTAAACCAAAATTTTATTTATCTTCATTTAACACAATATTAAAAATCCCCAGTATCTACTTTAACTTATTTTGAAGGTTAATTTTGAAAATTATTTATAACTAAATTTTAAGAATCCATTTGTTAAAATTTACACAATTTATTGTTAAAATATAATATTTTCATATTTCTAATATAACCCGGTAAATGGCGAAACCAGTGTAAACGAAGTTTTAAAAATGGTGCTATTACTTCCCCTCCCGACATTTTAAAATGGCCCACATCTCGAAAACTATGAGAGATAGAGCAAAATGGACGAACATTTTTACTACCCGTAACTGTATAACATTCCCGTGAAGACCTTATTTTTATTCAAAAATTGACCTTGATCGGGCCTTGAACCCTCGGAAATTTTTAATAAAAAATTCCATTTCATGAAATGGCCCATATCTCGAAAACTAAGGGAGATAGAGAAAAACGGACAAAAAGTTTGCGGAGTATCAATATATGATATGGATCAGGTACGCGGAGGGTCGCGAAACCCTATAATTTTAACAATTTATATGACTCAGTATAATTAGAAATAAAACTGTAGTTTAACCAATTTTTACTTATATTTAGATTTGTCAAATTTAACAAAAAATGTGTTAAAATCAATAAATATTTGTTTAAGCCAAAAACGGGAATAAATTTTGTTAAATTAACAAATTTTTCTGTTGAGCCAAACGATATATTATTTTGAAATAATGTACTTAATTTTGTTTACACTTAAGTTTTTTTAACGAAAAGTTCATTCTCATTCGTCTGAGCGATCATAACTCTGATGTTGTGTCCAATGTCCGATCCAAAAAGAATTGCACTTCCTAATCTTATAGCTTTCTGGGTAGCGCTACAACAATGGCGCGCAAAGAAATTAAATGTTTAACTACACCGTTTAGAGGATTATGAAAAAAATATATTTTATAATTAAAAAAAATAAATCTAAAAGTGAAAAGATACATTTTTTTTTATTAAATATGATAAAACTTCATCTGTACTATAATAGACAATGGTTAATGTTTGCAAAATAACGGCAAATTTGTAAATAACGCATTTTTTGTGACGAGAAAATTGAAAAAATTAAAAAAAAAATTTTATATAATTTTTTTTTTATTTTTAATATTTCATTACAGGTAAATCAATACTTATGCTTAATATTAAGTGAAAAAAGAACATTTTCAAGTTAAAAGAAGCGAGCAGGTAGTCCTGCAGGCCCGAAACGCTTTAGTTTTCCGAACGCCGTCGACTCATTATCATTGGAATTTCAGATGACTAGAAAATTGTAAAACTAACTTGAAAATAATAGTTTTATTATTACACAGCGCTTTTTTTGTGTGTATAATCATATTAAAACATTATATCGTTTTGGGATATTTAGGATAATGGCGATTTTGCTATCGTATCATTCTTTGGTTTGTTGGGATACTACACTTAACCAGAAACTTTTATTCAACTAAAACTAAGGCTTGCCCATAAAAAAAGTGACGCTTTAATTTTTTGTTATAAAATAAATGTAAACTTTTAAATTTCAACTAAAACTTTATTTCACTAAATTCTGACATATTTACATTAAAGAAAAACGTAAAATTCGGTGATTATGTTTTCTTTCATAAAATACTCGAACCTTTTTCTTGACACCACTCATTAACCTTTGTACAGCATTTTTTGTCAACATCTGAGTAAGCTCTTCGCCACTTATTCTGGAAATCTTGGTCGCTTTTTGATACCTTTTTGCTCTTCTTCAAGGATCTTTTCATCAGCGCCCAATATCTCTCAATTGGGCGGAGTTCCGGGCAATTTGGTGGATTTGCTTCTTTGGGAAGCTTTGGGCTATACACACAATTCGTAAATGTAAATAAAGTTTTCTAATATATAAATGAAGTTTTCTAAAATTCAACTAGAGGTTTGTTTTTTTCGAATTTTATATCTACATCTATAACGACTTATAAAAAAACGACTATCCGTACTTACCTGACTTTTCTTTTATTTTTTGTAAACAAATAAAATTTAAACATTTGGGGTGGCCTTTGTACAAAAGCTGTTTTCGTACAAAGACTTCGCCGGAACTCGAAATGGAGCAATTATATTGTGTGCCCTGCCCTAGCTTTACTAACAAACGCATAATTCATTTGTTATTCGTTGTTATTTTTAAGAGAAAAGCGGAGAATTTTTAAGACTTGGTAGCATTTTTATAACTACTTAATTTTTAAGCAACTAAATTGATATATACTTAAAAGTTTTATACATGCTTAAATTTGTATGGAAAATTTATACAAAATTCAAAAAAAACAAACCTTAGGTTGTTCCAAAGGGTTGTGCTAAGTGTTCTATAAAACACAATGCAAGCAATACTTATTAGGTTTTGTGAAATAATTTAATAAGAAATGGTGTAAAAAACGAATATTACAATTATAATAGAAAATGAAATTATAAAATATTAAGTTAACACACACCATGAGCTGATAATGATAACAGCCATTTTTATTCACGCCATTTTTGTTTTACTATAATAACAACCACTATCGAGAAGAAAATTTTCAAATTTACTTCAGCTTTAGATACAATTTATGTACAAATGTATCTCTTACAATAAAGTAACTGCAACAGGTTAACAAAAATAAATAAAATTATTTCCCAGCTAAAAATCGAAATCCAAAATGAGTTGGGAAATATTTAAGTAATTGCAATTATCCCAGACCATTGTAACCCAACACTGAGATAAATTATGAAAATCGTAAAAAATAAAATATTTTATTCAAAACTTACAATGTTATACACTAGTTTCATTTCCAAGATCTACAATTATTTAGATATAAATTTTTTTCTCTCTTGGATTATTCGAACCTAGTCCCAGGTATATATTTTTTTTAATTTACAATACTCTAATTTTGAGTTTTTTTAAAATTTTGTTGAACAAAATGCAATAAAAATGGTCAACGCATAGAGTTTTTTTTTAAATACACCTCAGAGAATAATTCTAATGAAAATTAAACATATCCCTCTTTTAACTTAACAGTGACGGCTTTTTAAATTTGAAAATTTTAGAGAAAAGTGTGATTTTGGCCAATAATTTAGATAATAGTATTAATTTTTGTGTTTTTTGCTGGCTGTAACAAAATTACTTCCGATTTCTTTTAAATCTGATACAAGAGATTGTTTTCCGAAAATTTTGTAAAACTCTGACAACGTTAAACCTTTCTTTACCAAGGTCAAAGGTGAAATTTTAAAATTTTTCCTGGAAGTATATCAAAATATACACTCAGATAAAAAAGTTAGTAAAAAAATTTTGTAAACAGTTTCCAATCGAGCTTTACTATTTTTGTACTGATTTTTAGTACAATTTGCTTTTTAGTAATCATTTTTGCTATTCTCTTATTACAAATTACGGATTTTTTTTACTAATTCTCGCTGCTGATTTCAGCAAAACATTTTACTAATTTTTCAAAACCGGTGTTAAATTTAGCAGAAAAATATACTAATTTAAAAATTTTTTTTTTGATTTTTTAATTTTTTACAATTCTTATTTAGTTTATATTTGTTACTATTGATATATTCTTAGTTTGGAAATAACACCCAGGGAATTTTATGTATCTCCAATGCTTAAAAAGCTAATAATAACTGGAGAACCGTTTGCAATTTTGACTCCAAATTTCAAGTACGATGAAGTAATTATACGCTTGTTACAATCGAAAGAAAAGTTTTTTTTATAAATTTCTTTTTTTAGATTTTACAGCTTTTCATAAAAACCTTTAATTAAGCATTTTCTAGAAAAAAATCAAAATTAACCTGTCGGAAAACAGTTGGTCCATTCTTTATGTTAAATAACGGTAATTAGCTGAAAAATTTATTTTAATTTAGAAAATATCATCTGAAATTAAGAACATAATATTTGTAATTTAGAAAATATCAATTAAAATTCAGAAAAAACCAACTGATATTTTTTGAGTGAAATTATAATTTTAGAATCAATGGAGTTTAGGTAAACCTTCTGTTTTCGAACTTTTTCCTATAGGAGTAATCAAAACTAAAATTTCAAAAGTCCTAAAAATATGATTGACATATTTACCAGGATTAAAATCACAGTTTCTTTTTTAACTAGACAAAGTTTTCATTTCTCGCAAACATCTTAAAACTAAGTTATTATCATTATTTTGCGGATATATTTCCGTTTTTTTTTTATAATAGGAAGCTGATTTTGTATACTCCAAATAGAAACTTCTAGATTTTAAAAATATCTTGTTTTAAAGGATTTTTCGGAACTCTTCGTGAAACCACTAATACGTAGTAAGGCCCCAAGCGGGTAACGACCACCCATTTTGAAACCGTTGGTTTACGCTTTATACAATATGAGCAAATTTCTCAAATCTTATCTTAATTTTTATTTTTATCATAATTACTAATGTACAATCTAATTAAAAAAAGATAGTTGCTCTTAACTTATTCGTGGTTTTCGAAGAACAACAAAAACCGAATTTTAGTTTTTAATTTTAGAAAAGATAACATATGTATATCCTTGCAAACAAACATAATATTTTTTAAGTTGGCAACAAAAATGCTATCTCTCACATATAAGATAAATATACGAAAATTTAATTTAAAATAATAAAAAGTACAGCTTTAAAAATAATAAAAAAAAGTACGCAATAGTTGTACTGCGATCTCTAATAAAACTTTTTTAATATTTTTTTAGACAATTAATTTACCTGCAAATATGCCATAATGCAAATATGCCATAATGGCATATTTGTAAGATAAATAGTGGAGCTCGGGAACATACATAACACCTGTATGTATCCATGTATATCTATTTTCAGCCGGGTTATGACATTTTTAAGCCAAACGTGTGCCACTTGTTGCAAAAATGTTTGCTTATATGATTCTGTTCAAGGTACTAAATGGAAGAGGTGGCATGTCTGTTTGTCAGTGTGTTTGTTACTCTGTAGAATAGAATTAAATGTGGCATTTGGTGTAGCTATCTAAAATTATGATGACATGACAACTGTGTGACTATCCATGCTTATTCACATTGCACATTGTGCTTAAATGGACATGCATATAAAGTCATTAATAATCTAATATAATGCTCTCTAAACAAATGTATCAGTTACTTAACGAATGAGTAGCATTTATTAAATGCAAGATAGAAACTTAAGTTGCGCTGGCCCAATACATGCAATACTTAATCATTTCATATGTAGTATTCCAGTCTAAAAACCACAATACGTTTAATAATTCTGCAGCATAGTTTAATTTTACAAACTTTTTGGATTTGTGTCTCTTAAAAATTAAACTAAAACATGAACATAACTGTGGCTCCAATTCAAATAATCTGATCTTACAATTAAATTACCAATAAATAATCTTAATAGGTCCAATTTTTATAGGAGAAAAAAATTGTATGCATTTCTTCACACTTTCAATATCAAACTACTGTTGATAACACAGTACAACAAAATAATTCTGTATATTTAACAAATTTATTTTTGCTATTCTAATCTTAATAATTTTTAGCAAGGAAAATCTGCTAATTTCAGCAGTTTTTTCTGCAAGATAGCTCTAACTAATTCTTCTTCAACTTTCTTTTAGTGTACTTAACCTGACTGACTATCCCGCTTCTGACGGGATTATCCCGTGTTTTAAGCAAAAATTTTCGTCTTATCCCGATTTTTTTAATACAATTTTCAACAAATTTTTCATAATTTATTTTTTATAGAGTTCCATTATCGGTCTTGCGATTGAATTTTCAAAATTTAAGAACTAATTTAATACTGATATTCAGAGTCTGAGTTATTTGAGTGTTAAAACAGTTTTTTTATTTTTGTTGTAAATTTTCGACACGAAATTGTTGTATACATGTGAGTTTTTATGAAAAATGTACCAAGATTAATGAAACAATTAAGAAAATTACAAAATTCTAATATTAGAGAGAATTAAAGAAATTTAAAATTCGTTTTAATTAAAAAAACACAGAATCTGACTGTTGATGAGGTCGAATTTTTGGGACGTCAGTTAAACTTGGTTAAGTTAAACCGAAAACAAATTTTGTGAGCTATTTCCAAATCTATTAATAAACATTTTTCGGAACAACTTTTTCTCGTTTATAATTTTGGTTTTTTTTTTTTTAAATAAAAAAAAAATGAACGGAATTTTGTGTTAAAAATTAGTAAACCAACAATTCATTTCTTCATCTTAGTAGTTGTATTAATTTTTCATACAAAATGATGTTAGCTTCAGCAAAACTTATTTAAGCCAAAAGTTAGAAATAGTTTTATTAAATTACAGACGTATTATTTTGAGTATGTGCATTTGTCTCCCCTATTAAATATCTAAATTTCAGCGTGATCAAAATTCTCACCTAGAAAAGTTCCCTTGTAAGCCATACACAATTTTGGGGCCGGTGGTCTCCCATCGATATGAAATACTCCATAGATATACATAAGACTGTCCCTTAAAATAGCGATTTGTCGATTTTCGTTCTTTACACCCCCCAGTATTATTGGAAATGGTCCCAAATGGAAGAACTCGATTTTTTTTTGTTTTTTTGAAAACGTTAACCCGTGCCGAAAGTTCGACGAAAATGGCCCATTTTGGAAAAAAAGTGTATTACTATTAAAAATTCCCTAAATTCGAAACTTCGAAAAAAATTATTTTTTATTCCAATTATTCATTTAATATAGTCAAAATGATTCAGATATCGAATTTTGACTTCATCGGATATCAATAACCCACTTTAGCCTGGAATCCAAAATGACCAACGAAAATTATGAAAGGTGTTATTCTGTAAATTTCCTAGTAGGGCGTTTTTGGCCAAAAGTATAGAAATTAACCCCATATGGATCACGTTACATAAAATAATTATTTTTATACAGTTGAGATTTTTTTTATTATCAATTTAATGGCTTTACAATCTCGCAGTCATAATTAATATTTAGTTTCATGGGCCTTTTCTGACCCCAGGCCACTAAGGGTTAAAGATTTTTTGAACAAATGTAAAGATAATAATAGTCTAACCAAATTTAAGTGATGTTTTTCCGAAAACTGTGTAAAATTTGATGAAAACATTCAAATTTTGTTTAATTTTTGACAAAATGAGCAATTTTTGTAAAATGTCCTGGAAAGCAGTCGCTCCAAACACAAACTCGAATTATCATTATTCCAATTTCTTTTTTTTTAATATCAACTATTATGTGGTACAAATAGCAATCGACATCTCCAAATTAGGCATTTTAAAAATCTTTAAAATTAATTTAAAAAAAAACGTTTTTGCATTTGTTTTAAATTCGTAGGTCATTTTGGATTCCAGGCTAAAGTGGGTTAATGATATCCGATGAAGTCAAAATTCCATGTCTGAATAATTTTGACTATATTAAATGAATAAGTGGAATAAAAAATAATTTTTTTCGAAATTTCTAATTTTGGGAACTTTTAATAGTAATACACTTTTTTCCCAAATGGGCCATTTTCGTCCAACTTTCGGCACGGGTTAACAATTTCCAAAAAAATCCATTTCTTCCATTTGGGACCATTTCCAATAAAACTGGGGGGTGTAATGACAAATCTATTTTTATGGGACACTCTAATATACATACATAATTGCTTTTAAGTTTAATGAATTACCATGATTTAAGTATTATAAAACGTTTAATCATTTAAGTAATATTGAGTATTGAAATAAGTTCATTGATCTTGATTGTGACATTTTATTTTGCTGCTCTCGCCTCTCTCTTAAACTACATTTAAATAATCCCTGCTTTTGTTTACTTAGAATATCCGAGTTCTTTGCATTTACATAATTTTATTTTTGTTGATATCTCTGGTGACTAGGCGCCACTTAAGCATCTTTTTAGAGATTAAAACCTCTAAAATTACCGCCAACATATACGGGTGAAGCCAATAACATCGCAGCAGCAACACAGCATCATCATCATTGGCAGCAACAGTACGTTTCATAACAAATCGACAAATGACAAGAAAATGCGCTTTATAATCTTGCATTTAAAATGATAAAAATGCAGATACATATATTATGCATGCTTGTATGCACTAGGTTCATCTGCACATAACCTATCAATAAAGTTACCGCCATGTAGGCATATGGAAATTTTATTAGTATTAAATGTTTTTAAAATATTTATAAATAAATAAAAAAGAAAGCAAATTCAAATACTAAACTTATTATAATTTAAATTAAAAAAGTACGTACTTATTATGTTATTTCATAATAGGAAATAATTGGCCTCGAACAAGAATACTGCATGCGACAAAATATATTAATAGAGATCTGGCATCAGTTCAATATATTACAATGCACAGTGGAACGTTTTCGAAATATTTTGAAAATAATTCACCCATTTTTTATCGGCTGAGCGGATTTAGATGAAATTCGACACGACCATAGAAAACGTAATTCTGAACTAAATTTTTGACGGCCGATCCCCCAGACCCACTAGAAGCTACGCTACTGGACTCCAAAATAGGGGTACCTCGAGGATGTGAATATTTTGAAAGCTTGCCATTTTTTAATTATGAACCAATTTTAATAAAATGTTTTATGTTATAATCTGCTAGTAAAGCCCTCTCTTAAAAAATAAAAGTTATTCGCATTTGAAAATTTGCATTTTTGCAATAACCTACACATAGAGAATTTTGCTGGACGAGTTTTAATGAAATTTTGCAGTAAACTCATCAAGATTTCTTCACAAAATAAATGAAAAATTTCTTTAATTTGGTGAAAAAGCTTCATATATTTTATGAATCTAGTTTTAATAAATAATATAAAATTTTTATTAATATTTTATGAAAAATTCCATTAATTCAACGAAAAGTTTCAATGGACGAGTTCTAGTGAAACTTCATTGGTTTTGTGCAAAGATTCATTAATATCATGCAGATAATTCTCTCAGTGTAGTGCGGTTTTTTGCCATTGGCGAAGCCCAATCAAGTTCAATAATCGTAAAGAATTGCAGTTATAGTTGCAACTAAATATTTAATTTAAAAAGAACATTTCAATTCAATATATTTTTCACGCTTAAAATGGCACGTCTTTAAAACTGAAAACTAAAAAAAAAGTAAATTAAGTCATTTTTTGGTCAAAGACTCATTTGTTTCCAATTTAAAAAATTTTAATCCATAAAACATAGCCCTGACTAAAGCCATTTTATTCCCTTACGAGGGGGGACTGAAAATGATGAAATTTTTTTGTGTGGTAAAATGGCACTCAAATGGTAGAAAATATCCCCCACGACTTCAAAAACTATTTTTTTTTTCAATAATCGATAAACACATTAAAAATTTAGACATTTACATAAAAAAATAAGATTTTTTTTAGAAATATCGCGCGATTTTTACAAAAAAAAATTTTGCTTGCGGCGCAATAACAATATATCACTTCTTAAATTGCATTTTCCATCAATAAGTTTCATTTTTATGTCATCTAAAAAGTTTACCTAATATTAAGAAAAAGAAAAATGATCAGTTCTGAAATTGCATTTCTCATCAAAAAACTTGACTCGGTTTGTAATTTCCACTTCCAATTTCCACTTTTCAAAATAAACAACAAAAAATGGACATTTACAGGGTTTTACCAAAACTAAAATAATGTGATTTTAGACTTTTTTTTAACGTCAAACGGATTAGTAAAAAAACCTCATTTTTGAAATCGTGAAAAAATTTCATTTCATTTGAGTACCATTTTCGTTAATATTAATATTTTACTTTTTTCGACCTCTTCTATTGGTCGAAAAATGGCTCTAGTTAGGGCTACGTTTTATGAATACAAAAAAAAATAACATTTTAGGAATCGTGAGACAATTTCCTTTAATTTGAGTACCCACACTTACATGTTACTATGTCCCCCCGTTTTTTGCACCCCACGGGCATCCCGGGGCCGAGCACCTCCCAAAATTAATTTCCGTTTTTTTTCTTTTTTAATTACAGAGGGGGTCATATTTTTTTTTTTTTTGTCGAAACCCCATTAACTGCAGTTTTGCCAAAAAATCATAATTTACTTCTTTCTTTACATTTTTAAACAACAATTTGTGGTTTCTGTATACATTTTTCAGCCATTTCAGCGTTATTTAACATAAAAAAATGGGTCATTTTGACACCATACTCTCAAATAGGTTAATTTGGATTTATTTATTTTTCAGAAAATGCTTCATTAATGGTTTTTATATCGATTTTCATGCCAAATGGCACTTTTTTACATTTTAAAAATTTAGGGTCATTTCGACCCCAGGGGTTAATTTCTAATTTTTTATTACTATGTATACAATTTGGTGTTAACAGACCTTTCACCTTTGACCTTGATAAAGAAAAGGTAAACGTTGTCGGAATTTTACAAAATTTTCTGAAAACAGTCTCCCATACCAGAATTAAAAAAAGATCGGAAGTGATTTTGTTACAGCTAGCTAAAAACACAAAAATTAATAGTATTATCTAAATTATTGGCCAAAATCACACTTTTCTCTAAAATTTTCAAATTTAAAACTCCGTCACTGTTAAGTTAAGAGAGGGATATGTGTAATTTTCAGCAGAATTATTCTCTAGGGTGTGTTGAATAAACCCCTATGAGTTGAGCGCTTTTATATTTTGTTGAGCAAAATTTTAAAAAACTCAAAACTAGAGTTTTGCAAATTTATAAAAAAAACAAATCCCATCTTTGACCATACCTGGGACTAGGTTTTCATAAGCCAAGAGAGACAAAAATTTATATCTGAATATTTGTGGATCTTAGAAATGAAACTAGAGTATAACATTGTAAATTTTTTAAAGAAATATTTTATTTTTTACGATTTTCATAATTTATCTCCCTTTAACCCTACAATGGTCTGAGGAAATTGCAATTACCAAAATGTTTTATACATTACCAGGAAGGAAATTCAGTCTAGATTATGATTCTATTTCCATTTTCCAAAAATACAGTTATTTAAGAGTCAGTATTTTCAAAAAAAAATCCAAAAAAAAGTGATTTTTCGCTTTGTAAATCGTATTCCAAACTTATCCGATCACCTTAATTTTTTGCATGGTGTATTTTTATACCCAAAGGCACGTTTCTAGGGGGACGGCCTTAAATCGCAAGTTGACATAATAAGGTCCACCCTAATGTATATACACTATATGTAAATTAGACTGGTCCAAAAAATAAGTTGGAATTTTCACGCTCCACAACCCTAAAAATATCCCAAAAATGTGGTCTGATCAAAAAAATCACCAAAAAAGTTTTGTTTAGAGGTAGCACATCGCAATTGAAGTTTCGAGGTTGTACTTGTACTTGAAAAATATTTTTAGGTGTACATTACGAATATGAAATCAAAATTAAAATCGGAGTCACGGATTTCGCGAAATTTGAAAATTTCATACAAAAAATGTTCAACTTTGATCAGGATGTTTTCTTATATTTACGACTATGAAAATTTATTTTTTGCATTAATATCTATCTGTGGAATGTCCTATTACGTGATATAGGGATCTTGGTTCCAATAAAGCTAAATAATAGCGAAATATTAAAAAAGTCAAATTTTAAGTTACTTTGCAAGGATATATGTATGTTATCCTTTTTAAAATTAAAATCAGTGTTATGTATAATGAAGGTCCGTGGTAAGTAAATTGTAAAAGTATTACAAATTGGATTTTTCGATAACACCGTTTACAGGTAATTAGGAAAATACCTCAAAAAACTTCAGTTTTTTAATTTTCAAAAATCGCGAATAATTCATAAACCACAATTTTTTTTTTTTTAATTTTGATTGCTGATTGATAATCTTCGTTAAAATAAAGATCAGATTTGAGAAATTTGCGCATACAAGGCAAAAACAAGTTGAATTTTTAATTACATCTTTTCGGAAAATTTGGAAATTTTAACTAAAGTATGTATTTTTTTGTACAATTTAAAAAAAAAACGCGAATTTCTTAAAAGTTACTTCATTTTTTCAAGTTCTGATTTCAAATTCCTTTTCTTCACATTAATTAAGACCAGATTTAAAAAAAATTGTTAAATAATAGCGTACAGGTTAATTAAATTTAAAGTCAACCCTACTTTTTGTATAAATTACTCTAGAGATAAATTATTAATTCTTAAACGATAACTTTTTGTGCTACCTCTATATAAAAGCGGATTTAGCTGAAACTTGTCACAGTGAGTATTTAGACATTATATAAATAGGGGCAACATTGTGGAGATCACGAATTCCAACTTTCATGTTTTTTTGGACAACTCTAATGTAAATACTATATGTGTGAAAAATACTCTCAACTTGTCAAGTTTTCTTCCCCCAGACCATCCCGAAGTCGAGCATTTTTTTATTCGATTTTCAACTTTAACACTCTTTTTCTCTGACTACACCAACGGAATTTACAAAATAAAAGCGGGCAAAAATACCCAATATGGTTATAATCTGACTGTAGTCGTCGATTTTTAACATCGCTTTAAGTATAGACAAGACAGCAAGAATAGTAAAAAATCCCATTTTTTGAAATTTTTTACAGTTTTTTGGGAATTGTGGGATTTGTTTTATTTTATGTCAATTTTTTTTTAGTTTAATACAAAGAATAGCAAGGCCCAGATTAGCATAAAATTTCATTGCAATACGATTTTTAACAAATATTCTATTGTAAAATAAAATCTTAACATATTCACAAAAAATTACCAAAAATGGTTTTTTCGGATATCCGAAAATTTTATCCGATTTGGTTAAAACTCGGCACAAGTACTTCGAGGTAATTTTATTTCAATGTTCAAAATTTGGAGGAAATCGGTTGATATTTAGACATATTTTAGCTATTGCAAAATAATGATACTTCGGTAATTGGAGTCTTTTGAAATTATTTTGAACAGAGTTGATGTGTTTTAGAAAATGTTTGTTATTATCGTTGCACCTGCGAAATGGGTTGTCTGTTTTGGGAAGTCTTAAAAAGGTTCAAGCGCTACAGTTTTTGCGATATTAAAAAAAAATTACAACGCTTTCGGTTTACACAAAAATAAAAACTCTGCATAGTAACAAAATAAAATTTTTTTTAGAAATTTTTAAAAACTCCCATTTTAATTCATCTGGGCAGTGACCATATTCAAACACAATTACTTACCACTGACAGGAATTTAAAATTTCTGCAAATATTGAAATTATTCTAAAACATTTTTCAATAACGTTGTTATATGAAAATATGTCAAGTATGTTGACAAAATCAAATCATTATGTCATTAATTTTTAACATCAAAATGACACAGAGAGAATCATACATAAATATACAAAAATTCCACAAACGATATGTGAATATGTGCACATAAACGTATCGTAATGAATGATACTTTGCATGCCATCATCAAATACTGTGATCGAAAATAATTCTATTTATCAGTTTACTATTTCACCCTGCATATTTTTTTTTTTTTGGATTTTGTTTAAAACACCACTGAATAGCTCAAAACCTTCACAATTAAGCTGGATTCACAATGCTAAGGTACTTCATTCTGCAGAGTGGAGTGTTCTAAACTAGAGTTGACATGATACCAAAAATATGTAAGTGGGAAAAATAAAGGAACAATTTCCACTCTGTAAAGTGGAGTACCCCAGCACTCTGAATCCGGCTTAAATCTATTAATATGTTATCACCCATGTAATGCTGTTTAACAAATAGGTTTCATTATTTTCTAAATAGCCCCAGCCAACAATTTTCTGAGTGCTCAGAAATAATGACTCTTAATTGAGTCAGAAATATGAGATATTTATGAACTCTCTTTATTCTGAATCCAAAATGTATCATATTTGATTATTTTTTATGAGCCTTTCAAATATTATACTCTAAAAGTACACTTATTTCAGACCAATTTTTGAGCATTCATAAAAGATTCAAAAATAAATCCGAAATTAGAAGGAAATTTTTTTCAAAGGGAAATTTAAAATGACATGCTCAATAATTGCACATATTTTGGAGTATTTTTAGAAGACTCTATAATGAGTCAGAAAAGTATCGAAAATATAAATTTTTAAGAATCTTTTTAGAACACTCCAGTTTTCATTTAAATATTGTCAAATAATTTTGGATTTTTTTCTTATATTGCTTTGTTTTAAATTTTCCCAAAAATATCGCTTAAAACTTATAAAAACACGCGTGTAATACCTTTGTTAATAAACAAAAAGTTCAAGAATTTGCGTAATTAAAGGAGAACAATTCCAACAAATTTTATAAAATATTTATATCGTTATTCACGGGTAATTGGGAAAGCTATTCAAGAAACAATATTTTTCTTTAAAGGACTAGCTTATCGAGCAACTAATTAAGAGTGTATCAAGAATTGTGTATTATTTGTTAATATTTTATAATTATATGTTTACTAAAGCTTTTCATTTGTGTTTAAAGTTGTGTTTTATTGAATTATTAGTTGAGACAATATGTATGTATGATCAAATAAAATTTTTTTTGCGAAATCTTCTATTTAACCCTGTTTTTAAGTATTTTAGAACACCTATTTTAGTACTAAAAATATACAAAAGTTATTAAAATTTGTGTCCAAAATTAGTCCAATATGGCTCAGAAAAGGCTCATAAAAGACTCTAAAAAATTAATCTTAAATGAATCCAAAAATTCTCAATAAAAATATGGAAATTTCCCCTCCAAAGGCTCAGAATTATGAGTCTTTAAAGATTCATAAAAGAACACTCAGAAAGAGGCTTCACGTACAAAGAAAAACACCCACATATTTCTATGATTTCAGAAGGTCGTAGTATTCTTTTATGGGTATTTTCGGACTCTAGTTGTACACTGGGAGCTATTAAATTTTCCAACCCTTTTTTTAATCCTAAATAAGACTTTTTTAATATTGTTTTCTCTTTCACGCAACCAACTTTTATTAAGGTCTGATGTTCCGCCCTAAAGAAGTTTCCTTGTAAGTATATTTTATAGTTTTAAAATATCAGATACTTTTCGCGCATAGTGTACTTATGGTTACTTATAATACATTATTATACGTTTCAGTTTAGAAGAGCTATTAAGGAAAAAACGAAAGCATACAAAAATACGGCTCAAAGTCGGCTAAACATTAAAAGAATAACAAACAACGCTTCTTCACGTCACCTCACAAAAGTCGGGCTTTAATAAAAACGATCGTAAAACAAGTTTGCCTAATTGATCGAGCGTACGCCAAACGAAAAAAAAAAAAAAAAAAGCAACAACCTACAAACAAAATAAAAAACAAAATCACACAAATATTAAAAAATCTTTCAAAAGAGGACTCCTAAAAAGAACTGAACGGATCAAAGGAAAGAGAAGGGGAGGAAGTAAAAAACCTTTTTGTATTGAGTGCTATTGTTGTTAACAGGCCATTAAAACAAAAACGAAGAGCTGTGATTTTTAAGCTTTTTTGTTTGCTTTGTTGGTGGTGTGCAAAGTTGATTTTAAGTGGCGTTATGTGGTCAAAATTTAGCTTGAGCTGAGTAAGAGACAAAAGAATGCAAAATAATAAAAAAAAATACAAAACTTAATCCCATATACTAACCAGAAGACGACTAAGAAGGCTTTTAAGCGATGACACCAAATTGCTATTTAGCTGTTTTTTATGGTTTACAACAACAACAAAAATATATTGTTGCTTGCTTTGTTTTCAAGTAAATCCTTTTCCGATTCCAAGTGAGGCGAAAAAGGGTCATTAAAATTAATTTGGTTCAATTTAGTTGCTGCCAAATTGTTGACAATGAAATATCGCCCAACGATCGCCATCACTAAAGAATGCACTCAGTCATTCATTCAATTTTAATACACATTTTGTTGTTGATTTCTTTCAGACACAGTGGGCTTAATTGATATTTTTCTTTATAGATAGAGAATATTTGCGGGTGGATAAAAAATTTGGTTATAGTACCTGAATCGTTCAATTGTACAAAAAATCAGATTGTTACAATCTGATGACGCTGGTGTCTGTGCCGTGTTATCGCTTAGACAATATGCACAATTTGCCTCCAATATACAGAAAATGACTGCTCTTGAAAGTAAAAACCATACGTCAGTGTGGCGAAAAAGAAGACACGGAGGAGATTGTAAGAAAAACGAAAATCTAAAAGTAGAATTTGTTTGTATATGTCTGTTTGTGTTACCTTGAACAGAAAGCTGAATAGGAAAGAAAAACTATGAATTAGCTACGTTGCATTCAAGGCCTTGCTTTGGTTAGATGGCTAAGCTGTCACACTTTAATATAGTTACGTTTATAATGTAGGAATAGGCACAGGTTCGATTCCTACAGCCGACGCACTATGCTTCGTCCCATGGACAAAAATCCAAAAAAAAATTTTGTCTCAAATTGTGATCAAAGAAGGATTTTTTTAAAGATAAGAAAGTAACTCAAACAAATGTGAAAAAAAATATTTGGTGTGATTGCTTTGCCGCCAAGAGAGGGCGCTAAACTCAGAGAATTTTATGCAAAAATTATTTAATTACACAATGGGTCTTAATTGTTTCACTGAAATAATTCTCAAAAATACATTTTTTTAAAAACTTGTTCGAAGATTTGTTTTTTAACTACTTCAATATATTTGTCGTTAAATTAAAATATGAATTTTAGTATATGTTTACAAAACAAATATTTTTTATTGCTCCGAAAAACACATTTTTTTTGTTGAAAATCAAAAAATTGATGGAGTATAAAAAAAAATTATATAAAATTAGATATATGTTGGGTTTTAATTTTTATTCAAAAAAATAAAAATTGTTTTTTCGACCTTTTTATTAATTAATTAGAAATTTATTAATTCAGTTCGAGGCCAATTTCCTTATTATGAATTAACATAATAAGTACTTTTTTCAAAAACTGCTATTTTTCTTCATCAGGATATTCTCCTAACAAATACTTCACAGAGTTTTTGCTTTCAAAAACCTCTAACACTTTCAGGAATGAAAAGACGATCGTTTCGGGGATTTTCCAAGTCCACTTCTTCAGTTTTCTTTAGAAAGTGGTGGCAATAGTGCAATGCAAATTGAAACATCAAAATTTCATATTAAACGTAGTCTACTACATCAACGAAATGAGAATGGAGTAAACAATAAAATATGTATGTTTTCGAAGTCTCTGCAAAGACATAACCAACAATAGAAATATTATGAAAGTTTTTGTTTTTGTATTTCGTACCATCGGTACAAATAAAATACAAATTTTATTTTTACCACTTCTTTGTCAATTACAAGGAAGGGGCAAAAAACATTTCTCCGTACTGCGAGTGTTGTCAAAATGTTGGGTTTTCATTTTTATTCAAAAAAATAAAAATTGTTTTTTCGACCTTTTTATTAATTAATTAGAAATTTATTAATTCAGTTCGAGGCCAATTTCCTTATTATGAATTAACATAATAAGTATTTTTTTCAAAAACTGCTATTTTTCTTCATCAGGATATTCTCCTAATAAATAATTAAAATTATATATTTTTTCCTTTTTTTGTAAGTCTACTGTTATATAATAGATCATTAAAAAATTAGTTGTTATTTTTTACCACAAATTAATAAAAATGGATTTTTTGAAATGCCTAAATTCTTGATTTTTACACAAATTTCACGCATTTAAGAGTGCTTAGTATTCAAACCACGTGAGCCTTCCATTTTAGGTATAGGATATGTTGAGCGCACTTTTTTAAAACACTACGAGGAATATTTTTGTGGTACATTCCCTCTAGCTCTTAAATGGAATGGAATTTTTTGGCCCCTTTTTAAAAAGGAACAAAAAAGCCGCGTAAGTTGAAGAGTTAGAGGGTTAAAATGTTCCACAAAAATGTTCGTCGTAGTGTTTTACATAAGTTCACTGAACACATTCTATACCTAAAATGAAAGATTCCCATGTTATTTCCCTAAAATCCAGGTTTGTGGGACATTTGAGCACCAATTCTGAATAAGTACGAAATTAACCCTTAAACACATTTTAAGATTTTACTTATTACTGGCACTTAAGGTAAATCTTCAATGCTGATGTATTCAAAGACTTAAAGTAGAATTTCATGACAAATATTTTTGCGGAACATTTTAACCCTCTAACTCTTCAATTTACGAGTCGTTTGTATTCGTTTTAAAAAGGGACAAAAAAGTCGCTTTAATTGAAGAGTTAGAAAGTTAAAATGTTCCACAGAAATATTCCTCGTAGTTTACATAAGTTCTCGGAACATACCCTATGCCTAAAATGGAGGATTCACATGGTTTCCTATTTTAACTCTATTTCATTTTTTTTGTTTTAGAAAAATCAGTTTAAGCGTTTAAAACCCATTTTTTGTGAAAAGCTTTTTTTTTTATTAATGAATCGATTTTACCCAAATTTGGCACAAATATGGCTTGACCTTATATTAATTCACGTGCTAAATTTCATGGCAATCGGATAATTTTTGCAGGTTTTATAAAGATTTTAAAACAAAGGACATATGGCAGGACTATGAGTCCTTGCTTCGATTTTGATAAAAATTGACACAAACTTTTCCAGTTTTATGTGTATCTCAATGGATACTTTTTGTAAATTTACGTCCATTTATGTAGCTAATATAAAATTTTTAAATTTTAGGACCTATGGGAGGTGGGCTTGTCCTTGGCCCGATATTTCCAAAAATTGAAATTTTTCTTAACTAAGGCATTCTATGTCAGTATACCAAATTTCAAAACTCTGTCTCCACTCCTTCTATTTTTGTCCAATCGTTATATGGGATCAAAGCACTGTGCGACGTTTTTAGAACTTCTGGAAATATTTCTTAAGTTTAATTTTTGCTGTTCTTATTTTACTAGTATTTAGCAAAAAAAAACTAATCTAATTTTAGCAGTTTTTTCATAACATGTGTATTAGGGCGGGTCGATTTATTTTTCATCAATTTCCCTACGATTTCCGTATTCTATGGGTTATTCCATGAAAATTTGCCAAAGGAACCATACCTCTATCGTTAAAATCGAGTCCCCTACTTTTTGTTGGTAGATTTTTTCCCAAATTGACGTTCGTATGAAATATTACCTACACGTTCACATCCATAACTCAAAAACTATCGAAAAACTATTAATCGCCAGTAGGCGCGTTGGAAAGGTGAGCTCATTTTGATCAATTTACAAAAAAAAATCTCCAACATTGGTCCAACGGTTCAAAAGTTACGGGCATTTTTGTCCAAATTTTGGAGCATTTTTCCATAAGGGACATAAGAAATAATAATTCCGCAGAAATGTGGAGTAGCTGCCAATGGCAGCCGCGGACAGTCAGCGGTTACAAGGGGGGAGTCTCGGAGGGTCTTTCGAGCTCCCACTAAGTCCCGAGTTTGCCTATGATCCTTGTAACGTCGTGGCGAGCAATTGGCGCCAACCAAAAAACCAATATCCCAACCGACCATGGGCGGTATAACCCTATTGGCGCTTGGATTAAATCCCTGCGCAACCACTGCAGGCCTGGAGGCAATGTTGGCAGCCCCAACACCAGGATCGGATGCTTTGGCCCAATCAGCCATTCATCTTAAACCAAACATGATTACCGAAACCGTAAAAGAGCGGCCCTATGCTCCTTGCAGGAGTAAAAGGAACAAATATATAAATATATAATATATACATAAGAAATAACTTTTTCCTATAACACTGTTTCTATAATGATGTAACCAGCACCATCTAGACACTTCTGGCAACACTACTTAATTGTGTTTACTTTAATAAATTTTGTGTTTAAATAAAGTTAAAGTAAATCGATTTCAAGGACTTATTAAATCAAGGACTTATTATTTTAACAATATTTTAACAGCGATTATAAAAGGATAATCGTAACAATATTTAATTCTTTTAGTGACGGTTTAAAAAATGGATTCAGAGCCTGGTTCATCGCAAAATCCAACAGATACCCAACGCAGTAGTTTGCAACATTTGGTCTCTCATGATGTTTTTTCTTTTGGCGTGGCCTGTGAATTACCTGATATTAATCTGTCAACTAAACGAGATATATTGAAGTTCTATTTTTTCTTGGCCGAACGTTCAAAAGCCCAAAGCAAAATGTTTTCGTATAAAAGATTTACTCCCCAAGTAGCAGACAGATTGTTAGAAATTTGGAATCAACTTAATATTGAACTTATACTCAAAGGTAGCATCATTAGAAAATTGAATAATATGCTTGACGCATATAGTAATGCAGATAAACAACGAGTAAAACGCGCAACAGAATTCAAAAAATTCGTAGAATCAACAAACCAATTATCCAACATTGGAAAATGTAAATGCAACTTGAAAGAAAACGACTGCTCATGTGGATCTATCCCAGAAAACTTAAAAGATTTCATGCGCGATCAATATAATGACAGAATACAAACGATACCGGAACACGATAATGGAAGTGAAGAGACGATACCAACGGCTATACCAACAATCTCAGTGAGCAACGATCCTACATACGAACCACATTATGACGAAATGGAAGTTGATGTGAGAGGAGGTTCAGAATTAGTTCTACCACCACAAACATACACTCCCAGATACAATACTAAAAACTATGCAATGATGTGTGACAGATTTGGTGTGCATGATAGGATGGGATCAGCATTGGCAACAGCTCTGATGGAACACCTGGGCGTAAAAGATGGTCATGACAATCTTGTCATCATGGATAAAAGTAAACTTCGTAGAGAAAGAGAAAAATAGAGACAAGACGCACTTCGTAAGCGGTATGATGGCTCGAATTTGATATCATTTTCATTCGACGGCAGGAAAAATGATGCTCTAACTGTAGAAAAAATTGATGAGAAATTGCATCCAAGGATGGTTAAAGAACCTCATCTAGTTGTTTTGAGGGAACCAAAATCTCAATTGATAGGCTACACAAAACTAGAAAGTGAAACTGCGGCAAGCAAAGTCAACAAATTGATCGAATTCTTCCAAGAAAAACAATTGTCTCTAGATTCATTAATTGCCATATGCGCTGATGGTGAACCAACAAATACTGGCGTACACGGTGGAATTTTGCGACTATTCGAAAAACAGTTAAAGAGACCACTGCACTGGTTTGTGTGTCTTCTGCACTTTAACGAGCTGCCGTTTAGACATTTGTTTGACACTTTAGACAAATCAACCACCACTGGACCACGATCAACTACCGGAAAGTTGAGCTCAAAAATTGCTGATTGTGAAAATCTTCCGGTATGTAATTTTTATAGCTGATTCTTTACCATTTTTTATTCTATTTTTTAGCTTTTATGTTTTCTTTTCAGGTGGTAACCGATTTTGAGGAAATCGCTTTGGAAAATATGCCTCCTGGTGATTTAAATCCAGAAGAATTATCTACTGATTCGAGGTACTTGATGTTAATGGCCAATGCAATTTCTAATGGTGTGGTTCCTGCGGATTTGTCTCACATAAAACCAGGGCCAATTGCACATTCTCGTTGGCTCACCAAAGCCAATAGATTATTACGGTTGTATGTGACAACTAATAATCCAACTGAAAATTTAAAAATTCTGGCTAACTATATAATAAAAGTATACACGCCAATGTATTTCAATGTTAAGTATTATAGCTCTGCCGCATACGGTAGTACATTACTTTTTAAATTTATTACTTGGACACGATTTTTACCACCGAATTTACTTGGAGTTGTAAATACAGTAATTCAAGATAATCCATATTTTGCACACTCAGAAAATATCTTGCTATCTATGTTATTTGATGATAGAATGGAAAAACGAAACATTGCTATAAAGAAGATTTTACATTACCGAAGAGATATTGTCGACCCAACGGAACTTAGAGTTTATAAAAAATCTCTTATAAACTTTAATTGTACGGAATATACAAATATGATTGATTTAAATGACGATACCATTTTATTCGAACCACCGTTTACGCAAAGTTATTCGTATGAACATTTGGAGGGATATTTAAATTACGAAGTGCCACCGTTCGATGATCCACAAATTCCTTTACACATTCAAGGAACGGAAAGACATGTCCAATTGCTGGCTGCCACTGCTAAACGAGTTGCAGGAAAGAATGTAGAAGGCGCTATGGCGACGACATTAGAGAGCCGTACGAAAACACCCAGACTTGAAAGCAAACAAGACTTTCAGAAAAAATAATGGTTTTTTTCACATTTTGTCTTTTACTACACTCAAACTGAATATTTTTTTTGATAATAGGTTGATAGATACTTTATTATCTCTTAATTTGAATTTTTGTACAAAAAAAAATAAAAAGGGAAAAAAAAACAAAAATTTGGTTTTATGTGTTATTTTGTTTTAGCAATATCGCATGAATTAATCAACCGAATTCGATAAATTTGGGCTTAAACTTTTCGTTTTGAATTGTAAATTGAATAAAATAATGGATTGAGCCAAAAAAATGGCCATGAAAGTAATATTCTTCGACAAAATCATGAAAAAAATGGAAAAATGCTCCAAAATTTGGACAAAAATGCCCGTAACTTTTGAACCGTTGGACCAATGTTGGAGATTTTTTTTTGTAAATTGATCAAAATGAGCTCACCTTTCCAACGCGCCTACTGGCGATTAAACCCGATCGATAGTTTTTGAGTTATGGATGTGAACGTGTAGGTAATATTTCATACGAACGTCAATTTGGGAAAAAATCTACCAACAAAAAGTAGGGGACTCGATTTTAACGATAGACGTATGGTTCCTTCGGCAAATTTTCATGGAATAACCCATAGAATACGGAATTGGTGAATTTTTTCACTCCCTACAAATCGACCCGCTCTAATGTGTATATATAACTTTTAACTAATTTTTAGTTGGTTTTTCTGCTATTTTTACAGATTTATTTCTATGAGTGTAGTTTTTAAATTTTAGGCAAAACAAATACATATGATTCAGCACATTTCTGTTGATAAATTAACAATTTCGTTGAACTTTAAATATCGTATAAGAGAATAAGCGAATAAATTAGAAAATCAAATAAGAAAATCAATTTAAATAACTTAAACTTTAAGAATCACAAATTTAATGATTTAACATTAAAAAAACCTTTTGAATATAAAAAATATTTTCAGGAAAAAGTTTCAACCTAAATTGGTGATTTTTTGTAAACAAATTCTTGAATTTTATTCTTGAAAAACTTATAGGTGGTCTACTACATTTTTAATGTTTTGAATTTTACTTCTTATTTTTAATTTTTTGTCTCGCTAAAGTATTTGAAATCCCGCAGTCTTCATAATTATTGTGCCATTGTCCCGCTTTTTGGAAAAATATTTCTGGCGACGCTACTTGGTGTCGACATTCGTGATCTACCTTCTAAGATCTATAAGAATTGATAGCTCGCATGTCCGATGCATTTTTATTGTTTTACTTTGCTATTAATTAAGCAAAAACTAATAACTCTTAAACATTTTTGTTTAACAATTAGGGACCCAATGGTCTATGCTAGGTCTATAGTCAGTCAGTTCGACCTAGGTACGCCTCTATATATTTGTCGCAATATTGTCGCTAATATTCATAGAAATGCATGCATAATATACGAAAAAGTGTGAAAATTAACTATTTTCCAATAATATTTATAACGAAAGTTTTCGTTATTTTCACATTTCTTTTATATTTTTATGAATGGATTTCTTAGAGTGTATGTAACATAAAACGAATTTTCTTTAAAATACTATGGATTCTAGTGGATTAATGCAGTGTATTGAGCATATTTTTGACAAATAAAATACATTCCGTAACCACTGTTCAGCATACTTTTGGTCAATATATCAACCACATAATGCTCGTGGTAAATTAATAAATTATGTCGTCATTAGTGCTTAATTTGGCTTATAACTCATTTATTTTATTTGGTTTTATTTTTTTTCAATAGTTTCTTTATTCTTTGGAGGGGGTATACAAAAAATTACAATTAATATTAATTTACTAGAAAAAATTTAACTAATTTTATAAATTATTTTGAAAATAATTGTATATAATTTAATTAATTACAAAGAAATATAACGTTAGCATAGTGAGAAAAGAGCACGAGTCCAAGATTGTGTTATTAATAAAGTTTATAGGAGATAAAAAAAAACAGTCTAAAATGGTTTGTTTGCAATATTTTGAAAATCTGTAAATCCGTTTTTCTTTTCTTTTGGTCATTTTTACAAATACAAAAATAAGTAGTTAAAAAAAATCTGCCGATTTGACCTTTGGTGACTTAATTGGTACATTTTCACTTACTTTTATTTTATTTGTTTGTAGGATTTGTAAGCTCTTCCTGTAAAGGAGATAAATTAAATCGACCGGTATGTTTTTCTTTTGGATCAATCTAAAATTTTAGGGGTAAAACGGTGGTTTTAGACTGGCTAATTTTTATTTATTATTTTTCGCAGTTCAGGTTAATTATTAGAAACAGACGGATAGAAAACAACTAGGGCGATCACGGACCAAGAGCGTTTTCGGATATTCCACTCCTTTAATCTTACATAAATTTTTTCGGACTTTGTTAATTAACTGACTACCACCATATGACTGTTATTTATTTTTTTTTTATGTTGTAAATATTTTTTTAGAGGGAACATTTTTTTTTTTTAATTTTCGCGGACCAATATTAATGAAAATTTTCACTGAACTATTGATGGTTTCTTCACGAAGTGAATGAAAAATTTCTTAAATGTTATGCAAATGCTTCACAGTTTTTTTGAAATTATTTTTAATTAAACTTTTCATTGGCTGTATGAAATTTTTAATAAACAATATGAACTTTTTCATAAAATTTAACAAGAAACTAACATAAACCTATTAGAAATCACAATGGGCAAATTTCAGCGAAACTTAATTGAATTAATGTAAGACTTCACTAATAGTATTTAAATAGCTACTGAAATCGGATTCAATAAGAATAATTAGTCCACCTTAAATAGACATTTTGTGAATTTTAACTAAAATTTAGCCCCTCGTCTTTTCGGAATTAGGACTTATCCCCTTTATAAATAGTATAACAACAAGTAGGTAAGCAAAACTTGTAAAGTTTTTTTTGTAAATGATGTATTTTTACTTGCTTCATCGTTCCGCATTAAAATCTACGTTTTTGTAATATGTGGACTTGGCCCATTTTCACTCTAAGCTAATGCTATAGATTATTAAAGTAGTCTCTTATTTTATATTTAACGTAAAATTAAAGAAAAATATTTACTGGGTTTTGCTTATTTTAAACTTTCAATAAAACATTATTAACGACGTTTCCAACGACTTCAGTTAATAAGGCAACAAATTGAAAACGGCATTAGATTTGGCACAATTATTACGGCAAGTTACTTTTTTCGGCATTTTTTCATATTTTACAGTTCACTGAAAATGTCCCGCTACAATTCATGCCGTTATATTTTATATTTTGGTTTTAATTATTCGATGATCTCTCTGGCAATCCCGTGCGTGTTATAACGCTGGGCATTTCACTACTTTGTGAAGTTCTTGGCATTTCAATTGGCGGTACTCTAGAAAGAGAAAAAATATAAAATTATTTTTTTTTACTAAAAGTTGCAAATTATTTTTGTAATCAATTTAATGATCAATTTTGTTATAAGTAACTTTAAATAACTAAAATTAAAGACCCTACACTCATAGAAATAAATCTGTAAAAATAGCAGAAAAAGCAACTAGAAATAAGTTGAAAATGATGCTGCAGAAAAAAACTGTTAACTTAGCAGATTTTTTCCTAAATACAAGAAAAATAAGGACAGCAAAAGTAAAACTATTAAATTTACAGAATTTCAGTTATAATTAAGTTAACTTTTAGTACTGTAAAATCTGCAGAAAATTTTGCAAAAATTATTAGTAGACTAAAAATAGCAAAAACAAATTGTTATATCTATAAAATGTTTGTTATTTATATATATGGGTGATATCAAAAAATGTGATAAAAACCGTGTAACCACCTAATTTCTAATGCATGGATTACATTTGAGTTACATATTTCGATATATATCAGCGCATTGTCACCTGTTTTACAAAATTTATAATAATCTGACCAATTTTTGGTTAGTACATAAAATTCGTGACCAATTTTATAGGCCAAATGTAAACTCCGTAACAAGTAACTCATAAGGTTTTTTAACTTTAATAGCTTATATTTTAATAACCAATAAAGCTAAACACTAACTGTAAGAATTTTTATGAAGAGGAAAAGTGCCGTTTTTAATAAAAATTAATACATTTTACAAACTTTTTCGTATATCTAAGCTATCACGACTTCAACTCTGTAACGATTTTTCGTCATAATTTTTGATAAAAATGCATATACCAGAATTTTGGAGTTATCTATTATTTATATTGCGAAAAGTGTAATGTCATTTATACCCAAATGATCGTTGGAATATAAGTAATCATCGAGTATAATAGACTTGAAGCTTTTCTGCAGCTTGTAACATTCTCGAGATGAAAAAGGATGTCTTTAATAAGAGTTGAAAAAATTTTTACACCAAACTATTTAACGAGTAAGAAAAACAATGTCATATTTGGATTCACCTTGTAGGCATCATGCGATTTTGTTTCGGAAAAAAAAATCTGACAAAGCGTTTCTAAAAGAAAACGAAAAAAGTAACCAAATGTAAACTCCGTAACTGTAAACTCCGTAACCACAATTATTTGCATCAGATTTCATTCAAATAAATTCAGATAAATGATTAAAATATTTTAAAATAACCATAAACAGAGGCGATTCAAATAATATTTATGTGTCAAAAGACGACTCAACTAATAATTTTGCGTCAAATCAAAAAAAGTTATCAGTTTTTTACCCTAAGCTGCTGGAGCGAAAAACGATTTGTATTTCATTGGTTTTGAATCGACATTTCTAGTCATTAATGACATTAGTTTGACAAATTAAATTTGTTTCACACAATTTAAGAATTTTTTGATCGCGAAATGTTATGTTTTTAATATATTATTTTGTAACTGCGCAACCGCTGTTTGGATTTAAAAAAAATTTTATATTTTTGAAAAGCATTTAAAAGGACCAAAAATACAAAATTAAAAAAAAAAAAAATTTCGCGGAATGAATTGTATTTTTATTCGCGAAACCGCCAATTTGATCAACACAAATTATATGCCATTGGAAAGCAAGTTGAAAACCCAAATACGTAAAACTAATAAATTGAAGAAAATTCGTACGCAATTTTTTTTGTTATATCTTTTGCTTGCAGAAATGTAAACTCCGTTACAATAAAAAAAATTAAAATTGTGCAAAAAAAGTTATTGCGACAACTTGTAGAAGAGATTTTTTGCAATTAGGTTTATAATGACTAAACTTACTGATTCCATTAAGAAAAAACCGAAATAGTAACACTTTTTGCTTCTCACAAATTTGGCCAAAAAATTTATCACATTTTTTGATTTCACCCATATATAAATTTTTAAGCTAAATTTAGTTAAATGCAAATAGCCGTCTATACTGCTAAAATCAGCAGAAATATTTGCTAAAAAATTGTAAATTACTGTTTTCAAAAGGCTCGATTTTATTTGCATTACAAAAAAAATCGAAAAAAAACTTAGAAAATTAATTTTTTTTTTACTTTTTAGGCTATTAATTATTTAGCAAATTTTTCCTGATTTTAGCAGGTTAATTTGCTATTTTCCATTTACAAAAATTTAACTCAAATATAACTAAAATTCTGTACATATAACAGTTTTTTTTTGCTGTTCCTATATTACTAATATATAGCAAATATAATCTGCTGATTTAGCAACTTTTTTCTGCAGCATCATTTTTAACTAATTTTTAGTAGTTTTAGTTTTTACAGACTTTTTTCTATCAGTGTACCTTATATATAAGATTCGTGCAATGGGTTCCAAATACAGTTCTATAGAATCGATTCTATTGTCACCAGTTGCAGAATTGGTCTTATTGGCAACTGGTTGTGAAACGCTCTCAAACTTTCCATACAAATGTTCAGAACTTGGAGGAGAAAAATTGCTTTAACTCCTTGAGTGATATCAAAATTCGGATTTTAATTGCGTTAGTAGCTAATATCCGGTAAATTTTGTTGCTAAGTCCAACAAAATTTACCACATATAAATCTGTTTTAAAAACAAAGATATACGATCACTAAAAATTTTACAATTTATAATACAATTTTCTAGTTATGACAGGTGTAATGAGAAATGTAAAATAAAAAAATATGATGTAATCCGCCCTTTAGAAATTTTAAAATGTCTGAAACTAATATGAGCTTTTTAAATTACAAAAAAAAAAAGTTTTTCGTAAAAATATTGGAATTGTTAGTCCTAAAACATATCCTTAATATTTGTCCTGTTTGGTATATAATTAAAATCGAACAAAAAATCGCTCATAATCTAAGATATCTTAACAATACTACATGTAATTTAAAAAATCTTTTCATATTCTTGTTCTTTATGAAATCTAATGTAAAAAAATATAGAGGGATGCACATTTAAAAATTTGGCATTTCGTTAAATACTCACTTAAAGCTGGCTGCATTTGGTAAATGAGGTGATTGACTTTGTGATGGTGGATTACTATAGGGTGAATGACTATCTGAGGTGACATGTGTTCTTGACATGTTCAAACTCATTTCGGGATGGACAATTGATATTGTACGTGTAGAGCCAGTAGACATATCTTGCAGTTCATTTTGATTTGGCGGTTGAGCATTTAAAGGCAGACCAATGGTAGAAACTTGTGAGGGATATAATGGGCCATTGGTAACCATCAGATTACCGCCACCTGGTGGTAGACCTAGAAAACATAAAGTTATGAATTAAACATCAATCGCCAAAAATGAAAACATGAAAACTTACTAGGTAATTGTGGTCTCATGGGTGGACCACCATTATTCTTTGGTTTACGTTTACGTTTTTGTATACCCTCCTTTTTCATGGATAAAGGACGATTCATATTGTGTAGTTTATAATACAAGCCACAGGCATTACACACAGGATTACCCTCATTGTTACGTCTCCATAATGTTGTTGAATTCGTTTGGCAATTGGCACAGGTAACACCAGTTCGTCTATTATTATTGGCCGTTGCAGCTGTTGCCTTGGGCTTTGATTGTCTAGGACCCACTCGTGTAGTTTGTCGTAAGGAGCCACCACAACATGTGGGACAAAACAATGTATTCCCCTTACCCATAAGTAGTGAATTACATTGATCACATTTAAGTTCCGTTAGTGGTGGAGGTGTTTCATAGTGTGATATAGAATTAGTAGGTGGCCAAGAACTTCCTGATATATTACTAGGGGGATAGTCTTCAACTACCTGCTGATGATAATTCTAAATTAGAAAAAATTTTTTTTTTTTTTTGTGGGAAGAAGAGAATAAATAATGACGAATATTAAGCGAAAATTTTGAAATGGGAATTTTTAATATTTATTTATAACACCGTGCAACGGTCATTCTCAATTGTGGCACAGTGTAAAAAAAACTACAATGAATATTTAAATCCAATTCTAAATTTCTATTTAGCCTATATTATCGATAATTAAGAAAAAAATTAGAAGTAATGCTTTAAAAACTCATTGTTTCACTACTTAATAAGTATCCGTTAGTGTATTTTTACTGCTTTTTTAGAAGCAGTTCTGAACAACTTCAAGAAATCGCTTCTTTCATTGTTTCCAAAGTATCCGTTAGTATATTTTTACAGCGTTTTTAGAATTACTTCTGAACAACTTCCCAAAAATCACTTAGGTCTTGCTTCTATCATATGGTATCATTTGGTATTTCCAAACAGATGACTGCGGGTTCGAATCCAGTCGGGACCAAAATTTTCTTTTTTTTTATTTTATTAATTTTTTTTTTTATAATTTTTCAATTTTTGAAAATGTATATATAAAAAAATTATGAGAAATTTCTTTTTATGCACACGTGAAAATAGTGCTGAAAAGAATATTGAATTGGAGTGCACCTTTTGCATTTGTTTAATAAGTACTTTTATTGAAGGAAATAAAGCAAAATATATCGCAATAACAAAGTGGTGTTTTTATGACAGTCAACTTTCATATCAAAGAATAGCTAAGCGGTAGAGAGCTAGACTAGCATTCATGAGGTCGCAAGTTCGATACCCGGTGGCGGCAATAAAAAAATTTTGTAAAATTACAAAAATATACTCGTAATTTTTTTTAAACTTTTAATTGGTAAAAAAGAACTTCCTTTACACTTGTTCAAAAAGTACCGAAAAAATGCTTAAGTGGGAGTACTCCTCTCCTATGACAACTCAGTGTTAAAATCATTAGTGTTTTACTGCTTTTTTAGAATTTATTCTGAACAACTTCAAAAAATCACTTCTTTCATTGCTTCCAAAGTATCCGTTATTACATTTTTACAGCTCTTTTAGAATTACTTCAGAACCACATCCAAAAAATCACTTAAGTATTGCTTCTAAACAATAATTGCTCTAAAAGTGATCGTAAAAAGGGTTTTTAATATCATTTGGCATTTCCAAAAAGAGGTTCCCGGGTTCGATTCCCGGGGGGACCAATATTTTTTTTTATTTTTTTTTTTATTCTATTAATTTTTTTTTATATTTATAATTAATTTGTTTAAATTCAATATTTTATTCATTTTTAAATTTTTAAAAAAATGGTGAGAAAAATAGTACTGAAAACAATATTGAATTGGAGTGCACCTTCTATACTTGTTTAAAAAACACTTTTATTGAAGAGAATAAGGAACAATATCTCGCATTAACAAAGTGGTGTTTTTATGCCAGTCAAATTTCATATCAAAGAATAGTTCAGCGGTAGAGCGCTAGACTAGCAATCGTGAGGTTATGTAAAATAAAAAAAAATATAATTTTTTTTGTAAATAATTTTTTTTTAACTTTTAATTGGTGAAAAAGAGCTTCCTTTGCACTCGTTCAAAAAGTACTGAAAAAATGTTGAGTACTCCTCTCCTATGATAACTCAATGTTAAAATCATTAGTGTTTATGTTAAAAAAGAACTACATCTAGATCATCAATTGTAGTGCTTTTTCTACTGCTTCGGCATCTCTTTTTTTTTTGCTGGGACCAATCAACTTTCATTTCAAAGAATAGCTCAGCGGTAGAACACTAGACTAGCAAGCATGAGGTCGTAAGTTCGAAACCCTATGGCGGCAATAAAAAACTTTTTTAAAATAACAAAAATATAATTTTTTTTCCCGAAGAAAAAGAGCTTTCTTTGCACTTGTTCAAAAGGTACTGAAAAAATGTTGACAACTAAATGTTAAAATCATTAGTGTTTATGTTAAAAGAGAAGTACATCTAGATCATCAATTGTAGTGCTTTGTCTAATGCTTCTTTTTTTTTTATGGGTTTTTTGTAATTTTTTGTGTGTAGAAGAGTGGAATCAAAGTTTCGATTGTTATAAGAAATATTCGGCAGGCACAACTGAAAAATTCTTTAGTTGCTACCGAACCATTCGATAGGCAAAAACTTCGGTTGTAAATAAAATTGTAAAAACGGAACTCGGAACTTACTAAGTACTTTTGCAATTTTGTATCCTATTACACTTTTTCAATACTTACAAATCCCATATTTGAATATTCCACACCACTTGTCCATAACCCTGACTCAGGTACCGATGAATTAACCGGATCAAATAACATCGACTGATATTGCACTGGTTGTCTAATCAAACTCAAATTTGGATCACCTTTTGTTATCAATTGATTTGGTGCTGGTGATACACTATAAATGGTATTATTTTGAGTCAATTGATATGAACCATTCGAAGAATAATTCAAATAATGTGAATTGCCCAAATCGGTAAAGGTTTTTGCTTCATTTGGATGTGTTGTGGCATCGACAATGGGTGCATCATAATATAGTGTCGGAGGACCACTACCATTATCACTAATCGTGTGAGCAAAACGATTATCATCTTCAAAGCGTGGTGCTGTCGATAAATGTGTTGGATGGGGTGGTAGCAAATGCGCTGAACTAGATAGATTATGAGGAATTTGATGATGTAACGCAGAAGCTGGAACTACTAAGGATTCGGTATAGTTGCCATTGGGAGTAGGACATTGTTGTTGCTGTATTTGTTGCTGTTGCTGGGCCTCATTATTAAGCTGATCTTTATCGATTGATTCTAATTTTATGGGGCCCGCTGTAGTTTCTGTGGCACATATTATAGACTGACCATTTTCGTTGGTGGCATAGGTATAAACTGTGGTTCCAGGTGGTGGCTGCTGTTCTTCATTACGTGGAGCCATGTGTACATAATCTACAGGTGAATGACGATGTTGTTGACGTTGATATTCGCTTACTGGTTCTGGTTCATCAGAATCACGATTTACTCTAAAATAAAAAAAAAATTAATTAAAAAAAATAATTAAAAAAATTCCAACTGGAATCTGTATGTTGGATCAATTGTACCGCCAACTACAACCGGTAAAAAATATATCGGATATTGTAAGTCGTTGCAAAGGAAATTCAGTTTGGGACCCCACTATGTTGTAACTACTAAATTATGCAACCGATTTTCCACTAGAAAATATCGGTTGTGTAACATGTGGTTGTAAATTTCAAAGGCAGGTAAACATCATACCATTTTTCATGATTCAATTAGGCACAACAATGGTTTCTATAAGAGTGTGATTTTAAAACTTACATGTCTCCAGATGTTGTTATAAATCTCCGTTGTTGAGATCGCTGTATGGGTACATATTCATCTTGGGTTTGATGTTGTGGTTGTTGCTGTTGTTGGGTATTTTGGGTTTGTATAACAGCATTGACGGGTTGTGATTGTTGAGTTTGTATAATAGTGGTGGGATTTTGTTGTTGCTGGGATTGTGGTGATTGTTGGTGCTGTTGCTGATGTGGTTGCGATGGTTGTTGTTGATGATGATGATGAGTAGTTAATTGTTGTGGTAGTTGTTGTTGCTGCTGGGGTTGTTGTTCAGTTTGATTTGAATTTTTTATTGTGGAATTTGGATTTTGATGATTTAAATGTTCTTGACTATTAACTTCGGTTTTGATTTTGTCTATTAACTGTTGATGATGTTTTTCTAAAGATTGCTGTAGTTGTTGTTGATGACGTTGTTGCTGTTGCTGTTGTTGCTGTTGATGCTGCTGCAATTGCTGTTGTTGTTCTTGGTGCTGTTGTTGCGTTTGTGGTTCCATCTGCAATGAAGTATAAAATCTAAATGACTAGTCGTTCCTCTATAAAATAAGTTGTATAACTAAAAAACTTCTCTTGGATATCGTTAATAGCAAATATACTTATATTGTTTATTTGAAAAGCATTAAAAATATTATTATTATAGTCTTAAATATTTTACTCATTTTTTTGTAAATATTTTGCAAGTTCCGGTCTAAAGGCCGGACATCATTTATTTATACATTTCACCGGCAAGTGCTTAACGTCTGCCATTACTTTTCTTGAAATTTCCGTTAAACTCTATTAGTGCTGCCAAACATTTTCGATACTTTTAAGAACGAGTACTTACAGAAAACAGACTCATTGAGATAATCGAATTTGTTTCCAATCTAAATTATATTGCCGCAGCCAATCATTTGATTGACAATAAATTAGATTATCAAAACGATTCTGTGGTTTTCATGTCGAAATAATAAAATAAAATAAAAACAAGAAAAAAGTGTTTTGGGAGATGTCAAAGCAAATTGTGATAATTGGTTTTTGTTTTCCTTTTTTTCTTCTTCTGATATTTGAGATGTTGAAAACCGCTGGTAGACGAAAACAAGAAATTCCCGTCGAATTTGTAATTTAACTTAAAAAATATTTATTGAAATTTTAATAAAGAGGTCCCCGGACAATTTCCTTAGGCAAGATTAAGACCTGGATATCGACAAGCCTACAACAGATAATTTTCCACAATTTGTTAAACAAGTCTTGGGATTTTAGCACATAAATTTGTTTGATGAAATATAAATAATCAAATACGTATTAGTTCATCGATCAACCCATAATGCATTTTTGACTCTATTCAGCAATGTCCGCCGGTGTGTCCGTATATGCTTGTTAGCTCTCAGATCACAAATACAAAGTTAGTTTGATGAAATGCTGTATACGAACTCATTTAAGCCAAAGGACTAAATCTATTTATTTTGGTTGCAATTATACCCTACACAACTCTCTGGAACAGACTATATAGTGTTTGGTTGATATTTGTAACCACCAAAAATAATGGGCATCAACTCACCTTCCAAGTGACTCAGAAACACTTCCTGAGTAAATTTAGTGATGTCCGGCTTTGTATTCAAATTAAAGGTAGAAATTCTTAAGGTAATTGTACGAAATTTGGTATATAAATTTATATTGTGTTAATATTTTCGAAGCAATAAAAGAAGTGTTATGTAAAGCATGACTTGCAAAATTTTTTGCTGGGATGTATTAAAATTTGTACTTCAATACGTAATTTTGTATAGAGATTTTTAAGGTGTCCTCACGTTTTCAATTACAACTTTTGAACTGCTTAATCGATTTTGAGAATTTTTATACCCTACACCACTATGTGGTCAGGGTATTATTATACATAAAGCTGTATGGGTTAATAACAAATAAACTGGGTAAAAATTAATAGCACAAAATTACAAAATAGAGTTTTTTGAAGTCCTTTTAGCTATAATTTTCGATTTGAAATATATATTTTTAAAAACACCACTGGTAGGTTAACCACCGAGTCCCCGGTTGTCAGAAAAAGTCTCGAATCCGAGCATAGTATTATCGAACCCATGAGCAACTCAGAGAGATACATACATTCAAAATAATATGTCTGTTGGTTCAACAGAAAAATTTGTTAATTTAACGAAATTTATTCCTGTTTTTTTTCCATTACAATAATTTTTATTTTTTTATTTTAACACATTTGTTGTTAAATTTAACAAATCTAAATTTAAGTAAAAAATTTGTAAATCTAAGAGTCTCGAGACTTTCCATGGTCTTGAGCCATAACATCTAAGAGCATGTTAGGGTACTCCAAAGGAGCAAACGTGTAGTCCGTTTTGCTCTATTTCGCTTTGTTTTCGAGATATGGGCAATTTTATGAAATACAATTTTATATTGAAATTTTCCGAGGGTCCATGGTCTTACCAAGGTCCATTTTTAGATAGAGATAATCTATTTACGAATGTATTATATAGTTAGTGGTAGTCGAAATTTTCGTCCTCTATCTCTCTTTTTTTGATATATTGGCCATTTTGAAAATCGGGATGAGAAGAATCAGCTTCATCTTTAAGAATTCGATTACTTCGGTTTCTGCTATTACCTGGCGCCATCTAGCAGGTAATAGCAGAAACATGAGTATATTATTTATTTTAACAATAAATTATGTAAACTTTAATAAACAGATTCTTAAAAATTAGTTATAAAAATCTTTAAAAATTGACACTCAAAATTAGTAAAAATACTGTGGATTTTGAATCTTTTATTAAATGAAAATAACTAAAATCTTTGTTAAATCAGTGTTTCAACTAAAAATTTATTAAAAATTATTCAAATAGATTTGAAACTCGTTTTACAGATAATTTTACTGACGTATTATTTTAAGTGTATACGCATATGATGTAGATTTTCTGATGTTCGTTAGTTCGAATCCCGATTCCGAAAATAATTTATTATTTATTTTTTTACCAATTAGCCTGTAATAGGATTCATTGTGTTTCCAGATAATTTATTTAACACCGAGTACTTACACATTTAATCGGTTAGTACTTAATAAACAGTACCCAACACTGATCTTTTACACCTCACTAAACTTTGAGCTCTAAACAAATAATAACACAACCGCCAAACAGTCATATAGACAACAACAAAACTAAAATGTGTTAAATCATTGACATCACTATTCTTTTTAGTCGGTAAAACATCAAATAACAAACAGAACTCATAAAACAATTACAAATTGTCACCTACACTTGTTAAAACAAAAAGCAAAAAGCTACGAAAACACAATTGAGAAAACCATTAAAATCAAAACGTCATTACTTGTTATAACTTGTCATTACTAAAATCATCCTCGCTCGTGTCGTTGTTACTTAGGTATACGTCAATAAGTTAAGTCAATAAAAACATGGTCATATGTGACTCTATTCTAGAGCAACTAAAAATGTTAAATGTCGATACTTTTGAATACCCGATACCACTCAATACTTTTTATATTCATACAAAAACAGGGTTATATTTTCATAGTTTTTTTTTCATGACCAATTTTTGCTTATTCGCATAAAACTACAATTATTGAAGTATTGAGAAGGTACTTTCAAATATTAGGTACTCGACAAACGGCTGGTATTAGTTACTCAATACACAAGAATTAAATGTTTTTACAACTCTAAGACAAACACTCACTGATTTCGTACTTATAAAAACCTTTAGAATTCCCCCAAATAATAACTAAGAAGTTAAAAAATAGCGTTTAAATAATGTCAGGCGTTCCTTGTTATGATTTCATTTTTGTTTTACGAGTATTTTATGCATTTTTTGTAACAACTTGTACAATTTTTTTTTTTCGTCTACATGCATTAACCAATATTTGTTTATATGTTTGTGGCTTTAAGACATAATTTACTTTTCTTTTAATTTTTCGAAAACTGTTGACATTATAATGTGGGTGAAAATATACTTACATACAAACATAATACCAAAATTTCATTGCGCTCAAAAGTTTTAAGCCGACAAGAGAGAGAGTCAAGCCGATATTAAATGTGAATGAACTCTATTATCACAAACCCCAGTGTTACCGTATAGTCGACTTCACCGGTTGTTAACTGTTGCCTTTTTTAATTTTTGCACGAATTTTAACCATTTTTAACCGGGGTTTTCCCGGACTTTTCGATTTACCGTGAAACTGGGATCCATTTTGAAATTTTTCCGGAATCCAGCGGATTTTCGCTCAACAATAAAACAGCTACACTCAAAACACCGTGAAAAATTTCAATATCTGATGGCTTAACAGCAAATTTTTGTAATTTAACAAAATTAATTAGCTTTAATATAATTTGTTAATTTTAACAAATCTAAGTTAACGTAAAAAGTAGTAAATTTACAATTTTATTTATAATTATACTGAATCGTAAAATTGTTTTAAATTATAGGGTCTCGGGACCCTCCCCGGAACTTAGTTCGACATCTACATCTCGCTTAGTTTTAGAGATATGGAACATTTTATGGAATTTTTACATTAAAAATTTCCGATGGTCGAAGTTTAATTTTTGGATGGATATAACTTTCACACGGGGTGGTTATATAGTTAGGGGTAGTCGAAGTTTTCATATATTTCGAGATATGCGCCATTTTAAAAAATCGGGAGGGGAAGAAATAGTGCCACATTTAAAAATTAGAATATACTGGTGGCGCCATCAAGCGGATCATTTTTAGTAGAAATATCAAAATATATTTTAACAATAAACCACAGATTACCCAGATGGGAAACGGCTGTTTTGACATATATGGCAGCCACAATAGTAATCCAAAACAGAAATAATTAAATGTCGAAATTAAAGTGATTTGCATAGAGGGACAAATATATAAAAATATATCGATTTCTTTCATTTACTTAGAAAATTCTTACCAAGAATGAAAAATTCAATAATTGGGTACATTCTTCAGTACGTTTTTCACTTACAAAAGGACCGCAGTACCCCTGCGACCTATTTAGTACTTTTTTTTAATGATAAAAACAAATCTGAAATTTTACAAAATTTTTTTTTAATTTAAGGAGGCCTTCTGATTTTAAATAGTTTTTGGCTAAATAACAATATTTTATTAAACAAATTGTATCATATCCATAGAAAACTCAATTACCCACTTTTTTGCCTTCAAACTTTTTTTTCTAAAAGAAACGGTTTTCAAGCGAGAAGCATGTAAAGTGAAAATTTAGTAAATTTGGAAAAATTAACTCTTTAAAAAAGAAAAAAATATTTGAAAAATCGGCAAAAATACATTTACGATCTGGCGTACATTGTCGATAATAACAAAGCTAGTTTAGAGTCCCTAATTGTAAAATCAGTTAAAAAATTTTCTTCTGGACTCACAGAATAACCGCAGGATATGTCTTACGAATATCTCTCTAACTCAAAAACTAGCCAACAGATTTTTATGAAATTAAACGCAGAGTATGTACTCAGAGGTAGTATTAAGATAAACTAATTTCATCAATCTATTGATGTTTAGTGCCAAATTCGCCATATTTCGTAATTTTTAAAAATCGCCATAACTTCTGAAATAACAACAATTGATCAAGAATTTTCGGTATGTAATTTTATTTAACTACTAGTGTTATTTATAGCAAAAACCGAAATTATTTGACTACTGGGTTTCTACATACGTCTTCAACCTTTGTTGTGCTGCTATCACCTTAATAAAGCAATAAATTAAAATTTTAACATTTGTTCCATAATAGATTTTCAACGCCAAATATATAGTTTAAATATTATTGCAATTAAAAAATAGAGCTTTAGAGGGTTAACTTCATGTTTTATTTTGTAAATATTGAACTTCAATTACTGTTAGTTGAGAGCTTTCATAATAAACTAGTAATTAGTATTGTAATTATACGTTCTAAAAGAGGAACCTTAGTAAAAGCAAAATATAAATATAGTGTAATATATAGTGTTGTATAGTGTAATACACTCAAAATAATATGTCTGTTGGCTCAACAAAAAAATTTGTTACTTTAGCGAAATTTATTTTTGTTTTTTGGCTTAAAATTAAATTTGTTGATTTTAACAAATTTTTTGTCAAATTTAACAAACATGAGTTTAAGTAAAAAATTAGTAAAACTGCAGATTTTTTGTATTAATAAATTTGTTCAAATTATAAGGTCTCGGTCTCATAAATCAGTGTTACAACTAAAAATTTGTTAAAGATTAGTCTAATCGCTTTGGAAATCGTTTGACAGATTTTTTTACTGTCATACTATTTTAAGTGTAGTTATTTGAATTTATGACATGTTTAATAGTATTTTGCACGTACAGATAAATACCATTATATTCGAAAAACTTATCTCTAGTGCGTATGCGATTACAAGAAAATAACTACAATATTAAATTGTATTTTCAATAATTTTATCAATTTGGGTTTTTAAGACAATCAAATATGACCAAACTATCGCATAATAATGACGCATTCTATATTGTATTTGCGTACTAAATTTATTTTTCAATAACACTGATTTGTAAATATTTTGAAAATCGAAAGTTTCGGATAAGATATTCTCGTCTACAGGTATTACTTGTATTTTGTTTTGTTTCATTTATCATTTCCATAAGCAAATATGAATTTATAGATAAAACCTTAACGCACGTGAGATAAGTTCAAATTGGAATATACCAAACAAAAATTATCAAATCAGTAAAAATTCATACACGTTTTTCTTAAAACGAAACATTTATTTATTTAATATTTACAGATCGATAACCCTAGAGAAGAGTTAATGACAAACAGAAACAATGTGATCTTAAGACTAATAATACTATTTACACATTTATTCAAGTTAATTTTTCTTTGCATATCTAAAATATTTGTAACCGGTTTAAATAATATTTAAAAATTATTGTAATCATTGCTACCGATACTCCTACTATTTATGTTTATATTAAGAACTACTAAAAAGGAAAGCATTCCAAGCCAAACTCTTCGATTCAGAATTACCATTTACGGTTTAAAGGAAATTCGCCAAAATAGCGGTGTGAAAAAATGGCTTAACTCAGACACGAATCGATAGAACCTAGAAACATCGCGCAAACGTACTATTTATAAGGTGGGTTCAGTAATAAACATGTATTTTTTTTTTTTTGGAATAAAAAAATGCACATTTTAAGATATGGACATTTGAATTAATGATTCTGATCTGACAAATTTCATTTAAATCTGATATGGTAAATCGAAAAATGGTACTCGAAAAATTGAACTTTTTTGCGTTGGCCAGCTCAATGAAATAGGGGGTCAAACAGGAAAAAAATCTGCCATTTTCTTGTACTCTCTTGTTCGAGATCACAACGAAAATACTTGAAACTCGATATAAAACTGCACGAAAATAATGCATTCATCAAATGATAAAGTTTGAATACATAGCAAAGTTTGAATTCCGTAAGTATGCAGTACCCAAAAATGTACATTAGAGTGTCCTTTAAAAATAGATTTGTCATTACACCCCCCAGTTTAATTGGAAATGGTACCAAATGGAAAAAATCGATTTTTTTTTGGAAAACGTTAACCCGTGCCGAAAGTTGGACGAAAATGGCCCATTTTGGAATAAAAGTGTATTACTATTAAAAATTCAAAAAATTCGAAATTCCGAAAAAATTATTATTTATTCCATTTATTCATTTAATATAGTCAAAATGATTCAGACATGGAATTTTGACTTCATCGGATATCATTAACCCACTTTCGCCTGGAATCCAAAATGACCACGAATTTAATAAAAATGCAAAAACATATTTTTTTAATTGAATTTAAAGATCTTTTAAAAAGCCTAATTTGGAGATGTCGATTGCTATTTCTACCCCATAATAGTTGATATTAAAAAAAAAAATAAATTGGAAAAATGATAATTCGAGTTTCTGTTTGGAGCGACTGCTTTCCAGGACATTTTACAAAAATTGCTCATTTTGTCAAATATTAAACAAAATTTGAATGTTTTTTTTTATCAAATTTTACACAGTTTTCGAAAAAACATTACTTAAATTTGGTTAGACTATAATTATCTTTACATTTGTTTAAAAAATCGTTAACCCTTAGTGGCCTGGGGTCAGAAAAGACCCATGAAACTAAATATTAATTATGACTACGAGATTGTAAAGCCATTAAATTGATAAAAAAAAAATCTCAACTGGATGAAAATAATTATTTTATGTAACGTGATCCATATGGGGTTAATTATTATACTTTTGGCCAAAAACGCCCCACTGGGAAATTTACAGAATAACACCTTGATAAAAATTATTATTTTGAGTATTTTGAGCCATATAGGGTTAATGTTCTCACTTTTCACGAAAAAAGACCCACTAGGAAATTTACAGAATAACGATCCATATGAAGTGATATTTTTCCGAAATTTATGAAAAATGTTATTCTGTAAATTGCCTAGTGGGGCGTTTTTGACCAAAAGTATAAAAATTAACCCCATCTGGATCACGTTCCAAACACAAACTCGAATTATCATTTTTCCAATTTATTTTTTTTTCTTTAATATCAACTATTATGTGGTACAATAACAATCTCCAAATTAGGCATTTTAAAAAATCTTTAAAATTAATTTAAAAAAAAACACGTTTTTGCATTTTTATCAAATTCGTGGGTCATTTTGGATTCCAGGCTGAAGTGGATTTATGATAACCGAATAAAAATGGAATGGAATAAAAAGTAATTTTTTTTCGAAATTTCGAATTTTCCGAATTTTTAATAATAATACACGTTTTTTCCAAAATGGGCCATTTTCGTCCAATTTTCGGCGAAAATCGATTTGGGACCATTTCCAATAAAACTGGGGGGTGTAATGAACGAAAATCGACAAATCGGTATTTTAAGGGACAGTCTAATGTACATATTTTATTCCCTAATTTTTACCGTTCAGTTAGAGAATAAAATGTGTGAATTTGGATGTCATAGCAGCAAATTCAACAAAGCACCAAGTAAAAGATTTCCTATGGTTATTTTAAATAAAATGTCGAAGAAGCAAAATAACGAACTATAACGAAAAGGGAAACATTTTTAACCCCATTTTGACCTCTTAAATTTCAGCGATTGTATAAAATCTGAGACAGATCAATCTTAGATTTTTTTTGCAATCACTTATCCAAATTTCATCAAAATCGAAGTGTTTACTTTGGGATACTTTCATTATAATATTTTTTTGTTGCATGTTTGTTATCGATAAATATTTTACATTATCTTGTATTTAGTTATCACAATCAATGATAAAGACTATACATTTTAAAATGACATTTAAACTAATTTCTGCAAGCCTTTTTTGCATATAAAATGACGTTATTTTAATTATCTGATATACTATGACGATACTTTTAATATTTACTTGATGGAATGCAATTTAAAGTAAAAGAAAACTACCAAGTCTGAAAACTACAAACGGGAAGGTGATGGCAAGAGACTTTAACAGGTGTCACCATTACTGGCAAAAAGTGCTTTCGCATTCCCAAAATAATATCAAAAGGGCCGGCTGTAATGGGGAAACAAAATTTTCATCGCTGGAAAAACGCTGACAGGAAAGTAAATAGGTGGGGTTAGAAAACATTTTTTTAAATAGATTTAAAAAAAGTTTACATTTTTTTTTGTCCTGCTGTGATTTGACCCCAGGATGTCAGATTGACAGACCTCAATAATAATGATTTATAGGTCTAAAAATAGATTTTCAAACAACAATTTATTATAAAAAATATTTTTCATTGTTATTTTTTTTTTTTGCAAAATTAAAAAAATTTCGAGCTAGTTCTAAAATTTGGTTACCTAAGGGCTAGTTTTTTAATCAGAAATTAGACTAATTTTTTAGAAAAGAAACAGCTCCAATTATGTTTTTTCTTTTTTAATTTTGCAAAGAAAATTAATAATAATAATAATAATAAAACTGGCCCTAAACCCTAAAATCTATCATATATTCTGATATATCTATCAGAATTAATTTGTCGCATGAGTTTTCTACAATATTATTATTCTTAATGAATATTTTATGATCCTTACATTTATACTCCTTCTTAAATGTCTTTTTTTCACACATAAAAACAATTTTATAACTCTAAAATTAAATTAAACTTATAAAAAATATAATTAATTGACAGCCTTAAAATTAATGACAGTTTAACACGTTATAAAACTAATAAATTATAAACTATATAAAAAAATTGTATACTATAACGAATAAAACTAACACTAAAAGCCGTTAATTAAAAAAATTTCTAACTTCAATGAGAAAAAATAAAATTGTTATAAAATAACATTAAGAGTGGGTTTTATAGGTCTTTAAAATAACAAAAAAAAAAAATTAACTAAAGCAATAATGTGGCGGCATTTTATAAACAATTAGGAAAAAAATCAATTGATAAGAAATTAATAAAGGTTTTAAACCCACATAAGAAAACAAAACTGAAATAAAAAGAGTGAAAAGATTCACCTTTTTATTTCAATGAGAAAATAAATTTAATTGAAAATAAAGAAAAGTGTCACTTAAATGCCGCAAAATAAATTTAAGGCGCGTGTCTAATACAGATATCTAAAGATGCAGATAACAATAGATAGAGTTAAAAAAAAACATATGAAGGAATAAAAATAGAAATTGAAATTACTTCCCTTAAAAATGAAAATTTAAAAACAACTGTCCATTAAGATATTATAACTTAAAGTTATCTTTAACACTAGCAAAACCAGATGAAAGAAAATGTATTTATTTTTCTTGTAAACATGAAACTAAGAATTTATAACTTTTAACAAGAGTTTATCCAGGCAACTCCCGGGTTATGATTTCCCGGGAATACTCAAAATTATTAGCTCCCAAAATCCGGGAAATACAGCGCGAAATTGCGGGATATTTTTATGTTAATTATAGCAGTTCTTGTTTAGGAAGTAGTTATTAAAAATTGTATACGCCGATCAGATATTTGAAGAATTTTTATTTCTTTAGTAGTGTTACACTCAAAATTTTGACATTTACTACATGACAGTTGTTTATGTAGTAATCAATAGTTTTGGTTTTTAACTGTAATTACAGTTGTTTTCATATGGAAAAATACAAAGCAACTATTACGACAGATAGTGAAAAAAAACCTAACGAAAAGTACCTAATGAAAATTATTGCTTTATTAGGTTTAATATATCAAAAACCCATTAACGGATTCGTCCCAAATTTGGTGGATATGTAGTAAGCTAGGAGCTATAACGTTTCTTCCTTCATTTTTTGAAATTTTTCTGTTTTCTTAGCTTAAAATTAACTTTAGACTTCAAACGCGTTTTTCTCACAACCATAAGTTCAAAATCGGCTGCCACTGTACTGCCAAGGTGGGTTAACCGATTTCGATCCGGTTTTTTTCTTTCGTAGTCAACAAAAAACTGTAGTGCCTATAGTGGCCCTTTTTGTGAATTTCAGTCAAATTAATTTTATATTCCCAAGTAAAATTGTTTTTTCTTGCCTTTTTTGAAATTTTCAAGTTTGTGTTGCAACTTTGTTAATAAAAATTTTAAAAATTAAAATCGGGTTACGATGAGGACCAGAGAATTTATCTGGTATTAAGAATCACTTTACATTTTTAATTTCCAATAATTAATAAAGGCTGTACAGTGGCAAAAAATTCAGTTAACTGTTAAATTTCGTTACAAAAATGTGTGATTTAACTCCATAATGGTGAAATTTTTCATAGAGCTTGTAAATCGTCTTTTAAAATGAATAAAACTCTGTATTGCCACCATATTTTGTTTAAAGGAATATGGTTAATAAAGAACTCGCAAATTCGATTATCAGAAAATTTTGGGAAAATTTTTAAATTTCTAGATTGAAAGAAGTTTAAATGTTTCGATGAGAAAATGCCTCATAATCGGAGAAATAAAAAGTACCAGAAAATTGCACAAAAATGGAAAACAATTTGTAATAAAATTGGATCTAAAAAATTAACCCCTCAATTCATAAATGCTTTGTAAAATTATAGCAGGTTTAGAAAACGTCATTTTCATACAAAATTTGTTCAATAAACCTCCTATAATTTTACAAAGCGTTTATGAATTTAAGGGTAAGTTTTTTTTTAAAGGGAAAATAGGTGCTACGAAATAATCCTCAATGAAATAAAGGCTGAATATTAGTTTCATAATAAAATAACCCCCTTTGTTGGAATCCGAAATTAGGTTTTGATCGTGTTTCGCAGCGCCATTTCATATGAAATAGAAATTTCTGTGTTCAAATTCATAATATTTGCTTTTTATTCATTATTATTATGATACAAACCGCGCGATTTTTTTAACAAAATCAAATTTTTGCCCGAAGCACATTTTTCAACTATTGTAGTTTTCCAGCCGAAAACCTGCTTCGCTGGATGCAGCTTTGTAAGGGAATAAATAAATTTAATCCCTTACAAAGCTGCTTACGGAAGGCATGATTTTTCCATGCAAAGGGCCCGCTTGGAATCACGTTGTTTTGTGAGAAAAAGCGAATTATTCGCTGCTGAAAAATTGCAGTAAATTCATGTTTTTCGTAAGTGCATTTAACCGCAAATCAATTCATGCAATTTTTTTTTGGAAAAAGTGTTTTTTTGCTGCTGAAAAGATACAGTAAATTCATGATTTTCATTGAGCGCATTTAAACGCGACTTCTTATGAAAATAAGTGCATTCATTTGCCGACTTCAAAATGCAGACTAGCTCATGTTTATGTGGCGTCTATACATTAAACTCTACTAAAGAAGGGTAAAACACGATTGAGATGACTCAGATTTCGTGCGCATTAACCTTCGGATAACTTACATTTTATTTTACTCCCTTACAACCTGCTTCGTCGTAAGGGAATAGCGTAGCACTATAATTTTTTAAATAACTTGCTTACGATTTGCTTCGTTTAAGGCAGTTTTGCAGGGTATACAATCAAATTGCAAAATTTTTTGTGTATTGTATACGCATAAAGTTTCGCAACTCTGTAAAGCAGAATTTGTAGCGCGTTTTTAAGCGCTTCGTATTTTTACTGCCCCCAAAATACTAAAAATTTTATGCTGGGTTCTTACGTACTTAAATAATTTTTGGCGCCCAATAATTTAACTTTTTTTTAACAAAATGAAATAACCACCAAAAAAGGAATAACCCCCAAATTATTTCATTGTGGATTTTTTTCATAATGAAATAATTTCAATATTTAAAGATTAAATAAACCCCCAAAAATTAAATTACCGTCAAACATTTTTACGTCATTTCTTGGATGTTGTTTAATTTTTCCCTTTGGGGTTATTTCATGGGGGTTATCCGTTGCGCTTATAAATATGTACATCTGCGATTATGATTTTAAGAGAAATTTTCCAAATTTAAGAAATTTTTAAAAAGGAAAATTAAGGTGGCAAGCGAGAAATTTTTACAAAAAAAATTTCTCCGTTTCTGGCACGCAGCGAAAAAAGTCTTGCCACCCCTGATCTAAGGGCATGTAAGGGTACTCCAAAAGAGGAAACATTTTTCAGTTTTGCTCTGTGTCGCTTAGTTCTCGATATAGGATTTCTTATATTTGACTTAACAAATTTTTCAACAAAATTTTATACATAAATTAAAACGAAAATTTTCCAACCAAATGCCCCAGCCGAATTCGATTGCCATTCGGTTAGGGCAACCGAATGAATGCGGTTATAATAATGGAATTATTATGAGAGTGTAAATTAGAAACATGCGTTTTAAAAGGTTGAGCTAACGATTTTATTTTTGGGATTAGATTTCTAGAATATTGTTTTTAATGAATTTTAAAAATCACTTCATTGATAATAGTGTTAATATTTTCAATATTCATTCATAAGATTTTGCTTCCTTTTTATCTTCCTAAAAATTATTACCTGCTGTATTATTTTATACATACTTATATGTAAGTATTATCCTTTATATCCTTTATATCCTCTTTTTCCTACTTTATATTTTAGTTAAGGTGATAATATTGTCAAATTGATAAGTAATTTAGTTTAGTTTTTTATGACTAAGGTTTTTATGAATGAAATGAGTTTTTGTTTTTTTTTTTTTGTGTTGTAATGATCCTAATGGTTATCGGCGACATTTTTTCCTAATCTTCTGAGTATTTCTTAGCGCTCTCTGACCCGTTGCCATGTGTTTTTTGTGTGACAGTTTTTAATTGGCTGTTTTTTTTTTGGTTTTTTTAACTGACCCTTCACTGCTATGCATGTTGTATGGAATTTTGACGCCACTTTACCTACGGATCTTATTTAACTGCTCATAAAGATAATGGATCTTTCAGCTTTTATTTATTTTTTTTTTCTTCATCTTTGTCTTTTTAGAGTTCATTCTGATGACTGTGATGTCACTTTTTAAATTGATTTGCTTTTTTTTTTTATTTAAAGTATGAATTTTTATGGTTGATTTATAGTTTTATATGTTTTTCTTTAACGGTTGGTATTTAAGATTATGACTCATGACAAAAGTTTGATAAATATGAATTCTTTAATTAAATTTTAAAAAAGGTGAAAAAGGAACTGTGTGAAAATTGTTACATTAAATATGTTATGCAAAAGAATGCGAAAATCTCATAGATCGCATGCGTTTTTTAAGAAAGATATTTGTAGGCTATATATTGCCAAATACGAAAAATATTTATCTTAGCTTTAAAAAATAGATTTTTGAAAAGGTATAAAGGGGTGATTACGAAACGGGTGATTCTATAAAATGATAACTTAAGAGCTTAATGATTGAATTTTTTTTTGTACAATTAAAGGAATCATAGGGTCCAGGATTCATTCATTCTTGGTCGGGAGTAGGAACACTTATGTATTAAAACGTCAGCATCAGAATTAAGCTTTGATTTTAATTTCAACCTGTTCAACAATTTTATCAGAAGCGAAGCGTCATATAAATATAGATTATTTTGGAGGTAAAATACGCAAATTTCTCTGAACAATATTATCATTAAGCGTTTTTTTTTATCACTTGGCTTTAGAATTGTTCATACAAAAAGTGAATTTATTAAAATCAAAAAAAAAGCTGGATTTATTTGTCTGAGTTTACATATAATAATTAAAGCACAAATATGTGAAACACTCTGTTAATTTAATGTCAGAAAAAAATACGAATGAAAATTAAAAGAGAAACAAAAAAATTGCAAAACTAACAAATAAAAGGTTTTTCTTAAAAATTTTTGTATGAAATATGTTTAGAAAAAAAAACTACACTTCACCAAATACATATTTTCTATCTTGGACATGGAGAAATAGCTGAAATAGAAATGGTAATTTTTCACTCTACTGTAAGTAATTTAATTAAATCCAATTAGTGAATATTAAATATTGCAGTGTAATATTTCAATTGTGTAAAAATATAAATTGAAGTGATAAAACTGAAAAGGCAGACTGTTTATCGCTGTTTTATATAAAATATAATTAAAAATAAAAAGTTAAAGTTAAAGTAAAATCCTTCATCATCGAATTCGGTATTAAAAATTAGGGTAAAAGAAGTGTCGGACAGAAAATTATTTTTAAAATAGGGAGAATCTAACCCCACCTGTTGAGCACTTTTATAACCACTTTTTGGATTTATTAAATCCAAGTGATTAGAAAAAGCGGCTATTATTTAGAATTAGAGATGGTTGTACATTTAAAATTTTTGTTTTATTTTTTTTTTTTAATTTTATTATTAGAAATTGAGTTTTATATTGTATTAGAAGTAGAGGAGTATTAGATTCAGCATTATTGTTTCATAGAAAAAATTTTAAGAAAAACCTTTTATTTGCTAGTTTTGCAATTTTAATATCTGTTTCTCTTTTAATTTTCATTCATATATTTTTCTGACTTTAATATGCTTTTTCATATATTTCTATTTTTATTGCTTCGAAAAACCCAGATAAATAAATAACATTTTTTTTGGATTTATTAAATCCACATTTTGTATGAAAAATTCTAAATCAATGTGATTAAAAAGTGCGCTTAATCAATAAAAGAAAACATAATCTTGCTTGCAGATGGAACTGTCTTCGTCTTCTTTAGACACGATTCTGCCATTTCAAGCCACTGTTTTGTCTGCTCCTTTATCTCAGGTGTGAAGTGGTGGACTCATGTTGCATCCATGTTCAGGAATCGATACCAAAACCTGGTTTTATTGCGGTGAAACATCACCAAACATTTTGAAACATTTTCACGACGCTGTTTTTGTTCTACTATGAACAAACGCAGCATATATCTTGGGCTCAGCTTTCTCATCTTTAAATTTTGATCGGGTTTGGGCTTTAAGCCCAAACTAGGTACTCAAAGTGCCAGTGAACAGTGGCAGTGCTGCCAAACTTTGTTCTTTAATTTCACAAAAACTATTCAGATATTTTCACGAATTTCTTATTAAATTTTGCAGACAGTTCTTGTTCATTCAGAAAGTTTTCTAATTCTCGGCAGTAACAAATAAAGAACACTGTTTAGAGATGCCCCTAAACTAATGCCCATTAGTGTGCCACTAAACTAATCAACTGCACTGTAATCAACGGTTTAGCTGAATTTGCTTTTACATATTGTTATTGTTGTTAAAAAGAATGCGTATTGATGCATTGCAAAGCATCAATACGTAAACCAAATTATTTTAAAAACACTCTAACTTTAACAATTGAACAAAAAACACACAAAATAAAGAAACATATTACAGTGAACAGTGGAAAAAACAGTGGCACATTATAACAAAAACAAAATTACAATCAACAAATACAATAAAAATTACAACTAACAATTATAAATTAAAAACTAAATAAAACTTAAGATTAAAATTTAAATTACAATAAAACTTAAAACTAACTTAAAATCAAAGGACCGTGTTTTAATAATTTAGGCAAGCCCTAAACATTTTGGTCCTCGCGAACCGGATCGATAAAAACTAAAAAGTGATAGTGTTTTGTGAACGATAAAATTAAATTCGGTACAAAAGTAGAGTAATTTTCAAAAACAAAAAAAACTGACCTATGTAATAGTGAGTGTAAAAATCGATATAAACAAAAAAAAAATCCAAAATAAAATTTGATAAATTAAATATTTCGAAGTAAAAGTTGACCTACAGAGGTGACATTTATTTGCCCTTCAAAGAACAAATCCGTTTACTTTATAAAAAGTGCATAAGAACAAAATATAAAAACATTGTGAAAAATAACTGCCTAACAGCAACAACAACAAAAAGTTCTTCAAAAACAAGATCTGCAGCAACATCATCATAAACCAATACTGTAGTGCAGTAGCAGCAGACAAGCAGCGATCATCAAACACACACAGCAATCACATAAGTAGAAAACACATTGAGTAAGTACAGAAGAAAACAATTAAAATACAAAAAATAGATCGACAAACAGAAGTGAGACAAACAACAACAACAAAAAAAAACTTACTTCAATATTGTAACTGTCCTGTGTTTGTTGTTATTGGCCACTTACTCTATTTTTTGCTGCTGCTATTGTTAAAGAAAATAATAGAGTTGCCGCTTGTTGACATTTTGTAAAATTTCCGGGGACATTTATAATAACAAATCGGGATTTTAAATTTTGACCCAATTTGTTATAAGATCTCATTTTATCGCTAGCAGGTACTTTTTTGACCCATATAAATTAATTAGTTGCTGATAATTAAAATTTTGCCGACTTTTATCAACATTCTTTTTGACAAAAAATATCTTTTTATTGAAAGTATTCACCTTTTTGATTCAAGTTTAACATCCTTTTTCGTTTGACCTTACGTTTTTCGTCCTATTGAATTCAAAATGCCTCTTGATAAATTCGTTAACTGCACAAATGACTTGCTGGATTTTGAAAGCTTTCATTCTGAGACCGGGGCCGAAGATAATATTCACGCTCTAGAAATTCTTCGCGTCGAACTCGACTCTCTTTGGACCCAAGTCAAAAGAACTTATGAAGAGTGCCGAGACTTAAAGCAGGGACCAGACGAAAAACCAATTGACAAAACTAAACTCCGGAATCGGTACAAAAAGGCCCTCACTGCATATAAAAGTTGTGCTGCTTCCATAAATGCTGAAATTCAAGCACTGTCAGACACAAACGTAACAGGAAACAACTCGGAAAAACAATCGGTCAACGAATCTCCCAGATTAGATAATAATTCTGTCTCTTATATGAGATTGCCCGTATGCGATATGGACCCATTCCTTGGTGACCCCACAAAATGGCCCACTTTCAGAGATCTCTTCACTGCTATATGCATAAGGAGTGAAAAAATGGGGAAGGTGGAAAAACTTATCTACCTAAAACAGAAAATTGGTGGCGACGCTTCCACAGTTCTAGGAAACGTCCCTATGACCAATGCAGGCTTCGATATCGCGTGGGAAAGATTATTGAATAGATTCGATAATAAAAGAGAACAAGTTAATGCACAACTTAGGATTCTTTTTGATCTCCCAAACGTTTCTATTGATTCACCTGCCTCAGTTCAAATACTACAATGCGCAGCTAACGGTATTTTAGAAACACTTAATACCTTAGGAATCAATTATTGTTGTTGGGACCCAATCATGGTTTTTATATGCCAGATAAAACTTCCCCGAATATTTGTAGAGGAATTCGAAAATACACTTGAGGACTGTGCAGAGATACCAAATTGGACGCAATTTGATAATTTTTTGACAAAAAAATTTAAAACTCTACAGTCCAGCGTAAACATAAAGGCAACAAAATTACCAAGTGTTCAACCTCAAACCGAAAACAACCCCTCAAATAGGGAGAAAAAAGTCCATTCATTACAAATAAATACCTCACAAATCAATAATAGGTCAAAACAGAGAAATCACTCACAACCAAACAGGGGCATTCAAAATAATTCTAAGTACAATTGCCCTCATTGTAAAGAGGCCCACCCATTAAGAAATTGCCCCAAATTTTTAGAAAAAAATGTAAATGATAAAATTCAAATAGTTAGAGTCACAAAAACATGCTACAACTGCCTCGGTGTTAATCATAGGGTCAAGGATTGCAAAAGTAAATATAGTTGTAGGGTCTGTCACCAAAAACATAATACGATGTTACACAAGGGGACAGAATTCCATTCTACAGCTTCAACTCAAGAAATCAATACGGTGCGGCCGAGCACAAGCGCCGCAGCCCTAGCATCAAACATACAGTCCACTTCAAATTCACATTTTGCAATTCCCTCAACGACAACTTTGACCTTACAAACGAAACCCCAAAAGAACGAGGAAAGTTTACTGTTCACTGCCATCGTAGAAATCAAAACCAAAGGCGAACGATTCCAGGCAAGAGCTATCATCGACCCTGGATCACAAACAACGTTTATATCCGAAAAATTAAAAAACAAGTTGAAGCTACCCTCAACACGAAACCTAATTCAGTACAGTGGTATGACTAACGGTTCGGGTACTTCTACCAAAGCCTGTTTGTTTAATCTTTGCTCCAGAGTTGACCCTAATTTTAAGTTAGAGGTCTGGGCACAAGTGGTAAAAGACATGTCGCTACTTTTGCCAAGCCAAACGTTGTATCTACCAAATCTAAGTGAGGCTGCAGAATTAGAACTTGCAGACCCTCATTTTTATCAGAGTCGCCCTGTCGACTTAGTAATCGGCCTCGATATAGGCCCATTAATAGTTTGTTGCAAAACACCTATGCGCCTTGTAGGATCGTTTTTAGCGCAAAAAACCGTATTTGGCTGGGTAGTGGGGGGACCATCAAATACACCAAATCGTACAGAAAATGCTGTTTCACTACTCAATACAACGTCCCATGACCAAATCCTTACACGCTTTTGGGAGGTGGAGGAAACCTCAAAAAAGATTTTGAGGTCAGAAGAGGACACATTATGCGAAAATAACTTCCAATCTACAACCCGTAGAATCCAAAATGGAAGATACCTATTTACCCTGCCCTTTAAAAATGATAAAGAGGTAGGGAATTCAAGAAATATCGCCATGGCCCAATTTTTAAGAATGGAACGGATTCTTAGCCAAAAGCCTGACATTAAGAAACAGTATGATCAGGTAATTCTGGAATACCTTGAGCTGGGACATATGCGGAAAGTTTCTTCCCTGGATATAAATAGTACCCCAAATTATTACCTGCCGCATCACGCAGTAATAAAACCTGATAGGCTAACCACAAAACTTAGAGTAGTTTTCAACGCCTCCAGCCCGTCTTCAAATAAGAGAAGTTTGAACGACATTTTACATCCAGGACCCATACTTCAACAGGACCTAGTGCTCCAAATACTGAAGTGGAGATTCTTCCGATTTGTCTTCAATGCCGACATCACAAAAATGTATCGGCAAATATTAGTACACCCCACTCAAACCAAATATCAAAGGATATTATTTAGAAAATCTCCAAATGATCCAATTGAAGATTTTGAACTCCTAACAGTGACGTTTGGAGTTAATTGTGCCCCGTTCCTGGCCATTAGAACGCTGCTCCAAATAGCAGAAGATTTCAAACATACACACCCCTTAGCATCACATATTTTAAAGCAAAATATGTACGTAGATGACGTCTTAGCCGGAGGGCACACTTTAAACGATGCCATTGAATCCCGAAAAGAACTATCTAGTGTTCTAAAATCTGCCGGTTTTGACCTGATGAAATGGACTTCAAACGACCCACGAGTCATCCAGGATTTGCCAAACGAGACACTATTACCTCTTGATTGGTTAAACTTATCCGAAAATGCTGGAACAAAGACCCTTGGGATAAAGTGGAATATTTCTTCAGACTCTTTCACTTTCACAGCCCCAGAAGTCGAAATAAAACAATCGTACACTAAACGCGAAGTGTTATCAACAATTGCAAAATTCTTTGACCCATGCGGATGGCTGGCCCCAATCATTGTCGATGCCAAATTAATCATGCAACAAATTTGGTTAGATAAAATCGACTGGGATGACATCTTGAAAACTCTCACCTACATGAAATGGCAAAAATTCGTACAAAATTGTCCTTCAATCAATACACTGAAGATACCACGTTGGATTCATTATAACCCCTCCTGTGATGTGGAGATCCATGGATTTTGCGACGCCTCAGAAAAGGCATATTCGGCGAAGCTATACATTAGAATCCAGCATGAATACGATTATGTTCACACTTTTCTTTTGGCCGCTAAGACCCGTGTGGCCCCCATCAAAAAAGTGTCATTGCCCCGTCTAGAGCTATGTGGAGCCGTTTTGTTAGCAAATTTAACTTATGGAATTCTACAAAATCTTCAGGTACGAAATTTGAAGACCCATTTTTGGACCGATTCTACAATTGTGCTAGCCTGGTTAAAGAAACCGCCATGCTCATGGAATACATTTGTGGGAAATCGAGTTTCTGAAATATCGAAAAAAGTTGGAACTCAAAATTGGCAACATGTCGAATCCAAAGAAAATCCAGCAGATGTCGCTAGCCGCGGGTGTACACCAAAAGAATTGGAAACACATAACTTATGGTGGTTTGGACCTCCCTGGTTAAAATTACAAAAAAATCAATGGCCCATACCAATTTCTCCGACAGATACAAAAGTTGAAGCAAAACCTACAAAAGTTTTAATAAACACCGTTTATGAAGACCCACTGGTACGCTTTTCATCACTACCCCGTGCTTATAGGGTAATCGCATACATTTTACGATTATGGCGAAATACGGGCGCAAATCGGACTCATCTTCGAATTTTCTCGCTAGAAATCACATCAGATGAAATTAAAGAGGTCAAAAATCGCCTTATAATTTTGACTCAGAAGCATTGTTTTCAAGATGATTACCAAAAGTTATCACAAAAAGTCAAAATTTCACCCAGCAGCAGCCTTTTGACCCTAAATCCCTTCATAGATGGACAAGGTATCATTCGAGCAAATGGGCGTCTTGTTCAATCGCCAGCCCTAACGTATAACGAACGTCATCCAATTTTGCTGCCTCATAACTCTAAATTCACTCGATTGATTACCGAGTTTACCCATAAAATTACGTTACATGGTGGAAATCAACTCATGAGTCGAGTTCTACGAACTGAATTTTGGATATTTAGATTGAGGCCCCTAGTTAAAAGTGTGATACACAATTGCAAAACTTGTGTCTTATACAAAAAACAGACACAAAATCAAATCATGGCTTCATTGCCGCCGGAAAGAACGAATATCTCCCGACCTTTCGAAACTACGGGAGTCGATTACGCAGGCCCCTTTGACATACGAAATTTCACTGGCCGAGCATGTCTCATCACAAAGGGATACGTCTGCATTTTCGTGTGTTTTACTACAAAAGCCGTACATCTCGAAGCAGTAAGTGATCTGTCTTCTCAAGCGTTTTTAGCCGCATTTGCACGTTTTATTGGAAGACGTGGATGCCCAGCTCTAGTCTATTCCGACAATGGAACAAATTTCGTCGGTGCAGCAGAACTTATCAAAAAAGACCGCCTAGAGTTTATAAAAAATCTGAAAACCCAGGTGATTCATCATTATAGCCATCAAAATCTTGACTGGAAATTTATTCCTCCCGGTGCCCCTCATATGGGCGGACTTTGGGAGGCAGGCGTAAAATCCTTTAAAACCCATTTAAGAAAAATGATTCCAAATATGAAATTCACCTTTGAAGAGCTGTCTACAATTTTGACTCGAATCGAGTCCTGTTTAAACTCTAGACCTTTAAGTCCTGCTAGCGATGACCCTAATGACCTATCTCCATTGACCCCTGGACACTTTCTCATTGGCGCTCCATTAATGACCCCAGCTGAACCTGAATTATGCACTGAAAATCTGACGTTAATCAACCGCTGGAAACGCATCAAGGTCATCTATCAATCTTTTTGCCAAAGATGGAAATCTGAATATTTGACTGAACTTCATCGCAGATATAAATGGAAAAATCAACGAGAAAACGTTAAAGTCAATGATCTGGTCGTCATCAAAGACAATAATCTTCCACCCAACGAATGGAAATTAGGCCGTATTGTTAAAACCTACCTAGGACCCGATCAAAACAGTCGAGTAGCTGACATACGAACCGCTAATGGAATATGCACTAGACCTATTACAAAAATAGTTGTGTTATACACAAACTAGCATGACCTTCTGAGAAACCTTTATCACAAATCCAAAAGGAATGATGTCTACAAAAGAAGCCCCAAGAAACTCAAAGCAATCAAATGCTTCAACTTGTAAACCCAAAAGATGACATCACCATTGCACCAATCATGGGGGGGAGAATGTTTAGAGATGCCCCTAAACTAATGCCCATTAGTGTGCCACTAAACTAATCAACTGCACTGTAATCAACGGTTTAGCTGAATTTGCTTTTACATATTGTTATTGTTGTTAAAAAGAATGCGTATTGATGCATTGCAAAGCATCAATACGTAAACCAAATTATTTTAAAAACACTCTAACTTTAACAATTGAACAAAAAACACACAAAATAAAGAAACATATTACAGTGAACAGTGGAAAAAACAGTGGCACATTATAACAAAAACAAAATTACAATCAACAAATACAATAAAAATTACAACTAACAATTATAAATTAAAAACTAAATAAAACTTAAGATTAAAATTTAAATTACAATAAAACTTAAAACTAACTTAAAATCAAAGGACCGTGTTTTAATAATTTAGGCAAGCCCTAAACAAACACAGTGTATAAAAAGTAATGATATAACAATATTTTTTGGACTACCAGTAATGACACCCATTTACCTTCTGCATTATTTTAAAACATATAATAATGAGTTACTGATAATGATTTATTTTTATCATTATTTCAAATAAAAAGTAATTTTCTAGATTTTTTTGAATATTTTTTGAAATTTATTTTTAGACTCAATATTTTTTCAACACTTGTAAGGATATATGTAACCACATATTTTTTGATTGTTTGTATGTTAGCGAGTAAGCTGACTTGTGTGCAGCAGGTCAATTATGTTTTAATCCATCGAACATTACTGTCGATATAGCTCAGATAGTAGAGCTATTGACTGGCAACCTAGATTACCAGGTTTCCCATTTGTATAGGAAATTGTTGTTGGTTTTAGTTCAAATTTACAAATGCGCAAATTTATTTTATTACAGGTCGGAAATATTAGGATTTTGTGATGAAATTTGATACACCGACTTTTATCGGCCCAAGGATCAAGTCCATTGATTATGGTTAAAAATCGGTCAATACACTCATAAAAAAAGCCCGTACAATTAGTTCAAAATTCTGCTAAAATAACAGGAAATAGTACCTGTATTTGTATTATTATAAGCTAAATTTTACACACTGCTGAATACACAGACAATTCCAGTTAACTTAGCTAAGAAATTTGAGCTAAATTCAACAGAAACATTACCTGATTTAACTGAAAATTTCTGCTAAAATGTAGCTTACATTCTTGGTTTTTGGGCTCTACGGATATGTCCCGAGGCGGGCCCATATTTATTTTTGGGAGTATAGGTGGCTTATAAAGATTAGTAAGTTCATAGTATCGAATTTTTGTCCAGTTTGCTCTATCTCACTTAGTTTCCAAGATATACGCCATTTTGTGATTATGCAATAAAAAATTATGAAAATATAGCGCCATCTCTATGTGATATTAATAGTAGCATGCCCGGTTCCAGCAATTAATATAAGGGGAAAAATCATACGCCCCCGTAGACAAATACATTGAGTTGGGCACTGAGGCGTCTGATTTTTTCCCTAATATCAATTGCTGGAACCACGCATGGATAGCAGAGACACAAAAATATAAACTTTGGGAAATAATTGGGGTTTAAATTAGCTGAAAAATTTGTAAAATTAAGAAACATAAATTACTAAAAATTAAGATGCAAAGTTAGTTGAAATACGGATGAAATTAATTACTATGCTAAATGCGATTTACAAAATTTTAAGACAAAATAACAGAAAAAATCAGTTCATTTGCGCCACAATGCGTTTAATAGATATTTGTACTAACTTTTACTAACAGTTTTATTTCAGATTTTCTCTTAACTACACCTAACATTATGTAAAATCAAAACTTCTTAGGATTTTTCTAATTTTCTGTTATTTTATGGACAAATTTTGACACAAGTCCATTTCAACAAATTCGTATTTCGGAGCAAAACATTAGTTTGCTTTCTTTCAGCCAGACTGGTGTAGGGTATCATATAGTCGTCACGCCCTGCTTTAACTTTTTTTACTCGTTTTAATTTTTTTGTTTTTGCTTTGGATTTTAATAATTTTGCCGTTTTTAATTTTAGCAATTAATTAATTAATTTTGTGTTAATCAAGTAAGTTAAACAAGAAAAATTTCAGAAAAGATCTATTCCTTTTAAGAAAACAATAAATCTGCAATATAAATATGGTAGGGATAGTCACTTCATACATTTAAACGGCCTTTTTGTAGATTTACTTATTTCATTAAAATCGGAGGCAACTTACTAGGCTAGCTATTTATTTTAAATTCAAAACAGTATGGGCTAGTCCAGCATTGAAAAACTCATAATACTTGAGCTAACTCATTAATATATCACACAGATTTATTAAATTTTTTTCCGATAGATTTATTCCGACGGCGTAAATATTGGTTTCTTTATATACAATATTGATTTCTTTATATACAATATTTTTTTTTTAGTAACTATGCAGCTAACACGTTTCTTAGGGTTCAAAAATTGTGTTTTATAAAATAGTCTAAAATATTTCCAGAGCTTTTTAATTTTAGAATTGCAGCAGATTTTAAAAAAATCAATACTCATAAATGACTCGAAAATAATTCAAAAATGGCTCAGCGAATTCTAAAGTTTCAAATAATGCTTTTATTTATGAAAAACATTATTGGAGGAAATACACCCGTAATAAAGCAAGGATGTTAGAAGGTTTAAGTGCTCTTTTACGAGTCTTAAGCACGTATAACACCAGCTTTTTTTAGGGGTTTTATATGATATTTTTTTAATTCCTTTTTAATTTTTCGTAAATAACCAAATACTTTAATAAAAATCCTGTAACAGTCAAGAAACAGTGAAGAAAAAAGCTAGGGTCCATATTTCTAAACATTAACTAAAAAATCTCTTTAAATTCATTATTTGGATTATAAGGGGATTATTTTCTAAATAACTTCAGTTGTTACATTATTTCTAAAGAAATTGTGTTACTAAAAATAATTTTCATCTTCACCCAAGTAAGGTTTAAAATGTAATAATATCACTTTTTGTACCATACAGGAGTTACTGTCGATAAAATTAGTGAGTGTAATTGCTTTATAGTTGCAGTAGTTTTGTACCAATTTTCAAAGTCCTTTCTTTGATTTTGTTCTTTTTTATATTCCTTTTTTTTAAATTTTTTTTCGTTTGTTTCTTTTTTGTTTGTTTTCACTTCAATATTTTTCATGCTTTCCACCGAAATCGTTATATCTTTCTTTTTATTTGAGTTTTGTTGTTTTAATGTACGAGTATTTATCAATTTTTTTTAGATAAATTATCTTCTTTTTTTTTGTTATCAATTTACCTTAAGATGCATTTTTGAACTCAAAACACTGCTTTCACACACCATGGATTCTAAATGTTGCATAAACAAGAATTTGTATTATAAATAATTAAAAATTGAATCCGATATTTTAAATATTTTCTCTTAGGAAAAAACACAGCGCCATGTAGTTTTCAAAAATTGTTTTATTGTTGTGAATAAATTTTTCTTAATCAAAATAAAAATTTTCCGTTTTTAAGTTAACGCTATTGTAGACGCGACGCATTGCGCGTTTTAACACCTATTTTGTTATTTTGCCCAAAACCACGGAACTGAAGAGGATCGTTAACCACTACATTCAACTGTAATTGAGACAATTGCCACCAACAATAAAACCAATACCCTGACAGAAAAAAAAAACATTCAAAACCCAAAAGGTGTTAATATCATAGTATGGGTTTTCAGAAAGAAAAATAAAAATTTTATTTGAAACCTGTGGTTAACCTGAACAATTAAGAAGCGGGAAAAAAATTTAACAAAATCGGCACGTATATGTGAATTATGATTTATTTATTTAAAACAAATACATTTGAAGAAAAAAGTCAACACAACTCTGTGTATACACAATATGTAACACTCATACTTCTAAAGGATCTATATCGGTGTGAGTTTCTTATCTTATCGTTTGTTTTTTTTCAAAAGATAAGCGCCATATGAAAACATCCAGTATACCCATGAAGAGAATATGAAATACAAAGTAAACTTTATATTCTACTTTTTTTTTGTTTTCTTGTTACTGTTATAGTTGTTACTGATACTGCTGATAACTATCGGTGTGTTACAAATTGCGCATGCGTGTTTAGTTTTACTATACCAAAAGTAATAAAAACGAAATTTATTTTATTTCAATGTTTTTGTATGCATTCTTTGATTTAAATATACTAGTATATTGTTAAACTGCGCCTCGTTATGCGGCAAGCGGTTAAGGGGCACCTTCTTTAACAAAAAATATTGCTACACTAATAGAAAAAAGTCCTTAAAAAATTAGTTAAAACTACTAAAAATTAGTCAAAAATGATGCTGCAGAAATTTTATTATATTTGAGCTAAATTTTTGTAAATGGAGAATAGCAAATTAACCTGCTAAAATCAGCAAACCATTTTGCTGAATAATTAGTAGCCTTAAAAATCACCAAGAAAAATTTAAATTTTCGAAGGTTTTATTAGATTTTTTTTAAATGCAAATAAAAATCGAGCCTTTTGAAAACAGCAGTTTACAATTTTTTAGCAAATATTTCTGCTGATTTTAGCAGAATAGACTGCTATTTGCATTCAACTAAATTTAGCTTAAAATAGCAAAAATTTTGTAGATATAACAGTTTATTTTCGCTATTTTTAATCTACAAAAATTCAGCAAAATTTTCTGCAGATTTTACAGTACAATTTGCTATTTTCAATTAACTAAAAGTTAGCCTAAATATAACTAAAATTCTGTAAATTTAACAGTTTTAATTTTTTTGTTCTCATTTTACTAGTATCTAGTAAAAATCCTGCTAATTTTAGCAGTTTTTCTGCAGCATCATTTTTAACTAATTTTTAGTAAGTTTTTTTTGCTTTTTTTTTAGATTTACTTCTATGAGTGTATATATTCGTTCACATTATAGAACGGTTTATAATTAAAGAAAATCGCACTACATTTAGATCTAGTCCCCATATCAATCCACCTTACAAGCATTTGCTAAAACTTTCATTCAGATTTGTCACTACATTTATTGCACCACTAACTAACCTAAATCGTACTGTGGTGTAGGGTACCTCAAGGTCGGGTTTAACCTACCATAATCTTTTAGCTTGTTAGGAAATCAATGAGATGAATTCTTCCGATGAATTGCGTTAGTTACAATAATAAAAGCATACAGTCCATCTGCCGGTATCACTTCTTTCGCTTTCTAAAAACAGGAGTTTAATTTCTGTTTCTTAACCTTCATTTATCAGTTTTTTTTTTAAAGAGAAGCAACACTCAGGAAATTCTTCCTATTAATTAACATGTTGCCTTCTTTGGAAAGGGGATAGAGTAGAAGTGAAAGGTGGTAAAAGATGAAGGGCTTCAAATATGGCAACACTGTAATTGAGGAGATGTTAAATCTCAGAACAGTTGTTGCGCGCCATCTGATGGTTAGTTGGCGAACCTTGTTGAAACTTTTTAGTTCATAGCCCTGTTATATTATTTTACTTCGGTGAGGTCAACTGTTTTTCAGCTTAAATAAAATTTTTTGATTTTGAAAATTTAAACGTTAAATTTAACAAATCTAAATTTAAGTTAAAAATTCGTAAAACTACAGTTTTATTTGTAATTATACTAAGTCGTACAATTTGTTCAAATTTAGGGTCTCGTGACCCTCCCCAGTCCTAGTCCATATAATGTAAGGGCATGTAAGGTCACTCCAATGGAGCAAACATTTGGTCCGTTTTGCTCTATCTCACTTAGTTTTCGAAATTTGTGAAGTGGGAAATTTTTATTAAAAATTTCCGAAGGTCCAAGGCCCCACCGTGGTCCATTTTTGGATAGAGTTGACCCCTTTCGCTGGAGTATTATACAGTTAGGGGTAGTCGAAATTTTCGTCAATTTTGTTATATCTCTCTTTGTTTTCGAGATATGGGCCATTTGAAAAAATCGGGAGGGAAAGAAATAGCGCCATCTTTAAAACCTGGGATACACTGGTGGCGTCATCTACCGAGTAATAACAGAAACATGAAAATATAATATTTTATCAATAAATTTTGTAAAATTTAATGAATATGTTCTTAAAAATTTGTTATAAATAGTTTTGAAAATTAACACTCAAAATTAGTTAAAGTACTGAGGATTATTAGTATTGCGTTAGATGAAGATAACTAAAATCTTTGTTTAAATCAGTGTTTCAACAAAAAATTTGTTAAAAATTAGTCAAATCGATTTGAAACCGTTTTGACCGATTTTTCTACTGACGTATTAATTTAAGTGTATATTAGAACTTTGGAAGCTTTGTTTAAATTAAAAACATTTTGAGTTTTTTTTAAATTAATTTAAATAAAAAATATATAAAATTAAAAAATGCGATTTAGAATTTAATAAACTGATATAGTAGGTATAAAAAAATATTATTTAAGCCGAGTTTTTTGGGATATCAGTTGAATTTGGTTTAATTAGAAATTTATTAGTTCAGTTCGAAGCCAATTTCTTTGTTATGAGTTAACATAATAAGTACTTTTTTTAAAAACTGCTATTTTTCTTCATCAGGATACTCTCCTGACAAATACTTCACAGAATTTTTTCTTTCAAAAACTGCCACATTTTCAGGAATGAAAAGACGATCGTTTCGGGGATTTTCCAGCTCCCCTTTATCAGTTCTTTTTAGAAAGTGGTGGCGTAGTGGTTTAGTTAAACCGACAACAATTATTTATCATTATTAGTCATTATGAAGTTTAAATAACAAAAATACTCGTACCTCGAATATTTTTTTAATGATGATGATCTCTGTTCAAATCAACATCAGTATTTCAGTTCCAAATAACTCCAAAAAAATCGGCGTTAAAATTTAAAACAATAGTAATATTTTCGTATTTTCAACTCATACACGCAGATAAACAAGTTAGTAAAAAAATTTTTAAACAGTTTCCAATCGCACTTTACTATTTTTTACTGATTTTTAGTACAATTTTTTTTTGGTAATCATTTTTGCTATTCTCTTATTACAAATTACGGATTTTTTTACTAATTATCGCTGCTGATTTCAGCAAAACCCTTTACTAATTTTTCAAAACCGGGTGCTTAATTTAGCAGAAAAATATACACTCATAAAAAAAAATTAGTACAGAAGTCTGCTGTTTTCACTAAAAAAGACCGTACAAATAGGTCAAAATTCTGCTAAAATAACAGGAAATAGTACCTACATGTATTTGCGCCAGCACAATTTTGACCTATTTGTACGAGCTTTTTTTATGAGTGTACTAATTTAAAAAAAATTTTTTTGATTTTTTACAATTCTTGTTTAGTTTATATTTGTAACTATTGCTATAATATTCTTAGTTTGGAAATAACACTTAGGCCCATTAACTTTTCTCGAGAAGTTAACTTTACCTTAACCATGGGTAACTAACCAATACTAAATATTTATCCCTATGAAAATTTAACCATAATAACTTATCAATATTTTAACTCTGGGTAGTTAACCTTAGTATGAAATGTCAGAATAAAAACAAAAAGAAAAACAAAAATTAATGACAAAAAATTTTTTTTTCAATACGGAAATTTAAAAGTTTTTCTCGCGGTTTTTTGTGTGTTTCTGGTCTTAAAAAAAATAATACACGATTACGTCGTTTTTTTTAAGATTCGCGCTATAAAATGATAGTGTCTTTTTGCATACTACGAGAGGTGATTTAATTAAATCCATTTAGTAAGTCTATAAAATAAAAGTGGATTATTGGAACTATTAATAAGTATTTCGTGCTAATCGAGACAAGCGCAGAAAGATTCGCGCATAAAATTAAAAAAAATTGTGGAAATTTTGTGATAGATTATTAAATTAAGGCAATCTATGTGATCAGCACATTAAAGTGAGTAGAAAAATAATCGCTGTGCATGATTTTGTATCTTTTTGTAATTGCGAGTCAAAACTGTGTGTTGTCCAGGGGTTCCTCACATACTTTTAAAATATTTAAAACATGATTGGTTCACATTTCAAAAATTCGAGAGTGATTTCTATGCGCTTTTTTATATTTAAGAATTAATTTCAGTAGTCTTGTACTTCATTCAGTAGTCTTCAGCTTTGATACATGATTCATTTTGAATTTGATACGCTGATTCCAAATTCTTAAATGTAAGTTACCTAACGGTACACAAATTAAGAAAATGTTGTCCTATGTATTTTAGAGAACAAAATTCATTCTTTACTACCATAGTAACAAAAAGGCTTAAGCTATTTGAATGCGTTTTGTATAGTATTTTAATATCCGTAGAAAGCTAATTTTCGCGTTTTTAATCACGATTTTCTCAAAATTGAGAGGTGATAGAGAATTCGGAATAGAGATTTGGAATCAGGAAGTAAAATACTAAAAGTATGTATCAAGCTTCTACCAACAGCGACTTTTCATTTTGTAGAGGTGTATAATTCGTGTCAAATTGTTGTAATATTGGTCACCATTTTTGGTTTTAATTATTCAAGACAGATTTTGGCTCCCTGAACCAATAAAAAAATAAATTTTTCCTATTTCCTTATATGAGGCCAATTTCTGTAAGCTATCACAGAAACCTAAATCCTAAATAGCAAAAATTTGTGCACGATTTTAAGTACTGATGCAATTTTTATAAGTTTTGGTAAATACTAACATCCCAGCAAAACCTTGGTAATATGTTGGTATTACAGAACACATTACCTGGTAATACCATACCCCTTACCATTGCATTATTTCATAACTAAAATGTAATGTCTTATGTATAATGTGCTGCATAACTACTGTGTAGTAATAGCAACTTATCACCAATGATATATTTAAACGCCTCAAAGAAAAGAGTTACTTGTAATACACAACATGAGTTCTAAATAATAGCAGCGTCTTATTACAGATGGGATATTTTAAAACCTAAAATAAGGAGTTATTTTTAATGTGATACGTGATCACTTAATAGAAATAGCCACTAATTACCGATGGTGTATTCAAATACCTCAAAATAAAGAGTTATTTGTAATGCGATACATGAGTGTTATTTTCTATTTAAAATATTCGATACAAATAATTTATATGTTTTATACATATTGACTGAAATATCTTTTATGTTTTTTGTTAACTTTATAGTAATCTGAGTAAATATTAATTAAATATGAATATGCTTCGTTTTAGCATTTATAAAAAACCAACACGATAACGTCTTATTTTAATTTTTTTTCTAAGAAGTAAGTATATATTTTTATACAGTAAGTAAGCGCATAATTTGAATGTGTTATTTCAGACCTGTTTGTAACACATTTTTTTGGCCTTACTTTAAGCTGTTATGTAAGTAGTATTGTGCTCAGTATCGGTTATGTAAGTGGTTACGTAACTCCTAACATGTAACAGTAAAGTAACATGTTCTTATGTTGTTACCTAGCCCTCTTTTGGAAAGTACATACCTCCAATGACATGCCCTTGTTAAAATAATAGCTGTTGGAATAGCAAAGTAAGAGGTTACATACCTTAATTTCTTCTTACAAACCTTATTACCAGGTAATAGAAAGTTTTGCTGGGATGTATCATAAACGATTCTTAGTCAAAGTTTGGTTAAAGCTGCGCTTTAAATTTTTTTAATAGTCATCATTACAAGTCTAATGTATTAAAATATCTAATGTAGGGTGAATTTTTCTAAAATAGCCTTGGTTAAGTTTCTTAACCACAGAAATTTCTATGGTTAAATTTTAGCATTGGTTAGAAGAAATGCTTGGTTAAAATTTAGATAAGTTATTCAAAAAATATGTTTACCAGTGGTTAAGGCTAGTAGAGGTCTTAACCAAGGTATAAATTGAGATAAGTTAACGGGCCTTAGAAAATTTTATTGTATCTCCAATGCATAAAAAGGTAATAACTGGAGAACCGTTGCGTACATATATCCTTACCACTGTTGAAAAAATATTGAGTCTAAAAATAGATTTCAAAAAAATTTACAAAAAATTCTAGAACATTACTTTATGTTTGAAATAATGATAAAAGTAAGTCATTATTGATAATGTATTATTTTTTATTTTGAAGTTGTGGAAAAACTAACAAGTTATTAGTTATTATATATTATATCTTTTAAAATAATGCAGAAAGTAAGTCGGTGTCATTAATGGTAGTCCAAAAAATAATGATATGTCATTACCATTTCTACACTGGGTTGTTTCCCCTATACAACAAGATTTGCATCTCTTAATTTACAGTACAGGCTTGTGCAAAGTTTTATTGTAATGATTTTTTTTTAATTGAGATACAGATACTAATATAATAATAACAATAATAATAATACAAATATTGATTTAAATTAATTAATTATATTTTAGTAATTTTTTTAAAGGAGTTAACATACGATATATAAAAAAAGCTAATAAACAAAAAGTTATTGTGAAAAATATTTACATAGCTAAATCTTTTTTGAATGAAATTGCGTTGCTGTTTGGCTAAACATTCTGAGGAAGTCTGTTCCATAAACGGATAGCATTATAAAAATATTGCCATTTAGATACTATACTACGATATTTAAGGGATATTATAGTTCAACTTCTGTTGTTTGGCTTTCCAAAAGTTAAGCGGTCATACAAGTATGTTGGTACTTTATATGCCTAAAAATTTGTGTGAAAAATACTCACTTTTTAACTTTTTTTATAAAAATAATTCTAGATGAATACTTCTGAAAATATGCATACAAACAAAATATCTAGAAATAGAAATTTTTGGATTCAATATTTAAGAAAAAAATCGATCTTAGTACTCACTCTAGAGCTGATCCGACACAATTTTGCATCCATTAACAATTCCAATATATCCTGAAAGGAGGGATAATTCAATTCGTTTAACCGTTTAAACCGCGAATTAATATTTAATTAATGAATTTCTAAGAGTTTTTAAAATTAATGCGGCCTTCCATACAAATATATTACCTACATAACGAAATGTTAATTCGCGATTTAAACTGTTAAACGAATTTATCTGGAAAAAGTGGAAAACATGGATATTTTATATTAAGGCCTTATTTCAGAATATATTAAGTAAATTTTCTCATGGCTACAACCAGAAGATGAACTTTGTCGTTTAGTTGTTTCAAAAGAAATCGAGTTTTTCAACTACAACATACAACATATTTATTTTCTATGTGGGAATTCCCGGGATTCCGGGAAATTAAAAAAAAACACCCCGCTATCCCGGCAAATACAAAATTCCGGGAACAAAACCCTAATTAGAATGTATAGTAGTAGTATAGCGAGGATTAGATGTAAGATATATAAGGTAAAACTATAACGTACATATGTTGTATTTCATTCTAAAATACAAAATAAAATAACATTTTGTTAAAAAAAAGAAATATAAACAACATTAAGGTAGTTCACAAGAATTTAAATTGAAAAAATACAACAATTGAGAATAGCACGATACAACATTTTTACGTAAGTTTAGTGTCCTATGTTTGAGTGTGATAACAGATAGAAAACCCAAAAGAAAATCTTTGTTAAAGTCAAATGAAAATTTTAACAACTCTGTTTTTTGTTAGGACGATACAACGATACAACAGGTAGCACACCCCTTGTGAATAACCTAATTATATTTGTTTGTTTACATTCATCGTATGTAAAATTTGATATGTCAAGTCTCTGTTAGTTAGAAGTAAATAAATGTTTATGAGTTCTTTAATATTTCTTAATATAAATTGTCATAATTTTACCTGTATGTATGTATTAGGGTCTCCAAGCTTGTATGGAGGAAAATAAATTTTGAGTTATTGACCGGGCTACCTACCTCCTGTACCGGTGTTCTGTAACTATGTGAGAAGTTGCTCACATAAAATTTGCAACTCTACGATATTTAAAACAGGGTGAGTCACAAAATTTCAAACTGAATATAAGTAAATTTTGTTTACATACCTCTGACTAAATTTGACATTATGATACTCACTCTGTTTTAAATATGGCAGAGTTGCAATTTTTATGTGAGAAACTTCTCACATAGTTACAGAACACCGGCACTGGAAATATTTATTTGGGTGTTAAATTACGTTCCCCAAAAAATCAGGATAATAGGATATGGGAAAGACGTGCCGCATCGGGCCTGAAATTTAGATCACGGATTACAAGGGAAAATATGACTTTTTGTATATTTTCTCAAAACCATTGATATTTTAAAAATAGCTCAAATTAAAGACAATAAAGAATCGTGATTCGAAGTGAATTATCTTTGTAAGAAAGCAATAAAAACTTAAATACGTAAAAAACAGTCGAGTTATTACAATTTCCTTCGGCAACTGATGTTTCGCAGGCAACTTAATCAAGAAATTCGTATCCAAATTTTAAAATTTATTGAAATAACCTACTACAGAAACATTTGTTTATTTTATAAGCTCCAAGAAACTCAATTAAGAAGTATTTTTTATATTGCTAACTCATTTTAAATTATTACTAATTTCTAAAATTGTAGAATTTTACAAATCTATAATTTTAGATTTTTAAAATACTTTTTAAAGAAATTTTAAAAAAATCGATGGTTGGACTTTATTGTTTTATTAAGAAGAGTTAAATGTCAAAAATCGCTGTTTCCCGAAATTCGCTAAAATAAAATCTTTGCCTTAGCCAAATAAACAAAGGAATTCCTACAATTTTTGTAGTTTCTAATCTCTAATATGTTCCTAATAAAACCCTGAAGTTCAATCGTTGTATTTAAAAATTCTAACCCTTCTGGCACCAATTTAAAACGAGTTAGCAAATTATAATATAAAAAACTACTTATTTGAGTTTCTTGGAATTTATAAAATAAAAAAATATTTCGGTAGTAGATTATTTCAAAAAAATTTTAAATTTGGATCGGAATTTCTTGATTATATGGTCTGCGACGCAATAGTTTCCTGGGGAAATTGTAATAAATCAGCTATTTTTAAACCGATTTAAGTTTTTATTGCTTTGTTACAAAGATAATTCACGCCGAATCACGATTCTTTGATGTTTTTAATTCGAATTTGTTTTAAAATATCAATGTTTTGGAGAAAATATACAAAAATTAATATTTTCCCCTTGTAATCCGTGTTCCGAATTCCGATTATCCGGTCAATAAATAAAAAAAACTCTCTTGGAGCACCCTAGTATTCGTGGTTTGTATTTGATTTAGCCTACATTGTACTATACAAAGTTTCTTTGTATACTCGACTCAAAATCATTATTTAATAATGACGTTCATACAACTGTCGTCAATCAACATTTCCCCTGACATCTTAATAAGTCTACAATAGATATTGTTACATGTGGTTAACGCAAGTTACTGATGGTATTAAAAAGGTACATCATAATTATTTCGAAAAAAACTAAAAAATATATCAAGTTTTGGAAGTAATCCTTTGAAATAAATATACATAATAGATCTTCTTATTGACATTAACTGGATGGACTTACATTTATGTATAATTGTATATATTTTATATACCCATAGTGTGCATAAGATCCACTTTTAATTTTAAGGGTGTTAAAAACTATAACAACATTACTTAACCGAATTGTCGTTTATAATAAATAAGTATGAAATAAATATAGTCGGTCGAAACCGACAATACGACACCTTATTTATATATTTCAACCAAATACCTGTTAGTCTTGACTTTATTGCTAAAAAAAGACTACGAACTAGAGGCCAGTATGAAAAACATTCACAAAACATTTTCTTATACAACACCAAAAAAATTTTTTTTGTTTTAAGTTTTATTTTTTATTTCCTTCCCAGTGTAGAAAATCATTACCAGATATGTGGTTATGTAACTACATACTTGGTAATGGTAACTAGTTACTTTTGTTATTACATTTCTTTACCTTTACCTTTATATGGCGATGTCGCGAAAAATAATGAGTTATGCTTACACACCAGCATACGAAAAATCCAAAAATATGTCATTACCTATATGCTTACCAGTACTGACAAAAATAATGAGTCTTAAAATAGAAATTATATAAAAAAATATTTTTTATTGTATTTTTTTTTTCTACAGATTGCCAGTCAATAGCTCTACCATCTGAGCTATATCGACATGTAATATTTAATAGATAAAAACATAATTGACCTGCTGCACACAAGTAAACTTACTCGGCAAAATACAAAAAATCAAAAAATATGTGGTCTAAAAATAGATTTAAAAAAATTAAAAAAAAAAAATAGAAAATTATTTTCTATTTGAAATAATGATAAAAATAAGTCATTATCAGTAACTCATTATTATATGTTTTAAAATAATGCAGAAGGTAAGTGGGTGTCATTACTGGTAGTCCAAAAAATAATGATATGTCATTACCGTTTCTACACTGGGTTTGTAATGATTTAAATTTCAATATCCTGTTAACGAGTACAAATAAGCAAAATTGTCAATTTTTGTTATATTTCGTACTAAAAATCGTCAGATCTGGCATCACCGCATGGAAGAGAATGTTTTGTAAAACATTCATTCAGCCCTCTACTACGAACACAATTTTGATTAAACACTTGAAACAATTCTTTGATGATTTATATGAATCGAGACATTTGGTCTAGTTCATGTATGTATAGAGAAATCACTTGTTTAAGAATTGGTAAAAAATCAACTATTTTCAACCATTGAATTTGTCCTTGGCACAGTATGAACTTTTGTAAGCTTCCATAAATTATTATTGATGTGAGTGTGTACAGTGCAACTCGAAGGGACACAACTGTGGTCGTTACAAAAGTAGTTCGTTATAATGGTATCTTTCTATGTATTATGAAAAATTAAGGCTATATAAAAAAATTCAAGTACATATTATTTGCTAATGCCAGTTTATTTATTGATGTCATAATAAAAGTTAAACTAAACTATGAAAAAACAAGAATAAAAAAAATGAAAAACTCAAATATCATCAAACAGCGAATATTATGATGACAATTAAAAATGTATGTATGTATTATATTGCATTGCGCAATGGGCAAATAAACAATAATACAAATAACTTTGTGTGAGCCTTAGAAAGTTATATGAGTAATTTACTTCCAATTCCATAAAGCACACCATTGTGGGTTAGGTGGGAGTAAGTGTAGATTAGTGTGTCCCGAAATTGAAAAATCTCAAGTAAAAGCACTCAAACGATCGGTAAACATTAACCGAGCTGATTATGGGAAAAATATCAACAAGTTTTGTTTGTCCTAGTAAAAAAAAAAATTATATGACTTTTGGTATTATATATAATTAAATCCCAAAAATGACAACATCTAATTGTATCAAATTAGATTGCGTTAGATCATACATTTAGATCTAATTTGATGGAATAAGATATTGTTCGATGCTATTTTATTCGGATTTTTTCCTCATCCAAATGTATCGAATGTAATTTAATCATATGCAACTAAATATAATGTCATATAATAATATACATAATTATCTAGGTATGCATAACTATATATAGGTCAATGTGTAATTGGATATTGTAATATGTTGGACTATATAAAGTGTGCACATATAAAACAATATATATTATATATTTACGATATAATTTCATATAATTTTATTTTAAATAACAAATGGTTACAAAACGTTGAATTATAAGGGGTTATGCGATTGCTTACTTGATTCTTAACAACAAGCAGTTACAAAAATACTGTAAATTTTAAACCTTCGGGTACACTGGTGGCGCCATCTAGTGCACTGATAGAATTTTGTACATAGTATTAATGAATTTGTTCATTAATACAATGAATTTTTTCATTGAAAAGTCCCCAAAGAACGGTTTCATTGGATTAATGAAATATGTTTCATTAAATCAATTTTAATGAATGGATTCATTGATCTAATGAAAGTTTCATAGAATGTATGAGTTTTTTTTCATTAATTTTAAGATAAACATTATGAAAGTTTCATGTGTTTAATGAATTAAATTCATTACTTTTATGAAAGAATTTCATTAAGTCTACACTGATAGAATTTTGTGCATAGTATTAATGAATTTGTTCATTAATCCAATGATTTTTTTCATTGAAAAGTCCCCAAAGAACGCGTTCATTAGATCAATGAAACGTATTCATTAAATGAAAACTAATTGAAAAAAATATTTTTTTTTGCGTTACTTTTTTTTACTAATTTTTATTTTATTAATTTTTATTTGTACATATATTTCATTTTCCTTTTTATAACATTTTTGACATCTCCCTGAAGTCGACTTGAACCCGCAAATCACTAGAATGTAAACATTATCGCGTTACCGATTGATCTAAATAGCCAAAACAAAATGATGTCATTATTTGGACTTTTATATTTAAATGATTTCAGTTTGCAACCCTACATTCATTACTGGAACATATATCTATTTTAGTAATTAGCAAATTCAAAACCCTTATAAAAATTATAGCATATCTTACGGGTTAGTTGAAAATATATAATGAAAAAATTCATTAAATTAATGAATTTTTCATTAACTCAATGAAATCAGTGAATCCAGATTAATGAAATCGATTCATTAAGAGTATGAACGAAAATTCTATCAGTGTATGCTAAAATGAAAAATATTAATGAAATTATTGCAATATGACATGAAGTTATTTTTAGTATAATGATTTGTTCATATTTTTAATGAAGCGTGTTATAGATTTCGCAACAATTCCACGTAAGTGAAAAATAATTTTTTTTATATTGAGTTTGACAGCTTTTTTCTCAAAAGTATGAACAAAATACTGGGCTTAAGGGAGAAAAGCAAAAGTTGATCCAAATTTTTTTTATGAAATTATGAAAAAAAATCGAATGAAAAAATTCATAGCAACCATGAATTTGCATTCAGTTAATGAATTTTTTCGATTCATTAATACTATGAACGAAAATTCTATCAGTGTGGGTAATAACAGAAACATGAAAATATTATATTTTAACAATAAATTGTGTAAAATTTAACGACTGGGTTCTAAAAAATAAGTTATAAATAGTTTTGAAAATTAACACTCAAAATTAGTTAAAGTACTGAAAATCTTTAGTATTGTTGGGTATAGTATAGATCAGTGTTTCAACTAAAAACTTTTAAAATTTGTCAAATCGATTTGAAACCCGTTTGACAGATTTTTCTACAAACGTATTGTTTTAAGTGTAATATCATTTCAGTGATAGGTGCAAAATCAATCAAAATATTAATTGATATTATCAATTTAAATTTTAATACTCGTTTTTAGTTTAAGTTTTTTTTTTTGTGTGTGTAGTTTTTATGGCAAATATATTTTTTTATCAATTTTAGTTTTTAATCACAAATAAAAACACCAATGTTGCTTAATATTTTTAAGACTTGACTTTGGGACAGGTGCTTCAGAATTTATTGTTGTTTTTTTTTTTATTAAAAAAATATTTTCATTTAGGTACTTTTATTTTCAATTATGTTACCTAAATAGACGTGTCCTCTACTATAAAAAATATAATAAAATAAATATATGACTTCACACAATTCACAACAAAGCGCTGTTATCAGCAAAAATTCAACAGTACTTGAGGCAAAAATAAAAAAAACTCAACACTTGAAATATTGAAAAAAAAAAAACAGTATCAATATATTACGATCAGTTGACGTTATAAATTCATCAATAAGAATTCTTTTTTAGGACTTTTTTTTAACGTATTTAATAATATTTAGTATGGTATATTGATAAGAAGTTAAGACAAATAGCATTAAAACAAATATATTATGGTGTACGATTGTATAAAAAAGGTGAAAATATAAAAAACCAATAACGCAACATACCCTAAAAATCAAAAAAGTACATAGACTTTTACTGGCATATGAAATTATTATCGATTCTTTTAATATTTAATATAAATATGGTAAAAGTGTGTAATAACTAAAGACCCATCAATCAAAGACGTTATTATTAGGGATGTCACAAAGTATATTTATAAAATTTCCAAATTTAAAAATTTTAAATCTTTTTTTTTAATGGATTTTGGTATAATCATATTGGAAAATAATCCATCAGATTTCAAGAACACCCTAATGATCTAGAAGATTTCTTTTCTTTGAAATTGCCCATAATACATTTAGATTTGCTGAAATATTTGGAAACATTAAAATTGTATTTATACTAAGATACAGCTTTTGTAACTGTTATTTAGAAAATATCTATTAAAATGCAGAATTTCCATATGATCTCAGGTACAAATATATCGGTTGAAATGTCCTATATAAAATGTATAAATTTTCAATTGAACTTCATATGTTTAATTTTAAATTCATTAAATATCTATTGAAATTAAAAAGATATCTATTGAAATTCATAAAGTTATCAATTGAAATCCAGAATTACAGCCAAAGAAAAATTTTTACACTTAAAATATTAATTCAAATTTGGAAAACACAAACTGGAATAAATCAACTGCAGAGTGGATTTTGTTCCTTTATTTTCGCACTTACATATTTTTTGTATCATGCCATCTATATTTTAGTACACTCCACTCTGCATAGTGGAGTACTCCATCATTATGAATGTGGCTTTAGGATACATAAATTGAAGTACAGATAGGTCACTTGAAAATAAGTATATATTAATTGTGATTTAGATACCACCATATGAAATTCCTATGGAATTTTCTGATTTTAGTTTACTTTTTTGTAAGTTAAATTAATGTTTTCTGAATATTCAACTGATATATTCCACAATTTAATTGATGTTTTCTGATGCATTGTTTTCCGAATTTCAAACATGCAAACATTTTTTCTGAATCTCAATTGATGTGTTGTGAATTTTAATCGATATTTTCTAAATTTCAATTAATGTTTTCCGCATTTCAAGTAATATTTCACATAACAACATTTTTTCTATGAGTTTTGAATTTTGATATTTTTGAATTTCAGTTGATATTTGGTACACTCAGATAAAAAAGTTAGTAAAAAAATTTGTAAACAGTTTCCAATCGCACTTTACTATTTTTATACTGATTTTTAGTATAATTTTTTTATTAATCATTTTTGCTATTCTCTTATTACAAATTACGGACTTTTTTTTACTAATTTTCGCTGCTGATTTCAGCAAAACATTTTACTAATTTTTCAAAACCGAGTGCTAAATTTAGCAGAAAAATATACTAATTAAAAAAATTTTATTTACAAGAATTCGTTGATTTTTTACAATTCTTGTTTAGTTTATATTTGTTACTATTGAAATAAATTTGGAAATAACACTAAGAAAATTGTATTGTGTTTCCAATGCATAAAAAGGTAATAACTGGAGAACCGTTTGCAAATTTAACTCCAAATTTCAAGTACGATGAAGTAATGAAGTAATACGCATGTTACAATCGAAAGAAAAAAAATTTTTTTTATTAATTTTTTTTATTTTTTTTTTTTTAGAGTTTGGTTATTTTTTAGTACTCTTTTTATCTAATTTCAGCAGATTGATTTTAATTTACAGTTTACAACAATTAACTAAAATTTAGTAGCTGCAACTAATTATTTATACTAATTCCATTATACTACTAAGATTTAGTAAGATTTTAACTGATTTTAGCAAATCGATTTTGTTTTGCAGTTTACAACAATTTTGCTCAAATTTAGTAGCGAGTACTAATTTTTTCTACTAATTTTTTTGTGCTACAAATCAGCAGACATGTGTTGCTAAAATTAGCAAAACATACCGCTGGACTCAAAACAGTTAAATTTCCCTTAATAACAGCAAAATTTTCAGTAGACATTACAGACTTCTTTGGCTGAGTGCACGAATTACACTTTCAATTGCTTCCGCACCCAGATTTGGCTCCCAGCGATTTTTACCTGTTTTCAGACTTCAAAAAAAAAAAAGCTCACTGGAAAGAGATTTGGTTTGAATGAAGAGGAGATTGCCGAAACAGATGCCTATTTTGAGGCCAAAGATAAATCATTCTATAAAATGTTATCGAAATATTAGAAAGACTACGAGGGCAGTTCGAAATGTTCTTAACCTAACAAGAGCTAGATTTTTAAAATTATTTTCTTTTTCAATATAATCTCCTGAAACTTCAATACACTTAGTCCAACGTTTTTCTAGCAATTCTATCCCTTGATTAAAATAATTTTTCTGAAGCTCCCCAAAATAATCGTTTACAGCTGTCATTGTATCTTCCTTCGAGGTAAAACGTTTGACAGCAAGGAATTTTTTTAGATTTGGGAACAGGTAGAATTCAGAGGGAGCTAAATTAGGAGAATAAGGTGGGTGGTCAAGCAATGCGTACTTCAATTCGTTGAATTTTGTCATTGTCAAGACAGTCTTAAGGTATGGTGCGTTGTCTTGATGAAAAACTATTTTTTTTGTGTTCTAAACCTGGTCGTTTTTCTCGAATTTTCAAATTTAATTGATCCAAGAAGTTACAATAATATTCCGAATTTTTTTTTGTTTTAACTTTTTGAAGATAGTCGATCAATAAAATACCTTTGTAATCCCGGAAAACCGTTGCCATGATCTTAGCAGCCGATTGAGCTGTTTTTGCCTTCTTTAGTGCACTTCAACCAGCTTAAGTCCATTGTTTGGATTGTTCTTTTGGCTCTGGTGTATAATGATGGATCCATGTTTCATCAACAGTTATAAAACGACGCTTAGAATGGAGAATAGCAAATTAACCTGTTAAAATCACCAAAAAATTTTAAATTTTCGAAGTTTTTTTTTAAATACAAATAAAAATCGAGCCTTTTGAAAACAGCAGTTTACAATTTTTTATCAAATATTTCTGCTGATTTTAGCAGAATAGACCGCTATTTACATTCAACTCAATTTAGCTTAAAAATAGCAAAAATTTTGTAGATTAACAGTTTATTTTTGCAATTTTTAGTCTACAAATATTTTCTGCAGAATTTACAGTACAATTTGCTATTTTCAATTAACTAGAAGTTACCATAAATATTACTAAAATTTTGTAAATTTAACAGTTTTAATTTTGCTGTTCTCATTTTACTAGTATTTAGTAAAAAAATCTGCTAATTTTAGCAGTTTTTTATGAATTTTTTAGCAGTTTTTTTTTTCATTTTTAACTAATTTTTAGTAACTTTTTCTGCTATTTTTACAAATTTATTTCTATGAGTGTAATCCTACGGACTTTTCAACCGATGTGTTATAACAAAGTTTTATTTTTAGATCAGAAAACGCAAACATAAATATTTGAGAGAGTGTTTCAAAACCGTTTCCGAAAACCGGTTAACCGGTTTTTTAAATTTCCAAAAACCAACCGATTCCGAATTTGAATAAACCGAAAACCGGTTATTATATGTCGGTTATCCGGTTTTTTTAAAACATATCAAAACTATTTTTAAGCTAATCGTTCGCAAATTCTACACACAAAAAATTATGACTGAAAAATTAACTAAAATACAATTTAAAACAAATAAAATTTCTGTTAAAAACCGGTCTACTCACATTTTCATTTAATTTAACAATTTCTTTATTTGTTTTTGACTATCAATGATTGACTATGAGAAACCGTAAAATCAACTTAAAGTTTATTTATTTTTACTATAAAAATAACAAACAAAACGGTGCGAAGAATTAAATTTATATTTGATTTTACTAAAAAATTTAAAATAAAAACAATTCAAATAATTGGATTGGTGTTTTTTATTTCAAACAACTTTTACTACAAAATACCTTTTTTTGGTTCATTTTTTTAGTTTTACTTTAAAGCAATAAAAATCGACTAGAAAATTTGACTGTTACGAAATATCCGTATTTTCATTTAGTTACATTTTTAAATAACTTGTAAAAAAAGTTAAAAATTATTTTTCTTCTACGAACAACTGTTATTTCTTTAAAAATAACTCAACGAAAAAACTTCAGAAACAACTAAAAACGAGTAAAAAGGTTAAAGTCGGGCATGCCAACTATACAATACCCTACACCAGTCTGGTTAAAAGCCAACTAATGTTTGGATCCGAAATTCGAATTAAAATGCGACTTGTGTCAAAATTTTCTATAATGTGAGTCAGCGAACCAAATTTCATTAAAATTTATTAATATTTGCGACCTGCAGTTTGTAACCAAGCCAATTTTGGGGGGACCCTTATATGGGCACTAGGTCTAAACATGGACCTGTGTTAACCAAAATCAATAGGCTTCGTCCTTGGGCTGATATAGGTCGGTATACCAAATTTCATCAAAATATCTTAATATTTGCGACCTGCAGCGTATAAACCATATAATTTTAGTAGGACCCTTATATGGGCACTAGGTCTAAACATGGACCGATGTTCACCAAAATCAATAGGCTTCGTCCTTGGGCCGAAATAAGTCGGTGTACCATATTTCATCAAAATATCTTAATATTTGCGACCTGCAGCGTATAAACAGTATAATTTTGGTAGGACCCTTATATGGGCACTAGGTCTAAACATAGACCGATGTTCACCAAAATTAATAGGCTGCGTTATTGGGCCAACGTAGGTCTGTGTACCAAATTTCATCAAAATATCTTAATATTTACGACCTGCAGCGAATAAACAATATAATTTTGGGGGGACCCTTATATGGGCACTAGTTCTAAACATGGACCGATGTTCACCAAAATCAATAGGCTTCGTCCTTGGGCCAACATAGGTCTATGTACCAAATTTCATCAAAATATCTTAATATTTGCGACCTGCAGCGTATAAACAGTATAATTTTGGTAGGACCCTTATATGGGCACTAGGTCTAAACATAGACCGATGTTCACCAAAATTAATAGGCTGCGTTATTGGGCCAACATAGGTCTGTGTACCAAATTTCATCAAAATATCTTAATATTTACGACCTGCAGCAAATAAACAATATAATTTTGGGGGGACCCTTATATGGGCACTAGTTCTAAACATGGACCGATGTTCACCAAAATGAATAGGTGTCGTCCTTGGGCCAACATAGGTCTGCGTACAAAATTTCATCAAAATATCTTAATATTTGCGACCTGTAGAGTGCGCATAAGAATGCATGGACAGACGGACGGACGGACAGACGGAAATCGTTAAATCGAAATAAAAAAAAATTCTGAGCCGATCGGTATACTATAAGGTGGGTCTAGGCCCAATATATTTTGGTGTTACAAACATCAGCACAAACTTATAATACCCTGACCACATAGTGGTGTAGGGTATAAAAAGTGACTGTGTTTATTTTCTGAGTGTATATTTCGACTGCATTTTATTTTTAAAGTATTATTTTAACAAACGAAACTGCTGTTTTGTTCTCCTTTATATAAAAAATAATATCTTTTCAAATGTATTCAAATAAATAAAATTCGAAAATCCTTTGTATATATATTTGTTCCTTTTACTCCTGCAAGGAGCATAGGGCCAAAAATCCTTTGTAATCGTTTGAAATATTTTTTAAATACAGGGTGACTGTGTAATTAATCTGTTCCATTTCTCTATGTAATTAATCTGTTCCATTTAAGAAAAATGTTCGATTGGGGTGATGAAAAAAGAACTGTTAAATCTAGAAAAAATATTTAAATAAATAATATTTAAATAAATTTTAGTTGAATGCAAATAACATTCTGTCATGCTAAAATCAGTAAACGTTTTTGCTGAATATTAGTAGACTTAAAATGGCGAAAGAAATAGGAAGTATTTCTGCTGTTTTCAAAAGAGTAGAATGTCTTCTTATTATAAAGATATGCAAATTAGATTTTGGAAATATAATTGTTTTTCTGTGATGGTATTAATTTACTAATATTCAGCAATAGTTTTTTCTGTTGCTGGTTTCCTATGCAATTAACTAAAATTAAATTTTTTGTCTACTTGCTTCTGATCGTGCTATGTTTAGCACTTTTGTATCACCCAAACGCTCATTATTTTCGGTTATTGCTTTTTATAAAAAGCCGCTAGTTTGACGTTTTTCTATTTTTTATTTAGCGCTTTTAGCGCCCTTATGGTAAAACCTTTGATACAATTTTATCTAATTTAAATGTTTTGTTATTAGTTTTATAATAATGTGTTATTAAATTGTATTTTTGAATGTTTGGTCGCATAAATTAGTTGTTAGCGTTTTTTTGGGCCTGCCTGCGAGTTTTGTTCTTAAAAGGTTGGCATCACTCCATCTGATGATGTAAACACATATAGATTTGTGAAAAGATTTTTTTGAAAATCAGATCATCTAACAGGGTTTTTGTTCAGACGCATAATCAGATAATTTAAATCTCGCTTTAGCGAACAGATTAAGCTGATTTCAATAGCTGTTTCTGGAGGGCGCTTTTAACTAATTTTTATCAGCTTTTTTCCTATTTGTACAGATTTATTTTTATAACAGAAAAAAACCGAAACCGGTTTTTTTGGAGAAAACCGTAACCGAAACCGGTGTTTTTTAATAGTAATTTTCGAACAAACCGGTTTTCTGGATTGGCCGGTTTTTCGGACACTCTAATTTGATTGTCTATTAAATAGTGGTGTAATTTCAGTTTGTAAATTTTGAGTACCACAGAAAAACGCTATCAATACGCACCTATATTTATGGGGAATGTTGTTTATAGAAGAAAAAACAATCCACCAATTTTTATAAAATTTTGGTATATTTCGTATTTTAGGGTGTGTTTTGTTACGTATACGTATCAGAAAACAACGCAACCGAAACAAATCAAAACATAATGGGGTTGTTTTTTATAAATATCCATTATTAATATTTTTAATAATAAAGTAATGGAGAAATTTAATGGAGTTCAGACATTATTATTAACCTGTTGACAATAATTTATAACATGGAAAATATTATAAAATAGAAAAGTATAATATATAATTTTAAGTTGGTGGGCTTGCATTACACCCAAACATAAAAACTAAATTTTATTACTTCTTTTTGAGTTACCCCCTTTTATAATTTTATGAATATATTTATACAAGAAATTTTTGTTATTGGAAATTATATTCCTCTTGCTATAAGTATTTTTATCATACCACCATGTGCTGCACGTGAATATATTTGAGATAATGCTAATTGCAAACATACATCAAAAACTATAAATCATGTGTTGATGCATTTAGTTAGTTAATATGAAGTTGCATTTACTTCATAGTACCTACTTTTCTTGATCTTAAAATGCTTTAAGATTGCGGAAATGTTTATAGAACAACTGGCAAGGAAGACATTACAATGGATTCTCTCCAATCTTAAAGAGATTCTGATATGTGATGGAAGAGGAAAAATAATGTACACGTAATTTTTTTATAGCGGCGTTAAAAATAACCAAAGTAATTTTTCTTATATTTTTAAAGAAAAACAGACAAATTGGTTATCAAATGAAAACTTTTTGGATATGCATCTATTATATAATATATATATAAAACATGTCCAATTACTTTTTCCACTTATGTATATATTTGTATGGGGAATTGCTATTGGTTTTAGTTCAAATGAACACATAATAATGACTATTTGATTTTATCGAGGAGTTTTATGAGTTTTTTATAATACTCGTTGTTGTTCGGCTTCAAGACGAATTTTCCCATAGCTCTTTTTTCACCAACAATGGGCAATATGGGTATAAAAATTTTTATTTTCTCGAGTATTTTAACGTTGTGAATAAATAAATTGTAAATTTTAGACATGCCATATAAAAATAAGTTAGTTTTTGATCCCCCTTTTGAATCTTTAAACGTCAGATTTGACCGCTAAAAATAATAAGTGCCTTTTCCACATCACATATTCGAATTTCATTAAAACCGGAGAGAACCCATAGCGATACCTTCCTTGTGAGTACTTGTGTGTGTATGTTATACGAATATGATTAATATGAATTTCTAAAATATAATGTGATTATATTTTTTCTAATACATATATTTGATACCCTACAATACAGAGTTGCAAGCACTGAGAGAATTCTCTTGTCCGGGATTCAAAGTGTTCTGCCTTAAATACTAAAAAATTAATAATATAGTTGAAAATAAATAAAAAATAAATAGATAAAAACCCTTGTTACACAAACAAATAAAGATACAAATTTTTAAAAACTTTGAGAAAAAGTGGACGTGAAATAGCGCGTTATTATTTGAACATTAATAACGATCTTGAACGTGGCGTAAGGACAAAGAAAATTCTACTGCTACCTGGCCTTGGATATAAGGATTACTCGTACTAAATTTGAGTAAAATCCGTTGGAAAATAAAAATTTCCATAGCGTACATTCGTTGTTTTATAACAAACTCACAATTTATAAAAGTGGGCATAAGAATGAACATGGTCAACAAAAAGTATATCGCGGCCTGGCCTATGATAAAAGGATCATGTGTACCAAATTTGAGCAAATTCCGTTATTATTATATTATATTATTATATAATGTGGGCGAAAGGTAGGCGAGGGCGAAGAAAAGTATATGGTAACCTCGGATAGGCTAAAAAGATCAAGTGCTACAAATTTGAGTGAAATGCGTTGGATAATAAAAATTTCCATAGTTAAAATCCATTGTTTTATAACAAATTCAAAATTAAAACGAGTAAAAAGGTTAAAGTCGGGCATGCCGACTATACAATACCCTACACCAGTCTGGGTAAAAGCCAACAAAAGTTTGGATCCGAAATTCGAATGGGTTAAAATGGGGCTTGTGTCAAAATTTTCTATAAAATTATAAAAGAAGAGAAAATGGTAAATATAGCCCATATGGGCGATAGGTCCAAATATGGACCGATTCCATCTAGAATCTATCGGCTTTTTTCTTTGGACAATGTGAGTCAGCAAACCAAATTTCGTTAAAATATCTTAATATTTGCGACCTGCAGCATGTAACCAAGCCAATTTTGGGGGGACCTTTATATGGGCACTAGGTCTAAACATGGACCGATGTTAACCAAAATCAATAGGATTCGTCCTTGGGTCAACATAGGTCTGTGTACCAAATTTCATTAAAATATCTTAATATTTGCGACCTGGAGCGTATAAACAATATAATTTTGGGGGGACCCTAATATGCGCACTAGGTCTAAATATGGACCAATTTAAACCAAAATGAATAGGTGTCGTCCTTGGGCCGACATAAGTTGGCGTACCAAATTTCATCAAAATGTATTAATATTTGCGACCTGTAGTATGCGCACAAGAATGCATGGACAGACAGACAGACAGACAGACAGACAGACAGACGGACGGACGGACAGACGGGCATCGTTAAATCGAAATAAAAAAAATTCTGAGCTGATCGGTATTCTATAAGGTGGGTCTACGACCATTATCTTTTGGTGTTACAAACATCAGTACAAACTAATAATACCCTCTCCACGTAGTGGTGTAGGGTATAAAAAATGGCCTGAAAAATGAGCATGGCTAATGAGAAGTATGTCTTGACCTGACCTGTCTCATATCTACAAAATTTTTTTAAAAACTAGGCGCAGTCAAGGAAAAGTATATCGCTACCTGGCTTGGAATATCGGGAGCATGTGTACTAAATTTGAGCGAAATTCGTTGGCATAATCCAAGAGACATGAAAATTTATAATTTAATATAATATTGTAAGTTAATATTGTAAGTTTTTGAAAAAATATTTAATTTTTTTACGAGTTTCTTAATTTATCGCATTTTAACCAACAATGGTCGGGGTGAATTGCAACGGCCTTAAATTGTAAGTTTAAAAATAAGGTTCACCCTAGTGTGCATTAGACCGTACCACCTTACAGGCAAAAAAAAGTACGCCGTTCACCCTCTAATATGAAGTATTTTTGCAAGGCAATTTCAAAAAAAAAATTTTTTTTGCCGAACGTAGGGGTCGCCATTTTACATTTTTCGTTATATCTTTGGCATTTACAGTCGGATCTTAAAGTATGATACATCGATGTTTTTCTCTCGAGGTGACCAGTGTTTTTCTCTAAGAGCTATTGACCTCAAGTATCCCGTTCTATTAGTTACCCACGAGATCTCAGTTGCTACCACCCTAATGTACACCCTAATGCCAGAAAATTAAAGCTCACAAAAAATCATTAAACTTTTGCTAAGGAAGTTTTTCGATAAACCTAGTAGAATTTTTTTTCTTTTTTGTTTGCCGAACGTAGAGATCGCCTTTTAAATTTTTTTTCATTCGATTTTACCTTTATAGCAAATCATTGGTCTCCTCGAGGCAACAAAATTGATATATCACATTTTAAAATCTGACTAAATGCCGAAGCTATAGCGAAAAATAAAAAAAGCGACCCCTACGTTGGGCAAAAAAATTTTTTTTTTAAATTGCCTTGGAAAAGTACTTCATATTGGAGGGTGTACGGCGAAATTTCTTTTTGCGGCACGGTCTAGTGTGCATCTTATTATTCTTCTTAAAATTTTTGAATCGCAATATCTCAGGAATAGTGATCGTTAGGAGAAAAATTATTTTAGCATTTTTTATGTAGAATGGCAGATCTGCAACTTTTGTTAACCTAATTTTACGATCGTCTAGAAAAAAAATGTTACCAAACGATTCGGTTGGAACCAAATTTGGTTCGGACAACAAATTTTTTTGTAGGTGATAGCATTTATTGTTTACGAGAAAAATTAAAAAGACGGAGGAGATTAGAAGATAAACAAAAAATCTAAAAAGAAGAATGTTTGTATGTGTCTGTTTGATTACTTCTGGAAATAAAAAAAACAATAACAGAAAGCTGAATAGGAAAGAAAAATATGAATTAGCTACACTATATTTAAGGCCTTACTTGTATTAGATGGCTAAGCTATCGAACTTTAGTATAGTTACGTTTGTAATGTAGGAATGCACGGGTTCGATTCCTACAGCCGACGGGTTGTTGAAAAATTATCATATACCTGGAGAAAATCTGACAAAAAAATATAAACAATAACACAATTTAATGCAAAATCACTGATGAAGCCCGTCCATAGAAAAAAGCAGAAACTAGTTCTAGTCTGATTTGCAAATTAATGTGTTTATAATTTTAGAGAAAAAAGGTTTATTCTTCTCCCTAACCTCAAACCTACTAAATTAAAAAAACGATATTTTTGAACTTTTACCTTGAATAAATTTTTAGCAGATGTGACTTTTGACATTTTATTCGTCACAGTGTATTTAAGACCTGTACCAATTTTCAGCTCTATGCGAATTATTGTAAACTTACCCCTTTTTTTCAGGGTTGGCAGGCAATACCGTTATCGATTCAAAACCCTTTCAACTGACTACCGTTACAGAAATAACCGAAATACCGTTATCCTTAAAATACCGTTACCGAAATAAATGAAATACCGTTATCCTTAAAATACCGATACCGAAATAAATGAAAAATCGATAACCTTAAAATACCGTTACCAAAATAACTGCAATATCGTTATCCCTAAAATACCGTTATTTTAAATTTTCTGCTTTTGGTAATTGCACGTGGTTGCTGAGTATTTTTCGTACATTAAGTTGGTAAATTGGTTCTGTTTTTAACCTCGTTTGTTTTCTGTAAAAAAAAAAAAATGCGAAATGCACTGAAATAACTGACAATCGTTATCCTTAAAATACCGTTACCGAAATAACTGAAATACCGTTAACCTTAAAATACAGTTACCGAAATAACTGAAATACCATTAACCTTAAAATACCGTTACCGAAATAATCAAAAAGCTGCTACACTTAAAATACCGTTACTGAAATAATCTAAAATATCGTTACCCTTACCGATAACCGCATCGTTTCGGTTACCATCCATTCTTTTTTTTTTTTTTTTTGTCTATTTTGACTGGACTATTAGTTTAATAAAGAATTGCATTAAAACTCGTCTAAGAAAATTTTCTCTGTGTGGCCAGAAATAGTTTACAAAGGAGTTATTGGCTTCCATGCAAATATTATAAATATTTAGGAGTTCTGTAATTAATCACTTGACGATAAAGCTAAATTAAGATTCCAATAATAAGTAATTTTGAACTTCGTTGTATATCGCTTAAGTTTTTGTACACTTAAAATAATACATCAGTAGAAAAATCTGTCAAACCGGTTTCAAATCGATTTGACTAATTTTTAACAAATTTTTAGTTGAAGCACTGATTTATGCAAAGCTTTTAGTTATCTTCATTTAATACTATACTAAAAATGTTCAGTACTTTAACTAATTTTGAGTGTTAATTTTCAAAACTATTTGTAACAAATTTTAAAGAACCCATTCATTAAATTTTACACAATTTATTGTTAAAATATAATATTTTCATGTTTCTGTTATTGCCCGGTAGATGGCGCCACCAATGTATCCGAAGTTTTAAAGATGGCGCTATTTCTTCCACTCCCGATTTTTTAAAATGGCCTATATCTCGAAAACTAAGAGAGATAGAGCAAAATTGATGAAAATTTCGACTACCCCTGGCCGTACAATATCCCAACGAAAGGGGTTATCTCTATCCACAAATGGACCTTGGCGGGGCCTTAGACCCTCGGAAATTTGTAATAAAAATGTTCCACTTCATAGAATGGCCCATATCTCGAAAACTAAGCGAGATAGAGCAAAACGGACAAAATGTTTGCTCCTTTGGAGTGCCCTAATGTGTCCTCACATGATATCGACTAGGCCCGGGGAGGGTCCCGAGACCCTAAATTTGGATAAATTCTATGACTCAGTATATTTACAGATAAAACTGTAGTTTTACAAATTTTTTACTTAAATTTAACAAAAGAATTTGTTAAAATTAATAAATTTTATTTTAAACCAAAAAACTGGAATAAGTTTTGTTAAAGTAACAAATTTTTCTGTCCAGCCAACAGACGTATTATTTTGGGTGTAGCTTCATGTTATATATAATCAATATTCTTTGCCTGTTTGAACAGCAACCGTTTTATTAATCAAAATTTATTTTTTTTATGGTGATTTTTATATGCATTTTAGATATTTCACATACTAGTACTCCCATGTATCTCTGTTTCTGTTGAAGTTAATAAATGACTACTATTTGCAGTATCTGCATTAGACATTAAGCTAATGTATCATTAGTTAGCCACCGTAATAATAAGTAATAATAATGGTTAACATTTACGTTATTGTTTAGATAATGTGTATATAATTTTTTAAAGAAGATTTTCTGTTTTTTCAGGAATTAAGCTTAAAAAAAATAATACTAAAAAAATAATATCTTATTGTTAGTAGTGAGGTTGTATCTGCTTAACCAGCCACACTTTTCAGAACCAGTTGTAATCTACATATATCTCTTTTTAAATTTTCTCATTTTCCCTCGGCTCTGAAACTTATTTCTGAAAACTTTTTAAAGGTTTGAGTGATACAGGAAACTAATTAAACTAAAGAAACCTAAAAACTAATCGAACTAATTTATTAGAAACTCCATATTTGGGAGAAACCATGTTGCCGTGTATTTTGCAGTCCTTAGTATTGTAATAAGTATGTATAAAAGTAGTTGTTTTTAAATGTATATTAAAATTAATTTATTAAATATTCAGAAGGTTATAATTATTGTCGAATGAAAATAAATTACCTTTTTTTCTTTGAAAATTTTATACGATTATGACTCATAGACTCCATTATTGTTTTTTTTTTATATTGTATATACTACATAGCCAACACCTTAGCCTGTCTACCATGGGTTCATACGCAATTGATATTAATGAAACCAATCATAATTGATTGGTAAAACCAATAAATAAATTTGTAAATTCTTTTTTTCGTAATAAACGAAAAAGAAGTACATTTCAACACAAATGTCAATCACATGATAGCGAAATGGTTTACAGTTCTTTTGTTTAATTTATTTTTTCAATATTTTTTGTTCTCCATATTTTCTGTTTCAAATAGTAGACATTCTGTACATAAATCATAACGGAAGTTTATTATTAACCCTTTAATGCTCGTAATATTCTAAAAGAGATTTTTTTATTAAAATATGCATTTGAAGTTAAAAGGTGAATGATTTATTTGTATCCCTAAGGGCCATTAACAGTAAGCAAAAATAAAAGTTTATTATAATTTACAGTTGTAGACGTCAAATTTCATATAAATTTGAATTTTGTTGTTTTCAGTTTGTGATAACAATGGCCCGGAAGTTTATGCATTTATAATCGTGTTTTATGTACAAAAAATGTGTTTTAAAAACCACAAAATATGCATTTATTTTTGATTTGTTTCAGAGTTTCTAGTATTATTAATTCAATTCAATTTTTATTTTTATTATTTGTCTTAAGAGGTGTCTTAAATACTGAAAATTACTGCTCATCCAGAGCTTTGAATAATTAATTCTTTAATTCAGTATTTGAATTCTGAATTAAAAATTCGATGAATTAATTCACAGTAGACTATATATGGAATGGAATTAATTCATATTTGTTTTCATCTGATTTCTTTTATTACGAATTAATTTAATTGCTATACGAGGCCAGTACGAAATGTTCTTAGCCTGACATAGAAATCGCGGTATAAACCGCAAAAAGCTTTGTATAATGGAAACTTCCATCCGTCATATGAACACATGTTAAATTTCATTTCGATCTGTCAACTCATTCACATAGTAACAGGTGTTCAAAAAGGCGCTTAAGTGTTTTTTTTTTTTTTTTTATAATGGAAAAATTAGAAATTCGTGGTGTGATTAAATATTTACATAAGAAAGGTTTATCGGGACTAGAAATTCATAATGATATGGTGAATGTGTTTGGTGAAAGTTCTTCTTCATATGCAACAGTAAAAAATTAGGTTGCTGAATTTAAACGTGGTCGTACAAGCATTGAAGAGGAACCAAGAAGTGGACGTCCAAAAACTGCAACAACACCAGAAATCATAGCTACAGTCCATGATATGGCATAAAAAGATCAACGAGCGAAAGTGCGTGAAATATGTAATGCCATAGGCATCTCAAATAATCGAGTACATTTTATTTTGCATCAAGAATTACAGATGCAAAAGCTTTCTGCAAGATGGGTCCCGCATTTGTTAACAGTTGACCAAAAACGCATTCGAATGAAAATTTCTCATTTCTCATCATTTCTCTGATTTAGCTCTCTTTGACTTCTACCTGTCCCCAAATCTAAATAATTCCTTGCTGGCAAACGTTCTACCTCGAATGAAGGTGCCATGGCCGCTGAAAACGATTATTTTGAGGAGCTTCAGGAATATTATTTTAATCAAAGGATAGAATTGCTAGAAAAACGTTGGACTAAGTGTATTGAAGTTTCAGGAGATTAGCTCTTGTTTTCCATTGTTAGGCTAAGAACATTTCGAACTGCCCTCGTAGTTCTTTTTATTAAATCAGATTAATTAATTCACTGGGGAGCGCGTGAAATTTTATAAATCGAACGGATAAAAAGTGAATTAATTCCTTGCTGAATTAATTCACCACTGAATTCGTTAAGTTTCATTTCCGTTCAGTGAATTTAAAACCAAAAATACGTTCAGTGAATTGAAAAAAAAATAAGTTAACTGAATTGAAAAACAAAAAATTACGTACACTAAATTCAAATCACGTTTTCTGCCGTTAAGTGCACACTGGAGTATTTTCAAAATATTTTGGAAATAATTCAGCCATTATTGGTTGGTCGATATGAGATGAAACTTCACACGCCCGTAGCAAGCCTCTTTTGCCTCAAATTTTTTTTATATTTTTATATAAAGAATATTATTATTTTCATTTTTCAATTCAGTGAACGCAATTTTTTGTTTTTTAATTTAGTGAACGTAATTTTTTATTTTTCAATTAATTCAGTAATGAATAGTTCACTCTATTTAATAAAAAGAACTATATGAATTTAATTAATTCTTTGAATTTGTTTTTGTTGAACGCGTTCAGTTTAACGAATTCAGTAAATTATTTAAGAAAAGGAATTCATTCAACTCTAAAGAAAATTGAATTAGATTGTTAGTGAATTCATTCAAAAACGAATTAATCCTTCAAAGCTCTGTGTGCGGTCTGATAGGGATTGGTTCTCCTATTCTCATAGACCTTTTGCTATTATGCAATACTTAACTTAAAAATACTAAACAACTTTAAGCATTGCAGGGTTAATAGTGATCAATCGTTATGATTTGGCACAACGCACAAGCACTTCACCATGAAACAACGAAAAAAAATGGTTGAAATTAAAAAAATTTTAATAAAAATATAATATATTTTTTTAATTGCAGCACAACAAAAAAAAAAATAATAACTGATCGTAAAGTTTTGATAAATTTTAATGAAAAAAAATAATTATACCAAATTAAAAGCAACAAAAATTAATAAACTGTTTCACTGGACATTGAACACTCTTTGTTACTTAAAAAACCACTTTCAACAAGATTCTTTATAACGCTTTTTATTAAAAAAAAAAATTAAAGATTTCTAGCAATTGATAGAAATTTTGTTAACTTCAATTTTAGTATAATAATTTTTCTTTTAAATAATATTTTTTTTTTTTCGTATCAATCACATTTTAGAACAATTTTTAACATTTTGTTTTTGCAAACTATTTTGTAACGCTATTTTAACCGTTCACATTTCACCGTCAATTTTCAAACTAAAACTCAAATTTTGATTATGTTCAAATGACATTTTTCCACCTTAACATTTTTTGTTTTCAATAGTATAAAACACAAAATAAAAATATCTCACTTTTGTTTTGTGTATTTCAACTGATATTTCCTATCAACAAAGTGAAACTTTTCCTATCGTTCCAGTAACGTAAAGTTAAATAACAACATATCCGATATCTGAGAATAGATAGTGGCACTAGATAAGTTAACGTATCATTTCAGAGATTTCGCCTATAACAAGCCCCTTAGGTTTTTAGCTGTATTGTGTATTTTTTGATATCAATATCATATATGGTATTGGGCTTCCTTAACCTACTCCAAGGAAGATACCACAAACGATAATTAAATAGCATTTACTGGTATTGTCGTTGGTATCTTAAGAACTTAAGCCATTTTATCTGAATTTCAAAGTTTAAATACAACTTTCTCCAATGTTAAACAATGATAAGTGACTTACTTTACCAATATCTTATACATAATTTTTCACAATCAGCCTTTAATATTTATTTAATAATGACGTTTTTTGTTGCGATAATTTTTGACTTTAACCTTCTTCTTATTCTTAAAGTTTAAATGCTCCTTAGGGGGCCATTTATGTTTCGAACTGACTATTGATTAATTGGATTATACAAATAGAGCTTATATTTATATAGTATGTCATTTTTAAGTACTCTTGGCCATTATTAAATAAGGCTGCAGCCGGATATTATACTCATAAACACCATAAATTTTAATATTTAAAAACCAAAAATATATACGGTTGTGCATTAGGTTTGAGTTCCGAAAGTTCAACGATCGTATCATAGACATTTATTTGAAAAAGCTTTACTGTAAGTTTGAAAACTTTTTTTTATTTAATAGTACGATACGATCTAATCCGCTTTAAAAGCTCCAAATCTAAATGCATAATTTTAAACCTAACCCTATTGTCATTGCAATATGTAAAACTTAGTATTCCCTATTGTATTTGTATACTTTGGGGGAACCCACTGACCGAGCTAGATAAAACTATCTAATCTTCGTTTTTTAGCAATATTTATAAGATAATGAAGATTTGCTATCAATTTGTTAAATTTTATTTTAATTTTTTTTTACCATTTCTTTTTCGTAGGATATCAGCTGTATGTGGTTATTATAGCAGTATATTGTTACTATATCTCTCTGTAACGTTTTGTATCAGTTTGTTTGAACTGATAATGGTTCACTCCAAGATAATAAGCGATAATAATTTGAATTTCAATTTTTCATTTCTTAACTTTGGTTTGGGTTTCTAATCATTGAAAACAGTTTATATTTGTAATTGGAGTTTTAAACATTAAAATAAATGTGAAAATAAGGAATATCGGCATATTTTGTAATACACTAAATAAAATGAATTAGAATTAAATAAGCCTACTTTAAAGTGTTTTATTCATTGTGAGATTTAAGGATAACAGATGAAAGTAAATAGAATAAAAAGTATGATAAGAGATAGTAAATGACCGAATAGTTTGGTCAATAAACTGTAATTGTTCGGTATTCGGTATTTTGAAGCACTAAGAACAAATATTGTTAATGCCAAGATGTTTGTAGGGGCAAATGCGAGTGTCAAATTTAAAAAAAGATCCGACATTTATCTGTGATATAAAAATGCAAGCGGGTGGCTAGAGCTGGTTAGCCCCCGTCGACTCATTCATCAAAATTCGTTGTCATTCGCGCATAATCGCTGGTTAAAGTTGGGGTTTCTTAACAAAAGTATAAAAAATATTTGAAGGTCATTGGAAACACCAACACCCAGAAAATAGATTCGCTGCTGACAACCGCATTTATAGCCAATCGCATGGTTCGGTTGTGGTAGCAGAGTTTTTCAGTTGTGACAACAGAAAGCCAATTGAATGCCCAATACTGTATAAAATAAGATGAAAACAAAAAAACTCCTAAATTTACTCTTAGTTCGAATGTGCACAATGAAATTTATTGGTGAAATTTGCAGCCGAACATAATCGCAGAACCCTTGATCGCCAGGTTTTGGGTGCTTTTTTGGTAATTCTTGAAAAAAGACTTAAATGCCGCTTAAATAGGCTGATATATCGTACATAGGGTTAAAATTTTCTACAAAAAAAAATACTCATAAAATTTAATTGTGAACATCCAAACACAGAATTAAGATGCCTTTAAAATGGTACACTCAAAATAATAAGTCTGTTGGCTGAACAGAAAAATTTATTCCTGTTTTTTGGCTTAAAATTAAATTTGTTGATTTTAAAACAATTTTTTGCTAAATTTAGCAAATCCAAATTTACGTAAAAAATTAGTAAAACTACAGTTTTATTTGTAATTATACTGAGTCGTAAATTTTGTTTAAATTTAGGGTCTCGGCACCCTCTCCGGTCCCAGACCACATCATCTAAAGGCATGTAAGGTCACTCCGAAGGAGCAAACATTTTGTCCGTTTTGCTCTATTTCGCTTAGTTTTCGAGACCATTTCATGAAGTGGAAAATTTTTATCAAAAATTTGCGAGGGTTCAAGGCCCCACCATGCTTCATTTTTGGATAGAGACAACCCCTTTCGCTAGGGTATGATGTGGTTAGGGGTAGTCGAAATTTTCCTCAATTTTGTCCTATCTCTCTTAGTTTTCGAGATACAGGCCATTTAAAATAATCGGGAGGGAAAGAAATGACGCCAACTTCGGATACATTGGTGGCGCCATCTACCGGGTAATGACAGAAACATGAAAATATTATATTTTAACAATAAATTGCATAAAATTTAACGAATGGGTTCTTAAATATTTGTTATAAATAGTTTTGAAAATTAACACCCAAAATTAGTTAAAGTACTGAAGATTTTTAGTATTGTGTTAAATGAAGATAACTAAAATCTTTAGTTAAATCAGGGCTTCAACTAAATATTTGTTAAAAATTAGTCAAATCGATTTGAAACCCGTTTGACAGATTTTTCTACTGACGTATTATTTTAAGTGTAGATTGACTCTACTCTGCAGCACAGATTGAAATTCCAGCAAAAAAAGAGGTGCCAAAGCAGTAGAAAAAGGCATACAATTAATAATCTAGAATTGTGGTAAATTCTTTGTTGTTGTTTTTGTTTTTCTTTGATATTTTGAATGTCTAATAACGCTCCTAGATGAAAACAAGAAATTTTCATTGAGTTTGAAATTTAACTTAACAAATATTTCCAGAAATTCTAAAAACATCGTCGTCTGACGATTTCCTTAGGCAAGAATGAAATCCGGATAGGGACATGCTTCCAACAGCACATTTAATTTCTTTAATGCTAGATAACACTAATGATTTTTACATTGAATTGTCATTGGAGACGAGTACTCCCAATTCAACATTTTTCCAGTACTTTTTAGACGAGTACAATGGAAGCTCTTTTTCATCAATTAAAACTTAAAAAAGGATTCTTTGCAAAAAAATAATTATTTTTTTTATTATACAAATTTTTTTTATTGCCGCCACCGGGTATCAAACTTGTGACCTCAATATTGATAGTCCAGCTCTCTACCGCTGAGATATTCTTTGATATGAAAGTTGACTGGCATAAAAACACCACTTCCCGGTGTAGAAACGGTAATGACATATCATTATTTTTGGACTACCAGTAATGACACCGACTTACTTTCTGCATTATTTTAAAACATATAATTTTGAGTTACTAATAACTAGGTACTTGTTCCACTATTTCAAAATAAAAAATAATGCGTTACCAATAACGACTTATTTTTATCATTATTTCAAACATAAAGTATTGTTTTATATTTTTTTGTAAATTATTTTGAAATCTATTTCTAAACTCAATATTTTTTCAACACTGGTAAGGATATATGTAACCACATATTTTTTGATTTTTTGTATGTTGGCGAGTAAGTTGGCTTGTGCGCAGACGAGATAGCTCAGATGGTAGAGCAGTTGACTGGCAAACTGGAGTCCCAAGTTCGATTCCCGTACGAGCTAATTTTATCAAACAAAATTTTATAATAAAAAATATTTTTTTTTATAAAACTTATTTTTTTGAAAATCTATTTTTAGACTCATTATTTTTGTCAATACTGGTAAGCACAACGATATACTTTTTGATTTTTCGTATGCTTGTGTGTAACTCATTATTTTTCGCGACATCGCCATACAAAAGTAATAAGAAGTGTAATAATAAAAGTAACTAGTTACCATTACCAAGTATGTAGTTACAAAACCACATACCTGGTAATGATTTTCTACACTGGGTTTGTCATTGCGAGATATTGTTATTTATTCCCTTTAATAAGAGTACTTATTAACAAGTGCAAAAGGTGCACTGCAATTCAGTATTGTTTTCAGTACTATTTGCACAGGTGAATAAAACACAATTTTTCATAATATTTTTTTTTTATATTTTTAAAAATTGAAAAATTGAAAACAATATTTGATTTAAACAAATTAATTATAAACATTAAAAAAAAGTTTAAAAAAAAATTTTAAAAATATTGGTTCCATCAGGTATCGAACCCGCGATCATCTGTTTTTTTTAAGAAGCAAGAATCAGGAAATTGTTTTTATTAATTAATTCTGTTGCTTTCTTTGGAAAGGGGATAAAGAAGACATGAAAGGGGGTGAAAGATGAAGAGCTTCAAACTGTATCGAAATCACTTTTCAGAATCACTAACGTATACTTTTGAAGCAGTGAAAGAAGTGGTTTTTAAATCATGACTTCGAATTTTTTTGCTGGGTTGTTAACTGCTTAGAATGTAGAGTAAAGTTACTTCAAAAAATATTTGACAATTCAATATTTACATAATTTTTTGCAAACTACTATGCTTTGATGTGCGTTTACAATGAGAGCGTACTCCAAGCTGTAGCAAATTTAGTTTTCTCTTTTTTAGTTTCTCTTTCATATTTGTTTTTTGCTATATTTTTTTATTCCACTCCAGAGCCCATCAAGTTTAACTCTGGAGTGCAGATTTGTTTAACTCTACGTAGAAAAAAACTAGAATCGAGTTTCATTTAAAATATTTGTAAATACAATTAACAATTTGATTAAATTCGGACCAATTAAGAAAATCGTTATATGAGTTAAATTTTTTTTTGGAAAAATTTAACTGAAAAATTTTTAATTAAAGCTTTAATCATATCAATTAAAAATTTAATAAAAAATCATCAAAATTGTTTGAGACACGCTTTTGTAAACTAAAAACCTTTTCGACACCATACTCATTTTGAATTAAAAATTTAATTGACATGATTAAACTTTTAATTGAAAATGGCTTTTGGGCCCTCGGTCGACAAGAGTTAACGATTTTTTATGTGATTTTTTTCTCAGATAAGCGGTAATGAATAAATTTAATATAATGAAGATTTTCAAGCGATTTTGGTTTTTAGCGATTTTTAGCCTCCTGTCAATATATATTAACGATACCAGAAAAGGGTAATATTCCATTCTTGAATTACTGTGGTTAATAAGAACAATATCCGATATAATATTGATTGCTTTTTCCAAAAATGTTGTTTTAAACAATTATTTTAACCCACAAAAAAGAGTAAAAAGCCGTATTCGTTGAAAATCCGTAATATTAAATCGCTGCACATATAAACTGACCGATGGTATACCTCCAATTTTTTTCTCATTTATTCTCTAAGGTGTATTTAATGAAATCAAGCAGAGATATTATTTATTTTTTAAAATTTGTTTAATAAAACTTTTGTATTGAAAATCGAGTTTTTTGAATTATCCCAAAATTACGTTTTTTTTTTGGCTCGTTCTAAATGGGTTAACGTTTTCCCAGAACGCTAATATTTTCTATCTGAGTAGTTATGACCATACACAAGCAAATTTTTAACAGTAACTAATTTTATAAGCATCATTATTTTTTATTTTGATCATTTTTGGCAAAAGTCCGAAATTTTAAGGCAAACATTTTAACAGATGATTTCAACCGATTTAAAAAATGTAGATCTGGATGAGGCACCCTATTATCTGGCAATGATTTTCTGTACTGGGGATTAAATAAAAATTATAAAAATATATACAAATAATATATAAAAAAATATACTTACATGCTTATTATTGACATTTTCGGCTGAAGATAAATGCAGTAGATAGCGAAAGGGTACATAAAAAATTACCTAGTCGACTCAAAAATATGTCTGTTACCGTATTTCGTATCAGTTTAGTCTACCTGTGGTATATATGTTTGTATTTTGAATGCGCTCGATAAAGAGTCGCTATTTATAACCATTTTATTTATAAATATACATTTTATCTATAAGCTGTGTTTTCGACTAACTATATCCGTTAACTGAGAAAAAAACTCAAAGTACACAAAAACGCGTTTAAGACGAAAACTAACACATTACTTTTCGTATCAACGTTGAGAACTCAACGTTTATACATTTTTACACTAACATAACTTCTTCGCGTTACATCCTAAAAAATTTTGCTGCCATAGGTTCGATGATACTGCAACTATTATTAACATTATAATATATTTATACTTTAATCGGTTATAATTTTTTTATACTTTAATCGGTTAAACGTTCCAGCGAAATTGTCGGATGCAAAGAACTGGTTGTAGAACAACTTGTATTTACATACAACCTGTTCTAAATTATGTTCTATCATCGGTGATTTTTGTTTGAGTTTGTCCCAAAAGCAACAGGTTCTTTTCCTCCAAACTAGAACAGGTTGCTTTGGAACCGATTCTAAAACCAGTTGTAGAACTAGTTCTGCGATAGTGAAACCTTCTATTTTGACTTCCAGGAATCAGTTCTAGAACCTGTTCCACGGAACGGGTGGTAAAAACACCTGTTCCAGAAAAGATTCAGAGGTAACCAGTTCAAAAAAATTTTGCTTGGGTAGAATTGCCTTAAATACTTAACGTTGATAGCTACACTTAAAATAATACGTCAGTAGAAAAATCTGTCAAACGGGTTTCAAATCGATTTGACTAATTTTTAACAAATTTTGAGTTGAATTACTGATTTAACTAAAGATTTTAATTATCTTCATTTAATACTATACTAAACATCCTCAGTAGTTTAATTAGTTTTGAGTGTCAATTTTCATAACTATTTATAACTAATTTTTAACCCATTCATTTAATTTTACACAATTTATTATTAAAATATAATATTTTCATGTTATTGCCCGGTAGATGGCGCCACCAATGTATCCGAAGTTTTATAGATGGCGCTATTTCTATCCATCCCGATTATTTTAAATGTCCGGTATCTCGAAAACTAAGAGTGATAGAGCGAAATTGGCGAAAATTTCGACTACCCCTAACCGTTTAACCCCAGCGAAAGGGGTTATCTCTATCCAAAAATGGACCATGGTGGCGACTTGGACCATGGTGGCGACTTGGGCCCTTGGAAATTTTTAATAAAAATTTCCACTTCATAAAATCGGCCATATGTCAAAAACTAAGCGATATAGAGCAAAACTAGGGTTTGGGATTTCCCGGACTTTTTTATTTCCCGGGAAACGGGAATAAGAAAATTGGATTCCCGGGAATTCCGGGAATCCCGGGAAATATATAAGTAATTTTTGTTAAAAAAAAAACCCTATTTGAGTACAAATTCAGTCTGTGTAGTGAGAATTCAAAGAAAAATATCAGAATGCTGAACATTTGATTTCAAATAAATTACTCTAAGCACTGCCAAATAAATTGCATGATTTCAGCAGAAAGCACCCACTACTGGACTGTCGGAAACAAACCGTTTCATCACATTTGGCCCATTAGATATAGTGGCCACAATGTTATTTTCCAAAGACAAATAAAACTCTTCTAGGCTTATTTCTACAATTCTTCTTATTTCATCAGCATTACATCTTCCTAATATATAAACCAACCCCAGATTATAAAATGAATTATTCCCCTTTATACATATGTTCAAATATGTCTTTTGTGGTATTCTTGTCCATTCATCTAAGATTATAGTAAATCTCCTATTGTTAGAAATATTGCTCGATATTTCTTTTATCATGATATCTTTTAGATGATTGTAAAATTTTTTGGCAATGCCAGGTTTTTATTATAAAAACTTTCTCGAATAAACGAAGATCTAGTTATGATGCGGATTGACATTCCGTCGACTGCGGCTAATTTGGATACCACTTCAGAAAATGTTTGCCCTACCATAAAAAGTTCAATGCCTATTCAGCTTACACTTTTTTTCGGGTACTTTGCTAATTTAAGCTGGAACGTTATTCTTGTTGTTGTTTTCTTCAAGAAAAGTTGCATGACCACCAGTTTTTTTTATGAACCAAATTTAGATGTCGGATAACCAAATTTAGATACCTCCGTTAACCATTAGTCTTTTAGGGCAAATATTGCACTGCGCTGCATTGTCCTTTTTTGTGAAGAATTTCCATACTCCTGACATTTTATTCTTTAATATAAAAGAATATATTAGTTTGAAAGTTTATATTTAATCATACGGTTTTGTTCATTTTGTGTATGAAAACCTTACAAAAATATTTATATTTTCAAATAAATAGAAAATAAATTAACCAATCAGAATCCTCCAAATATTTTAACTAAAGTCGACTTTAACTAAAATATACATTTGAAAAATTTAAAAAATCCTATTCCAAACAAAAACAATTTACAAAACTTAATATTTTTAAAATTTCCCGTTTTCCCGGGAAAAATATATTATTTTCCCGGGAATTCCCGGCAAACTTTTCCCGGGATTTCCCGGGAATTCCCGCCCGGGAATTCCCTAACCCCAAACCCTAAGCAAAATGGACAAAATGTTTGCTCCCTAGGAGTGACCTTACATGGCCTTAGATGATATGAACTGGGACCGGGGAGGGTCCCGAGACCCTAAATTTTAACAAATTTTACGACTCAGTATAATTACAAATAAAACTGTAGTTTTACTAATTTTTTACTTAAATTTAAATTTGTTAAATTTAACAAATTTAAATTTGTTAAATTTTTAAATCAACAAATTTTATTTTAAGCCAAAAAACAGGAATACATTATGTTAAAGTAACAAATATTTCTGTCCAGCCAACAGACGTATTATTTGAGTGTATTTAAATATCAATTACTTTCCAAGTAATTGGTACTGATTACAAAACACATTTGAAACTTGGTACTGGTACTTAAAAAATTTCAATTACCAGTACATGGTACTTTAATAACCTCGATGCCAATCTATGGTTGTAATAGGCGCTCTATTATGCCTGCTTTCATCCAGATTTTCATTCAGATGTCATTCTTTATGTTCTTCTTTGTCTTCTCGGACATGTTCATCATATCTTTCATAACTTGAGTCTTTCATAACTAAATAAAGCAAAGACGTTATTTCAAGATGTTACAATAACTACATACTTGCATATTACATTAAATTGAAGGAAAAAATTTAAAATGTTATTATAACTTACGGGCATAAATATGTATTTAGTAATGTTTGTATGTGCTGTTGTAGAATACAGAGACATTTTTGATTGCTTGTTAAACAAACAAATATATATAGAAAAGTATAAAATAAATAAATAAACGTCAGGAATTTCACAATTCCAACATTCTTATCAATTTTTGTTACATTTTATGTCTTATGGTCGTAGAACTAAAAAAAGCAACAAAACACAAAATTTATTAAACAATAATGTGAGGACATTTGAAGTCAGTTACTGATGAATACAAAATAACAAAATACTCGAAAAAGTAAACAGAGGACGGACGGACAGATAGATAAAAAAAATACCACTATTAAATTTTATGAGTTCTAAGGTGGTAATTAAGCATTTAATTAAAAATATTTGAGGTTTTTTCTTTTAATTTTTTTATAACTCTAAACTTAAATGTTTAAGCAACCTTCAAAAGTTTATAGGTATTGTTAATTTGTAACCATTATTCTCAATGAAACGCGGTTTATTTGCGAATCGAAATATAGAACATGCAATTAAATCTTAAAATGTTGTATTAAATAAAAGTTTTCTCAAAGACTGATTTATTCACAGCAACGTTGGCTTATGTAAAAGTTTACACCTGTTGATGAAAATTTCTTAACATTAGCTTTATTTGTCTCATTTGTGGTAAATATAAAAAAGAACCTTATAACTGACAAATAATTAAAATAGTTTGTAAGCTAAAATAACAGAAAATACTCCTACCATTTAAAATAAATGAAAATTCAATTAAAAACTTTTCATTTAAATGAAATTATTTTTGTTATTTATTTTTAAATATTTTACAACTGACAATTTTATCTATAGAATCGGTAAAAATAAATGTTGTAATTCATTAATTTGAAATTGTTTCAGTTTTTCCTAGAAACACACAACACTAACACAACTGTAATTTGAATTGAAATAATTTTGTATATACTCGTATACTACAAATAATTTAAATAAAAAAATATAAAAGAATTTTTGGATTCCTATTCGATTGGGAACAATTGAGGTTGTTAGAACCGAATCTGTTTTCTGGGTGTATTAATAAATATTGATACATTTTTTAATAAGTGTATGAAATGAATTAATTAAAGGCATTTCACAACAAAATTAAACTATAAAACAATGTTTAAATAGCAGAAAACGAAGTTAAAAAGTGTTAACATTGCCAAAAATTGTATTAATATAGCAAGCACATATATTGAAAGGCCAAATTTGGGATTTCACAAACTTACTGAGGGCCGCACCATTACTCGACAAAAACAACGTTTTTGTACAGCCTTCTACTAAAACTTTTTTTGAGTATTTTGGATTCTTAATCCCGGATCTAAAGTCAATAAAAGTCCATTGAATAGCCTTCGAGTTGTGAGTCTTTCTTTTTTTTTTATCCCCAGGGAAATACTTTATAATTTTTTATAGTTTTGACCGAAATATATTTGAAAATGTAGGCACAGTAGGGTTGCCAGACGGGCTTGATTTGGCTTGATTGTCAAGCTTTTTGAATGCGTGTCAAGAATAAAGAAAAAATGTCATTTGTCAAGCTAAAACGGAATTTTATAAATTTTTCATCAAATTGACAAGAAAAATTAACAATTAGCAAAAAAAACTAATTGTTTGTAAATGTACCGTGACTAATTTTTACGGATATATTATTGTTTCTATGATAGTAAAGCTAATGATATCATAAAAAGTCTTTATTTTAATGAAAAGGAAACATTTGAGTTAGAAGCTAACCAATTTTTCAAAATGCTGTAAAAAATACTTATGGTCTAATTCATAAACTTTTACAACAGTCTTATTGCAGGATTTTAAGCTAATTTGTGAAAAACAGTATTCATATTTGCTTAATAATGAAGAAACTAATAAAGGTTTATAGTTGGTACTCACTAACTTTAAACCTTTTATAAAGTTTGGAGTGAGGAAGCCACCATTTAATTGTTAATTATTTCATTTTCAGGCATGAAATGATTTATTAAAGCCATCCCATCCCTAGAATATGTGGCTTCCAACAACTTGCATCCATCAAACTGAAAAAAACTACAATAATTGCGTAGCCAATGACCTGTTTCGAAAAAATTTCAAAAAAAATGTAAAAATAAAATTAAAAAGAAAAACAAAACAATAGTGATGTACATACTGTCAAAACATTATTCGAAATTCGATTACTTTTGTATGCTTCGAAGAATATGTTCTAAAAAATTACTTGTTTACACACATTTGCATTGATTTGCTTTATAAATAAAACAAAAAATATTTTTAATGGCTTTTAAATTTATCTTAGCACATCATTAGTTCTCTAATTTAAGGAAATACATTTTCACTTCCGAATACCGGGTCAATCGTTTACTAAATTTGTAAATCACTTACAACTTATTTGGGAGAAGAGAGAAAATAAACAATAGTGTTGCTAGTATCAAATCGAAAAATTAATTTATAGTTAAAATACGATTATGAATCAAGATTTCTAATAACTCTTTATTAAGCGAAATATGTACTTTAACTATAGCAAGCTTCAAATACCAAATAAATTTTTTTTATGAATTAGCACATTAGAAAAAAGATATGATTTTGGAGAAAAATCAGTTATTTTTAACAAATTGCTGTTTAAAATATAAAAAACTCGTTGTTGTCAAGAAATAATTAAGCAGAGCTGCCAGTTATTTTTTTTTAAATATCAAATTCAATTGATTGATATGTGCAGGGCAAGTTTTTTTTGGCATTTGCCATTAAATGCCATTTTTGCCATTTTTTCACTTATTTTGTAAAAATGCCATTTTTACAAATCCTTGTGTATTTTACTAGACTTTTCATTAAAAAAATGTTATAAAATTCAGTAAAAACTCAATCTTTGTAAAAAATTTTAAAAAAAATTAAAAAAAAACGATATTTTTTTTAATATTTAATAAAATTCCAGATTTTTTTAAATCATACTAATATACGGCGAATTCACTTTAACCCAGCAAAATTTTTTTGAACTGGTTACCTCTGCATCTGTTCTAGAACAGGTGTTTTACCACCAGTTCCGTAGAACAGGTTCTAGAACTGATTCCTGAAAGCCAAAATGGAAGGTTTCACTGTCCGAGAATCAGTTCTATAACTGGTTCTAGAACCGATTACAAAGTAACCTGTTCTAGTTTGGAGGAAAAGAACCAGTTGCTTTTGGGAAAAACTCAAACAAAAATCACCGATGATAGAACATAATATAGAACAGGTTGCATGCAAGTACAAGTTGTTCTGCAACAGGTTCTTTGCATCCGACAATGAGAACGGTTCAACAGTAAATTCCTTCATTATTGTATTTTTGTTAAAAACATTCAGAAAAACACTTAAATCAACTATTGTACATACATACTTACTTTAACATTTTTGGAATAAGCGTGCCATTTTTGCGGTTTTTGTGCCAATTTTACTATTTTTTCGTTCCATTTTGCCTGCCAATTTCAACTATTTTTGTGCCATTTTAAACTTGCCCTGGATATGTGTAATGCAGATTACTGCTGCCTCCGGGAAGTTTTTGAAGAATTGCCAAATGACATATACATTGACAACATTTGTGCCCATTTCTTTAAAAAATTTGGTACAAAGAATGTAGAAAATCTGTATAAATTAATATCATTTATATTTTCAATTCAATTTTGTAATTTTTTTTTGCTAATTTAACTGAATTTTAAATTTGTCAAGAAAAATCAAGCCTTTTTATTGAATGTCAAGAAAAATCAAGCTTTTTCTTCTGAATGTCAAGCTTTTTGCCGATTTCGATCTGGCAAGCCAAAAGCACAGACTCATTAAATGTTTTTAAAATTTTTTGCCGTCCTTAATTCGAATCTAAAGTCAAAAAACTTTGTCGAATTAATCTTCGAAAATGTAGTTTTTGTTATTTCAAAAGGAATATTTCAAATATTTTTAGATTTACTTAATGGATTTTGATCCCTTGTTTTATTTATTGAAATGTGTAACATAAATTACATGACGAACGGAACTTTGATACAAAGCGTGGAAAAATATAATTTTTATAGAAATTCTGAACGTAAAGGAAATTTAAAAGTCATAGGTCTACAACATTTTCATATTGAAAATTTATAACAAATATCAAACGTCTCAGGTTCTGATTACATTAAATTAATTTTAAAATTTTAAAAATTCAATCACAAGACTGATAACCCAGCCAGAAAATTTGTATACTTTTATGAGGGTTCTAATTCAGTAAGTCAAAAATTATTCAAACAAAGGACAAATATTTTTTTAAGCCTATTTGTCAAAAATTGCGCATTTTTTGGACGAAAATATTAGTTTTATTAAAATGACTGAAGGCACAAACTTTCGACGCAATTTTTTTAAATTCCAAGATGATTCAGAAACGAATCAGAAGTGTAAATAAATTTGAATTTATGTAGGGTAGAGGGGGGATCCTTCGCCACTTTTTTTTCAAAGCACTGTCATTTCTTAACCCCTAATTATTTTCCAAAAAGTACTTTTAAATTGAAGATCTACATATCTTGGCTTTAATTTCAATGATTTTTATTCTAATTATTTGCATATTTTCTATTACTTTTTTAATGATTTTCAAAGTAACCCAAATCGGCGTAACTGCCCCAAAGCTGGGGGATATTCGCCAAAAGAGCTAGATACAATTTTAACAAAAAAATATTGTTAATACCGCAAAGTCAATTTTTTAATGATTGAAATAAATAATTTAGAATAAGTTCTTTAAGATATATGATTCTTTTTAATCAATAAATCTTCACTACATTAAAAAAAAAATAATTTAAAATTATAATATAATGATTCTTCAAAATTACAAAAAACTGAATAATTAATATAAATTTAAGAATGAACACGATTGTACTAATTTACTATTAAACATATTTTAAACATATAAAAAAGTCTTATAGAGCATTTTAGGCAGAGATGCACCAACTTATCGTAGCTCCAGGGGCCATCTGGTGATTGTGCCCCAGAGACAGGCACTAACACAAAATTAATATTTTTTCACACTTTTTAAGCATTTATTAAAATCAAGTTATTATTTTCTGAAAGCTTAGGATCATAGGTCTAACATAATGAAAAATTATTTTTTTATCACACTATTTGAGGAAGTTATTGCAAAATGTAGTTGCTTTCAATTATTTTTTTGGCACCCCAAAAAACACAAAAACACGTCTGTCTGCGACCACATGTGATATAAATTCGTCAAAGTGGATGTCAAGGAAAGGTAATTGAAAAATGCACAAAATATATTTTTTCCAATTTTTTATCTCTGTTAACATCGGAGAAAAATAGGATTAGTGTATGTGCCCCACTGGCGAAGGATCCCCCCTCTACCCTACCTCTGTTGTGAACAATTACGTTGCACAAAAATCTGCTGAAATAAGCACATTTTCTTTGTAAGATATTAGTAAGATAAGAATAGCAAAAATAAAGCTGAAAAAAGCAGAATTTTAGTTGTATTTGAGCTAGATTTTAGTTAATTGAAGTAAAAATTTACTCTGTTAGAATCTGCAACAAATTTTGCTATATATTAGTATAATAAAAAACCCCAAAAAAATTAAATTGTTTTAAGAGAATAAAAATCAATTTTTGTGAAATCAGCACTCTACTATTTTTCATCTGTATTTCTGTTGATTTTAGCAGAATGACTATTATTATACTTAACAGTTTATTTTCGCTCTTCTAATCTTTTTAATATTTAGGAAAAATCGGCAAAAAAATTTCTGCAAAGTCACCTTTAAATAATAAACCTGTAAAAGTAGCAAAAAAAGCTAATAATTGTTTTGCTATTTTCACAGGTTTATTTCTATGAGTGTATCAATAAAAATTTATTGTGTCTAACTGTTTTACCAAATTTAAGTCCTTCAAATAAGAGACTTCTAAGTGCTTCTATGTCATATTGAGCCATAAAATATTTTTTCCAGGTTTAAGGTTTAATTAAATAAAGAAGAAGGATTTTTTCACTTAATGTACGTATCAGAGAACTGCAAAATCAACTTTTTTCTTGATATAATCATACACTAAAATTCTTATTCACATTTTATCGCTCAACAATATTCAATGTTGAATAAAATCACTATCATGCAGCTGAACGCGTAGTTGGGATCAGTTTGAGTCGTCTGTAGAATATGTTTTATTCACATTTAATCGCTCAAAAAACTCACTGTTGAATAAAATCAGACCGTTGAATAAACTCAAACTGATCGAACATTTGAACTCACATGAATAAATCAAAGTATTAGTTGTTTTATAAAATAAAAAAAAATAAAATCTTATTGTTTTAAAAAAAATAAAATCTTAATGTTTTATCGTTGCTGATACACCCTCTTATTATGAAATTATTTTTCTTTTATTTAGTTGTAGTCATGAATAAACACATACGCGTTAATTTTTGTTTTTTCTGATTTTATTCTACATCAAAATAATCATCGTTCATCCGAACGAATATAAATGAAATGAATGGTATGGAAACGACAAATGATTAAATCAACTATAAAAAAAATCACTTGGATTGAATGATTTAAAATCAGCAACGAATATGTGTATTTAAGTATATTCGGAGATTGAACAAAAACGAATGTTTATTCGGTGTTGATTATGTATGATGATTTTGCATTCAGCAGTTGCAGTTCTCTCGTACGTATGTAGGAGGCGAAAATGCTATAAAAAGTTTGAAAGGAACTCTGTTCAAAAAACTTGATATTTGTTGATCAGTGTAATTTTTTTTAGGCTCCATTGAATGTTTATTTTGTTACCGCTGTTATCTACATTATGTATATTTTTAAATTCTGATTTTAATCTTTTTTAATTTTGCTTAAAATTTAAAAAATTTTTTGATTGTTTTAAAATTAATGAAGGCCCGCACGAAATTGGTTGGCGGGCCGCATGCGGCCCGTGGGGCCTGTTTTAACTGATTTAAATAACTGAAAATTTCTGCTAAAATGTCGCTTACAATCTGGGTTTTTGCACTCTCCCGATCAGTCCCGAGACATGCCCATATTTATTACTGGGACTATAGGTGGTTTATAAAGATTTATATAAAGTAACGAATTTTTATCCATTTTGCTCTATCTCGTTTAGTTTCCCAGATATAAGCCGTGTTATGATTATACAATAAAAGATATGAAAATATGGGCCCATCTCTATGTGACATTAATGGCTGGACGAATTTTAATAAATTTTTTTCAGTAAACTAATGAAGTTTTCTTCACAAAGTAAAAGCTTCATAAATGTTATGAATCTTATTTTAATGAAACTTTTTCATTAAATGTATGAAACTTTTATGAAAAATTCCATTAATTCAATGAGAAGTTTCAATGGACGAGTTCCAGTGAAACTTCATTAATTTTAAGTAAAAATTCATTACTACCATGCAGATAATTCTTTCAGTGTAGTTGTGGTTTAAATTAGCTGAAAAATTTGTAAAATTAAAAAACGCAAATTACTAAAAATTAGCATACAAAGTTAGTTCAAATACCGATAAAAATAATTGTTATGCTAAAGTGGATTTACAAAAAATATTAGTTCAATCCTAAATTTTAAGACAAAATAACATAAAAATTAGTTCAATTAAATCAGAACGCATTTAACAGAGTTTTGTACCAACTTTTTTAATTAGTGTTAGTTCAAATACCGATAAAAATAATTGTTATGCTAAAATGGATTTACCAAAAATATTAGTTCAATCCTAAATTTTAAGACAAAATAACATAAAAATTTGTTTAATTAAATCAGAACGCATTTAACAGAGTTTTGTACCAACTTTTTTAATTAGTGTAGTTTTCATACAAAACTAGTTTTTCCTTCTTTTTTATACATGCGTTTTGACAAGTGAAAACTAGTATGAGCCAAAAACTGGGTAGTTTTTGCCCATCTTAATGTGGTATAAATGCATTATTATTTCCCCTTTCATACCTTGACTCTTAATACATATAATACCATTGAAATCAGTGTTGCCAACTCTTGAAGGCAGGAAAGCACCGTGAGCATTATGAAAACGGGTAAAAAGGGTAAAAATTTACCAAAAGCACGATATTAATTTTTTTTTAATTTTAATAAAGAATTTAAAAACACATTTTAGCTTTGTAAAATCGTGTAAATAACCAAAAAAGGGGTAAAACAGCACCAAACTAATATTTAAAAATTTTTAAGTTTAAATATAATGAAGTTGCTATTTAAAATTGTACTACAAACATTGTGAAAAAATGTATTTTTTGTATAGTTCGTATTATTTTTTCAACTTTGACAGAAAACTCAAAAAAAATTTAAAAAAACGAGAACAAATACCAAAAATATAAACTGTACTAAAAGCACTGCCAGAAATCTGAAAAAGCACTGTAATTACCCGCTTTTTTTAAACGGGTATTTGCAAAAAATCACCGGGTACGGGAAGGAAAAAAGCACCAAAAAATACCCGGAAAGCACTGAAATGGCAACACTGATTGAAATCTAGAATGTCTTCAATTTTTATCGTACACCATCTTTTGAATACAAGTTAGTACATAAGTAAAAGCTAACATTGTTGTTGTTCATTTCAAAATGGTAGATGTTCAACAAAATTGTTTGATGTTGTTGCCATAATTGCTTCACATCATTACCCGTCAGACAACATCATCAAGTCATCATCATCATCACCATCATCAACAATAAATAGCAGAACAATATTAAAAACAATATTTTCCACTAGAATCACAAAAACAAAAATACATTTATAAAACTTAGTAAAACTGTACCTACTTTATTATTTATTGTACTTGTTATACTTTTGAGTACTTGCGCAATAGGGTAACCCGTTGATACAAAAACTGTTAAAGTAATATGACATAAAAGCTGCATATTAAACATTTAAACATTTTTGAAGGCGTTTAAAATTAACCATGCGATAACATTAATATACCTCCTTGGCAGTTTAAGGCCGACCATCAAAAAGTGTCCCATAAAATTATGAGCACTGAAATTTTTAAAAATGCTACATTTCGTTGAGAAGATGTTTTATTGTCCTGAAACTAACGTTTAGAATCACCTTTGACCGTTTTTGCACAACTCCGGTCACTAGGCAAATTCAATAGGGCTCGGAAGTTTAAATAAATACATGTTTTTTGTCGTTATCCAGAAAACAGCGTTAATCAAATATCTTTGTGAATCAACAAATTTGCAACAAATTGGCATCGATTTATTAACACATATTTATCCACATTTTTATATATTTTGCTATAAATGCACATTTCGTCATATTCTGTTGAATATTTTGTTATAAGTGCATATTTTTTGGTAAATTTCGCTAAATATGTTTTTAATATTTCACTAAAAACTGTATATTTGCACAATTTATATCTTTTATAAAAACAAATAATTTTTCAAATTTAGAAATTTGTTTTTTCTTATCACGTACACTCAAAAAAAAAGTCAGTAAAGTCAGCAAAAAATGTTGCTGTGTCAGCAAATTTTTAGTCAGGAGCGTGCTTGCAAAAAAGTTGGTAATTTCAGCAAAAGGTTTGCTGAAAATCAGCGAGCTGGTTTTTACCAAAAAAAAATAGTAATCTTCAGCAAAAATTTTGCTAACACTTAGTAGACTGCAAATGAAAAAAATCCTTGCTAAAATCACTCAACTTTTTGCTGAATATTAGTAGATTGAAAAAAACTCAAAAAACTTGTAGCGAAATTTTACTTTAGTTAATTTATTTGCTGAAAATTTAAATATAGAATATGTGTTGTTTTTCTTTTTTTGTCATTTCCGTTTCCGGACGAGCTGCGACATCTACATCTTGTCTATCTGGTTATCGTCCATGCTATGCATGCGGTTCTCAGCACAATTTTTGTAGCAAAATAAATTAGTAAAACATTAGTTCAAAATTAGTTTAGTGCTAAAAAAATATAACTAAAATTTTTGCTGAAAACGGAATTTCAGCAAAAAAATTGCTGAAAACTAGTACACTTGATATACAAGATGTTTTACTAATTTTTCTACTAACTTATTTTTTTGAGTGTAGACATAAATATCCGATAAATAATATTACTAACTTTCTGATAATGATTAACGGAAACTTTTTGTTGAGAAACTTAGTACCAAATTGTATTTTTAAAATTTAAACACATATTTTTCGATTTTTAATGCATTTTTGTTTACACTTAAAACAAAAGTCAGTTTAGTGAGCAAAAAAATGTTGCTGTGTCAGCAAATTTTTAGTCAGGAGCGTGCTTGCAAAAAAGTTGGTAATTTCAGCAAAAGTGTTTGCTGTAAACCACCAAGCTGATTTTTACCACAAAAAATAGTAATCTTAGCAAGTTTTGCTAACACTTAGTCGATTGCAAATGATAAAAATCCTTGCTAAAGTCACTAAACTTTCTGCTGAATATGAGTAGACTGAAATAAGCTCAAAAAATTTGTAGAGAAATTTTACTTTAGTTAATTTATTTGCTGAAAATTTAAATATAGAAATTGTGTAGAGTTGTTTTTTAAATTATCATTTCCGTTGTCTGTACTACATCCAGACAAGCTGCGATATCTACATCTTGTCTATCTGGTTGTCATCCACGCTATAATTGCGGTTATCAGCACAATTTTTTTAGCAAAATAAATTGGTAAAACATTAATTCAAAATTAGTTTCGTTCTAAAAAAATATAACTAAAACTTTTGCTGAAAACGGAATTTCAACAAGATGTTTTACTAATTTTTCTACTAACTTATTTTTTTGAGTGTACGTAAAACACGATTATAAATAAATACATGTACTTAAGAGCCCTATGCAGAATTCTTTTTAACATACAAATTTAGATTTTTTGCCAAATATGTATGTAAGTAGAATTTGAAAATTTTCTGACAAAAATTATATTTGTTTATATTGGTAATGGAAGAGTTTCACAAGGTAGAGTTACCCAAGGTGATTTAGATTGTTAATTTACGGGCGATACCTATCACTTAAGTGTATACACTTTAAAAATTCAAAAGATCGTGGTTTTACGGGACACTCGGTTGTAAAGGGTGGTCCAACCAAAACGTACGATGTTAATTGTAAATAAAAAAAAAAGTTTTCAGAAAATTATCTCAATATTTTTTATTATGATAGAAGGATCTATGACAATTATATGTGAAACAAAACATCGGCCAAATGCTCATCACGGCTTCGGTGGCATACCCCTATCCGATGGTACATATTTTCAATGGCTCTGGGACATAATCTCGTTAATGTGCCGAATTATCTCATCCTTTAGCTCTTGAATTGTTCTTGGCTTATTGACGTACACTTTTTCTTTTAAATATCCCCAAAGAAAGAAGTCCAACTATGTCAAATCCAATGATCGTGGCGGCCAATTAACATCGCCACGACGTGAGATAACACGGCCATTGAATTTCTCGCGCAAAAGAGTCATTGTTTCGTTGGCTGTGTGGCAAGTGGCACCATCCTGTTGGAAGCACATATCGTCCAGGTCCATATCCTCAATTTCTGGCCACAAGAAGCCCGTTATCATCTCGCGATAGCGAACACCATTCACGATAACTGCTTGGCCGACCTTATTTTCGTAGAATTACAGCCCGATGAGGCCGCCAGCCCATAAACCGCACCAAACAGTCACTCTTTGTGGATGCATCGGCTTTTCAACAATCACTTGTGGATTCTCATTTGCACAAATGCGGCAATTCTGCTTGTTAACGAATTCACTGAGGTGAAAGTGTGCCTCGTCGCTGAAGATGAAGTGCACGAAATGCATTTTGATTTGAACGCCCATTTTCGTAAAAGGCTTCAACAATCAATTGTGTACCTCTTCATAGTTGAATTTATCAAACACTGAAAGAAAGAAATGTCAAATTAAGTTGGGCAAAAAAATTGACGTTAAGGTGTGACTCACAATTAACATCGTGCATTATGGTTGGACCACCCTTTACAAGTACAATGTACGTAAATGGTATGTACATAAATGACTAAAGTGTTTTTTCACAATAAATGAAATTTTTGTTAGTTAACATGGAATATTTATTATGGGTTCTTTTTTATGAAGAAAAACAAATCTAAATTCAGGTGTTTTTAGAGCTCATGTTATTGCTTTTATTATATACCAACGGTGGGCAAATGCGGCCCTTTGTTGATTTTAGTGCTGCCCTTGCTGAAATTCAAATTTCTATTTTTTTAAATATTTTTTTATTTTCAACATTTCATTAAAATTTTTTATAGTCAGAGTTAAGCACTTAAGACTTTATACTCAAATTTTACTTAAGTAGGAATTTTGTTTGAAAATTGTTTGAAATTTTAGTAAAAATTCGTATTTATTTCTGACTATAATAATATTTGTAGTAAATTTAGAACTGTGTAAAAAGTTAGCGTTGTAATTAATCAAAAAGCTTTTAAATTACTGACCAACGTGGTCTTTATGAAATCCGTAGTAAATTTTATAATTTTTCTTTTTGTATTGAAATTTTTAAACGGACATTTTCGATATTGGGTTCTATAAATCCTGTCTACGGAGTTGATGAGGAAATTTCTAATCCGATTAAAATTATTTTCATTAAATTAATTAATTTTAATAAAAAATATTAAGCGTTATATTTTTATTATATGTTTTTATTTAATATTTTAAAACTTAAATCTATTAAAAGTTTTATGACGTCATTGTGATGCCATTTCCGTTAATTTTTATAAATCCGTTTACAGTGCTGTAGGGTATAATAATAAGTTGTTGTGTAGGGTTGAAGTTACAAAAAGTTTAATTCACAATCGGTTCTTGTGAAACTATTTTTTTTTTTTTTTTTTTTTTTTAAAGAGAAGCATCACTCAGGAAATTCTTCCTATTAATTAACGTGTTGCTTCCTTTGGAATTGGGATAGAGAAGAAGTGAAAGGTGGTGAAAGATGAAGGGCTTCAAATATGGCAACACTGTAATTGCGCGAGATGTTGAATTTTTAGAACAGTTGTTGCGCGCCATCTGATGTTGAGTTGGCGAACTTTGTTGAAGCTTGTAGTTCATAGCCCTGTTATATTATTTTACTTCGGTGGGGTTAAGTGCTATAGGAACACCGAAGGAGGACGCTGCGATATGCATGAGGGATAGAAAAAACTCATACATATTATTATTATTTATCATAAATTGATGCTGCCTTGGTTGGGGCTCGAACCCGCAACCTCACGTGTAACGCGCTAACCATTACACCTCAGCGCCCAGCGGGAGCAGATGGAGTTGAGAACCGCATTTTTATTAAAAAAGTAAAGCAGTAGTTCCGTTTAGTTTAGTAGTTTTACTTTTTTTAAATGTATGGTGCGGCCCTTTATCATTTGTAAAAAACTATAACTTGGCCCTCGGTGACAAATCCGTGCCCACCCTTGTTATATACAAACTGCCATATTTTTCATTCTTTTATTGTTATTAAGCCATTTTGTTATAAATAACAAAATGTTTTGGCAATGAATTTTATTTTTTTTTTCTGTGAACTTGATACATGTACATAATTTTTGGGGATTTTTAGTTTTCGACTGAAATTGTTTTTTATTCTAAAATAAATGACGAAATTGAAACTGTTTAAATTTTCATGACAATTAAAGATGTCATAATTTTTTATGGCTTTTAATGATAAATGATTAGTGAATGGAATTTAAATAAAATTATGTGAAATTTTAAAATAAATGGGAGTCAAATTTTAGTAGGCAGTTTTATTTGTAATGACCAGGGCAGCGACTTTCATGTTTATAGTCATTAATCCAAAAAATATTTTCACCAAATACTTTTCCGAATCAAAGAATTTGCAACAAAATAGCATCGATTAGATGTTGCATAATTTTGCATATTTTATTATAAATGCATATTTTGCGTTTAAGTGCATATTTTTTTTTTTTTGCATATTTTATGATTTTTAATGCATATTTTTGGATATTTTTCATTAAATTGCATATTTTCTTCATATTTTTTAAAAATTAAAAGTAAGATTTAAAGAAAAATAAAGAAAAAGAAGAATTTGCAAACTTTAGTGCAGCACTTAAATAAAAGGAAAACATCAAGTTGTCATCTACTTAGTCATTTATATTGGATTTAATTATTTATCAAACACTCCTGAGTAATAAATATGATTTTTAGAAATCGATAAATTTAAAGTTTGAAGCGTTTATTTTTGGATTATTAGAGCATATTTTTGGATTTTTAATGCATATTTCCATTTAAGTGCATATTTTGCATTTTTTACTGCATATTTTAAGCGCATATTTTTGAATTTTTAGTGCATGAAAGTTGCTGCCCTGGTAATGACAATATATTAATTAAATCTTGGACTTTCGGGGCCTCGCCAATATATTTATCCGTTTTCGTTTTTTCTAACCGAAGATGAAATTTCGATAAAGTTATAATAGAAAAGACAAAACAAGGAATAAGTACAATTTTTTAGCTGTCTTATATCTAGAAGGTGAAAAAAGGTTTTGGAAAAAAGTTTATTTAAATTTTCCAAAAGTAATCGTAAATAATATCCAGAATCAAAGGCAAGATGCATAAAATTATTTTAAAAAAAAACTGAAAAAGAAAAAATTTCGAATATTTATTAAATATCCAAATTTTTTAAATACTTATTGTCACCTAAAATGCAAAAGGGCATAACAATATCTTTTATTATTTTTACAGGAGAAGCAAAAAACCTAGTAGAATTAAAAATATTTTAGATTTGAAGGCCATATTTTCTTCTCTCGCTTAAAACACGGCTATATACTTATTTACAAATATATAGAGTAGGATGTCCCTTAAAATAACGATTTGTCGATTTTCGTTCATTATACCTACCAGTTTTATTGGAAATGGTCCCAAATGGAAGAAATCTATTTTTATTTTTTGGAAAACGTTAACCCGTGCCGAAAGTAGGACGAAAATGCCCCATTTTGGAAAAAAGTGTTTTATTATTAAAATTTCCAAAATTCGAAATTTCGAAATAAAAATTATTTCTTATGTCATTTATTCATTTAAAGATGAGCACACACGGTCAATATAATTTATTTCAATTTTATTGATCTTTTCACACATATTTTCAATGTTATTAGAAAAATATAAGTTAAAAACGAGTAAAAAGGTTAAAGTCGGGCATGCCGACTATACAATACCCTACACCAGTCTGGGTAAAAGCCAACTAATGTTTGGATCCGAAATTCGAATGGGTTAAAATGGGGCTTGTGTCAAAATTTTCTATAATGTGAGTCAGCGCACCAAATTTCATTAAAATATCTTAATATTTACGACCTGCAGTTTGTAACCAATTTTGGGGGATCCTTATATGGGCACTAGGTCTAAACATGGACCGATGTTCACCAAAATCAATAAGCTTCGTTCTTGGGCCAAAATAGGTCTGTGTACCAAATTTCATCAAAATCTCTTAATATTTGCGACCTGCAGCGTATAAACAATATAATTTTGGGGGGACCCTTATATGGGCACTAGGTCTAAACATAGACCGATGTTCACCAAAATCAATAGGCTTCGTCCTGATATAGGTCGGTATACCAAATTTCATCAAAATATCTTAATATTTGCGACCTGCAGTTTGTAACCAAGCCAATTTTGGGGGGACCCTTATATGGGCACTAGGTCTAAACATGGACCGGTGTTAACCAAAATCAATAGGCGTCGTCCTTGGGCCGACATAAGTCGGTGTACCAAGTTTCATCCTTGGGCCAACGTAGGTCTGTGTACCAAATTTCATCAAAATATCTTAATATTTGCGACCTGCAGCGTGTAAACCATATAATTTTAGTAGGACCCTTCTATGGGCACTAGGTCTAAACATGGACCGATGTTCACCAAAATCAATAGGCGTCGTCTTTGGGCCGACATAAGTCGGTGAACCAAGTTTCATCAAACTATCTTAATTTTTGCGACCTGTAGAGTGCGCACAAGAATGCATGGACAGACAGACAGATAGACAGACAGACAGACGGACGGACGGACGGACAGACGGACATCGTTAAATCGAAATAAAAAAAAATTCTGAGCCGATCGGTATACTATAAGGTGGGTCTAGGACCAATATTTTTTGGTGTTACAAACATCAGCCCAAACTTATAATACCCTGACCACATAGTGGTGTAGGGTATAATAAATTGATCAATATTTTCCATCCTATGAAAAATTGCAAAATTTTGCAGATTTTAAAATAAAACCACATTTAAAATGATTACTTTTTTATTTTGCAATAATTTATATGCTTTTTTAATTTTATTTATTTGTTTTTCAACAACAAAAAACAAATTAAAAGAAAACTAACATTTCAATATTGGCCACACACTTTTCAATAATATGAAATTGAAAAACAAAAATCCAAAACATTTTGAATTTTTCAATTTAATTGATACACATTCAATATAGGGTACAGACCTTCAATTAATTTGTAAACAATCAAAAATTGATAAATAATATTGAACGTGTATGCCCTACTTAATATAGTCAAAACGATATGGAATTTTGACTTCATCGGATATCACTAACCCACTTTAGCCTGGAAGCTTTATTTTAAAATCGCTAAAGACGAAGAAAAATTTAGTCATGTTTAAGGCACTGCCATTTTAAGTCTGTCGACCTTTTGTAGAAAAGAATAATGCAAGACTTAAGGAAATATTATAGGAATTTAAAAAATATACAATTTTTACGGAACTGATCAGTACTCGCTAAATTTTACTATGTAATTTTATAGAAGGTCGATATAGCTTATTTTTCCTTAAAAGCCAAGCCTACTTAAAACAAGTGACCAAATATGAAAACAGACGTCACGTTAAAATTCTGCACCATTTTCTGAACAATCTCTTCGCATTTTGGGGTGATCTTTAAAAATAGAGGCAACGAGAATAAAATTAGAAAAAATTTGAATGTGCCTATTATATTGCACAGCACTGTATATATAAGTTTAAAATTTTGTAGGGACATGTAATTTAGTCTAGTGCATAATAATAAATTAAAAACTCGATTTTCAATTTTTTTGTTTTTATGGCCTTCTGCATTTTAGGTAACGATATATAGATATTAATTTCCATTTCATTCTGGGATGTATCCAGGTAAAGTAGAGGGAAATGCAATGGAACGGGAAAAAGTAAAATTTAAACATTTAAACAGGGTAAAAAGTGGAATGGGAAAGGATAAGAATTTGTATTACAGGAGTTTGCAAATACGTACACTTAAAATAATATGTCCGGTTTCAAATCGATTTGACTAATTTTTAACAAATTTTTAGTTGAAACACTGATTTAAGCAAAGATTTTAGTTATCTTCATTTAACACAATACTAAAAATCCTCAGTACTTTAACTAATTTTGAGTGTTAATTTTCAAAACTATTTAAAACTACCCAAACAGAAAAATACGATCGGCACAATCTTGGCATACCGTTGGCGATGGTCGGTTATGCGTTGGCAGAACGTGGAATTAACAATCTTGACAGTATTGTCCTGTTACCCGATTGATAACAGCGGCAAACCGTTGGTTGGCGCTAACTTGCCAACGTTTTCACAGCGTTGTCAAAATTTAAAAAAAGGTGGTCTAAAAATAGATTTTCAAATAAATTTTTTTTCAAAAAAATTAAAAAAAATTGTTTTTAGTATTTTTTTAAAAAACATGGTTCTGATGGGAATTGAACCCAGGCCGCCAGGTTGTCAGCCGCGATCTCTACACACTAAGCTAACAAGACTTGTAATATCTAATAGCTAAAAAATTAGATCAATGATAACAGCAGTTGTAGCTAACTTACAACATTGTCCTGATGTTGGAAAAACAAAAAAATTTATGGTTTAAAAAACTAAAAAAAAACTTTTTTTTGCGAAAAAAAATTTATTTAGCATAAAAATGTTGATTATAATTATTTTAAATAAAACATGGACGGGCTGTGACTCGAACCCGGGCCGTCAGACTGCCAGACAATCGCTCTACACACTAAGCTAACGAGACATGTAGTACAACATAGCTTAAATAATAAATGAATGATAACAATGGCTAATATGTAAACATTGGCATAACGTCTGCTGGATCTCACTTGCCAACGTTGGCGTAACGTCAGGAAAACCAAAATATAGATGGTAAAAAAACTTTAGAAAAATTATTTTATAAAAAAACAATTAAATTTAATAAAAAGAAATGTAATTTTATAAAAAAAAATATAATAAAATAAAAAAAAAGAAAACAAAAAATTGTATGTTCGTGACCGGAATCGAACCCGAGACCTTCCGACTTTACCTTATTTTAACAAAGCGTAGTAATTTTTACAAAATCAGTGCTCTGCCAGTGTTTTGTTTTTGGTACAGTTGGCAATTTCTGTCTGGGTAATTGTTAAGAACCATTCGTTAAATTTTATAAAATTTATTGTCAAAATATAATATTTTCATGTTACTGTTATTACCCGGTAGATGGCGCCACCAATGTATCCGAAGTTTTAAAGATGGCGCTATTTCGTTTCCTCCCGATTTTTTAAAATGATATAGCAAAATTGATGAAAATTTCGACTACCCCTAACCGTGTAAGGAGGGTATTTCTCTCCCCCCAGCGAAAGGGGGTATTTCTATCCAAAAATGGACCTTGGCGAGGCCTTGGAACCTCGGAAATTTTTATAAAAACATTTTACACTTCAAACTTTTCATTTATTTTAAAATGTTAATAAATAAACTACAAAATCCTTAAAAAATAATGATTTTTCATTTATATCGTTTTTTTAAATTTCAAAAAATTAACTACAAAATCCGTAAGAATAAATGATATTTAATTTATTTCATTTCTTTAACTGACCTAGAAATCGAAAAGGAATTCTTTTTCTAACAAAACATTTTAAATGAAAATATTAACTAAATGAATGTTATTTTAGTTTGACTCAAGATCATAAATTAATATCACTTTCTGTTTAAATTATTTTCAAATCAAAGAAAGATGATACAATTTTTACAAGTAAATTACAAAGAATAAAAATTGTTGAAAAAATTCGATAAGACCAGCAAGGCAGAATGCGCATTTTCGGCTTTCGCTACAAAGCCATCATCAGTGCCTTTCGCCTTTGAGTGGGTTAATATTTTGATAATCATCTACTTATGTGGCTGTTGAAAGCAAATCGGGTTTGTTATCAACAACTCAACTTAGACTAACATCAACGAAATTTAACAATGCTATTTTTATCCTTTTGTTATTATTACTCTTTTTTGCTTTGAACCTTAATTCTTAAGATATCTCAGCTGATTCTATTCAACTCTGTGTATGACAAACACAGATTTTTGAATTATAACGAACCGTTAAATTTAAATTTAAATGTATGTTATTAAATTATATTTTTGCACCGTGTCAATGTGTTTAAGATGAATGCGGGAAATGTTTTTAGTTGATCTGTTATTTTAAGTAAATGAATGTTATTTTAGTTTGACTCAAGATGATAAATTAATATCACTTTCTGTTTAAATTATTTTGAAATCAAAGAAAGATGATACAATTTTTACAAGTAAATTACAAAGAATATTTAAATTATTTTCAAATCAAAGAAAAATGATACAATTTTTACGAGTAAATTACAATGAATTTACTTGTAAAAATTGTATCATCTTTCTTTGATTTGAAAATAATTTAAACAGAAAGTGATATTAATTTATGATCTTGAGTCAAACTAAAATAACATTCATTTACTTAAAATAACAGATCAACTAAAAATATTAACTGTAACAGAAAATCCGTATTTATATGTAATTTATTATTTAAATAAACGACAAAAACAGTTAAAAAATATATTTCTTTGTATTTTAACTGAATAATCATTTGAAAATAAATGTACGGATAACTTTGATGAAATTTGGTACGCAGACCTATGTTGGCCCAAGGACGATTTGATTTGATTTTTTTGAACATCGGTCCATGTTTAGACCTAGTGCCCATATAAGGGTCCTACCAAAATTATATTGTTTATACGCTGCAGGTCGTAAATATTAAGATATTTTGACGAAATTTGGTACACAGACCTATGTTAGCCCAATAACGCAGCCTATTGATTTTGGTGAATATCGGTCCATGTTTAGACCTAGTGCCCATATAAGGGTCCTACCAAAATTATACTCTTTATACGCTGCAGGTCGTAAATATTAAGATATTTTGATGAAATTTGGTACACAGCCCTACATTGGCCCAATAACGCAGCCTATTGATTTTGGTGAACATCGGTCCATGTTTAGACCTAGTGCCCATATAAGGGTCCTACCAAAATTATACTGTTTATACGCTGCAGGTCGTAAATATTAAGATATTTTGATGAAATTTGGTACACAGACCTATATTGGCCCAATAACGCAGCCTATTGATTTTGGTGAACATCGGTCCATGTTTAGACCTAGTGACCATATAAGGGTCCTACCAAAATTATACTGTTTATACGCTGCAGGTCGTAAATATTAAGATATTTTGATGAAATTTGGTACACAGCCCTACATTGGCCCAGTAACGCAGCCTATTGATTTTGGTGAACATCGGTCCATGTTTAGACCTAGTGCCCATATAAGGGTCCTACCAAAATTATACTGTTTATACGCTGCAGGTCGTAAATATTAAGATATTTTGATGAAATTTGGTACACAGACCTACATTGGCCCAGTAACGCAGCCTATTGATTTTGGTGAATATCGGTCCATGTTTAGACCTAGTGCCCATATAAGGGTCCTACCAAAATTATACTGTTTATACGCTGCAGGTCGTAAATATTAAGATATTTTGATGAAATTTGGTACACAGACCTACATTGGCCCAGTAACGCAGCCTATTGATTTTGGTGAACATCGGTCTATGTTTAGACCTAGTGCCCATATAAGGGTCCTACCAAAATTATACTGTTTATACGCTGCAGGTATTAATATTAAGATATTTTGATGAAATTTGGTACATAGACCAAAATTAAATAGTTTATACGCTGCAGGTCGCAAATATTACGATATTTTGATGAAATTTGGTACATAGACCTATGTTGGCCCAAGGACGAAGCCTATTGATTTTGGTGAACATCGGTCCATGTTTAGAACTAGCGCCCATATAAGGGTCCCCCCAAAATTGGCTTGGTTACAAACTGCAGGTCGCAAATATTAAGATATTTTAATGAAATTTGGTGCGCTGACTCACATTATAGAAATTTTTGACATAAGCCCCATTTTAACCCATTCGAATTTCGGATCCAAACAATACACCAGACTGGTGTAGGGTATTGTATAGTCGGCATGCCCGACTTTAACCTTTTTACTCGTTTTGTTTGAAATTGTCCCAAAAGCAACCACTTCCATAGCTCCAAAGTGGAACCGGTTGCCCTAGAATCACTTCTGGAACTAGTACTGGAACTGATTCTACGTCAGTCACACCTTCCATATAGGATCCCAGGAACTGGTTCCAGAACCAGTTCCATGGAATCGGTTGCAGTGGTACCAGTTGTAGAATAAGTGTGTTTGGCTACCGATTGTAAAAAATGTTCCTGGGTATCCTTAATAATTAGAATATTTCGGTAGTCTGAATCGGCTTTGCAATCGTTAAGTCGGATTATCGAAAGCTTGCTGTACTACTTCCTTTAAGCCGAATAACTCGGACTAATAGTTATTCCTGACATCTCTTATTACTTCAATGATTGATACTAAATACATAGTATAGACAATGTACTTATTAATTATAATTTTTTTTTATCAATAATCCACTTCATTTACTATATATTCCCACGCCTACAATATATTGTATTGTAAATTTTGTTCTTAGTATTCTTGACTTATATTTGTATCTATTATTTGCCAATCTTATCGTGTTCTATCTGCTGATCATCTATATTATAAAATAATTATATTTGTAGTATATTTTAATTTCTTTTTAAATGTCAACAACATCAAACCACCAGATATCTGAGGAATTCCTTTCCTTTTATGTAGTTAGATGGTTCTGATATGGGTCGATATCAGTTGGTTATTTTTTTTTTAGATTTCTAATCGGTCGTTGCACAGATTTTTTTTTTTTAGTTTTCGCTATCAATGTTTGGTATAAGATAGTATTGCAAACTGATATTAAGAAAATCATGCATATAAAAAAGAATTGTAACGATAAGATAGAAAACTAACTACTGTATATTGTATCTAGTGTTGGTGGTGGCCAAAAAGATAACTTTATCTGCAAACAAACATTTAATGGAAAAGGGAAAGTTTGGCATTTAACTTTGTGTTGGGAGTAACTACCCAAGTAAAAATGGGATCTTATGCATATGATCATATATGATCACATATCTCCATATATGGAACAATGTATGACCATATATGGGCTCATATATGACAATATATGTTCGGATCTGAAATTTGAGACATATACCCATATATGGTAATATATGAGCCCATATATGGTCATATATTGTTCCATATATGGAAATATTTAATCATATACGAATCCATATATGATTATATATGTTCATATACGATCCCATTTTTACTCGGCTATGTAAAAAAATTATTTGCAAAAATGGGCAACAAATAATAGTACAAACAAAGACATATGCAGTTAAAAAGACGACAAAGATATTTCTTTAAAGTAACTAAAAATGTAGTTATTATTAACTATTCGAAAATAACTAACAAATGCAGAAAAAATATATAAATTCTTTTTGTTAATTGTGTAGAATACGTTGTAACTACACGTTGTCTGGTTTCAAACAACGATCTTGACTTATTGCCTTTTGTATTTTAACATTTTTCTTAGACACCGTCAGTGATACAAAACAGTTTCTGTGTGTTATCTGTAACGATTTTAACAGTTTTTCAAAGTATTCCAGTATTCTACAGTAAAAACTGTTCGCGATAACGTTGATAGAGGTTTAATGACTTTGTAAAGCAACTTACTTTGAAAAAAAAATATTAAAAAATCTTTGAAAATAATCGTGGTCATACTTTGAAGTCATTATTCAAAAATTCAGAGTAGCCAAATTTATGAAAAATAATTTTAAGTTGCAATTACACTTGAAACGCTTTTAAATTAAATTTCAAAATTATAAAAATTTGAAAATTATAAAAAGGTTAGTCGTGGAAGCCGATTTTCCTTTTTACTCCTTGTAGTGCTGGTAAATTCGGTTACTTTTCAATACTCGATACTACTCGATATTTTTGATTAGGATACTCGATACTACTCAATACTTTTAAAGGTTTTTAAATTTGAAATTTTTAAAAATTTTTAGTATAAATGTTTATGGTAATTCAATATTTAAATTTATAAACATATTTTTAAACTTTTTCATCAACTATTCATTGTGTTTTTCATAGTTTTTTAACATATAATTTTAAATATTTTAATTCTGATTTTTTTCTTTTAGCAGAGTTGTAGTTTTGTGACAAGTATTTTAGCAGAGTCGCATTTTTGTGGTAAATATTTTAGCGAAGTCACATTTTGTCTGTCCAAAATGCAACTCTGAAAATATCGAGTAGTAGTTTTGAGTATCGGGTACCCAAAAAAAATACAAATACTCGATACCCACTACTCATATTTTTACCAGCACTAACTCCTTGGCAATTTACAAGGATATATTGAAACTTGTATTAATTTTGATTTAAATTTATCCCATTTGACGCTATTTAAGTGTTAATGGGTTATGTAGCCTTATTCGATTTTATCATTCTACTTGAACCGTAATTAATGTTGTTTCTTAACATCTTTTCTGGCTCTCTATATTCTCATTTATGTTTATTAGGGATATAACTTCTTGGAATTTCGCCCAAGGAAAAATCAAGTACAGTATGCTAAAATATTAAGAACAACGATTTTACTATTTAGCGAACGTTAAAAAAGTTCTGGCAACAAACTCAATGGCATTTTGATTATTATTTTGCCTGATGTTAGGTGTATTTGAGAGAAAATCATATAAATATAGTCAATATGGGTGATAGGTCCAAATATGAACCAAGACTATCTAAAATCAATAAATAGCCTTTTTTCCTTGAGCCCATGTGAGTCAGTGTACCAAATTTCATTAAAATATATTTATATTTGTTAACTGTACCGTGCAAATAAACATAGAAGCCAATTTCTTGGAGGACCTTTATATGTGCACTAGGTCTAAACATGAACCAAAATCAATAGACTTCGTCCTTGGGCCGATATAAGCCGATGTACCAAATTTCATCAAAATATCTTAATATTTGCTATTTGTAGTCTGCGCACATGAATACATCGGCAGTCGGACGAACAGACGGGCATCGCTAAATGGAATCAAAAGGTAGGTCTAGTTTCCAAAATGTTTGGTGTTGTGGTGTAGAGCATAATTAAAAAAACGAGGTTTTCAGAAGATATAAACTATTTTTTTTTATTATTATTTATCATAGTTAACTTTTTCATAATTTCTGTCTGTATCACCTTTATACGATGCCACAATTTATAAATTACAATAGAGGGGGAATTTGATGTTGTATTGTCTGCAATATGGAACATTTATAAAATGAATTCTTATCTTATCTTTGTTTTGAACGTTTCGTAAATATGTGCTTTAATAAAAAAATAGTACTAATAATTCTTTCATATATTATTAAAATACATCCATAATATATTACGTTCATAGCTACACTCATAAAAAAAACCCGTACGATAGTTGAAAATTCTGCTAAGATAACAGAAAATAGAATTTTTATTGAACTTGAGAGTCATGGTGTAGTAAATTTTGGCACACTATAACTAAAAATTTTTGCTAAATTAACCTAAAATATCGAATTAAATATGTGACACACTCAACCAAAAAAGGGTGTAATGGCTAATGAAAATTTTGCTGTTGTTAATGGAAATTTAACTGTTTTGAGCCCAGATGGATTTTTTCCTAATTTTAGCAACACATGTCTGCTGATCTGTAGTACAACAAAATTAGTAGCCGCTACCAAATTTTAGAAAAATTGTTGTAAACTATAATTCAAAATCGATTTGCTAAAATCTGTTAAAAAAAACTTACTAAAGGCTGGTTAACAATATAAGATTTTCGGAGAGATTTTGCAACCTTGTCTATATATTTTGCATGTGTACTAAAGCAAAATCGTACCGAAAATCTCGTAGTTTAAACCAGCCTTAAATATCAATAAGTTTAGTAAAATGAAATTAGTATAAATAATTAGTTGCAGTAAATTGTTGTAAACTGTAATTTAAAATCAATCTTCTGAAACTATCAAAAAAAGTGTACTAAAAAATAAACAAACTGTAAAATAAAAAAAAAAAAAATTAATAAAAAAACAAACTTTTTTTCTTTCGATTGTAACAAGCGTATAATTACTTCATCGTAAATGAAATTTGCAGTCAAAATTGCAAACTGTTCTCCAGTTATTAGCTTTCTATGCATTGGAGATACAATAAAATTTTCTGAGTATTATTTTTTTTTTTTATTTATTTAAAATTGTTTCTGAAATCAGCGGCGAAAATTAGTAAAAAATCCGCAATTTGCAATAAGAGTATAGCAAAAGTGATTACTAAAAAAAATTGGACTAAAAATCAGTATAAAAATAGTAAAGTGCGATTGGAAACTGTTTACAATTTTTTTACTAACTTTTTGATTGGAGTGTAAAAATAAAAAATGTTTTAATCAAACATTTAATTGAATAAATTAATATTTTAATTGTTTCAATTAATCGTGTACAATTTTTAGTAGTTAGCAGACCCGCACTTATTATGGGGATTATAGGTGGTTTATAGGCACTAATTTATAGGTAACAGGTTTTTGTCAATTTTTTGAAAATTTTTAAAATTAAGAAAGCACAAATTACTATAAAATTAGCACACGAAATTAGTTCAAATACGAATGAAATTAATTGTTAGGCTAAGTTGAAATCACAAAAATTATTAGCTCAATCCTAAATTTCATGACAAAATAACATAAAAGTTTGTTCCATTGAATCAAGACGTTCAACAGATTTTTGTACTAACTTTTTTATAAATGTTTGAGATATGGGGCTAATAAATTGATTAACAGTTAGGCACTCCAAAAACAATAACCCTATACAACAGCCTAAAAAACCTCCTCCATATTTTCTAATAAACTTTGGAGTTCTGAATCTAAATTTGGCAAGAAAAATATTTTTAAACGCACCTATTTCTAGAAATCACGGTTTTCATATTTTTAGATGATTTTTTTATAAGATTTTACTTAATTTTTATATATAAATTTGTAAATTTTAAATTATATTTAAAGATAGGGTTTCATATAAACTCTTATTCTACTCGTAAACGGTATGGTATGTTTATGAGTTTAATGTCTAACTCCATGAATACAAAGTATGGTTTTTATTTATACAAGGTTTACAAGCCATTTACGAGTTAATATGAAAACCCCTAATATTAATTAACCTTCCATTTGAGTATAAACCTGACTGTGTCTGTTTAAGGAAATTTTATTGGAGAGGCAAAGAAATTTTAAATCACCGTTTTTTAGATGAATCCTTGTTAATTTCATAATTGCTAATTGAATTTGTAATTTTCTTTTAACGCGTAAACTTGGCACTTAAGTTAACAAATTTTTTTATCAAACTTGACATTCCATTCAATTGATCGGGAAATATATGATATAATAGACTTTTTTTAATCACTGGATTTATTTTTGGATTTATTTTATTTTGTTTAAAATATCTATATGTATTTTCCCAGATAGAAAAATACGAACGGCACAGTACTGGCTCAGCGTTGGAGACGGTAGTGCATGTACTTGCGATGTGTCGGACTTTTTACGTTTCCAGTACTGGTACGGTGTCGAAATGATAACACCAATATACGCTTCCCCGTAGGTATTTGCCCACGTTGGCCCAGTGTTGGATTTTGTTACTTCCTGGTGTTTTCCCAGTACTATAAATTAAAAATATAATATAAAATATAGCCAGTACTATAAAAACAAAACTGGTGGTGAATAACGCCAAATTTTAATAAAATAATAAAAATATATATTTTTGTTTCAAATTAATTTTGTTGTTTTTTATTGTGTTATAAAATATTAACATGTTTATTCACAAAAAACTTTTTGTCTTATTAGAGGCTAATTGAACGATTTTTGTTGTTGTTTTTCACGTTAATTGTTTTATTAAGCTCTAATAAAATTTAAAACATTTTTATAAATACAAGCCTAAATAATTGAAAAACTAGAAAATAAAAAGTTTTTCTTTAATTCTCTGGTTTCTCGCTGTTTTATATAAAAAATATTATGAAAAAAGTTATATTGAAATTCTATTAAAAATTAGGGTAAAATAAGTGTCAGAGAGAAAAATCTTGTTAAAATAGCAGAAGACAGTGGCAAAGCACATTTTAAGTGGTACTGGTATAATAAAAAAACAGTGCTCTCCCACACTCAAAATAGTTTGTAGTTTAAATTAACTGAAAATGTAATTTAAAATAAATGAAAAATCACTTGAAAACCGGTCTACTGACTTTTCATTTAAATCAAAAGAACTTTTCATTTATTTTTAAATGTTAATAAATAAACTACAAAATCCTTAAAAAAATAATGATTTTTCATTTATTTCATTTTTTTAAATTTCAAAAAATTAACTACAAAATCCGTAAGAATAAATGATATTTAGTTTATTTCGTTTTTTTAACTGACCTAGAAATCGAAAAGGAATTATTTTTTTAACAAAACATTTTTAATGAAAATATTAACTGTAACAGAAAATCCGTATTTGTATGTAGTTTATTTTTTAAATAAACGACAAAAACAGTTAAAAAATATATTTCATTGTATTTTAACTGAATAATCATTTAAAAATAAATGTGCGGATAACTTTTTAAATAAACTACAGTCAGTTACTGTAATAATATTTTCAGTGCAGTACTATTTTTTTCTACCGTGGGCAATTTCCACCTGTGTTGTTGTTTAATTTTCAAAAGTTATAATTTTTATCAAAATCTAATACTTATTCGCCAATATAATGTGCAAGAAACTACTCGTTCCTCGTTCCACATCATAAAGTTCCGATTTGGAACAATATTCCGTTCCATGACATTAATAAAAAAATGATATAGATATAATAACTTCCATTGCCAAAACACTGGTTCGTTTCATTTAATATGATTTAATTGTAATCAATTGCAATTAATTTATTGGCAACAGTGCGATTTCATTGCCATTGGAAATATTTTTTCTAATACAACATATTTCATTACCATTAAATGGTTATACAATTTTTTCCATGTGCATTAATTTCAACTAATGGTAATTAAATGAATGAATGAATGAATGAATGAATGAATGGTTATGAAAAATTCCCAAGTGTGTATATATGGGAGAAAACATATTTCAAGGGTCTGCGCATCGAATTTTTTATTTATAGATTTTCTAAATTAGTATATTTATTTCATTCTAATAAAAAAATATACAAACAAAATAAAAAATATATATACCCATGTGAAAATCGAAATATATATGAACATACATGATCATACATTCACTGGTATATGATATGTATGCATGGGCATACATGATCATATACGTCCATACCTAGTTCAATGTATGACCATACATCATCTCATATGTTTCAATATACCTTCGAATCCGAAATTTGAGGGTATATGGAGGTATATGGTCATATATGATCATATATGAGCATACATGAATCATATGTGAGTATATATGGTCATATATGAACATGTACCGTCATATACCCTCAAATTTCGGATCCCAAGATATATGGAAATATATGGGATGATGTATGGTCATACATTGAACTAGGTATGGACGTATATGATCATGTATGCCCATGCATACATATCATATACCAGTGAATGTATGATCATGTATGTTCATATATATTTCGATTTTCACATGGGTAGTAATATTAAAAGTTTAGATGCAATAACTGTCACAATAGAAAGATATCGGTTGAAAATTGATTTAAAATCATGGATGGTAACCGAAACGATGCGGTTATCGGTAAGGGTAACGCTATTTTAGATTATTTCGGTAACGGTATTTTAAGGGTAACGTTATTTAATTTATTTCGGTATCGGTATTTTAAGGATAACGGTATTAAAGTTATTTCGGTAACGGTATTTTAAGGATAATGGTTTTTTGATTATTTCGGTAACGGTATTTTAAGGATAACGGTAGTCAGTTATTTCGGTGCATCCCGCAATTTTTTTTACAAAAACCAAACGAGATTAAAAAAACAGGACCAATATATCAAATTAATGTTCTAAAAATACTCAATAACCACGTGCAAAAAGCAGAAAATTAAAAATAACGGTAACGGTAACGGTATTTTAGGGGTAATAGTATCTCACTTATTTCGGTAACGGTATTTTAAGGGTATCGATATTTCATTTATTTCGATATCGGTATTTTAAGGATAAAGGTATTTCAGTTATTTCGATAACGGGGTTTTAAAGATAACGGTATTTCGGTTATTTCGGTAACAATATTTTAGGGGTAACGGTGCTTAGCTGAAAGGGTTTTGAATCGATAACGGTATTTTAGGGTATTGCCTGCCCTTAAGGGCTCAGTTGGTTTATTTGAATAATAAATAAATAATAAAAATAGTGTAAAATATATTTTACTTACTGGTTAATAATCAACAATGCACAACAAATGGAGGGAAAAACGAGTAAAAAAGTTAAAATCGGACATGCCGACTATATAATACCCTACACCAGTCTGATTTAAAGCCAACTAATGTTCGGATCCGAAATTTGAATGGGTTAAAACAGACTTGTGTCAAAATTTTCTATAAAATCAATCATAAAAGAAGAGAAAATCGAAACTATAGCCCATATAGGCGATAGGTCCAAATACGGACCGATCCTACTTAGAATCAATAGGCTTGGGACTATGTGAGTCAACGAACCAAATTTCATTGAAATATCTTCGTATTTGCGACATGCAGCGTGAAACCAAGCCAATTTTGGGGGGACCCTTATATGGGCACTAGGTATAAACATGGACCAATCAATAAGCTTCGTCCTTGGGCCAACATAGGTCTGTGTACCAAATTTCATTGAAATATCTTCGTATTTCATTGAAATATCTTCGTATTTGCGAATAAAATTTTGGGGGGTACCCTTATATGGGCACTAGGTCTATACATGGACCGATTTCAACCAAAATCAACAGGATCCGTTCTTGGGCCGACATAGGTCTGTGTACCAAATTTCAGTGAAATATCTTCGTATTTGCGACCTGCAGCGTGTAAAAAAAAAATTTTGAGGGGTACCCTTATATGTGCACTAGGTCTAAACATGGACCGAAAATTAATAGGCGTCGTCCTTGGGCCGATATAAGTCGGTGTATCAAATTTCATCAAAATATCTTAATATTTGCGACCTGTAGAGTGTTCACAAGAATGCATGGACAGACAGACAGACGGACGGACGGACAGACGGACATCGTTAAATCGAAATTAGAAAAATTCTGAACCGATCGGTATATTATAAGGTGGGTCTAGGACCAATATTTTTTGGTGTTACAAACATCAGCACAAACCTATAATACCCTGCCCACGTAGTGGTGTAGGTAGGGAATGCATCCCGGAATTTCCCGTCCCGGAATTCCCGGGAAATTAGGTTCAGTTCCCGCATTCCCGGGAATTTGGACAGGGAATCCCGGGATTTCAAAAAATGCAGTTTAAAATAATAAAGTTAATTATTTAGTAAAAATCTTACATTAGGTTTGCTCATTTCCTTACAAAATTGTAGTAAAAGTAGTAAGATTTTCGAGTAAATGAACACACTGATTAATTTGTGTACTTGATCAAACTTTTAACAGGCACTAAAAGGAACTTAAAAAATATATTTTTTAAGAAAGCCACTCAACTAAATATTGTTTGTATAAAAAATTTTGAATCGCACTTATTCTGTACAGAATTAAAGACAAATTTGTCAAAGCACAAAGTTGTTTTTGACAAGAAGTTCCTTTATTCAAATTCCTAAAATAAAACAATAAAATTTTAATGTGGCAGCACTGTTTTAATATTGCAGAGCTTTTGGACATTTTGGAAATTTCAAATTCCAATGGGTGTACACTGTCGCCATCTTGATATTTCGAAATCAAATTCGATTTTTTCAGCGCCATCAATTGCACTCTGATAAAAAGCGCTAAAAACGATAAAAATCGTCGTGTTCGCGAACATGTTCGTGACCTATATGTTTTAACGAGCGAACTCGTGTTCGCGAACACGACGATTTTTATCGTTTTAGCGCTATTTTTGTTTGAAAATTTTCGTTTTTTTGCTTGATTGCGTGTTTGAACAGTAATGGAATTGGTATCAAGCAGTCGGTAGCGTGCTTGTACGTTAACGGAGCTGGACTCAAGCAAATCAAGCAAAATACTCCGAACTTGTGGTACATTGTATGAAATGTGATACTTGTTTACAAAAGTCGGTAAAAAGTACCGGATTTTTGGTATGCCTAAATATTTTTACATTACGTGCTGCCTACCTTTAGGCGGCATACAAAAATCAAATGCACTGAAATAAATACAATGTTCTGTTTAAAAATATTCGTTAGATATCGAGATGGATAGAAATTAAATATTCTTTAAAAACCACGTTAGCAGGTGGAATATAAATTTCTAAAAATTAATTTTAGTTACTAGTTTAGCCCAAAATACGTAAATGTACACTCAAAAAATTTAGTTAGCAGAAAAACTAGTAAAACGTCTTGTATGTATATCAAGTATACTAGTTTTCAGCAACTTTTTTGCTGACATTGTGTTTTCAGCAAAAGTTTTAGTTATATTTTTTTAGCACTAAACTAATCTTCAACTAATGTTTTACTAATTTATTTTGCTACCAAAATTGTGCTGATAAAAGACATAATAAATACAACCGTGAAAGATTACAAACTTTTTTGACAGCTCGCTCCTGACAAAAAATTTGCTAACTCAGCAATATTTTTTGCTGACTTTACAGAGTTTTTTGGAGTGTGGTTCAAAAACAGCTAAATATCTAAAAAAAAAAACCCCCATAAAACAGTTCGCTGAAAAATCCCCCTGGCTGTTTACATACAGTGGGTGCTAATATATTGGAAACTTTTACAAAATTCGGATTTTATTGAGTTTAGAGCTTGACGGTTTTGAGTTAAGTTCAAAAATTATGCCAATTTTTTTTAGAAATCACTTTTTAGCATAAAATAAAAGTCAAAAAACAACTTTTATTCTTTCTCGAAAAAATAAAAGTAAAAAAATAACTTGTTTTTGCTCGAAAAAATATAAGACAGAAAAGAACTTTTATTTATGCTCAAAAACATAAAAATCAGAAAATAACTTTTATTTTTCTCAAAAAAAATAAAAGTCAAAAAATAACTTTTATTTTTAATCAAAAAAATAAAAGTCAAAAAATAACTTTTTTGTCTGACTTTTATGATAAAAGTCATAACCGTTACGGTACTTGATTAAAACTTTTGCTGAAGACACAATTTCAGCAAAAAATTTGCTGAAAACTAATAGACTTGATATACTTTGGAACAAATATCAAATAAACCGAAAAAACGAAAAACTAGACAATTTTTACCAGATTTTTCTCCTAAGTCGGGAGACTTCCCTTGTCAAAACCAAGAAATTTTAATAAGATGCAATGAAGTTTTTGAAAATATCTGGAAATAATATCTCAAAAAATAGTTAAAAATTTGGAACTAGAAAAAGGCTTTCGGTGTTATGTATAATGTTTATAAACAGTTTAATTAAACGTTTTTAAGCCAATTTGTCAAAAGCATTAACCCTTTAATAACTACGAATTTAAAAAGTTAAAGTAGGGTAAAGCCTGAAAAAAGCATTTCATAAAATTTGGAAAATAAAAGTTTCAGTTGAAACCATAACTATTGAGTTTATATCTATTTAAATACTTTTTGCAGGATCATCCACCCAAAAAAAAAAATCTGGAACAATTACACCATTTAAGTATTTTTTCATTAAATTTTCACAAATTGGTGCACAAATAAAATACAAAATAAACTAAACAAAATAGTGAAGTTAATTTAACCAAAACATAATCGTCATTCGAATACATTCAGAATTCGTAATATTAAACTGTCTTTAAAATATTATATTAAACTATTAGGTAACAAAGATATCCATAAAAATTATTTTTATCATGTTTTGATTTATTATAAATTATTTTTATTGATAAAATCTTCAAAACAACATTATTCACCTATGATTAACGAGTCAATCGTTTACTAACTTTATGAATCACTAACAATTTATTTGAAAGTGGAGACACATTAAATAATTATGTTGCCAGAATAAAACGAGAAATTAATAAACTGTTATTTAACAATTATGCATGACGTTTTTTTAATAAACGTTTAATAAGGAATAATAATACGTTTGCAATTGTATTCCTTAAAGGAAAATTAAGAAAAGTTTATGCATTAGAGCCTTTATCTATAAGTTCACAAGTAAATGATGCTGTACACTGAAAGAATTATCTGCCAATGAAGTTTCGCTGTAACTCGTTTATTGATACTTTTCACTGATTTAATTTAGTTTTTCATAAAATATTGTGAAAATTTTCATTTTATTTATTAAAAGTTTTATACATCAATGAAAAAGTTTCATCAAAAATAGATTCATAAATATATGAAGCGTTTTCATCAAATTTAAGAAATTTTTCATTTACTTTGTGAAGAAAACTTCATTAGTTTAATGAAAAATTTTATTATCTATTATTTTTAAATTCTATTATTTATTATTAAATTCTATTATCTAATAAAATCTGTTTCGAATTGGCCTATTTAATCTCAGGATCTCGATTATAAAAAATAATTCATTTATATTTATAGATCGTAAAAACAATTTCGTTGTGATAACCGAATTTTTTCCTACCGAATTGATTCAATTGCTGCAACCTCGGAATAGGTTTCCCCCAACCGAATTCACCGATAATTCGGTTGAAACAACCGAAGTGTGGTTCACTCCGATTAGGATAAAATTTGAATATGTGACAGAGTTAACAGAAACAATGAGAATTTTTGTAAAATATGATCATAACACATTTTTTAAACTTTTGAATTTTTAAAGACTTTTACTAAAATTATTTTTTCTTTCTTTTTTTAAATAAAGGGATTAAATCATCCTAATTTTTGCATTAAAAATACAAAAATTGTTTTTTTGGACTTTCTATATTTTCATATATTTAGTTAGAATATTCTTCTACCTTAAGTCCAAATTCTAATATGATATTGTCATATTAGATTTTATTTGTTGTTTCAAAAAGGGGGTTGATCATTTTCATGATAGACAATACAATTGTTTCATAGGCATCACCCTACTCTTCAGTTGTCCGCAATAAGAAAATGATAACTTTCTTACTCAAACCAAGACATTACATAAGGTACAAAAAATCAACGTGACGAGAATTTTATATTTTAACACTGGTTAGTCTAGATGGATCAGCCTCTAGTAATGTAAACTTGCCGAAATAGCGAATATAAGATAAGAAATACGCGAATTTTTAATTTTTTTTTCTTAATTTGTTCTTTAATCGAAACATTAAAATAAATGCTTTTTTCATCAATTATAATTGGGCATTTAGGCATTGAACAATGCCAATTGCAAAAAAATTTAATTGGCATTGATTAATTGTAATGCCAAAAAATTTCATTGGCATTGGTCAATTATAATGCCAATTAAATTGGTCCATTCAATTAACTAGTCTGGTGTATATAATGAATTATGTAATGTCTCTACCATAGATTACTTAGAAATCTTGCTTTTCTTCTTCTTTTGTCAACAAACACATTTTGATACCCTACACCACTACATGGTCAGTGTATTATAAGTTTGTGCTGATGTTTGTAACACCAAAAAATATTTGTCCTAGATCCACCTTATAGAATACCGATCAGCTCGGAATTTTTTTTATTTAAAAACAAAACAAACAAAAAATAGTGCTGTTGGGAAATAGGTAGGTGAGGGTCATGAGGCACGATTCTCAAAACATCTTGAGACCTTATTATTGGAAATTTTGATCAATACCTTTATTTAGAGTATCAAATTTTTTTTTTTCAAATCATAGTAAGGGGCTTCTTTTGTTTTTTTTATTGACTATGATTGGCTTGGTCCACATGAGTAGAGTAGTATCGTTTTGTTAAAATAGTTAGGGAGTCTATACAATTAATGTGTAATGGATCAGATACTATACGGTTGGAGACACGAACCCCTCCATAACCCGACTGAACGCTAGCGATTAAAAGGCTGCCATCGTCTTCGTCGTAGAGTATTTACGAAGTTTAGTTTTCAAATTTTTGAGAGTAAATTTCCTTGCTAATATGAAACTAGGAGAATTAGATTTCTTTTACCATAAATTTGTTCAATAACATTACAATTCTGCAAAAATTGTCATCACAGGAAATTCAAAAATTTTTTTTACTGAATCTGCGATTTTCGTATTCAAATATGAAAATTATTTTTTTCAACACATTTTCATGGGATTCGCCCACTGACAGCGAATGTCAAGGAGTAAAATATCTATTTGATCTATGGTCTCTACTTTCAGCAGTGAGTTGAATTCATACTGCATTTTAATTAATCAATCCTTTTTCCTATAAATAAATCATTTCAACGAAATTAATATATTCTTTTTCAATATAGGTAAACGAAGGTCAATTTAAATTTATTGTAAACACATTCGTCTGGTAAATATTAATGTCAAACAATGACATTGAAAAGAAATTTTAAATCTTTTACATGTTCTTTAAAGGTGGGTATTTTTATAAGCTTCGCGAAGTCAATCAAGGGATATAGTTGTGATATACAAAAATAAAAATAATACTACTTCAGTAAACAACTTTTCCAATTGTTGTCAATTTAATATGTATATACGAGTATACATAGCTGATGAAAGAAATGTTTTATTGAAATTGTAGTTTCAATATATGTAAGTAGATTAAAAGAAGTTTCTTTAAGCCCAAATTAGTTTGGAAGTATCGTAAAAAAAGTAACGTATCATTCATATAATAAATAAAAAGAGTATAAAAAATAAAAATATTGCATAGAAAAAAGGTAAAAATATAATTCTATATTATTTTAACACATTGAATTGATTACAGATACGTTTTTTTACTTTACGATTAGACTAATGAAGCCTTTAAACCGAATGGGTACTTTCATTAATAGTTATATCAATTACACTATGGAACATTTTTGGGATTATTGTCTGGGGGGTGAGAAATTCCAAGTCAGGGTGATGGTACTAGGTCAGTATAGTAAAAACCTCAAAGGGTTTGGCGTTCGTATGTGTCATTTTTTTTATGACCTTTTAAATTTTTTCCTTATCTTGATGTTTTTTCGCTTAGTTGTAACTCGAGAACCACTTGTCCGATTTTGATGAAACAAATTTAGAAAAATTTAGAATTACAATTTCTTTAATCCGTTCATATAACATTTTTCTTTATAATCAACAGTTTTGCCGGTAAAAATAAATTTGTGGAGAAAAAAAAATATTTTTTTTGCCTAAAAATTAAAATTTTTTATGAATTTAAAAAAAAAAATTTTAATTTTTAGGCAAAAAAATATTTTTTTTTCTCCACAAATTTATTTTTACCGGCAAAACTGTTGATTATAAAGAAAAATGTTATATGAACGGATTAAAGAAATTGTAATTCTAAATTTTTCTAAATTTGTTTCATCAAAATCGGACAAGTGGTTCTCGAGTTACAACTAAGCGAAAAAACATCAAGATAAGGAAAAAATTTAAAAGGTCATAAAAAAAAATGACACATACGAACGCCAAACCCTTTGAGGGTTTTACTATACTGACCTAGTACCATCACCCTGACTTGGAATTTCTCACCCCCCATATTGGCTGTTCTACTGTGTTATCAAAAAATTTTAGTACACTGTATACAAATTGATTACATCACAGCAAAATTTTGTTAAACTGGTTACCTCTGAATCTGTTCCTGGGAGTCAAAATTTCAATGTAGCAGAACCAGCTCTATAACTGGTTCCAGAACCGGTTCAAAAGCAACCTGTTCTAGTTTGGGGGAAAAGAACCTGTTGATTTTGGGACAATGTCAAACAAAAATCACCGATGATAGAACATAAAGTAGAACAGGTTGTATGCAAATACAAGTTGTTCTACAACCGGTTCTTTGAATCCGACAATTTCGCTGGGATGTATAATAAAAATATATTTTTGGCAATTTATTCATCAGAAATTCTTATCAATTTTAAAACAAGTAACATTTTTATATTCTGCTAGTAAAGTCCTACCTTAAACATGCCCAGTCGATAACATCATTAGACAACAGCACCGACTGTTCAAAAACCACCGGACAAGCACTGTTCAAAAGCACACATTTTTCAGCATGACGCTTACCAAACAAAAATAAAAATCAATCAATTTTTATTTGCTATAATTTCATTAAAAAACTTCGTATTTATTTTTTGGTCCTGCCTTGATTTTAACCCGGGCCGTCAGGTTGGCAGAAGAGAGCTTTACCCACAAAGCTAGCTATACATACGAGTGTGATACTGATAGCTAAAAACATACACAGAAAAAACTAAAAATGAGTTTTACCACCGAAATTGATTATATCAATTAAAATTTTAATTGATTTTGCACCTACCACTCAAATGATACTATTAACTACTAAAAATTGTATACGATTAAGGAGCATAGGGCCTCATAGGGTAGTAATAATATCAATTAAAACATTAATTGAAAATAAATAAAAAAAATATGAAATTGTAAAAAAGTGTGTGTATGTCATGTTTACATATTTAGAGTACTGCATATGTGTTTGTTTTGTTTTTGAACTTCAAAGGTTTTGGTTCTTACACTAAAAATTTTCTATATATGTGACGCGCAAAATAGAAAGGGACCTAAGGATAGAAAGGGACCTAATGATAGAAAGGGACCTAAGGTCAGGAGAGCATGGGATCGGTCTCATTCGATGCTCAGATCATAGTATACTATAGTAGCCCCACTCATTAAAAAATTGAGAGCTTGTCCCTATCTCATGTAGTTGCAGTGGTATTAAGAACCATATGTACAAGTAAAATTACGAACACTGCTTCATTTTTTCAAATGACAGAAAATGAGTAAAGCTACTATATTATACTATGGCTCAGATGTTGTCCACAAAAAAAAAATTGATTTTTTTACCCTTAGGTCCCTTTCTCTATGCGCTGTCACATATGTATATATTAGACCTTAGGTCCCTTTCTATCCTTAGGTCCCTTTCTATTTTGCGCGTCGCATATATGCATACAGTTTAAGAAAAAAAGTTTGGGAATTATACAACACATAATTATGTAACAAATATTTGCAGAAATATTTAAAAGTCAATTAAAATATGAATTGATCCAATTAAATACTTGTTTAGAAACAATTTTTATTTTTAATATTTATTTAATTGGATATTTAAGGTTAATAATTTTTTCTGTGATAAAAACGTGATAACTACTGGCGGCGCTAAAATGACTGCTCTAACAACAATTTTGTTGGAACTAACATGACAACATTGGGAGAACAAAAAAAAAGTTTTCTATAATTAAAAATTTAATTAAAAAAAAAAATATGCCTACACCCAAAAAAGTACGTGGTCGCATGTCAACAAAATCCATATTCAATTTAGAATTTTTATAAATCAACTATAATAATCAGTAACAACTATTGGTGTAGGCATTAGCAACCCCGTTATACATAGTCGATTGTGTAATTACTACATAATTGTGAAATAGAAAACTAAATAAAACAGCCAAAATTAAATCAAAAATCTAAAAAAAAATATATAAATTTCAAATAAAAGATGTTCCAATACAATTTCCCACTTATTTTGCTCGAATTGCAATTAATGAGTTTATTTTTCATTGGAGATCAAATTTAAAATCAAGTCCAAACCTAAAGGTAAATAATTGCAAAATATACGAATTTCCATATAATTAGTTACAATTTAATTTTAAATAATTTATTCTATTTGTTTTCAGAATTTACAAATAAAGTCCAAAAGGAAAATCATATCTGCAGAATATTGAACATTATCTCATATAATGGTACACTCAAAAAAAAAAGTCAGTAAAGTCAGCAAAAAATGTTGCTGTGGCAGCAAATTTTTAGTCAGGAGCGTGCTTGCAAAAAAGTTGGTAATTTCAGCAAAAGGTTTGCTGAAATCAGCGAGCTGATTTTTACCAAAAAAAATAGTAATCTTCAGCAAAAGTTTTGCTAACACTTAGTCGACTGCAAATGAAAAAAAATCCTTGCTAAAATCACTAAACTTTTTGCTGAACATTAGTAGACTGAAAAAAACTCAAAAAATTTGTAGCGAAATTTTACTTTAGTTAATTTATTTGCTGAAAATTTAAATGTAGAATTTGTGTAGAGTTGTTTTTCTTTTTTTGCCATTTCCGTTTCCAGACAAGCTGCGACATCTACATCTTGTCTATCTGGTTGTCGTCCACGCTATGACTGCGGTTATCAGCACAATTTTTGTAGCAAAATAAATTAGTAAAACTTTAGTTCAAAATTAGTTTAGTGCTAAAAGAATATAACAAAAATTTTTGCTGAAAACGGAATTTCTGCAAAAAAATTGCTGAAAACTAGTACACTTGATATACAAGACGTTTTACTAATTTTTCTACTAACTTATTTTTTTGAGTGTATAAGCAAATAATTTAATATATAATTTAATATATCATGTAATTTGATTAAACTTCTATTTATTGCAAAAAATAAGTTAAAATATAAAGATTGGGATTTTTAGCATATTTAATTCCTTTGATGCAATTAATGTATATCCCGATAAAATAAAATTAAAAAACTAATATGCAAGTGCTTGTGCAAATTTAAATGTTACTGACACTTTAGAAAACATTGTTCTCTATTGTTGTTTCTACATGAATGGATGTCACTACATTGCTAGATCTGTCAAAACAACAGAGTAGTACATTGGAAGATGACAAAGCAAATTGTGGAAAATTTTCTGTTGTTGTTTTTGTTTTTTCTTTGATATTTTAAATGTTTAATAACGCTCCTAGACGAGAACAAAAAATTCTCATTGAGTTTGTAATTTAACTTAACAAATATTTCCAGAAATTCTAAAAACGTCGTCCCCTGACGATTTCCTTAGGCAAGAATGAAATCCGGATAGGGACATGCCTGCAGCGGATTATTTTTCACAATTTGTTAAATACGTTTGGGATTTTTAGCATATTTAATTCCTTTGATGCAATTAATGTATATCCCGATAAAATAAAATTAAAAAAAAAAAAAAAAAAAATAAAGATTCGTGGTTTCTATTGACCATTTTTAAATTAAATATACACTCAAAAAAAAAAGTCAGTAAAGTCAGCAAAAAATGTTGCTGTGTCAGCAAATTTTTAGTCAGGAGCGTGCTTGCAAAAAAGTTGGTAATTTCAGCAAAAGGTTTGCTGAAAATCAGCGAGCTGATTTTTACCAAAAAAATAGTAATCTTCAGCAAAAGTTTTGCTAACACTTAGTCGACTGCAAATGAAAAAAGTCCTTGCTAAAATCACAAAAATTTTTGTTGAATATTAGTAGACTGAATAAAACTCAAAAAACTTGTAGCGAAATTTTACTTTAGTTAATTTATTTGCTGAAAATTTAAATATAGAATATGTGTAGAGTTGTTTTTCTTTTTTTTGTCATTTCCGTTTCCAGACAAGCTTCGAAGTCTACATCTTGTCTATCTGGTTGTCGTCCACGCTATGAATGCGGTTGTCAGCACAATTTTTGTAGCAAAATAAATTAGTAAAATATTAGTTCAAAATTAGTTTAGTGCTAAAAAAATATAACTAAAATTTTTGCTGAAAACGGAATTTCAGCAAAAAAATTGCTAAAAATTAGTACAATTGATATACAAGACGTTTTACTAATTTTTCTACTAACTTATTTTTTTGAGTGTAGTCGTTGGCTACCACGTTTAGATTTAATTTAATTCCCACTAGGAAATCATTGGTATTCACTTTTTCCATAGTTAATTTATAGAATTCAATTAAACATAGTTGCCTTCCACTACTTCATATCATATCAATAAGGTTTGCCGTACACCCTCCAATATGAAGTATTTTTGCAAGGCAAATTCAAAAAAAATTTATTTTTTTCCGATCGTAGGGGTCGCCTTTATTAATTTTTCGCTATAGCTTCGGCATTTAGTCAGATTTTAAAGTGTGATATATCGATTTTTTTGCCTCGAGGAGACCAGTGTTGTGCTATAAAGGAAAAATCCAATGAAAAAAACGTTTAAAAAGGCGACCCCTACGTTCGGCACCCAATATATAAAAAAAATTTCTACTGGGTTTATCGAAAAATTTCCTTAGCAAAAGTTTAATGATTTTTTACGAGCTTTAATTTTCTGACATTAGGGTTGTAGCAACTGAGATCTGATGGGTAACTACTAGAACGGGATACTTGAGGTAAATGGCCCTTAAAGCAAAACACTGGTATCCTCGAGAGAAAAACATCGATGTATCATACTTTAAGATCCGACTGTAAATGCCAAAGATATAACGAAAAATGTAACATGGCGACCCCTACGTTCGGCAAAAAAAAAAATTTTTTTTTGAAACCTCCTTGCAAAAATACTTCATATTGAAGGGTGTACGGCACATTTTTTTTACCTGTAAGGTGGTACGCTCTAACGGACAGGTTTACCAGAGAAACCCGCTACCGCTAAAATTGATATGTAGCGCTTTATGATTGTGTTAATCTGGTGATGCTACTTTTGTTTTAAAATAAAAATATTTGTACAGGTTTTTTGAACCTTTTTTTAATTTTTTATTCCTTTATAATCCCAGGAAAAAATTTTACAGTCGGTTGCCAACCACACACTCACAATAACTTTACCGTAAAAGTTCAACAGTTGTTTAAAATGTAAATCAGTAAAGTTGTTTCAATTGAATAAGTAGTTAAATTGTAAAGAAATATATTTTTTAACTTTTTCCATCAGTCATTCAATAAATAAAATACAATATTGTGAGGGCACCAATTATGCAACTGGTTCCACTGCAACCGAGCTTGTTCCGGAACCAGTTCCTGGGATCTTAAAGGGAAGGTTTGACTGACGTGGAATCAGTTCTAGAACTAGTACCAGAACTGATTCTAGGGCAACCGGTTCCACTTTGGAGCTACAGAAGTGGTTGCTTTTGGGACAATTTCAAACAAAAATAATCAGTGTTAGAATCGATAGTAGATGTGGTTGTGAATGAAAAGTAGCTATTCTACAACTGATTCTTTGGAACAGAAAGTTTTCCTGGGATTATATTTGTATAAGATTATTATTCTTTAAAAAAATTATATAAAAAACAAACGACAGCTGATGTATCACTAACTGCTCACAAGTAGCGTAAAATTTGTATGCTACCAAAACAAGGTAGCGCTACCACAACATGTTGACTTAGCGGTAGGTAATCAAATCGTTCACCAGATTCTTGAGTAGCGCCTTAGTAACAGTTGAGCGTCTGGTAAACGCACTCAATGGTTCACCCGAAATATTAGTAAAATATTAGTAATAATTTTCTACACAGGGATATGAAATTTCGAAGCGATGCATTGAAAATCTATCGTGTGTACAAAAACTACTGTAAAATACTGGCAAACTACTAAATTTTTGTATTAAATGTATTGGGAAAATAAAATAAAAAAAAATCCCGCGCCAAAATTGGCAAATAGCTACGATCAAGTATTTATTGATTTTATCATTTCGACGACATACTAGTACAGTTACAGTTCAAAACCCGATGATTTTTCCAGTTTTCTAACTAGCTAATTATGTTAAAGAAAAATCATTGTGTATTTTAAAAAAATTTTTTCTTTATTTTTATAAAAACGATATTTTTTTAAGATCTATGGAAGAATATCAATAGGAAGTAACAATAATATAAAAACATATAATTTTATTCAAATTTGTTATATAAACATTAAGCCCAATTTAAACTACCACCAAAAACTAGTAGTTTTTAAACACTTTGAGTTTTTGATTCAAAATGTATATGGAATATTTTTAAAAGCTTCTAGTTTTTGGTCTAGGGTAAATGTAGTATTTATTATATAAAATAAAAACAAAATAACTTATAAAATATATGAGATTTATTGTTTTTCTTTTTCAATTTTTTTTTTTAACTAATTATAAATAATTTGATGTTTGTATAAAATTTAATAATTATTTTTTTTTAACAAATTTACAATTTAGGAAATAAAATTATTAAAAAAATTACAAATAATTACTTAAAAAAAATTACAAAATATAGATTAAAAATACTTAATTTAAACAAAATCTCTTGGAAAATTTAAACACATGTGATAGAAAAAATAATTGGACATAAAATTAAATTAAATAAACTAAAAATATACAAAATTAAATAATTTGGAAATTTGTAAAAATTATGTATAAAAATTTTCCCTATATTTTATTTTTAGTTATTTATAATTGGTTTTACAAATATATTTACATGATTTTATTAATTCATTCGGTTTTATTTTCTTTTTGTATAAAATTTGAAGTTTTTCTTTATCCTTATAGGATTTTTTTTTCTTAAAAATTAAAAATATAATAATTATATTAAAATATAATTTTCTTCTTTTTGGTTTTTTTAATTTAACTGATTGAAATTACGTAATTTTAAAAAATACAAAGTTTAAGGCTCAGTTTTATAGTCAGAATTAACAAGGAAGGCCTGCGAAGTGGTTCACTGCACTTCTGATGAAATTTGGATATATTTTAGAAAAGACAAAAATGAATGACTACGTATTCTTTTTTATCGGACCAATGTCATACTTAGGGGGTAAAACGTAGAGGTAAAAATCGTTGATATTTTTGTATGAGAGCATGTGTGAAATCTACAAAATTCAAAATTATTTTTATCTAGACTAAAAGTACACGTAAGAAGAAAAACTTTTATAACAATATTGTGTGTTTTGAACCCCGAGTTGCCACATATTTGAAATTTTTTAAATAGGGTAGAAAAATGCTCTTTGAAAAAAGTCTTCTTAAATCCGCAATTTTGGTAATATCGAAAAACCCAACACAAACCCCAACTTAAATCAAATGATGAATAATATATGTAAATTTGAAGGCTCATACAAAACTCTGATCATATCATTAAAAATCAAACATCTTGATGCATGTATTGTACTGTAAAAATAGCAGAAAAAGTTACTCAAAATTAGTTAAAAACGATGCTGCAGAAAACTGCTAAAATTAGCAGATTTTTTTGCTAAATACTAGTAAAAGAAGAACAGCAAATTTAAAACTGCTAAATATACAGAATTTAAGTTATATTTAAGCTAACTTTTAGTGAATTGAAAATAACAAATTGTACTGTAAAATCTGCGGAAAACTTAGCTAAATATTAGTAGACTAAAAATAGCAAAAATAAACTCTTATATCTAAAAAATGTTTGCTATTTTTAATATTAAATTTTTTTGTGATTTTTTAGGCTACAAATTATTTAGCAGAATTTTTGCTGATTTTAGCAGGTTAATTTGCTATTTTCCATTAACAAAAATTTAACTCAAATATAACTAAAATTCTGTATATTTACCAGTTATAATTTTGCTGTTCTTATTTTACTAGTATTTAAGAAAAAAATTTGCTAATTTCAGCAGTTTTTTTTCTGCAGCATCATTTTTAACTAATTTTTAGTAATTTTTTCTGCTATTTTTAAAGATTTATTTCTATTTTTCAAAACTTTTCTTCGTTACAAAGTATCCAAATTTTATTCAAATCGAAGTGAACTGCACCGCAAATCTTCCTTGTAAGTACGATTTTTGTCTCAAAATTTATTTAAGAAAATTAATTTTGAAGAATGCTTAAGTAAAATTTTAGGAAAATTTCATGTATAGTTCTGATTATAAAACTGGACCACAAAGGATCTTTGGAATAATTAAAATTTTTTTCTTTATTTTTTACTTTTTAATTTTTAATTCTTTTTTCTTTGGTTTTTAATATTTGGAGAATTTTGTTATAGAGACTGAATATTGGAATATGATTAAATCGATAAATATAGTCTGAATCAATAAATATGTAGATAAATAAATAAATATTGATTGAATTTATAAAATCGATGCTATCATATCAAGAAATATCGTCATAAGTAATAAATATCGATAAAATCGATTAAAAAATCATAAACATATTATGGCTTTTTAAAGCAAACAATGGATTGTTCGTTCATTTTTAGTTTTCAGGTGTCGAAAAATGGATAAAATTCCAAATTAAGGCTCCTTTCTCTCTGCTGGTCTTAGTAATAAAAATAATGTAAAATCTGGCAAATTAAGTCAAACTTTTAGACCGGTTTTGTTGATAGTTTTGAACTGTGGTCCAATAATTTCTATAGCTCATTTAATTTTCAAGATAGTTCATTCAGCTTTTGTTCATGAAATTTGTATTACAATTTTTAGGGTATTTAAGCCCTGTGCGAGGTGGCTAAATTTGTTCTAAACTAAATACAAATTGATAAAAGGGTTTAAAATTTCTTTAAAATTGTTTTAAAAATTTTTCTAATTTCAAAGAATCTTGTAAACCTGAATTTAATTTAGAATTAGTTTAGCCAGTTCGCACCCATAACGGACAACCTTTGTCCGTTTATATTTCCAAATTAAAGGCAAACATAAGGATTTTTTTGATTTTCTCTTTTGCATCCATAATCCCAATAAGAGCCGTCATAATAGCTACCATAGCCTTTCAAATGGCCACTTCCATTGTTGGGAATATGTCCGAAAATTATTTGGACATAAGTTAAAAGCTTCATATTGGATATCTGCGGCATATTCTCACTTTTAGGAGTTAACAAAATTGTGCACTTTTGCAAGTTCGACTACAAAATGTATAAATTATTTTTCATGTTTTCCAACAAAAAGTTTTCTTTTGCCAGAATAAATCCAAAGTAAATGAAAAAGGGAACATTTCAAAATGTGATTATATTAAAAAAATAACTATGATTCAACTCAAAATCATGGGTTTTATACATTTTTGTAGGTCCGGCCCTTGTATATTTGAAAGCTGATAGTTAAACATTTTTTTTCAGGAAGATCTCAGGCATCATCTTTGATCATAAATAAGGTAAAGAATTTCATGCATTTAAAAGACGCCTTTAAAATTAAGATAAAAAGATATGTACAATGTACCTTAAAACATACGAAATATGCACTAAAAACAGTTAATTATACAGAAATAATATAGCTGAAAATATGGAAAACCAAAAATAAATGTAAATTGTTTTTCCAACAGAAATAGAATTTAGTGATTCTCGTCAACTCCGTAAGATTTTTAAAAATATGTATTTTTGAAGAAAAAAATTTTTTTTCACCAAATAATGACAATTTATAAATTTTTAAAATTTTTTCTTTGCAGTTTAAAAAAATATACTATTTGGAATTGAAAAAAAAAACTGCACAAATATGCATTAAAAAATATAAAATATGCCCTAAAAATTATGTCGAAATATGCAAATATGCATTTTTATGCAAATATACAAAAATATGCAACAACAAATCGATTTCATTTTGTTCAAAATTTTAGAATATATTGTCTATTGAAATAAAAATATTAAACAAATTCTAAAATATGTTTGCAAGGGTTGGTAAACAGTTTTTTATACGATATTACATGAATACCCTCAATGAAAATAATGATATAATTATTAAAATGTGACAACATTTTTAAATTCTATCTTTTTTAAAGATTTTTTTCTTTAAATTGTTTTAAAAATTCTTTTCAGGAGTAAAAGATCAAAAAATTTATTTATCCTCATAAAAAAGTGTTAAGCTTTCAATTGATATAACTTTTGTCATAATTGGTCGAGTGGAAACAAAGATATATTAGTCGAAAGCTGATTACTATAAACATTTCAACATGAAACAAAATTCTTTCCACGCTTAATTGATTATGGCAAAGTGATTCGTATCTTTAGAAAACTAATATTTTTGTGCCGTAAACTTAAAAAAGGCCATTTCCTTTATCAAAATCCCTTTAACTTACTCCATTTTTACTACAGTTTCTCTATCGAATTTTCTACCGAAATCATGTAAATGTTGTGGCACAAATTGTAGAAATTGTTGCTGTTGTTGTTGTTGTTGCTGCAAATCATGTAAATGTTGTTGATGATGTAGCAAAAACTGTGAACGTTGTTGATGATATTCATATTCCTCATCCATAGATGGACTACGACTCATATTAATTAAGTGAGCTTGCATATTATTTAAAGGATGTTGATGTTGCTGCTGTTGTTGTTGTTGCTGCTGCTGATGATGATTATGGTGTAATTGTTCAATTTTAATGCTGCTTGTTTCTGTCGAGGCTGCACATAATTCACCATAGCTTTCATAGCCTGGCGAGGTGGGTGGTGAATTTGGATTATGATCATGATGGAATGTATTCAAAGGACTTTGTTGATCACTTTGGCTAGAGGTTAAATGTAGTGGTTGTTGATGACCATGTTGTTGTTGATGATTTATCTGCTGTTGTTGTAGGTATTGCTGAGTCTGTGAATTGGGTGTTACACATTTCGTTGTTTGTGTTGGTGATGTGTTGTTGTTGCTGTTGCTGGGTGAACTCGGATTCATCAGTGAATTCGTTGTATGTTGCTGCTGTTGCGTGGCATTCATTAATTGTTCCTGTTGTTGCTGTTGTTGTATATATTTTTGCATAAATTTAAATTGTTCATTATCATTATGATTAAATGTTGTCGTATTATTATTGTTATTAATTAAATGATTTGTTGGTGATGATGAGCCAGATGATGTTTGTTGTTGATGTTGAAACATAATGGGTGATATTTGTTGCTGATGTTGATGCAGTTGTTGCTGGTTTTGGTATTGCTGAGGTGACATATTGTCCATATTATGTTGTTGTTGATGATGTTGTTGCATTAACGGTGATGTTGGTGACATATTCATGCTTTGGTTATTTAAAGGTGATGGTATACTATTCGTGGGTGATGTAGCCGCCGATTGTGTTAATGATGATGTTGATGTATTTAATAATTGTTGTGTTAAAGGTTTAATATCTGATTTTTATAGAAATCCCCATTATTAATTAGTTGTATGAAAAGAGATAAGAAAATAAAACAAAACATAATTATTAAACATGCTGTTGCTAGTGAAAAAGTTTTTATTTCTAACTTACCATTTTCGCCATTTAATAAATTTAAATTGCCACACCCACTTTCCGCACTAATATTTATTGAATTATTTGCCGAATTTAGAGCTTGTTCGTTGGACGAGGCAACAGAATTTGCAGCAGCTTGTTTTTTGGAGATTTTTTCGGATTTACATCCTTTAGGTTTACGTTTGCGAGTCTGAAAAGAAACAAAAAGGAATTAATAATTTCTTAAAAATTAACCAATCAATCTGTAAAATTGCTACATAAAATTTCGAACAATACAGCAATTTAAATTGCGTACCATATAACGGTCCCATTGACATTAAAATTTAATGAAATTTTGTTTAAATACTAGGGTGTATCGGGAATCAGGAAATCTAATGTAATAACACTCAAACGATGCATATTACGGGAAAATACAAAAAAAAATGTTTTAGGATATTTTTTATTTTTCAACAATACGCATCATTTGAGTGCTATTACATCACGAAATTCGAAACTATTCGGGACAAACTAATATATATGTTAAAGGCGTTGCTTCGAGATTATTTATATAAATTCCATTAATTACACTATACAACTGCCTAAAACCCTCCTGTTACAATACATATTTTCTAATAAGAGTTGCTGTGCTGAATCCAAATTTGGCAACAAATACTATTTTCAATGGACCGTGTTCGAGAAATCGCGGTTTTATATTTTTGGTCGATATCCCCTTTTTTATAATAGTTTATTTAATTTTATAGATTTGTCCTTCAAAATCAATAGGTTTATTTAAAGATAATAAATCAACATAAATTGGCCTTTCATTTGAGTGTTCAAGGACATTTTACTGGTGATGCAAGGAAGTGGGAAATTATCGTTTTTTTAGTTTAATTCTTATAAATTTAATATTTGCTAATAAAAAAAACTGTTTTGCTAACACGTAAACTAGATACTTGGAATTCCATGCTATGACTCCGGAAGTATGTATAAATTTTTAACTAAATTTGAAAATCTTTGATTATACGACTTTTTAAATAAAATCGAGTTTTTTTTTGGTCAATTTATCACCAAAAACAATAAGATTTACTGTTAAATATTAATAAAATGATAGTTTAAGTTGAACCAATTCAAACAATACCAACATTTCGCCCGCCTTAACATTTGGTGTTAAAACTTAAGGGAGGTGGAAAGGATCTACTCCGCAGAATTGAAAGGTTTCAGCCAATTTCTGCTCATTATGGTGTCTAATTAATGCAAATTTAGAAAGTGATAGCATTGAATAATAACCCAAGCAGAAAAATACGATCGGCACAATGCTGGCAAACCAAAAACTAAATATCTAAAAGTAGAATGTTTGTATGTGTCTGTTTGATCACTTCTGAAAGTGAAAAATAATAACAAAAAGCTGAATAGGAAAGAAAACTATGAATTAGCTACTCTAAATTCAAGGCCTTACTTTGTTTAGATGGCTAAGCTGTCGAACTTTAGTATAGTTACGTTTGTAATGACTCGACTCCTACAGCCGACGCGTTGTTGTAAAATTATCATATAGAGACAATCTGACAAAAAACTATTAACAATTAACACAATTTAATGGTAAATCACTGATGAAGCCTGTCCATAGCAAAAAGGCAGAAACTAGATCTAGTCTGAATTGCAAATTAATGTGTTTATAACTTTTAGAGAAAAAAGGTTTATTCTTCTTCTTAACCTCAAACCTAAAATTGACAAAATGCATATTAATTACAATATTAATTTCAGCTAGTCTGTATAATGTTAAAACAACACTGTACTAATATATATTATAAAAATGCCCTGTTGGCAGTCCGACTCCAATATAGACAAATTGCCTGCTCTTAAACGTAAAAACCATACGTCAATGTGGCTGCATTTGCGAAAAAGGAGACAAGGAGGAGATTAAAAGATATACAAAAAATCTGAAAGCAGAATGTTTGTACACTTAAATTAATACGTCAGTAGAAAAATCTGTCAAACGGGTTTTAAATCGATTTGACTAATTTTTAACAAATTTTTAGTTGAATTACTGATTTAACTAAAGATTTTAATTATCTTCATTTAATACTATACTAAAAATCCTCAGTACTTTAATTAGTTTTGAGTGTTAATTTTCAAAACTATTTATAACTAATTTTTAAGAACCCATTCGTTAAATTTTACAAAATTTATTATTAAAATACAGTATTTTCATGTTTCTGTTATTACCCGGTAGATGGCGCCACCAGTTTTCCGAAGTTTTAAAGATGGCGCTATTTCTTTCCCTACCGATTTTTTAAAATGCCCCATATCTCGAAAACATAGAGGGATAGAGCAAAATTGACGAAAATTTCGACTACCCATAACCATATAATATCCCAGTGAAAGGGGTTATCTCTAACAAAAAATGGAACATGGTGGGGTCTTGGACCCTCGGGAATTTCTAATTAAAATTTTCCACTTCATAAAATGGCCCACATCTCGAAAACTAAGCGAGATAAAGCAAAATTGATAAAATGTTTGCTCCTTTGGAGTGGACCAGACCCGGGGAGGGTCCCGAGACTTTAATTTGAACAAATCTTACGACTCAGTATAATTACAAAAAAATTGTAGTTTTACTAATTTCCTACTTAAATTTAATTTTGTTAAATTTAACAAACGAATTTGTTAAAATCAACAAATTCTATTTTAAGCCAAAAAACAGGAATAAATTTTGTTAAAGTAACAAATTTTTCTGTTCAGCCAACAGACTTATTATTTTGAGTGCAGTTGTTGTGCCAGAAAACATTGATGCTGTGCATCAACTGATAACCCAAGTAAAAAAGTTTTGATATAGTCATATATTATAATATAAAATTTTGTATAATTATATATTGGAACATATATACCAATATATAATTATATAAAATTTTACGAAATTATATCCTAAATATATAATTATATCTTGTTATATATTGCACAATATATAGTGCAACATATTACAATATCCAATTATATATAGACTGATATATAGTTACATATGCCTCATATACTTATGTATAATTGTATCGAATTATATACGATTATATCTAGTTGGATATGATTATATTATATTTGATACATTTGGATGAGGACAAAATCCGGATAAAATTGTATCAAACCATATCTTAATTCATCAAATTAGATATAATTGTGTCAAATTAGATCTAATATGATCATAATACGATCTAATTTGATACAATTAGATGTTCTCATTTTTCGGATATTATTATATATAATATCAAAAGACAAATAATTTTTTTTAGTAGGGAATGCAAGATCGTCATGTGACATACTCTGAAATTGAGGCTACCTTAGGCATAAGTTCCACAAGCATAAACAAAATATTGCTGGAAAACTTTGCCGTAAAAAAGATTTGTTCTCGTTGGATTCCTCATAACTTAACTATAGCTCAAAATGACGCCCGGGTCGATTAATGCCAACAAATGATCAATAAATACAATAGCGGTGCTTCAAAATTCGTGTATAAGATCATTACAGGTGACAAATCATGGATATATTCATAAGAGCTTGACTGTATGGGTGTTTCATGATGAACGAAATCCAACAAAAATGAGAATACATGGACAGACAGACGAACATTGTTAAATCGAATACTAAACGGTGGGTCTAGGTCCAATATTTTTTGCTGTTCAAACTTCAAATTAGATGTTTTAGGTTAAGTTTTTTTTTTGTGTGCAATAATCAGTTGTTTTTAAGTTCTTTTTCTAAATTTATAAAATTTTTTACCTGTATAGTATCCTTTTTCATAGTCAATGGCCGTTTAACACTATGCAATTTATAATATAGTCCACAGGCATTGCAAACGGGTTCACCATTAGGATTACGACGCCACAATGAAGTCTGGGTAGTCAAACAATTGGAGCATGTTAAACCAGCACGACGGGAAGCACTCTAAAAAAAAGAAGAAAAAAATTAGTCACACATTTCTTTATAAAAATTATAACATAATCATAAAAAAACAAAATTTTTGAATTTATATTAATTTTTTTTTTTTTCAAACCAATGACACCTACCAAACGTCGCGAAGTAGCACGACTAACAACATGTTCCTCTTTGGCAATGGTAGCTGTGTTGCTGTTGTTGTTGCTGTTCCGATTTGTAACATTATACGGAAAGGTCTTATAGAAATCCCCGCCTGATTCAGCGGCCACTGTAATAATAGTGATTGATTGTGTTGGTTAATAATTAATTGAGTTTTTTTTTTGCAAATCTATAATTTTTTTAAATTAATTTACTACAAAAGCCTAAATCATTAATTTATTAATAAAAAAAACACAATATAATTATTATATTATAATAAATTCAATTAATTTTATTTCTTTTTTCAGAAGCGAGAACGTTGATTTTTGTACCTAATTTCTGTTAAGGACAAAGGATTTCTATAAGATTTTTCTTCTTAACAATTTTAAATTCAAAAATTTTGTTTTTTTAATTAATTTTTTTAAAAACAGTTACCAATCTTCTAGGTGGTTTTATTAAGGGACGATTCATTCCGTTCATTTTATGATAAAGACCACACGCATTGCATAAATAGTGACCGGTATTATCACGTCGCCATAATGGAGTTGAAATCGCACCACAATTGACACATTCTCGCCCCTCCGTAAAAAAATCGGCATCAAAAAATGCTTCAAATATTAAAAAAATATATAATAATCATAATGATTGAACAAAAATTTGTTGAGTTTAATTTTTTTTTTTATAAATTTTCAATGGAAAGAATAAGTCCTATAAGTTTTTTTTTGTATAAAATTTGTATAATTTTTTGTGGTGTGATTTGTGTAAAAAATTAATTGAATTTATTATAAAACAATAAATAATATGTATTTAAAAAAAGTATAAAATATATGTTTATAAAATAGAAAAGTGTAGAAAAAGTGTAAGTATAAGTAAAGTAAATATTGCTAAAAATATATTTCTAAAAATATATACAAACAAAATTTTAAATAAAAAATTTTAAAACTTTGGTCCCTCGAACTGTAAGTAGGTTAAATTTATGAGTACATCTTCATGAACATTAGTATATCAATATTCAATATTAATTTTTTTTAAAATTATATTATGGTCCTTCGACTGACGACATAAAGTCATAGTCGTATGTTCTAGTTATACCATACACCACTATGTGGTCAGGGAATTATAAGTTTGTGCTGATGTTTGTAACACCAAAAAATATTGGTCCTAGACCCACCTTATAGTATACTATCGGCTCAGAATTTCTTTTTATTTCGATTTAACGATGTCCGTCTGTCCGTCCGTCCGTCCGCCTGTCTGTCTGTCTATCAGAGCTTCGAAAAACTTAATTCAATTTAAGCTTAATTCACTAAAAATTAAATTCAGATTTTAAAAAGATTCATGTACCATTGCCTTAAACCATTCGTAAAGATTTCATTCATAAGCTTCATTCCCAAAGCTTTAATATGAATTGAATGAATTCCTAACTTGAATCATTCAAATCGCATGTTCATTCACCATTTTACTAATTGAATGCAGAAATTTTATTACCATTCACTTAGTGCAGTGTAGTATGAAACTAACATATAATCAAAACCAAAGCATACAAGCTGTAACAAAGCATACGATACTATTTATTTCTGTTAGATGAATTTTAAACGTTTTTCATTGTTTAATATTAATAATAATATTTCAGCAATTACATACAAATTAAAATTATTCATTTGATTAAGTGAATGAAAACAAATAATTTTTCATTCACTTTTTTATTAAATGAATTCAGGTAAATTGGGTTTCATTCAGTTAGAATTCAGAAGAATCAAAATAGAATGAATTCATATAATTTTAAGCTATATGGAATTAAGCTATCGAATTAATTCCATAAGAATGCTACTAGGGAATGAAATTTAACCCAAATTTCATTAATTTTTAAAAAGTGAATGAAAGAATTAAGCCTTTCAAACCTTTGCTGTCCATGCATTCTTGTGCGCACTCTACAGGTCGCAAATATTAAGATATTTTATGAAACTTGGTTCACCGACTTATGTCGGCCCAAGGACGACGCCTATTGATTTTGGTTAAAATCGGTCCATGTTTAGACCTAGTGCCCATATAATGGTCCCCCCAAAATTATATTGTTTATACGCTGCAGATCGCAAATATTAAGATATTTTGATCAAATTTGGTACACAGAGATAAGTTGGCCCAAGGACGAATCCTATTGATTTTGGTGAACATCGGTCCATGTTTAGACCTAGTGCCCATATAAGGGTCCTACCAAAATTATATTGTTTATACGCTGCAGGTCGCAAATATTAAGATATTTTGATAAAATTTGGTACACAGACCTATGTTGGCCCAAGCACGAAGCCTATTGATTTTGGTGAACATCGGTCCATGTTTAGATCTAGTGCCCATATAAGGGTCCCCCCAAAATTGGCTTGGTTACAAACTGCAGATCGTAAATATTAAGATATTTTAATGAAATTTAGTGCGCTGACTCACATTATAGAAAATTTTGACGCAAGCCCCATTTTAAGCCATTCGAATTTCGGATCCAAACATTAGTTGGCTTTCACCCAGACTGGTGTAGGGTATTGTATTGTCGGCATGCCCGACTTTAACCTTTTTACTCGTTTTAAATTATATTTCTTAAAAAAACAAAAAATTGTAATTACATATTTGAATTTAAATAAAGAACAATTAACTAACTAACTTATGGTCCTTCGGCCTAGTGGAGTGAAATAAAAATATATTGGAATAATTTTCTTAATAAATAAATAATTGGTCGACTTGAGCTAAAATTTAACACAGTCGAAGCCAAGGTGTTTTGTAGCTTAAGTTTTAATGATAAACCACACTTGTGCCGCGAGGTCCCAAACTAAAGGCCCCACCAAGCCCATAGAAAAAACTAAAAACTAGTTTTAATTACGAAATTGATTATAATTATTAAAATTTTAGTTGATTTTGCACCTATAACTCAAATGATACTATTAATTACTAAAAATTGCATACGATTAATTGAAGCAATTAAAATATTAATTGATTCAATTAAATATTTGATTAAAAACTTTTTTTTATTTTTATCATATGTTTAACTCGATATTTTAGGTTAATTATTTTTTCTGTGTATATTTAACGAAGTCGAATTAAGGAATGAAGCGATGCCATATAAATATATTGAAGTACCCATATTTAACTTAAGTAAATTTTTCAAAATTCTATTAATTTGATTAATTTCTAATCGGAACTCATCGTACATAACTTAAGTAAATTAAACTCATTTCAAAAACCAAAAAATAACTTTGTACAAATAGTAACCACAATAAAAGTTGAATTATCTGTTAATCAAAAAGATTCAAAAAGGGTTTTAATCGATTTGTTTAGTGCTTGTTAAAGCAGATAATCTGAATTTTACAGGATTAACTTTTTTATTTCTAAGCGGGTATAACGAAGTTATAATTTTGGGATTGGTAAATCACATTTTGCCAGCACTTATATTATATTGTTTGTATTTTTGTAACTGGTTCTTTATAGATCTAATTGTAAGTTAGTTAAAATTTACATTTTTGTTCCCGATATCGTTTTGTTGAAAAATTGAGTCATAAAAATTTAGTTAAAAAGCGCTTCTACAAAATGTTCTCTTATACATATTTTAAAAATGTTTAAGCATTTGGAAAACTTTAAAAACAATTTAAATAAATTGGTCTTATGTTAGTAAAAACTGTAAAAAAATTAAAGTCGGGCTTACCGACTATATGATACCCTACACTGGTCTTGTTGAAAGGAAACCAATGTTTGCAACCGAAATTTTAATGGTTAGGTGTACTTAAGAGAATGCTAGGCAAATCGGAAATATAGTCGATATGTGGAATAATCTTATCATGGGCCGTTATAAGTCAATGTACCAAATTTCATCAGAATATCTTAATATTTGCGACTTTTAGCGTGCGCACAAGAACACGTGGGCAGACGGACAAACGGACAGACGGACATCGCTAAATCGAATCAAAAAGGGATTCTGATTCGTTCGGTAAACTAAAAGTTACAAACATTAGCACAAATTTATTATACCCTGTTCCCATAGCAGTGTAATGTATAATTAAATTAAGTGGAAAATTAAAGTTTGGCCCCCTATATGCTACCTTATATAACAATTCAATTTGAGTCGTTCCTGATAGCGGATAAAATTCGGGGAGAGAATTTTAAGTAAACAACAGAAATAATGCTCAAATGACAAAAAGTTGTAAGCAAGGTTATGGTAAAAAAGGTTAAACTTTCTAGTGGAAATATCAGCCGGTGCCTAACAAGTCTTAAAGTGGCCAAGGCTCACAATATAAATAGTTACCCTCGTATTTCAATTGTGTCTGGAATTTATTTGATTACCACAACCAAATAATTCGGTTAACGCAACCTAAAAAGTCTGTTACTACAATGAATCTGTGTACATTTTAACTCAGACAGGACATTTCTATGGCGACTGGGTCAAAGCATAGTCCGATTTTAACCATTTTCAAAAGGACTCGTCCTTGTTTCAAACTTATATACAAAATGTCATCCACTTCTCTATAGAATTGTGCCTGTAATTCAATTATAAGGATCCATATTTATTTATAAGTACATTAACTAAATATTTATTTATAAGTAAATTAACTAAAATAAAAAAAAAATATTTAAATAGACGGAGGAACGGATGTCGCTAAATCAACTTAGGAAGTGATTCTGAGCTGATCGGGTTTAAAAAGTTGAATTAAAAGTTAGTTTTTTTAAAATATTTTGATTGACTAACGTTGGTTTCTTACTGAATTATTAAGAGTTAACTATTAGTTAACCCAAAAATTTGTTGTTGTTTTGTATATAATTTTTTGTTTATTAGTTAAGTTAAATATCATGGCCTACGGAAAATTGGATAGCAGATAAGAAAATCAAATGTCGAATTAAAATAGCCAGAAATTCTTTTATAAAATATAAAAAAATGTTACGTAGTCGCGAAATAGACATACAACTTCGCCTCCGTATGGTTAAGCGCTACATCTGGTGAATACTGCTATATACGGAGTCTTGGACCCTGAAAACTCACCATATGAATAAACTTGAAAATTTAGAAATGTGGAGTTATCGTAAAAATATTAAGTAGGTTGAACACTGAACGTCAACTACTCCATGCGATAAAAGTCCGTAAAAATGTATATTTTGGTCACATCATCAGAAGAGAAAAATATGAGCTGCCTCTCCTTATACTCCTACACTCAACCAAAAAAGTCTGTAATGGCTATGGAAAATGTTGCTGTTATTACGGGAAATTTAACTGTTTTGAGGCCAGCGGTATTTTTTGCTAATTTTAGCAACACATGTCAATTTCTACAATAAAATTAGTAGAAAAAATTAGTAGCCGCTACTAAATTTTAGTAAAATTTATGTAAACTGCAATTCGAAATCGATTTGCTAAAATCAGTTAAAAAACTTACTAAATATCATAATTTTAGTACAATGAAATTAGTATAAATAATTAGTTGCAGCTACTAAATTTCAGTATATTTTTGTAAACTGTAATTTAAAAATGTAAACTGTACTAAAAAATAAAAAAACTGTAAAATCTTAAAAAAAAATAATAATTTTTTTTTCTTCCGATTGTACCAAGCGTATAATTACTTCATCGTACTTGAAATTTGGAGTCAAAATTGCAAACCTTTCTCCAGTTATTAGCTTTTTATGCATTGGAGATACAATAAAATTTTCTGAGTGTTATTTCCAAACTAAGACTATATCAATAGTAACAAATATAAACTAAACAAGAATTGTAAAAAATCAAAAAAAAAAATTGTTTAAATTATTATATTTTTCTGTTAAATTTAGTAATCGGTTTTGAAAAATTAGTAAAATGTTTTGCTGAAATCAGCAGCGAGAATTAGTAAAAAAATCCGTAATTTGTAATAAGAGAATAGCAAAAATGATTACTAAAAAAGAAATTGTACTAAAAATCAGTATAAAAATACAATTTTTTTACTAACTTTTTTCTCTGAGTGTAGGAAAAATTGAGGATAGGCGCGTGATTGGACGAAAGCAGATGTCTTGGTTACGCAATATCGGATCGTGGACTGGTTAATTCGGTTAATTGTAGAACTGGTCCGCCTGACGTTTGCAAATATTATACATAATATGTATAATATAACTGTGGTTCGCTTAGATCCTGTACAGGATATGCATCAAGGAGAGGGAGAGTTAAGTTAAAGTTAACCCTACAGTATGAGACCCACCGTATGGAAATATGTATCAATCAACCACAATATTTAAAAACTTAAAAAACAAATATAAATTTTAAGGGTCATATGCATAATCAATTTTTAAATTTATAAGTGATTTATAAAACAAATTTCCCATACAAAATTCACTTTATAAATGTCTTATAAGGTTTTCAAATTATTATGCATAGGCACTTAAGTCTATATTAATTGTTTTTTGTAGTACAAATGAATATTTTTAAATTGTAGCATTTTAAATATCGTTATATAAAATAAAAAAAGCCGTAGGTAAGTTACATTTAAAAAATTTTACACTCAACCAAAAAAGTCTGTAATGGCTATTGAAACTGTTGCTGTTATTACGAGAAATTTAACTGTTTTGAGGCCAGCGGTATTTTTTGCGAATTTTAGCAACACATGTCTGCTGATCTGTAGTACAATAAAATTAGTAGAAAAAATTAGTAGCCGCTACTAAATTTTAGTAAAATTTATGTAAAATGCAATTCAAAATCGATTTGCTAAAATCAGTTAAAAAACTTACTAAATATCATAATTTTAGTACAATGAAATTAGTATAAATAATTAGTTGCAGCTACTAAATTTCAGTAAATTGCTGTAAACTGTAATTTAAAATCAATCTGCTGAAATTAGCAAAAAATTGTACTAAAAAATAAAAAGACTGTAAAATATAAAAATTTTTTTCTTTCGATTGTAACAAGCGTATAATTACTTCATCGTACTTGAAATTTGGAGTCAAAATTGCAAACGGTTCTCCAGTTATTGCCGTTTTATGCATTGGAGATGCAATAAAATTTTCTGGGTGTCATTTCTAAACAAAGAATATATCAATAGTAACAAATATAAACTAAACAAGAATTGTAAAAAATCAAAAAAAAAAAAAAAAATATTTTTAAATTAGTATATTTTTCTGCTAAATTTAGCACTCGGTTTTGAAAAATTAGTAAAATGTTTTTCTGAAATCAGCAGCGAAAATTAGTAAAAAAAAATCCGTAATTTGTAATAAGAGAATAGCAAAAATGATTACTAAAAATAAAAATTGTACTAATAATCAGTATAAAAATAGTATAGTGCGATTGGAAACTGTTTACAAATTTTTTTACAAACTTTTTTATCTGAGTGTACAGAGGAAGCAAAAAACTTCCTTTTTAAGGTTAACCTTATTTTTTGTTATTGAATCAGTATTTGAAGCAAAATTTCTAACTTTTGTATTATTAGCAGAGCTTTGAAACTTACGCCTTTGAGGCGCTCGCACTTAGGGCTTTTAGAATTTTGTTAATAAAATCATCGTTTTCAGACGTAGGAGTGTAAAATTTTGCAGGAGTAAGTATTTTGATACGGTGCATCATAATCAATAAAAATTTTTGTAACTTACGGCTTTTTTTATTTCATATGACGATATATTGAAACGTATGTACTTTATTTCCTATAAAAAAGGTAAATGGAGTAACAAATGGTTACAACATGATTTATTTACATATGTATGATATAATATTTAAAAAGGATCAGACCACATTTACACAGGTTACGTAAACATTAACATAAATTACTTTAAAAGGACACTACAAAATTCTACCTAAATTCTAAAATCCAAACACACAAAATTGTGAAAACTGAGTAACTGTGAAATAATAGGAAAATAAGCATAAAATTTGTATTTTTGTGGCCACACATGCGTGTTAACAAAAATAGTTTTCACAAACAAATTATTTCAGCAACGAAACAAGAAATTAGAATTTTGTGTTTAAAAATTTTGTTTTAAAGGGGTTTTGGTAAAATTTCAATTTTGAAAATTGTCTTTAGAGACAAGAAAGAATAATTTCTATTGAAAATTTGTATTATTTTCATAAAAATTTTAAGAAACTGTACCTATTCATTCAATTAAAATTCATATTTAATTCTATAATTTGTTCATTATTTCAAAGAAATAAAAAAGTTTTAAAATCAATTATTTGAAATTTTGTTTGTTATACAATTTAAGGTCATAACCTTTTCTAAAATAATTTTCTATACACTATATATAAACCTTATCAGTTTTATAATGCATAAATATGTATGTATGTATATATAAAAAGCTACGAAATACGTGTTTCAATAATAAAATACATAATTAAAAAGAAATATATATAAAACTTACTTGCTGACAGTGATGCTGAGGCCGACAAATGTGCTGCTACTAAATTGGCAGCAGTAGGATTTGTAGCCTCAGATGTTGATGATGTAGAGCGACCATTAATAGTTGAACGTATAACATTTGTATTGGCAGCCGTTAAAGCATTATTCAATGCTTGATTAACGGCAACTGATGAAGGAGCATAACTAATGGCTTCATAGGGACTACCCCAAGCATCGTTCTGTTAAAGAAATTGAAAGTAAATTAAAAATCATACCAAATACTGCCAAGGAATCTATCCTGATGGGTTCTCTCCGATCTTAATGAAATTCGCATACGTTGACAGATGAGACAACAAATAATGGACAGGTTTTTTTTAGTGGCCCAAACTTATGTTTAGGGATAAACAAAATCGAGTTTACAAATTAGCCAATTTTTTTTTATTCTAACATTATTTTTTATAATTTCAAAATATGTAGACCAATTGGGTATCAAATGAAAGGTTTATGGAACATGTATACCGATGCATGAAATATGTCCGAATTTGTACAACACATACATATGTATCCGAAATTTCTTTTTAACACCATTATTCCAAACTTTATAACAATGACAAAATTGTGACAACACAGACCATTCACCACAGTGTTGTCACAATTTTGTCATTGTTATAAAGTTTAGAATAACACCCTAAGTTAAAATTTTTATCAGTATGTCATATGTCAGACTATAACTTTGTTTGAGAATGAAATTGAAAACGTAAATTGCTTTTCCATAAAGAATTGGTATTTTTGAATATTTTAATTAGATATTTTAATCGAATAAATGCAACTTTCAAATATAATTTATTTATAACTAAATAATTTTATTTTTAGTAACTGCACTTAAAGAAATTTGTTAGTGTGTACATTAGAGCGTACCACCTTACAGGCAAAATAAAAAAAAAGTTCGCCGTACACCCTCCAATATGAAGTATTTTTGCAAGGTTTCAAAAAAAAAATTTTTTTTTGCCGAGCGTAGGGGTCGCCATTTTACATTTTTCGTTACATCTTTGACATTTACTGTCGGATCTTAAAGTATGATACATCGATGTTTTTCCCTCGAGGAGACCAGTGTTTTTCTCTCGAGGGCCATTGACCTCAAGTATCCCGTTCTAGTAGTTAGCCACCAGATCTCAGTTGCTACCACCCTAATGTACCACCTAATGTCAGAAAATTAAAGCTCGCAAGAAATCATTAAACTTTTGCTAATGAAGTTTTCCGATAAACCCAGTAGAATTTTTTTTAATATATTGGTTGCCGAACGTAGGGGTCGCCTTTTTATTTTTTTTTTTTTTCATTGCATTTTTCCTTTATAGCAAAACAGTGGTCTCCTCGAGGCAAAAAAATCGATATATCACACTTTAAAATCCAACTTTAAATGCCGAAGCTATAACGAAAAATTAAAAAGGCGACCCCTACGTTCGGCAAAAAAAATTATACACATATAATTTAATTATAGGCACTGTGTGATTATAATTAAATTAAAAAATTAGAAAAATTATGAGATTTTTGAAAATTTTTAATATTGCATAACTTTGGAAAAAAAATTTTGTAATTTTTTTCTTTGGCAAAACTTCGTTATATGATGAACGAAAAGTTCTGAGCAAAATTCATCCAAATCGAAAGGGGTCGATTCCAACCATTGGTCGATGGCCCATATACATTGACATTTGAAAAAAATTCAAGAAATTGAAGAATATGAAATAAAATTTTATAGAAATACATTTTTTTTCTAATAAATCCATATACTTACCCCTCAATTCATAAATGCTTTGTAAAGTTATAGCAGGTTTAAAAAACGTCATTTTCATACAAAATTTGTTCAATAAACCTCCTATAATTTTACAAAGCGTTTATGAATTTAGGGGTTAGAGTACTGTTCTACCTCAAGTCCAAATTCTATTGGGTATACAAGTTAATAATATCGATTTTTTTGCTTGAAAAATGCATTTATTATAATAACAAAGTGAATTGATACATTATTCAAAGTATTGTCCATCGTTAGCCACTACTTTTTCCCATCTTGGATTCCGCACCAAAACAACTGCTCCGGTTTTGAGGTAAAGAATGAATCAAGCCAATTTTGGATACACTGTTCTGAATTGAAGCGTATTCCAGTAAGGGCGTTCTGCATCGATCGAAATAAATGGTAGTCAGAAGGGGCAAGGTCTGAGCTATAAAGCGGGTGAGTCAAAACTTCCCATCCACTGTTTTCCAAATAAGTTTTGACCGGTCTTGCAACATGTGGCCGAGCGTTGTCATGATGGAAGATTATTGACTCATGTTTGGTCGCATATTCTGGTCGTTTTTCGTTGATTGCTCTCTTCAAACGAATCAATTGTGTTCGGTACTGGAACCCTGTGATCGTCTGACCCGATTTTAACAGCTCATAATACAAAACACACTTCTGATCGCACCAAATACAGGGCATTACCTTGGCGCCATTGATATTCGGCTTCGGCGTTGATTTGGCTGGTTGGCCGGGCTTTACATATGACTTTTTGTGCTTGGGGTTATCGTAATGTATCCATTTTTTATCACCAGTAACAATACGATGCAAAAATGACTTCTTTTTGTAGCGTTCAAGCAGCATTCCCGACATGCAAAATCGCCTTTCAACGTCTCTCGGCTTCAATTCATATGGGACCCAATTTCCTTGCTTTTGCATGAATCCCAATGCTTTTAACCGTAGGGAAATGGCTTGTTGTGTGACTCCCAATGATAATGCAAGTTTTTCGGCTGACCAGGCCTCTCCTTATCTTCTGTGTCGAAATCACCACTTTTGAATCGCCCAAAGTTTTCAAGTTCACAAGTTTTTTGAGTTGGTGCATGCTGACCGTAAGCTTCTACCAACAATCGATAACTTTCAGCAGCCGTTTTCTTCAAATGAAAGAAGCTTATCAGACTTCCCCGCAAAACATCTTTTTTAGCCACAAAATTCGACATTATTATAGCGATTGAAAAAATGTGTGTTTACACTTTGGCGTCTATCGAATACTGAATTATAATGACAGATTTTTACCCAACAAAATACCATATTTGTTATTATTAACACAAACCGTATCATCGACCGGCCTGCAGAATGTCACATGTGTTTTTGAATAGATTTTGAGGAGAGCGAAAAAACTGTTACAAAATCTACTTTTAAGATATTTTATTGGCATCATATGCCTTAATGATGAATTTACTAAATGAGGTCGTGAATCATTAATGCATATGATGCCAATAAAATATCTTAAAAGTAGATTTTGTAACAGTTTTTTCGCTCTCCTGAAAATCTATTAAAAAACACATGTGACATTTTGCAGGCCGGTCGACGATATGTGACAGTTATGCCATATGTTGTCCAAATCGACATTATTAACTTGTATACCCAATAATATGATATTGTAATATTAGATTTTATTTGTTGTTTCAAGAAGGTTGACCATTTCATGATAGATAAGACAATTGTTTCGTGATAGATAAGACAATTGTTTCATCAGTTGTCTGCAATAAGAAAATGATGATTGGAAGACACAAACCGAGACATTATACAACGTACAAAAATTCAACGGGACGAGAATTTGAAACTTATCACTGTGGGTCTCATAGAGACGGTTTATAAGTTAACTATTAGTTAACCCAAAATTTTTTTTGTTGTTTTGTATAAAATTTTTTGAAATTTTCTTTTGTTTAGTACACTCATAGAAACAAATCTGTAAAAATAGCAGAAAAAGTTACTAAAAATTAGTTAAAAAATATGCTGCAGAAAAAACTGTTAAATTTACAGAATTTTAGTTATATTTAAGTTAACTTTTAGTTAATTGAAAATACCGAATTGTACTGTAAAATCTGCAGATAATTTTGCTTAATATTAGTAGGCTAAAAATAGCAAAAATAAACTGTTATATCTCCACAATGTTTGCTATTTTTTTAAGCTAAATTTAGTTGAATGTAAATAGCAGTCTATCCTGCTAAAATTAGCAGAAATACCCAGTGTAGAAAATCATTACCAGATATGTCGTTATGTAACTATATACCTGGTAATGGTAACTAGTTACTTGTCTTATTACATTTCTTATTACCTTTGTATGGTGATGTCGCGAAAAATAATGAGTTATGCTTACACACCAGCAAAAATCTAAAAATATGTCACTACCTATATGCTTACCAGTACTGACAAAAAGAATGAGTCTAAAAATAGACTTTCAAAAAAAAAGTTTTATAAAAAAATATATTTTTTTATTGCAAAATTTTTTGCTGATTTTACAAGATAAATTTGCTATTTTCCATTAACAAAAATTAATCTCAAATATAACTAAAATTCTGTATTTTTAACAGTTTTAATATTGCTGTTCTTATTTTACTAGTATTTCGCAAAAAAACTCTGCTAATTTCATCAGTGTTTTCTGCAGCATCATTTTTAACTAATTTTTAGTAACTTTTTCTGCTATTTTTACAGATTTTTTTCTATTAGTGTAGTTAAGTTAAAGTTAACCCTGCAGTTGAGACCCATCGTCATTAAACTAATGCAAATTTTCAAAAATTTTAAAAAAATAATTTTAATTAGGTTAAGTTTAATACAGTCGTTGAAAAAGATTCATTAAAAATCAGTTTCATAAGCATTTACTGGGTGTTTTTGTAAAAAGAATCAAACGAATTCGATAAAAAACAAAAATTAAAAACACTAATTTTAAAACGTTTGTGTTTGTCGCACAAATCTTTTAACGAATTTGTCTGATTCTTTTTATTTTTCGTTAATGAAAATATTAAAAAAAAAGAATTACAATTAAGGCCACAAGCGACAAACCACGAAATTTTAAAGCTACAGAATTAAAGAAAAATAATATTTGTGCCCTGACGCCTCAATTATAATTCATTAGTTTCCTTTAACAAAAATTTTAACTTACGTGTGTTCTATAATTACTCATTGATGTATAACGATCGGCGCCTGTTGCATTTGTACCATTAGCATATGAAGTTGCGTTGACAATACGTTGGAATGCTGGTAAAGCACCACCGCCACCACTACTGTGTGTACTTTTGGGTGAACCATAATCATCAGTGTTTGAGGCATGTGATTCATGAGTACTAACTGTTGTTGTTGTATTGGTAGTGACATGAGCACAGGTTGTTGTTGCTGTAGAGTGATGAGGAGGAGGTGATGATGTTATTGCTGACGACATACCATACTGCATACCATTGGCTGCCGTTGCTAGTAAAGGTGTTGCATAGACTGAACTGCAAGTTTTCAAGAAAATAAAAATTTAATTATACATTTATTTATTATTAAACGAACTTTATATAATCAAAGTTCTTGTTCAGATTATGCTTTTTATTTGTACATTATTCCTCTTGTATGTTTTTGTAATTTATTTAGTTCTATTATTTAATCTTAATATTTTTTTCTTTTTAATTTTTTCTAATTCTATGATGTCATCTTTGAAGTATGTATTCTGATATTTTTATTTACCTATAGCAGTAGTTTTTCAAATACATATTATTGTAATTAGAAAAAAACATTTTTTTTCTTTAGTTTTATACTTTGTTGTTAAAGTGTTTTATTATTTTTAGTTTATTAGTAGTTTTTAATTATACCAGGGGGTATACATTAAGGTGTTTTAAGAGCCCGTGGTTTCCTAAAAAATTTCACACACGAATGAAGAGAAAAACACAAGGAAAATTTAACAGTAAACGAGATAAAATGAAGGAAGTTGGGCAAATAAGAAATTTAATAAAAACGGTTTAACAAACAACAAACAAAAGTTAAAATAATAAAAAAAATAATTAAAATTAATTGTTTATTATTATTTATTTCACTCATAAGAAACAATAAAAAAGTGCACTGTTAATTTTTTCGTTATCCTTTTGTTTCTCTTATTCTTCACGGGAATTAACAGGATCACTATCCATATAAACTTTAAGGGAACCGAAGAGTGTACTTTTTTGTTTTGGAAACTCTTTATTTAGCCTTTACCCTCTTTGATTATACACAAGTTTCTCTGTTAACGATTTCGTTATTTCATACCTCTGCAGTTTAAAATACATAATTTTGGTTAGAAAAAAATTATTTTTAAATTCTAAAATTGGTTTAATTTGAAATTCCCAATCAGCTGTGTCGTATAAATAAATTGTAACATATATCATAATTTCTAATAAGTTTTTTACGAGGAAAGAGCAAATTGGAGTAAAGTTGCCCCAATTTAGTGGAAAACTAATCTACTCGTAGCTCCAAAAATATACTAAGAAGTTTTGTTAAGTTTCTTTTGTAGAATCTATTCCATAGAGATGTTCGAAGGATTTTTCCAAATATTTTTGCCCCCTATTAAATTAATTTTCGATTAATAAAGAAAATGGTCAGTTTTATAGTCAAAACTAAGAAAGCATTCATCTGAAATTTCTCATTTAAGAAATATTTAATACAAAAGTCGTTTTGTTTATAAAACTGACTATAAAACTGTCCCTAAAACTAGTTCGTTCCTTTTAAATCACATTTTTTGAAAATATATTCAGGGTTCGGAAAACTACACAAAACTTGAAGAAGAGTTAATATTGCCTAAGAATCCAATCTTGTATCTCATCTAATAAAAAAGAATAGTATAGATTCGTCAACCCCTAAATTTGCAGAAATTTTTCTACTAAAAAACAACAATTTTCACAGAACATTTTTGCTATTAATAAATTTGTTTTAAAACCCTTAGCCCTCTAATGTCCTAAGTAATTTTTGGCTAAATAACAAATTTTTATTAAATCCATTAAATCAAATCGATAGAAAACATAATTCAATGCGGTTTTGCCTTCAAAGTATTTTTACAACGAACGATTTTCAAGCGAGAAGGATGTAAAGCCAAACTTTTGTAAATTTCAAAAAGTCAAATTTTTAATATAGAAAAAATATTTTAAAAATCGCCAAAAATATACTTACCTCCTGTAATATATATTTTTGGTAACTAAAAAGTACTAAAAAGTTCTAAAAAGTACTAGTTTCTTGACTAGTAATAACAAAACCAGTTCTCAAAATAATCATTTTGAACCAGTTGTGTACTACACTCAACCAAAAGTCTGTAATAGCTACTGAAAATTTTGCTGTTAATACGGGAAATTTAACTGTTCTGAACCCAGCGGTATTTTTTGCTAATTTTAGCAACACAAGTCTGCTGATCTGTAGTACAATAAAATGAGTAGACAAAATTATTAGCCGCTAATAAATTTTAGTAAAATTTATGTAAACTGCAATTCAAAATCGATTTGCTAAAATCAGTTAAAAACATGGATGGTAACCGACACAATGCGGTTATCGGTAAGGGTAACGCTATTTTAGATTATTTCGGTAACGGTATTTTAAGGGTAACGCTATTTCATTTATTTCGGTATCGGTATTTCAGTTATTTCGATAACGGTATTCTGTTTATTTCGGTAACGGTATTTTAGGGGTAACGGTAGTCAGTTGAAAGGGGTTTGAATCGATAATGGTATTTTAGCGGTATTGCCTGCCAACCCTGGTTATTACCTTTTTATGCATTCAGTGTTGCCATTTCAGTGCTTTTCGGGTATTTTTTGGTGCTTTTTTCCTTCCCGTACCCGGTGATTTTTTACAAATACCCGTTTATAAAAAGCCGGTATTTACAGTGCTTTTTAAGATTTCTGGCAGTGCTTTTAGTGCTTTTTGTACAGTTTATATTTTTGGTAATTGTTCTCCTTTCAATTTTTCTTGAATTTTTTGGCAAAATTGTAAAAATAATACGAAATATACAAAAAATACATTGTTGCACAATGTTTGTAGTACAATTTTAAACAACAACTTCGTTATATTCAAACTTCAAAATTTTGAAATATTAATTTGGTGCTTTTTTACCCCTTTTTTGGTAATTTTTTGAACCTTTTTTACACGATTTTACAAAGCTAAAATGTGTTTTTAAAATCTTGACTTAAATTTTTCAAAAAATTATTATCGTGCTTTTTTACCCCATTTTTGGTTAATTTTTTACCATTTTTACCCGTTTTCAAATTGCTCACGGTGCTTTCCTGCCTTCAAGAGTTGGCAACACTGTATGTATTAGAGATACAATAAAATTTTCTGAGTGTTATTTCCAAACTAAGAATATATCAATAGTAACAAATATAAACTAAACAAGAATTGTAAAAAATCCAAAAAAAAAAATTTAAATTAGTATATTTTTTTTGCTAAATTTATCACTTGTTTTTGAAAAATTAGAAAATTTTTTTGCTGAAATCAGCAGCGAGAATTAGTAAAAAAATTTGTAATAAGAGAATAGCAAAAATGATTACTAAAAACGAATATTGTACTAAAAATCAGTATAAAAATAGCAAAGTTCGATTGGAAACTGTTTACAAATATTTTTACTAACTTTTTTATCTGAGTGAATTTAAATAAGATCTTTTTAGGGACTATTTAATAAAAAATTAGTGTTTTCAAATAAAAATAAATAAATTTTTTATTGTGAATTGAATTGAGGTGCAATTTCAAGCGGTACAGTACTGTTGCCAAAGAGTCACTGCAGAACTAGTTTGGTAAATATCTCATAAGTACCAGCACAGATGCCTGTTTTTCTTCTTAAACCAATAATTTTGAACCAATTTTGTACATACTGGTTTTACTGAGAGACCATTTCGAAAGATTAACTGCCTGTTTTTATAAAAAGAATCAGACGAATTCGTTAAAACATTTACGTAAAAAACCCATACTTAAACAGATTTATCTTTAAAATTTTTTTAGCCGCATTTGTTCTACATAGAAGTCGTAACAAATTTGTGCAAAATTTTTGAAAGAAAAACGTTTTTAAATTAGTGTTTTCACACAAATTTGTTAACGAATTCGTCTGATTCTGAACCTAGTAAATATAAATATTTGTTTTGAAATTCTAGTTTTGTTTTAAATTGTTTTTTAATAATATAGTCAGAGTTTGCAAGTACTAAATTTTTCATAAATCATAACCACAAAGTGCCTATGCATAATAATTTTTTTTTTGCGTCCCTATATTCCACTGGGAATTAAAGGATTAAATACTTATTTATATAATAAATTGAAAACATTATCAACACATTTATAAAATGAATTTTGTATGAAAAAATTTGTTTTATTAAACACTTATAAATATTAAAAGTGATTATATTTATGACCCAAAATATTTTAAATTGATGTTTGCAGGGTTAAGAGCGAAATTCACATATATTAATCCCTATAATATTTATGTGAAAACTCGATACAAATCAATTTAAGCACTTTTAGTGAAATTTCATAAAACTCAAATTTTTGCTCAAAAAGTACTTTCTTACTCCCTAACTTACGGGAAAACTTGATAAATAATTTTGGGGAGCCTGATCCGGAATTAAATATGCCCAAATCCCAAAAGGTGATGTGATAAGGGTTTTAAATATGCTAAAATCCCAAAACTTATTTAAGTTTCAAGACAAAACAAAAAAAAACTAAAAACCAGAGAAATTCATTTTGGACTCCGGAATCCCATCCCTTCCAATATGAGATAAATCGTGATTTAAACCTTTTGAACATGTTTTTATAGAATTATCCTATAAAATATGTGGCATAAGGAAAAAACTACTTTGTGCTGATGTATGTTACTACCAAAAATACTTTCACCTATTCATTGCACCGTGACTTGAAATTCTCTTTCCGGAATTTGATCCGCTTCGCAGAGTATTGTACTGTGGTGTAGAGTTTCGTATAGTCAGCAAAATGACAAAACAAATTGTGGTAAATTTTTTGTTGTTATTTTTGTTTTTTCTTTGATATTTTAAATATATAATAACGCTCCTAGACAATAATTCTCATTGAGTTCGGAACGATGTCCACTGACGATGTCCTTAGGCAAGAATGAAATACGATTATTTTTTACGTACATTAAGTTGATAATTATTTTCGTTTATTTTTTGTAAAAAAAAAAATGCGGTATGCCTTCAAAATTTATCACTTGGCTAATATTTTCAATACTACAAAATTTGTTTTGTCATGTTTACTTGAGTTTAGTGTTCCTTGTTTTTATGTTTTGTTTACAAACAAAATTTTTTTAATTTTTTATTCTTTATTTTCAGCACAAGATCAGGGACCACCAACATAAATATGTAAAAATTGAAAGACAATACTAACACTTAAAATGTTTTTGCATAAATAGTAATAAAATTACAATGATATACGCTTTAATTAAATATCTGCACCATTTCCAAAACAACAACTTATGTTTGGCAAAAAAAAAAAAACTTTAGCTTCCCATGAAAAAATGTTTGCCCGAGTAAAAAAGTTTTGATATAACCATATATTATTTTATGTAATTGCATATAGTAAGTTATAGTTACATATGGCCACATATGCTTTTAAATTCAAGCAGATATACTTTTATATAGTCATATGTTAGATATTTTTTCCTCAAAGGTTTTAATATGGAGACATATGTGATTTTATATTATTACATAATGGCCTACATATAATTGCATGTGCTATATATAAGTACATAAAGTAACATATTACAGATATAATTACGTATACGTTTATATATAATTTAGTATGACACTATACATAATAATATAAAACTATATGTGGAGCCATATAAGAAATATTTCATAATTTGTGTTAGATATGATTATATATTGACGAATAAGAACCCATATATAACTTAATATGGTTCCATATCCACAATATTTCATGATTTCTTTAATATATAACAATATATATTGTTATATATGTTATATAACGTTCTTTATAACATCATCTATAATTATATATCATCCCACATAAGCAATTATTTCAAAGTGATTTTATATAAAAATATATAAGGTCCATATAAAACCGTATTATATTATATGTGGTTCTATGTTAACAATGATTTTGAACTAAGTTTAGATTTAGTAATTACTAGGGATTGGCGCGTGACTAGAAATGTTCGTGAGTCACGTTATTCAGACGTGATCGTGAGTAATAATTACTATACTCAAGTGATTCGTGCGTGAGCGTGAGTAAGAATAACCCGTGCATGATTCGTGTGTGAGTTTATTTTTTGCATCATATATTTTTAGGCATTTTTACTATTTTGTAATATTTTACTATTTTTCTTATATCTTGGTTGTATAACATAATCCTATTAACTTTAAAATTTCAGTCTTGTTAACTTTATTTTAAAATTACTAAAAATAAAGAAAATTTTGTTCATGTTTAATGCACTGTCATGGTAAATCTGGATAAAAGTAATGGAAGATTTATCGAAATTATAGGATCTCCAGCAGATCTTTGGGTTAATCATTATAATTGTAATTAAAAAAAAAACAATTACAAGAAATTGAAAATTTTCAATTATGCCCTAGTAGCAAAAAATACTAGTTCAGAACCAGTTATGTACTAGTTTATTTGAACCAGGCAACTAGTACGAGTTCTGCCGCCTCTCCATACAAACAACTGTAGAATTTAACATAGAGATGTCATAGGAATGGGGGCAATTATCGCCAAACGCTCACTTCGGTACTAGTTGTAGAACTAGTTTGAAAATTACAATTTAAGGACGAAAAATAGGGAGCAAAACTGGTGCTAATGTAACACTCGCGGAACCAGTTCTGAAGTGACTCTTTGGAAATAGTACTGTACTAGTTGGTTAAGACCTGAATAATATATATAGAAATCAAAGATTTTTCTTTGATGAAACGTAGATTAGACCGATAGTTTCCTTCTACTGAGATCATTAGGTCCATTTACCTAACGGAATTTAAAATATTTTATGTTTACGATTTCTAATCACAATAAAAAATGTTAAGTGTTTATTTGAAAACTCAGACCATATTAGCTGTGTTTGTGCGGCAAGCTATCAACGTTGGCGTATGTCATTCCCATACAAATTTTACATTATTTAGTAGCGTTAACAGTTAACACTAAACGTTGGCTAATGTCAAATTTATATGGGAATGACATAAGCAAACGTTGATAGCTTGCCACACAAACACAACTATTATTAAAAAACAAATGTAAACAAAACTAGAATTTCAAAAGTAGATGAAATGTAATTGAGTTTTTTTAATTTCAATTACATTTATTTGCAATTGTAATTGAAATCCCCCAGGTCTGATCTCCAGATATTGCATATCTTTTTTATTTAAAAAAATAATTTTTGTATATTGTTAGATGTGGTCATATATAATATGATCTAAAGTATAAGGTAAATTTTTAGATATAATTGTATCAAACTATGTCCACTTTTATAACATTTTATATAATTTTATATAAAAAGGTATAATTTGATGTAATTGGATGAGGACAAAATTCGGATACAATTGTATCGAATAGCATAAAATTGTATCAAATTGTACCAAATTGTATACAATTGTATACAATTCGATACAACAAGATACAATAAGATGTTCTCAATTTTCGGATATAATTATATCTATTTACATAAAAGATTATATATAATTAAATATAACTTCATATGGCTCCATATCATTTTTTTTTACTTGGGTGTTCAATTTAATTCGTAAAATTGATTAATTTAATTTGATAAAACAAAGTCTAAATATATCAATTAATATATTTTTGAGTATAATTTGATACAATTGTATCGGGATTTTGGTCTTATATTATTGATATTTTTTATGCATTTATATATAATTTATTTCATTTAAATATGATCATATGCATTCATATGTTACACCGTATAAGCATTATCTTAATATATAAAAATCGAGTATACAATTATAAAACTTTATCTAATTGAATAAATTTGATTAATATTGAATAAAATTATTTTTTCGCGGTTTCTTTTAAAATGCTGTTATGGTTTCTGTAAAAATTTAAGCTAATACTAGAATTTTAATGTTTACTGCAAATTAAAGTAATACCAAAGCATTTTTTTTATTTCCGATTCAAAATCTAAGAATACAGCCCTCTGCAGAGTGGCTTTTTCTTAGAAAACTTTTCTGGAATTTATGGAAACTGATTACCCTGAATTTAGTTTGCACTCGAATTCAAAATTTATTAATTGAAATTAAAAATTTATTAATATTTTCCAAATTATAATTGTGAATTTTCGAATGGTTATTTTATTTAAGTTCAAATTGCAAAAAGTGTAATGGACGGGTTTGTTTCCCTCCCGATTTGTAAAATGGCCCATATCTTGATAACTAAGAGAGATATATCAAAATTGACGAAAATTTCGACTACCCCTTGTAACAGTCCCGTGAAAAGGTTATCTCTATCCAAAAATTGATATTGGTGGGGCCTTGGACCCTAGGAAATTTTTAATGAAAATTTTCCACTTCATAAAATGGCCCATATCTCGAAAAGTAAGCGAGATATAGCAAAACGGACAAAATATTTGCTGCTTTGAGGACCAGATCCGGGGACGTTCTCAAGGCATCATAATTGGAACAAATTTCAGAATCAGTAAAATTACAAATAAAACTGTAGTTTAATTTTTTTTTTTTTTGCTTAAATTAAGATTTGTTAAATTTAACAAAAAAATGTATTAAAATAAATTAAATTTTATTTTAAACCAGAAAAACAAGAATAAATTTTGTTAAAGTAAAATTTTTCTATTGAAAAGCTATTGAAAGACATTTAGTAAAAAAAAAACATTTTTTAATAACTGATTTTTTTTATTTTGTTTATTTATTGTTAAAATCAAATATTTTTACCATTTGCAGATGTTATCAAAACCACATACCCAATAAGTTAAAAATCATTTTGAAAATTAACACTCAGAGTTAGTTAAAGTATTGCGGATTTTTAGACTCATAGAAATAAATCTGTAAAAATAGCAGAAAAAGTTACTAAAAATTAGTTAAAAATGATGCTGCAGAAAAGCCTGCTGCAATTAGCAGATTTTTTTGCTTAATACTAGTAAAATAAGAACAGCAAAATTGAAGATGGTAAATTTACTTAATTTTACTTGTATTGCTACGAATAATTTGAAAAATTTTTGACGATTAATCTAATAAAATGAATAAATTAAAAATAAAAAACTTTTTAATGAAAATTTCTGGAAAATTGAAAAGGAAAAGTAATACTAAAAATTGTAACCCTATAAATAAAGTTCAATTCCAGCCCTGTTTTCCAGTTTCAAGGCTTCAATACAACTTTCATTATATTTTATTTCAATAGCATACTCCAGCAAAAGGGAAACATAAATTCAAGTTTGAAATATTTTTGTTAAATAAACAAGTGCTAAAATTTGAAATCTACTTTAATTCAAGGAAAATTTAAAGCTCTTGAATTTTTAAAACCTATGTGCTTATTGGGTAATTGACAAAAAAATGTATTACAAATTTCCACTTGTCGAATGGTTTTACTATCCGGGTTGTTCGGGACTGGGCTTAGCATGGATAATCGAAAACCACGGTTAAAAGAGTCATGAATTTTATTATTTTTACTGAATCGTGTACGTTAGTTTGCTAATACCATATTTTTCAGACAACAATTTAAAGGATACACTCAAATAAAAAAGTTGGTAAAAAAATTTGTAAACAGTTTCCAATCGCACATTACTATTTTTATACTGATTTTTAGTACAATTTTTTTTAGAAATCATTTTTGCTATTCTCCTATTACAAATTACGGATTTTTCACTAATTCTCGCTGCTGATTTCAGCAAAACATTTTACTTATTTTTCAAAACCGAGTGCTAAATTTTGCAGAAAAATATACTAATTTAATTTTACTATTGATATATTCTTAGTTTGGAAATAACACTCAGAAAATTTTATTGTATCTCCAATACATAAAAAGGTAATAATTGGAGAACCGTTTGCAATTTTGACTCCAAATTTCAAGTACAATGAAGTAATTATACGCTTGTTACAACCGAAAGAAAAAGTTTTTTTTTATAGATTTTACAGTTTTTTTTTATTTTTTAGTAGACTTTTTTGCTCATTTCAGCAGATTGATTTTAAATTACAGTCTACAACAATTTCCTGAAATTTAGTAGCTACAACTAATTATTTATACTAAGTTTTTTAATTGATTTTTAGCAAATCAATTTTGAATTGCAGTTTACAACAATTTTGCTAAAATTTAGTAGCGACTACTAATTTTTTCTACTAATTTTCTTATACTACAGATCAACAGACATGTGTTGCTAAACTTAGCAAAAATACCGCTGGGCTCAAAACAGTTAAATTTCCCGTAATAACAGCAAAATTTTCAGTAGCCATTACAGACTTTTTTGGTTGAGTGTATTTTTTGCGAAAGTCGTTAAAGCCGCGTTTAGATTATCACACAAGTGTGTTATACATGTCAGAAATGTGTTGTATAACGAAAATGTATAATAGTGTGAACACTGTTCGTTACATACATGTCAAAATGGGTGCACACATTTGAAAAAGCGATCACACTTTTTTGACAAGATTTATTTTTTGAAATATTTCATAAAGTTACCACTTGTCTCAATACAAGTGTTGTGTTATTCACAAATAAATATTAAACAAAGATTAAAAACAACTAGTGGTGAAAAAAAGTAATAATAGAAGAATAAATAACTGTTTTAATTTATTTGTTGTATGTGTCGATAACAGTCTGAACACTGAAAAGATTTTCTTTTATACTTTTTTGACAACCACACAATTTCAGCATACTTTTTGTCATACTTGTGTGAAGAAAAGTATAAGCACTTGTGTGATAATGTGAACGGGGCTTAATCAGTTCTATTTTCTCATTAATAGGAGGATATTTTGTCATCTGTTGCGATATCTCCATCTTCTCAAAGAACGAATGATAGAGTTAAACCACGGCTTATAATATAGGTATAAAATTAAACTCACAGCATGCCGGTTAAAAGATGTACCTGGATAATCGATAAAAGTTTATAAATAGTTTTGTAAGGCAAGGGCTCTTCGATTATGGGTAATAAATTTTGATTAAAAAGGGACCAAAGAAGTCACTTTAATTGAAGAGTTAAAAGGTTAAAATGTTCCACAAAAATATTCTTCGTAGTGTTTTACATTAAGTTCGCTGAACACATCCTACACCTAAAATGGAAGATGCGCGTGGTTTTCGCCTAAAATCCAGGTTTGTGGGACATTTGAGCGCCAATTCTGAGTAAGTACGAAATTAACCCTTAAACACATTTTAGATTTTGATTTATATCTAGCATTAGAAGTTAATTTTCAACTTTGATGTCTTGACAGACTTATAGTAGAAAGAATTTCATGACAATATTTTTGCGGAACATTTAGTGTGACATGAACTGCCCACCAAGATCGAGCGATTTCACCCCGTTACACTTTTTCTTGCGGAAGTTCCTTAAGTCGCAGATCTAGGTCAATAAGCCACCAATGACCGGTGCCCTCAAAGTCAAAATAAGTTGCGACCTGTAGTTTGATTACAAGGATCGATTCAGCAAGTGATTTTAAGTCGGTTGTTACACTGTAACCTTACAGGTACTCGTATAAATATGCCAATTTTTCTTTGATAGTTAAACACATGGGTACAAACTAGGGTATTCAATCGATTAATTGTTATCCGATTAATCGAACAATTTTGCTCAAAAATTGTTCGAATAATTTAAAATGTCCAAATTTCGAATAAAGAATAATTCGAATAATTTCATACGATTAATCGATTAACCGAAATTGGTGGAAAATTACAAAAATATTAAAAATATATAAACTTTTTATTAAAGTAAATATGCTAAAATCTCAAAACGTTTCTAAAAAATTGTGATAATTTGCTGTAGGCTTGTAGTAGGTACCTATCCGGACTTCATTCTGGTCTAAAAAAATAATCAAGGGACGACCTTTTAGAATTTTTAGAAATATTTGTTAGCTTCAACTCAATGAGAATTTCATGTTTTCAAGTAGGAGCGTTAATAAACATCTTAAATCCCAAAGAAAAAACAAAAATAACAGAATTATCACAGTTTGCTTTGTCATCTTCCAAATTGCTACTTGTTGTTGTGACTTATCTAGTAAAGTAGTTGTATCTATTTACATATAATACATTTTTAATTATTTTGTACGACTTTTTTTAACGTTGATATTAAACAAAAGCATTAATAATTATTGTAATTAATGATTATTATAATTATTAATTATAATTAATGCTCAATGTAATAAAGCTTATTTAGTGAACACTATGAATTAATAAAATAAAGGGATGGAGGTACGAAAACGTAGAGAGAAAATCAATTCTCAACAGAATTCCGATCTATATTTTACGTTTTTTATGTATTCAATGCATACGCAAGTGATACAAATTAATTTACGGGGTCTTATATTCTTCTTTAACTCTTTGACTCATGGTGGTTATCAAGGTTGCCAATTTAGCCATTTTCCGGCTAGATCTAGCCATTTTAATTTCATCTGGCCATAAAAAAATGGCTAGATTGGATCTAGCCGGAAGATTTATCCATTTTATTTTGCCCTAGCCATTTTTTATTTTAATTTTTACAGTTAATTTCATAAAAAAGTGGTTGAATTTTTATGATTTTCAAAATTTTAGTACAAAATTTTCAATTTTTAAAACTTTTATTTGGGTTCACAGACTCATGTAATTTTTACATTCGATTTAAAATCAGGTTTTTTGTAAAATTTAAATGAAAATATTTTAGAAATTCGGGAAACATTAAAACTTAAACGCCACTTTCATGAAATTCGTGTTAGAACTCTTCATTATCACTGATTTATATTGAAATTATTGGGTTTTAGCATTATTTTCTAATTTTAGCCATTTCTAGCCATTTTTTATCCGTAATTTAGCCATTTTTTCAGTTCAAGTGTTGGTATCCCCGATTTGGGTAAAATTTGAATATGTGAAAGAGGGTATAGAAAAATGAAAATATTGACAAAATCTGATCTTAATTATTATATACTTTAGTTTTAATGAATTTCAGAAGAGTTACTGAATTTATTTTTGTTCCTTTTTTTAAATAAAATTATTAAAAATACAACAAGTGTATGTATGTATATTATTTTACAGGAAAATTGTTCGATTAATCGATTAATTTTAAAATTTTGTTCGATTAACCGGTTAAGAAAAAAACCCGAATAATTATTTGCACGATTAATCGATTAAAATAAAAAGCCGATTAATTGAATACTACCCTCCAGCACAGCATGGTGTAGGATATAATAAATCACACCAATTTGGAATTCAATGATGTTTTTTTAAGCTAATGCATTATTTAATTGTAATTTTTTTTTTTTGTAATTTATGCGATATAAATGGACATGGTGTATAGCAAAAACAAAATAAAAATTGCGTAAAATTTGAACACTGTGATGTTGAGATTTTATTTCTTCCCGTTTTTTTTTTTTGAAATTTGAGGATTTATGTAAATAAATTATTAAAACGCTCTTTCCAACATATTGTTTATAGTAAAATGCAACAGTAGCTAATTTAAATATTTAGAAATTATTGAAGATTTATTATATGTGCCATTCAAATTTGATTTTAAAGATATAAAAAGACATTTATAGTTGAACCAAACAATAAAAAAGCATATTATTATAATTTTAAAATTCAGAACTGTCAATTCACAATGAGGTTTCTCAGCTAAAACAGAAGAGACTAACGCTGAATTTTATACTGACGGTTTGTGAGTTATTTTATTGTGTTGTATATAATTTTTTGAGATTTTCTTTTGTTTGATAGTTAAGGTTAATCCTGCAGTGTTAGTCCCAGCGTAAATAAAATGAAATAATATAAAAAATTAAAATATTTAATTACACTATAGGAATAATATCAGTGATGCTAATGTATTGTTTCATAAAACGATGAAGCTTGTTATTAAATTTTGTCAAAAACGATGTTATTTTAAAAATTCTCAAATAAAGCTAAAATACCTAAACGAACAGCTCGATTTGTTTTATTATTTTAAATTTTCAAAAGTCCTTTTAGAAAAAAAAAAAAAAAACTATTATAAAAAAGTGTTAAGGCATTTAAAAATGCAATTTTCTACTTAATTACGACATACGCAATTTATTAATTGCTTTATGTTATCAATTCACTATGAATGCATGTTTAACCAGAAGCCTTTTAATATTTTCATAAATATGTTGTCTAATTCCAAAACATTTGACTATGTGCGTTTTTTTTTTTTTTCTTTAGTTTTTATTATTTTTTAATTAGTACTTTGAAAATCGTTGTTTTTAAAATAATTTTTGTAGATTTAAATTTTTACTTTTTTATTATTAAATTTTAGCGCGCACGCGTTTTTTTTAGAATAAAAATTGAACTTAACACTTTAACAACAAAAAATCTTATAAAACATTTCAGTTACAGTCTTTATACTACAAGTCTTTTTTTATATTTGTTCTCTTCAGCAACAATATTTCTTCTAAAAGTTTCAGATTTTCTTAACGTTGTTTTTTTTAAGTTTTTAGAAAAAATCATAAAATTAAACACCTAGAACGTGAATGCGCGTTAAAATGCAATAATATACTGAACAGAATAACTAAATCAAATTTCAAAATCTACTTTGTAGTCTTTCAATACAAAAGAGCAAAAATACAAGAAACAGAGCTGAGCAGCAAAAGAATAAACTGCATGCCTAAAAATCTTTAAAATTCCAATAAATTTTAAAATAAAATTACTACCATACCATTGCGTTTTAGATGATAATTTTGAATATTTTCTAAACAAAAGTAACTACAAAATAAATTTAACAAAACTCGTGTTTTATCTTTAGTATATAAAATGCATAAAATAATAAATATTATGGTTTTTATCTTACAAAATTGTTTTGTGTGTTATATTCATCATAACATTTTATATAAATTTTAGTTTTTTTGTTTTATATAGGAAATAAATATATTTAATATTATCTTAGCTTTCGTTCTTTATGTTTAAAATATTTAGTTTCAGTTTCTTTTTCTTACAATTTTTTCATCATAACTATTTTTTTTTTCTTTTGTTTTGCTAAAATCATAAAAAAGTCACATACCTTCTTGAAACTTCAAACCATGCTTGAGTTATTTTCATGTTTATTAGTTTTGAGTTTTGTATACAGTTTTCAAGTTCTTTATTTTCTAGAAAAGGTAGTTTGATTTTGTCACAGCAAAAAGGCTTTAAAGTGATTTTTTTTTATTTTTGTGCTAATTTGTGTAAAATAGGTCGCAGCAATTCTAAGTAACCTAGCCATAACTCTAAACTACACTATTTCCAATTTTAATTCAGTATATTATATTTATTTTTCAAAATTTAATATCATATATTTTACCATGTTTTTATCTTTATTTTTTCAGGATTGATTTGGTGCAACCTTTGGTTAAATTGTTAAATGGTCTAAGACACGTTAACTTTTGAAAAACTACCAAAAATCCAAATTAAAACGTGTGATAATAAATGTTATTGGTTCTGAAAATTTCATATTTTTATAGCAATAAAATAAAAAATTATTGAAAATATACATCTTTGATTTTTGAAGACGTTTTAAAAAGACACTTTTTCAAAAATGTTCAAATAAATATAAAATGTAATTTATGCCTTTTTTAATCACTGGATTTTCTTTTAGATTTTTTTTTTTTTTTTGTTGAAAAATCCAGATTTTATTTTTTAATTTTCAAAATTTAATATTCTTATCCAAATCTAACACTACCCAGTCAGAAAAATACAAACGGGAAAGCGGTGGCAAAGCACTTTAACAGGTGGTACAAGTACTGGCAAAAAGTGCTTTTCCATTCACAAAATGATAACATCATTAGACAAAAGGACCGGCTGTTCAAAAAGCGCCGGAAAAGCACTGAGGAACAAAATTTTTAAACGTTGGCAAAACACTGGGAAAACTAATAAATAGGTGGTCTGGAAATATATTTTCCGAAATTAAATTTAAAAAAAGTTCACATGTATTTTTTTTGGTCCTGCCGTGATTTGAACCCAGGCCATCAGATTGGCAGACGATTGCTCTACCCACTGAGCTAACGAGACATATAATATTTGAAAGCTAAACACATAAATGAGTGATAATAGCTGGACAACTACTGGCTGTGCCAAAATGCTAGTACTGGCAAACAATTTTTTGTAACTAGTATGCCAGTGTTGGGAGGGCAAAAAAAAAGTTGGTCTTGAAGGAGCTTTCCCACAAACAAAAAAATTGATTTTATAAAACAAAAAAAATTTTAAATTAAAAAAAATCCAAAAAAAAATGTTTGCTTGCAATCGGATTTGAACTCGGAACCTTCCGACTACAAACATTTTTTAACGAAGCGTCAGCATTTTTATAAAATCATTGGTTTTCCAGTGAATTGATTTTTGTACGCCTGGTAGCATTGGCTAGGTAGCACTGGATAACGACTGGTTGCAAACCTTGGCGTATCACTCTAAGCCAATTCTTTGCCAGTGGTTTTTTTTATAAACCACCGAAATTTTTGTAAAACAAATACTGGTAAAACGCTTTTCGCAAACGCTGGCAAAGCGTCCCAAATGAGTGTTCTGCCAGTCATTTATTTTTAATACCGTGGTTACCCAGTGGTATGCCAGTGCTTGATTTTTTGTACCACTTGCGATTTCTGACTGGGTAATAATACAATGTGAAAGAAAAAATTTAAATTTTTAATTTCTAGAATTCAATTAAGCTAAATCCAAAACGGATTGACGCGGACGTCGTTAAAGCCAAACAAAAAGTGATTCTGAGTTGATCAGTATACTAAAAGGTTGGTCTAGGTCCAATATTTTTTGGTGTTACAAACATCAGCACAAACTTTTTATACCCTGTCCCGTAGCACAGTGCTTTGTCCCATAGACAAAAATCAAAAAAAAAAAGATTTGTGTCTCCGATTTCGACAAAAATATTTTTGTTGTATATATACTAAAATTACTTAATATTGTAAATATTATCCTTTCTGATATAACTCATTCTGTCTACGCCTAGAGGTCGCTAAAGTCACTAAATTGTTAATATAGTAATGAATAATATGTAATGAAAAAAGATGAATTTTTTGGATCCTACAAAAAGAATTGGTAAAAATTAATTTTTAGAGGAATCTTGAAAAAAAATTTTTTTAAATATTTGAATATATTCGAATCAAAAAAAATAAAAAAATTGTAAAAAAATCTACAACTAACATATAAAATTAATCTTTGAAATTTTACAATATTTTTGCTGGGAGCCTAAAAATATCAAAAGTTAAATGGAACTTTAAAAAAAAATTATTATTAAAATTGATTTTAAAATTTTTTTAATTTTTTGTTATGCCCTTATAATTTTATATAAGAAAAAATAAAGAAAAGAACCAATTTCTTAATTTTACTATAAAAAACAAAAATTTTTTCCAAGTATCAAAAAATGTATTTTTGTAATTTCAACTTTTATGGGTTACGAAAAAGTTTCCGACTTTCTTAGATTTTAATAAAATGTTATAATTTTTTTCCGAAAAATTGAGCTAATATTTTTTTTTTTTTTTAAGTATAAAATTTGTCAAAAACACGTCATCTATTTAATTAATAAATCCTTAAATATACCTAATATTTGCTTAAAATCCTAAAAATTACCAAAGTTTGATAATATGTTAAAAAAAAATTATGTTAATTGATTTTCATATTATTATTTTTTTTTGTTAGGAATAGACATTTACTTATTATATTTAAAAGAAATATATACCAATTTTTTTATAGAAATAAAATAAAATGTTTTTTTTAAAGACTCTTTTTTATATCTCATTCACGTAATAAAAGCTAAATATATTTCATTTTTTAATTAAATTACCAGCTGAGAAAAAAAAACAAAATCTATTTTTCAACTTTGGGAGCAAATTCACTAAAGTATTACCGCTAAAACCACTAACAGGAACATTTTTGTGGAATATTTTAACCCTCTAACTCTTCAATGAAAAGGAATTTGTTGGCCCGTTTTTAAAAAGGGTCAAAAACGACCCGTAAATTGAAGAGTTAGAAGGTTAAAATGTTTCACAATAATGTTCCTCGTAGTGTTTTACATAAGTTCGCTGAACATATCCTATACCTAAAATGGAAGATTCCCATGGTTTCTCCCTAAAATCTTCAAAATTTAAGCTAAAGCTGATTTAAAGAAAGAAGAAGAAAAATTTTTATTGAAAAATTTAACAGACACAAGGGAATCACCAGACTGCTGCAGTTTCGTCTCACCCAAAGACTCGTCAGTGGTTAGTTTATGTGTCAACTGATCAAAGTAATTTTTAGTTGTTAATTTGTCTCTATATGAAACACTTTTTGTGTATTGCCATGACCGGGGATCGAACTGGTAGCCCTCTGCACAGGCTATGACTCGTAGTATCACCTATTAACAAGATGTATTTTAATTTGAACCATAAACTTTTTCATTGAGTGTATGAAACTTTTAATAAATAAAATGAAATTTTTCATAACATTATATGAAAAATTCCATTAATTCAATGAAAGGTTTCAATGGACGAGTTCCATGCAAAAGTTCATTAACATCATGCAGATAATTCTCTCAGTGTTTTTATGCATTAGATTGTATCTCCAATTTGCTAATTTTGACTTGAAAACTAATAATATCTCAATAATAACAAATCGTCGACCGGCCTGCAAAATGTCACATGTGTTTATTAATAGATTTTCAGTAGAGCGAAAAAACTCTTACAAAATCTACTTTTAAGATATTTTATTGGAATCATATGCCTTAATGATGATTTTACTAAATGAGGTCGTGAATCATTAGTGAATCAACGAAATATAAACTAAACAAGAATTTAAAAAAATTCAACGAAATTTTTTATTTTTTAAATAACTAACAAAAATAATTGATAACTGCAAAGTAGTAGTTTGCTAGTTTTTAATTATTTTCGTATGTTATCACTAGGGCAACCAAAAAAGCTTTAAAAGCAATACTTTAAGCTCTTAAAAAAAGCTCGGAAAAACAGTAAATTAAGCAGTTGAAATGCAAAAATAAGCCCTTACACTTCATTATTTCTTCATTAAAATCCTCATAAAATTAAAATTTTTTATTTAATACAATGCTACATTCCTTGGGACTTCAGGAATCAGACAAAGTTGTGACATTCTTAAATTTATTTTAATCTGGAAATACATTAATTGCATTAAATAATTAAATGTGCTAAAATCCCAAAACTTAAACAAATTGTGAAAAATAATCTGTTGAAGGCCTAGTTGGTTATAAAAATTTTCCGTAGAAAGCGCACAATTATTTTGATGTAGTTAATTATTTTAAGTATTTTTAATAGTCTTACTGTCTGCAAAAAACAATTTTTTCTTTAAAAAAAACTTTTTAGAAAATGTGACGGGTGTGCCCTTATATGAAAAAGTCGAAAAGTTTGAAGAAATAAAACTTTTTATTGTCTTCAATTATATAACCACTATAAAGATAAAGACATAAGAAAATAATAAGACATATAAATTAATTCCAAACATACAAAGAAGGAGAGCAGAGTGTTCAGATCAGGCGCGGATAATAAATTAACTACAAAATCCTTAAAATAGTAATGATTTTTCATTTATTTCGTTTTTATAACTTTTAAAAAATTAACTTCAAAATCCGTAAGAATAAATGATATTTAGTTTAATTTCGTTTTTTTAACTGACCTAGAAATCTAAAAGGGGTTCTTTTTTTAACAAAACATTTTAAATGAAAATATTAACTGTAACAGAAAATCCGTATTTCTAAGTAATTTGTTTTTTAGATAAAAGACAACAGTTGAAAAATGTAATTATTTTAAATGTAACTGAATAATCATTTAAAAGTAAATGTACGGATAACTTTTTAAATAAACTACAGTCAGTTACTGTAATAATATTTTCAGTGTAGATATTTTATGAACTACATGCAAGAAGGGTATTAGATGTCCGAACCGGACATCGGACAAAATAATTGCGTCAATTACGGTGTGATGCCATGGTAGAATACACGAATATAAGGGAACTTTCGCAGAAAAAAATTTTAGATGTGAAAAAAGGTTATGAGAAAAAAATAAGTAAAATATTGGTAATATCAGAAATTCAAAAAATTAAATAATTTATGAAATATCTGAATATAAAAAATTTTTGACAATGAAATTTGATCACTAATTTTTGCTTATTTTTGTATCTTCGATATTTGCATATTTTTTTATTAATTCTAAATTTTTTTTTTAATTTTATTGTAATTTTTAGTTTTTGTAAAAATTATTTAATAATTAATTCCTCAATTCATAAATGCTTTTTAAAGTTATAGCAGGTTTACAAAACGTCATTTTCATACAAAATTTGTTCAATAAACCTCCTATAATTTTAAAAAGCGTTTATGAATTTAGGGGTAAATATTTTCATACGAAAAACAATGCAGGTTCTGAAATGAAAAAATTATCAGAATATCATAATAGGAATGTGCCCTACATTGTAAAATTTTTTGCAGTGCCTGTTATAGTTTTATAAGAAAAATTATTACAAATCCTACCACTTTATATTAAACCCAGAATATAAAAAATATTTCATTGTCAAAGGGTTTTCCGAATACAACAATTTCTCCTAATCTAATAGGTTTAATTTAGAAGAAGTGCTTAAGGGGCAGTTTTATAGTCAGAACTAGTCTTTGAAAATTTCTTATTTAAGAAATATTTAAGAAAAAACGATCTGATAACAAAATATATAAGAAAATATCAATCTTTGTTCTGACTATAAAACTGGCCATAATTATTGCAACTTTTAAATAAAAAAATAATTTTACAAGAAGAATGTCCTAATATTTGAAAGGGTTTCAATACGAACATCTTGAAAAAATATCTTAAATTTTACAAAAGTAAACAACTAATGAGAAAATTATCCCGATTGGTTCCTTCCAACCTAATGAAGTTCGTCAAACATCGCCATAAATCGAAGTCACAACAAAACCTCCTACTCTTACCCGGTAATGAGTTCTGTAAGAAGAAGTTAAGATAAGTAACCTCTTAATTTTCTATTATAAAACGTATTATTTTAGCAACGGCATGTGAATCGCGGTAACTCCCTAAAAAAACACTCATTGCCTCTACACAGAGAGAATTCTGCTCGACGAATTTTAATGAGATTTTTGATTAAACTTATGAAGTTTTCTTCACAAAAAATTTAAAATTTCATAGAATTGATGAAAAAGCTTCATATATTTTATGAAACAGGGGGGGGGGGCTGTAGTCCCCATAGCCCCCTTGTATCCGCGCATGGTTTAGACTATACTCATTTCAAAGTGTTGCCAAATTGATAAAAATAAAAAAATTTATAATTTTTTCCATTTATCCATCATTGTTATTCTCTTGTACACATCAGTTGATCGATTTTTATTAAAAATAAGTAAATTTTTGTTTTCTTGTATAGGTGGGTTTTACGTTAAAATACCCAAAAATAAAAAAAGGCAGAAACTGGATCTAGTCTGATTTGCAAATTAATAATGTGTCTATAACTTTGAAAAAATGTTTATTCTTCTTCTTAACCTCAAACCTACTTAATTAAAATTAATAAAAAATGCATATTAATTACAATATTAATTGCATTTGGTCTATATGACGCGTTTGAAAAAACAACACTTTACTAAAAAAATTTACAATTTTTACCAATTGTCCATAATTGTCATTCTCTTGTAGACATCAATTGACCGATTTTTTAAGTGAATTATTTTTTCCTGTGTTTGACCGATTTTTACATAAATTGACGTATTGAAAATATTAAATATTTTGCAAAGAAAAAAGTTTTGAATAACTTTGAAACCTATTTTTGCACCCTAATTGTCAACTTGGGCCGATATATCTAAATATTATATATTCATGGTAGAAGTCCCCTTGTTAGGTCCCATACTTGGTTGCTAAATTTATAGAATTATTTAAACGCTATTTAAATTAGTAAACTACCTTTACAGCAAAAACAAAACTAATAAAATAAATAAAATACATAATATACATAATATAAAAACAAACCACAAAAACCCCATAATACTCGTAATTATACAACAAAGCAATTGTTTTTCAAAATATAAACGGCATTCATTTGTATTTGTTTAATATAAAAACACATTTTCATACTGCGGGTTAAGAACTTTTAGAAAAATAACATATGTAAACAACTAACAACAAAAACCAAATACCCTAAATAAACTTTTGAAAATATGTAATACACACATCCCTCGCTTAACGCGATTTCATACAAAGAGATTTCCTTCTAACTCGTTTTACAAATAGATGCCTATCATCTCATTATACCCGTGTTTACCTCTAATAACACGGCTTTTATTGCGTTTTCCGCTACAAAATTCATCGTTTTAAATAAAATTAAACAAAATTCTCTTAACGCGGTTTTCTTAATAAATTCATTCCACAAAAACACCTCGCTATTCGAGGAAAGGGTGTATGTATACAGAAATTATACTATAAACTATTTTTGCATTTACTACTGCTGGCGGCAGACATACAAAATAATTAGTTACAACAAAAAATGTATTGTAGAAAAAGTTTTAAATAACCATATTATTTTTTCTTTAGTAACATGAAAACAACACTTCACTTAATATTAGAAAAATTACAATGAAACTAAATATTTTAAATAATTTGCCACATTAACAAATAGTTTCAGTGTAATATTATAGGTACAACAGAAATACACCCCCTAAAAAAATTGTACTTGATATTTAGGACTAGGAAGTGCATGTATTTGTAATCCTGTTTTATTTAGATAAAACGTAAAAAAGTCTGATTTAAAGCCAACTAATGTTTGGATCCGAAATTTGAATGGGTTAAAACGGACTTGTGTCAAAATTTTCTATAAAATCATAAAAAAGAGAAAATCGAAATTATAGCCCATATGGGCCATAGGTCCAAATATGGACCAAACCTATTTAGAATCAATAGGCTTTTTCCTTGGGACCATGTGAGTCAACGAACCAAATTTCATTGAAATATCTTCGTATTTGCGACTTGCAGCGTGTAAAAAAGAAAATTTTGGGGGGTACCCTTATATGGGCACTAGGTCTAAACATGGACCGATTTCAACCAAAATCAATAGGCTCCGTTCGTGGCCCGACATAGGTCTGTGTACCAAATTTCATTGAAATATCTTCGCATTTGCGACCTGCAGCGTGTAAAAAACAATTTTGGGGGGTACCCTTATATGGGCACTAGGTCTAAACATGGACCGATTTCAACCAAAATGAATAGGCGTCGTCCTTGGGCCGACATAAGTCGGTGTACCAAATTTCATCAAAATATCTTAATATTTGCGACCTGTAGAGTGTTCACAAGAATGCATGGACAGACAGACAGACGGACGGACATCGAAACCGAAATAAAAAAAATTCTAAGTCAATCGGTATACTATAAGGTGGGTCTAAAACCAATATTTTTGGGTGTTACAAACATCAGCACAAACTTATAATATCCTCTCCACGTAGTCGTGTAGGGTATAAATTTCTGAGTCATAAATTACCAGTGATACAAAAAAAATCAAGCTCTGTTATACAACTTTTTGGGATGCAGCGTTTGAAAAAAGTGTCTTGCTAGTATTTGTTTTTCTCAAAGAAACCACCGGCAAAGAATTGGCGTGGAGTGCCAAAGTTTGCAAAAAGCGGTTATCCAGTTCTACCCAGCAAAAATTGCCAACGGTAGAAAAATCAATTGAGTTGCGGCCGAGATTTAAGTTTTAATTTAATTTCAGAAAATCTGTTACCAAACCAGATTTTTTAAATAATGACTTAACAATCACTGATTATACAATTTATAAACGCAAAGTAATGGCTAAAACATTTTTGAAAATCTATTTTTAGACACATTACTTTTTTTTTTTGTAACCCTGGGGGTAGTGTGAATATTTTTCGATACCATGAACGGAAATACGAAACACAACTATTTATTTACTTTTTAAGTAACCAAATGTTATATGTGTCGATAGCTCAGTGGTAGAGTTCCCAGCGAACAAGGAGGGATCCCAAGTTCAAATCCCAGCGTGACTACGTTTATATATTTAATATATTTGTAATACACTCAGTAAAAAAATAGTAAAAAAATTTGTAAACAGTTTCCAATCGCACTTTACTATTTTTATACTGATTTTTAGTACATTGTTTTTAATAATCATTTTTGCTATTCTCTTATACAAATTACGGATTTTTTTACTAATTTTCGCTACTGATTTCAGCAAAACATTTTACTAATTAAACAATTAATTTAATTTTTGCATTAAAAATACAAAAATTGTTACTAATTTTTCAAAACCGAGTGCTAAATTTAGCAGAAAAATATACTAATTTAAACAATTTTATTTACAAGAATTCGTTGATTTTTTACAATTCCTGTTTAGTTTATATTTGTTACTATTGATATATTCTTAGTTTAAAAATAACACTCAGAAAATTTTATTGTATCTCCAATGCAAAAAAAGCTAATAACTGGAGAACCGTTTGCAATTTCAAGTACGATTGTTACAAAAAAGTTTTTTTTATAATTTTTGTTTTTTAGATTTTACAGTTTTTTTTTTATTTTTTAGTACACTTTTTTGCTACTTTCAGTAGATTGGTTTTAAATAACAGTTTATAACAATTTACTGAAATTTAGTAGCTGCAACTAATTATTTATACTAATTTCATTCTCCTAAAATTATTGATATTTAGTAAGTTTTTTAACTGATTTAACTGATTTATTCAACTAAATTTAGCTTAAAAATAACAAAACTTGTGTAGATATAACATTTTGTTTTTGCTATCTTTAGTCTACTAATATTTAGCAAAATTTTCTGCAGATTTTACGGTATAATTTGTCATTTTCCATTAACTAAAGGTTAACCTAAATATAACTAAAAATCTGTTTTATCATGCTGTTCTTATTTCACTAGTATTTCGCAAAAAAAATCTGCTAATTTAACAGTTTTTCTTGCAACATCATTTTTAATTAATTTTTAGTTGGTTTGTCGGTTATTTTTACAAATCTATTTCTATGAGTGTAAGGTGTAATGTATTGCATCGGCCCCTATGGAGCCATATTATTGTACTTTATATTGAACATTATTTAGTAATGTGTGGTTTTGCTGATTCGTGCCAAAGACAAGCTGTAGTAGCTATAACCATTCCAATCAAGTCATTTCGAGATTTGTAAAATTCCACATAAATAGGACTTTTTGCAGGATCATCGACCTTATGCCAAAATATTCATTAAAATAGGAATTTATAGCAAAATATTGAAAAATGCATAATATGCAAGAATAGGCTTTCAAAAATCGATTACATTTTGTGGCAATTTTCTTAATTCGCAAAAAATTTAAGTTAACAGTGTTCTCCAGCTAACGACAACGTGTATTTACATTATTTACTTCCTAGCCCTACTGATATCTGTTGAATCGTTATATGTAAATATAGTATAAATTATTTTTGGTATTCATAAATATATTCATTGACACCTGGTCACCTTTATAATTTAGAAGTATTAAATTTTAAACATTATAATATAAAACGTGTTAATTTAACCATTTTTAACCATCTTCTTATAATAAAAACGTTTTCCCCCACTTTACTCCCGCATTTAATGCGGAAATAGTAGTTTACACTTATTAGAATATAATGCAGTTGATCTTTTTAGCCAAGTTTATTTAAATATGTTTTGTTGATCATTTTTTTGGACACACTTGAGCGCCGTAATTGTGGCACGTGTTTTAATATAACATATTTTTTACATTTAAAATTTTGAGTATTTTCCAAAGCTGAAAATAACCAGCATTTCTTTAAAAAAAAAAAAAAAAAAAAAAAAACAAAACAAAAAATTTGAGAACAAAATTGTAAGGGCCAGTTTTACAGTTAGATCTAAGAATGAATTTTTTATAAAATTTAACTAGTAAACAATTTTCAAACAAAATTTCTTAACTAAATAATATTTAAGACAAAATTTAACCTTATTTCTGACTATAAAACTGGCCCTGAATTTATAAGAAATAAGAAAACTCGTCGTCAAACTGTATGTTAATGGAGTAGAATAAACAAATTTAAAATTTTTTTTAAAAACAGTTGTGTTTTATATTAATATTTTAATAATATTTTACAATAGCTGTATTTTCGTTCATACCTATCAACGTTAAGTATTTATAGCAAATCTACCTTAAACTGATTGGAGTATCAAATTTTTTTAAATAGTGAGTATTTATGATAGTTCCGGTATAATCGAACGTGCGTCAGGAAACCTTTTTAGGTAGTAACGCGAAGAAGTTACGCTAGGTGTGAAAATGTATAAATGTTGAGTTTTCAACGCTGATAATTATCCACGTTGTAAGTTAACGTGCATATGAAAAGTAATATGTTAGTTTTCGTCTAAAAAACGTTTTTATGCACTTTGTGCTTTTTTGAAAGTTAACGGATATAGTTAAGTCGAAAATACAGCTAATACATTAAGCAACCTTAATAAAAGTTGGCAACACTTGAGATTGCTATGCAATTTGAAAGTGGCACACGCTATTATGAATATATAATTATAATACAATAAAACTAAAAAAATAATCCATCATTTCTATATAGTATTATATATATTCCATATATATTTACATATAATTTTGTATAAAAGTCATAGAATTTTTTTGTTTAATTCTGCCATATATATTTATATATGATTGTATCATGAATTCCAGCAAAGAGCATTTTTTGACCTCATATCTTCTAATTTTTATCCAATAGCACACGATTGCTCTATCGAGCCATTAAGACAAATCCATTTTTATTTCCTTAAAATTCCAAAAATTCGAGATTTTCGGATTCGGATTTTCATTAAAAAAAAAAACAAAAAAAAAGTAATACACTCAAAACAAAAGTCAGTAAATTTAGCAAAAAATGTTGCTATGTCAGCAAATTTTTAGTCAGGAGCATCCATGCCCAAAATTTGGTAATTTCAGCAAAAGTAGTTTGCTGAAAATCAGTGAGCTAAGTTTTGCCAACACTTAGTCGATTGCAACTGACAAAAATCCTTGCTAAAATCAATAAAACTTTATGCTGAATATTAGTGGACTGCTAAAAGCTCAAAAAAATTGTAGAGAAATTATACTTTGTTAATTTATTTGTTAAAAATTGAAGTCTAAAATGTGTTTTGTGATTCTTTTGAATATTATTTAGGAAACTTCGTAAAATATAAAAGTGTTCAGACTTCCACATACATAAGTACACTAGTAGAAAAAAGTCCGTAAAAAATTTAGTTAAAATTACTAAAAATTAGTTAAAAATGATGCTGCAGAAAAAAACTGCTAAATTAGCAGATTATTTTTGCTATATATTAGTAATATAGGAACAGCAAAAATAAAACTGTTAAATATACAGAATTTTAATTATATTTGAGCTAAATTTTTGTAAATGGACAATAGCAAATTAACCTGCTAAAATTAGCAAAAAATTTTGCTAAATAATTAATAGCCTAAAGAATCACCAAAAAATTTAAAATTTTCGAAGTTTTTTTCGATTTTTTTTTTATACAAATAAAAATCGAGCCTTTTGAAAACAGCAGTTTACAATTTTTTAGTAAATATTTCTGCTGGTTTTAGCAGAATAGACTGCTATTTGCATTCAATTAAATTTAGCTAAAAATTTTGTAGATTTAACAGTTTATTTTTGCTATTTTTAGTCTACAAATATTTAGCAAAATTTTCTGCAGATTTTACAGTACAATTTGCTATTTTCAATTAACTAAAAGTTAGCTTAAATATTACTAAAATTCTGTAAATTTAACAGTTTTAATTTTGCTGTTCTTTTTTTACTAGTATTTAGTAAAAAAAAAATTTGCTAATTTTAGCAGTTTTTCTGCAGTATCATTTTTAACTAATTTTTAGTAACTTTTTCTGCTATTTTCACAGATTTATTTCTATGAGTGTAGACAATTCTAAATAACAAAAAAGGAAATAAACTTTGGCTTCTATTTGGTAGCAAATTAGTAAAATATTAATTATACCCTACACCACTATGTGGTCAGGGTATTATAAGTTTGTGCTGATGTTTGTAACACCAAAAAATATTGGTCGTAGACCCACCTTATAGTATACCGATCGGCTCAGAATTTTTTTTTATTTCGATTTAACGATGTCCGTCTGTCCGTCCGTCCGTCCGTCCGTCTGTCTGTCTGTCCATGCAATCTTGTGCGCACTCTACAGGTCGCAACTATTAAGATATTTTGACGAAATTTGGTACACAGACCTATGTTAGCCCAATAACGCAGCCTATTGATTTTGGTGAACATCGGTCCATGTTTAGACCTAGTGCCCATATAAGGGTCCTACCAAAATTATACACTCACAATAACTTTACCGTAAAAGTTCAACAGTTGTTTAAAAAGTAAATCAGTAAAGTTGTTTTAATTGAATAAGTAGTTAAATTGCAAAGAAATATATTTTTTAACTTTTTCTATCAGTCATTCAAGAAATAAAATACACAAAATACGGACTTTCCGTAGAAGTTAAAATATTCAATCAAAATTTTCTGTTAAAAACAATCAGTTTTTAGAATACAATTAATTTTAAAATAAACGATAAATCTATTATTTTTACCGACTTTGCCAGTTAATAAAATAACAATTAAAAATAAACGACAAAATACAATTGTTTTAAACGAAAAGTGGGTAGTCCTTTTTTTAACTTATTTTCTATTGTTTTAATGTACATATTCGGTTGATTTTAAGGAAAAAATATTGTGAGTGTATTGTTTATACGCTGCAGGTCGTAAATATTAAGATATTTTGACGAAATGTGGTACACAGACCTATGTTAGCCCAATAACGCAGCCTATTGATTTTGGTGAACATCGGTCCATGTTTAGACCTAGTGCCCATATAAGGGTCCTACCAAAATTATACTGTTTATACGCTGCAGGTCGTAAATATTAAGATATTTTGATGAAATTTGGTACACAGCCCTACATTGGCCCAATAACGATGCCTATTGATTTTGGTGAACATCGGTCCATGTTTAGACCTAGTGCCCATATAAGGGTCCTACCAAAATTATACTGTTTATACGCTGCAGGTCGTAAATATTAAGATATTTTGATGAAATTTGGTACACAGACCTACATTGGCCCAATAACGCAGCCTATTGATTTTGGTGAACATCGGTCCATGTTTAGACCTAGTGCCCATATAAGGGTCCTACCAAAATTATAATGTTTATACGCTGCAGGTCGCAAATATTAAGATATTTTGATGAAATTTGGTACACAGACCTACATTGGCCCAATAACGCAGCCTATTGATTTTGGTGAACATCGGTCTATGTTTAGACCTAGTGCCCATATAAGGGTCCTACCAAAATTATACTGTTTATATGCTGCAGGTATTAATATTAAGATATTTTGATGAAATTTGGTACATAGACCTATGTTGGCCCAAGGACGAAGCCTATTGATTTTGGCGAACATCGGTCCATGTTTAGAACTAGTGCCCATATAAGGGTCCCCCCAAAATTATATTGTTTATACGCTGCAGGTCGCAAATATTAAGATATTTTGATGAAATTTGGTACATAGACCTATGTTGGCCCAAGGACGAGGCCTATTGATTTTGGTGAACATCGGTCCATGTTTAGAACTAGTGCCCATATAAGGGTCCCCCCAAAATTGGCTTGGTTACAAACTGCAGGTCGCAAATATTAAGATATTTTAATGAAATTTGGTGCGCTGACTCACATTATAGAAAATTTTGACATAAGCCCCATTTTAACCCATTCGAATTTCGGATCCAAACAATACACCAGACTGGTGTAGGGTATTGTATAGTCGGCATGCCCGACTTTAACCTTTTTACTCGTTGAAAATAAGTTTGGTGCTAAAAAATATAACTAAAATTTTGCTGAAAACACAATTTCAGCAAAAAAAGTTGCTGAAAACTAGTATACTTGATATACAAGACATTTTACAAATTTTTCTACTAACTTATTTTTTGAGTGTATTTGTCTGACTTTGAACACCCACAGTTTCCATAGTTCTTGTCGCATTCTAATAATTCAAAAAATATTTTAATGGCACAGTCATCTACGACTGCATTTAATTAGTTTTGTAATTGTGAATTATTTTTAAATTAATTTATTTGCAAACCTTAAAGTTTTTGCTACAATCTAAAATCATCGCTTTTTTGGACCGCGCCTTTGCAATATTTTGAATTATTTTTTAAAAACAGTCAACTTATATTGCAATATAAAATGCTAAATTTTTAAAAAATCACGTTCAAAGTTAATGTGCATACGAAAAGTTATACGTTAGTTTGCGCCTCAAGCACTTTTTTGTCTATTTGAGTTTTTATTTCTGAGTTAACGGATATAGTTTAGTCGAAAAAACAGTTTATATATCGCACCCTAAATACAAAAGTGGCACTACTCAAAGTTCTTAAATTTTCAGGAGAGGCAAAAAACTGTTTGTATAAAAATTATTGTAATATTTAAAAAAGGTTTGTTCCATTATGAAAAAGTCTATTCTGAAAAAGGTTTCGCTATATATTTTATTTTAATTTTATATTATGTTTGTGGAAAAAAGTTAAAATTTTGAGCTATTTTGCCCTTTAACTGAAATTTTTTCTAGTAAAGTGTTGTTTTTTAAAAGTTTCATATAGACCAAATGCAATTAATATTGTAATTAATATGCATTTTTATTAATTTTAATAAAGTAGGTTTGAGGTTAAGAAGAAGAAGAAACATTTTTTCAAAGTTATAGACACATTATTAATTTGCAAATCAGACTAGATCTAGTTTCTGTTTTTTTTATGGACAGGCTTCATCAGTGATTTTCCATTAAATTGTATTATTGTTTATATTTTATTGTCAGATTGTCTCTATATGATAATTTACTCTCAGAAGTGATCAAACAGACATACCAACATTCTACTTTAGATTTTTTTTTTTTATCTTCTTATCTCCTCCTTGTAACCTTTTTCACAAATGTTGCCACACTGACGTATGGTTTTTACGTACAGATGCAAGCAATTTGTGTATATCGGAGACGTGTGACTGATGATATTATTTTATCCAAAAAGGCACATAACAAAATAATACAGTCAATTGAACTCACTTTTTTCAATCAAAGAAGCACAATGCAAAGTAATACACTGCAAAAGTTTTCACTTTTTACAGTAATAGCGGAAAAACTCAAAACAACACTCTTTATGTATAACAGAAGTAATCACTTGTTCTTTAGCACATTGACGCAACTAAAAATAGTTCTCCTTAGTTGATCATGAGGAAGCAATACAATTAACATAAAAACATACATAAAGGGATTTTTGTTTTTTTGAAGTAGTTAGAGATGTGTACGGTAAATTCATTTATGGAAAAAATCGATTTTAGAAAATTTTGAGTTGTGCCACTTTTGTATTTAGGGTGCGATATGTGTATGTATATTTATATATAAAAAAGAGTTTGCCAGTTACTACATGATAACTGTTTGTGTAGCAATCAGTAGTTGTTTTTAACTGTAATTACAGTAGTTTTACTATGGAAAAATAAAAAACAACTTTTATAGCAGTCATTTAAAAAACAACTTACGAAGAGTACTGAATTTCGTAATAGTTTTTTTAAGCAGTTATTTTTTGTATTGTAATACGAAAACAGTACTGTTGCAGTAAACAGTTATATTTGTTAGTTATAAATACAAAAAATAAAATTGAAAGAAAAATTTTTTTTGTTTTTATTAAAATATACTTTTATAATAAAACGAGTAAAAAGGTTAAAGTCGGGCATGCCGACTATACAATACCCTACACCAGTCTGGTGTATTGTTTGGATCCGAAATTCGAAAGGGTTAAAATGGGGCTTATGTCAAAATTTTCTATAATGTGAGTCAGCGCACCAAATTTCATTAAAATATCTTAATATTTGCGATCTGCAGTTTGTAACCAAGCCAATTTTGGGGGGATCCTTATATAGGCATTAGTTCTAAACATGGACCGATGTTCACCAAAATTAATAGGCTTCGTCCTTGGGCCAACATAGGTCTATGTACCAAATTTCATCAAAATATCTTAATATTTGCGACCTGCAGAGTATAAACAATATAATTTTGGGGGACCCTTATATGGGCACTAGTTCTAAACATGGACCGATGTTCACCAAAATCAATAGGCTGCGTTATTGGGCCAATCTAGGTCTGTGTACCAAATTTCATCAAAATATCTTAATATTTACGACCTGCAGCGTATAAACAGTATAATTTTGGTAGGACCCTTATATGGCCACTAGGTCTAAACATGGACCGATGTTCACCAAAATCAATAGGCTGCGTTATTGGGCCAATCTAGGTCTGTGTACCAAATTTCATCAAAATATCTTAATATTTACGACCTGCAGCGTATAAACAGTATAATTTTGGTAGGACCCTTATATGGGCACTAGGTCTAAACATGGACCGATGTTCACCAAAATCAATAGGCTGCATTATTGGGCCAATATAGGTCTGTGTACCAAATTTCATCAAAATATCTTAATATTTACGACCTGCAGCGTATAAACAGTATAATTTTGGTAGGACCCTTATATGGGCACTGGGTCTAAACATGGACCGATGTTCACCAAAATCAATAGGCTGCGTTATTGGGCTAACATAGGTCTGTGTACCAAATTTTGTCAAAATATCTTAATATTTACGACCTGCAGCGTATAAACAATATAATTTTGGTAGGACCCTTATATGGGCACTAGGTCTAAACATGGACCGATGTTCAGCAAAATCAAACTTGTTAGTCCTTGGGCCAACATAGGTCTGCGTACCAAATTTCATCAAAATATCTTAATAGTTGCGACCTGTAGAGTGCGCACAAGATTGCATGGACAGACAGACAGACGGACGGACGGACGGACAGACGGACATCGTTAAATCGAAATAAAAAAAAATTCTGAACCGATCGGTATACTATAAGGTGGGTCTACGACCAATATTTTTTGGTGTTACAAACATCAGCACAAACTTATAATACCCTGACCACATAGTGGTGTAGGGTATAAAAAATAAATAACTGTAAGCTAGTTACTGTTAGTTATTTTTCAATAGCTAAAAGTAACAACATTTTTAGTTATAGACACATATATAAACATATAAGACTATGCCAAGTTATATCATAGTTATATATGACTATATGTAAACTTTTTCCTCGGCATTTATATGTACCCAGTAAGAAAAACTCAAACGGGGAAGGTGTTAGAAGTGCTGTCAAAAAGTTCTTTCCCATTCCCAAAATGATAATATCATTAGACAAAAGAACCAACTGTTTAAAAATTGCCGGAAAAGTATTGGGAAAATAAAACTCCCGTTGGAATACTATGTGATCTGGAAATAAGTTTTAGAATAGGAATTAACATTCCAACATTGGGAAAACAAAAAAAGTTAGTTAAAAAAACAATCAATTTTATAAAACAAAAAATTTAATTAAAACAAATTAAAAGAAAGTATGACTGTAGCCGGATTTGAACTCGAATCCTGACTTCAAACTTTCTTAACAAACCGAAATAATTTTTATACTGCGTAGTACTGGATAACTACTTTTTGCCAGTGGCACTGGCAAAATCCTTTATACGACAACGAACTGACAATTTACGCTGCATTAGATAGTTTTGTTGGCAGTTAAAAATAACTGCATTATTAATTATTTTAGCAAATTTATATAAATTGTGTATCTGCGTATATTATGAATGGTACACTAGCAAAGAAAATATTGAATTTTTCAATATTTTTTTTTTTTCAAAAACACCTGAGTTAGCAAAAATATGTATATGCCAGCCAACTTTTTGAAAACCCATGTTAACTTCTTATTGAAATATGAGAACATTATTAAAAAAACTCATTTTTATGTTTTTTCTTCAAGTCATAAAAAATTAAGACAATTCACTGACTGACAGACAACTTGCATATTAGAAGCCTTTGATTCATTATTTTACAAATATAATATAAGTTTAATTGAGGCTATTTTATAAACAAATATTGAAAAATATATTTAAAAAAATATTATTACAAAAAAGAAAATATTATTAGTCATGGTATAAATTAAAGGTTGTTTTGTTATAAAGTTATTGAAAACCTAGTAAAAAAAAATCATATTACACTATATTAAAATTTACCATAAAAAAAATATGTATTGAAAACAATTGTTATAAGAGTCATTTGAAACAAGCACGTGCTCTTTAGGTGTATTAAGTGATTTCAACAAAAGTTACAAGTAAACAGGTTGAAAAAAATTAAATAAAATGAAACTGCTGCGACCAGAGATACAAGCCGGTCCATTCTGTCGGCTGGCGGCGGCTAATTGCTAAAATGGTCGGCGGCGATTGATTTTTAGAGTTGAGCCCCAAACGCATCGGCGGCGGCTGGCTTAAAAAAATAGTGTCGACTGGCGGCGGCTAGCCGGCTAACGTCGGCTAAAAGGTACATTATCCAAGAATTTCAACAGATACATACACGCAAAAAAAGCGACTGCAAAAATATCGAAATCAGCTTTGTAATTTATTTTAGGTACACTTAAAATAATACGTCAGTAAAAAAATCTGTCAAACCGGTTTCAAATCGATTTGACTAATTTTTAACAAATTTTTAGCTGAAACACTGATTTAAGCAAAGATTTTAGTAATTTTCATTTAACACTATACTAAAAATCCGCAGTACTTTAACTAATTTTGAGTGTTAATTTTCAAAATTATTTAAAACTAATTCGTTAAATTTTATAAAATTTATTGTTAAAATATAATATTTTCATGTTACTATTATTACCCGTTAGATGACGCCACCAATGTATCCGAAGTTTTAAAGATGGCGCCATTTCTTTCCGTCCCGATTTTTTTAAAATGGCCCATATCTCGAAAACTAAGAGAGATAGAGCAAAATTTATGAAAATTTCGACTACTTCTAACCATGTAATACCCCAGAGAAGGGGGCTACTTCTATCAAAAAATGGACTTTGGTGGGGTCTTGGCCATCGGAAATTTTAAATAAAAATTTTCCACTTCATAAAATGGCCCTATCTCGAAAAATAAGCGAGATGAAGCAAAGCAAACAAAATGTTTGCTCCATTGGAGTGCCCTTATATGCCCTCAAATGATATGGATTAGCCCCGGGGAGAGTCCCGAGACCCTAAATTTGAATAAATTCTACGACTCAGTATAATTGCAGATAAAACTAAAGTTTTACAATTTTTTTACTTCAATTGATTTGTTAAATTTAACAAAAAAAGTGTTAAAATCAACAAATTTTATTTTAAGCCAAAAACAGGAATAAATTTTGTTAAAGTAACAAATTTTTCGGTTCAGCCAACAGACTTATTACTTTAAGTGTAGTTTTCCGAATTTATAAAAATTGAGTTTATATTTCACAATTTGTTAAATTTTACACAATTTATTGTTAAAATATAAGATTTTCAACTCTCTGCCATCACCTATTGATGGCCCCATCAGTATATCCGATGTTTTAAAGATATCCCTATTTCTTTCCCTCTCGGTTTTTTAAAATGGTACATATCTACTAAACTAAGCGAAGTAGACCAAAATGAAAATGAAATACGACTATTCCCAGCTTTACTTTACCCAGAGCTTTGAAAAATTAATTCTTTAATTCAGTTTTTGAATTCTGAATTTAAAATTCAATGAATTAATTCACAAAAGGCTATATATTGAATGGATTTAATTCATATTTGTTTTCGTTCGATTTATTTTGTTACGAATTAATTAACAGAGCTTTGAAGAGTTAATTCGTTAATTCTGGGCTTCGTTAAAAAAGAAACTAAGGTAACAAAAAAAGTCGTCAACGATGTCAAAGATTTCCGAGGAAAATGGTATTTAGCAGCTCGAAAGGTATTTAATAATACCATAAAAACGTTGACGGAAAGGCATCAGAAAAATTTAAAAAATTTTGTAAAATAAAATTAATAAAAATTTGTATATACTACCTCTGTTCCGAAAAAAAAGTTAACATTTCTATTGATTTTTTTTTTTTTGTTAACATTTTACTAAGCAAAGTGTTTTTTATTCAAATAAAAGAAAATAAATTAAAATAACAGTTCATATGCCACTACTGTGGTAGAAAAAATAATATTGTGTTGTAATAAAATTAATGAACAATATTTTGACGAGCTGTTGCTAATGTCTCTTCGCTGCATTTAATAGAACTCAGTAAAAGGCCATCTCGGCGAATTTTGTAATTATTACCATATTAGTTAATGATTATAGATTCTAAACATGTTTGTAATGTCAAAAATATGTTTTCTAATTTATCTGAATTCTGTTAATTTTTTCACACAAAATCAATGAATTATTTTAATTCTAATTTTCAACTTTGACATCGAATTAAAAATAAATTAAAAAAAAAGTTGGAAAGCTATCTATAAATTCAGAATCACTGATATGTCCTAACAACTATCCAAAAAAAAAAATAGTTTTTTTAAAAAACCTCCATAATCCCAGCAAAAATATAGAAATAATAATCTTAAAAATTACGGTTATAAAATAGCTTTTATTTTTAAAATTGCATGATTGTTTCATCAGTTTTTTTGGACTATGTGATGGAAATTTTTTTCAAACGCAGTCCTTATAATGAGCAAACCTGTAGAATTGTAGTATCAACAAAACCGCCTGATTGTGCTACCGCCAGTTGGATGCAAAACATTTTAAAAATCAACGATATCTAAAAACAAGAAAATTCAACTTTTCAAATAATTATGTATATTTAAACAAATTTTATAAATTACAAAAAAAAAATAAATATTTTTGCATTTTTCTACCGGCTTTAGCCGAAAATTGGCTTAGCCGATTATTGTCGGCGGCTGAATCGGCATGGCAAAGGTGTCGGCTGGCGGCGGCTAACCGGCTGAAGTCGGCTGGCTTGTACCTCTGGCTGCGACTCATTTAAAATTTTGTGAACATTGAACTTTGGTAGTAAAATATTTGGTATTATTTTAAATATATTCTAATAGTAATATTCTAATAAAATATGAAAATTGTCGTACAATGTTGTTTTATGATTTGTCAAAAAGTTGTCTAGTAGTCTTCAACCTTTTTGACTCAGCTACCACCTCATTCTAATCAAAAGTTCTCTTTGTGTCAACAACATCTGAAAATTATGTTTGCAATTAATAGTATTTTGAATATATAATTAGACATCGTAATATATAAAAATTTCTTTAAAGTTCCGCATTTGAGTCCGTTCAGGGCGAAACATTTTTTTTGTAAAACATCTCCCAAAATCAAATTACAAAGCGTGACGCTCTGTCAAAAAAAATGTTGGTTAGTATATTTTGTATGGAGACTGCCTAAATAAATTTAGTGTGAAGTTGGCAACAACTAAGCTATAGCTAACAGGACTGGAAAATAGGTTTTTCATTTCGGTATCAAACAATTATGGGAGAGTACCCAGATAGAAAAATACGAACGGCACAGTACTGGCTCAGGGTTGGAGACGGTAGTGCATGTACTGGCGATGTGTCGGATTTGTTACGTTTCCAGTACTGTACGGTGTCGAAATGATAACACCAATATACGCTTGGCCGTAGGTATTTGCCCACTTTGGCCCCGTGTTGGATTTTGTTACTTCCTGGTGTTTTCCCAGTACTATAAATACAAAAATATTCCGTAACTTGCCAGTACTTTAAATACAAAAAATCAGTGTACTGTGTAAAAATCAGTACTCTAAAAACAATTAAAAATCTGGTGGTAAATCACCCTAAATTTTTAATAAAATAATAAAAAATATATATTTTTGTTTCAAATTAATTTTGTTGTTTTTTATTGTGTTATAAAATATTAAATAATTGCAAAACTAGAAAATAAAAAGTTTTTCTTAAATATTCTGGTTTCTCGCTGTTTTAAGAAATATTATGAAAAAAGTTATATTGAAATTCTATTAAAAATTAGTCAGATAGAAAAAATCTTGTTAAAATAGCAAAAAACAGTGGCAAAGGACATTTTAAGTGGTACTGGCATAATAAAAAAAACAGTGCTCTCCCAGTACTATTTTTTTCTACCGTGGGCAATTTCCACCTGGGTACCTACTTCTTTGACCCCAATAGTACTAAAATTCTTGGTTTGCTTTTGTTTTTAAATTTAAATAAGCAATTAAATAAAAATCATAAACAATGGTAAAATTTTAGTAAAAAAGTAAAAAATTATCAACTTTTCCATCCCTGATGATTATGCAAAAAGTATTCTTTTCTTTTGATTATTTTTTCGTGGGTACTTCGCCAGTACACAGAGAAAATTTTGCTGGACGAGTTTTAATGAAATTTCTCAGTAAACTAATAAAGTTTTCTTTACAAAGTAAACGAAAATTTTCTTAAATTTGATGAAAAAGGTCCATATATTGTATAAATCTAGTTTTAATGAAACTTTTACATTAAATGTATGAAACTTTTAATAAATTAAATTAAATTTTTCACAACATTTTATGAAAAATTCCATCATATCAATGAAAAGTTTCAATGGACGAGTTCCAATGAAACTTCACTGGTTTTATGCAAAAATTCGTTAATATCATGCAGATAATTCTCTCAGTGTATGGACACTTTGATATTGGGATAGGGGTACAAAAAAAAAAAAAATAAAAAAAAATCAATTTTGGAAAAGGATTTTAGATCTTTTTCGATAAACTCTAATGTCTTCGGTATTTAAATGACTAAAAGATGATGTTATACCTCAAAGTACTAGCAACAAAAATAGCTACACTTACTGTAATAAGTCAGTAAAAAAATCTGTCAAACGGGCTTCAAATCGATTTGAAATATTTTGAACAAATGTTTTGTTGAAACACTGATTTGATTAAAGTTTTTAGTTATCTTTATTTAACACAATACTAATTTTGACTGTTAATTTTCAAAATTATTAATAACTAATTTTTAAGAATGCAATCGTTAAATTTTTCAAAATTTATTGTTAAAATATAATAATTTCATGTTTCTGTTATTACCCGGTAGATGGCGCCACCAGTGTATCCCAAGTTTTAAAAATGGCGCTATTTCTTTCCCTCCCGATTTTTTAAAATTGCTCATATCTCGAAAATGAAGAGAGATAGAGCAAAATTGACAAAAATTTCGACTATACTTAACTATATATCACTCCCTTGATAAAATTATCTCTATCCAAAAATTTATCTTTATTGGGGCCTTGGACTCTCGAAAATTTTCAATAAAAATTTTCGGTTTTTTAAAATGATCCATATCTCGAAATCTAAGCGAGATAGAACACAACGGAAAAAACTTTTGCTCCTCTGGAGTAATAATATGTATCAGATCGGTATATGTATTGATTACAAATAAAACTGTAGTTTTACTAATATTTTATTTAAATTTAGATTTTTAAAATTTAACAAGAAATGTCTTAAAATCAGGCAATTTTATTATAAGCAGAAAAACAGGAATCAATTTTGTTAAAGCAACAAATTTTTCTATTGAGCCAACAGACATATTATTGTGAGTGTATGAAAAGGATTTTCTGAATTCAGGAGCCAGTCTCGAAATATTTTTGTTTTAGAACTTGAAGAAAAGTTTCCAGTTTTATGTCAAAATTACGTTTAGATTATTTCTAGAATTTTAAATCATCGTGAGTTATTTAACTCACAATATCTCCGCTAGAGGTCGTGATGCGATAATAAAAAATGCAGAAAAATCTTATTGGGTACCGGTCTTTTGCTACACAAAGTTACAGTAAAAAATTCGCACAATTTCTTAATTCAGGAGAATATGGGTTAATGGAAAAATGGACGGAAGTCGCTTAATCAACTCAAAAAGTCATTTTAAGTCGATCGGTATACTTAACTTTTGATCTAGATCGATTAGTTATGGTATTTACAGACATCAGCACAAACTTCTTATATTCATGTAGTGGTGCTGGGTACAAAAATGGCCCCACTGCTAAAGGAGCCACTTGTGGATTTAAAAGAGCTGGAGTTAAAGCATTGACATTATTGGACGACCTTTTAACATTGATAAGAGGGACATATCTAATATTATGTAAAAACACTAAACAATTAAACCCATAAACAATGTCGAAGTATGTCAAGATGAGCAAGGAGAAGGCGAAAGAAATCTTAATTGGGAAAAACTCTCCTCATAAGCTTGTGAAGAAAAAACCCAGCCAGGAACCTTTAATCCTTCGAGAGATCACCCCGGATGTGACATTGATCTTGTGAACAATCACTAAAGAAAGCCAAATACCACGACACAAAATCCTTTAGTTTAGGCAGGTCCAATTTTAAGAAAAGTTCTTGTGAACTTTGTTTTTTGGTGGAGTTTTTCTTATCAACAAATTTTAGACGATGTTCTGAAATTTATAATCTTTATAGGGTATTTCCTATTTTTGAATTATGGACGTCTTTCCTTTTTTGTGATAATGATTATTTTGAAATGAAATGTTCTCTTGAACTTACCTATTAGATAACACTGGTGATGGTGGTGAGGTGAAATTAAACAACTGTTGTTCGGGACCCGTTAACATACTATAAATATCACGATGTCCTGCCGTGTTGGCATTTGTTAACTGGGTAAAACTTTGTAAGGTGGCCATATCACCAGATTGTGATAAAGCCGAGGAGGGAGATGGAGAATTAGCACCCGAACTGGCAGAATTATTATGTTGTATATGATGTAGCGACTGTAAATGATGTGAAGAAGGTGTTTGCATATGGGCAGGAGCTATAGAAGGTATGTGGGTCAGTTCATGTGTTAAATTTGAAGAATGATAGGAATCCTTTAGAGCCTGAACATCGACCACAGAATTTAAGGTCAAATAACTGACGCCAGAATGATGATCTTCCAAACACTCATCTTTAAGGGTATCCTGTATAACTTCATCTATGCTCGAGGGTGTGTGAGTAGCAGCAGTTATAGTTTGTGCACCCATGAGCGAATGATGCGAGTGTAGGGCTTCATGATGAGGATTATAGGTTGAAGAATATAAAGCTAAATTTGATCTCATGGCGTCTTCGTGTAAATAATTTGTTGTGGTGGAATTGGTAGGATTTATTAAGTGTGTTGTATAGTAGGCAGGATTTTGTGTATGTTGAGTATGATGAGGATGTTGTGGATGATGAGGATGTGGATGGTGAATTGAATGCGTAGTGACCGGGTGATGATGTTGTATATGGGTTAAGGGTGTTAAAAGCTGCAAGTTTATTAAATCCTTTGAAGAAGTATTTGATATATCCGCTGCTTGTGAATGATTTAATGATAAATCATAAGCACATGAGTTATAGGAATTAAGCCAATGTTCAGCTGAAGAGAGCGTAGCTTGAGAGTGATGTTGTGGTAATTGGGAATGTAACTGAGGTGGATTTATAGGTGATTCTTGCGATGATGTTAAATTGCCAGAATTGTCAACTAGCGTCAAATTTAAATTCGGATCATTGGATGAAGCACTGAGTATATTTTGGCTAGTTACAAATTCCGTTGATGTATACGTTTGGGTGGGTGTGGGATTTTGAGAATTGTTATTATTAATAATATTATTATTACTATTATAATTTGTTATTATCACTGAATTATTAACACCTCTATAATTTTGTGGTGCTGTATTATTATTTAATTCCGATTTATTATCAATTAAATTATTAATTGTATTTGTTGTGGTTATAACACTATTTATCACTGATTTTGTTGCTACTATTGTTTCAGTATTATCACTAATATTATTTGTAATTTTTTGCTGATTTTCTGTCGATTCGTCATTGTTTTTATTAATGAGATTATTGATTTCAACACTTTCTTGTACGTCACTTTTAGAACTTTCCAATTTTTGCTCATTTGTTGTTAACGATTTTAAACTATTTGTATTTGCGATTTTCTTAAATTGATAATGATCTTGTTGTTGATGTTCTTCATCATTTGTGGTTATCGTTGTTGTCTTTTGTAAGTCGTCGTTATTACTTTTATAAACTTCGTTCAATTTCGTTGAAGTACGTAACACTGTTTGGTCTGGTGTTTCGTTGACAACTGATATAAATTGTGGTGTTTTAACAGCTAAAGACGATAAATTCAAATTCGTCGTTGTAGTGGTTGTAGCCTGGGGTTGCTCTCTTTGTTCTATTCCTTGCTGGGTTGGTGAATTTATTGTTGTTGTACATGATATTGATGTTATTGTTGGTGTTTGTGAATTTGTGTTAGTGGTGGTTGTGGTGGTAATTGTAGAGTGTAATGGTTGTTGTTGTTGTTGTTGTTGGCGTATTGGTGATCTTTGCTCTTTTATGTAGTCGGTCTCTTTTTGTTTAAAAGAGTTGTAATTATCTTGTTTTGTTCCTATCAAGGATTCATTAGGTTTTTTGTTATCCTGTGATAGTTGATCTCGATTTTGTATTTCATTTTCTCTTTCTTTTTGTTGTACATGAGTTACTTGATTATTAACTGTTTCATTGTTAAGCAATTGATTCGTTGTTAATGAGGAAGTTAATCCTTTATTTGAATATTTACGATTTTGTTTAGAATTTGATATAGCTTTAGTAATTTTCATATTGGCCGCATTTGTTAATAAAGAATTATTCGAATTTATCCGAGTTTTCGATTTCGTAACTTTAGAAGATAACTGTGTATTACGAGTATTAGCACATTTCATGATTTATTAAAATTCGTTAACAAAAACATTTAAAATTCTTCGGTTATAGGTATTGAAATTTTTAAATTAAACTCTCAATTTTTTTAAAAAAAATTCTTAATTTATAAAATTGTTTTATTTAAAAATATTTTTCCAATTTAACAAAAATTCGATTTTTTTATTTTGTTTAATCCGCGTTTTCTTGATTAATTTCAACTTGTCGTATTGAGTTTTTTCTTAAAACTGTTATTCGACATCTCGTAATTATAAAATCGTTCCCTAAATCTTTATAGTATATTCATATTTTTTTTAACATCATTATTTTTTTTATTATTTATTTTTATTAATATATAAACTTGTATACAGTGAAACACGTTTATAACAAATACGCTGTTAAGGAACTACGCCTATAACGAATAGTTTTTTTCCAGTCCCGGTGATTTTAACAACTACCATATAGACTAAAGACAATCTAATCTTCTCATATGCTGTTTAGAAATCTCTTAATTTTATATGCCTCTTATGGACCTAATTGATGACCATGGTTGGGAGGGCATTTGTGGGGGATTGTAGCACCTCGTCCTCCCTCTTGGATGTTCAAGTTTTGGTGGTTTAGTTTTTTTTTGTTTTTTTTTTGAAATTTTAATTGTTTGTGTCCCTGGGCTGTAGTGGTGGGTTGGAACTCGACCCTAGGTGGATGCTACGCGAGCTAGCTGGCAACACCACTACAGTGCCATTGGGGGCACATAACAATATGGTTTTAAGAGAAACAGTTTTTAGTGGTTTTTTTATTGCGTATTTTTGATATAGGTAAATAAAATTTTTCACTAATTATGCAAAACCTAATGCAGAGAATATATTAAATAGCATTTAAACAATCGCTGAAAAACAATTTAAAAAAATTAGAAGTACTACCTTTTTCACGTTTTTTTGTTATTTTTCACCGAACTGAAAAAACTACTGCAGTTTTTAGATGAGAACCGTGGATAGTGGTTGATTTTAGTACAATCTTTTATACAAAACTATTCATCAATAATAGTTTTCCATACAAGTTCCTACTTTGATAATGAACATCTTAACCTGCATCCTAAATTAAATTAAGTTTCTATTTTATGGCTTAAAGTTGGTTGTAAATAGTAAATTAATTTTTTAAATTTTTTTTAATAAATCAAAAGTATAATTTACATAAAAAATATATTATGGGTTTTCACATAAACTCTTATTCTACCCGCAAACGTTGTAAACATGTGCTCTGATTCTACAAGGTGGAGCAAAAGTAATCTCATAATGTGAATGTTCTTTAATTTTTGCAAATGGCGTCAAATGTCATTGTGCTTTGACATTAGTGCTGGTAAAAATATGAGTAATGGTTATCGAGTATCGAGTATTTGTCTTTTTTTGGGTACTCGATACTCAAAACTACTACTCGATATTTTCAGAGTTGTATTTTGGACAGACAAAATATATAAAAATGTGATTCCGCTAAAATATTTACCACAAAAATGCGACTCTGCTAAAATATTTGTCACAAAACTACAACTCTGCTAAAATAAAACATCAGACGTAAAATATTTAAAATTATATGTTAAAAACTATAAAAAACGCAATGAATAATTGAAAAAGTTTAAAAATATGTTTATAAATTTAAATATTGAATTACCGTAAACATTTTCAAAGAATTTTACTAAAAAAATTTAAAAAATTTCAAATTTAAAAACCGTTAAAAGTATCGAGTATCCAAATCAAAAATATCGAGTGGTATTGAGTATTGAAAAGTAACCGAATTTACCAGCACTATTTGACATCTACGTTGTAGACAGATAGAGAATTATTTGACAACAGGCAATGGAAGAAAGTGGAATTATTGTTACTACTTATTTGACCAATTTTCGAACTTATGTTTTAACGCAGCGTGAATTTCGTCATCATTTTCCTCGACGTTGTGTACCTTGTGCGTGAACAATTAACCGTTTGGCTGAGCGCCTAGTGCAAACTGGGTCCACTAGAGATGTCGCAAGAAGTGGACGGCCTCGTATTGAACGTTTGAAAGAGAACATCGCTGCTGTGCCCGAGAACGTCAGAGGGAATCCACAAACATCGACGATGTACACAATTAGGCATCTGCAGACGTTCGTTGCAACGAATTTTAGTAAAGGACTTGAAGATGATCCCATACATAGTGCAATTTATTTTTTTTTTACTCGGTTAACCGGTTTAACCAGTTTTTTCACAAACGGTTAACCGGAAACAGGTTTTTTAAAATAGTCCATTTTCGGTTAACCGACAAACCGGTTTTTAAAAAACTTGTTTTTTTAAAAACACTATTGCAACATATGTCTTTAAAATGTTTATGTTTTAAAAGTAGACGATAATCGTAAATTTTTTATGCACTCATAAAATAAACACAGTCACTTTTTTTAGTTGTTTCTGAAGTTTTTCCGTTGAGTTATTTTTAAAGTAATAACAGTTGTTCGTAGAAGAAAAATAATTTTTAACTTTTCACAAGTTATTTAAAAATTTAACTAAATGAAAATACAGATATTTCGTAACAGTCAAATTTTCTAGTCAATTTTTATTGTTTTAAAGTAAAACTAAAAAAATGAACCAAAAAAAGATATTTTGTAGTAAAAGTTGTTTGAAATAAAAAAATAAAACTATTTGAATTGTTTTTATTTTAAATTTTTTAGTAAAATCAAATATAAATTTAGTTCTTCGCACCGTTTTGTTTGTTATTTTTATAGTAAAAATAAATAAAATTTAAGTTGATTTTACGGTTTCTTATAGTCAAAAACAAATAAAGAAATTGTTAAATTAAATGAAAATGTGAGTAGACCGGTTTTTAACTGAAATTTTATTCGTTTTAAATTGCATTTTAGTAAATTTTACCTTTATAATTTTGTGTGTGTGAAATTCCTAGCCTGGTATATTTATAAGTTTAATGTCAAACTCTATAAAAAAAATATGGAATGTATTAATACAAGGTTTACAAGAAATTTGCGAGTTATAATTAGTTCTCCTATTATTATTATTACTATTATGTTTACTTATTTCTGGAAATTTTTAGTATTTTCTGCTATGTTACCCTATGAGTTCGTAAACGCTGTGTTCCACTGTAATAAAATCGTTATAAATCCACCATTTTTTATACTTTGTTGTTTTTCCCCTTTTTGTTAAATCTGGTACTAAATTTTTATTTAAAGATCATTTGTGTTAATGCTCTTATTAAATTCTCTCCCTTATTTCCGACTCTTGAGAGTTGAAGTTTATTTCTCTAATTCACCTCTTATATTTCCCTCTCTTTCGTTCATTCAGTATACGATATAAATTTATTTCTTGCCTGCTTTGTTTTTAATTAACAAGTGATTATCTGTTTTAGTAACGCCCTTTTGGTCTTGTGTTCAACCACAAATTGCTTTGTTTTGTTTTCTTCATTCTTAAAAAAAATTCACAATGGCCTTTTTACTGTTGTTTTTTTTGTAAATCATTCAATGACGATTTTATCAGTTGGGATCCATTCATCTCTGTCTCGCTCAACCCTTTATTTTGTAGCGTATTGTTAGGTAATTTTATGGATTTTGGTTTTCTTATGAATTATCGAGATTATCGAGAAAATCGTGAGTTGCATATCTATCTATCAAGTATATGCTCTTTGATTTTATATAGGAATTCATAAAATACTTTGTGTCGGTTGCTATTAATGATTGTGATTTATGTAGGTTTTTGTTGTATAAATTAAAAATCAGATTTTTTTTTAAATGCAACGATGCTTTCTAAGGAATCGGAAATCCCGCCCTTAATTATAGGAACATACAAAAAGTTCAAAAGAAGCTGCCAGATGTCCTGTTCCCTAGTAGTAAAGAGTTGGTAAAATACTACAAAATATGGTCCATCAACATGTCCCTGGACGGTCTTAAAAAATAAGCTCTAAATTTCCGTTTTTTGCAACTGATGAAAAAAATAGGTTTTAAAGATGTTCAAGTTTTGGTTAAACGCGGGTTTTTAGAGGAAAAAATAAATATTATGGTGAAGGAGCAAACGTTTTATAGCGCTTAGTTTTCGAGATATGTCCGATTTTATGAAATGGAATTTTTTATTAAAATTTTCCTGGGGTCGAAGGACCTACCAAGGTTAATTTTTGGATAGAGATAACATTTCCACGGAGATATTTTATAATTAGGGTTAGTCGAAACATTCGTTCATTTTGCTTTTCTCTCTTAGTTTTTTTTAAATTTACAGAATTTTAGTAATATTTGAGCTAAATTTTTGTTAATTGCAAATAACAATTTAACTTGCTGAAATCAGCAAAAAAATTGCTAAATAATAGTAAAATGAAAATAGCAAAAAAAACTGTTAAATCTATAAAATTTTTGCTAAAATTTTCTGAAATCAACAAAACTTTTGCAGATTACTAGTGGACTGGAAAAAGGTAAAAAAGAAGCAAATGAAATGAAAATTAATAAATAAAAAATTAATTTGTATTTAAAAACATACTTGGGACCAGTTTATTGAATGTGTCAATTAATTGAAATTTTTTCAATTGGCATTGTTCAATGCCGAAATGCCCATTTATAATTGATGAAAGAAGTATTTGTTTTCGTGTTTTAATAAAAAAATAAATTAAGAAAAAAAATTAAAAATTCGCGTATTTCTTATATTTTTTTTATATTACAATGCTTTTTCTTCAATAATGTGTACATTTCATTACCATTGTTTTCATCAATGCAAATTGAAAAAATTTCATTGGCATTGAATGGTGATGAAATTTGTTGGCATTGACATTGAGATAAAGTAATGTCAATTATATTTCAATGCCAATGAAAATTTCCCAAAAATGATTTTTTGTAAAAGTGGTAATATTTATAGACAATAATATGTTAACCATAACAACCCAGTCAGAAATCGCCAGTGGTACAAAAAATCAAGCACTGGCATACCACTGGGTAACCACGGAGTTAAAAATAAATGACTGGCAGAACACTCATTTGGGACGCTTTGCCAGCGTTTGCAAAAAGCGTTTTGCCAGTATTTGTTTTACAAAAATTTCGGGGGTTTATAAAAAAAAACCACTGGCATAGAATTGGCTTAGAGTGATATGCCACGGTTTGCAACCAGTGGTTATCCAGTGCTACCTAGCCAATGCTACCAGTGGTATAAAAATCAATTCACTGGTAGACCAACGATTGCAAGGAAAATTTTTTTTTTGATTTTTTTTAATTTAAATTTTTTTTTGTTTTATAAAATCAATTTTTTGTTTGTGGGAAAGCTCCTTCAAGACCAACTTTTCTATTGCCCTCCCAACGCTGGCATATTAGTACTGGGAAAGAAGCACTTTTTGCCAGTACTTGTACTACCTGTTAAAGTGCTTTACCACCGCTTTCCCGTTTATATTTTTCTGATTGGGAAAATGTATTTCAGATACCCTTCTTTTGATTTTCATTGTTTGCTGATCGGATATGTACACTCATAGAAATAAATCCGTAAAAATAGCAGAAAAAGTTACTAAAAATTAGTTAAAAATGATGCTGCAGAAAAAACTGCTAAAATTAGCAGATTTTTTTACTAAATACTAGTAAAATGAGAACAGCAAAATTAAAACTGCTAAATTTACAGAATTTTAGTTATATTTAGGCTAACTTTTAGTTAATTGAAAATAGCAAATTGTACTGTAAAATCTGCAGAAAAATTTGCTAAATATTTGTAGACTAAAAATAGCAAAAATAAACTGTTAAATCTACAAAATTTTTGCTATTTTTAAGCTAAATTTAGTTGAATGCAAATAGCAGTCTATTCTGCTAAAATCAGCAGAAATATTTGCTAAAAAATTGTAAACTGCTGTTTTCAAAAGGCTCGCTTTTTATTTGCATTTAAAAAAAAAATCGAAAAAAAAACTTCGAAAATTTTAAATTTTTTGGTGATTTTTTAGGCTACTAATTATTTAGCAAAATTTTTTGCTGATTTTAGCAGGTTAATTTGCTAATCTCCATTTACAAAAATTTAGCTCATATATAACTAAAATTCTGTATATTTAACAGTTTTAGTTTTGCTGTTCCTATATTACTAATATATAGCAAAAAAAATCTGCTAATTTAGCAGTTTTTTTCTGCAGCATCATTTTTAACTAATTTTTAGTAGTTTTTACTAAATTTTTTACGGACTTTTTTCTATTAGTGTACTTCCATTTCAATTTAGCTTTATTAAAAAACTTTTTGCATTATTTTTGGCGAGTTAAAAATATGCAGTAATTTTTATGAGTCATCTAACATTCTGTTTATAAGCGCTCCAAAATTGGTGGTTTAGGTTACAAAAAATTCAGCAAAATACTGTAAAGTTAGCAAATTTATTGTTAAAAATTAGTAACTAAATTCAGCAAAAAAAAATAGCAAAAAAATTTATAATATAGTAATGTGGAGGTAGCAAAAAAAATAACTAAAAATTAAATTTTAACTAAAAATTAGTTAAAAATTTGTTAAGTTGAAGTACTAACAGTTTTACTAACTTTTCTACAAACTTTTTTCTATGAGTGTAGTAATAATATCAATTAAAACATTAATTGCAAATGAAAATAATATTATATTGAGAAAAAGTATGTGTACACTCATGGAAATAAATCTGTAAAAATAGCAGAAAAAGTTACTAAAAATTAGTTAAAAAACTGCTAAAGCAGTTTTTAACTAAATACTAGTAAAATGAGAACAGCAAAATTAAAACTGTTAAATTTACAGAATTATAGTTATATTTAGGCTTAATTTTAGTTAATTGAAAATAGCAAATTGTACTGTAAGATCGGTAGAAAATTTTACTAAAATAGACTAAAAATAGCAAAAATAAACTGTTATATTTAGTTAGAATATTCTTCTACCTCAAGTCCAAATTCTTATATGATATTGTCATATTAGATTTTATTTAAAAAAAAAACAATTTTTGTATTTTTAATGCAAAAATTAAAACAATTGTTATAAACTGTTATATCTACAAAAGTTTTGCTATTTTTTTTTAAGCTAAATTTAGTTGAATGCAAATAGCAGTCTATTCTGAAAAAATCAACAGAAATATTAGCTGAAAAATGGTAAACTGCTGTTTTCAAAAGGCTCAATTTTTATTTGCATTTAAAAAAAATCAAAAAAATAACTTCGAAAAATTTAAATTTTTTGGTGATTTTTTAGGCTACTAAATATTTATGAAAATTTTTTGCTGATTTTAGCAGGTTAATTTGCTAATCTCCATTTACAAAAATTTTGCTCAAATATAACTAAAATTCTGTATATTTAACAGTTTTATTTTTGCTGTTCCTATATTACTAATATATAGCAAAAATAATCTGCTAATTTAGCAGTTTTTTTCTAAAGCATCATTATACCCTACACCACTATGTGGTCAGGGTATTATAAGTTTGTGCTGATGTTTGTAACACCAAAAAATATTGGTCGTAGACCCACCTTATAGTATACCGATCGGTTCAGAATTTTTTTTTATTTCGATTTAACGATGTCCGTCTGTCCGTCCGTCCGTCTGTCTGTCTGTCCATGCAATCTTGTGCGCACTCTACAGGTCGCAACTATTAAGATATTTTGATGAAATTTGGTATGCAGACCTATGTTGGCCCAAGGACGAACAAGTTTAATTTTTTTGAACATCGGTCCATGTTTAGACCTAGTGCCCATATAAGGGTCCTACCAAAATTATACTTTTTATATGCTGCAGGTCGCAAATATTAAGATATTTTGATGAAATTTGGTACACAGACCTATATTGGCCCAATAATGCAGCCTATTGATTTTGGTGAACATCGGTCCATGTTTAGACCTAGTGCCCATATAAGGGTCCTACCAAAATTATACTGTTTATACGCTGCAGGTCGTAAATATTAAGATATTTTGACGAAATTTGGTACACAGACCTATATTGGTCCAGTAACGCAGCCTATTGATTTTGGTGAACATCGGTCCATGTTTAGACCTAGTGCCCATATAAGGGTCCTACCAAAATTATACTGTTTATATGCTGCAGGTCGTAAATATTAAGATATTTTGATGAAATTTGGTACACAGACCTATATTGGCCCAATAATGTAGCCTATTGATTTTGGTGAACATCGGTCCATGTTTAGACCTAGTGCCCCCATATAAGGGTCCTATCAAAATTATACTGTTTATAGGCTGCAGTTCGTAAATATTAAGATATTTTGATGAAATTTGGTACACAGACCTATATTGGCCCAATAATGCAGCCTATTGATTTTGGTGAACATCGGTCCATGTTTAGACCTAGTGCCCATATAAGGGTCCTATCAAAATTATACTGTTTATACGCTGCAGGTCGTAAATATTAAGATATTTTGATGAAATTTGGTACACAGACCTATATTGGCCCAATAACGCAGCCTATTGATTTTGGTGAACATCGGTCTATGTTTAGACCTAGTGCCCATATAAGGGTCCTACCAAAATTATACTGTTTATACGCTGCAGGTCGCAAATATTAAGATATTTTAATGAAATTTGGTACATAGACCTATGTTGGCCCAAGGACGAAGCCTATTGATTTTGGTGAACATCGGTCCATGTTTAGAACTAGTGCCCATATAAGGGTCCCCCCAAAATTATATTGTTTATACGCTGCAGGTCGCAAATATTAAGCTATTTGGATGAAATTTGGTACATAGACCTATGTTGGCCCAAGGACGAAGCCTATTGATTTTGGTGAACATCGGTCCATGTTTAGAACTAGTGCCCATATAAGGGTCCCCCCAAAATTGGCTTGGTTACAAACTGCAGGTCGCAAATATTAAGATATTTTAATGAAATTTGGTGCGCTGACTCACATTATAGAAAATTTTGACATAAGCCCCATTTTAACCCATTCGAATTTCGGATCCAAACAATACACCAGACTAGTGTAGGGTATTGTATAGTCGGCATGCCCGACTTTAACCTTTTTACTCGTTTTTAACTAATTTTTAGTAGTTTTAACTAAATTTTTTGCGGACTTTTTTCTATTAGTGTACGTCACGTTTACATATTTGAAGTACTGCATAAATACTTGTTTTTTTTTGTTGTACACTCCAAAGCATTTGTTTGTTATCCTTAAAATTTTTTTATTTTTGCGTACAGTTTAAGGAAAAAAATATGGGAATTATGTAACACATAATTATGTAACAAATATTTACTGAAATATTTAAAAGTCAATTAAAATATTAATTGGTTCAGTTAAACATTTGTTTAAAAACAAATTTTATTTTTAACATATCGTCGGCTTACCTGCAAGTAGTGCTATGTGTTTTTTAACAAGTTTTTAGGAGAGCGAAAAAACTGATTTATATTATTCTTTTCAGATATTTTTCTGACATCATATGCCTTACTGATTCACGACCTCGTTTACTAAAAAACACATAGCCAACTTCCAGCAAATGAGAATGTGATGCCCAGAAGACTAGCGCACTTTACTCCTACGGGACTACCTGCCCTCTTCTTTTGATGTGAAAAATGTATTATTTATGTAATCTTATTAACTATAACTCATTTGATTGAATTATACTTATTTAAAACTTTATTTTCTTAGGTGTTGATTTTGGATAATTTACAACCCATTAACCGTAAGATAAATTACACACCGGAAAACAATTTTTTCAACAGAATTGCCAAGGCTAATTTGGCTGCTACAACCAATAAATGCGGTTGGTGAAACCATATTGGAATGTGATTCGTAAATATTTTGGGTATTTCAACTAAAATTCAGTTGTGTAAACCGACTTTTGTTGTGATAACCAATATTTAGTTGCACAAACCTATTTTAGTAGATGTAACCGAATTTCAGTTGGAAAATGGCATATTTTTTCTCTGTGTGTACTGATTGTCATTACTGACAGGTGTAATTAACAACGGGAAAATAAAATAAAAATTTAACTGTAATGGACACATTACTTTAAATTCTATAAAAAAAAAAAAATAAAAAAGATAGTCTCAAGTTACTCGAAATTGGCCATCTGAATTTACTGGAAACATTTTTTTTAAAGAAATTTATCGAGAACACTATTGAATTTTTTTTTTTAATTAATTAAAAAATTAATTAGTGTAAAAATTAACCCTATATGGATCATGTTACATAAAATAATTATTTTTATCCAGTTGAGATTTTTTTTCAAATTTAAAGGCTTCACAATCTCGTAGTCATAATTAATATTAAGTTTCATGGGCCTTTTCTGACCCCAGGCAACTAAGGGTTAACGATTTTTTAAACAAATGTAAAGATAATCATAGTCTTAACAAATTTAAGTGATACTTTTCCGAAAACTATGAAAGCTTTGATGAAAACATTAAAATTTTTTTTAAATTTTTGACAAAATGAACAAATTTTGTAAAATGTCCTGGAAAGCAGTCGCTCCAAACACAAACTCGAATGATAATTTTTCCAATTTAGTTTTTTTTCTTTAATAACAACTAATATGTGGTACAAATAACAATCGGCATCTCCAAATTAGGCATTTTAAAAAATCTTTCAAATTAATTTAAAAAAAACACGTTTTTGCATTTTTATCAAATTCGTGGGTCATTTTGGATTCCAGGCTAAAGTGGATTAATGATATCCGATGAAGTCAAAATTCCATATCTCAATAATTTTCACAATATTAAATGAATAAGTGAAATAAAAAATAATTTTTTTCTAAATTGCGAATTATGGGAATTTTTAATAATACACTTTTTTCCAAAATGGGCCATTTTCGTCCAACTTTCGGCACGGGTTAATGTTTTAAAACTGGGGGGTGTAATGAAAATTCACAAATCGTCAATTTAAGGGACATCCTAATATGTGACCTTCTCCGAGAAAAGGGACCTAGTGTGTCAAAAAACGGGAACTTGGGAAAATCGATAAAAATGAGAAAACCATTAAAATTTGAAACTTTAAATGCGTTCTTCTCAAAACTTGATTTTCACACACTAGGTCCCTTTTCTCGGAGAAGGTCACATATATAAAATATGTATGAAAAATTTTGGACCTGCTAACTTATCTTAAAATAACATAAGTTTAGTGCTTTACTATAGTTAAAAATGACAGATTTATATGAAAATATTTGTGGTAATGTTAAACTCGGGTTACTTTTTAAATAAGTTGCCCGCCTTTTTTTATTTTTGTTTTTTTGTCTTTTTATTGTTAAAGTAACTAAATATATAAATATTTGAAATAAAAGCTGAACATATTTTTTTTTTTTTGAAACATTAAATGTTGCTTACTTTTTTTTGGCACTTTTAAAGCTTTTTTGATACTTTTTTGGCATCATTTAGGCACCAAACGAAAATTCTCAAATACCATCACTGATTGAATATACTAGTAAACTCCTCAAAACTTCCTCTGTTAGTTCATACTCGCGCCACTGGGTATGAGGACTATACAAACAAGTCATAACGATAAACCGATTGAACATCCCAGTTAACTCTTTAAAATTTCCTCTGCTACGAGGGCAGTTCGAAATGTTCTTAGCCTAACAATGAAAAACAAGAGCTAGATTTTTAAAATTATTTTATTTTTCAACATAATCTCCTGAAACTTCAATACACTTACAATTAGTTCAACGTTTTTCTAGCAATTCTATCCCCTGATTAAAATAATTTTCCTGAAGCTCCTCAAAATAATCGTTTAAAGCTGCCATTGCATCTTCATTCGGGGTAAAATGTTTGCCAGCAAGGAATTTTTTTTTTAATTTGGGAACAGGTAGAAGTCAGAGGGAGCTAAATAAGGAGAATAAGGTGGGTGGTCAAGCAATTCGTACTTCAATTCGTTGAATTTTGAAATTTTCATTCGAATGCGTTTTTGGTCAACTATTAACAAATCTGCAGAAAGCTTTTTCATATGTAATTCTTTATGCAAAATAAAATGTACTTGATCATTTGAGATGCCTATGGCATTCCCAATTTCACGCACTTTAACTCGTCGATCGAGAGCTATGATTTCTGGCGTTGTTGCAGTTTTTGGACGTCCACTTCGTGGTTCATCTGTACGACCACGTTTAAATTCAGCAACCCAATTTTTTAATATTGCTTATGAAGGAGCACTTTCACCTAACACATTCATCATATCATTGAATTTCTTGTCCCAATAAACCTTTCTTATGTAAATTTTTAATCACACCACGAGTTTCTAATTTTTCAATTACAAAAAAAATCACTAAAGCGCCTTTTTTGAAGACCTGTTACTATACGAATGAATTGAATCGAAATGAAATTTAACATGTGTTCATATGATGGATGGAAGTTTCCATTATACAAAGCTTTTTGCTGTTTATACCGCCATCTCTATGTCAGGCTAAGAACATTTCATACTGCCCTCGTAGTTCATACCCGTCCCTGATTAATTACTCTATCAAAATAAGTCATAAAGGAACCAGTAGAGTTGAAAATATACCAAGAACTTGCTGTTTGGACTTCAATAGTATTAAGGTTGGTCACAAGGGGTGTGATATTTGTTGTATCATCCTAACAAAAAACAGAGTTGTTAAAATTTAAATTGGAAAAATATGGCATTTACGAATAGCACGATACAACATCCTTACGTACGTTTAGTGTCCTATGTTTAAGTATGCTAACAGAGAGAAATATCAATAGGAAATAATTGTTAAAGTCAAATAAAAATTTTAACAACTCTGTTTTTTATTAGGACGATATAACAGATAGCACACCCCATGTGAACAACCTAATTATATTCAACTGTGGGAACTTTTTAATATTAAATAAAAATTTCAACCACAAATTCTGCTCTCGAATTGATGTGTTTCATTTCAGGAATATAACCACAATGTTTAAATAGTCATAAAAATCTATTATGAAATATGCAAGTTCGAATACATATTTTACAAAATTTAGCCACATTTTTTTTCAATTTTTACATTGAACTTTTGTACAGTTCATTTGTATTTAACATAAATTTAAAAGAATTTACACTAATACTTAGTGTAGTGTTTAAAATTGAAATTGTTTTCATTTTGTTATTTTTTTATTTTGAACTTTGTTGACTTCCCAAAATTTGCTGATAAGAATTTATTTACTATTGGCTATTTAAAAACATAAATACTCATATTATAAATTTATTATGAATAATATGATTTTCTAATTAAAAAATTTATGAATTAAGCATAGTTAGTTGTTTTTGTCGTGAAAAAAATCACTCCAACTTTAAAGTCTTAATTTATATACACAATTTTCCACTGATATTCATTATAGTGAAAAATATTTTTTTATATGAAGTACAACCAGGGGGTATCCATTAAGGTGTTTTAAGATTTCCAAAAAATTTCACACACGAATGAGAAGAAAAACACAAAGAATTTGAAGAAATTTAACAGCGAACAAAAACGGGTTTACAAGCAAAAAACATCATTAAAAACAATAAAAAAATAATTAAAATTGATTATTTATTAATTATTTCACTCTTAAAGTTGTTTTTGTTACCGCTTTAATCAATAATCATAACCCTACTAAAAAAAATTATATGAGTTTTGATATTATATATAATTACATCCGAAAAATGAGAACATATAATTGTATCAAATTAGATAGTATTATGGTCATATTAGATCTAATTGGACACAATTAGATCTAATTTGATGGAATAAGATATGGTTTGATACAATTATATCCGGATTTTGTCCTCATCCAAATGTATCAAATATAATATAATCATATCCAACTAGATGTAATGGTATATAATTCGATACAATTATACATAATTATATGAGGCATATGTAAATATATACAGGTCTATATATAATTGGATATTGTAATATGTTGGGTTATATATTGTGCAATATATAACAATATATAGTTATATATTTAGGATATAATTTCGTAAAATTGTATATAATTATATCTTAGTATATATGTTCCGATATATAATTATACAAAATTGTATATGATAATATATGACTATATCAAAACTTTTTTACTTGGGAAGAAACAATAAAAACAGTGCCCTGTTAACTTTTTCGGTTTTCCTTTTGTTTCTCTTATTATTCACGGGAATTAACAGAATCCCAATCCATATAAATTTTAAGGGAACAAAAGAGTACACTTTTTTCGTATGGAAACTCTTTAGCCTTTATCCACATTTTATTAAAAAAAATAAGTTTATTTGGTGTTATGGATTCTTTAATTAATAAAAATTGTATATGCTTAAAAAATATAATTTAAGGGCTTATCTGTTTAAATCTCTTTCAAATTAAATTTACCAAGATTTTTAAAAATTGTCATGGATTTCTCAAAATCTTAAAGATTTTATCAAAATCGCAGAAAAATCAGCACTAGTATTGAACATTTTTTTTTATTCATTGTGAATTGAATATTAATTTTTTTTTTTTAATTTTAAGTTTGTAGGTAAACATAAATTACGTAGCAAATCAATCCACAACAATAAAGGCTCATATGAATAAAAAATAGATATTACTAATAGCAATTACTTCACAAATATAGTCTGCTTGGGAGTAGACTAGAAATTTAATTTTTTTAATTTTCGTTTACATTTCATGCTATTCTACCAGCCAATTGGTAAATTTGGAGTTAAAAGCCATTCCTTAGCCCAAAGTAATTACTTCCAAGTAATTGCTAAGTTTTATTCATATGACCCAAAGTCTACTGATTTATATTTATTACAAACTTCCTGTTATTTTCGAAAAATTAAATTTTCTTTACGTTTCTATCATTTACCTAAATTAGGAGACATAATTATTTCAAAAACAGCAGGTAAACATTTTGAATCTTTCTGTCAAAAACAAAAAACACATCATTTAAAATTTTGAATATTTTAAGGATTCATATGTTTGTCATTCATCACGTTTAGCAAACACAAACAATATTCAAGGTACAATACAAATTGTTATTGTAAGAACAAATTTTTGTCGGCACGTGTAAGAATGGGATTTTGTTTTTGAAATTTTATTGTCATTCATATTTAATTCTTTTGTTTTGAAGTTAGATATTTTTTATTACATTAAAAAGTCAACAAGTTATTACTAAAAGAAAATACCGCTGATACCTGCACTAGAATACTCAGTATGTCAAAATATTATGACAATATTTTTAAACAAAAAAAGTTTATAATTAGACAATATTTGAAACCTATGATTTATTTATTATAACCAATCAAATTTCAATAGATTTCTGAATGTCTTTTACAAATTTTAATATTTTATATCAAATATTCTTTTGAAAGCATAAATTTTTCCCTTCTTCCACATTGTGTTTTTATTTGTTTTTGTATTTTTTTTAATCCATTCTTAAGTATCTTGTGGGAAATATTTTAAATATATTACATAAAATTTGTTAATCCTAAAAAAAATATATATTCTATTTATATAAGTGTTAGCTGGGTTCACTAATTTAAGGAATTAATGAGTTTAAATCCGTATACTTTTTCCTTGATTTATACATATGGCGCTTGAAATTTAAAATTTTTTTGTTTTTGTTTTAAAAACTGTTATTTTAATAAATAAGAATTTCCAAAAGTTAATTAATACCAAAATATTTAAAATAAATATTTGTTTGTATTGTAACTGTTCATACAATAAGAAAAGTTAACGTTTGAAAAACACAAAAAGGTTTTTAATACGTAATCACTTCCAGCTTCTATAAATCAGTGGTGTTCATTCCATAGGCAGTGTTGCCAGGTTAATTGGTTACAGAATCGTCAAATATTTTTGAAAAAATCGTCAAAATCGTCATTGCATTTTGAAATATCGTCAAAATATTGTTTAAAATCGTCAAAATTTTAATAATCAAATATTTTTATTATTATAACCCTAAAATCATAAAATTTTAAAAATCACCCGGTTTTCGGTGTCAGCTGTAATTTAAGAAAAATTCTAAAACTTCCCAGGAAAATTTTCTGTTCTAAAGAATCGGTTGTAGAATAGCTACTTTTCATTCACAAGCCCTTCTACTGTCGATTCTAAGACCGATTATTTTTGTTTGAAATTGTTCGAAAACACTTTAGATTTTAGTGTACTTAGTCTAGAGATATTTCACAGGTACCCACTAGAGAATTTACATGAAAAAAGAGTCAAATATGAGATATACATCCCTTCGAAAAACATGTTACATTTATTAGAGATTTAAGGAAAACTATTTTAAATAAAAAATAATTACCAGATTCTGTGTAAGTTTTCCTACAAAAAACCATCAGATTCTAGATGACTACTTTAAATAAAATTTTTATGATAAATATTTATAAATTATATGAATAAATTTTCAGATTTATTGTTTTAGATAATGGAAAAATAATGTATTTTTGAACAATTGGTGCTATATTTCCTATTGAAAAAAAATCGTCATTTTGAAGAGGAAAATCGTCAAATCGTCGTTTGGCTATTTTCTATAGTAAAAATCGTCAAAATGACGAAAGGGGGTATTTCTATCCAAAAATGGACATTGGCGGGGCCTTGGACACTCGGAAATTTTTAATAAAAATGTTCCACTTAATAAAATGGTCCACATCTCGAAAACTAAGCGAGATAGAGCCAAACGGACCAATGGAGTGCCCTTATATGCCCTTACATGATATGGACTAGGCCCGGGGAGGGTCCCGAGACCCTAAATTTGGATAAATTCTACGACTCAGTATAATTACAGATAAAACTGTAGTTTTACAAATTTCTTACTTAAATTTAGATTTGTTAAATTTAACAAAAGAATTTGTTAAAATCAACAAATTTTAAGCCAAAAAACAGGAATAAATTTTGTTAAAGTAACAAATTTTTCTGTCTAGCCAACAGACGTATTATTTTGAGTGTATTGATATTTTCTGAATTTCAATTGAGGATTTCCGAATTTCAATTGATATTTTTTTCATTTAAATTTGTGGTTTTCTGAATATCATTTTATATTTTCTGAATTACAACTGATGTTTTCTGAATTTCAAATGATATTTTCTGAATTCCAAATGGAATGTCTGAATTTCAGAAAACATCACCTGTGATTCAGAAAATATCATTTGACATGCAGGAAAACATCAATTGAAATTCAGTAAATATCAATTGATATTAAGAAAATATAAATTGAAATTCAGAAATCATGAATTAAAATCCATGTTATAATTTCTGAATTTCAATTGATATTTTCTGAATTTTAATTGACGGTTTCTAAATTTCAGTTGATATTTTCTGAATTTCAATTGATATTTGTTGAATTTCAAAAGATCTTTTGTGAATTTCAAATGGAATATCTGAATTTAAATTGATGTTTTCTGAATTACAACTGCAAAAGGTGTAGACATGAGGAATATACTTAAATAACATTTTGCACTTAAGGATCCCAGCAGAACCTTGGTAATGGGTTAGACCTTTTTCACGCATTGCCTGGCAATGGGTAACCCTTTACCTTTGGTTTCACTTAGAAACATAAAGTAATACGTTACTAATATTGTGATACATCAGTACTTATGTTGAAGGTATGAAATAATGAGTTACCGATATAGAGATATATCACTACTTATTTGGGGGTTTTAAAATAATATATTACTGATGTTGTGTTATATAATAACTTATTAATAATAATAACTAACATAATAACTACTTATTATGCGATAGTACTACACTGAAAATATTATTACAGTAACTGACTGTAGTTTATTTAAAAAGTTATCCGTACATTTATTTTTAAATGATTATTCAGTTAAAATACAAAGAAATATATTTTTTAACTGTTTTTGTCGTTTATTTAAAAAATAAACTACCTAAAAATACGGATTTTCTGTTACAGTTAATATTTTCATTTAAAATGTTTTGTTAAAAAATAATTCCTTTTCGATTTCTAGGTCAGTTAAAAAAACGAAATAAACTAAATATCATTTATTCTTACGGATTTTGTAGTTAATTTTTTGAAATTTAAAAAAACGAAATAAATGAAAAATCATTATTTTTTAAGGATTTTGTAGTTTATTTATTAACATTTAAAAATAAATGAAAAGTTCTTTTGATTTAAATGAAAAGTCAGTAGACCGGTTTTCAAGTGATTTTTCATTTATTTTAAATTACATTTTCAGTTAATTTAAACTACAAACTATTTTGAGTGCATTTAATAAAAATTATAATCTAATTACATTGCTCGGATCGGTGTTCTTTTAAACAAAAATATTACTGGTAACGTCTTATTTTATTCTCTACACTCATAGAAATAAATCTGTAAAAATAGCAGAAAAAGTTATTAAAAATTAGTTAAAAATAATGCTGCACAAAAAACTGCTAAAATTAGCAAATTTTTTTCTAAATAAATACACACAAATTATTTTGAAGGTAAAATTAACTAAAAATACAAAACGAATAAAATTCATTTAAAAACCGGTCTACTCACATTTTCATTTAATTTAAATATTTCTTTATTTGTTTTTGACCATCAATAATTGACTACACTCATAGAAATAAATCCGTAAAAATAGCAGAAAAAGTTACTAAAAATTAGTTAAAAATGATGCTGCAGAAAAAACTGCTAAAATTAGCAGAATTTTTTACTAAATACTAGTAAAATGAGAACAGCAAAATTAAAACTGCTAAATTTACAGAATTTTAGTTATATTTAGGCTAACTTTTAGTTAATTGAAAATAGCAAATTGTACTGTAAAATCTGCAGAAAATTTTGCTAAATATTTGTAGACTAAAAATAGCAAAAATAAACTGTTAAATCTACAAAATTTTTGCTATTTTTAAGCTAAATTTAGTTGAATGCAAATAGCAGTCCATTCTGCTAAAATCAGCAGAAATATTTGCTAAAAAATTGTAAACTGCTGTTTTCAAAAGGCTCGATTTTTATTTGCATTTAAAAAAAAAAATCGAAAAAAAAACTTCGAAAATTTTAAATTTTTTGGTGATTTTTTAGGCTACTAATTATTTAGCAAAATTTTTTGCTGATTTTAGCAGGTTAATTTGCTAATCTCCATTTACAAAAATTTAGCTCATATATAACTAAAATTCTGTATATTTAACAGTTTTAGTTTTGCTGTTCCTATATTACTAATATATAGCAAAAATAATCTGCTAATTTAGCAGTTTTTTTCTGCAGCATCATTTTTAACTAATTTTTAGTAGTTTTTACTAAATTTTTTACGGACTTTTTTCTATTAGTGTATCAGAAATTGTAAAATCAACTTAAAGTTAATTTATTTTTACTATAAAAATAACAAGCAAAATGAAGCGAAGAACTAAATTTATATTTGATTTTACTAAAAACCTAAAAAAATAACAAATTGGATAACTGTATTGTTGTTTTTTTATTTCAAACAACTTTTACTACAAAATACCTTTTTTTGGTTCATTTTTTTAGTTTTATTTTAAAACAATATAAATTGACTAGAAAATTTGACTGTTACAAAACATCCGTATTTTTATTTAGTTAAATTTTTAAATAACTTGTGAAAAAAGTTAAAAATTATTTTTCTTCTACGAACAACTGTTATTATTTTTAAAAACAACTCAACGGAAAAACTTCAGAAACAACTAACAAAAAGTGACTGTATTTATTTTCTGAGTGTACTAGTAAAATGAGAACAGAAAAATTAAAACTGTTAAATTTACAGAACTTTAGATATATTTAGCCTAACTTTTAGTTAATTAAAAATAGCAAATTGTTCTGCAAAATTTGCAGAAATATTTGCCAAAAAATTGTAAACTGCTGTTTTCAAAAGGCTCAATTTTTATTTGCACTTAAAAAAAAATCGAAAAAAAATTAGAAAATTTAAAATTTTTTTATTTTTATTGACTAATTACACTATGGAACATTTTTGGGATTATTGTCTGGGGGGTGAGAAATTCCAAGTCAGGGTGATGGTACTAGGTCAGTATAGTAAAACCCTCAAAGGGTTTGGCGTTCGTATGTGTAATTTTTTTTATGACCTTTTAAATTTTTTCCTTATCTTGATGTTTTTTCGCTTAGTTGTAACTCGAGAACCACTTGTCCGATTTTGATGAAACAAATTTAGAAAAATTTAGAATTACAATTTCTTTAATCCGTTCATATAACATTTTTCTTTATAATCAACAGTTTTGCCGGTAAAAATAAATTTGTGGAAAAAAAAAATATTTTTTTGCCTAAAAATTAAATTTTTTTTTTTTAAATTCATAAAAAATTTTAATTTTTAGGCAAAAAAATATTTTTTTTTCTCCACAAATTTATTTTTACCGGCAAAACTGTTGATTATAAAGAAAAATGTTATATGAACGGATTAAAGAAATTGTAATTCTAAATTTTTCTAAATTTGTTTCATCAAAATCGGACAAGTGGTTCTCGAGTTACAACTAAGCGAAAAAACATCAAGATAAGGAAAAAATTTAAAAGGTCATAAAAAAAAATGACACATACGAACGCCAAACCCTTTGAGGGTTTTACTATACTGACCTAGTACCATCACCCTGACTTGGAATTTCTCTCCCCCCAGATTGGCTGTTGTACTGTGTTATTTAGCAAAATTTTTTGATGATTTTAGCAGGTAAGTTTGCTATTCTCCATTTACAAAAATTTTGCTCAAATATAACTAAAATTCTGTATATTTAACAGTTTTATTTTTACTGTTCCTATATTACTAATATATAGCAAAAATAATCTGCTAATTTAGCAGTTTCTTTCTGCAGTATAATTTTTAACTAATTTTTAGTAGTTTTAACTAAATTTTTTACAAACTTTTTTCTGTTAGTGTGAAAATAGGCATTTGTTTGAGAAATAATTTCATCTTTGGAGTTAAATCTTTTTCCAACGAGCCATTTCTTTAGGTTTGGAAATAGAAAATAGTCACTGGGGGATAAATCAGTATATCTGGGGCTAAATCAGTATATCCGGGGCTAAATCCGCTTATCCGCATTGCGGATGAACAACGCCAAACACTTCTTTGAAGTTGTCACACGATTTTTGAAACCCAACTGATCGTTTAAAGTCGTAACCACAGTGCCATATGGAATGCCTGTAGCATCAAACAGCACCATATCCTGAATTTTTTCCGACATTTTCGGGTGTACTGACCTCAATTAGCCGCCCAGAACGTTCAGCGTCATTAATTCTTTTGCGACCACAACGAAACTCAGTAAACCCCTTTTTACCATTGAACTTATCAAGCTTTTCCTTGGTTTGAGTGATGATTTTTTTTTACAAAAAATAATGTTTGATGAGCACTCGAAATTCACTTTTTTTCCATTTTTACAAAAATTCCCGAAGTTGTATGCTTTGAAAACCTGTTAAACGTAAAGTTAATGACGGAACTTGCTCAAAATTTGACAGTACACCAAAAGTAATAAGTCTGTTGAGCAAAAACCACAAAGTTTTGATGAGTTTTGACAAGTTAAAAACCACAAGAGTCAAAAGCCAGGTAGTTTTTGCTCAGGTATAAATGTAGTATTAAGCAAAAACTGATTCGCTTCTAATTTGAAAGTTTTTGTTTCGTGATAGGAAATTTTTTTTAAGTAGTTGCAACTTTGCTTCCATAAAACTTACTTTTAACCGATTTTTAAGTCAATTCAAAAGATTACTCATTATACTGTGCCGTAGACCGTACCTCTAAAAACAAGTTCGCCGTAAACCCTCCAATATGAAATATTTTTGGAAGGCGATTCCAAAAAAAATTTTTTTTTTTTTGCCGAATGTAGGGTTCGTCTTTTTTAATTTTTCGTTGTAGCTTTGGCATTTAAAGTCGGATTTTAAAGTGTGATATATCGATTTTTTGCCTCGAGGAGACAAGTCTTTTGCTATAAAGGAAAAAATCCAATGAAAAAAAATTTGGCAACAAAAAAATAAAAAAAAAATTCTGTTGGGTTTATCGAAAAACTTCCTTAGCAAAAGTTTAATGATTTTTTGCGAGCTTTAATTTTTTGACATTAGGGTTGTACATTAGGGTTGTAGCAACGGAGATCTGGTGGATATATACTAGAATGGGATACTTGAGGTCAATGGCCCTTAGAGCAAAACATTGGTCCCCTCGAGAGAAAAACATCGATGTATTACACTTTACGATCCGAATGTAAATGCCAAAGATATAACGAAAAATGTAAAATGGCGACCCCTAGGTTCGTCAAAAAAAAAATTTTTTTTTTAAACTGCCTTGCAAAAATACTTCATATTAGAGGGTGTACGTAGAGTTTGCTAAAAACCGAAAAATCTGAAAACCGCGGTTTCGGTTTTTCAAAATTATAAAAACCGCGGTTTCGGTTAATTTTCGGTTTTCTTGTGCTAATAATAGAATTTTTTTAAAATAATTAAATAAGTATAAAAAGTAAATAGTTTAAAACGCACAATATACTTATTACTTAAAAGTTAATTGAATTTCTCACTCAAATATTTATTCTTTTGTCCGCAATTAAATCTGTATTTTCAAGAGTATAAATTTAAATTTTAGCAATTTATTTAAAACAATATAAAGATAAAATTTATAAATTTCGCAGACTACGAAAAAGGACTTTTTGAAAAATACAGGGTTAAAATCTGAACCGAATATGTGAAACTAAATATCTCTTAAACCACTTGATATTTTGGTGCAATTTTTTTTCTAAAATTATAAGCCTCAGCTTATGTTATCCGTAATAACAAAAATAAAAAATTCTTTAAAGTAATGTTTAATGGAGAAAATTTTAATTACAATTAAATACAAAATTTTGTCAAATAGGAGCTGAGCCCTTTTTGAAATTCAAGATTCAATAATATCCCAGCCGACATTTTACTGAGCGCTCTGAAATTTTTACTCGTAGAAGACTCAAATTTTGGAGTTACAAATAAGCATGTTAGACTCGTATTTATGAGTTCATTAAAAAATTTTTAGAGTGCTCAAATTTTAGATTTATAAATGAAACATATTGGACTCGTATTTATGAGTGCATAAAAATTAATAATAAATAACTCATAATGGCTCAGAAATTTATAAACTTTCCAATAATTCCCATTATTCGGAGGCTGCATCAGAAGGTCTTTTATGAATCTTTGCAATTTATTAAATTATTTTAATTTGTTAACGTATTTAAGAAAAATTTAAAAACCGAAACCGAAAACCGACAAAAATAAGTCGGTTTTCGGTTTCGGTTTTGAGGCTAAAAAAACCGCGGTTTCGGTTTCGAATAAAACCGAACAGCAAACTCTAGGTGTACGGCGCACTTTTTTTTTGCCTGTAAGGTGGTACGCTCTACTGTGCAGTTCTATAATAGTACAGTAATTCACTTTCTAGGGCTAATACTGCTGAATATTATTTTATTTAATAACAAAATATAACTGATAAAATAATTATTTTTCAAAATTAAAAAAATTCTTTTTTAACTGGACTAATTGTATTTTATCTGGTAACTGGACAACAATGTTTATTTGGCTTAAAATATAATTTGTTGATTTTAGCAAATTCTTTTATTAAATTTAACAAATCTAAATTTAAGTAAGCAATTAGTAAAACTACAGTTTTATTTATAATTATACTAAGTCGTAAAATTTGTTCAAATTAAGGTCTCGGGACCCTCCCCGGACATAGACCATACCAACTAAAAGCATGCAAGAGCACTCCAAAGGAGCAAATATTTTATCCGTTTTGCTTTATCGCGCTTAGTTTAAGAGATATGGGCCATTTTATGAAGTGGAAAATTTTTATTAGAAATTCCCGAGGGTCAAAGGCCCTACCATGGTCCATTTTTGGATAGAGATAACCCCTTTCACTGGCGTATTATATGATTAGGGGTAGTCAAAATTTTCGTCAATTTTGCTCTATCTCTCTTAGTTTTAGAGATATGGGCCATTTTAAAAAATCGGGAGGGCAAGAAATAGCGCCATGTTTAAAACTTCGGATACACTGGTGGCGCCATCTACCGGTTAATAACATAAACATGAAAATATTATACTTTTACCATAAATTTTGTAAAATATAATGAATGGTTTCTTAAAAATTAGATATAAATAATTTTGAAAATTAACACTCAAAACTAGTTAAAGTACTGAGAATTTTTAGTATAGTGTTAAATCCCAGCAAAATCTTTCATCACCAAATAAGTGGTTATATAATAGAAATTCATAGCTCCGCGCAACTTAATTTTTGGCGTCTAAACTCATTATTTTTGTTTGGCGTGTTCGTTTTTATAAGTAGTCACGCTTACCCGCTCGCTTACGAAAAAATGAGAAATAAGTAGTTATAAAATTTTGAATAATAAGTGATTACAAACGTGCTTACAAAAAGTTGAATTATAAGTGGTTATCCGATTGCCTACTTGATTCTTAAAAATAAGGAGCTAAGCAAATACTATTAGCTTAAGGAAATACATTCAGAAAAATTTAAGTTTTCTCTAGTGTGTAATTTTAGGACTCGTCATAAAAATTTAAACATAAAACATATTTACATTAAATAAATAAAAATGTATAAAATTTAACTGTGTGAAAAGTACTTATTTAATACGAGTAAGTCATTATTTTATATTTAGAAACAATGAATACAATAGGCCGTTATTCATTATTTTATATTATAAAATAATGCAAAAGGTAATGATATATCATTTTTGGTAATGCAGATAGTAATGAGGTGTCATTACCAATATTTTGCTGGGCGGAAGATAACTTAAATCTTTGTTTAAATCAGTGTTGCAACTAAAATTTTGTTGAAAATTAGTCAAATCGATTTGAAACCGGTTTGACATATTATTCTACTGACGTATTATTTTAAGTGTAGGCTATTAATAGACGGTACTTGACCGGAGCAGTGTTGCATTTCATGTAATTACGAGGGAAGTTCGAAAAGTCACTGACTTATTGATCCGTCCTCGTAGTTCTGATTATAAAACTGGCCCTTGGTTATTAAATTTAAAAATTATTGATATTTTATGAAAAAATTGTTGAGAAAATATTTCATAATAACAAAATTTCTCTTTTTTCCATTGAATAAAATTATTTATTGTGTGCAGTTCGATCGAATAACTAAATTGTAATGAATTGAATTTAAAAACGTTTTTAGTTTTCACACAGAAGTGTAAAATATTTTTTGTATAAAAATTTTAGTTTTTTTAAATTTTGCTACACTTTTTTTGTAAATAAAAAATCTGTTATTTTTTTCCCAAACGTGAAATTAAAAAAAAAAAAAAATCCCTGTCAAAAGGGAGTTTTCCCTAGATATGGCATAACGTATTTTATTTTAAAAATATAATTATTCCGAAATAATTCATCTTAAATTTCTAAAAACAAACAATATTTTTTAGATATGCTCGTTAAAATATCATCGCCATACTACGAGTATACTACATATTTTACGACGTATTTAATTAATATTTTATAGTTCTTTGGACTACAAAAGATTTTAATAAAACTATTAAAAATGTTGCCGCCATTTAAAAAACAGTCTAAACAAATCATTTAAAACAATTGAAACTCCATAAAAATGCTATAAAAATTGCAAGATCAATTTTCATAAAAATGAACTACTTGTTTTATGATTTTTTACGACTCTTTAAGATTTTCATTCATTAACATTATGTACAATTTATCACCGAAAACAAAACGCACTCAAGCATTTCAAAATTTCAGTATTCAAATGCAAGATTTTCGGAGCCTAGAAAAGTTTTTACGACTTTTTTCAATATTTTGCAATATAGAATTTTGAAATATAAATATTTTTAAATTAATTTCCCACACTTAAAATTGTAGTGACGCCAAATATTTGGTTTGACTTATTAGAAATTATCCATATTAGTTTAATGTATTTATGTACGTGTTGTTGTTAAAATTTCAAGTGATTTTTCCTATTTTTAAAGGAGCCCTTTTTGAGTTTTCTTTGTTCTAGTTGAGTGAAATTTTTTGTAAGGCCTCATAATATTTTATGAGTTTTCGATAACCATAAAATCAATTGAAATTGTGACTATGTTAAAATTTAAAATTTATTTTTAAGGCATTACAACGAATTTTCTAAATCTTTCAGCAATTTGAAAAGAAACTATTATTTACGATTTGGACTTATTAAACGTGAAATTAATCCCGCTTGAAAGTAAATTAAGTTTATTAAAATCATAGTGACAATATATAACAAAAACTTCTGTGATTTGAAATTATTATTTAAATTTAAATTGTGTATTAAAAAATATTAAAAACTCCACAAATTGTCTGATGTCCAGAATTTTATTTATGGTTGAATGATAATCTTTTTAGTCAAGTGTAAATTCTGGCACTTATGCCTAAACAAATACAATCCCCACTGCCCTAAACGAAATCCTTTCTCAAAAAAGAAGAAGTAATAAATCACCTTATTGAAACCAATTATGGTCTCAAGAGAAAAAGTAGTGAAATTAAATTTTTAATATTTTTTTTTTTAAACCACTAAAATATTGACAGTTTTTATACGCTCCATTAGTGATTTATGTGAATGTTGTTCAAATATTTGTATATTTTTTCACATTTTAATAAAAAAAAAAAAGTGTTTGAATTGGGATTTTGAAGTAAAATCCTTAAAAACGGTTTTTATATGTTTCTATCATTGTTCTATTTACATGTTATTTGTAATTGTTTTAGTTTTGTTAATGTTTTGGCTGTTAATTTGTAGAAGGTTTTTATATTGTCGCCCACCTATGTTCCCATTACATACAAAGTGAGTTTTGTTTGATATTTTTTTCATGTGGTTTAATTTCTATGGTTCAAATATTTGTTATCAGTTTTTAGTAAACCGAGCATAACATTATGCCACATTGTAACACTCTAATTTTGAAAAACCGTTTTTTTCATGTTCTTTGTTTAAATGGTGGGAAAATAACAAATATTATTTTATTCAGTTTGTGACCCCAAAAGCTTAAAAATTTATTTCATAGTTTACCACTTAATGAATTATTTTCCACAATATTTCTGCACTTTAATATGCAGGAGCTTATGATCCTTAAATACTTAGAAATGGTATTTCTAGCACACTGATAATATGATTTATTAATATGCACGCCACAGGTCGCAAATACGAAGATTTTTTAATGAAATTTGATACGCTGATTTACATGTTATAGGTTTAGACAGTGTCCGTACAAAGGTAACCAAAAATGTGAATATTTGCACGCTCCAAGTGGTAAATATTAATATATTTTGATGGATATTGATACACCGACTTATATCGGCCCAGGACGAAGTCTCTTGATTTCGGTTTAAATCGATCCATGCTTGAACCTAGTGCTTATATGAAGGTCAACTTAAAATTGACTTTTTCACACATTACAGGTAGGAAATACTAAGATATTTTAATGAAATTTGGTACACTGATTCATATGGGATCATGGACAGAGCATATTAATTATACCCTACACCTTTACGGTATAATGTTTGTAAGACGAAAAAATTTTGGACCTATACCTACCGACTTATATCAGCCAAAGAACGAAACCTAGTGATTTTGGTTGAAATCGGCCCATGTTTAGACCTTAGTGACCATATAAAGGTCCCCAAAATCGGTTCCTTTGCACGCTACAGATCGCAGATAAGAAGAAACTTTAATGAAATTTGGTACTCTGACTTTTAGTACACGCACTCTCAAAATAATTCCGATGTGGCAACCGAATTGATTCGTAATCCGGTTGCCCCAACCGAATTCAGTTCTGACAAACCAATTATGAGGTTGCAAAAAATTTGGTTGTCACAACGGATTTATTTTAAGAGTGTGTGCTAAAGACGAATCTTATTGATTCTAGATAGGATCGGTACATATTTGGAACCATCGCCCATATGAACTATATTTCCGATTTTCTCTTAAATACAACTTACATCAAGTTTTTTTGTTTACTGAATGACTTCTACACTAATAAAAAAAAGTCCGTAAAAAATGTAGTTAAAACTACTAAAAATTAGTTAAGTATTATGCTGCAGAAAAAAAGTGCTAAATTAGCAGATTATATTTGCTATGTATTAGTAATATAGGAACAGCAAAAATAAAACTGTTAAATGTACAGAATTTTAGATATATTTGAGCTAAATTTTTGTTAATGGAAAATAGCAAATTAACCTGCTAAAATCAGCAACAAATTTTGCTAAATAATTAGTAGCCTAAAAAATCACCAAAAGATTTAAAATTTTCGAAGTTTTTTTCAATTTTTTTTTAAATGCAAACAAAAATCGATCGTTTTGAAAACAGCAGTTTACAATTTTTTAGAAAATATTTCTGCTGATTTTAGCATTTACATTCTACTAAATTTAGCTTAAAAATAGCAAAAATTTTGTAGATATAACAGTTTATTTTTGCTATTTTAGTCTACTAATATTTAGTAAAATTTTCTGCAAATTTTACAGTTCAATTTGCTATTTTCAATTAACTAAAAGTTAGCTTAAATATAACTAAAATTCTGTAAATTTAACAGTTTTAATTCTGCTGTTCTTATTTTACTAGTATTTAGCAAAAAAATCTGCTAATTTTAGCAGTTTTTCTGCAGCGTCATTTTTAACTAATTTTTAGTAACTTTTTCTGCTATTTTTACAGATTTATTTCTATGAGTGTAGAAAAAGTTAAAAAATTATATTTCTTTGTAATTTCACTACACTGAAAAAAACATGTCTGTTGGCTGAACAGAAAAATTTGTTACTTTACAGTATTTATTTCTGTTTTTTGGCTTAAAATAAATTTTGTTGTTTCTAACACATTTTTTGTTAAATTTAACAATTCTAAATTTAAGTAAAAAATTAGTAAAGCAACGGTTTTATTTGTAATTACACTGAGTCGTAAAATTTGTTCAAATTTAGTGACTCGGGATCCTCCCCGGGCCTAGCCCATATCATCTAAGGGCATGTAAGGGCACTACAAAGGAGTAAACATTTTGTTCGTTTTGCTCTATCTCGTTTATTTTTCGAGATTTAGGCCATTTTATGAAGTGGAAAATTTTTATTAAAAGTTTCCGAAGGTCCAAGGCCCCACTAAGGTCCATTTTTGGATAGAGATAACCTTTTCACGGTAGAGTTACACGGTTAGGGGTAGTCGAAATTTTCGTAAATTTTGCTCTATCTCTCTTAGTTTTCGAGACATGGGTCATTTGAAAAAATTGGCAGGGAAAGAACCCAGCAAAACCTTGGTAATGACTGGTCATTACTACATGCATTACTTAGATCTCATATCTCATTACCCGTTGAATTACTTTTAAACTGAATGTAATGAGTTACCGATAATTATACCCCACACATTACTATTTCACAATAGCTGAAACCAATAATATATGTTCTAAATCATTAAAAACCATAACTATGGCGTAGCCTAGTGGTTATCGTTTTTGCCTGACAGACATGAGGATCGCTGCTCAACTCGTGTTAGCTTCCATTGTTGTTTTTTTTTGTAATTTATATTAAACATCTATTTATAGAAATGTTGATGTTCATTAAGCAGTATTTAATAACAACAAGTTTTGTGAAAAATAGACATGTATAACAGTTGCCACAATAAATGTATACCTAAGTTAAAGCAATAAAAATCATAGTGATGTCGTGGTCTAATAGTTAGAGTGTTTGCCTGACAATCGTGGGGTACGCTGATCAATACGTGTCAGCTCCTATTGGTTTTTAAATTGTTATACTTTTTTAAATCTATATTCAACATCTATTTATAGAACAGCTGATAAACTACTTACAGGTAACATCAGTGTAATGACTTTCCTCCAATGACATCACCATGTTAAAATAAGTAGTTTAGTAATTAAAAGGTAACTAGTGAACACTTAAGATTTCAATACCTAAAACTCATTACATGGTAATGAAAGGTTTTGCTGGGAAATAGCAGCATCTTTAAACTTCGGATGCGCTAGTGGCGCCGATTTGAAACCCGTTTGACAGATTTTTCTACTGACGTATTATTTTAAGTGTATCTATTATTTTTTAATTTCAATTGATACCCAGCAAAAAAAGAGATGCCGAAGCAGTAGAAAAAGCCCTACAATTGATGATCTAGATTAATTCTTTTTTAACATTAACACTAATGATTTTAACATTGAGTTATCATAGGAGAGGAGTACTTCCACTTCAACATTTTTTCAGTACTTTTTGAACGAGTGCAAAAGAAGCTCTTTTTCACCAATTAAAAGTTAAAAAAAAATTCTCCACAAAAAAATTTTTTTTTTTTTTATTTTACAAAAGATTTTTATTGCCGCCACCGGGTATAGAACTTGCGACCTCACGGTTGCTAAGTTTAGCGCTCTATCACTGAGCTATTCTTTGATGTGAAAGTTGACTGGTATGCAAACACCACTTTGTTACTGCAAGATTATTCTCCTTATTCTCTTCAATAAAAGTACTTATTAAACAAGTGTAGAAGGTGCACTCCAGTTCAATATTGTTCTCAGTACTATTTTTACAGGTAAACAAAAAGCAATTTCTAACTTTTTTAAGAATTAAAAAAAATTGAATTTAAACAAAGTAATTTTAAATTTTTAATAATAATTAATAAAATAAAAAAAAATTAAAAAACAAAAATAAAAAAGTATTGTTCCCGCCGGGAATTGAACCCGCGACCCCTTGTTTGGAAATGCCAAATAATTCCAATATCACTTTTTAAGATCACTTCAAGAGCAATTACTCTTTAGAAGCAATACTTTTTTTGATTTTTGGGATGTTGTTTAGAAGTAATTATAAAAAAGCTGTAAAAATATACTAACGGATACTTTGGAAGCAATGAAAGAAGTGGTTTTTTGAAGTTGTTCAGGATAACTTCTAAAAAAGCAGTAAAAATACACTAACGGATACTTGTGAAGCAGCAAAAGAAGTAGATTGTAAAGCATTACTTAAAATTTTTTTTTTTGCTGGGTTGTTTCTGAATTTCAAATGAAAAATCGAAATTACAAATGATATTTTTTGGTTTTAAACATGGCTGGCATTGAATACCTTTTCATAAAAACGGTAGTTGCCCTACGGGGAAAGGGACCGGTCCCAGATGACACGCAGAATAGGTCCCAAGGGGGCGGAGACCGGTCGTTGATCGGTCTTTTTGTTTGAAAGACATATCACTTTAACATGGCGTTGTCATTGGAAATGACCAATTGCCACAGTTTAGACACCTTGTGACAGTAAGGTGGTGTGTCTAAAAATAACTTTTCAAATAAACTAATAAAAAATTAAGAATTAAAAATAATCTACTTGGCGTCGTAGTAGGGCTCGATAACACAACCTCCTGCTTGTAAGGCAAACGCTCTACCGTCTGAGCTAATGTTGCTTATGCGTGATAGCTGGCTGATGGTAAAGTTATATATTTTCCGTTTCTGTTCAAATAAAAAAGAAAAAGAAAAAACAAACACTACAAGCAAATAAAAAAAAATGGAAAAGAAAAAAGTAGAAAAGAAAACAACACTAACACACACACACATATAGTGGAAGTGTATGCCCCCGATTGACCGGTCACGGAATAGGTCCTTTAATGGCAGTTGACTCGTTTTTTGCGTTGGCCATATTTAAATTAAAAAATCAATTAAAAATTAGAAAATTACCTCAAAAACTCTGATAATATAAATAAAAATTTAAAAAATTGCCCTTCAGTTAAAAAGAAAATTAAATGAAATACCAATTGTTAAAACTAAAACAGTTTTAACATTAAAAAACGTTGAAAATACAAAACTTAAAATTTTTAGCAAAAAATTATAAAAATTTAAAATAAGAGCAATAAGCAAATCGTAAAAAAATAAAGTTCAAAATAAATAAAAGAGTAAAATAAATAAAAAAATATTTTAAAAAATATGCCGCGAATTTTATTTTTTATTTCGGTATCGGGTAAGTTTTTTAAAAGCAACAGTGAAAGTAACGAATCAGAAAATACTTAGAAAATTAATTCATTCTCTTTGGTTCATATTTGTACTAATTTAGTAATATGCCTTCTGTTGACCGGCCACGGGATAGGTCCTTGTAGGGCAATTGACTCTTCATTCCCCGTAGGGTGGCTACAGCAGCTACTTCAAGACCCATATGGAAATTATAAAAAGTCGATTCCATTAAAGGCATATGTCTTTTTGTATCACCGGTTTCATTTCGCTTTTTTACCGGCCTAATCCTGTAATAACTTGAACTACCGTTAAAATACCGCTAAAATACCGAAACACAGATTTATAACGTATTTTGCAGATACAGCAAAATGTAACAGGTAATATTATAAAATAAAACCTGTGATATTAGGAGACACATGCCTTTATTGTACTCGCAGTCCTAAAATTTTAATATCGGTATTGATGTGGACGTGGTAGGCAACTACCGTTATATTGAAAAGGTAGTGGTTTTAAATGGAAAATCTTAGTTGATGAGGAATCTGAATTTTTATTGATATTTTCTAAATTCCTATTTGCATTTCTGAATTCCAATTCCAGAAGGTGTATAGGGCGCTTTAAGGCAAAAATATTACAAAAACTTCTTATGTTCGATCGACCAGTTCGGCCAAAAGCGACATCTGGTCGGTTTTTCGGTATTTGGAGACATTTTTTGAAAAATTTTAATATTGAAAAAACGTTTGTTGAGCCGATTTAATGAGATTTTGAGCATCAAATTTAAAAAAACACCATAGTTCTGTAGAATTAACTGTTCGGCCGCCGAAAGTTCGACCAAATTGGAAAAGTTCGGTGGCCAAACAGTTTACTTTACAGCTATGTAAATTACGGGGTTTTTCTTAAATTTGACACTCAAAATCGCTTTAAGCTTGTTCGTTTACTTAATACAAGTTACTACAGCTGGAAAAATTCAATACAAAAAGTAAACAAAACATTCCAAATGTAGTAAAAATTAGGCGTGTTCGTTTACTTACTACAAGTTACTACTTTTACTACAGCTGGAAAAATTCAATACAAAAAGTAAACAAAATTTTCCAATTGTAGTAAAAGTAGTAAGAATTTTGAGTAAACGAACACACTGTTTGTAAGAAATTCGAATAAACGAACACACTGATTAAATCGGATTCCAATCTACCCAACAAACAATTCTCCATAAGCGAAATTTGTTCATAATTCGTCAACAACCGAATGCCACATTTTCTAGTTTTCGGTTTTTCTAAATGAAGCATTTTTCCACATATCTTCGGAGTTGGTTAAAAATGTCCAGCGGAGCTATGACATGTTGGAATACAACAATTTTATCTTAAGATACTTTAACCATAAGGGTGACAATTATCAATTTTATACAGAGATTCGATTATAACAACAGAAATTCAATTAAGGAAATAGTAATTCGGTGGTGAGCCATTCAATTAAATTCGATTACCAGCATAAATTTGTTTTTTGGTGTTCAGAAATTTTTTTTATCACTCCAAAAATATTTAATTGTAAGGTAGCAAACTCTAAGCATTTCTACTGATTTTCTATAAGATGTAAAAATATTAACTTTGAAAGACAGCGGCGATCCAGCTGCCTCTGAATATACTCGCTATTAGCGGGCTTTTATTGATTACATTTTTCCAAAACTTTTGACAAGAAGTACTGTGTATTAAAATTATTTTTTACACTTGTTATCCTTTGTTAGTTATTCAAAATCTCTAGGGAATGATATATAAATAAGGTGTTAACTCTTGGAAAACCAAAAGTAGTATTCAATAACATATTTAAAAAAGAAAAAAAATCGTGTATTTTGACATATTTATGAGCTAACATTTGAAAATTAAAACCTCAAATTGTCAAAATTGAATTGAAGAGGAGCATAACATAGAAACCTTTCTGAAAAACTATTAAAAATCAAAATATGAAACCCAACTACAACCTACATCTACCCGTTATCTATGTTGAGATATTTATGTCTTTTAAATACTCTGTATAGAAAACTCACATAAATTTCTGGTTTTATATTGCATTTGTTTAAAGAACACACAAAACATACTTTTTTAGAAAAATGTATGTTTTATTTATATTTATGTTTTTTTTTTTTTTAATAATTTTCTAAACCCAACATTACGATCATTATAAGCATTCATTTAGTTTAGAATATTTTCCTAAGTCCACTTGAAATATGATACATAATTTTTTCGCACTTAATATTTATATTTTGGTTTTCAAAAGTATTTTAGTAAGTAAGATCAAGTACTTCTTTAATATTTATTCTAAGATCAATGGATTTTATTAAGTATAAATACAACAATTATGTCTACCGCATAATTTTTATATGATTACTAATCTTAAATATTTATGACCTTATTAAATGATTTAGAAAAAATATCATTAACACAATATTTTAATGTAAGGATAGATTCACAACACTGGGGTATTACAATCTGTAGAGTGGAGTGTACTACGAGAAAATAGAAATGGATTACTTCAGCATTGTGAAATTGAAATTAATTGTTTCAAACTGAATTTTATATTTTGAAATAAATCGATACATGTCATGTTTTAGGTTTTATGAAATGATGGCAAACTAAGCTTTCATAGTTGTTTTTTAGTTTACTCCAAAGTTGGGCGCCATTAGTAATATGCATTAACTATTTTAAATGGGAAAATAATACGCGTAGCCTCAAAAATCGTAAAAAATTACCAAATTTTAAAATAAAATGCATTTGCTGGATCGTAGGATAATTTTCATATCCTATTTATCATAATGTACCTAAAAGTATTCATTCACATATTTCAGTCTGCAATAAGTAAATATTTACCATAAAAAACGTACAAATGATCACGAAATGTTTGTAAATTAAATATAAATAAATCTATTTTGGAAAAAATCCCAACAACATGTAGCACACATGAACTCAAATGAAAAATTGGACAAACCCAAATTGTGGTTACAACAAAAATTAAAATAAATTTAATTGAAATGGTCTGGAAAAACTGAAAAACAAATAAAAAAAAATGTACCAATATGTAACAATGAAAAACACTTCACAAATAATTTGAAAATAAAAATATAAAATTTAGGGTACCTGTTCTGTTAACCATAAGTACGATCGTATTAGAGAAGCACCTACCCATCTGGTTGTTGTTACCTGTTATCTTTAGATGTTTTTTGTAAGGATATACAAACATGATGTAGTATGTATGTTGTTTTTCGTCTATTCTAATTGTTTTCAACTCAATTAAACTGTTTTTGTTTTTCGAGCTTCGACTGTTGAAATTCTATGGTTTTCTTTTTTTGATTTATTTGTTTTCAACACTTAAGGAGAATACCAACAATACCTAGACCTTGAATTTTTACATATTTTGAGAATGTACCCAGCAAAAAAATTGGAAGTAATGCCATACAAACTATTTCTTTCACTGCTTCACAAGTATTCGTTAGTGAATTTCTACTGCTTTTTTAGAAGTTATTCTGAACAACTTCAAAAGATCACGTCTTTCATTGCTTCCAAAGTATCCGTTAGTATATTTTTACAGCTTTTTTAGAATTACTTCTTAACAACATCCAAAAAATCACTTAAGAATTGATTCTAAATAGTAATTGCTCTAAAATTTATCCTAATAAGTGATTTTGGTATCATTTGGCATTTCCAAACAGAGGGTCGCGGGTTTGTTTCCCGGCGGGAACAATAATTTTTATTTTTATTTTGTTAATTTTTTTTTTAATATTTATAATTAATTTCTTTAATTTCAATATTTTTTAATTTTTCAATTTTTAAAAATATGTAAATATATATAAAAATGATGAGAAATTCCTTTTTATTCACCTGTAAAATTAGTACTGAAAACAATATTGAATATTGGAGTGCTCCTTTTACACTTGTTTAATAAGTACTTTTATTGAAGAGAATAAGGAACGATATCTGGCAGTGGCGTTTTTATGCCAGTCAACTTTCATATCAAAGGATAAAATTAGCAGTAGAGCGCTACGCTAGCAATCGTGAGGTCGCAAGTTCGATACCCGGTGGCGACAATAAAAATTTTTTGTAGAATAAAAAAAAATAATATTTTTTTTTTGCGAAGAATTTTTTTTAACTTTTAATTGGTGAAAAAGAGCTTCCTTTGCATTCGTTCAAAAAGTACTGAAAAAATGTTAAAGTGGGAGTACGTACGTACTCCTCTCCTATGACAACTCAATGTTAAAATCATTAGTGTTTATGTTAAAAAAGAATTACATCTAGATCATCAATTGTAGTGCTTTTTCTACTGCTTCGGCATCTCTTTTTTTGCTGGGTATATGATGGTCTGGCACACTTTCTCTTTTTCCTTTTTGGCAATTACAATTTAAAATGGGGTTTTTTATACCCAATATTTATGGTTCATTTAAACAATGAGTAATATACCAGAAATTAATGACCAGTCTATTGTAATTATTTTGTTATTTATTTGTTAAATTCATTCATAAAATACATGAACATTTTGGAAATACCCTAAAGTGTTTAATGAAAATTATTATTTGTTTTTCAATTGTTAAGTAATACTCGCTGTAGAACCTTCACTAATCCTACACTCATAGAAATAAATCTGTAAAAATAGCAGAAAGGCAAATAAAATTAGATAAAAATTACCTTACAGAAAAAACTGCTGAAATTAGCGGATTTTTTGCTAAATACTTGTAAAACAAGAACAGCAAAAATAAAACTGCTAAATTTACAGAATTCTAGTTATATTTAAGTTAACTTCTAGTTAATTGAAAATGACAAATTGTGCTGTAAAATCTGCAGAAAATTTTGCTTCTTAAAAAATTTAAGCCTAAATTTGTTTGGAAGTAAAGTGCGGTGAAATGAGGTATCGTGAGAAAAATCAATGAGAAATCAATTTTTAATAGATTTTCTTATCTCAAATGTACTTCCAAACTAAGTAGTTGTGTACACTGTCATTAACTAAAAGTTAACTGCTGACACGATAATTTACGATACTATCAGACTAATGGAGCCTTTACGCGTATTTACAATCATTGTTACAAGCATTAATTTTTTAATAACATTGTTACTTTTTTGATACGTGAAAAAATATTGTTTATCAATTAGAATTTGTGGTACAGCTTCATAAAAAAACATACCCACTTAGAAAAATACAAACGGGAAAGCGATGGCAAAGCACTGCAACAGGTGGTACAAGTACTGGCAAAATGTGCTTTCTCATTCCCAAATTGATAACATCATTAGACAAAAGGACCGGCTTTTATGGATTTTGTAACTTTGAGATAAAATGGTATTAAAACTATTAGAATTTCTTGATGCCAATTCATATTTTATGAAATGTAATTTAGGTAAAAGTATAATTGCAATTTTTTATCTAAGTAAACCTATTAGTAATTAAAATATTTGCAATTTTAAGAGAAAATATCACATCTCACAATCGTGTATGCTGGGTCTCAAAGGGTTAAAATAAATATTTCTTAAATACGAAATTTTCAAAAATTCTAGTTCTAACCTTGTATGTTAAACCTATTATATTAGGAAACATTGGTGTGTACGAAATATTCTTTCACACTGAAATATTTTTTATATTCAAGGTTTGATATGAAAGTTGTAGAATTTGGAGTAATTTTTCTTATAAAACTATCATAGACACTACAAAAAATTTTACAATTTAAGGCAAATTCCTATTATCATATTCTGAGAAATTTTTTCATATCAGAATCTCCATTGTGTTTTCTATGAAAATATTATTTAATTTTTAAATGCTTTATACAAAACCCAACATTAAAATCTTGTGATTATTTCAGTAGAAAAGTTTGCGAATTTAGAAATATTTTCTCTTAGAAAGTGTTCGGATTCTGTGCTGCGAACTCTTAATTTAATAATGAAAAAATTTTCAATAGAAAATTCTTCTAAGTTTATGTTAAGAATTTTTTGGTTAACTCGTACATTTTCAAAACAACTAAACTCAAATTAATTTTGTTGGTGCTTCTTATAAAAAATTACAGAAAAAGATTTACGTTTACTTAACCGACAGTTGTATTAAGTTAGCTTTATTGATAAAATCGGTAACGAAGACCGCACTAATGAAGTAGATTTTTACTGAAAAAAAAACTAACTAAACATTCAAAAAATGTTGAAATACTGTTGAACAAATTATCCCGAACCCCCTTTTTTGGCACTTTCTACAACAACTATAAAAAATTTTAAAAATGTTATAATTAAGAAAAAAGATTATCGTCATTGACGCAAATGTTTTGTCCAATGTCCGGTCCGATGTGCGATCCGATAGCGATTTTGACTCCTAGTCCTATACCTTTCTTGCATCTAGTTTATAAAATATCTATAGGTAGGACTACCATATAAGGTAGAAAATTTTTTTAAAATACTTTTCTACACTAATAGAAAAAAGTCTGCAAAAAATTTAGTTAAAACTACTAAAAATTAGTTAAAAATGATGCTGCAGAAAAAACTGCTAAATTAGCATATTTTTTTTAATTTTTGTTAATAAAAAATAACAAATTAACCGGTTAAATCAACAAAAAATTTTGTTGAATAATTAGTAGGGTATTCAATTAATCGGCTTTTTATTTCAATCTATTAATCGTGCAAATAATTATTCGGGTTTTTCACTTAACCGGTTAATCGAACAAAATTTTAAAATTAATCGATTAATCGGAAAAATTTTCTGTAAAATAATATACATACACTTGTTGTGTTTTTAACAATTTTATTTAAAAAAAGGAACAAAAATAAATTCAGTAACTCTTCTGAAATTCATAAAAATAAAAAAGTGTAATAATTAAGATCAGATTTTGTCAATATTTTTTTTTCTGTCCCCTCTTTCACATATTAAAATTTTATCCAAATCGGGGAGAACCACACCCAAAAGAAGAATATAAAACCCCGTACATTAATTTGTATCTCTTTCGTATGCATTGAATACATAAAAACCGTAAATGTAGAGAGGAATTCCGTTGAGAAATTGTTTTCCCTCTATGTTTCCGTACCTCCATCCTTTTATTTTATTAATTCAGAGTGCTCACTAAACAAGCTTTATTACATTGAGCATTAATTATAATTAATAATTTAAATAATCATTAATTACAATAATTGTTAATGCTTTCATTTAATATCAACGTTTAAAAAGTCGTAAAAAATAATTAAAAATTTATTATGCGTAAATAGATACCACTACTTTACTAGATAAGTCACAACAACAGGGTAGTAATTTGGAAGATGACAAAGCAAACTGTGATAATTATATATTGTTTTTGTTTTTTCTTTGGGATTTAAGTAAGATGTTTATTAACGCTCCTACTTGAAAACATGAAATTATCATTTAGTTGAAGCTAACAAATATTTCTATAAATTCTAAAAGGTCGTCCCTTAATTATTTTCTTAGGCCAGAATGAAATTAAAATAGGTACAAGCCTACAGCAAATTATTTGTCACAATTTTTAAAAAAAAAATTTTAAGGTTTTAGCACATTTACTTTAATAAAAAATTTATATTTTTAAACATTTTTGTAATTTTCTACTAATTTCGATTAATCGATTAATCGTATGAAATTATTCGAATTATTCGTTATTCGAAATTTGGACATTTTAAATTATTCACAAATTTTTCACAAAAATTGTTCGATTAAAAAAATTCAAATTTTCAAAGTTTTTTTTCGATTTTTTTTTTAAATGCAAATAAAAATCCAGCCTTTTGAAAGCACCAGTTTACAATTTTTTACACATTTATTTCTATGAGTGTAGTATACGGAAAGTAGCAGAAATAATAACCATTTCTAAGACCAATAACGATGCAACTAAAGCTATGTTAACTTTTCTCGCCCCACTGCTTTAAATAGATGTATGTATGTACTTATGCTGGTATGCACTCTACCATTCAACAAATCCCTAGAATAACAACAAAATTTCAGGGGACATTGATAAAAGGAAAACTACTGTATGGGTACTTACGTCGCACAGTGGTGTAAAATAAAAAAGTGGTAAAAAGTATGGAACTTCTAAAGTACTGAATGAATTCGTTTCGTCTGAAATAATTGTAGAGGAAGAGCCAAGTTTTTAGAATCATGTCTTATTAAGTCTGTAGCTGAACCAGGGACGGAGCTACAAAGGGCGAAAATTAACAACCTCGGATGTGTAAAACTTGTGGACATGGCCGTGGTGCATGTGGATTCATAAAAATCGCAACAGGAGTACGCGTGACCAGCCAATGTGTTTCCTAAGTAGTCAAAATTTTCAACAAGGATCTAATAATTAAAAGAAAATCTACAACGGGTAAAGCAAAACGACCCAGGAACGAAACCAAAGCCAACAAGTTGAGAAGCTATTGAGGGCGACTTCAAACATTTCTAACCGCGAAATGGCACCGCGTGTGCAATACCAGTAAAAAGTAGACATGATTTTAGAAGCACTGCAGTACTAGAAGCACGTTTTATAGCGCTTCTCTCCCTTCCAGAAATGCAAAAAAGAAGGCAGAGTTTGTGATGTTGTTGTATTGTTATTGTAATTTATTGCTTCTATATGACATGATTTTTTTTCGCGAAGTTCCACTTAGAAGCAATAAATTGCAAGAAAAATACAAGAACATCAAAAATTATGCCTTATTTTAGTGCATTTTTGAAAGGAAGAGAAGAGAGTAGCGCTAAAAAATGCGCATCTGGGTGTGCATTGCTTTTAAAATCGTTTCTATTTTTTGCTGGGATGTTCGGAATATTTCGGGTGCAGGGTTAAAGCTAATTTTGAGCTTAAAACATTTAAAGTTCAGAAAGTTCCGGACAGAAATGCTAAGAACTTTGATAACAAAAAGCGAGCAAAACTGCTCTGTGTTACATTTTTTAGTGATGCACCGTTTATATGTTCCCCCATATTTATTGCAGAGATTATTAAAATTCGCTTTTTAGAACTTGGTCCGCCTCCCGGTATATGACCCTAATCGTACTGTGGTGTTGGGTATCGGATTTATTTTTTTTTTTTTACTTGTTTACTATTTTAAAAAATCACAAAAAATATAAGTAAATATATTAATTATATTATGTATTAACATTTCATTTAAAAATATGTAATAAATAAATTATTATACACAATATTTTTATTTAAATACTGAACTTTGACAGGAAGTGTATAGACGACAACAATAATAAGAAAACCATAACGGGATTCTTTTGTTTTGCACAATGTTTCAGAACTTTAAAAAATGTATTCTTTTATAAATTTTAAAAACAAACGCGCACAAAAATTAATCAATATGGGGCTCAATATTTATAACCAAGGTTAGCAACCGAAACGAATAACGGTATTGGTATCGATTTTTTGTTTGTTTCGGTATTGGTATGGGTATCGGCAAATAATGCAAGCATTTGGGAGATATCTTCCAAGAAGATATTAAAGCTATCAGCCTTACTATCAAAATTTTCCAAACGTATATTTTAGTTAAAGTCGACTTTAGTTAAAATATTGGGTGGAAGTATGCCTTGACTTGGTTTATTTTTGGAGCATTCTGATTGGTTAATTTATTTTCAACCAATCAAAATGTTTGAAAATAGAAATATTTTTGTAGGGTTTTCATACACAAAATGACGACTTTAAATTTAAAATAATCTTTTATAGTAAGGACCTATGTGTTCTATTTTTCATCTGAATAAAAATAATCAAGTAGCATTTTGAAACTGTCTTCGTTTTATCATTTGGAAGATAATTCAGCTATATTTGGAAAAAAATAATTTAAAAATTTAATTTTTTGTCATAATTTTTATGATAATATTACAGCAAGATAAAGAAAATTTGTTTGAATTTTTTGTCATTTTGGAAAAAATTAAGACAAAACTTAGTTAGAATATTGTTCTATCTCAAGTCCAAATTTTAATATGATATTGTCATATTAGATTTTATTCGTTGTTTCAAAAAGGTTGATCATTTTCATGATAGATAATACAATTGTTTCGTGGGCGTCACTCCAACTCTTCATTATATAAGGTACAACAATTCAACGGGACGAGAGCAGAGTACTCATTACTGACTATTATTTTGAGTACTCAATACTAAAATGGTACTGCACAATACTTTTAAAGATGCAATTTTCAATAGAAATGTGTTTTTTTTTCGTATGAAAATACAACTCTGAATTACAACTCTATTTGTGAAGAAAGAAATCTGTAACGAATTTTTGTAAAAAATTATTTAATTAATTTATTTAAAATGTTTTGAATTAATTAAAATGTAATTAACAACATATGTATGTGAATTGTTATTATTTTTTCGTAATAAATATGAATCAAAAAGGTTTTATTTTTAAATTCAAAACAAACCGTTAAAAGTATTGAGTAGTGTCGAGTACTCAATTGAAAAGTATTGAGTAGTATTGAGTACTCAAAAAGTATCGAAATCCCACAATTCTAATTAAAATATGCATTTATACTAGGGATGCCAAACGGGAAATCCCGAATCCCCGGGATTTTCGGGATTGGCAAAATTCCGAATCCCGGGATTATTAATATGAAAGCAAATAAACAAAGTGAGCAATTTTAGATTACCGACGTTTTTTCTTGAATTTTCTCATATCATACCATTTTTTGGTCCTGCCGTCATATTGGCAGACGACACCTCTTCCCACTGAGCTAACTAGTAATATAATACTTGGTGGCTAAAAACGTAAATGAATGATAACAGCTGGACAACTACTGGCTGTACTAAAATGGCAAAACACTTTGCAAACGCTGACCCATTCGTTAAATTTTACAAAATTTATTGTTAAAATATAATATTTTTATGTTACTGTTATTACCCGGTAGATGGCGCCACCAGTGTATCCAAAGTTTTAAAGATGGCGCTATTTCGTTTCCTCCCGATTTTTTAAAATGGCCCATATCTCGAAAACTAAGCGAGACAGAGCAAAACCGACAAAATATTTGCTTTATTGGAGTGCACTTATATGCCCTCACATGATATGGACTAGGCCCGGGGAGGCTCCCGAGGCCCTAAATTTGGATAAATTCTACGACTCAGTATAATTACAGATAAAACTGTAGTTTTACAAATTTTTTACTTAAATTTAGATTTGTTAAATTTAACAAAAGAATTTGTTAAAATCAACAAATTTTATTTTAAGCCAAAAAACAGGAATAAATTTTGTTAAAGTAACAAAATTTTCTGTCCATCCAACAGACGTATTATTTTAAGTGTAATGATTCATGCTACATAAAATTTAAAACCTAAATTCCAGTTATTAAAATTCTCTGATTTTGAATTGCAAACACTTTATAAATAATACTAAACATAAACTAAACAAGAATTTAAAAAACTAAATGAAATTAGCTACCCAGCAAAAAAAGAGATGCCGAAGCAGTAGAAAAAGCACTACAATTTACTTCTTTTTTAACATAAACACTAATGATTTTAACATTGAGTTGTCATAGGAGTACTCCTACTTCAACATTTTTTCAGTAGTGCAAAGGAAGCTCTTTTTCACCAAATAAAAGTTAAAAAAAAATTCTTCACAAACACAATTAATTTTTTTTTTTATTTTACAAAAGTTTTTTTATTGCCGCCACGGGGTATCGAACTTGCGACCTCACGATTACTAGTCTAGCGCTCTATCGCTGAGATATTCTTTCCCTACGGGAAATTTTAACAAACTGTCACCGAACTGGCCCCTTTATATGAAATAGACTTGTCACTTTTACATGGCGTTGTCATAGGAGGTGGAAATTGACCCCTTGTGGCATGTCACAAGACAAATCCTAGGACAGGTTACTGAACTCTCTTAAAAAACAAAGTTCAGGGACCTGTCCTGGGATTTGTCTTGTGACATGTCACAAGGGGTCAATTTCCACCTCCTATGACAACGCCATGTAAAAGTGACCAGTCTATTTCATATAAAGGGGCCAGTTCGGTGACAGTTTGTTAAAATTTCCCGTAGGGTTGATATGAAAATTGACTGGCATAAAACCATCACTTTGTTACAGCGAGATATTGTTCCTTATTCTCTTCAATAAAAGTACTTATTGAACAAGTGTAAAAGTTGCACTCCAATTCAATATTGTTTTGAGTACTATTTTTACAGGTGCATTTTACAAATTGCATTTTATAATTTCTCACCATTTTTTTTTTTTAACTATACATATTTTTAAAAATTTTTAAATTAAAAAAATAAATTTATATTATTTTAATTTAAATTTAAATTTAATTTAAAAAAATTAATTTTATGGCCCTGTGCGAGGTGGCTAAATAAATTCTAAACTAAATACAGGTTGATAAAAGGGTTTAAATTTCATTGAAAACTTTTTCACATTTCATACAAATTAGGAAACCTGAATTTAGTTTATGTTTTATTTAGACAGTTCGCACCCACCCTAAATATTAAAAAAAATTAATAGAATAAAAAAAATTTTAAAAAAATATTGGTCCCGCCGGGAATCGAACCCGGGACCCTCTGTTTGGAAATGCCAAATGATACCAAAATCACTTTTTACAATCACTTTTAGAGCAATTACTCTTTAGAAGCAATACTTAAGTGATTTTTGGGATGGTGTTCAGAAGTAATTTCAAAAAAGCTTTAAAAATATACTAACGGATACTTTGGAAGCAATGCAAGAATTGATGTTTTGAAGTTGTTCAGAATAAATTCTAAAAATGCAGTAAAAATACACTAACGGATACTTGAGAAGCATTGAATGAAGTAGTTTGTAAAGCACTACTTGCAATTTTTTTTTTGCCTGGTATTTACCGCAAAAATATTGTTTTGGTAGTTGTTTATTATTATATTAAAAATAACTGCTTTAAGCAACTGTTATGAAAAGCAGTTTTCGTTAGTTGTTTATTTAAATAACTGTGATAATAATTGTTTTATATTTTTCTATAGAAAAGCAACAATTACTGATTACTATACAAAAACTGTCATGTAGTAACTGCCAAATTTTTAAAGTTAATCTTGAATGCAGTTTTGGCAAAAAAATTTAAAATTACAAAAAAAATTTATTTTAGTAATTTTCGACTCATAGATTAAAAATCCCCCAAAAAGTATGCAAATTTTATTGGCTGAGAAACTGTTAAAAAAATGTTTGAACCTCAGTTACGAATTGTCTTAAATTAAATTTAAAACAAATACAACTACAATTTTGTAAATTTAACATTATATTTCTGCTGTTCATATCTTTCTAGTAATTAGCAATTTTTAGCTCATTTTTAGCTCACTTTTCCTACAACTAAAATTTCGTAAGTTTAGCAGTTTTAGTTTTGCTGTTCTTATCTTACTATTATTTAGAAATTTTTAACTAATTTTTGGTAGTGCAAGACAAACTAAAAATTATACTTATCAAAATTGAATAATAAATATTTTTAATGAATTAAAAAAATTTGTTAAATAACATATTCAATACCTGATCATATATGGCCAGATCTGATTAGTTCCAGTGCCAACCCTGTTCATATCTAAAGTGATCTGGAAACTTTATTGATTCTAATGGCCAGATATGAGCAGATCTGGCAAAGATTTGATACCAGATCTGGCACCAGATCTTATCGATTTGAGCTGGCAGCAAAATAGAAATGGGCAAACAAATTTTATTTAAAGAATTACTCTGTAAGAAGATAAAATTATTGGTATAAGTTCTTTAATTTTAGTTTAAAGTCCAATTAAATTAGTTTGGCTAGAACAAATTGGGCATCAAATGAAAGCTATTTAGGAAATGTATCTACCGGTATACAAAACATGTCCAAACATGTCTAGCCTTTTTTATTAATCAATTCGAATAGAACATTTATATGGAAAATTGGTACTGGTTTTAGATCAAATTTACGTATTATATAGAGTTGGGCTTAATCGTTCTTTTTGGTGACTCGGTTATATCGTTTATATATATATATATTTGTTCCTTTTACTCCTGCAAGGAGCATAGGGCCGCTATCGTTATATCGTTTAACACAATACAATTCATTGAAATAGTTCGTTCAATCGTTCTTTTTTTGTTATCTTTCTTTTTTGTCAAGAGTTGTGTCTGAACAGTGATTCGTGAACTGTGTTCATTCATTTTGAGATTATTAAGAAAAAAATTTAATTCTTTGCAAAAATGAATAAGAAAGAGATTTTCTTGAATAAAAAAAGAACGATTGAACGAAAAGAACGAATAATGGTGAACTGAACCGTTCAAATGAATTAGTTCGTTCATGAACTACACAACTCTAGTATTATAAAGACTATTCAGTTTAATCGAGGAAGTGTCTGAGTTGTCTTCAATATTCATTATTGTTCGGCTTTAGGACGACTTTTCCCGAAGCTCCTTTCTCGCCGATATTTAAAATATTTCAATGAAATGGCAACCCTGGGTCTACAACATGCAAATTAGGGATATGAACATTTTTATTTTCTCGAGTACTTTAATACTTTGTACAAACAAATTTAAATTTCAGACATGGTTTCATAAAAAAAAAATAGGTTAGTTTTTGAAACCACTTTTTAACACTTCAACGTGAGATTGGGCCGTTAAAAATACTTGTCTCTTATTTCTTTTTTGTTCTATTACATATGCAAATTTTATTAAAATCCCTTGTTAGCTACTTTGTTTACTTTGAATGTTGCAGAGTAAATCAACTGTACTTTAATGCTGGAAAATATGTCATAAGGGACAGTTTTCATATTTAAATTACGATTTAAACTTAATTATTTCACTTTTACTTTATTATTGCCACCTTTGCTTTATAATAAAATAAATAAATTTAAGCCCTAAAATATACTATATCAGTGCTGTTCTCCGTTCCGAATCCACATAAAGAAATTCTAAAGTGGAACATTCCGAACACTTTTGCTGTTTTGTGATTCACATCCACAAAAAATTTTGTGAAATATTCCGTGTATAAAAAGCTGGGTGGAAGTGAAAACGAATGCACTTTTTTTCTATGAAATATTTATTAAATTATTAAAAAAAACATGTGTGAACAAAATTTTGAAATGTTTTCTTTGTATTTTCACTAAAATATTGAAATTTGTAGAACTTTTAATACATAAAAAGATTATTTTAAAAACTGTCTATAAATTTTAACATTTTCTTTCAGAATCAAAAAAAAAGAGGAAGAAGAAGAAAAAATTATTTAATCAAAATTTAAAATTGATTTTCACAATTGTTTTTTGTTTATATTTACATCAGCTGTGTTACCAAAGTTTACCCGAAGAAAAAGTCTGGGTAAATTTTGGTAAAAAGAGAAACACTAATCCACTCTCATTAGCGCTCTCATTTACCCAATTTTCGAGTAAGGGAACGCTTTTGGGTAAATTTCGATAACTTTGAGTAAATTTCGTTAACTTTGGGTACGTACGGGAACGCACTTAATATGTGAATACCAAAACAGCAAATTTCCGAATATTTTAATTCCATGTGCTTTTAGAAATCCATTCTAAATCAGAACCCTCTAAACTTAGAACAGCAGTGTATATCTTGTTTAGTTTCTGTATTGTAATTTGTTTAGTAAGATGCTAATATTTATAAATGAATGTATTTATACCGATAACTTTTGCAAATGGAAAGTATTTGGTTTGAATTTTTGCAAGAACATTTTTTAGAAGGGCCCACATACTATACTAAAAGTTGGAATCTGGGATCAACTTGGAAAGCTATGCTGCCATACAAAATTTTTGAAAAATCGCGATTTTAACGTATAGACCGCTATAGATGAATACATTTTTTTATTGAAATATTTTCCTTTTAATTGCTTCCATACTAAGGCATTACATTTATTAAGGTCGATTGTACATTCGGCGACTAAAGTCGCTGAAATAGCAAAAATCCATAAAAACCTATATAAAACGCTAAGTAGGGGTTTAAATATCAAGATTAGCACATCGCATTTATATCGTAAATATGGCCACAGGTCCTGTGCTTACATTTTAACACAAAAAAATTCATATTAATTGTATTTGAAAAATTTTTATATAAAAAACTGAATGGGCAACCGCCAAACTTTAAAGACATTTAGCGAAAAATCTGTACAATTGCTCGAAAAATAAAGTACGCCATTGTAATCAGCATGTCCGAAATATAGTGTTTGCAATCCTAAGGCTGACCTTGATAGTCGCCCCCGTATTTGGGCCTTTTTTTCCGGGGTTGATCAGTTTCGACATCAGTTTCGACATGATCTTAAAATGAATGCACCTACATTCGAATTTATTAGCCTCCTACGTTTTGGTAAAAGTGGTGGTGTCGTCGAGTCAAATGTTTTTACCTTAGCTTTTCAGAGTTGCTCATCAGAGTTTGTTTTCAAATTTATGGCAATGGGTGTCGATCTGCAAGAGCAATATCATTTCTCGTTTCATTTCGAATCTTTCTCTGGGGTACAGATCGCCCAGAGCTCCCTGTTCGGTCCAAATATATCCTGTTTGGCTTTGCAATTGGCTTATTTCTTGTTGTCACTTGTAGCTTTACCGTCCTTGGGGGCCAAATTATCCTGCACAGGAGTCTTGTAGTCAATTGATAAGGACGACTATGGGCCTGCTTGCTCGCTACAAATCGAATTAAAGAATTATCTCTTTCGAAGTTCTGACCTGTGTAAAGTGAATATTGAGACTCGAGACATGGTTTAAAAACATTGTGACTGACTTAAACGCCTGAACAGTGGCAGCCAGAATATTTTTTAAGCGTGTTTAATGTATTTGTTATATTTTATATTTTTTTTTATATAAAAAAGAAAAAAGCGTTGGTAGTTGCTGATAAGAAACAAAATGAACTCGTTGTTGTTTTATTTTTTATTTATTTTTTTTTTTTTTCAAAGTCTTTTAGGTTCAAGTCGCGCCATATATGAAACATCTACATTTACTCTAAATATAAAAAAATAAATATTTTTTATTTACTCCAAGCGTTTTGCATTTTGTATGGAATATTTTCATTGTTTCGTCCGTCTTGTTTTCGAGAAACTAAGGGTCGTTTTAAAAATATAAAAAGAAAAATACAAAAAACACACTATGGATATAGTCATTGGTAACTGGACTGAATGGTATGGAATTTGTTTTTCTATACCATACAAAATATCAACAGTCATTGGTGAATAAGGAACATTTTAATAGCAATTTACTTTTCTACATACTCCAATTGTTGTTAAGTTCATTGTTCGTCATGCTGGCTTCATGTTGAAAAGTATTTAAATTACTTTAAAAAAAACATTAACTTGTAATTGCTGTTTATTATTTATAATAACAATTAAGATGTCTTTCATAGAATGGCTAAAGAATATTTGGAATCATCTAGTAATTTTCCTTGCCCATTAGAGTGGTCCTTATTTTGTCAAATGGCAAATTTTAACAGTCGCTTCCCCTAGAAATGATCCTTTGGCGACGATAACTGCATAGTTTATAGGTAATTTTTTTTATACACGTTAAAATAATCACAATGGAGCTATTTGAAAAAAAAACATATTTTTCAATAAAGAAAACACCTTGTTTTTTAAAATAATTTTTTTTGGTATGAATGGGGGAAATGTTTTTAGTTGATCTGTTATTTAAGTAAATGAATGTTATTTTAGTTTGACTGATCATAAATTAATATCACTTTCTGTTTAAATTATTTTCAAATCAAAGAAATGTACACGTCTTAAGAAATCACATATAAAGAAATGGTTAAAATGATTTAAGGGTTAATGAAAACATTTTTTTAAATGCGTATTTACGAATTTAAAGAATACAAAGTCAGTGTTTCAGTAAATAGCTGCATAACATCTGGCCTCAAAACTCGTTGTATAGTGACCTATAATTTCCAATTTATTTATTTCCCGAATAAATGCTGTTTTTCCATATAATAGATTTTTGTAACTTTATTGCAGATGTGCCACTTCTTTCCAAAAGCGATCATACTATTTTTTTTTTCTCTACACGTTTTTATACACAAAGGAACACTTCAAGGGGGAGCGAGGGTAGAAATTCGCAAGTTAACAAAATAAGGACAACTCTAATATCCATACATGAAAAATAATGTACACCACTTCGTATTATACCTGATTACACACCGAATTGCAATTAGTATAAATCGGTTCATATTTAGAACTTATCAAAGTACAAACTAGGGATACCAAGGGGGAATTAGAAAGATTATATTTGGCAATTCTTTCGTTTTTTCTACTTTTACTATTTTTTACTAGAAATGTAAACAATTAATCAAAAAATTCACACAAAAAATTATTAGCTTAAATCATCTAATTAAAGTTTTGTTTAAAATAAAATTTGTTTTTAAGGCTGGGTGCGAACTAGCTAAATAAAATCTAAACTAAATTCAAGTATCCAAATTTGTATGAAATTTTAAAAAGCTTACAAAAATTTTTCAAAGAAATTTTAAACCCTTCAGTCAATTTGTATTTAGTTTAGAATATATTTAGCCACCTCGCACAAGCCCTAAATAAATATTTAATTGAATCAGTTACATATTTGAATTTTTTAATTGATTCAATTAATTGTACACAATTTTTAGTAACTGATAGTATCATTTGCGTGATAGGTTCAAAATCAATTAAAATATGATTGATATTATCAATTTCGTAATTGAAGCAGGTTTTTAATGTTTTGTGTGTAAGTTAGTAAAAAAATTAGTAAAACATCTTGTATATCAAGTACTGTGTTTTCAGCAAAACATTTAGTTATATTTTTTCAGCAATAAACTAATTTTGAACTAACGTTTTACTAATTTATTTTGCTACAAAAATTGTGATCTAGATGTCGCAGCTAATCTCGATGTAGTACAAACAACTCTTCTAAAACATATAAAAAATACAACAGTTAAAAAGGTTTGTATATCGAGGGCTAAAATTCAACAAGGGCTATCTGCAAAAACTGAAAAGCCACTGGAAATCTGAAAAGCCATTTAATTCACGTATACTGAACATTTTTCTTATACAAAATGTCTACTAGTTCTTACAAATACATTTTTCATGTATTCCGTGATTTTCTTGTAGATAGTCCTAATTGCCTTCGGATATATTATTATGTTTGATATAAAAAATTGTAGATAGCCCTTTATTTAAAATGTAATTAAAAGGAGATTTGCGTTATCTAATATTTCTGTACTATTGGGATACAAGAAGCCTCTGTAATTTTCATTTGAATAAAATTATATAAAAATTTGCAAATTTTTGCAAAAAAAAATTTTTCCGTCGAGTTTTGCCAGATTTGTTTTTCGGCGTTTAATAAATATTTCCCTGAATTTTTTTTGCCGATTTTATCACCTCTGTTCCAGAAAAGTTGAGATTTCAAATCGAATGAAATTCTGAAATCACACTCAAGTGGAATTTAGATTTTTCCCAAAATGAGTTATAAATAATACGAAGGCAGTTCGAAATGTTCTTAGCCGATGCCAAAGATTTCCGCGGAAAGTGGTATTTAGCAGCTAGAAAGGCATGTACCCAACCAAAAAAAGTGAGGAAAAAGAAAAATTATTACCAAAAAATAAAAGCGTAATTTCGATTTCAAAATTATTCTGTGCTTCTAAAGCCTTAAATTTGATTTTCATTGCTCAAAATTCAAAATTTAATATTTGTTTATTATTGTATTAAGATTAAAATTAAAAAAAAGAGAATAAAAAAATTCAAAAATTCATATATTTAAAAAAAACGCCCTCTTGAAAATTTTTGGATCTTTTAAGATCAGTTAGAGCTTTCATTAAAAAAAAAAAATTGAGCAAAAAAATAGTTTTTTGAGTTTTTCGATTTTAAAACTGTAAAATTTTCATTTTTTATATTTTTTTAATACGCTAAATATTCGCTTTAAAACGAGCCAAGAACCATTTTTGTAGCTATTATAGTTTTCGAGATATTCAAAAAATAACCTCATAACAAAGCAAAAAATTATGACATTTTTTGAAATTTTAAATATGTATTGCATAACTTTGGAAAAAAATGTTGTAATTTTTTTCCTTTGGCAAAACTTCGTTATATGATGAAAGAAAAGTTCTGACCAAAATTCATCCAAATCGAAAGGGGTCGATTCCAAACATTGCACTGTGGGCCAGGATCGCCGTTTTTTGGCCAAAAGTACAATTCAGGTAAAAGGAAAATATGTTTATATATTCAAAATCTAGGACTGTTGAATATTTTGTGATTGAAATATTGCATCATTGTGGTTACTCGTTGTTAGTTGGCGAGAGTTCAAAGTCAACATTTTTTAATTTTGTGACATTTTTTATTTTATAATGATACAATAAAAAAATCATAAATAAACAATAATTTGTTCCAAAAACAATCTCAAATTATAAAACTGAAATTAGTTCTCAAAAAAAAATAGAAACATGTTAAGTATTTACAAAAAAGGAACAAAATTACTAATTTTACCTCAAAAATGTGGGTTTTTTTGCAAATCCTAAATTTTCAAAAAAAGCACCAAAATGTTCCAAGAGATATTTGAAAAACTTTAATGCCAATGTGTTCCATAAGATGTCTTCTAACTAGGTTTTTGCGACCGTTCATAAACTTTCGAGATTTTGCCCTTTAACTGAAAAAGTACCTTCAGATCTCGCTGATTTCCAGCATTCCAGAGTTTTAGTAAAAACTAAAAAATAGCACTAAAAATTAACTTAAATGAAGGTTCTGATTTTCTCACACTGACTAGCCCCCTAAAGCCCAGGTTTGTCGGACATTTGAGTGCCAATTCTGAATAAGTACGAAATTAACCCTTAAACACATTTTAAGTTTTGACTTATTTCTGGCATTGAACTCTTCAACTTATGGGTATTTTTTGACACTTTTTAAAAAGGGCCAAAAGAGACCCTTTAATTGCAGAGTTAGAGGGTTAAAATGTTCCACAAAAATATCCCTCGTAGTGTTTTACATAAGTTCGTGAACATGTCCTATACCTTAAATAGAAGATTCACATGGTTTCCTATGCCGATTCACAATAAACATTTCAAAAGAGGGGAAGTTTTAACCCCCCAAAAACATAACGCCAGACGAAAACTTAAAACGCCGATACACTTATATTTTTCTTTGGTCCATCTGCCAGAATTAGTTGTCATCAGAACTCTTTTTTTTTGTACAGTGTAATTTATTTTCCAACATATAACTATTTTAAATTTAAGGCCGCCATATTGCCATATCGCCATGTTGAATTTTTAAAATTTGATTTCAGATTCGTTATTTGCTACCCAAAAACTTCCCCATGTGGAAATTTGAAGTAAATCGGGCGACATAAGAATTTTAATGAAAAAATTGTTTGTCGCCATATTGGATCCACCATTTTGAATTTCAAAATTTTAATTTCAGATTTTTAATCAGCGGAACCTAGACCTAAATAATTGATTATTCTAAGTCCAATATAATAAAAACTAAAAATTAATGGCCGCCATCTTGGATCCGGCATTTTGAATTTTATATTTTTTATTTCAGATTCGTGATCAGCGACAACCAAACCCCCCTTTGTGATATCTTTTAGTCTCATATACTCACAATATTCTAGTTTTGGCCAAAATTCTATGATGCTGGCCCACAGTGCATTGGTCGATTTGAGATGGAATGACCCATATACATGTAATTGTAACTGAAATTTTCAATTAAAAATTACATATAATTGTAATTAAGTGATTTCAAATACAAATTCCAATAACATTTTCAATTACATTTAGAATTAGGAAATGTTTTTTTTTTTTGTTAAAATTTTGCCAAAAAAAATTGTTTGGGATAAGCGGGATAGACATGGCCAAGCATAAAAAGAAAATGTAATTGTAATTGACATTTTTTCAATTACAATTACATGTAATGTGTAATTGAAAATTTTGAATTAAAAATTATATGTAATTATTCTGTTTTTAATTAATATTACAAATTATATGTGATTGTAATTGATTTTTTTCAATTACATGTAATTGTGTAATTGCATGTGTAATTAATTACAAAATGCAATGATTAACCCCAGGTCTGCCCTCTGCTACTAAACATCTTTACACACAGGAAAAAAAAGTTGCCAACCGAATTGCTAAGCCTATTTTAGTTGCTACAACCAATAAATTCGGTTGGTGAAACCATATTAGAATGTGATTCCTAAATATTTTGGGTATTGGAACTAATATTCAGTTGTATAAACCGAATTTTGTTGTGATAACCAATATTCAGTTGCATCAACCTATTTTAGTAGATGTAACCGAATTTCAGTTGGAAAATGGCATATTTTTTCTCTGTGTGTATAGATTAAAATATTCAAAACTTTCTCCAACTCTGTATTTGTAAAATAACTTGAATTTTTTACAACACCACCAGTTTTTAAACTATTACCTGAATTAAACCTTTTTAGTATAAGTTAGTTATTGATATGAATGATTTAAGAATTAAAACCGAAAAAATATAAAAATTACCTAAACTATTAAACGCTTTTCCCGCTTTCAACCGCTACTTACACGGTTAATTTACAAAACACATTTTTACTTTACGAAAAAATCTCAAAAACAAATCTTCTGGGATTTTTATCGTGATCATAACAAAGAGAACATGCAAAAATATAAAAACGGTAAAATGACAAATGTACAGTAAAGAGATTAATTTTTATGGCAATGATTACTAGTGGTGATCATACAAACGAATGTCATAATCGATATACTGATCACTTTAAAAATCTATGTACAATACACAATTTTCAAGAGTGTACTGATTAAAGGGGCGTTTGACAGTTAAGTTTACGGTTTTAGAATTTTCATAAATATGTTTTTGCTGGTGTGAATAGTTTCGAAATCCCCTATGGATATTTTGGTATTGAGGATCGTCCAAATACTGATCACTTTCATTGGAATTTATTATGTGGCAGAGAAGAGCCATGTGTGTTTTTTGTGTGTTTTTTCTGGCGTGAGATTTTTTGTTTTTATTTCGTAGGCGTTTACAGTGTTTATGAGCCATAAATGTCAACTCTTTCATTTCGTTGGTGGTGATGATGATTTTTGACACATGATACTGTTGTTGGCTAAACTAAGCAGCATGTCTTGTGACTGCCTATTATTATTTTTTGATTTGAAATTTAAAAATTCTAACTGGCTAGTGTTTTTCCAACTTACAATTAGTCATATTGGATAAAGAAGATAAGGATGTCTTCTATCATAATGGACTTTTGCGCCAGCGCTCAAATTTGTTTCCATATGGAATGTAAATTTCCATTTTATATAAAGGTTTTTCGCAATAATCCTTTTTCTTTGGTTAAATTTTTGGGGGGAGTATTTAAACCGCAAAACCAATGATTACCTCTGGGTTTATAAAGACATCAGTGACAGTATGATAGCTATGTTTTTTGGCAACGTCAGCCAGCTGTGATAGATTATGTATTCCATTATATGAATGTTGCAACATATGCAACACTTTTCTTGTTTTGTTAAACACGTGAGCCACCCGCATGCCGGTAGGCTACGTACCGTTCAGTTCATTGCCGTTTTTATTTTTTTTTAACTCCGTGTATTTGAATTATTATTCTTTAATTGTGTATCTCAATGAGTTCACAACATTAAACTAAATGGAGCGGTGTGTTCCCAAACAATTTATCAACTCATTTGTCGACATTACCGTTGTATTTGTAAAAAAAAAATATTATATTCATGATTATAACTTATCACAAAAAAACACAAAAGTAACACATTTCATATCGCCACCTTTTCAATAATAACACAGAAACATCGCCTCTACCGCGTAGTACTATGGAATTTTACGTCAAAATATATTCTACTATTCATTCAACCAACCTAATAATCAGCCAAACCACCCAACTATCCAAACCATTCATTCATCGGACTTATCTCAAATACACGTGATACACTTTGGTCCACGTTATCTTAGTTGCCAGATAATGGGATCTGTTGTCCCCGAAATGGGAATTTAATATTTGTGTATGAAAATGTGATTGAAGAACTAGGAAATTAAAAATATTAGTACTGCCCGTACGTTAACCCATTAACGGCCATTATCCCAATATCCGCTTTTGGGGTTACGACAAAACAAAAACTTTCAAAATATTTCTATTGTTGGCTATGGTTGCAAAAACTTTTAAAATATATTTACACATTTTTTGCTGCTCTCATCTAGTTTGTTAACAGATTATGTTTTAATATGAAGTAAAGCTACCACTTTCTAAGAAAAACTGATGATGGGGAAGTGGAAAATCCCCGAAATGATCGTCTTTTCATTCCTGAAGGTGTAGAATATTTTAAAAGCAAAAACTCTGTGAAGTATTTGTTAGGAGAATATCCTGATGAAGAAAAATGGCAGTTTTTGGAAAAAGTACTTATTATTTTTTTGCTCCAACCGCTAACAAATCTGAAAATGAGATTGAAGAATTTTATGCCGAGATATTTCTTATAAAACATACAAAACCCCATGATATGACTATGTATATTTCTACTTTCCCAATACCCCAGATTGGTATTGGGAACTAGGAACCAGAAAACAGGGTAGCGCTTAATATAATTCTGTCAAGAAGAAAATTTTAGAATTACAAATACATGGTACTCCCTCCTCCCAAGGTGACTTTATACATGGAAATAACCACAGGATAATGAATTAAACTGTGTTCGCAACCAGATTGATTTTATACTCGTGAATAAATGCTATGGATCGTCCATCAAAAAGTTAGCACTTACCTACCCAGGAGCAGCTATTCCCTCCGGCCACAATATTCTTTTAGCCGGAATCAGAGCTTAACTATCTCCAGCAAAAATCCCTTAAGACAACAGAATTAGAATTCAGATCTAATATAAGAAACGCTAAAACAAGAATGCAACGATATTGAACGGCTTCAAAGTGTACACGATGAATTTAATGTTCACAGAAAGTTAAAAGAAGCTGCTGGGGTATACAAGAAATCAACAACATCTTGTATACTCAATGAATAAGGTCAAATCGCAATTGGTAATAATTTAATTTATTATTATTTGCAGACCCTGAACGAAGTATGCATTCTTTGGCATATAATAGCTTGTCATCCGATCGCCCAATTACCAAAGATGAAATAATAAAAGGCAATTACTATGACAAAAAATAAAAAGCAATCGGTGATAATTAAATACCCGCCGGAATAATAAAATTAATGAATGACGAAAACATCAAAATATTTGAATGGAATTTCAATATCATTTATGATACTGGTAATTTCCCCGATGAATAGTTAACATACACTTTTATTGCTCTACCGAAGAAAAATGTGGCTAAATTTTGCAATGATCATCGTTTAAGTAGCCTAATGAATCATACTCTTAAAATATTTATAAGAATTCTACCTAAGAGACTCTATAAAATTTTTGAATCACAAATGGGACGCACACAATTTGGATTTAAAGGAGGACTAGGTACAATGTGTATTAATCTACTTGTACAAAATGGCCGTGATGTTCATAAAGATATTTATTTATGCTTTATAGACTACGAAAAAGCTATCGCAAATTATTAAGAAAAGAAAAATGTCATATTTTGGTCACATTATGAGAGGACCAAAATACGAACTTCTGCAGCTAATAGTACAAGCAAAAATCGAAGGAAGAAGGTGAATCGAACGAAAACAAATGTCTTGGCTCCGAAATATTAGATCATGCACCAGTATAGAAAATTTGGGCCTACTCATGGATCTTACTGCTGACCGATCCGATTTCGAGAGGAACGTCACGAGAATCACATAACCGCTAACATTAAATTTGTGGGTAGGCAACGAAAGAAGGCGAATTAGAAGACCGGCTACATAAAAAATCTTTTATCAGCGAAATCGGCTTAGGCATACCCCAGAGCAGAAAAAGTCTATGTCCGGCCGAAGACCATCCACCCACTAAAGCGTTATTTAGATAAGAAGTCGGTAAACCTAATATAGAATTCGAAAATATTGCGAGGATTGTGACCTACATTCTGAGCTTTATGTCCACTTCTTATTATTATAACCCAAATTGTTTCGGTCATAGTCCCAACTTCCAGTGTGGGGGTTATTTTCGGAACATACATATTTAGCCATAATCACAAGACCGGAAATTGGAATTGTGTATGTCAGAGCTACGCCATATTACCTATATTTGTATCAACTCATTTAACACGGATTTTAATTATCGCTTTTTGACAATTTTTTTACAAGCACAAGAAACTCACAATCATACCAAAGCTAAAGTGTCACCTTTTTATTACAATTTTACTGGCCATATGCTTTATTTTTAATTGTATGAACATATAAATCTGTATTGAAACAATTTGAAAACTTTTATTTTAAGATTCTTAAGACTAGATGCTCTCTTACATCCATTCCGCCGAATATTTCTGGATATCTTTAGTCTGGGCTAAGGTAATGAGAATAATAACAACAACGAACAGAGCTCCACTTTTTATTCAAAACTCATTAATCGAAGGTTTGAATATTTCGGTAGTTTACTAACTAACGAGGATGGCACATTTGAGGATGTAGCTAATCGTATCAGAAAAGCACGAACAGCTTTCGCCTTACCAAACCATGTCGGGAATGCTAACAATATTCAACTAGGAGCCAAGCTCAATATTTTTAATGCATGTGTTAAACCAGTGCCAATATACAAGCTATGAAACCTGCCACATAACCAATAACATGACAACACCTCTTCAGACGTTCGTAATAGGTTGAGGTTGAATAGGTAAGTTGACTTTGTCATTGCGAGATATTGAACTTTATTCTCTTCAGTAAAAGTATTTTTTAAACAAGTGCAAATGTCCACTGCAATTCAGTATTGTTTCAGTACTATTTTCATAAGAGCATAAAAAGCAATTTTTCATCATTTTTATTTTATATATTTTAAAAGTTTTAAAATTAAAATAATATCGAATTTAAACAAATTAATTATAAATATTAAAAAACAATTTAAAAAAAAAATATATTGGTAACTCCAGGAATCGAACCCGCGATCATCTGTTTCGAACTACCAAATGATACCAAAATCACTTTTTAGGAGCACTTTTAGAGTAATTATGGTTTAGAAGCAATACTTAAGTAATTTTTTGGATGTTGTTCAGAAGTAATTCTAAAAATGCTGTAAAAATATACTAACGGATACTTTGGAAGCAATGAAAGAAGTGATTTTTTGCAGTTTTTCAGAATTACTTCTAAAAAGCAGTAAAAAATACACTAACGGATACTTGTGAAGCAGTGACAGAAGTAGTTTGTAAAGCATTACTTCCAATTTTTTTTTTTGCTGGATATGGCTGGCTTGGGAATACCTTCCATAAACCCCATACATCAATCGCGCACTCTGTACTAATATGGTATACTGAAGGCGTTCGTAGTAGGCGTATTCCAAAGAACATTAGTATGCCGGTCGTTCAAATCTTGCTGGCTCTGGCTGATGATAGGAACTCCTGGAAATATTATGTGAGTAGACTAAGCTCCTCAATGTATATATTTATATTTAAGAACATGTCCAATAATAATAACCTTTCTGGGTTCCTGCAGATTTCCATGAAAATTGGATACATATGTGATGAAAAAACTTTCGGTTCTTAACATATCGGACAAAATTGACATTTAGGGGGTAAAAATTGTTTTCAAAGTTGTTCCAAACTTTTTTGTTCGAAAACATTTTAATATTTCAACTTCGCCATTTTATAGATCTGAAATTTTTCTTTCATTTGATACACAATTTGTATACATTTCCTTGGAACAACCATGAAAAAGGAAAAACATTGTTTAACCCTAAAATATGACATTGGGCCGCTAAAAGCTGAACATGCTTATTTTTTCTGTGAATAATAAAAAGAAATGCATTCAAAGAAATATGTATTATATTAGAAGTTCTTTTTGGATTTTATTAATTTTTTTCCTTCCCCTATAATATAATAAAAGTCGAGCTGGGACCTTTATACATTAAGCCATCGATATAGAACTAACTGTTCTATAAGAAAACTTGAATCTTGATTTAATGAATGTTTTAAGGTGGAAAATATTTAGGGAGTTTTGGACATTTTTATTTCCAAAACTTATCACAAATCTTACTAATGTAAGTATGTGGCATCCATTTCCACAATATACGTCACACATATTTTAGCTCAAAGATATCGTTATCTGGTTTTATTTTTTATTTGTATGATACTAGAAATGTCTATTACTATACCGCCTACTACCACTACCGTTACTCTAACTATAATATGAAAATAAAATGCTTTTACTTATATATTTACGAGTATAATTCTTTAGATTTTGGTTTGTTGTGTAGATAATACCAGCAGTAGCAGCAGTATAATGGTTTGTTATTCCGATAATCCTCGTTATCGTTAGAGTCCTTATCATATTTTTTTTAGTTATTTTTTTATTATATGGGTTTCAGTATTTTGGAGGTGTGGTTGGTCCGCCGCCTATACAATTGGTTGTTTTGGTTTCGACATTTTTTGTTGTTATTGTTGTTATTTTCCAATTGCGCCTGATTACCATTATCTCAAAAAATACAATAGTCTACTACTGCTTACCCACATAATTTGCTGCTATTATATTACTATCGCTTTTATACAATTCGAAAAAGGGGTTTCCTAGTGACCCTCTCTAATCATGTGAAAGATTTATATATTTTGTTTTTGCATATTGAAATTTCAAATTTGGTACCGGTAAGAGATATCAGTTATTTGAGCACTACACTTAAAATAATACGTCAGTAAAAAATCTGTCAAGCGGGTTTCAAATCAATTTGGCTAATTTTAAAAAAATTTTTAGTTGAAACACTGATTTAAACAAAGATTTTAGTGGTCTTCATTTAACACAATACTAAAAATCCTCAGTACTCTAACTAATTTTGTGTGTTAAATTCAAAATTATTTATAAATAATTTTTAAGAACCCATTTATTTAATTTTACACAATTTATAGTTAAAATATAGTATTTTCATGTTTTTGCTATTACTCGGTATATGGCGCCACCGGTGTATCCGAAGTTTTAAAGATGGCGCTATTTCTTTACTTTCCGATTTTTTTAAAATGGCCCATGTCTTCAAAACTAAGAGAGATAGAGCAAAAGAGACGAAAATTTCGACTAATCTTAACTATAGAATACCCCCGTAACTTTTGTATCTCTAGCCAAAAGCTATAGAGCCTAGAAACCTCGAAAATTTTAAACAAAAAATGTAGTTTCATAAAATAGCCCATATTTCGAAAACTAAGCTCCTTAGGAGTAAATCCCTATTCAGCAAAATCGAAAAAGAAAAAAGGGGAAGAGAAAGCAAAAAAGAGAGAGAAAAAGCGAGAAGAAACGATAAAGTGAAAGAAAAAATTGTATTATGCATAATTAGATGAAACAAGAAAATTTTTATTTATTTTCATTTAACCAACCAGTCATCACTCAAAATTCAAAAAAGCGTCTATAAACATTTTAATTTTAACAAATTCGTTTATAAAACTGATGGTTTTGATTATAAGGAAACGTAGTTGAAAGATCTTAATTTTTATACAGGCAACGAGGATATAGGCTAAAGAGTTGCCATAAGAAAAAAGTGTACTCTTTGGTTCCCTTAAAATTTATATGGATTGGGTTCCTGTTAATTCCTTTGAAGAATAAGAGAAACAAAAGGAAAACCGAAAAAGTTAACAGGGCACTGTTTTTATTGTTTCTTATGATTATTGATTAAAGCGGTAACAAAAACAACTTTAAGAGTGAAATAAATAATAAATAATCAATTTTAATTATTTTTTTATTGTTTTTAATGATTTTTTTGCTTGTAAACACGTTTTTATTAAATTTATTGTTTTCGTGACGTCCTTTATTTTCTCTCGATCGCTGTTAAATTTCTTCAAATTCTTTGTGTTTTTCTTCTCATTTGCGTGTGAATTTTTTCAGAAATCTTAAAACACCTTAATGGATACCCCCTGATACAAGTACATACAATATAAAATCAAAATTGCATTTGGAATTTCTTAATTTTATTTTGAATTTTCCTAACTAAAAATGGCAGCTCTGAAATTTTTATGAAAGATATAAATTTGTGTGCTAATTCATAAAAAAAAATTATTTGGTCTTTGTAGCTTGCTATAGTTAAAGTAGCTTGCTATAGTGAAAGTGGTTTTGAGAATTATTAGAAGTCATCTAACAATATATCGAATTGTTAGATTCATTTGAATCGAACGTACCAACTCTTCAAGACTCCTATGGAAAAGAACGAGAAAGGCTTTTATTTGCATTTCTGTTTTCCATCTTAAATTATGTGAAATTTGTGTTTTTGCCACATGTTAATGTCCATATATTAAAAAGCCGTCGGTAAAACGGTTACTCCTTCACGTGATTAGAAAATATTTTTATCGCATTTATGTTCTTGTTATCGTTTGTTTTTGTTTATATTTCAGTTTTTTTTTCGCAGGCGCTACTACTACCAGACATGCTGGCGTTTAACTCAAAAATGATTAAATGAAATATTTTTTATCAGTAGCTGAAGGTCGTTTTTAATCTTCTGATATACGATCTTTTTATTTTAACAACAATATGGTAACGTCTTTCTTGTTGTCATTTACATTTAAAAATGTCGGTTAAAGATTTTTTTTGAAACTAAACAGGATACACATTTCATTGTAGAGATATAAGGTTTTAAAAACTTAGATAGTTTAGCATAAATCATAAATTTGCCTTCAGAATTGTAAATTTTTAAAGAAGACAATTTCTGAATTAAAAAAATAAGAATAACATTTCTTGTTTTTTATTTAAAATTTTCCATTTTTAAAACACAGTCTTGTTTTTGCAATTAAAATTGTTTAAACCACAAAACAGTACATGGAAAAAATAGTCCACAAAAAGTCTTATCAATATTTAGTTTCAATATAACTTAAAAGTGACCTTTTTGAAAATAAAAACACAAATTGAAACCATTTTCATTTTAAATATTAATTTTTTTTTTAATTATTGTGGTATACTAATGTTTTTAAAATATTTTCAGTATGTGGAAACATAGTAAACTCTTATCTCTCCTCACATGAAACATCATAAACACAAAAAGGAAGACATATTAAGATGGTGTCAAAGACTATGAATGATGTGGTGTAAAATCACAGACATCATAAAAACAAAGTTAAATAATATAACAAAACGAAATTTATTTAAAAATCGAAGTGTGTTCAATTTACGTCAAAAGAGTTGAGACTGTTCGAAAAAGTATTAACAAGGAAACTACACAATAGTGTAACGTTTAGTACTTAATGAAACTTGGAAAAAAAATAATAAACATTCGGTAAGAAATATATATACTCGTAATTATTACTGTCGCATTAGATAGGTCCAGACTGCGTATGTAGTTCCTTTTAAACCAGTATGAAAAACCGCAAAAAACATATGAAAACACTGATGAAATTTGCTTCACAAAGTGAATAAAAGATTTCCTCAATTTAACGGAAGCTTCATAGTTTCATATTTTGTACGAAACTAGCTTTTAATGAAACTTTTTGATTGAATGCATAAAATAAATAAAATGCAATTTTTTATATAATTTTATTCAAAATTCCATTCATTTAATGAAAAGTTTTAGTGGGCGAGCGTGTTTATACGTAAGTTATATACGTAATCTATAAAATATCCAAGTTTCATTGAGGTCTGCTGATTATACCGCTGTGTAGTTTCCTTGTAAGTGAAGAAGCATAAATAAGAATAGAGTGACCAAAAGCAAAGAAATTAAACTATTAACAAAGGAAAACGTCTAAAACTTATAATATTGGTTATTGGTGTAATCATGGAGGAGTTACTAAGAAGTGATACTCGCAAAGTGTTTTGTGGTCATTACTGCTTATTGACAATTAACAGAACAATAACATTTACGAATTTTCAAAAGAGAATAAGAATTTATATTTTAAGAATGAACTCCCTGGGTAAACGTAAGAAATTGAGTGAATTCCTTTTTACCGTTCGATTTTTCATAAAGGAATTCATTCATTTTTTTCTAATTTCTTCATAAAATTTAATGCATTCATTCACCAAGGAATTCATTCAATTCTAGTTATAAGAAATTAATTCCCTGGGAATTCATTCAATTCTAGTTAACTCAACTTTTTGTCAAGGAATTCATGCAATTGTTCACTTACTTCCTTGAAGGAATTAACTTTTTTGTTTAATTCCCTAAGGAATTAAATTTTTCGTTTAATTCCCTAAGGAATTAACTTTTTCGTCTAATTCCCTAAAGAATTAACTTTCCTTTAATTCCCTAAGGAATTAACTTTTTCGTTTAATTCCCTGAATTTAAGTTTTTCATTAAATGACCAATCTTTTCACCTAACAATACAAATTGAAAAACTAAATAAACTAATATATTCAATTTAACTAATAGTTGTTGCTATTAAAGGAGTTACATAGACTTTATTAAACTCCGTTTTAGTTAAACCAATTATATAAATTATCGGAAGAGCTGAAAAATGAAGAAAAAATGTTAACACTTTAAGGCCTTAAGTGGGCATTAAGTGAAAACTTAAATTCAGGGAATTAAACGAAAAAGTTAATTCCTTAGGGTATTAAACAAAAAAGTTAATTCCTTAGGGAATTAAACGAAAATGTTAATTCCTTAAAAAAATTAAACGAAGAATTTAATTACTTAGGGAATTAAACGAAAAAGTTAATTCCTTCAGGGAATTAAGTGCACAATTGAATGAATTCCTTGACTAAAAGTTGAATTAACTAGAATTGAATGAATTCCTAGGGAATTAATTCCTTAGGAAATGAATTCCTTGACCAAAAGTTGAATTACCTAGAATTCAATGAATTCCTTGGTGAATGAATGCTAAAAACGCTTTTTAAATTTTTACAAAGAACGTGGTAAAAATGGGGGTTTAAAAGCTACAAAAAATTATTCAATAAATTGTAACAACTTTCAAACGAAAATAAAATTTTTTGTTGATGTTTTTATTTTTTGATTGATATTTTAAATGTTTAATAACGCTCCTAGACGAGAACAAGAAATTCTCATTGAGTTTGTAATTTAACTGAACAAATATTTCCAGAAATTCTAAAAACGTCGTCCCCTGACGATTTCCTTAGGCAAGAATAAAATCCTGATAGGGACATGCCTACAACGGATTATTTTTCACAATTTGTTAAATACGTTTGGGATTTTAGCATATTTAATTCCTTTTATGAAAAAGATGTGGTTTGGTCGTAAATGCCGAAATCAATAATAGTATTTTTTTTTTTTTGAAAAACTGTCATGGCAGCCTCAGTAAATTAATTAATATACCCTCTGTTGTTGTTGTTTTCAGACCTTTTTTAAAAATTTACTATTCTGTAGCTAAATTATTTCATCTGGCCTCTCTATTTTGAGGATGATCTAAATTTTTACAAAGAACGTGGTAAAAATGGGGGTTTAAAAGCTACAAAAAATTATTCAATAAATTGTAACAACTTTCAAACGAAAATAAAATTTTTTGTTGATGTTTTTATTTTTTGATTGATATTTTAAATGTTTAATAACGCTCCTAGACGAGAACAAGAAATTCTCATTGAGTTTGTAATTTAACTGAACAAATATTTCCAGAAATTCTAAAAACGTCGTCCCCTGACGATTTCCTTAGGCAAGAATAAAATCCTGATAGGGACATGCCTACAACGGATTATTTTTCACAATTTATCAAATACGTTTGGGATTTTAGCATATTTAATTCCTTTTATGAAAAAGATGTGGTTTGGTCGTAAATGCCGAAATCAATAATAGTATTTTTTTTTTTTGAAAAACTGTCATGGCAGCCTCAGTAAATTAATTAATATACCCTCTGTTGTTGTTGTTTTCAGACCTTTTTTAAAAATTTACTATTCTGTAGCTAAATTATTTCATCTGGCCTCTCTATTTTGAGGATGATCTAGTACAACAAAGTGTTAACTTTAATGTCATTTCTTATCTCTAGTAGTCAGCTACAATTGCACATATTATTTTTTAATATTTTCTTTAGTTTATTTTTTATATTAAAAACAAAAAAAAAAACTTAAGTAGTCATTTTTATTACTTATTATTGCTTTTAAACTAGTCGCCGCTTTTCAGTTTCAAATTTAAACATGGACTTAAGCATTTGCCCGAACGTCCGCCACATCATAAGGCTGCCTTCTTTTACTATTTTTAAAAGTACGTAGTACTATACATATATTTAAGAACATGCGTTTAAAATATGCAAAGAAAATAAAAAAAAAATAGCAGAAAAAGCTACTAAAATTTAGTTAAAAATTACCTTGCAGAAAAAACTGCTCAAATTAGCAGATTTTTTTTGCTAAATACTAGTAAGATAAAAACAGCAACAAAACTGTTAAGTTTGCAAAATTTTAATTAAATTTGAGTTAACTTTAAGTTAAATGAAAATGACCAATTATCCTGTTAAAATCTTCACAAAGCTTTGCTGATTAGTTGAAAAAAAAAATAGCAAAAATAAACTCCAAAGTTTAAGTTAAATTTAAAAACTAGTAGACTGTTGATTTCAGAAGCTTAGATTATAATTCGCACTGAAAATATCTAAAAAATGATTTTTAGTATGATTTTAGCAGGGTAAGTTGTTATTTTCTGTTAACTAAAAATTAACTCAAACAGAAGTTTATATGAGTGTTATTTTTGTTCGGTTTTAAGATCAAATATGACAAATTCCAAATAGAATTCACAATTTATTTTACAACAAATAGAGAAAAAACTTTTGAAAAATAAACTTTCCTAAAACCAATGGTTGACAATTAATGCATTTTCAAGTGCTACCAAACACTATCATCAGATTGTTTTAATGGGATTCTCTCTATGTTATAATATAGATTTTAGTTTTTGTATTTAAGTTTATTCCAAAGTGAAAAACTTTCTGTGAAAAAATTGCAAAAAATAGGAATAATTTCCTTTGCAATATTTTTAATAATTTTTTACTTTGGTTGCTCAAATTTGTATACTTCGTTGCTTTTATACTTCGTGTTAACAACAGAATTTGTACACTCAAACGAATATGTCTATTATCTCAACAGAAATATTTGATAATTTAATATATTGGCTTAAAAAAAAATTTGTTGATTTTAATGAATTTTTTTTGAATTTGACAAATCCGAATTTATGTAAAAAATTAGTTAAACTATAGTTATTGTAATTATACTGCTAATGTAAGGGTACTCCAAAGAAGCAAAATCCCGCTTAGTGTTCGAGATATGGGCCATAGTAGAAATTTAATTTTATTTATTTTCGGGCCTCCAAGACCCCACCAAAGTCTATTTTTGGATACAGATAACCTTTTTACCGGGATATAATATAATAAGGGTAGTCGAAATCTTCGTCCACTTTACCCTATCCCTCTCAGTTTTCCGAGATATGGGCCATTTTAAAAAATCTGGAGTAGAAGAAATAGCGTCATCTTTAAAACTTCAGATATACTGCTGGTGCCATCTAGAGACATGAAAATAATACATTTTAACAATAAATTGTGTAGAATTTAAACAATGGGTTCTTAAAAATTAATTATAAATAAGTTACGTTATTTACTTGGGAGTTTATATAAATACAAAAAATCAAATCTACATTATAACCTAGAGAATTCCATAAAGACAATCCGATAACACTGTGGAACAAATTCAGGTTCACGGGAATTAACAGGATCACTATCCATATAAAATTTAAGGGAACCAAAGAGTGTACTTTTTTAGTTTGGGAACTCTTTGGCCTTTACTCTCTTTGGTAAAATATTAGTAAGATACGAACAGCAAAAACCAAACCGTTAATTGCATATACAAAATTTTAGTTATATTTGAATAAATTTTAGTTAACAGAAAATAACAACTTAACCAGCTAAAATCAGTAATAAATAATAATTAGTAGACTAAAAAATCACAAAAAATTTTAAATCTTGAAAGATTTTTTTCGACTTTTTTAATTCGAATAAAAATTTAGTCTTCTGAAATCAGCAGTTTACTGTTTTTAGCATCCATTTTCGTTGATTTTAGCAGGATAGACTGCTCTTTTCATTCAACTGAATTTAACTTAACAATTTTTTAGATATAACAATTTGTTTTTGCTATTTTTAGTTTACTAATATTAATATTTTCTGCTGATTTTACAGTATAAAAGTTAACTTAAAAATAACTAAAATTTTGTAAATTTAGCAGTTTTATTTTTGATGATCTTACTAGTATTTAGCAAAACAAAAAGCTGTTAGTCTCAGCAGTTTCTTTTGTAAGGCCATTTTTACCTAATTTTTAATAGGTTTTTCTACTATTTTTACATGTTTATTTCTGTGAGTGCAGGGTTCAGAATTTCGAGTCCCTGAAAGCGAATATTATTTTAAAGGTACTTACGGGTCTATTCCACCTTGTGAATGTCATAAGAATATTTTCGAATGAACAAATGTATAGACCAGGGGTGACAAGACTTTTTTCGCTGCGTGCCAGAATCGCACAATTTTTTTTTTGTAAAAATTTCTCGCGTGCCATCTTAATTTTAGTTGTCTATTAAAAACCTTTTTTTAAAAATTTGGAAAATTTCTCTTAAAAATATCATCGCAGATGTACTACATATTTAACAGCGCTGGAATAACCCCAAAGGGAAAAATTAAATCACATCCAAGAAATGACGTAAAAATGTTTGACGGTTATTTAATTTTTGGGGGTTATTTAATCTTTAAATATTAAGATTATTTCATTATGAAAATGAAATAAAATTAAAACAGTTTGAACATTATTGCCTTTTCATTTTTTGAGGGGTTATTCCATTTTTGGTGGTTATTTTATTTTGTTAAAAAAAAGTTAAATTATTGGGCGCCAGCAATTATTTAAGTACGTAAGAAACTAGTTGAAAAATGTGCTTCGGGCAAAAATTTGATTTTTTTTAAATTAATCGCTCGGTTTTTATCATCATAATAATGAATAAAAAGCGAATATTATGGATTTGAACAGAGAAATTTCTATTTCAGATGAAATGGCTCTGCGAAACACGATCAATAACCAATTTCAAATTCCAACATAGGGGGTTATTTCATTATGAAACTTATTTTCAACCTTTATTTCATTGAGGGGTTTTTCATAGGGTGAATTTGTGCTGGTCTTCTAGTAGTTCAAATTTTTTGAAAATATCCAACAAAACGTCGCGTGCCACTACTGACACGCGTGTCATAGTTTTGCCAGCCCTGGTATAGACAATCGAATCAAATGAATTAGGTGGATTAAGAATTCATTCGATTCTTCGAAAGAGGGTTGAGGTATTTAATCATTCAGAAATAAAAATAGAACGAGTGAATTCTTTAGGAGCTCTGATTGGAAAAAACATTTTGCACGTTTCAAAAAATACAAACTTTTCTAGATTTCTTAATTTTCCTAATTTTTAATATTTTTTTTTTTTTTATAACGTATTTATAAAAAATGCGAAAGAATATTTTTTTATGTGTTTGAGTTTTCAATAGTAACATCTATTATTTAAAATATTTTTAATTCATTCATTCATTTTCAACATAAGTATTTTTTATTTAAAATTCCGATATTTGATTTATTCGCTATAAACGCAATAATATGTATAAAAATTAAAAAAGCAGAAAAAATTTAAAAATCGGAAAATGTGTAAATAGTACTAAATGAGTCAGAGGAGTACCATAGTACTTTTGAGGGTCCAAGAGGACCAGAAAAAATACTATAGTACTAACTTTATCATCCCTGATTATGAACACTTTTAATTTTCTCTTAATTAGGGTTTTTCATTCCGGACTTTTACATTTTTTCTTGAATTTTTCGGGATTTCGAAATTTCTCGCTCATACGGAAACAATGAAATCCAATATAAATTTATTTGAATTATTCAATTTTTTTAATTACACATCACTTTTAAAAAGCTTTTAAAAAAATCATAAAAGTCATGTTTTAGTAGCAATTCAAGGATGTTGTGTTGTAATTGGGGAATGCATCCCGGGATTTCCCGTCCCGTGATTCCCGGGAAATTAAGCATTTTTCAGTTCCCGCATTCCCGGGAATTTGGACCGGGAACCCCGGGATTTCAAAAAATGCTATTTAAAAAACATTAATTTAATTATCTCGAATGTTCATATAAAAAATTTTCCACCTTTTGAAAAAAGTAAAAATTTGACACAAGTCTTTTTTTTGTTTACTTACAAAAATTTGCTACTTTTACCACAACTGAAATAATTCAAAAAGTAAACAAAAATTTCCAATTGTAGTAAAAGTACATTAATAAAAAAGAGTGCGTAAAAATTTAGTTAAAACTATTAAAATTAGTTAAAAATGATGCTGCAGAAAAAAACTGCTAAATTATCAGATTATTTTTGCCATATACTATTAGAAATATAGGAACAGCAAAAACAAAACTGTTAAATATACAGAATTTTAGTTATGTACCAAATTAACCTGCTAAAATCAGCAAAAAAATTTTGCTAAATAATTAGTAGCCTAAAAAATCACCAAAAAATTTAAAATTTTCGAATTTTTTTTTTCGTTTTTTTTAAGGCAAATAAAATTCGAGCCTTTCAGCAGTTTACTGGCTCAGAAATGAGCTCCAAAAACATAAACATTTTTCTATGAAAGTGGTCCGTCCAAAAGAGCCCCCTGTGTACTCTGAAATGACTCAGAAAAAAGAAAGTAAAGAATCGAAATTTTCCCCATAAATTTAAAATATTTTGGAATCTTCTTTGAGACCGAAAAATGAACCCTCATTTTGAGACAGCTTTTTAGATTGTAAAGACAATTTTTTGGATTGTTTTCTGAGGGTTCATATTTTCTACCAAAAAAAGAGTGTTTTCAAAAAAACAATAATCATTTCTATGAGCCATTTAAAAATCTTATTTATGAGCGCTCCGAAATTGCTGGCTGGGCAGTTTATTTTTGTTATTTTTAGTATGCTATGCTACAATAATATTTAGTAAAATTTTCTGCATATTTTACAGTACAGTTTGATATTTTCAATTAACTAAAAGTTAACTAATATATAACTAAAATTCTATAAATTTAACAGTTTTAATTTTGCTGTTCTTATTTTACTAGTGTTTAAAAAAATCTGCTATTTATTAACTAATTTTGAATAACTTCTTCTGCTATTTTTACAGATTTATTTATGAAGTAAGATTTTTGAATAAAAGAACACACTGATTAATTTGTGTACTTGGTCGAACATTTTAAGTACCTTTAAGTGGCTTTTAAAACAGGCACTAAAAGGAACTAAAAAAATATATTTTAGCAATTTAGTAAAATTATTTTTTATATTAATTTTTTTTATTTTTTTTTTGACGGACAAGTTTTTTAGTCTAAAAATTAGTTTTTATTTAATTTTTTTTTTATAATATATATAATATAAAATTAATTCTTTCCCACTACGAAAATTCCAAGAAAACCACTTACGGCCTGAGCTTTTTCACGAACTTAAAAATTTAAGATCTTTAAGATATTTTCTTTATACAAATTTTTAAATTATTAAAAATATTTTCTAATTTACTTCCCTTTCGGGATCCCGGGATCCCGGGAATTCAAAATAAATTTCCCGCTTTCCCGGGAAATCAAAAAGTGCGGAATTTTGCATTCCCTAGTTGTAATGTTTATCGTGTTAATTTTCTAAAAAAAAAATTTTAAAATCAACGATTGGACTATAAGGTGTTATTAAGGTCATAAAGGGATTAAACTCCAAAAATTTTATGAATTCATTTTTTCATTTGGCTAGCGGATTTCGAGAAAAATGCGATTTTTGTCACTTATTTAGCTGTTAGGCAAGGTTTTTTTATTATTTTAATTTAATATATTTTTAGGCGGATTATTACAGCATAAGATCAAATACTTCAATCCTCTAAATTAGGGAAAAATGGAGATCAAATAAATAGCCTCTAATTAAGGTCAAATGTCAAATTTTAGGAGATTTTAATTTTTCTTAAATATTCACTTATAAAAAAAATAGTTCAAAAGTCTGTTAAACGCGTTCTGGGACAAATAAACTGATTTTTTCTGTTATTTTGTCTTAAAGGATTGAACTAATATTTTTGTAAATCCCATTTAGCATAACAATTACTTTCATCCGTATTTGAACTAACTTTGCATCCTAATTTTTAGTAATTTAAGTTTCTTAATTTTACAAATTTTTCAGCTAATTTAAACCCCAATTATTTCCCGAAGTTTATATTTTTGTGTCTCATTCTTAACTTCATTGAAAATTCTGCTGGCGCAAATACAGGTACTAGTTCCTGTTATTTTATCAGAATTTTGAACTATTTGTACGGGGGTTTTTTATGAGTGTACAAATTCTTTTGATGCTGCACTATAGCCAAATTTCCAAATTTGAAGTTTGGATTTTTAAACTTTTTTGTGGATTTCAAGTCTTACCCCTAAATTCATAAATGCTTTGTAAAGTTATAGCAGGTTTAAAACATCATTTTCATACAAAATTTGTTCAATAAACCTCCTATAATTTTACAAAGCGTTTATGAATTTAGGGGTTAATATATTGGAAAGAACAAAATAATAAAAAAAAAATTATGGCTGTTGGCACCCTGTTTATCTATAAACAGCTACTAATGATTACATTTTTTATAATACGTATTATCAGTTGTGAAGCAATACCATTTTTATAAAATTGAAACATTGAGGGTATTCAAAGTTCATGCTATTTTAAGTAGTAAATTAGCATTTATCGTAAATTTTACAACATTCTATGGGTTAAACTTCAAAAATCATGCTATTTTACAACGATAGCACATAAAAACTTAAACTGTGAATTCTTTCATTGTTTTCAAAATTATATATTTATTAAAAATAATCTGTGAATGTGGATTCCAATACTCGAGGTGTGTGTTTTTAATTGTTGTTAACATATTTTGAAAAATGTTTGTTTTTTTTAAATTTATTTTTATCGGGATATACATTAATTGCATTAAAGAAATTAAATGTGCTAAAATCCCAAACGTATTTAACAAATTGTGAAAATTATCCGTTGTAGGTATGTCCCTATCCGGATTTCATTCTTGCCTAAGGAAATCGTCAGGGGACGACGTTTTCAGAATTTCTGGAAATATTTGTTAAGTTAAGTTACAAACTCAATGAGAATTTCTTGTTCTCGTCTAGGAGCGTTATTAAACATTTAAAATATCAAAAAAAAAAACAACAAAAATTTACCACAATTTGCTTTGGCATCTTCAAATATACTACTCTGTTGTTTTGAAAAATGAGAAAATACGTAAAATGTTATATTGAAAGATAAAGCAAATTAGTAAAATAAAGTTGAAAACTTAAAAGTCTTACGTGTACAGTTTGTTTTGACGCCTACAGTATATAAATCTGTTATTTAATTTTTATAGTTTCACTTTAAATTAATAAATCCTCTTAAATATATACCGTTAATACCGTTACCGTAAAAATAACAATACCAAACATTACTTTCATGCTAGCTAGAATAATAAAATTAAAAAAAATAAAAAATCCAGGGAAATACCCTACAAAATTCCCCGGATAGCGGAAATAAACATGAGCGGGATTCCCTGGAATCACGCCATAAACCCTACTCTTAATAGAGAGCAAATGTAAAAGATAGGAGAACAATAGAAACAAATACAATATAAATATGATAAGACCATGTGGTTACCTGTTAGTTACTCTTGAGATTGGAAAACTTAATCAAGCAATATCAATTAGTTGGCACTGACAATTATTAAAATCAGGTGTTAAACTAAACAATAACTCTTTTAAAAAATGGAAACTAAAAAACAATTTTACTTTCGTAAAGCACAAAAAGATGATATTAAAATTGTTAAAGAAATGATACAAGTAAGATATTAGCACAATTAATTTGTATAAATTGTCATAAGGAACCACTGATAATATGTTCCTTCGATTGCGATGAAATTTGGATATGTGATAGACGAGATATGTACGAAAGACGCAAATTTTTTTAGCGGTCCTGAGGTAAAAATAAATAGTACTTCATTTTTCTATGGAAACATGTTTAAAATTTACGAAATTAAGATTTTTCTTTCCACATCATTAAAGTGCTTAAGAAAACTAAAAATTTTAAATTCATGTTGACTATATCACGTTACCTAGGGTTCCCATTTATTTGAAATATAGGTGAAAAAAGTAAATTTAACGCCTAACGACAACGAAAAAATAATCTAGACACAAACCAACAACAATTTCCTATGCAAATGTGCTATTCGAAATAAAAATTATGCGACTTGTTTTGTATACATATTAGGGTGGGTCAATTTGTATGGGTCCGAAAAAAATGAAGAAGCGTATAGCAGAAACGTGATCTACACTAAATTCTAAGAAAACTACCCGAACAAACTATGGGTCTAAAACAAGGTTGGTTACCGAAACGAATAACGGTAAGGGTAACGGTAACGGTATCGGATTTCGTTTGTTTAGGTAACGGTAAAGGTAACGGTATTTAAGACGAAACAGCAATACCGGTACGTACCGGTATTAAAAATTAAGTTAAAAGCATATAGAAACAAGTAAAAACATGGCATATTTTTAATTTTAAGTACTGAAAATACAGATTTTAAGCTATAAATTCAATACTGGTAGTTTTAATAAGTAATATTATTATCTATAAATTTTTTTTGTAAAAAAACACTCAAGATTATAAAATAAAAAATAAAAAAATTGTAATTTTTATATAAAATAATAAATACCGGTAAAATACCGGTAACTACCCATAAAAATAACGGTATCGGTAACGATAACGGTATTTGGAATTTTTTTTAGAGGTATCGATAACGGTAACGGTATTCAATTTGAAACGGTATTTTAGCGATAACGGTATTATAACGATAACGGTAACCAACCTTGGTCTAAAATGAAAACCTAGCTACTGCCGAGAAGCATTTTGATTTATAAGAAAGCGCTTTTTCGAATTTCAAATTTATGCAGTGTTTACAAAACCACTAAAATCAAAATGCTTCTCGGCGGGAGCTAGGTTTTCATTTTAAACCCATAGTTTCTTCGGGTAGTTTTCTTAGAATTTAGTGTAGATCACGTTTATGCTATACGCTTCTTCACAAAAAAAAATTGACCCACCCTAATACATATACCTGGCGTCACTAATTCGGTGTCTCCACCAGACATCAGTGTTGCCAGGTTTATAAAGCCCAAAATTGTCGAAAATTTTGAAAAATATCGTCACCGCGTTTTGAAAAATCGTCAAAAAACCGTTTAAAATCGTCAAAATAAAATCTGTTTGTAAAAACTTACCCCTCAATTCATAAATGCTTTGTACAGTTAAAGCAGGTTTACAAAACGTCATTTTCATACAAAATTTGTTCAATAAACCTCCTATAATTTTATAAAGCGTTTATGAATTTAGGAGTCAATATATAATGACTCCCCTAAAATACTTATTAACAAAACTAAAACTCTGCTAAAATAAAAAATCAAAGAAAAATATTTATAATCGTTAAAAAACTATGAAAAACATAGTCGGTAAACAAGTTTAAAAAAAAGTTTATAAATTTAAAAATTGAATCAACGTAAATATTTTCAAAGAATTTTATTAAAAAAGATTTATCAAATTTACCCCTAAATTCATAAACGCTTTGTAAAATTGTAGGAGGTTTATTGAACAAATGTTGTATGAAAATTTCGTTTTGTAAACCTCCTATAATTTTACAAAGCGTTTATGAATTGAGGAGTTAAAATCTAAAACCCATTAAAAGTGTCGATTATCCATATTAAAAATATCGAGTAGTATCGAGTATTCAAAAAAAATTTACCAGCATTACATGACACTCGTTCCAAATTTGTGTACATTTACTTTAAAATAAAACGAAAGAAATCAAAAAACCGAAAATTGGTTAACTATTGACCCCACTTTCAAACCCCTGTACATGGAATTGGACCGCTAAAAAATGTGTCCTACTCTTTTCTCTCCTGTAACATATCCAAATATCTCAGGGAGAACCCATCAACGGTGCTTCCTTGTTAGTGTAAGTCAGCTGACAACATTAGCAGCCGACTAGCAAAGAATACACTGAGAAATTTTAATTTTATTAATTTTCTTTTGTCAGGAATTGGCAGATTTTGAAAAAATGAGCGATGGACCAAAATTGACGGAACAGTAAATAATTATTAGTGTCCCACCGAACAGTTCGACCAGAAAAGTATTTGGTCGGCATTCGGTATGTTGACACATAATGGACAAATTTTGGGTACGGAAAAATATTTGTTGGGCCGATAGAAATCCATTTTGAGTGCCAAATTTAAGGAAAAGTACAAAGTTAAGCAAAAAACTCACTGTTTGGCCGCCGAAAGTTCGGCCAAATTGGAAAAAGTTCGGCGAAAAAGTTCCGAACAGTTAAATTTACAACTAACGTATGGGATTTTCCTTAAATTTGACACATAAAATCGCATTAAATCGACTCAACAAACATTTTTCCAGTATCAACATTTATTTATAACGCGTCCAAACACCAACAAATCAACCAAACATCGTTTTTTGGCCGAACTGTTCGTTCGGACACTAATATTCATATTAAAATTAGACTTTTTCGATATCTTCAGAACCGTCCACAAAAAATTTTATGATTTAAGAAAAAAATTTTTTTATATTTTATTTTTTTCTTATTTTTTTAGATCTTATCCGTGACTCTGGTTTAGATGGTGGTCAAGAATGTTGTCACATTTATGTTTTGGACTTAATTGAAGAAGATCAAATGTAAGTGTATTTTAAATTCTTAAAGCAATATTTGTATTGAGTCAATAATGATTCAAAATTTTATAATAATTTCTACAAATTTATCTAATATTTGTTTTGTTAAAAATTTATAATGCTCCTAAATAACAATTATTGACACTAAATATTGAATTGTAAGTAAGATAAGAAATTTTACAAATAGGGATTTTTGTTTTTAGTAAAGACAAGTCTACTTAAGATAAGCAGAGTATAAAGAATTGACAACAAACAAAAACCATAAGAAAATTTTATGTATAGTACATATAATAAAAATACACAATAGTGGGAAAACCGTTTTGTATATTATTGAAAATGAAATCACTGAAAGAAAATTAAAGACAATCCTTAAGAACTGTTTGCCTTTTGGAAATCGATCAGATTATGTTCTTACAATAGTAAAATCCACTCCCAATATGCAGAGATAAAAAGCATTGTTAAATTAATATAACGACGGCTTATATTCAATAAGGGCTATCTGCAAATACAGAATTGTTCAGGAAAGCTAAAAAATCATTTAATTCACATATTATGAATATTTTTTTAATTAATCTTGCAAATTAGTTATAAAAGATGTCAACTAATTCTTATATATACATTTTTTGTTAGTTTCATATTTTTCGCGATTTTATTGTTGTCCCAATTGCCTTCGTATATGTATGTTATATTCTGTTATAAAAATTTGTATTGTAAATAGATAGCCCTTTTATGATTGGTAAATTTTCTTTAGTGTTATTGAAATGAGAATATTTGCTTTATCCATTATTTCTGTATTATTTATTAGTACATATGTATAAAGAAGAAGCCTCTGTGATTTTTATTTGCAAAAAGTTAATATTATTTATAACTGTTTATATTTACTTACAGCAATGTTATTGGTTATGCCATATGCTTCTTTTCCTATTCGACATGGATTGGTAAATCATATTTCCTTGAAGACATCTATGTACGTCCATCATATCGTGGATTAGGGGCTGGAGCCCGCATTTTTACAGAAGTAGCTGCCAAAGCTTATGAATTTCAATGTAAAAGAGTTGATTTTCATGTTTTATCTTGGAATCCTGCTTCAAAATTTTACAAACAAAAAGGTGCCTTGGATATGACTGAAGCAGAAGAATGGCATTTCTATCGTTTACAAGAAAAACAAATTAAACAATTAACAGAAAATTTGCATAAATAATACAACGAAACTCGGTAATAACGACTTTGAAGGGGCGGGGAATTTTTGGTCGCTATGAAAATAGTCCTTTGCAGAGCTTTGAAGACTAAATTCGTTTTTGAATGAATTCACTACCAAACGAATTCTATTTTCTTTAGAATTGAATGAATTCCTTTTTTAAGTAATTCACTGAATTCGTTCAACTGAACGCGTTCAACAAAAATCAAATTCAAAAATTAATTCAATTGCTAGTTTTTTTATTAAATGAAATGAATTAATTCAATTGCAAATGCGTTCAGTTTTATAAATCGAACAGATAAAAAACTGAATTAATTCCTTAATACATTAATTCAACAATGAATTCATTCAATTTCATGGCCGTAAAAAATACGTTCAGTCACTTGAAAAAAGTTATGTTCACTGAATTAAAAAACAAAAATTACGTTCACTGAATTCAAAGGCTGTTTTCAGCCGGTCAGTAGAAGAAAACATTTGAGAGTATTTATAAAAAATATAACAAGCAATTTGACAGCCTGCACTCGAAAGTGGGCCGACAAACCCAAAATTATGAACACACAATGAAAGTGCCGACCTACGACACAAATTGTATAGTAATTGCCCCTAAAAATTAAATTATGCCCCTAAATTGCAATTAAACCCATGTTTTTTTTAGATTTAAGGGCACGATACACTCAACAAAAAAGTAGGTAGCTACTGAACATTTTACTGTTATTACGTGAAATTTAACTAGTTTGAACCCTGCAGTATATTTTTCTAATTTTAGCAATGCATGTCTACTGATTTGTAGTACAATGAAATTAGTAGAAAAAATCAGTAACCACTACTAAATTTGAGTAAAATTGTTTAAACTAAAATTTAAAAATGATTTGCTAAAATTAGCAACAAATTTTTCTAAATATTAGTATCATTCGAAGAAAAACATCAATCTTATTTATAAAAAGCTTTATAAATGTGATGAAAAATAAAAATAAAACTTGACAAATACGATAAAGTTTTTTTATAAATGCAAAATGATGGCATGTTTCTTTATATTTATAAAATGGTGGTTTCCCATGTGTTTGTGACGAAAGTATGTAATTGTCAATGACAATTGTTTCGTAAAAGATGAGCATTGGTTTAATTTTAAATGCGTAAGTAGCAGTTTCAATTATTATAAAAAGACAAAAATCCTTTAATATACTTTTCTTTAAATTGGTAGAATATTTTGCAAAAATTTGTAATTGTTACTAATTCAGGAATTTGTAAAATGAGAAAAGTAAATATTTTAACTAACAATTAGTATAAAAACACTAAAGTGAAATTGAAAACCGTTTACAATTTTTTCTACCAAAAATTTTTTTGAGTGTACGGATATTTAACACTCATACATAATTTATTTCGTTTACTAGTTAACGAATTTTTTATGAATACTCCTAAATGATTCCTTCTACTAAACGGCAGAAAACAGCTTTTGAATTTAGTGAACGTATTTTTTGTTTTTCAATTCAGTGAACGTATTTTTTTTCATTCACTGTATGTAATTTTTTTCTAGTTCACTGAACGAGAATGAAATTCATACAGTGGTGAATTAATTCAGTAAGGAATTAATTCACTTTTCGTCCGTTTGGATTATAAACTGGACGCGTTCACCGTTTAATTTAATAAAATGAACTATAGCAGTTGAATTAGTTAGTATCAAAACAAATCGAACGATAACAAGTATGAATTAATTCAATATCTGGCTTTTGTGTATTAATTCATTGATTTTTTTAATCCAGAATTCAAAAACTGAATTAAGGAATTAATTCTTCACAGCTCTGCTTTATAACAACGTAGTAAAAAAAGTACTTAACATTTTTAGAAATAAGTAATGTAAAATTATTTAAAAGTATTTTCTTCTAATGTTTGTATATTTTAATTTCTTTTTTATATATTTGTAAATTATAACCTTAATTTGTTAAAAAAAAATAATAATGAAAGATGTTTAAAGAAAAAAATAAATTTGGTGTTAAAAACTAAAAATGACTTAAAATTTTATTGAAATATTTTTTTTTATATATTAGGCGTATTCGTTTACTTACTACAAGTTACTACTTTTACTACAGCTGGAAAAATTCAATACAAAAAGTAAACAAAACTTTCCAATTGTGGTAAAAGTAGTAAGAGTTTCGAGTAATCGAACACACTGACTGATTAAGTTGTTCGTATAGAAAGGAAAATTTGTATGAAAAACAATTGAACCATTTATTTTGAAAGTGGTATGAGTCCATTTTCAAAAAAACTGAGTTAAGCATGGAATTAGGTAAAACACGAGGGAATCTTTTCATATAAAAAATTAAAAATTTTCAAAAACTACTGAGATGTTGATGAGAGAACTTTTACTAGTTAACGATTTAGCAAAAATGTTTATTTTGAAAGTGGTATGAGTCCTCCCTATTTTTAAAATAGAACAAACATAAATAATTGATTGTACGAGGTTTTTGGTATTATTTTTTTATGGAAAAGTAAAAAGATACTGTTGGAAGACATTTTATGGTCAATATTCGTCTTGAAAATGGAAATTCGCAAAAATATAGAACACAAAAATGTTTACGTTTTCTATGGTAAATTGACGTAACTATTATGCGGTGCCGAATTTATTGTGAAAATACATATGTATACTATTTAAATATTTGATGAAATAATTTTAGTTAAAGGCAATTTTTTTTGCAATATTTTTTTTTTTTTTTTGCAAAATGCGTTGAAATATTTTTCACATAATTATTAAACAACATCACCAAACAATTTTAATTTTTTTTTTTCATTTTTCATAATAAACGATTTAAAAATAATTAGGTTGTTCATAAGGGGTGTGCTATCTGTTGTATCGTTGTATCGTCCTAACAAAAAACAGAGTTGTTAAAATTTTTATTTGTGTTTAACAACGATTTTCTATTCAGTTTTCTATCTGTTAGCACACTCAAACATAAGACATTAAACATACGTAAAAATGTTGTATCGTGCTATTCTCAAATGTAGTATTTTTTCAATTTAATTTTTAACAACTCTGTTTTTTGTTAGGACGATACAACGATACAACAAATAGCACACCCCTTGTGAAACCCCTTAATGTTTATTTTAATAGTGGTATTAGTCACATTTTTTTTAAAGAGAAAAAAACTTAAAAATAATTGATTGAACGCGCGTAATTTTTGGGATACTTGTTATGGGAAAGTAATAAAATATTGTTGAAATATTCATTTAATTTTATTGCCAATATTCGTGTTGAAAGCTAAAGTTCGCGAAAATTCTGCAAATAAAATTTTTAACTTTTTTATGGTGTTCTTAATTATTATGCGATGTTCATTATATTGTTATAATCGTTAAATATTAATGAAGTAATTTGGGTTAAAGGCGATTTATTTTTCACAAAATTTTTTGCAATCTTCTAAATTCTTATAGTTCTTATATTTTGAGGTCTTCGAGAAAAGTTTTTATATAACTTTTGCCAAAAATTACAAAATATTTTTTAAGGAATAGCAAAAAACTTAAAAATAATTGATAGAATGAGGGTATTAATATTATTTTTTTACGATAAAGTTAAAAATACTATTGGAAAAAATTGTGTTGGCAATATACAAACGTAATCAAAGTAAAAATTCGCGAAAATGTTAAAAAATAAAATTTTACCATTTTCATGGGAAATTGTATTAACTACTATGCGTTCATTGTTAAAACACAAAAGTATCTCTAAATATTTAGTGAAGCAATGTTGGCTCAAAGCACAATTTTTTGTTTTTTTGCAAAATGGTTTTAAATTTTTGCAGTGGCTACCTTATTATTGCGAAACCTAATTTTGAGCTCTTCGTGAAATATATTTCACATAATTTTGGCTCAAAATGACCAAATAATTTTTTTTGTTTTTTCATATTAAACGATTTTACGAAAATGTTTATTTTGAAAGTGGTATGAGTCACCTTATTTTTTAAAATAGCATAAAATTTAAGAATAATTAATTAAACCAGGGCATTGGCATTAGTTTTTTGTGGAGAAGTTATAAATTAATGTTAAAAAACATGTTATGCCCAATGCCCGTAGTAAAAGTTAAAATTCGCGAAAATTTTGCAATCAAAAATTTTTACTTTTTTTTGGCAAATTGTTTTAATTATTATGGGATGTTGAGTTCATTGTGAAAGATATGTCTTTAGATATTTCATAAAGTAATTGTGGTTGAAAATAATTTATTTGTTCGCAAAAAGTTGCAAAAATAAAATTGAGCTACAGTTTTTCTTTATATTTTTTTAAGAAACCGATTGATTATTACTGCCTATTAGAATTCAATAAAAAAAGAATCTTCCAAGTTATCAAATTTCAGCGTATAAAAAATATCAAACAAAAAAAAGTTAAGTCCACGTAAAATAACAAAATGATAAAAACTATTATTTTGAAAGTGGTATGAAAAAAAGGTATTTTCGCATATTAAAAATTCTTTGTGATACGAAAATCTAACTATATGTTATTAAAAATAAGTGTAAAATTTCTTAAACCGAACCACCAATATTTTTAAACACGTTAAAACGCAAAACCTTTTTTATCTCATTTTAAAAACAAGTGGACACATACCACTTTCAAAATAAACGGTTCAATTAAATGTTGTGTTTTGTTTTAAAAATTTTACCAAAATCATTGAGAGCGGGAAAAACTGTTTGTTATAGGCGTAGTTCGTTTCAATCATACTTGGGAATTTTTAATTGGCACTGAATTTTATTTGGCATTACTTGGTGTCAGAGTTTCGAAGAATTATTTCTTTAATTCCCTTTTTTGAACTGCATTTAATTATGGGAATGAATTCCTTGACCAAACTTAAACTGAATGAATTCCTTTTTTTCATTCGATTTATCTTAAAGGAATTCATTCATTTTTTTCCAATTCCTTCATAAAATTTAATGCATTCATTCACCAAGGAATTCATTCAATTCTAGTTAATTCAACTTTTGGTCAAGGATTTAATTCCCTTGTACATTTAATTCCCTCAAGGAATTAACTTTTTCGTTTAATTCCCTAAGGAATTAAATTTTTCTTTCAATTCCCTAAGTAATTAACTTTTTCATTCAATTCCCTAAGGAATTAACTTTTTCGTTTATTTCCCTAAGGAATTAACTTTTTCTTTTAATTTCCTAAGGAATTAATTTTTTCGTTTAATTCCCTAAAGCACAGTAAGTTGTTTTTCATGTGGAATAATTTCACTTGGACTTTAAAGGCTTCAAACTGCAATTTAAATTATAAAAATTAACAATTTTTTAATTTTATAACAAAGACACAATCACAATATACACAAAATGTCACTTTTTCACCAGAAAAATAATAGTCTTGTACATTAAATTTGCGTGAAAACAAACTCTACACACTTTTCACGTGAAACTGATTATTGTGAAAAATATTTTTTTTTATATGGAGTATAACAGTTTTTTCACGAGAAACTCAAACAACTTACGGTGCTTAAGGAATTAACTTTTTCGTTTAATTCCCTAAGGAATATTTTGAATTTTAAATTGAACTAACGGTAAACATATGTAATCAAATAATTTATATATAAACAAGTTTTTTAGGTAACGGTACTATTCAATACTGTCTGTATTTTTGCAGAAACAGAACAAAATGTAGTTGATCTTTTTGACGAGCACCTTATTTGAACTTTTTTTACATGCTGTAAAAAATCTTTGTTTTGTAAGTAATTTTTTGAGGTTATCTTTTGGAAAATATTTAATTTAAAGTTAACCCTTAATTTAATGGCCCAATATGTCCTCTCCACCAACTAGAAATTTTAAATATTTTGTAAAAATTTTAACAATGGTGGAGGGTACATTTTTGCTTGTTTTTATAAATCTTATCCGTGATGCTGGTCTAGAAGGAGATGAGAAACTTTGGCATATCCCTACGGGAAATTTTAACAAACTGTCATCCTTTACATGAAATAGGCTGGGCACTTTTACATGGCGTTGTCATAGGAAGGGGAAATTGACTCCATGTGACATGTCACAAGACAAATCCTAGGACAGGTTACTGAACTCTCATAAAAAACAAAGATCAGGGACCTGTCCTGGGATTTGTCTTGTGACATGTCACAAGGGGTCAATTTCCGCCTCCTATGACAACGCCATGTAAAAGTGACCAGTCTATTTCATATAAAGAGGCCAGTTCGGTGACAGTTTGTTAAAAGTTCCCGTAGGGATCTTTGTTTTAGACTTAATTGAGGCGGAAAAAAAGTAAATCACCGCTTCCTTAAACAATAACACAATTCACAAGATTATCGTATTTGTTGAGTGTTCTAAAATTTTGCACAAGCAATTGTAAAACAAAATTTGAAACTTTCAATATGTACAACAAACAAGACAGCCTCGACCCAAAATATATTATGTGTGTTCCCGTACGTTACCGAGGGTACCCGCGGAAACCCAAAACAGCCCAAACAACAACAATTTACACGCAATTTTGAGTACGGGAACGCCTTTGGGCTAGTTTGGGTAACTTCGGTAAAGTACGGGAACAGACATATTATTTGTTTATCTTTACTTACAGCGTTACTATTGGTTATGTGGCAGGGTAAACTTAGTTTCTTGAGGAAATATAAGTACGTCCAGCATATCGCGGTATAGGTGCAGGATAACGCTTATTCTCCGAAGTAGCTGCGAAATCTAATGGATTTGGATGTAAATTTCATGATTTTGATGTTTTGTCTTGAAATCCTGCTGTAAAATTTTACAAAAAGTTAGGCGCTATAGATAACACATCGGCTGAAAAGTCCGTAGAATGACACAGGTGGCGCCACTAATGAAAAATCCATATGATTTGTTGGAACTACCAGCCTTCAGATGATATCTGTCAAAATTTAATGACAATTCGTTCTCTAGTGAACAAGTTACAGCTGTTTTAGTGAGGCTACTTTTACGATTTTGAAAACAATGGATTCAAAACAATTTCGGCTGAAAAATCCGTAAAATAACCAATAGAACAACATTTTTTTTTTTGGCAAAATTTGACTTTATTCATCAACAAAGTCTCCTTCAAGAGCGATACAATAACTCCAACGCCTTTCTTACATTTCGATACTTTTTTATGGAATGATTTATCTTTGGGCTCAAAATGTGTTTTTGGTGCACTGTGGGCAAACGCGTCACTAAAACAGCTGTAACTTGTTCACTAATGAACTAATTGTCATTAAAATTTGACAGGTATCATCTGATGGTTAGTAGTTCCAAAAAATCATATGGATTTTTCATTAGTGGCGCTACCTATGTGTCAGCATACAGACTTTTCAGCCGATGTGTTATGACTGAAGCATAATAATATCACTTCCATCTTTTACAAGAAAAAAATCAACAATTAGCACAACAGTTACATAGAAAAAACTATTGACAGTAAAATTAAAATTTAGTTTGATTTCAAATTTAATTTCAGTTAAAAGTTTAATCTTATCAATTAAATTTTTAATTGAAAATGAATATGGTTTAGCTTTGCGTAAAATCATATTATTTTGTATTATTCATATTTTGACTTTTAGTGCAGATATAAAAATTACAAAAGTAAGAATAAAATCACTCAAAAACATAAGAAAATTAATAAATATACATATATTAATAATATTTATAATATTACGCATTTTAATAAAAGCGTTATAACTTATAAGGTTTGCGTTCGATGAAATCAGTGCACGAATAAATTCAAATAACTTTTGAACAAGTTGACATAAGGTCCATTCGATTACTGGATAATTTGTACAAATTTGTACAATTTTTTACTGGATGGCGTTCGTTAACACAAATACTCAGTAAACAGAAAGAAAAAAGAGAGAATAAAGTGACAGTTCTATGATGAGAGTTTCTAAGTCTTCTTCTTTTTCTTGCAAATTTTTACTGGATAAATTTTTGCCAGTAAGAATTTGCAAACAGAAAAAACATATGATTCGAAAACACATGTTCGTTTATTGAAAACAAAAAAAATATATATATTTTTTTTTGAAAATATAGAAAGTCCGAAAAAACAATTTTTGTATTTTTAATGCAAAAATTAAGATAATTGTCTAAAAAAAAATATTGCACAATTATGTTATTTTATGGAAATTCAAAGCAATGAAACTTTCAAAATAAATTATGGGAAATATAAGAAAACCTTCTAAAAAGTTTCTGCTTAAGATTTAACATCAAAAAATATCGTCTTCCATAGCGACCAGCTAAAATTTATTTGTATATTTGGTGTTGTAATCAAACTTGCAAATTGTTGCAAATTTTCTGTTCGCGTACATGTTTGGGAAAATTTTATTTTGAGAGTAAATCTAGTCTTACTCTCTGTAAGTTTGTACTGAGTAATTCTTACTGGACTTGACTGAGAAAAGTAATCGAATGGACCTATACACAAAAGAAAAACACGTTTTATTAACAGAAATCTTATTCGTGTTTACATTTATTAAAAAAAATATTACACATTAGTGGTTTTTAATGAAAAATTTATTTTTTCTGAAATTCCTCCCATTAAACTTTTAATAGTGTCATCAGTGATTTTTTTGCTTGATGAGAATCATTTTCTTGAAAATGTTTTAGTGTTTTCAGCAACCTGTTTTGTGCCTTCATGATCCTTTTTACCCAAGCCCAATATCTTTCGATGGGTCTGAGCTCTGGGCAGTTAGGTGGATTTGCATATCTGGGTACAAGTACTATATTTCGTTAAATAATGGAATTATTTTTTCACGAATATCTATTTCACAGCTCATTTTAAAGCCAATAAGTATCGAATAATTTTAAAACTTGACAGGAGGATTTTTACATATTTGGCAAAGGCATCTTGATTAAAAAAAAATAATTTTGAATTTGAAAAAATTTACAAGTAATAATGTGTGCAGTAGTTTCATCGAACGCAATCCCTAATTAAAACTTTAATTGAAAATTTTGAGGATTTTTGATTAAATTTTTAATTGATATGATTAAATCTTTAATTAAAATTTTTTCAATTAAAGTTTTACAAAAAAATTCATTGATATAAAGATTTTCTTAATTGGTTCGAATTCAATTAAATTTTTAATTGTATTTATAAATATTTTAATTGAAATTCGATTTTAGTTTTTTCTGTGTATATAAATGAACAAATAGTAAATTTATAATTAGATATATTTTTCGGTTTAATAATGAGTTCTCTAATATATATTTTGTATATTATGTAAATGATTAACAATAATACTTTTTCTTTAACTAAAAAGTAAATAAATAAATTCGCTTAAATATTAAAATATACATAAAATTATTGTTCAACAGCAGTGGCTATTACATGGATTTGCAAAGATTTTGTGGAATTATACAACTGGCCGGGTGGAAATGGATGCACTTTTGAGTGTATATCTGTTTTACTTTTACCGCCAGCTATATACTTGGATAAACGTATACTGGGCATTGGTAAGAAACCGGTACATAATGGCATCACGTCCAAACTAATGGAATGACTTTCAACATCTTTCATAGAAATAACACCTAAAATAAAAGAATTTTTTTTTTTAATTAGTTGTCATTATTAAAAACTGAAAATAGTTTTAGAATTAAAAACAAAATTGTTTTTCAACTTCATATTTTATAAAGTTAATTTACAGGAAGAAGAAGAATAAAACATTTTCATTGAAAAATTTAACAGGCACAACGGAATCACCAGACTATCGCAGTTTCGTCTCACCCAAAGAATCGTCAGTGCTTTAGTTTATGTGTCAATTGATCAATGTAATTTTAACTGTTAATTTGTCTCTATATGAAAAAGTTTTTTGTGTAGGTATGCCATGGCCGGGAATTGAACGGCAACACTCTACACAGGCTACAACTCGTAGCATCAGGTCATTACTTATTAAAATTCGGGTTAATATAACAGACTTCCCAATATTAATTATCAAATAAAATGTATTTAAGATACTAATTTAAAATTGAATAAAACAGTTTAAAAAAGAAACCATGAAACAAAAAGTTTTAAGCATTTTTGTATCAAATTTTTCTCCCTAGATTTAAAATTGGGCCGACAAAAATTTACACATATGTGTTAGTTTTCTCCGCTCTACCACCTCCCCAAATTTCATCAAAATCACCTCTTTTTTATATAATTACAAAATACTCTATTTTTCATATAATTACCTGAAGATCGACCACAAACAGCCCATGAATTTTGATCAGTTAGTACTTCATACATTAGATCAACATAAGGATTTTCGTGGATTTTAGTTATTTTAACATTTAAATTGCACACAGATTTAAGACGACATAGTTCATTGGGTTCCAACTGAGCATGGATCTTAAACAAAGTAATATAATCAACTAAATCAAAAACACAGCCAAAATTACGCAGCAAATAAGGTTTATCCACACTAGAGTACTTTGTTATAAAATGCACTTTTATAATTGGAAATTCCACTTCAGCATTTAAGGGCTCCACTTGAATTTCATACAAGAAATAAACCGTCAGAGATTTATAGATTTCCTTCGAATAGAAAAAAAGAAAATAGTTAATGATTTCATAAACAAAATTTATATCAATAAAGTATAAATATTTTGATATGTTAATATTTGGAGTACACACAATTCGCTGTTGTGTTGGAGGATTCAAATCGATCAAACGTACACCTGGTACATCACAACGCACCCGTGCCTCAGTCAAGTACAGATGCGCCTCTAAACCCCTAACAATCACTTGGAAAAATTTCTGTGTACCACAGGTCTGCAAGTGACAGGAGGCCTCTATGGCCGGTTGGAATTCAATGGGTATCTGTAATTCATTACGTGACCAGGGGCAACTCAATGTGATGTGATGTTCTAGGTGTTTGGTCAATTTGCGCCCCGGCATATCCGTTAAAACTTCCAAAGGTATATCACGCTCTTCAAACGATTTGAATTGCATTAGCGGAACATTTAGGACACTTTCAAATGTGGCATCTTCATCGGGATTTTCTTTATTCGTATCGGAATCCTCTTCTTTGGTTAGATTTTGCATACGTATACGTAAATTTTTTGAACATTTTAATGTTATTTTGGCATCTGGTGGAAATATAAAACTACCACCCGAAACATGAAGACGTATGGGTTGTTCAATACCAGCAATTAGAGTTTTAAAATTTAATGCAGCTGTAGCTGGTTTTGTGGTTATCTCAAATGGTAAACATTTTACTGGCAGTTGTTCTGAAAGAAATTCCAATTGTGACATGCGAATGCGAAGCTGAAAAATACAAATTAAAGCAACAATTAAAAAAAGTATTGATAGAAGATTAAGGACATTTTTATGATTCTGAAATATGTTTAATATAGAAGCTGGAACAGATTATAACATACATAAATATAAAACAACAATCTCAGATTCAATATATTTTTTCTATAAAAAAATATTAGGACTCTTGGACAGTTTTTCTATACAAAGAGGTTGCTAAAGAAAATTTCAAAGATTTAAGGAAATTTCAGATATTTATATATAGAAAATTTCTTGCATTCCGAATTATTTTTTCAATACAAAGTTTTTTAGGTTGTATTTGTATTTCTTAATACAAAAATTCGAAAACGCAAACAGATAAAACTACCAATAATAGGTGTGTTTCTTTACTTTTTGGGTAAAATTCGGTAAAATGAGAGTAAGTACAAAATCCTCTCACAAAATGACAAAATTACCCAATAGTACGGGAACACATAAAACCACTTTTCTAGCCCAAAATCTTATTTCAAAGAATAATGTCAAACAGTGATGGGAAAACTTTGTTTTGTGCCAAGTGTGTGACTAAAATGTGCCAAATGGGCCTTCATTGTGCCAAAACTCAATTTTCACTCAGTACCAGTGTTTTCAACTTTAATTTCATTTCCTAATAGCATTCTTATAGAATTAATTCTATTTTGAATGAATTCTAACCGAATGAATTAAAATTTTCTGGAATTCATTCAATTAAAAGGTGAATGATAAATGAAATTCATTCGATTCTTATTAAATATTTGGGAATGCAGCCAATGAATGAATTCTTTAGGAATGGTTACATAGAAACATTTTCTAAAACTGATTAAATTTTTCATGAATTAAACTTAAATTAATTCTTTCGAAGCTCTGAGCTAAATTTAAATCATTTGAATTTTTAAAATTCTATGGGTTATTTGGTAATATCTTCGATGACATTTTTTTAGTTTTGCTTTGTTCGAAAAGGTATTTTAATACCAATAAATGATTAGAAACTAAAGATTAAAGAATTTTTAGAGAATTGTTATTTTTTAAATCCATTTTCTATTAAATTTCGTATAATTTCAGTTTGCAAATTGGCACAAATACCCACACAGCCAGAAATTGACAAACATAAAAGCGTTCTGAAAGCACTTTGTATGATGGTTGAATCGTTATCAAAGCAACATATTTTTGGGTTTTATAGTGTTCTCGAAACACTAAAAAGATAACCATGATTTACGGTCTCATGTTTGTATTTAGAGTATTTTAAAAACGATGCAAAAGCAAAAAATAAAGTGATTTTAAAGCGTTATAAATAATTCTTTTGCTTATTTCTTTATTAAATTAAAATTTTAAATCTATTTTCACAATTGTTTTTTGTTTAAATTTACATCAGCTGTTTTACCAAAGTTTACCCGAAGAAAAAGTCTGGGTAAATTTTGGTAAAAAGAGAAACACTAATATAAGGTTTGTTCCACGTAATTCTGGGTAAAGTCTGGTAAAATGAGAGTAAACAAATAATAATCTCAAAAAATGGTAAAATTGCTCACAATACCTGGAACGCACAAAACCACATTTCAAGCCCAAAAATTAACGTCACAGTTATGCATATAAACAAAAGCTATTTTTAAGAATAAAATATCGAAGGGAATAAAGAAAAAATGTTAGAACGTGGTATATGTTAACGATATTAATTATTGTTTACAAGTTTTTTTAATATTTAAATTATTTTTACAAATTTAAAAGAGCTGATTTACAAACAACTAGTTATTTGACAGTTTTACCATTTTACCCGCAAAAAAAGTACGGGTAACTTCTGGTAAAAAGAGAAACAAATTATTCTCTCATCAACGCTCTCATTTACCCAATTTTTAACAATAGAAACGCTTTTTGGTAAGATTGGGTTCCCGCGGGTACCCGCGGTAATATACGTGGAACAGAGCTATAATGTGTGTTCCCGTATGTTACCGCGGGTACCCGCGGGAACCCAAAACTGCCCAAACAACAACAATTTACACGCAATTTTGAGTACGGGAACGCCTTTGGGCTAGTTTGGGTAACTTCGGTAAAGTACGGGAACAGACATATACTCTCATTAGCGGTCTCATTTACCCAATTTTCGAGTACGGGAACGCTTTTGGGTAAATTTCGGTAACTTTGGGTAAATTTCGGTAACATTGGGTACGTACGGGAACGCACTTATGTCTGTTCCTGTACTTTACCGAAGTTACACAAACTAGCCCAAAGGCGATCCCGTACTCAAAATTGCGTGTAAATTGTTGTTATTTGGGCTGTTTTGGGTTCCCGCGGGTACCCGCGGTAACGTACGGGAACGCACATAATATAGAAGAGTCTGAGAGTCTTAATATAGAAAAAATCAAATCAAAGAAATTTTTATTCAAAAAATGCAAGAGAATCAGAAAAAGGTTTTATAGGAATAATATTTATAAATTTTCTCTTAAAAATATTTCAGGACTTTGAGTGTTAAAATAGGAAGCATTTTTTTATAAAAAAAACAAAAAAAAACAAATCACTTTTTCACCCCAGGTCTTAAGGCGCAATTTTTTTTTTTTTTTTTTTATTGCTGCACTGTTATTGCTGATGATTTTACTGTTTTTCTTTTAAATATCTATTTTTATTATTTAAGATAATGTTTTCATTATTCTTTATATGATAGTTTTACCGTATTTTTTATTTATTTTTTATATTATTATTTTTATATAAATTATTTTTTCTTCTTTTGTAGTAGCTTTTATTAATCATATATGACAACGGTGGGCAAATGCGGCCCTTTGCTGAATTTTGTGCGGCCCTTGTTGAAATTTAAATTTAGGTTTTCTTTATTTCAAACATTTTTTTAATATCTTATTTCGCAATGTTCTAAAATTTTTTATTTCGAAAATTTTTAGATAAAAAATTAGGACCAGTTTTATTGTCAGGGCTAGATTGATTTGAAAATTTCTTACTTAAGAGATATTTTAAGGTACAATTGATATTACTCTTTGGGCCAGTTTAGTTAGAAATTTCTTACTTAAAAAGTATTTAAGACAAAAATCGATCTTAGTTCTGACTATGAAACTGGCAATTAATTATTTACAAAATAAATTCAACATCTTTTACGCTACTGTCGACAATGACTTTGTCACAAATTTAAAAAACATGTAATTTTGTATTTAAAAAAAAAACTTTGTCACATTTTTCAAGTTTTATTTTTGTTTTTCATCACATTTATGAAGCTTTTTATAAATATGATGGAGGTTTTTCTTCGAGTGATACTAATATTCAGCAAAATTTTTTTTGTAATTTCAGCAATAATTTCTAGATTACAGTTTAAAACAATTTTACTAAAATTTACTAATTTTTTCTAGTAATTTCTTTATACTACAAATCAGTAAATTGCGTTGTTAAAATTACGGAATATAACGCAGGGCTCAAAATAGTAAAATTTCCAGTAATAACATCAAAATTTTCAGTAGCCATTTCAGAATTTTTTGGTGGGTGGACGAGTTTTATAGTCAGCACAAAGCACGATTTTAAACTCAGATTTTACTTTAAAATTTCTTACCAAAGTAAAGTGTTATTAAAATTCGTACTTTGTGCTGACTATAATACTGCACCGCATTGGTCTTAAATTTAGAACTGTGTGAAAAGTTTGGCGTTTTAATTCATCAAAAAGCACTCAAGTTACTGACCAAATCTTTAAGTTTGTAATCGTCATTTAAATTTAGTGCATAGTGTTCCTTTAAAGGGGCTAAATTTTTGTTGTTGTGCGCAACGAAATTATTAAATTAAAACCCGAATCAAGGATATAATTCTTTGTACATGTTTTTGTTGTCGGAATAATATTCAGTCTTTTATAACTCGTTGGGTTTTAAATTTTCGTTGGCCGATTCCGCGACACCGCAGGTTAATGCAAAAAATATGAAAAAAGTGTTCAAAAATGTTTAATTCTGCTTATGTAATTAAAAAATATCAAAACAGAATTTGAAAAAAGTTGAGTTTGCAATGAGTTCTTGTGGAACCAGTTTTGGAATGGATTTGAGAACATATTTTTTTCTTACATGAAAAATAAAATAAAAAATTAGTTCCGTCCGCTTTCATTTAATGTAAAGATTTGTAGTTTTACTTTTTTTAATGTATAGTACGGCCCTTTATAATTTATGAAAAACCACAATATGGCCCTCGGTGAAAAATCCGTGCCCACCCTTGATGTATGACAATAAGGACTTTGGTTATGTAATTTGAAGAGAATAAATTTTATATTTATTAAGGAACTCTCACTAACCTGCTTAAATTCCCAATGACCAACACGTGTTCCTTTAGTTTTTAAATCTACCAATCCTATGCCAGGTTGTATAACAATATTTTCCGACGATACAAAATTTGTAAAATCCGATTGTACACTTGGTGATAGTTTACGTTTGGTACTACTAGTACGTCTAACTGGTTGTTTAGGTTTGGGAATATTACAAGCTACCGAAGCACATGCCAATGTATTATCCTGTTTACGATCCAATAATAAAGAAAATTTTAAACGATTTTCTTTTGAAGACGGTGACGATTTTTGATTTGCCACATTTATTGGCACATGTGATGATTGTGTAGGTAAAGGAATAACATAACGCTCAAAAGATAATTTAATTTCATCGATAAGGACCTCACGCGGATAAAGACTTTCAAATTCTAATTGCACACAAACAAAATCATCCTGTATAATGGGTTTATCATTGAGTACTTGTATATTAATAACACGAAAATGATCTTCTAATACACAAAAATTTGCATTTTCCAAAGTAGGTTGTGCCGATAGTGATGATTTAAGAGATTTTAGCGATTTTAAGAACTCATCAAAGTAAAAAGATCTTACTAGAGTCTCCAATTCGGGACAACATGAAATGGCACTACAGGTTTTTGTATAAGCCATAGCATCACCCATTTTACGATAACAATTGGATAATTCTAATAAAGTTTGAGAACATAAGGCAGGCCAATTTTCTGCTTTAAGTTCTCTTAAAAGATCAGTGAAAAATCCAACAGCTTTGTGGGGCTCATTTAGGGCACAATAAAAATTGCCTAAATCTAAGCCCACCAATCGAGCTGATCTTAATCGTGATACATGTTTATAAGTGCTAATAGCCAATTCAGCTAATTCCAGATACAGCTTTTGAAAAGCTTGATTAGATCCTAAGGCTTCTTTAAGTTGTTCTGGAGCTGATTTGCGTGGTCTTCTAGCTGGTGATCTATCTCTTTGTTGTGGCATAGGATTTAAAAATTGTTGTTGATCCATTGGAGTATCGCCGATACCGGCCGAAAGTTGTACTACTATGTGTAATTGAGCTGATGTGGGAGTACAACCTGGTAATAGACCACATAATTTGCCCAATTCATAAAGTTTATCTTTAGCTAAATTCCATATAGGTGCACAATGTTGAAAACAAGTAACTTCTTGTGGTTCCATCGACAGTTCACATACCTGCAGCACCTCCAATGCACAAACAAATTCCCAACATGCCAAGGCACCCTCTTGACATTCTAATTTTACCAATTCAACTTCACGTAAAGTAGAAAATAAAAATCCCAATAATCTCTTAGCTATGCATGGTGTATCATTACTTTGTTGCAACAAATACGCTTGTCTCTCGTAAAGATAATTTCGAAATTCTAGCAGCGAAACACATACAGAACGAATTTTTTCTCTCCATTCAAACCGATCTTTTCTACGTAAGCAAATGCCATGAAATGAAGTTAAAGGTATACGAAAATATTCCAACAATTTTTGCTTTTCACCAAAACTAGAATTTGTTATGAACTGTGAAAATATAGCATCCAATTCATCGTATTGTATCAAAGCTTCCGTATGGAGTTCAAGTTTTTCAAATACCAATGCTAGATCTTCTTGCATAAAGAAATATTGAAGAAAATCCCAGCCATCATGATTACGTTTTTCACGTTTAGAACGTAAAAGCTCTTCATATTTGCCAATATTACGATTGTAACTTGCAAGCATAAGGAATCTGAAATAAAAACAAAAAGATATATGAAAATATACTAAAGCTTGAAAATATATAAACTAAGAATGTTTAATCGACAGATTTAGATTTTAAGGGTTTTTTAGAAATATCTCCAGGTTCTGAGAAAATTTTCACATTTTTTGTCACAATACAATACACACAATTTAAGAAAAACTTTTAAAACCTTAAGGGAAAAGTCGTCTAAATATTAGTGATTACACAGAATCTGAGAGTTTTTCTAAAGGAAAAAAGTTACGTTTACATCTGCATCCAAATTCCAGTTGTGAATAAAATACGCATATGTACACTCAAGAAAAAGTCAGTGAAGTCAGCAAAAATGTAAATTTTTAGTTTGTAAATTCAGCAAAAGTAGTTTGCTGAAAATAAGCGAGATGATTTTTACCAAAAAATAGTAATCTCGGCAAAAGTTTTGCTAACAATTATTCGATTGCAAATGAAAAAAAGCCTTGTTAAATCAATAAAACTTTTGGCTGATTACACTGTGAGACAAATGGTAGGGGTCAGTGATCGGGAAGGGTTCAAACTACCGGGGAAAGTTATATCGGTAAAAAAGAAGTTATACGTGTCCCGGCGTTTCGCTGGGTCACCCCTAGGAATCGAGATATATCGATTTGACCTTTGGTGTTCCGATTTTGCTCAAACAATTTTAAAAAAATTAAAAATTACAATTCCTTTAATCTGTTCATATAACGTTTTTCTATATACTCAACAGTTTTACCGGTAAAAATAAATGTATGAAGAAAAAAATATTTTTTGCCTAAAATATTAAAAAAAAAATAATAAACAAAAGGTTATTGATTTTTATGGTAGCGGTAACAAGCGATCTTTTGACCGAGTGATACATTCGAAACTTGTGGACAAACTGTTTAATTTGTTTGATTTTTCATCACAAGCTTGTAAACTTATATCCTCTTATCTGAGTTGTAGAAGTCAGTTTGTTTCGATTGGCGATTCTTTTTCTTTAACGAAACCAATAACCAGTGGTGTACCTCAGGGGTCTGTTATTGGCCCACTGCTGTTCATGATTTACCTGAATGATCTTCTTACATTTGGGAATGGTCTATCATGTCAGTCTTACGTTTATGCGGATGATGTTCAGTTTCTTTGCTATGCCGATTCGCAATTTGTAGATGTCTTGGAAGAGGGTGTAAATTTATCATACATGAGGTTATATCTTGGTCTTCTGGCAATGGTTTTGTTGTCAATCCAAGAAAGACGAAGTTAATGGGTTTTGGTTTCGATACTGATACTATAATGGTTACTCTCGACGGCATGGGAGTTGAATTTGTGGATAAGATTAAGTGTCTTGGAGTTTTAATTTGCAATCATTTAAATTTCTCATCGCATATTAATAACGTTTCTTCGAAAATATCATTCTTGTTGAGAAGGTTGTATTCTCTTGACTTGTATCTGCCTCTCTCAATTAGGATGCGCGTGGCACATGCCTTGTTGATGCCTCATATATTATATTGTGTCGAGGTATTTTCTGGTACCACAGGTGGTGAATTTAATATGTTTATCAAGATTTTCAATAGAATTATTAGATGTGTTTTTGGCCTAAGACTTCGCTCTTATGTGTCTCCTTACGTAATCCAATTTCTTGGGTGCTCTTTTGTTAATTATGTAAGTATGAGGTTATTGATATTTTTTACAAAGGAATGGTTAATGGGTTTCCGGTAGAGATGAGCGATATTTTCATACCGGTGATTTAATCACAGTTATTGATAAATCACTGGTAACGGCAGTGATCAAATATTTCAAGTCGCAGTTACTCGGAATGTCGTTCTTTTAATATTTGTGTACTATTCTTTCTTGCAAACTTCATTGTGCACAGTAATACATGTATTTTTTCAATAACAGTGACTTGCTTTCACACTCTTCTGAATAAAATGTCTCCTTCTATCATGTCTTTGTTACCGGTCGCAACTATTCTTCTTTTAAGGCCCAGTTTTTAGGAAATGGATTATTTTTAAACTTAGTTTAACGCAGTTTGTAACTGGAATACAGCTTTTAAAATGTGGTTTATTTTTTTTTATTTAAATAAAGAAATAAATTATACTCGAGAAAAAGTTTTTCCGGCAAATTTTTGTTAATAAACTTTCAAATGGCTGACAAAATTCGTTTTCGGTTTAACTAAACCAAGTTTAACTGACATCTTAAAAACTCGCCATAAATATTATTTCGTTTATTTATCAGAAAATCGCAGTCTTTTCCATAGAAAAACCGTGATCACGATCACAGTTTAAAAGAACAGCGATTTGCAAATCACATTCACTGAGAACAATGTTACTGAAAATTCGCCGGATCGCCCATATCTATTACAAACCCGTGATCACGGTCACTGTTTAAAAGAACGGTGATTTGAAAATCACGATCACTGGTAGCAGCGTTATTCAAAAATCACCGGATCGCTCTAGTTTCCGGACTATATAGTTGACAACTTTCTTTTGTCCAACTCGGAAAGAAACCCCCAACTGGTTTATCCAACACATCATACTACTATGTTCGAGCGATCATTTCATATTAGGCTTTCAAGAATATGGAACGATCTACCTCTATACCTGAGAGGTTTTGCTTTTTCACCCCAGGTCTTTAGGCGAAAGCTTAAGGATTATGTAGCTATTTATGAGTAATAGCTTTTTATTTGTGCTACGTTTGAATATAATTTTCTTTGTCCGCAATACATCTAATGTCTAATATGCGACATCTACATCTTGTCTGTCTGGTTGTTGTCCGCACTATAAATGTGTTTATGAGCACAATTTTGGTAGCAAAATACTTAGTAAAACATTAGTTGAAACTTAGTTTAGTGCTAAAAAAAAATATAACTAAAACTTTGAAATTGAATTTGAAGTTGCTGAAAACTAGTATACTTGATATACAAGACGTAAGTTTTACTAGTTTTTCTACTAACTTATTTTTTGGAGTGTAATAGATATAAAAAAAATATTCTCTCAAAATTTTATCTATTAGCTTCTCTTCATTGTTTATTCCCATTGGAGAATTAGTTTTCATAATAAAAAAAAAAAAACAGAATCTGAGAACTTTTTCCTGAAAAATATCTTTAAATTCTGAATACTTTTTTCTAAAAACAATTTCCAAAAAATACTTGTGATATTTCCCCAAATCTAATGATTTTTCAATTTGAAAAAGTATATGGATATATGAAAATATCCTTACAATCTAAATATTTTTTATAGCAAAAATACCATCCTTAGAATCTTAGGGTATTTTATAGGAAAAATCTTGAAAACATTAAATATTTTTTATATGAAAAATTTCCCAGAACCTAAGGGTATTTCTATAAACAAAATTCTTACAATGTTACAGTTTTATAAAATTTTAAATACGAATTTTTCTGGTTTTTTCGTAAAATCTTAGGGGGTTTCGATATGATGTAGACGAGAGAACTGAATGAAACCATTCGTTTTTATTGTGTATTCATACATTCATTGCTTTTGCCATGCATTCATTCAACAACAATAACTAATGTAGTTGCTATTTTATGAATTCATTGTGTTTGATTGTTTTTCACACTCATACTAACTAACGTTGACCTGTTCGAGTATAATGAAAAACGCAGTGAGAAAGTTTTAAAATCCTGTAAAACCGGAATATCTAAGAGCTTAATTTTATTTTTCCATTATTTTAAATTAAATATGAAATATGTGCATATTTTCCCAATTTTTTAATGTTTAAGCACCGTAAAATGTTTGAGTTCCACGTGAAAAAACTGTTATACTCCATATAAAAAAAATAATTTTTCACGACAATCGGTTTCACGTGAAAATTCTGCAGAGTTTGTTTTCACGCAAATGTAAAAGACTATTATTTTTCTTGGGAAAAAGTGACATTTAATATTTATTGTGATTGGGTCTTTGTTATAAAATTAAAAAATTGTTCATTTTTATAAATTAAATTGCAATTTGAGGCCTTTAAATGCTTTAAAGTTCGAGTGAAATTTTTCCACATGAAAAACAACTTACTGTGCTTTAAATGAAAAAATGATGCACCAAAAATATAGTAAAATATTTCACAAAAAAAATATTTACGTTTTATTCGATCAGCATTGAGACCATTCAAACCAATCGTTTTATATTCGTTGCTTTTGTGAGTGTTAGGTAAGATAAACAGAAAACATGCAATGCAATTTTCGTTATACTCACTTTTCTCATGTGTTATTTTACTGAAATGGGGTGAATTGACAATATGTGACAGCGCATAGAGAAAGGGACCTAAGGGTAAAAAATCAATTTTTTTGTTTGATGTGGACAACATCTGAGCATCGAATGAGACCGATCCCATGCCCTCCTGAGAAAGGGACCTAAGGGGACCTTAGGTCCCTTTCTATTTTGCGCGTCACATATATTAATTTTTCTGTGATTGCATTCAAAAGCATAAAATAAGGCACCCAAACTGTTCTCTGATGTAGACTTCATAATGTGATGGAGAAACACAACACATGACAATGCTTTATGTGCAGTCCCAATAAAAAATCCTGTTTCAGAGGCGACTTTTCGTTAGAAAATCTTTTAGATTCTATAAAACGAAGCTTTTTTCTATAGAAACGCCCTTTTAAGATATATTTTCTATAACAAAAAATCATCCTACTCTGACGCTTTACTCCATAGAAATTTTTATTTTTTCTAATAGAGAACTACAATAGTTTTAACTAATAAAAAAATTCTTTCAGGAAAACCTATAAAAAAATATGTATATACATAAATGTATTGCCTCTGAATATCTTTGTTAACATACCTTATCCTTTGAACCAAACAACGAAAACTCTCAGTTGATTTTTGTTCAAATTTTGCAGGATTCAAAACAGAAATACAGCGATCATCATTTTTGGCACCAAAATCCAAACGTATTTTATCTAAAACCGTAGTTCTCTGTAATAAATTTTTTGTTTTTCGTACATCTATAGTTTCCACAAGTAAAATCATCCAATCGGTAGCACCATAACTAGTTAATAATTTTAACCAATTGTCGATTTCTTCATGTGTAGTTTTTTTATAACTATCCAAATCCTATAAATAAAAAATGAAATTCGACTTAATAAGCACTATTGGCAAAAAGAGTTAATTCACCCCATTTACTTACATTACATTCCGTAACATAAATATGTAGTATTGGATGTTCCACTATACTCCAATCACCTTTTTTATACTTTTCTAATAGTTTCTCATTGAATGGTTGAAATTGTGCATCTAGACGTACATGTTTTGTGGGACGATGAAATGTACGTCGCCACTCGCATGTATCCAATGGTATAGCATTTGAAATTTGCGATTCCAATGAGCGAAATAGGGGAGCAGCACCCGCATCTGGCAAAATTTTTGAAATATTTTAATTGATTTTGGTAATTTAATATGTTTTAATGTTACTTACAAGTAATAATGGGTTTAAAATTCATTTTTTATAAAAAAAAATATAAAATTTAAAGAATCTATCTTCCTTCCTATATATTTTTCACGTAAACAAATTAATCAGCTGTTTGTAGTCTTCCACTTTGAATTATTAACCCAAAATGAAAGTGATTTTCAACACTGGTTTTAATAACACTGTTGCCACGATGTACTTTTTTAACCCTAGGAGGTCAATCAATTTAAGACAACCAACATTGTTTTACATTTTGATGTTTCTCACCCATAACACAAAAGTTGATAGGTCATTCACATGAACGAGATTACTATCTCTTCATTTGTGGTTCTTTATTCTATTACCTTATAGTGTCATAAAATTACCTCATGTGGTAATAGAATAAAGAACAAAAATTAGGAGATTTAGTTATCTCGTTCATGCGAATGACCTAAAAAGTGTCTTCAAATGCAATAAAATATGTCAAAAAATTTATAAATTACACACAAAGCAACAAAAAATGTATTTTTGTTGTTGTTGCTGTGTTGTGTTATTTTCAAACTTTTTGCACATTTTATTGCATTTGTAGACACTACACGCAGAAAAAACAGGGGTGACAGCGCATAGAGAAAGGGACCTAAGGGTAAAAAAATCAATTTTTTTTGTGGACAACATCTGAGCATCGGATGAGACCGGTCCCATGCTCTCCTGACCTTAGGTCCCTTTCTATTTTGCGCGTCACAGGGGGAATATTAACTAAGAGCTATGTAATTATTTAAGTGTTATGTGTAATCTCTTTTTTTACTACGTAATTTAAATAAATAAAGGACATATATATATATATATATGTAATTATACAACTACATAATTTTCAAGATAGTTTTACAAAGTTTTTGTAAAATATGAATATTTTTTTGTAAAATATATATAATCCTTGCAAAATATATACATGTGTAGTGGAAAATATCCTAAAAATTACATATATTTTGCTAGAAATTTGTAAAACTTACTTCGAACTTATGTAGTTGTATAATTACATAGCACTTAGATAAAGTTCCACCTGTTTTTTTCTGCGTGTAGGTAACGTTAATTTTTATCTCACTCTGTTAATCAAAAAGTTTAAATATGGTTAAATCGACTTGTTTAGTACTCGATTAAGCAGTTAATCCGGCTTTTACTCGATTAGATTTTCTTTGTGAATTGAGTATTATGTACAGGCAGAAAAAAAGCAGGGGGAACATTATCTAAGTGCTATGTAATTATACAACTACATAAGTTCCAAGTAAGTTTTACAATTTTCTAGCATAATATATGTAATTTTTTCGGATATTTTTCACTACACATGTATATATTTTGCAAGGCTTGTATATATTTTACAAAAAATGTTCATATTTTACTAGAACTTTTACAATGTTGAAAATTATGTAATTGTATAATAACATAGCTCTTAGGTAATAGGTCATTCACATAAACGAGGTAACTTAATCTCCTCATTTGTGTTCTTTATTCTATTACCATATAACATCATATTCTGACATTATATGGTACTAGAATAAACAACCAAAAACGAGGAGATTAATATTCTCGTACATGTGAATGGCGTATAATATTCCCCCTGTTCTTTTTTTTGTGTGTAATATTGGGCAGGTTTACCAGATAGTATAGTAGTGCTGTCTGCCGCTACATTTGATATGTAGTGCTTTATGATTATCGTAATCTGGTGAACGATGCTACTTTTGTTTTAAAATAAAAATTTTGCTTGAGTTTTCTACTTTTGAATTTAACGATATTTTTGTTCATAATATGTGCGTTCCTAAAGGCGTTCCCGTACTCAAAATTGTGTGTAAATTGTTGTTGTTTGGGCTGTTTTGGGTTCCCGCGGGTACCCGCGGTAAAGTACGGGAACGCACATAATATCTCATCACAGAAAATACATATCTCATCTTTTGCCATCAACACAGACTGAAGAATTATCATCTCTGTTAAAATTAATCAGCTGCCACAAGTGTCAAGTGTCAGAGAAAATATTTTCTTTTTTTCTACGGTGGGAGGAAAAAATTATGGAAATTGTAGTTTTTAACAATTAAAAATGAATAATAAATAATTTAAAATTATATTGTTGTGTATAGAGGAAGTAAAAATACTAATATAAAATTAAGAAATTGCCATGGAAATGGCGAAAAGTTTATTTGGCCGAGATCACGATGGCTATGTGGGCAGAGATGAACATACGGTAGGTTTTATTTATAGACTCCATAAAAAATACCTAAATTAATTATTGATCATATATTACTGTAGAAAAAACTTCAAACTTTAAGCTCTGAAGATGATGTGGCAGATGAATTACCAAATATGATGGAAGAACTAAGTGTTGTAGATGGTTTACGACCTAATCCGGGAGGACCATTTTCAGCATTAACACCTTCAATGTGGCCTCAAGAAATTCTTGTTAAATTAGGGCAACCGGAGGCAGAGAATTCAGCAGGACCAAATGATCAACCAGATTATAGATTTGATGAATTTGGTTTTCGTGTCGAGGAGGAAGATGGCCCAGAGCAAAATTCTAATAAATTATTAGGTATACCATTTGTGGAAGATGCCCAACATCGTTTACAATGGATTGCCCATTTAGAATTTTCCCATAATAAAGAGGCTACCGAATTAACGTGGGAACATGTTGATGTTATGCTGCCACGTACTGAAAAGCTACGAAATATGGTACGTGAAGGTATACCACATTCATTAAGAGCTCAAATGTGGATGCGTTTATCAGGAGCCCTAGCTAAAAAACAAAAAAGTGAAACTAGTTATCAAGATATTATTAAAGCATCAGCAAATGATCAATTAATGACTTCAAAACAAATTGAAAAAGATTTATTGCGTATATTGCCAACAAATGCTTGTTTTAGTAGTCCAAATGGTACGGGTATACCCAGACTTAGACGTATTCTAAGAGGTATAGCATGGCTATACCCTGATATAGGATATTGCCAAGGTACTGGTGTTATAGCTGCCTGTTTACTGCTCTTTATGGAAGAAGAAAATGCATTTTGGATGATGGCGACTATAGTAGAAGATCTTTTGCCCGCTTCATATTACTCTTCTACTTTATTAGGTATACAAGCTGATCAACGGGTTATGCAAACGTTGATTGCTAATTATCTATCTGCTGTTGATGATTCATTGAAAAAACATGACATCGAATTATCTTTAATCACTTTGCATTGGTTCTTAACTCTCTTCGCCAATGTGGTACATATGAAGATACTAGTACGCATTTGGGATTGGTTTTTCTATGAAGGAAGTATTGTTCTCTTTCAATTGACTTTAGGTATGCTGAAGATGAAGGAAAATGATTTACATAATCTCGAAAACTCTGCGCAAATATTCAATTCTTTATCGGATATACCAGGGGAGGTCGATGATGTTGAGGTAAGTAAGAAAAATGTTCCCAATTAACATTTTTAAATGTACATGAAGAAATATATATACATATGTATACTAAAACATCCCAGTTTGTGAAATATTAAAATTTAAAGATATTTTAAGTCGGGTCTTTTTTCTTGAGATCATTAATTAAAACCTTAAAACAATTCATAATTTTTTGATTAATAGAAGGGACTTCTACCAAAAAATATCGTATAAAAAAATGTATAATTCCAGTTGCCTCCTGCTGATGCGAAAAGTTTTGAAATTGTAAAATTAAATATTGAAATAAAACACAATTAAAAAAATTTCCAGGTAATGCCAAAGAACAGCCTATTGAACTTATAAACTTCGGTCATTGGTATGCGTTTCTAGAGTGCCACGATACAGGGCGCAATTTTGATCCAAGTTAAAAAAGTGTGTTATTCTTCTATAACTTTTTTTTTTTAAATACATATATGTTTTTTTTATAAAAAAAAAGTAATTTTGAACTCTAGAAAAGAATTTTACGAAGACTTTTTGAGTTAAGCTATTTTAAAAAAGAATTTTATTGAAACTCGAAATAAAAAACAAAATTATACCTGTACGAAATCCCTAACCGATACTCGTTTTGAAGATAATAGAAGACTCTCCTTTGATCCAAATTGTTATAAAACAAAAATTATCTTATTCTCTTATAACTTTTATTTTATTACACATATATTTTTTAGTTTTTAACAAACTTTGTTTTATTAAAAAAATTTAAATTTTCAACTTAAATGTCTCATAAAAAATATTAAATGGCTCATGTAAAGATTTTTCGGTGCATTTAGATAATAATAGCATATGCAGTGCAACTTTGGGAAAAAATGTAGAAGAAAAAAATTATACCGGTACCAAAATTGTAACCGATATTCGTTTTCAATAAAAAAAAATTACTTTTTCGAAGGAAAAATATATATACTAAAGTTTAAAATACAAAAGCAGAAATTTCATTTTTTATTTTAGGATCTTTTTAAACTTGCGTTGGAAGTTGGTGGCTCTTTAAGTCAAACAGTTATTGATACCCATCGTCGTCGACATTTAGCCTATTTAATGGCTGATCAAGGTGGTCTCGTTGGAAATCCAGAAGCTGTACCCAATTTACCAAAACAACATTTAGCCCGAAGACAAGTACGCAAATCAAAATCCATACTCGAAACTTTACTGTTTCGTAGTGACAATGCCGTTGATGAGGCTAAAAACAAAAATATAAGACAAACGGAAATTTTGGTAGATTTACGTGAAGCAATATTGAAAGTAGCTAGACATTTTATAACCATCGAACCTAAATTGGCAAATCACATACAATTAACGGCAGATTACACCACACAGTCACATGCTAAAGATCACGAAAATTTCATTAATGTGGCTAGGACACGCAAAAGAAGAGCCAAAGCTTTGCATGATTTCGAAAGACACGATGATGATGAATTGGGGTTTAGGAAAAATGATATCATAACTATAGTTAGTCAAAAGGATGAACACTGTTGGGTGGGTGAATTAAATGGTTTAAGAGGATGGTTTCCTGCAAAATTTGTGGAACTCTTAGATGAACGTAGCAAACAATATACTTCGGCTGGAGATGATGCCATATCAGAAACTGTTACCGATTTGGTAAGAGGAACATTGGCACCATCTGTTAAGGCTTTTTTGGAACATGGTATGAAAAGACCCTCATTTTTGGGTGGTCCCATACATCCCTGGCTGTTCATTGAAGAAGCCGCCTCGAGAGAAGTTGAAAAAGATTTTGAATCTGTTTATAGTCGTTTAGTTTTATGCAAAACTTATCGTTTAGATGAAGACGGCAAGGTATTAACACCAGAAGAATTACTATATCGTTGTGTACAAACAATAAATCAATCTCATGATGAAGCTCATGCACAAATGGATGTTAAATTACGATCATTAATATGTTTGGGTCTTAACGAGCAGGTCTTACACTTATGGCTAGAAGTCTTATGTTCTTGCCATGAGGTGGTAACAAAATGGTATCACTCTTGGTCATTTATTGATTCTCCCGGATGGGTACAAATTAAATGTGAGCTACGAATATTGGCACAGTTTGCTTTTAATTTAAATCCGGATTGGGAATTACCACCAAAACGTGGTAAAGAATCACAGCCCCTTAAAGATGGTGTGCGTGATATGTTAGTTAAACATCATTTATTTTCTTGGGATTTGTGAAATATTCCCGTATTTTTAATCATTATCTCATTAAAAGAATATTCTTTAAATAGTATTTAAGTGCAAAAACAGATTTAAACTTTTTATTAAAAAATATATATATATACATATATATATAAAAAATTGTTTAATATTTTCTTTTACAAAAAAAGACCGAAAAATAACACTTCCATTATTTTGTAATTTTTAGTTCTATTAAGTTTTTGGATAGAAATTTTGTAAATGTTTTATTTCCCTTAAAAAAACAACAAAATGTGCATTTAATATTAAATTCCCTTTAAAATTAATCAAAATATTAAAACATATTATTGGTAATACGCTTTAAAATATTTAAATATGTGCAGCTTTATGTATTAATTATTATTTGTGTATTATTATATTATTTTTTTATTATATTTTAAAAATTTCTTAGCCAACAAAATAACCCTTTACAGTTTCAACTTTGGCAGTAGTCATTCAGAAAATCTCAGTTAAAATTAAAACTATATTACTGAGTCAAAAATAAGTTACTTCTGACTAAATTTTGATATTTGTCATTTATGCATAATCGCTTAAGTCGTACTTTTAAGATATTGCGGCTTTTATTTATTTATTCTTAAAATAAAATTATGTAACGAAGCTAAATAAAAATATTTTCATGTTTTTACTTATGTGTTAATGAAAAATAGTTCTTGAATCGATTTCAAACCTCAACTCAAAAAAAATTACGATATACTCGTATTAATAGCAATATTTTCAACTTAACTATACACAAGTACAGAAAAATGTGTTTCGGTTAAAACTTAAGAATTACTTTTCGTATACACGTTAACTTCAACTCTATATATTTACATCCCTAACGTAACTTTTTCGCGTTACTTCCAAAAAAGTTTTGCTGACATATGTTCGATTATAAGGCAAATATTATATAAATTAGCTGTTTTAAGATTTTCAAACTTAAATCGGTTTAATGTAGATTTGATAGGTAAGCGCAAAAGTACATAAAAAAGAAGTATTAAAAAATTAGTTATAAAATAATTGACATAAAAAAAAATATTAAAATTCCTTCATCCAAAATAACTTAAAAAGAAAAAATATAATTAAAACTTAAGGAACGATTACTAAATGTTCAGTTAGCTACTAACTGGAACTTTAACTGACACATTTGTTGTTGTTTTTCATATAAAATTTTAATTTAACTGTCGGCTAAATTTTAACTAAATGGGACCTAAGTGTCGTTGGTTGCTGCTGGTTAAACAAAATACTAGTACCCGTATTCAAAACGCAAAGTGTATGCTAACTAACTTGCTGCTAACTTTTTTACACACAAATTCCCATAAGGGAAAGCTGGCAGCTAGTTAGTTAGCATATGCCTTTTCACTTTGAATACGACTGGATAAAGTTAATTTTTTAAACTTTTAAAATTATTTAAAAAATAAATTTAAAAAAAAACTAATGCAAACTTAAAAGCCATCAAGTGTGAAAATTATTTTTGATAATCTGGCTTAAATTGCGTTTACATTTCCATCGAAATCCCGAGATTTCGATATTCACCACTCTGAAAAAACAATGAAGGAAATCGTATAAATGTTCAACTTTGAAAAAAGCCCAATAGCAAAGATTTAAAAGGCTTAATTCTTTCATTCACTTTTTAAAAATTAATGAAATTTGTGTTAAATTTCATTCCTTAATATCATTCTTATGGAATTAATTCGATAGCTTAATTCCCTATATCTTTAAATTATATGAATTCATTCTATTTTGATTGAATTCTAACTGAATGAAACCCAATTTACTTGAATTCATTTAATAAAAAGGTGAATGAAAAATGACTTGTTTTCATTCACTTAATCAAATGAGAAATTTAAATTTGCATGTAATTGCTGAAATATTAGCATAATACAATGAAAAACGTTTAAAATTCATCTAACAGAAATAAATAGTATCGTATGCTTTGTTACAGCTTGTATGCTTTGGTTTTGATTATATGTTAGTTTCAAACTACACTGCACTAAGTGAATGGTAATAAAATTTCTTCATTCAATTAGTAAAATGGTGAATGAACATGCGATTTGAATGATTCAAGTTAGGAATTCATTCAATTCATATTAAAGCCTTGGGAATGAAGCTTATGAATGAATTCTTTACGAATGGTTTAAGGGAATGGTACATGAATATTTTTAAAATCTGAATTTAATTTTTCGTGAATTAAGCTTAAATTGAATTAAGTTTTTCGAAGCTCTGCCCAATAGTTAGCTCTAATAAATACATTCTCTAAAATTTAACGTCTATAAGATTTTCTTCAGTTTTTCACAATGGTGGATATCGAAATCTCGAGATTACGGTACAAGTGTAAACGGTGAATTATTTGTGCTTCAAAACACACAAGTTATTAAAGTTTTGTTTATAAATTTTCGAATATCTACATGGAATTTTTAAATGTAAGTTGGACGCATATATGCGTCCTAATGAAGACATCAATAAACGCGGTTAACGCTTACGTCGACTTAATTGATAATGAGAAAATGACACAGATATATACCGTCAGCTTATTGGACTGATCTACTATTTTTTTTTTTAATAAATTGAGTTAGAAATGGTTATATATAATTACCCGCATACAAAATTATAAAGTTTATGCTAACTTGCTGCTAACTTGTTTAAACACAAATTCCCACAAGAGAAAGCTGCCAGCTAGTTAGTTAGCACATGCTTGTTCATTTTGAATACGAGGGAAGGTAAATATTCTATTTCTGATTCCGAAACCCGTTTCTCGATATCTTTTTCATATCTGAGATATCCAGCCTCGACTTTGATATACGTGCCACTTTTGTATACAAAAATGTAAACCTATATCGTTTTTTATGGATAGCGACTTTTTGGCGTATGGGCCAAACCAATAATGAGCAGACGATTATTACTACCTTACAACTTCAAATCTTAACGATTACCTTATGTTTTTTATATATGTAATTTCTGGCTTTGATATATTTTAAAGGCACATCTACACGAGATAGAAAATTGCTAGAGATAGAGCAAAAAACACCTCTAAATAGCTTAAATCATTCAGAATAAAGCTAATTAGAGGTGTTTTTTGCTCTATCTCTAGAAGTTTTCTCTCTCGTGTAGATGTGCCTTAAAAGCTTCTTTTTAATTATAAAATATGGACTTGTCGTCCACTTATATGCTTAAAGATATATGTACTTAAATTTTTTCAAAAAATAAAAAAGAAATAACATTTTACAACTTGTATGTACCTTAAAAACCTTTGGAAATTATATCTATTAAAAAAACCTAAAAACAATTAAAACAAAAAACTTATGGTTATAAATAAAATTATTGATATTTAAAAATAATTCAATTCAAATGATTTTTTTTTTCTAGAAATTTTTCTACCGTTCGACTCTCTAAAATAATAAATCTGATAGTAATTAAAAAAAAAAGAAAATTGTAAAAATTGGTAAAAATATGCAAAAATATATTTTGATTCGTCAATAAATTTTTATTTGTTCTGATTCCCGAATTAATATAGTTTTTTAATTCTTTGAAAAGACTCAATTTTTATTTTCATTTTTTTTTTTTTTTTTTTTAAGAGAAGTAACACTCAGGAAATTCTTCCTATTAATTAACGTGTTGCTTCCTTTGGAAAGGGGATAGAGAAGAAATGAAAGGTGGTGAAAGATGAAGGGCTTCAAATATGGCAACACTGTAATTGAGCGAGATGTTGAATTTTTTTTGAACAGTTGTTGCGCGCCATCTGACAGTGAGTTGGCGAATTTTGTTGAAGCTTTTTAATTCATAGCCCTGTTAATTTATTTTACTTCGGGTGGATAAGTGATATGGGAACACCGAAGGAGGACGCTGCGATATGTATGAGGGATAGAAAAAACTCATACATATTACTATTTTTCATAAATTGATGTTGCCTTGGTTGGGGCTCGAACCCGCAACCTCACGTGTAATAGTCCAACGCGCTAACCATTACACCACAGCGCCCATTTAAAATATTGAGGGTATTTACGATTGCGATTTGCACAAGATGCAAAAAAGCTCAGACTTTTATTTGCATTTTCACAGGTTTGAGTAATTATGACTACACGCAAAAATTAAAAAGTGGATAATTGCCGAAGTACGTCGGTAAAATACAACTTCAAAAGTTTTCTGCTAAGTTACACAATTCTTTAATTAAAATATAATATTTTCTAATGTTGCGTTTACACTTGCATTGAAATCCCGAGATTTCGCTATTCACCACTCTCAAAAAACAATGAAGGAAAGCATATAAACGTTAAATTTTCAGAAAATGTATTTATTAGGGCTAACTAAGTGTGCTTTATTAAAAATTGCATATTTATATGCTTTTCTTCATTGTTTTTCAGAGTGGTGAATAGCGAAATCTCGGGATTTCGATGCAAGTAAACGCAACCTAAGACAATTTATAAAACAAAAAACTTAGGTAACTTAACATATTTTGAAGTGCGTGGAAATGGAATAGGTCAAAAACTAAGGCAAGTTGACAAAAATTGATAAATCTACAAGTATTTTTTTACTGACTTACAAAATATACTTTTGAAGTTGTATTTTACCTAAGTACTTCGTTAATTATACACTTTTTATTTTTTCCGTGTATGGAAACTGTGCCTTTTGGGATTGTGTGCAAAATACCATCGTGAATACTCCTATTGGGCAAGTTTACCAGAAAACCCGCTACCGATACAATTGATATGTAGCGCTTTATGATTACCTTAATCTGATGAACGATGCTACTTTTGTTTTTGTTTTAAAATAAAAATATTTGTAGATGTTTCATTGATTTTTTTTTGAAATTTTTTATTCCTTTGTAATTATATTTGTATATGTTTATTATTCTTTAAAAAAAATATACAAAAAAACAAACGACAGCAGATGTATCATTAACTGCTCACAAGTAGCGTAAAATTTTTACGCTACCAAAATAAGGTAGCGCTACCACAACATGTTGACTTAGCGGTAGCTAATCAAATTGTTCACCAGATTGTTGAGTAGCGGATTAGCAAGAATTGAGCGTCTGGTAAACGCACTCATTGATTTATTTATTGATTGACTTATCGATGCCGACTATACGAAACTCGTATTATTTATTACACAGTACAACAGCCAATCTGGGGGGTGAGAAATTCCAAGTCAGGGTGATGGTAATAGGTCAGTATAGTAAAACCCTCAAAGGGTTTGGCGTTCGTATGTGTTTTTTTTTTTTAAATTCATAAAAAATTTTAATTTTTAGGCAAAAAAATATTTTTTTTTCTCCACAAATTTATTTTTACCGGCAAAACTGTTGATTATAAAGAAAAATGTTATATGAACGGATTAAAGAAATTGTAATTCTAAATTTTTCTAAATTTGTTTCATCAAAATCGGACAAGTGGTTCTCGAGTTACAACTAAGCGAAAAAACATCAAGATAAGGAAAAAATTTAAAAGGTCATAAAAAAAAATGACACATACGAACGCCAAACCCTTTGAGGGTTTTACTACACTGACCTAGTACCATCACCCTGACTTGGAATTTCTCACCCCCCAGACAATAATCCCAAAAATGTTCCATAGTGTTATTGGCGCTTTAAGAATGATTCGCGTGCTAACCTGACAAACAAATAAACAAATATAATTTCCAATAAAATAGAGTTTATTGAACATGGGAATTCCCAACAAACAATTGGTTCCGTTTACGCACCGTTTTCGGTCCGTCATAAACGGAATCCAACTCCGTTTACGTACCGTTTTCCGGATCCGTATACCGACCAGAAAACTGATCTTAACCCTTTGACACGGGAATTTTCCGACCAAACTTCGTGGAAATGTAGAAATATGCCCAAGAAATATTGTTTATTACTTTTATGGCTTTGCAGCACCCCCTAGCGGAGATATTTGGAACTAAGGTTCAAATATTAACATGCTACCGACCCCGAGCGGATTAAATTTTTTTTTTTAATTTTATATTTTGCCTATTACTAACCTCTACTTAAAAACTTTTGAATTTTATTCATCACACAATTTTTGAGACTAAATTTTAGCCTTTTTTTAATTCTTAAATTTGAACACGTTCTCACTAGTGTTGCTGATCACAAGACAAAACGCACTCTACTGATCTCATGTTGTTTTGAAATTTCACAGCCTGCATAAAATTTAAATAAGAACAAAATAACGAACCGATAACAGTAAATAAATAGCGATTTGGTTAAAACTCAAATCAGTGACGAGTTGATGAAGTCGACGTACATTATAATGTACGCCACTCGCCAAAGGGTTAAGGAACATCGAAACTATTTCGAATCCGTTTAAAGTCCGTCAATGACGGACCGTTATGTCGTGTAAAAAACTGACAAGTCCGTTGAAAGCCCGTCATTGACGGACCGTTGCGTCGTGTAAAAAACGGACAAGTCCGTTGAAAGCCCGTTAATGATGGACCATTATATCGTGTATAAACGGAGTGACTCCGGTTTTCGAATGCCGTTATCGATCCGTATCCCCTTTTTTTTTTAATAAAAATGGACTTATATATCTATCTAAATTTACTAATTTTGAGTAATAATTTTTATGCTTTTTTATAGATTTATTAATAACGATATTGATTATTTACATTTACACTATATTTAGTAGATCAGTTTACCTCTCTATCCAGCGCATCAATTCCCGAAAGGCACTCAAATAAATAAGTTATGGTTTAATTGATTGTATTTACGATGGTGTTTTGCATACGATTCAAATTCGCAAACTTTTGGTCTGTTCCCAGTCGTTACCGCGGGTTCCCAATTTGCTCGAAACAACAACAATTTACACACAATTTTGGAAATTTTGGGTAGCGGAGTTGACGTACTTGGAACAGGGATTTTGTTATAAAAACAAACCGTCTGACACAAACCATTGTAAAACACGCAATAAATTTCATTAATCTTATCTATCCAATCTGACCTATTCCAGCTACCGCCACTAATTTCTCGCCACAAAAGTATTTTTTCCAGACTAAAGGGTTAAGCTTCAGTTTTTAAGTTAATTTAATTGTTTTTATTGTGAACACAAAATAAAATCAATTAAGTCCGTATTTTACGGTACGGAGTTAAAACATATTGTGTTCGAAAATCCGATTACACGGTCCGTTAATGTACAAGATTTGACGGATACGTGTATTTCGGACCGATAATGCGCCGTAAAAGCCGGATTCATCATTCCTTACGTGCCGGAGAGTCCGTAAAAATGCTTCTTGGCAAGTAATATGCCATTAACATAACTAAATCTCCTCATTTTTGTTCTTTATTCTATTACCATATAGTGTCAAAAAGTTATCTTATGTGGTAATAGAATAAAGAACAAAAATGAGGAGATTTAGCTACCTCGTTCATGTGAATGTCCTATAAGTAATAGGCAATTCACATGAACGAGATAACAAAATCTCTTCAATATTGTGCTTTATTCTTTTACCACATAATGTCATTATTTGACGTTATATGGTAATAGAACAAATAACCAAAAACGAGGGAATTAGTAATCTCCTTCATTTGAATGGAGTTTAAATCAAGTTCGTCAGCTTATTACTGGTTTGACTCATATGCCAAAAAGTCGGAGTCCGGAAAAACGATAAAGAATGTTGAAATTAATTTTTCTTAAAATCTATATTATGAATATATTTTTTTAATTCACGTGTAAACGTGCCTTTGCGAATAAAATAAACAAATGAACGAAAAGAGCGAATAATGGTGATCTAGTTCAAACCTTATATTACTTGAATCGTTCAATTGAACTAGTTCGTTCAAGAACAACACATCTCCAGCTAGAAAAAAAAATTGTGTTTTTCATTAATTAATAATTATAAATCTATAAAATGCACGGACGTTTGAAAGTACGAACTACCGAAGAAGAAAGAGAACGTAAAAAGAAGGAGCAGGCTTTGAAAGTTAAAGCCTATAGAGCGGCAATGACTAAAATCTTAGCCAAAAGGCAAAACCAGGAATATGATGATGAAATGATAATGTATACCACACCAATATTGCAAAGAAATCCAGATATATCAACTTTGTGGAATATAAGGCGGGAATGTATATTAGCAAAAGTTAAACAAATTAAGGACGAGGAAGTAATAGAAGTGGAAGAAGGCACTGTGAATAACGAGGCTATACAGAAAGTATTTGAGACTGAAATTTTCCTAACAGAACAATGTTTATTAGTTAATCCAAAGAGCTATAATATCTGGCATCATCGTATGTGGCTACTGGAGCAATCACCCCAGGCTAACTGGCAGCGAGAGGTTATGTTGTGCAACAAATATTTAAAAATGGATGAACGTAACTTTCATACATGGGACTATAGACGCTATGTAGTGGACAAAGCCAAGGTGTCAAAACAGGATGAATTGGATTTTTGTACTGAAAAGATTAAAGTTAATTTCTCGAATTATTCCTCTTGGCATCACAGAAGTCATTTATTACCTATTTTATATCCTTATGAAGGTGATGGCAGACCCAAGAGACCAATGAGTGAAGATAAATTAAAACAAGAATTGGAAATGGTTTTAACTGCTGCATTTACAGATCCAAATGATAGCTCAGCATGGTTTTATCAAAGATGGCTATTAGGCTATTCTCAACCAGAATTAGCTGTAGCCGCAGTTAGATGTAATCAAAATAAAACAGTTGTGGCCTTTACTAAACCTATTACTTTTGAAAGCTTAGAGGTAGTTTTTCATGGAAAGGATAATACAGTAAAACTTAATCAATTTAATTCTCTTAATAAACAACTATCCGATAATGTTTTTTATACAAATGAAACTGTAGAGAATCCCATAGATTTTCTACATCTGGAGGTTGTAACATCTAACTTTAAAACTCTTTTACTACCTATTAAGCAATATAAAGAAGATATATATTATTTCCAAGCATTGGATATATCTACCTCCTATACCGCCAATGTTTTATGTGAACTTAAGTCACAGTTGGAATCTTGTGATAGTCTTCTGGAATACGAACCTGATAGTAAATGGTGTCTGCTAACTTCCGCATTACTTATGCGAGCTATCGATTGCAAAGAATATCATTCCAAATCTTTAAATCATTTAAAGAAATTACAGTTGGTGGATCCTTTGAGAGAAAATTACTATAAAGATTTGGCTTCAAAATGGATTCTGCAAAAATATCTTTTGAATTGGTCCCAATCTGAAGTACCATCGAAATTGGATTTATCTCAAGAACAACAATTATCCTGCCTTACTGACAGTCAATATTTAATAATAGCTGATGAAATTATCCTCTCGGATGAATTACAAAAACGTTATGCTAACTTGAAGACATTTAACCAAATTTAGAGGTTCATCGAAACAAAATTTATTATAAAAATATGTATCTTAAAAAGTGTTAATCGATAGTACATAATTTGTTAATTTTTATTTTAATATTTTGTTACAGATACCATTAGTTGGTCGCTGGTTTTTTGGTATGTGGTAAATAATTTATTTACAAGCTTAATATTCCTTTTTTAGTAAATAGTTATACTCTAGTGTAAACTTTTTCAAAATCAATAAATTCCATTAAATACATAAATAATAGAGCGACTCTCCTTATATTTATAGAAAAAAGTAAAAAAGAGCCCTCCCTCAAAACATACCTTGGTTTGTTTTATGATGATTCTCAAAATATTTCGGGCCTAGCAATGAAATCTCACGAGCTGGACCTTTTTTAAAAAAGCTCTTTTTTTAGTTTTATGAAGAATTTAGCTTTTAAGCTAAAGATAACATAGAAATAAATCTGTAAAAATAGCAGAAAAAGTTACTAAAAATTAGTTAAAAATGATGCTGCAGAAAAAACTGCTAAAATTATCAGATTTTTTTTTACTAAATACTAGTGAAATAAGAACCGCAAAATTAAAATTGTTAAATTTACAGAATTTTAGTTAAATTTAAGTTAACTCTTAGTTAATTGAAAATAGCAAATTGTACTGTAAAATCTGCAGAAAATGTTGCTGAATATAAGTAGACTAAAAATAGCAAAAATAAAGTATTATATCTACAAAATTCTTGATATTTTTAAGCTAAATCTAGCTGAATGCAAATAGCAGTCTATTCTGCTAAAATCAGCAGAAATATTTGCTAAAAAATTGTAAACTGCTGTTTTCAAAAGGCTCGATTTTTAAATTTTTTGGAGATTTTTCAGGCTACTACTTATTTAACAAAATTTTTGGCTGATTTTAGCAGGTTAATTTGTTTTTTCCATTAACAAAAATTTAGCTCAAATATAATTAAAATTCTGTATATTTAACAATGTTATTTTGCTGTTCCTATATTACTAATATATAGCAAAAATAATCTGCTAATTTTAGCAGTTTTTTCTGCAGCATCATTTTTAAATAATTTTTAGTAACTTTTTCTTCTATTTTTACAGATTTATTTCTATGAGTGCAGACCATTCCGTGGAACAATATATCCAATATACCCTGAGTTTCTGCTATAGTATACCGATCGACTCAGAATAACTTGCTGGGTCGATCTAGCGATGTCCGCCCTTACGTCTATCCATGTATCCTTGTAATCCAACAACAAGTCGTAATTCTGAGGATAAGTGCACAAAATTTAATACATACATTTCTATTGCCCCAAGGACGAACACTATTAAAAAGGGTTATCACCGGTCCATATTTCAACCTGATCGCCATAGTGGGGTCCTATTTGAGCTTTAATATACTGAGCTTTAATGGTATTACCAACGTAGCGCTTTCAAGCGATTTCTTGCACGGAAACTATATATTTTATTCATTGCTCATATAGTGCTCGTTCCGGGCCCAACTTTGGCTCAGTTACTTCAGCTCCTATTTTACAGCATTATTTCGTTTTTTTTTTTTTATTAAATGGTTTAATGAATCGCATTTTTGGCGAAAAATTCGACCCTTAAAAGTTCTTTTCGCAATTACATTCAGATTTTTCTCCATATTTTATGCTCGGACGATAAAATAAGGAACTGGCCAATAGTCGGTATGCAGTTATCTTAATTGCAATTTTTAGTAAATTTTAGCCAACTACTTCCCTGAGTGTAAAGATTGGCAATTAATTTAATTATAATTGCTTTTAACACCTTTTAAATACGCATTTAGAGAATTATGTCGGTAAAATTAACAGCGTATTGGCATTTCAGTGAACCTTTGTATATTTTTGGAGTTAAATGTTGCTGAGTGCATATTTTCTTCATTCTTAAAGAAGTAAATATTAAGGAGAAAATGTAATTAAAAAAGAAAAAGGTGACCAAAACCTGAACGCAATTTTGAAGTCCGTTTTATAATATAACATAAGCTTTGGACTCTTTAATTTAATTAAATTGAAGTACATATTTTCTTTTTTTTATTAATGCAAGTCAGGCGGGATTTTTGGTCGACTTTTAATTTTTCGGTAACACTGGAACTTTCTGTGGAAATGGCCATATAGTTAATTGCATTTAAATTTATTTTAATTACAACTGCAATTAAAAATAACTGCAATTGTTGTTAAATCAAACACAATTGCAGTGTACACTTTTTTAACTACAATTGCAGTTAATTTTACTACATAATTCTCTGAGAATGTTTACTAGTTATTTTAAATGTAATTTTCAGTTGATTTTACTGAGTGTATAGAATGGAAGTCTATGGAAATTGATCTATGTACTCGTATACACAATGCCGTAATAACCCTGCCCAAATGATATAAATCAATTAAAAACAACTTCAATAAGATTTTAATTTTTCTAAAATTTTTAGTTTTTAATTCGTCATCTAACATTTATACATTTCTAATGAACAACTTTTGATTAACAATAATTTAAATAAATTTTATATATAATTTTATTTTACAATACTTCAAAAATATTTTCATTCAAATAAAATAATTGATCCAAGTTTGAAATTCTTGTTTTTATTTTATAACTTCTTGTAATGTTTATAATTAAAAATCCGTTCATGTGTTTAAAACTTTTTAGGGAATATTTTTTGGTCCTTTCGTAATTCAATTCTCAGTGTTTAGGAGTTTTTAAATTTGTTATATAGTAGTTTTGTTAATTAGAGCTTAAAATTTAATAATTTCTAATTAGTTTTGATTTTTTTTTTGTAATTTTTATTAAAAATATATTTTTAGTTTCTTAAAAAACATATACATACACTCATAAAAATAAGTTAGTACAAGTCTGTTAAACGCGTTCTGATTCTATTGAACTAATTTTCCTGTTATTTTGTCTTAAAATTTAGGATTGAACTAATATTTATTGTAAATCTAATTTAGCATTACAACTACTTTCAGCCGTATTTGAACTAACTTTGCATGCTAATTTTTAGTAATTTGTGTTTCTTAACTTTACAAATTTTTCAGCTAATTTAAACCACGTTATTTTCTAATTATTATATTTTTGTGTCTCTGCTATCACTATCATATAGAGATGGCGCTATAATTGAATTTTTTTATTATAAGATCTAAAATAGTTTGTATCTCGGAAACTAAGCGAGATAGAGCAAAATGGACAAAAATTCGTCACTCTGTACCTATAAAGTAACCCTTATTAGACACATATACTCCCAATAACAAATATGGGCCCGTCTAGGGTCAGATCCCGGAAGTCGAAATTTTGAGCGAGATTTTAACAGAAAATTTCTAGCTAATTTAACTGAAATTGTCCGTATATTTAGCAGTATGTAAAATTTAGCTTACCTAAATTTAGCAGACCATGATTTTTAACTTCATTGAAAATTCTGTTGGCTCAAATTCAGGTACTATTTCCTGTTATTTTAGCAGAATTTTAAACTATTTGTACGTGCTTTTTTTATGAGTGTATGTATGTATATGTATGTAATATATATAATACAAAAATTAAAAAAAAAATAAGAAGGGAAAATATTTTTAAGTTGCTAGTAGTGTGTTTAAAAATGAAAGAAATTTTTCAACTCCTCCAGCTCTCATCGAATTTTTATAAATATGCTAAAAATTCTTTTGTATTTACTACTTACATGTTACTTAAGCTCCCATCGATACAAATGCTTATTAGGCAGCGTTCTCATCTGCATTGAATTCTCGAGATTTCAGTATTCACCACTCTGTAAAAACAATCAAGTAACGCGTACACTCACAAAATTTTGTCGGTACAATCTACCGAAAATAACAGTTAAAACAAAGGTATATGCAGTTACAAAGGCGACAAAGGTAATAAATAACTAAACTTTTGTTATTTTTAACTGTTGAAAAATAACTAACAAATGCATTAAAAATAACTACCAATGTCGTAAAATTAACTGAAAATAAAAATTCAAAAAAACTGACAAAATCGGTGAAAACTACTGTTTTTTACAGTCAATTCTTTTTGTTTATAAAACTATATTTTAATAAAAAAATATTTTTTTTCTTTCGATTTTAACCGTCATAAAAGTTGTTTTGCCTTTTTAAAAGCAACAACTACTGATTACTACACAAACAACTATCATGTAGTAACTGTCAAACTTTTTTGAGTGTACATAAGAAGTACCCCGTCAAAAAATATATCACGCATTTTTCTTAATAACTTTTCCATCTTTAATTAACATAGTTTTTCTTGATCGAAATACATATGCCAGATTATAAAATACATCGGTTTGTCAAATTCGAGTGGTTTATTAGTTTAAAATGGAGAGTCAAAGCCAAGTGCAGAAAAAAATTATTGAGTGTATTGTAGACTTACAAAAAAAATTGCAACAGAAGTACGCGTGACCAGGCAATGTGTTTTCAGAGTGATCAAACATTTGAACAAGGACCTAATAATTAAAAGAAAGAATGGTTTGGGTAACGCATGGGGACTCAGGAACGAAAGCAAAGCCAAAAATATGGTGAAGTTATTGAAGGCGATTCAAAACATTTATGGCTGCGAAGTGGCTCGGCGCCTACAATGTTCAGAAACTTTTGTGCGCAGAGTTAAAGCTAATGTTGGGCTTAAAGCATTTAAAATTTAGAAATAGTTGTACATTTCGAGCAAACTATGTATGTATATCTGTCGTGCGGTAGTTAACTTGACGGCGGCAGTTAATTGCTCCTTCAGAGGCACTACAAAATTCGGTAGTTAACTTGACAAGTTTTCATAGTAAACTAACAACTTAACTTCCGAATTTTGTTGTTAAAAAGTTATAGAATCCCATTATAGGTTGCCTCGAATTTCGAAAATTTTCAAATTTCGCGATCTAATAGCACTGAAACGATTGAACACGCTGAGCATATTATGGGAAAAGTTTGTTGAATGCTTTCTGATTGAACTAATTTTTCTGTTATTTTGGATTGAATTTAGGATTGAACTAATATTTTTTGTTAACCAAATTTAGCATAACAATTACTTTCTTCGGTATTTAAACTCATTAAACTAATTTTTAGCAATATGAGCTTCTCAATTTTAAAATTTTTTTAGCTAATTTATACAACAGTTATTTCCAAATGATTATATTTTTGTGTCTCTGATATCCGACTCAATAGAAAATTTTATTTTTTGGTTTATAAACATAATTTGATTTGAAACTTAAAAATTGAGATACTTACTTATTAACCTCTCCTTGAAAAAAAATCTCTACCTAAACTCCATACTAGTGGTTCAAAATTATAGCGCACTTAGAAAGAATATAAAAACAAAAACTATATATATTGCGAAATATTTCATTATTTTGATTTAAATTTATTACTAAGCTTGTTGTTTAAGACTTCCACAAATTTGCGAGTGACATTTTAGCAGAAATTTTCAGTTAAAGCAGATAAAGCATCTGTTGAATTTAGCTCAAATTTCTTAGCTAATTTAAAATGGTCTGTGTATTTAGTACTGTTTCCAATTATTCGACATAGGCGGTTAACCGGTTATTGCATTATTCGAAAAATCACTAAAACTGATTAACCGGTTATTCGGGTCGGTTATTCGAGAAAATCGGCGATTAATCATTTAAAATAAAATTAATGTATTTCCTTAAATTTTTACCAACAAAAACACTAACAGCTTCCTGTTTTTGTTAAATATCAACATGACACATGACAAGATGTATTTAAAAAAAAAAAATCAAATTAAAAAAGCACATCTACACTAGAGAGAAAATGCTAGAGATAAAACAAAATCACCTCTAATTAGCTCTATTTTGAATGAGTTTAGCTATTTTGGAGTGTTTTTGCTCCATCTCTAGCAGTTTTCTCTCGCGTGTAAACGTACCTTAAGGTTGAAAAGTTTCGGAATCTGAGATTATCTAAATTGAAACATTTCTTATACTAATAGAAAAATTTATGTAAAATATGCTGAAGCTATTAAAAATTAGTTAAAAATGGAAAAAAAAAACTGCTGAAACTAGGAGATTTTTTTCTAAATATTAGAAGTTAAAAATAGCATAACTCAAGGTAGATTTTTTACTTCTTACGAAATTTTTTTTTAATCTGTAAAACTTTGGATACAAAATTTCTTTGAATGCAAATTTAATCAATACTACAATAAATATAATATTGCATTTAAAAAAATTATTATCCAAAGTTCTTTCTCCTCCCCTGAAGAAATAAAAAAAAATTAGTTACATTTGAGTAAAATATTAGTTACATGAAAACACCAATTTACTGTAGAAAAATTTGGGAAAAAATTTTCTGAATAGCAGAGTTAGTAGACTAAAGAATATCATAAACAATTGTTAAATTTCTCAGTCTTTTTCCCGTTTTTAAGGGCCATTGACAATAAACAAAATTATCCAAAGTTTGAGCTAACATTCCCTTCTGTATTTATGTATTTAATAAAATTTAAAATTTTTCCAAATGTATTTGAGAAATTTCTATTTTTATTTTAAAAGCATTTTTTCAAACATACATGCTTTCTCTTTCTCTTAAGTCTCATAATTCCTATAAAGTTTTCATTATGAAAGAGAAAACATGTATGTTTGTAAAAATGCTTTAAAAAGAAGTAGAAATTTCTTAAATACATTTGGAAAATTTTGAAATACAAATAGAGTCTTTTTAAATACATTTGGAAATTTCTGAAATACATTTGGAGAATTTTGAAATACAAATGGAATTATTTTGAATGCAATTTTACAATTCTGAAATACATATTTAAAATTTTTAAATGCAAGTGAATAATTTTGAAGTGTATTTGAACAATTTTAAAATACAAATATAATTTTCTTTAATACAAATAAAATATATTTGTAATTTTGAAATACATTTTGAAAATTTTAAAATACATTTTGGACAATTTTGAAATGCAATTGGACAAATATCAAAGTTTTTTAGACAATTTTAATTTTTTCGACAGATTTTTGGATAATTCTAAAACATTTTTCAACAATTTTGAGTGATTTTTTTAACAATTTTAAAACATTTTTGGAAGAATTTAAAACATTCTTGGATAATTTTGAAACATTTAAGATAATTTGAAACCTTTTTAGACAATTTTAAAATATATTTGGATAATTTTAAAACATTTTTAAACAATTTTGAAATAAAACTGAAAATGGTGTAGTTTGACATGTTGTAGAATTGATGTGGTTTTGAATCGATTATACTTTCTTTGGAGATGTGAGAAAAGGTAGAGTTTCTACAGAATTAAGATGTCAGTTGACAGTTGTGGGACACATATTTGAAAAAATGCAATCTTGCCTTGAAGGACATGGAAAGAGAATTTACATTAGCTTTAATTTTTAAAAGAACAGAATCAAAAATCGCCTACTCTATTGATTAAAGCCTATAGAGCACTTCGACGCTGATCCAGCCAGATACTTCGTGTATTTTGGGTAGTTTTAGAAACACCTTTATTTTGCTTTAAAAAGGTATCTAAAGGCTTAACGACCTCTTTCACTCAATTTTAAAAGAATTTGATGGTATTTTAGTAATTTTATGTTTATTCTAAGCTTTTCTTGTAATTTTTTAGCCAAAGTTAAGAAAATTATGAAGTTTTGGGAAAAAAATAAGGGAAAAATTCCATATTAAAATTGTAACCGGTTAATCGACCTGTGTTAACCGTTTATTCGGATCGAATAATTATTTGAGTTTTAAATTATTTGTTTCGACATTAACCGAAATAGAGGCGATTAATCGAGGAATCGGTTAATCGATTAACCGAATTGGAAACACTAGTATTTAGCAATGTGTAAAATTTAGCTTACCCAAATTTAACAGACCATGATTCATTGACAATTCTGCTAGAGCGAATATAGGTACAATTTCCTGTTATTTTGGCAATATTTTGAACTATTTTTTTTTGCGGAATTATTTAAAAATATTTGTCCCATAATATGCTCAGTATTACTAAACTTTTGAGCCATATTTTACGTAAACACTGGTAGCCCTCAATTTAAAATTTTAGAGCATGTATTTAAATTGCTAAATATAGAGCAAAAAACACCTCTAAATTTCTCTATTTTGAATGATTTAAACTATTTAGGGTTGCTTTTTGCTCTATCTCTAGCATTTTTCTCTCGCGTGTATATGTGCCTTTAGAACTATGTGTGCTTTATTCAAAAATTAACATCCATAGATCTATATTTAATCTTTTCTTCGTTCTCTTTTCAGAGTGGAGAAAATCGAAATCTCAAGATTTCGATACAGTGTAAACGCAGCTTTAGTACACTCGCAGAAATACGTCTGTAAAAATAGCAGAAAATGCGACTAAAAATTAGTTCAAAATGATGTTGCAGAAAAAACTGTTAAACTAGCAGATTTTTTTTGCTAAATACTAGTAAAATAAGTAGGTTTGAGGTTAAAAAAAAGAATAAACATTTTCTTCAAACACATTAAATTTGCAAATCAGACTAGATCCAGTTTCTGCCTTTTTCTAGGGACAGGTTTCATCAGTGATTTTCCATTAAATTGTATTATAGTTTATATTTTTATTGTCAGATTATCTCTATATGAATATTTTCAGAAGTGATCAAACAGACATATACAAACATTCTACTTAAAATTTTTTTGTTTATCTTATTTCCTCCGCGTCACTTTCGCAAATGTTAAGAAATAGAAGAAATAAAACAGTTAAATTTACAGAATTTTAGTTATATTTAAGTACTGCAAAATCTGCATTGGAAAATTTGGAGAAAATTTTGCTAAATATTGGTAAACTAAAAAAAGCAATAACAAACTATTATAACTATAAAATTTTCGTTATTTTTAGGCTAAAAATCCTGTTAAATTAACAGAAATATTTGCTAAAAAAATTGTAAACTGCTGCTTTTAAAAGGCTCGATTTTTATTTGAATTTAAAAGAAAAATCAAAAAAAAACTTCGAAAATTTAAATTTTTTTTTTTGATTTTTAAGGCTACTAATTATTTAACATTTATTTTGCTAATTATAGCAGGTTAATTTGTTATTTTCTATTAACAAAAATCTAATTCAAATATAACTAAAATGCTGTATATTTATTTTTGCTGTTCCTATCTTATATAGCAAATTTTTAATTTTTAATTAATTTTTAGTTTTTTTACTAAATGTTTTAAAGATTTTTTTTATTAGTGCAGTTCATATACTAAAAAAATTCTACTGTTAAAAATTCTGTTTAGTACTACCAGATAAGGGTATTTGGCCCTAAATGGGGGATTTCAAGTTTGGATTGTGGTCAGATTTTTAATGGGATTTTATTTAATGTTTTATTTATTTAATTAACTAAAAAATTTTTTATTTCCATAGATTTTATTTTAGCCGAAAATCAGAGAAATTTCAAATAAATTACAGACGTATTTTTTTGAGTATAAAATAGATCAAATTGGATCCATTAAAAAACTTCTACATAAATTTAAAAATTTATTCAAAATATGTTTTTGAATTGTGTATTTAAGAAAAGTTTTATATACATTAAAGTGTCCTTAATATAACGAATTCCTACACCGCTAATTTATTTCCAATTGTTTGAATTGAAAAAAAATATTAAAAACTATAACCTGTGCCGAATCATTCGAAAATTTTAACATTTTAATTAATTTGTGTATATTATACGACATATCGTTTCTAATTATTTTTATGCTGATCACGAAAATATTAAAATTATTTGAAAACAATGCAAGGATCCAAGGACGACATTCCAGAACATTTTCCAAAAATGCAAATTTTCTCTTTTTTATTCGTTCAAACCAAGCTTTCGTTTGAATATAATTACGAGTGCGATGGTTTAAAGATATGTATATCAAAATAATACCCTGACCACATAGTGGTGTAGGGTATAAATACTGCTGAAAATTTTATGAAAAACCTTATATCCATGAATTTATTTTACTCAAATGGAACCAAATCAATACCTGTAAGAAGCCTGTATTAGGGGAAAAGGTTTTTGTATTTATTTGATTAAGAGTTCTCGTATTGCTATCGGCAACGGTTATCAATTGAAATAGTTTTGAAATGGATAACGTTATTATATTGGTATCGGTTTACAACCTTGTTAAAAACAGACGTAAACTAAATTAGCACGTATCTACATAGGTCCTACGGAACTAGTACACAACTGGTTCAAATTACTGTTTTAGGAGGAAAACTACACTCAAAGAATTATGTAAAATTAATTGCATCTGCACTTAAAAAAGTGAACACTGCAATTAAGTGCAATTAATTAACTACAATTGCAGCTATTTTTAATTGCAATTGTAGTTAAAACGAGTAAAAAGGTTAAAGTCAGGCATGCAGACTATACAATACCCTACACCAGTCTGGGTGAAAGCCAACTAATGTTTGGATCCGAAATTCGAATGGGTTAAAAAAATTTTCTATAATGTGAGTTAGCGCACCAAATTTCATTAAAATATCTTAATATTTGCGATCTGCAGTTTGTAACCAAGCCAATTTTAGGGGGACCCTTATATGGGCACTAGGTCTAAACATGGACCGACGTTCACCAAAATCAATAGGCTTCGTCCTTGGGCCGACATAAGTCGGTGTACCAAATTTCATCAAAATATCTTAATATTTGAGACCTGCAGTTTGTAACCAAGCCAATTCTGGGGGACCCTTATATGGGCACTAGGTCTAAACATGGACCGGAGTTAACCAAAATCAATAGGCTTCGTCCTTGGGCAGCCATAGGTCGGTGTACCAAATTTCATCAAAATATCTTAATATTTGCGACCTGCAGCGTATAAACCATATAATTTTAGTAGGACCCTTATATGGGCACTAGGTCTAAACATGGACCGATGTTCACCAAAATCAATAGGCTTCGTCCTTGGGCCGACATAAGTCGGTGTACCATATTTCATCAAAATATCTTAATATTTGCGACCTGCAGCGTATAAACAATATAATTTTGGTAGGACCCTTATATGGGCACTAGGTCTAAACATGGACCGATGTTCACCAAAATCAATAGGCTTCGTCCTTGGGCCGACATAAGTCGGTGTACCAAGTTTCATCAAAATATCTTAATATTTGCGACCTGTAAAGTGCGCACAAGAATGCATGGACAGACAGACAGACGGAGGGACGGACAGACGGACATCGTTAAATCGAAATAAAAAAAAAATTCTGAGCCGATCGGTATACTATAAGGTGGGTCTAGGACCAATATTTTTTGGTGTTACAAACATCAGCACAAACTTATAATACCCTGACCACATAGTGGTGTAGGGTATAATAACTGAAATATCAGTGTAATGGTTAGCGCATTGGACTGTTACACATAAGGTTGCGGGTTGGATCCAAATCCAAGGCAACATCAATTTATGAAAAAAAAATAACATGAGTTTTTTCTATCCCTCATACATATCGCAGCGTCCTCCTTCGGTGTTCCTATAGCAGTTAACCCCACCGAAGTATAACAATATAATAGGGCTATGAACTAAAAAAGCTTCAACAAAGTTCGCCAACTCTTCATCAGAAGGCGCTCAACAAGTGTTCTAAGATTTAACATTTCGTGCAATTTCAGTGTTTCCACATTTGAAGCCCTTCATCTTTCACCACAGTTCACTTCTCCACTATCCCCTTTCCAAAAAAAGCAACACGTTAAATAAACAAAAACAAAATTTTGCAGGGTAACTACACTTTTTTTAACAGCATAACTTTACCGACATAATTATCTTAAAGTAGGATGCGTAAGTACCAGTAATTACGAAACTACCCAGTCAGAAATCGCCAGTGGTACAAAAAATCAAGCACTGGCATACCACTGGGTAACCACGGTGTTAAAAATAAATGACTGGCAGAACACTCATTTGGGACGCTTTGTCAGCGTTTGCAAAAAGCGTTTTGCCAGTATTTGTTTTACAAAAATTTCGGTGGTTTATAAAAAAAAACCACTGGCAAAGAATTGGCTTAGAGTGATATGACAGGGTTTGCAACCAGTGGTTATCCAGTGCTACCAGGGGTACAAAAATCAATTCACTGGTAGACGAATGATTTTATAAAAATGCTGACGCTTCGTTAAAAAAAATTTTGTAGTCAGAAGATTCCGAGTTCAAATCCGGTTGCAAGCAAAAATTTTTTTTTGATTTTTGTTTAATTTAAAATTTTTTTTGTTTCATAAAATCAATTTTTTTGTTTGTAGGAAAGCTCCTTCAAGAGCAACTTTTTTTTTTCTTCCAACGCTGGCATATTAGTTCCAAAAAACTGTTTGCCAGTGCTAGCTTTTTAGCACAGCCAGTAGTTGTCCAGCGATTATCACTCATTTATGTGTTTAGCCATCAAATATTATATGTCTCTTTAGCTTAGTGGGTAGAGCAATCGTCTGCCATTCTGACGGCCTGGGTTCAAATCACGGCAGGACCAACAAAAAATACATATGAACTTTTTTTAAATTTTACTTTGGAAAATATATTTCCAGACCACCTATTTATTGGTTTTGCCAGCGATTTGCCAACGTTAAAAAATTTTGTTCCTCCAGTGCTTTTCCGGCGCTTTTTGAACAGCCGGTCCTTTTGTCTAATGATGTTATCATTTTGGGAAGGGGAAAGCACTTTTTGCCAGTACTTGTACCACCTCCTAAAGTGCTTTGCCACCGCTTTCCCGTTTGTATTTTTCTGACTGGGTTGTTCTGGATTAAATCTTTGGGACCAGTACTGTACCAGTTGACTTTTACCTCAATTCCATTCACAATAAAAAATTGCTGTGTTTTATTAAAAATTCTTTATACAAAACGAGTAAAAAAGTTAAAGCCATGCATGCCGACTATATAATACCCTACACCAGTCTGGTTAAAAGCCAACTAATCTTTGGATCCGAAATTCGAATGGGTCAAAATGGACTTGTGTCAAAGTTTTCTATAAATGATAAAATAAGAAAAAATATAGCCCATATGGGCGCTAGGTCCAAATATGGACTGATCCTATCTATAATCAGTAGGCTTTTTCCTCGCAAGTTAACGAGCCAAATTTCATTGATATCTATGTATTTGCGACCTGCAGCGTCTAAACAAGCCAGTTTTGGGGGGACTTTTATATGGGCACTAGGTCTAAACATGGACTATGTCCTTGGGCCAACATAGGTCGGTGTACCAAATTTCATCAAAATATCTTAATATTTGCGACCTGTAGAGTGCGCAGAAGAATGCATGGACAGACAGACGGACGGACGGGCAGACATCGTTAAATCGAAACAAAAAGTGATTCAGTGTAAATTTATTTTTTTTTTTTTTGGGTCAAAATTATATTTAGTTAAGAAAATTACGATTGGTGAATATCGATTAGGAAAACTTCATTGCACCAAATTTTTCAAAGAATTATATACTGCTTAATAGGCCTTGAAATTTGAGTATAATATTGGGAGGAAATTGAGAAAAAATAATTTTTCCCTCACAAAAAAAAGTGTATAGTCCATTGATTTTTTTGGCCGAAAAAAAAATTTTTTTTTGGTCAAAATTATATTCAAAGGAAAGGAAATTTATAGGGCACTTAATAAATATGCTTTTCAGTACAAAGTTCCTTTTAGTTTCTAAGAAAATGACGACCGGATTTGAACTCGGAACCTTCCTACTACAAACCCTTTTTAACAAAGCGTCATCATTTTTATAAAATTATTGCTCTACCAGTGAATTGATGTTGATACCGATGAAACTGCTTGGAAAAGTTGGTATAGCCAATTCTTTGCCAATGGTTTTTCCTATAAACCACCGAAATTTTTATAAAACAAATACTGGCAAAACGTTTTTTGCAAACGTTATCGAAGCGTCTCAACCAAATGAATGTTCTGTCATTCATTAATTTTTAGCGACGCGTTCCAGGGATATGCCAGTGCTTGATTTTTTGTATCACTGACAATTTTTGAGTGGCACGTTTCAAAAGCTGTATTCTAATTACAAATTGCTTTAAACTAATCTATATCGTAAAAATTGGGAGTAAATTTAGGACACAAGGGGACTGTTGTTTGGAAATCTGACAATTTTAAAGCTGATTGTAGTGTTTTTTGATAAATATTTTTTTTTCACATAGTTCTAAGTTTCTCAAGTTTTTCTAATTTCTTATCCTACCAAAACTAACTAAGAATTTGAGAATTATAATACCGTATTTGGGCAATGCGAAGCATTCAGTTTATTTCTATTATAGTAATGGTGTTCGATTTTTTAATGTTCCTAAATCAAATAAATATAAAAATTAAAAATCAAGTTAATGCAAAGAAATTAAAATACAAACAAAAATTTATGGAATGCTAATTTTATTAATATTTTTTTATGAAAACATTTAAAAATGTTTTTTATTTTTGCTAAATTAGTTAAAAATTATTTAAATTTAAAGCCATAATAAACATAAAATCAAATAAAAAAGATCACATAAATTTTATAAAAGTGATATTTTTCATAAAAAAAACTTTAAAAAAATTTCGTCAATAAGATGAAGTTAATAAAATTTTATACAAATTCAGTTATAATAATTTTTTTTTTTTGTAAACTTTTAGGTAATAAATATTGGACCATATTGTGTAAGAGTTTAACTTTTTAAGGTTTTATTATATTTAATTTTTTTTAAATGTTCGTTTTTTTCTTGCTTTCAATTTTTTTATTTTTAAGAATTTTAAGTGTATTTTTTTAATTTAAAATTACGTTTTTAAACTTTTTTTACATAAAATTTTTTTTTATTTATTTTAATATTTAAGAAATCATGATGTACAAATTATTTATAAACTTAAAAATAATTGTTTTGTTTTTCTTTATTCTAAAAAGAAAACATAAAGTTCGTAATTCATAATGTGTACTACATTTCTAACGAACATAATAATAATAAAAATTCAATAATAATTTTAAACGAAATATATTTTGAACCGATTTCTATACACTGTAATTTTATTATATTATTTAAAAATTAAATTATTTATAATGAAAATAATATATAAGAAAAAATATTTAATAATTATTGCCTTTATTAAAGCAAATTCGTTAAGGTTTCTTGATTGTTTTCTTAAATATTTTAACAAAAATAAAGTTGGAAACGGTTTTTTTTTTAATTTTCAATATTAAATATTTTAAAGTATTTCACGTTTATAAACGTAAAGGGTCTGTTTGTTTACAGTTATGGTAAAAAATAGTAAACTTGGTACTAAAGAATTCCCAAAAATTAGTTTATTTTCAAGTGAAGTGAAAGGAAATGATATCAAATATAGTGAATATAAACAACTAAATTAAAAACTTAGCAAGTTCACGTCAAAAACGAATTAAAGAGAAAAAACAACTAGTATGTAAACAAACAGACAAACATTTTTTTGAATGAAGTTGTGTAATTTAAATGTTGTATTGTGGTTTTTTTAATGTACTGCATCAATGTCTCTTTGTGCTCGGGATATTTTTAATTTATCTTTTGGAGTATTATCTTCACCCGACTCTAAGGCAAACATTTTCATTTTTTCTTTAAATGATAATTTCTCGGGTACAGCTTCGTTACTACTGCGTTGTTGTTGCTGTTGCTGTTTTTCCGCCAAACGTCTTGTACGTGGATCTCTGTTAATGAAATTAATGCAAAAATTAAAAAAAATTTTAAAGTCTTTACATTCAAGAACAAATTCACTCATATGTGTGTTGGTAGAACCTACTGAAAATGACAGTCAAAACAAAGATATATGCAGTTACAAAAGCGATAAAAATGTATTTACAAGATTTTTAACTGTTAAAATATGGCAAACAAACGCAGAAACAAATTACTACCAATGTCGTAAAAATTACTGACAAATTTTTACTACAAAAAATTTAAAACAACTGACAAAATTGGTAAAAAAAAAATAAAAAAAACTTTTCGTACGATTGCAAAAAAATGTGTAAAAACTTTATTTTAATTAAAATTTAAAGTCAAAACTACACTCATAGAAATAGACATGTAAAAATAGCAGATTAATTAAAATTGACTGCTGAAATTAGCAGATTTTTTTTTGCTAAAAACTAGTAAGATAAGAACAGCAACAATAAAATTGTTAAATTTAGAGTTTTTAAGTTAACTTTTAGTTTATTGAAAATGACAAATTATACGGTAAATTCTACATAAAATTTTTCTGAATATTAGTGGACTAAAAATAGCAAAAACAATCTGTTATATCTACAAAATCTTTATAATTTTTAAGTTAAATTTAGTTGAATACAATGCAATTAATGTTTTTTTTGTCATTTTAGCAGGTTAAGTTATTATTTTTCTATTAACTAAAATTTAACTCACAACAAAAATTCTGTATATTTCACAGTTTTATTTTTGTTACATGTTTGTAATATGACAATAACCAGTGTTGCCACCTCTTGAAGACAGGAAAGCACCGTGAGCATTGTGAAAACGGGTTAAAAGGGTAAAAATTTACCAAAAATGGGGTAAAAAAGCACGATAATAAAAATTTAAGTCATGATTTTAAAAACACATTTTAGCTTTGTAAAATCGTGTAAAAAAGGTTCAAAAAATAACCAAAAAAGGGGTAAAAAAGCACCAAACTAATATTTCAAAATTTTGAAGTTTAAATATAACGAAGTTGCTATTTAAAATTGTACTACAAACATTGTGAAAAAATGTATTTTTTGTATATATTGTATTATTTTTTCAACTTTGACAGAAAATTCAAGAAAAATTAAAAAAAGGAGAACAAATACCAAAAATATAAACTGTACAAAAAGCACTAAAAGCACTGCCAGAAATATGAAAAAGCACTGTAAATACCCGCTTTTTATAAATGGGTATTTGTAAAAAATCACCGGGTACGGGAAGGAAAAAAACACCAAAAATACCCGAAAAGCACTGAAATGGCAACACTGACAATAACTGTAGTTTCTCTCATGTACTTAAAGCAAATCTAGGTTTAACCGATTGTAGTATAAACAAATTTTAAACAGGTTATGTTTATAATTGTTCCTTTTTAATCAGGCAATACCGCCTGATGGCAGGCAATACCGCTAAAGTACCGTTATCGATTCAAAACCCTTTCAACTGACTACCGTTACCCCTAAAATACCGTTACCGAAATATCCGGAATACCTTTATCCTTAAAATACCGTTACCGAAATAACTGAAATACCGTTATCCTTAAAATACCGATACCGAAATAAGTGAAATATCAATACCCTTAAAATACCGTTATCGAAACAAATGAAATATTGTTATCCCTAAAATACCGTAACCGTTATTTTTAATTTTCTGCTTCTGGTAATTTCACGTGGTTGTTGAGTATTTTTCATACTTCAAGTTGATAAATTGGTTCTGTTTTTAATCCCGTTTGTTTTTTGTAAAAAAAATTATGGAATGCATCGAAATAACTGACTACCATTACCCTTAAAATACCGTTACCGATATAACTGAAATACCGTTAACCTTAAAATACCGTTACCGAAATAACCCAAATATCGTTATCCTTAAAATACCGTTACCGAAATAACTCAAATACCGTTATGCTTAAAATACCGATACCGAAATAAATGAAATAGCGTTACCCTTAAAATACCGTTACCGAAATAACCTAAAATATCGTTAACCTAACGATAACCGCATTCGTTTCGGTTACCATCCATGGTATTTCATAAAAATTAAGTCAATTAATTCGTTTTGTTTTTACTTTAGTTTGGTTTTTACAAAAAAAAAAAAAAAAAATGCGGTATGAACCGAAATAACTGACTACCGTTACCCTTAAAATACCGTTACGGAAATGACCTAAAATATCGTTACCCTAACGATAACTGCATTCGGTTCGGTTACCATCCAGGTTTTTAATCGAACGTACGTCAGCCGCACTTTTTAGGAAGTAACGCAAAGAAAATGTGAAAGTGTATAAACGTTGAGTTTTCAACGTTGATAATTATCCGTGTTGAAAGTTAACGTACATACTAGGGATGCCAATCGGGATTGATATTTGAAAATCCCGGGATTCGGGATTTTCAGAACTACGGGATTTTTCGGGATCCCGGGATTTTACGGGATTTCGGGATTTAAATTTTCCTTTATTTGTAAAAATTTTTATGTTATGTAACTAATTTTTTTTATAGAATAAAGCGTTTTATAATTATTTAATAATTGTTACTTAATAATGTGGTACATTTTATGAATATTGAAACATCTCAGTCAGAAAATGACAGTGGTACAAAAAATCAAGTACTTGCATACCACTGGGTAACCGCGATGTTAAAAATAAATGACGGGCAGAACACTCATTTAGAACGCTTTGCCAGCGTTTGCAAAAATCGCCAGCGTTTGCAAACATCACGGCAGGGCAAAAAAAAGATACATATGAACTTTTTTTAAATTTTATTTTGGAAAATATAATTCTAACCACCTATTTATTGGTTTTGGCAACGTTTTGCCAAAGTTAAAAATTTTGTTTCTCCAGTACTTTTCCGGCGCTTTTTGAACTGCCGGTTCTTTTGTCTTTTGACGTTATCATATTGCCATCGCTTTCCCGTTTGTATTTTTCTGGCTGGGATAATAAATGAAGGCCTGTCATTAAGTACACTTGCGCCCAGTATTTTGTAAGCAGATTTTAAAACAGATTCGTTGCAATAACATTGCCCATTAAATCGTGTAGTTACAGCAACAAAGTTATTTGGTTATCGTTATCAAATGTTTTCATGGAAGAATTCAAACTTACAGTCCCAGCCAAAACTTACAGTCCCAGTTTCAGAAATCGAATTTCGCTTGGAAGAATAAATCGGTAAAATAACAAACATACTTGATTTTTCGCATGTATTACTCAAAAACTTAATATTGTTTACCAAAATTAAAATTTTTCTGCAAAGTCTTTGCATAGTTTACACGAATAATCTACTTAATTTATAATTTTACCAATATCTTGGCATCAATTTCTTGTCAATATGAGAAAATTCAAGAAAAAACGTAGATAATCTAAAATTTCTCACTTTGTTTATTTGCGTTTATATTATAATTAAAAAATAAGAAAATCCCGGGATTTTTGAGAAATAATCCCGGGATTCGGGATTTCCCGTTTGGCATCCCTTGTACATACGAAAAGTATTGTGAGACTTTTTTGAATTTTTCCACAAAAAATCTACTGTAATTACAGTAAAAAACAACAACTACTGATAACTAACTGTCATGTAGTAACTGACAAACTTTTGAATGTCATTTTGTAAAATTTTGAACAATTTTTTAAAAATTTACCTATAAACTTCTTGAGCACCTATGACACCCGGCGTTGATTGTACAGTGGTATTCCAAGCAGCAGTATCGGGAGTAGATGGCATGGATGGTAATATAGAGGCGTCTAAACTTTGAGGAAGGAACTGTAATGGAAAATAAATAAAATATATTTGATATAATAAATAAATAATTTTTTCTTCATTAAATCACAACAACATACTAAATGCGTTCCTTTACTTTTTGGGTAAAATTACCCAAAATTACGGGAACATACAAAACTAGAGATGAGCGATATTTTCATACCGGTGATTTAATCACAGTTATTGATAAATCACTGGTAACGGCAGTGATCAAATATTTCAAGTCGCAGTTACTCGGAATGTCGTTCTTTTACTATTTGTGTACTATTCTTTCTTGCAAACTTCATTGTGCACAGTAATACATGTTTTTTTTTTCAATAACAGTGACTTGCTTTCACCCTCTTCTGAATAAAATGTCTCCTTCTATCATGTCTTTGTTACCGGTCGCAACTATTCTTCTTTTAAGGCCCAGTTTTTAGGAAGTGGATTATCTTTAAACTTAGTTTAACGCAGGTTGTAACTGGAATTCTGCTTTTAAAATGTGGTGTATTTTGTTTTATTTCAATAAAGAAATAAATTATACTCGAGAAAAAGTTTTTCCGGCAAATTTTTGTTAATAAACTTTGAAATGGCTGACAAAATTCGTTTTCGGTTTAACTAAACCAAGTTTAACTGACATCTTAAAAACTCGCCATAAATATTATTTCGTTTATTTATCAGAAAATCACAGTCTTTTCCATAGAAAAACGGTGATCACGATCACAGTTTAAAAGAACAACGATTTGCAAATCACATTCACTGAGAACAATGTTACTGAAAAATCGCCGGATCGCCCATCTCTATTATAAACCCGTGATCACGGTCACTGTTTAAAAGAACGGTGATTTGAAAATCACCATCACTGGTAGCAGCGTTATTCAAAAATCACCGGATCGCTCATCTCTACACAAAACCACTTTCTAGCCCAAATACACATATTCGGCCTGGTTATGGTTGTAGAATTCGGAGTCGATTTTCGACTACATACAAAATGGTTTTGTGTATAATGGAAATTATAAGGAAATCTGTCTGATGATGCAGGTTTTAAACTCTATTTGTGTTAAACAAATCTTCAGCAAATTCTACTTACTCTCGAATTCAACTACGGCAACTATAAGGCCGATTTAAACATTTCTTTTGCATATTATTTTTTATTTATGACTGGGTGTTTTTGTAAATAGTAAAAATAGTAAATTTTGCCTTCGTAGTGTACTTTTTGAGATTTTTCAAAAATATTTGGACAAATAGAGTTCGAACGATTGGTAGCGTTGAGCACATTATGAGAAAAATATTTTTAAAAAATCCGTAGAGTAATTTTTGATATGTTTTTCTGCTTGCAAATTCTTACTGGCCAAAAATTTCTCCAGGAAATAAAATTTAATAGAGCAAAAAAACTCGATTCTTTTTGTAAATAAGTTTATTAGGCTCTTGGCCTGTAAATAAAAATCATTATATGTATAAGCAGTTCAACATGGCAATATAGTCGCGATATTTGTAAATGAAGTCTAATTTTTTGAATGTATCATAAACTCCTAGAAAAGGGGGTTTTGGTGTTTAGCTTCGTTTTATGACGAGAAGAAAACCAACTAAAGGATTTTTGGTTATTCGAATGTTTAAGGGGTAAAACGGGATAAGAAGTTTCATAAAATCGATTTTCGAACGTATTTTTGGTGGATAGGAGGGGGAGGGAACACATGTTACATATTTCTTTCTAATTTTGGGACTTTTAACAAGAATCTGAAGTCAAAATAACGATACATCCGCAAACAAAAAGTCGGTAGTGAAAGGGTTAACTGGATGACCCGTTAACTATATGCATCAGTACGCGAAGGCAACTATTATCACGTTAACGGTGATACATTTCTGTGTATGCATTAACGGATATATGTAGTTAAGGCGAATACAACGCTTTTATTTAAAGAAAACATTTGAAGTTAATTGTTCGTAAAATTTTAACGGGAGGTCTAAATATACATATATTTTTTGTACTTACACTTGTATCTTCTCTAATTGTATTCAAGTCCGTTGAACCCATATTGTGAGTTTCCATAGTTACATTGTAATCCATATTATAATTAACACCAGCAACATAATTATTTTCGTCATCATGGAAAGAAACTCGCTTATTATCACGCATTAGCATCATTGACGACGAAGGACTGGCACTATTACTATGAGTCGCAGAGACATTAAACATATCCATCGTAGACGATGAAGGTGAAGATTGTTGTGATGAAGTAGTTATTAAATTATTTTGTATATTATTATTGTTATTATTCATTAATATGCCACCAGTGGATGAAGAAGACAGTGATGTTGAAGATTTCTTTTGTAAATCAGCCGAATTAATGGTGGCTGTTTTAAGAAGACCTATGGAAGAATTTCGTAGCTTTTGTTGTGACATTATGAGATATGAACTATTGCGTTCGGGTGGAGGGGGTGGTGGTATTGAGGAATTTTCTGAATTCATATTGCTGTCGTAGGAGGAGGAGCAGGAGGTCGAAGTAGTGCTGACTACTGATTGTGTAGTGTTAGTGGTGGTGGCATTCGAGGAGAGAGTTAGTTGTGTTATATCACGAGCCAGTGAAGATATCGGATGTTCTGTTTGTAAATGTTTATCATCGGCAAATGATGTAGATTTTTGTGATTTCGATGGTGATGAAGGAGCCGTATTGGAACCATCATAACGATTATTTTTTAATATAGATTTTGGTTGTATGGTTGATGTATTAGTGTTAGTGGTAACTATAGTAGTTGTTGCTGGTGGTGGTTGTGTAGGTATTGGTGGTAGCACGGGTTCTGTTGCTGAATTACGAGCCGATGTTAAGGGCGAAGTTTCATTGGAATTAGTTTGTACAGGACGTTGTTGCTGTTGTTGATCCATTACAGAGGCAATTTTAATTTCAGTTTGCCGGAAATTTGTCACTGGCGTTTGTATGACTTGTTGTGGATGATTAAGCCGAAAGACTTCTTGTAGATTTTCTTTTTCATATGATGTCTCACTTTCATCTTCTTGTTCTTCCATTTCTTGAGCTCTTCTTTCAAAATCTCTTTCGAGTATAAGTGTTTTCAATAATTCTTCTTGTTGTGGTGTTCGTGCTGATAAAGAGGAAATTTCACTGATTTGCTGTTCCCGCCATTGTCGTATATGTTCTCTACGTGTTTCTAAATCTTTTTCACGTTCTTCTCGTTCCCATGGATTTGTACCGTGTATATTTTTGTGTTGTTGTAAACCAGAAATAGGCATATATCCACCTTTGGGAGGATCTATTGTACTCGCTACATAATTCATTCCGGGAACTATTTGTTGAGTAGCTTTATATAAAGGGTGGGTTGTAGTTGGTGGTAAAGGTGGTTTATCTTCAGCAGATTGCTGCGGCTGTTGTTGTTGTTGCTGCTGCTGCTGCTGTTGATACATATATTGTTGCTGCTGTAAAGATAAACGATTTTGTTGTAAAGGTTTAGGAGCTGTTGGAGGCAATTGTTGTTGCTGTTTTGTTGGTGTTAACTGCTGTTGCGTAGTTCCTGGTTTGGGTGGTAAGGTCATAAAATTACTCGGTTGTTGCTGTTGCATAAAGTTTGGTGAATGTTGAGCCGATTCTATACCCGCTGCAGCACTTGCTGCTCCCTGTGGTACAAAATCGGAACGCATATTTCTTCTTAAAGTTTGAGTTCCTCCAGCTGGTGATTGTTGTTGATAAACATTTGTCTGATCCATCATTGTATTATTAAATCTTGTTGGTGGTGCTTCATCACCCATAGAAGATACATTTTGCATACTTTGACTAGCTGCTATGCTAGAAGTTGGCATATTATGCTGCTGTTGTGATGACGGATGTTGTTGCTGTTGATGCTGTTGTTGTTGATGATACATATTACTAATATTAGGCATTGAAGGTGCCATCATTTGTTGTATGCGTAAACTCTGTTGAGTTTGAAAATTTTGTGTTGATTTCGAACGATTGCCTAAAGTTAAACTTTGTTGTTGCTGTTGATGATATTGTTGTTGCTGTAATGGTGTCATATGTTGCAATTGTTGTGGATGCAAAGGTTGCATACCACTTAAATTAGTGGTGCTTGCACTAAAGGCATGAGCATGTTGTGGGAATTGTTGTTGTTGTTGCTGATGCTGATGTTGTTGTGTTGCTGATGCTGTTGGATGTTGTTGATAGTATGCCGATTGTGGACGGCTTGGTGGCATATTAGATGTATGTGGTGTTAATGTATGTTGCGGATGTTGTTGCTGGTAAGACTGCTGTTGCTGTTGACTTAAGTTTGTGGCTTGTTGATTTGTTGTACCATTTATTGGTGAGAGAATTGAATTTTGTATATTTTGTGAGGAATTTCCATTGTATGCGCTCATTCCGGAATGTGATGGCATAGGGGGTCTAAAAGGAAAGAAATTGGACGATTTTTAATGAGCACATCTAAAAATTTGTATTTTTATAAATTTGGTATATCTATATTAAACTTTTTCTATTTTTATCTGAACTCAGTAATAAAACTTAAGAATTTAATATTTTAATGTTCGAACAAACAACACAGTCAGAAATTGCCAAGGGTACAAAAAGTAAGCTACTGGCACAACACCTTATTTTCTCCTTTTACGGTACTGTGAAGATGTCGAAATGATAATAACGGATGATTATTTGCGGGTGTTGTTTTGGTACTGACAGTGCACTAAATATTGTTTAAATATTTTCAAAATAAATTTTTGTTTTTTTTTTTGTATTTTACTTTTTTATGTGTTTTTATATGTAACAAAATAAATTCAAAATAAAAATATATTATTGTTTAATTGTAGTGACAAATCTTTATAAGAATCACTTTCCCAACACCCTTGGAAATCGGAAGTTTTGCCAACATTTGCACACTCATAAAAAATAGCATAATTTTGTCCTATCTGTAAGAGTTTTTTAAGAGAAAATAACAGAAAAATTAGATCAATTTAATCAGAACGCGTTTAACAGACTTTTGTACTAACTTTTTTTATGAGTGTAGTACACTCGCCGACGCTTTACCAACAACTTGCCGTTCTTTTTTTTCTGAATGGGAAGTTTTGGTTGGGTTTTTTCCAAAATGTGTAAAATACAATATTAAACTAAACAATATCATATTAGATTTACTAGGTTTGAGGTTAAGAAGAAGAATAAACATTTTCGTCAAAAGTTATAAACGCATTAAATTTGCAAATCAGACTAGATTCAGTCTCTGCCTTTTTCTATTGACAGGCTTCATCAGTGATTTCCATTAAATTGTATTATTGTTTATATTTTTATTGTCAGATTGTCTCTATATGAATACTTTCAGAAGTGATCAAACAATACCTTAAGGAATACGTTCACAGACAACAACCTTTTCTCTGGAGAGGGGCACACCGCCAGACGCTGTGGTGTAATGGTAAGGGCGTTGGGCTGTTACACGTAAGGTTGCGGGTTCGAGCCCCAACCAAGGCAACATCAATTTATGAAAAATAATACGTATGAGTTTTTTCTATCCCTCATACATATCTCAGCGCCCTCCTTCGGTGTTCCCATAGCACTTAACCCCACCGAAGTAAAATAATATAACAGGGCTATGAACTAAAAAGCTTCAACAAAATTCGCCAGCTCTTCATCAGATGGCGCGCAACAACTGTTCTAAGATTCAACATCTCGCGCAATTACAGTGTTGACATATTTGAAGCCCTTCATCTTTCACCACCTTTCACTTCTTCTCTATCCCCTTTCCCAAGGAAGCAACACGTTAATTAATTGGAAGAATTTCCTGAGTGTTGCTTCTCTTAAAAAAAAAAAAAAATTCACAATGTCCTGGTACCATACATGGGACTAATTAATTAGGTGGACTAATTAATTGATGATTTCATTACCATTACATTGATATCAATTGTAATGAAATTATTTTCATTACCATTTTTTTAATTAATGGTAATGATTCTAAAATTTAATTTCATTGATTAATGACAATGATTTTAAATTTCATTACCATTGATAATGAATAAATTAAAAAAAATAATTGCCATTGACAGAAAAACGTAAAAATAGAGTAAAACTTGCTGAAATCGAAGATGGAATATGCGCATTCAGGCTCATGCTCATTTGAAATTAAATATTACTTTCCATTCCGTTGTTATTTGTATCCAGGTAAAGTTTAACGGAATTAAATGGATCATCCTTAATTAATTGTGCTGGCGAAAATACATGTACTATTTCCTGTTATTTTAGCAGAATTTTTACCTATTTGTACGGCGAAAATACATGTACTATTTCCTGTTATTTTAGCAGAATTTTTACCTATTTGTACGGACTTTTTAGAGAAAATAACATAAAAATTAGTTCAATTTAATCAGTACTAACTTTTTTTTATTAGTGTACTTGAAAACGATGTCACCGGAAAATTCAACTTGCTATACTTTTGTAATCTATTTAACAAGGACTTTCATTATATATGATATTGATTTTAATAACAAATTTTTGTGAAAACTGAAAAAAAAATTTTATTTTTTAAAAAAGTGCCCAAAAAACAGCAAATTTGTAAAAAAAATCTTAAAAAATTAAAGCAATACTTTTTAAATAAAACTCGTAATTTTTTTAATAGAAAACATTTTAGATTCTCTGAATCAGTAACACTTGTTATCGTAGGTATCCATTTGAATTTTTGCCCAGTTCTTTAAAGATAACGTGTTTTTAAAGACATGTTAGTAAAAATGGTGACAATATACAGTGGATCAAAAAAGAAGTCGGTCACATTTTGGATTTTGTTTCATTACATTTTTTTAAGAAAAAATTTTATTAAATAAAAAAAAACAAACGGTGATAAGTGAAAGCCATAATAGTACACTAAAGAATAAAACAATAAAAACACATAAAAAGTTTCTCCATGTCATAACATTTTAAGATAATCTGAAAATAATCGGACAGTAATTAAAACTATTATGTATTTTTACTTTATTTTTTTTTTAGTATTTGGTTGGCAAGCCTTAATGTTTTATAACCTCCGCCAATCTTTGGGGCATTGATTGAACCAATTTATTCCAGACAGAAACATCAATTTTTGACCATTCCTCTTTTAAAGCGTTCTCAAGAACCTTTTTGTTGCTAATAGTGCGATTCTTTAGCTGATTTTCCAAATGTAACCATAATTGCTCTATAGCGATTAACGCTAGGAGACTTAGGTGGAGTTTCAGCACATGGGGACAATTGTAGAGCAACCACAAACTCACATTTTGAGCTTTGTACTTGGGGTCGTTATCCTGGTAGAAGTAAAATGTATCTTTAACTCGCAATTTTTCAACACTTTTTTTTATCAAATTTTCTCTTAGAATAGTTAAGCATTTGGTGTGGCCCATAATTCCATCAATTATAACAAGTTCTCCTGGTCCTGCAGCAGTCATCATAGATTTTGCTCTTTTAGCTCCTTATTGGCCTTTCTCCAGACATAACATTGTCATCGGATCGGAATATGTTAAATTTGCTCTCATCGGTAAATAAAACTTGGCTCCAGAACGAAAATTCTTTATATTTGTAGGTTTTTCCGAAATTTAATATTTTTGTTCTATTGACCATACTTACAAAGGCCTTCTTTCGTGCAACTCTTCCATGAAATCCATGATTCCCGAGAACATTTCTTACAGTTTGAGGGCAGTAGCATACGAAAATTGTGAAGAGTTTGTTTTCACGCAAATTTATTGTACAAGACTATAATATTTCTTGGGAAAATGTGACATTTTGCCTTTATTGTGATATTAATCGAACAAAATTTTAAAATTAATCGATTAATCGAAAAAATTTTCTGTAAAATAATATACATACATATACTTGTTGTGTTTTTAATAATTTTATTTAAAAAAAGGAACAAAAATAAATTCAGTAACTCTTCTGAAATTCATAAAAATAAAAAAAGTGTAATAATTGAGATCAGATTGTGTGTTTATTTTTATTTTTTCTGTCCCCTCGTTCACATATTAAGATTTTATCCAAATCGGGGAGAACCACACCCAAAAGAAAAACGTAAATGTAGAGAGGAATTCCGTTCAGAAATTGTTTTCCCTCTACGTTTCCGTACGCCCATCCTTTTATTTTATTAATGCAGAGTGCTCACTAAACAAGCTTTATTACATTGAGCATTAATTATAATTAATAATTTTAATAATCAATAATTACAATAATTATTAATGCTTTCATTTAATATCAACGTTTAAAAAGTCGTAAAAAATAATTAAAAATTTATTATACGTAAATAGATATCACTACTTAATAGATAAGTCACAACAACAGGGTAGTAATTTGGAAGATGGCAACCCGAGTAAAAAAGAGTATATATAACATATATTTTTTAATATTAAAATATATGATAATATAAAATATTGTATGCGACTTTATATGTTTTTATATGATGATATATTAGAAAAATGTTTAAAAATTTTGTCATATGTAATCATATTGAATCATATATCAGAATTTGCGTTATTGCAAATTATTTATATAGGAATATATAATTGATAAAACCGTTAAAAATTGTATATATAAATACATACGAAGAATATTTTTGATTGTATTTTATATATTACAATATATTAGTTAATCTCAGACACAAGTTCGAAACTCATTGCATGAAAAAAAAATTTTATATGTTTTATTCAATTTTTTCATTAAATTAATATTTTCTGATTTTTTTTATTTTTAAGTTTTTTTTTTTTTTTAAATTTAATTTAAAAACTCCAATTTAATAAAATTAACATTTAAAATCATGACCCGGCTCGTAATGGGTTAATAAGTTTAGGCATGTTGCATACCATTGGTAAGGTATTTCAAGTACCTTTCCAACGCCATATATATTTTGTTCTGGTCCGATAAGTTTTGAGTGGAGAAATAACCATTGAATATTGTTATAGATCATTTTCAGCTCCATAAATCGGGAATTAGGAGCCTCTAACAAAAAAGAAGTGCATTGCCGGGCTAATCATTAAAAGTTTATTTAAAATAAAAAAAAACAATATATGTATTTGAAAAATTTTCTAAGTCCAAAGAAAATTTCCATATTTGAGAAAAAATGATCTACACCCGTATTAAAAATGACAAAGTGTATGCTAACTAACTTGCTGCTAACTATTTTGCACACATATTCCCATAAGGGAAAGCTGGCAGCTTGTTAGCTAGCATATGCTTTTTCATTTTGAATACGGGGGCTAATATTTAACCCTAGAAGTGCATCGCTATTTGTAAAGCACGGTTGATGTTAGTCGAATCGACTAACAATGGACTTCTAGGGTTAAAGAATTCAACAATAACGGATTTATACAATAACGTCTTTAATAGTTACTTATTATCAGGGCAGCGACTTTCATGCACTTAAAAATGGAAAATATACGCTTAAAATATCCATTTAAATGCAAAATATGCACTTAAATGGAAATATGAAATAAAAACCAAAAAATATGCACTAAAGATCCAAAAATAAATGCTTAAAATTAAAAAATGCACTTTACATTTATCGATTTATAAAAATCATATTTATTACTCGAGAGTGTTTAGTTAAAAATTAAATCCAATATAAATGGTATTCGGTCAAAATCATTTTTGAATTAATGACTACAAACATGCATTTGCATGAAAGTCGCAAATTATCGACAGTAGCCTGCGGCTGCTAGTGTGCAGAACGTGAAATCTTGCTGACCTCCAATACGAATTTTTTTTATCATTTAAATTTAATCATATCGTAATACTTATATCCAATTTGATCGGGACAAAATTCGGATATAAGTTTATCATTTGATATAACTTTGTATCCTTGTAAATACAATTATATCCGATTTGATACACCCGTGTAAAAAAGATCAGATCTGGCCAGATCTCAGCACATCTTACCAGATCTAATTAGATCTCAAAATTGGGGACAAATTTGAGATCTAATTAGATCTGATCAGATCTAGGCATATCAGGCCAGATCTTCGTAGATCTTACCAGATCTAATCAGATCTCAAAATTGGGGACAAATTTGAGATCTAATTAGATCTGATCAGATCTAGGCATATCTTGCGCATTTGTCCAGATCACTTTAGACTTGAACAAATTTGGCACTAGATCTTATCAGATCTTGCCATAAGGTATTATCACATATGCCATATCTGATCCTATTTGATGTGATCTGGTACAGGATCTAATTAGATTGAATCATATCTATTGAGAACCAAAAAGATCTGGTCAGATCTAACCTTTTTTACACGGGCAATTTAATATAACCATTTTTCGGATGAAATTATATCCAGTTACATATTGCAAATATATCCATTCACATATAATTTGATATATACTTTTTTACTCGGGAAAGCAAACTATGATAATTTTATATTGTTTTTGTTTTTTCTTTGGGATTTAAGATGTTTATTAACGCTCCTACTTGAAAATATGAAATTCTCATTGAGTTGAAGCTAACAAATATTTCTAGAAATTCTAAAAGGTCGTCCCTTAATTATTTTCTTAGGCCAGAATGAAATTCGGATAGGTACAAGCCTAAAGCAAATTATTTATCACAATTTTTTTAAAAAATTTTGAGGTTTTAGCACATTTACTTTAATAAAAATTTTACATTTTTTAAACATTTTTGTAATTTTCTACTAATTTCGATTAATCCGATTGAATACCCTAATTGTGATTATGTTAATTTTTATAAATTAAATTGCAATTTGAGGCCTTTAAAGTTCGAGTAAAATTTAAAGGTTTAACTTAAGAAGGAATTTAGCAGCAATATAGAATGAGCCTAACAACACGATATAATAAATAAAACTCATGTTAAAGTTATGCTAAATTTTAAATATGATATAGCTGACCGTTTTTAATATTTTTAAATTGCGGTTTCTTCTATAATGGAAAAACTTAGTAACGATAACTGGATTTAGTATATAAAGACTATAAACATACATAACACCGAGAGAATTATCTACATGATATTAATAAATGTTTCCATAAAAATAATGAAGATTCGCTGCAATTCCTTCATTGAACGTTTTATTTAAGTATATGTAGTTTTTCTAAAATTTTATGAAAAATTCAATTCACTTATTAAAAGTTCTGTATGAAACTAAAGGAGATGTATTAAATAATACTTTCATAAAAATTTTGAATATTTTCATTTAATTTAACCGCGGCACTCGGTTCTTCCTACCGGAACGACTCGGAGCCCAACAAGGAATGCCAACTCAACAAACCCACAATACGTATGTATGCCCTCTTCTTTTTTCTAACCTGGAGCAACTTTATCCGGCGAACTTGCTCCATATCCTTTTGGTCCGTGCCGGAATCGAACAAAATCCAGGACCATGGTTCTGCTCGGTTTGCCAGGACCGGTTACACTCTGGCGGAACATCAGTCAGGTGTAACATCTGCAATCAGTGGGTTCACCTCAGGAAGGACAGCAGTAGAAACTGCAGTGGGTTAAGAACACATAGGGACTGGGACGGTAATTACGTGGCCCCATGCTGTATAGGCCAACGTAACAGCTCATCGTCATCGGAGTTGTCAACGTCGGCGACATCGTCGGCCTTGCCATCATCGGTCGCGATGACCCCGATCTCGTCCCAACAGCAACAACCACAGCAACAACAGCTACAACACCAACAGCAGACACCACAACTAGCACCGCATGTGGCTGTCCCCCGACCTGAGGTGATAACTCTTATGCAGTTTAACTGCAACGGCCTCCAAGGTAAGATCACGGAGATAACCCGATTTATGCAGCTTCACAAAATCATGGTCGCTGCGGTCCAGGAAACCAAACTCAATGCCACCTGTAGACTCTAGATTTGTAGTAATTACAACATTCTGCGCAAGGACCGCACACGGAGCGGGGCCTCGCATTCATTATCGACAACACCGTGAAGTACAGAATGATCTCGCCTGACCCAAACGTACGTGACGTATACATGGAACATCAAGGTATAGCAGTAAGGTCAGGAACTGCCGAGATCGAACTGTACAATGTGTATATTCCGCCAGTGGCCAGCTGCCCCGCAGGATATCACCCGGACATCAGATTCCTTCTGGTGGGTGATAACCGCATGGTGATGGGCGACTTTAACGTACACCATGAGCTCTGGCACAATCTGGGGGAAGACCAGAGAGGGATAGCCCTGGCGGAAAAGGTCGATGACTCCACATTCTGCACACTGAATGAGGACGCCCCCACCAGAATTGTAGGAAGTTGCACTAGCTCGCCAGACATAACAATTTCGAGTGCAGGTCTGATAAATTACGCCTCCTGGCGGCCGATTATATCGTTGGCCTCAGACCACCTTCCTATAGTTATCGCGCTCGATAGACCAAGTGACTTCACCAACCGCAAATTCAGTGACCTACCCACCCCAATCGATGTGCGCTCCGCGGAAAGGAAGTTCCGTGAAATCGTCAACGCAGCGGCTGCTCGCTTCATTCCGGCTGGAAGGATCGCCAACATCAGACCAAATTTCCCAGCCGAAGCGGCAGAACTCGCGGATGAGCGGGACGATCTTCGTTCGACCAACCCCAGCGACCCCAGGATCAGCGAACTCAACCGGGAGATCAAGTTGGTCAACGAACATAAACGGAACAAATTGGTAGATCATCTGAAAACATGCAACCTCATCACCGGAGCCAGCAAGCTATGGTCAACGGTCAAAGCTCTCTCGAACCCGTCCAAAAGGGACGACAGGGTATCGATCTCATTTGCCGATAGGACGATATCGGACCCGAAAAGGTGCGCGAGCTATTTTAGCTGGCAGTTTATAGAGCACCCCGATAGAAACAAGGCGAAAAGGAGTGTCGTGAGGAAAATGCACGAACTCCGAGTCGATAACGAGCCATTAGCTTTTACGTTAACAGAGGTTGCCGAAGCCATCAAAAGAGCCAAACCATCTAGAGCTCTAGGACCCGACGGAATTTCCATGCTGATGATCAAACAACTGGAGATGCCAGGAGTAGAGTACCTGACAAAGGTCTTTAACCTTTCCCTATCCACCCTAATTGTGCCCGAGGTCTGGGAGATGGGCAGGGTGGTGCCACTTTGGAAGCCAGGAAAGGATGCGAACCAGGGAGCATCGTACAGACCAATCTCCCTACTGTCACCGGTCGGTAAGATACTTGAGGCTCTACTCCTCCCTAGTCTCACACAGCATTTTCAGCTTGCCCAGCATCAGCACCATTCCGGAAGCAGCACAGTACAACAACAGCTTTAACCGCCATTGCCACACAGATAACCAGCGGTCTAAATCAGAGCCGCCCTTGCGAAAGGACGGTTCTAGTGGCGCTTGACCTATCGAAGGCATTTGATACGGTCACCCACGCGACCCTCTTCAGAGACATCGCCGAATCCAGTCTCCCAAATGGTACGAAGAGGTGGATAGCGAATTATCTGTGTGGTCGCCAGTCTTATGCTGCGCCAGTGTGGTCGCCTAGTCAGCGATATCCAGTGGAGAAAGCTCCAAAGCTGCCAAAACTCTGCCGTCAGGACAATTACAGGATGCCTACAAATGTCCTCGGTTCAACATGTTCACGAGGAATTGAAGGTCCTTACAGTAAAGGAACACTGCCAAATGCTCTCGAAGCAGTTCCTGCTGGGATGTCATCGGAGGAACCACCCGAATCACCATCTTACGGAGGTGGATCCCCCCCGAGGCATGTCAGAAAGGACCTTCGTGTCTTTGAGGGCACGGTCCAGCGTTATATGAGAGATCCGCTGGACGAAGCATCCTATAGGGCAGGTATAAACGATATTCATCGGGACACGGTAAATGACGCCATCAATTCTTACCGGATAAATATCGTTCTTGGAGGTCCTCCCCCACCTATTGCGGAGAACGAGGAGAGGACTCTCCCACGATCTACAAGAGTTCTCCTCGCGCAATTGCGTTCGGGATGGTGTTCCCGCCTTAATTCATATTGGTCTCGGATCGAGCCCACCATCCTGAACACATGTCTCGCATGCCAGAGAGTTCCCTACGACGTAAACCACCTCTTTGGCTGCACGGCAAACCCGACTCACCTAGATCCCACGTCACTATGGACCCCCCCGGTTGAGGCGGCCCGGTTCCTGGGTCTGGATCTAGCTGAGTCAGCAGAACAAGATGAAAAAGAAGATTAATTATATTATATTGCTTACATATTTTATTGTAGGAGGCGTTGCTACAACAAACACAACTGAAAAAAGTCATTGAAACTCATCCAATAAAATTCTCTCTGCTTAAGAACAATTGCAATGAAAATGTGCTATTGTAGTGTTTAAAGTTATATTTTTAGAAAAACAAATTATTTTTAAAAAATTATTTAAAGTAAGGTTAGATACATTTTGTAAAAGAGATAAAAAAAACACATCTTAAGAGATAAATGTAACATTTTAGTTCAATTAAATCACTTACATTAGTCATTTCTAAAACTTGTACTTCTTTTTTAATTGGAATAAAACCATAAAGTAATTTTTTAAAATGTAAAGTTATCCTAAACCGAATGTAAGCAGAATTATTAAAAAAATAAAAAGGAATAGAAAAAATAGAAAATATTAAATAATATTCTAAGAAATTTTGAAAATCATGAACTCTAAACACTACAATATGTTAACAGTGATTGAAAGTTAAAAAAAAAAATTAATTAATAATAAATTTAAACTAAAAAGGCGAATACTAAACTAATTCTTAACAAACACAGCAAAAACACAGTTATCATGCTAAATAGTCGCTTATTTACACCCACAAAAGTTTGTCGGTAGAATCTATTGAAAATGACAGTTAAAATAAAGGTATATGCAGTTAGAAAGGCGAAGGGGAATTCCCGGGAATTAAATTTTTTTATTCCCGTTTCCCGGGAAATAAAAAAGTCCGGGAAATCCCAAACCCTAGATACAATACAAGTTTCTAATTATTATTTGAAAACTAGGAATATATCAACAATAACAAATATAAACTAAACAAGAATTTTTAAAATTCAAAGAAATTTAACGAAATTTTTTACTATTTAAATAACTAACAAAACCAACCGTTAACTGTAAAATTACTGTTCCAGTAGATTTTTTTTTTTTTTTTTTCACGGAGCAACACTTAGCGGATGCCCCCTATTAACGCAGTGCATTGTGTTGGTATTAGGTAAATAGGTTATGAGGAGGAGGAAAGAGGAAGTAGTGTTTGTGAATATTTGATTTAAATTTCTCAACATTGTAAGTAACAGGGAAGACTTCTGCGGGGAGTTTATTCTACATACGGCTAGTGCGACTGATAAACGAATTCTCTCTGTAATGCGTCGTGCGAGCCACTGGACAATCGACTACAAACAGATTTGGTCTACTTGATAAGCGAGTATTACGAATAAAAACTTGGGCTTTGGGGACAAGTTCACTTATCTCAGCGGAGCACTTCCCATGGTAATATCGATAGAACAGGGTCACACAACCCACATTCCGACGATGTTCCAATGAGTCAATAGAGCTGGATACCCTACTGTCATTGATAAGCGCCGACGCCCTCCTTTGCACAAGGTCCAGAAGCTCCAAAACAGACTTCGAAGCTCCATCTTCGGTCGGATATAGGTGGTATAAATAGTGAGTAAATAGGACGGAGTGAAGTACTTCTTGCACCGACGTAAAAAACCTAGACACTTGAATCAGTGTTGACCCCGCAGCCCTATGGGTCAACATAGAACATTGGGTCTTCTGTGCATTAAATTCTACCTTATTCGCACGACCCCACTCTGAGATTGTAGAAAGGTCACGATTCAGTGAGTCATTCATAATTTGCTTTTTACCCCCAATCTCCTCAGGGCTCAGAAGATCATTGAGAAAGATAAGAAATATATATATATATATATATATATATATTAGGGCGGGTCGATTTAATAATCGCCCATGGCTCAGTGAAAATCGTATTCTAGGGATCAAAATAAGAAACTTTGCCGAAGGAACCATACCTCTAAGACGAATTCTACTACCCCCAACTGTTGACTTTTGTCCCGTAGGGTCAAGTTTTGAAAATTCCACTTTGACCCATTTAGAGTGCCCCAATCGAGTCCAAATGTATGACCGACCCCCACTAACTTTGGAGGGCCGATCCACCCATGCCAATGGCACACCCCCTGGAACTCCCCTGGGGGGTTCCCCATACAAACATTTTAAAAAATCACCATTTTTGGCACTTTATTTTATTATTTTTTATTTATTTTATTTATTTTTATTATTTTATTTATTTTTTCTCTTTAGAAATTTATTTAGTCAGAACATATGTAAATGAAAAAATTAATTTAACTTAGTAATAGAAAAGAAAATAAAAAAAATTACTGTTTGAAGTCTTTTTTGCTTTCAAGTCTGGGCATTTTTTCTTTTCTATTACTAAGTTAAATTAATTTTTTCATTTACATATGTTCTGACTAAATAAATTTCTAAGGAGAAAAAATAAATAAAATAATAAAAATAAATAAAATAAATAAAAAATAATAAAATAAAGTGCCAAAAATGGTGATTTTTTAAAATGTTTGTATGGGGAACCCCCCAGGGGAGTTCCAGGGGGTGTGCCATTGGCATGGGTGGATCGGCCCTCCAAAGTTAGTGGGGGTCGGTCATACATTTGGACTCGATTGGGGCACTCTAAATGGGTCAAAGTGGGATTTTTCAAAACTTGACCCTACGGGACAAAAGTCAACAGTTAGGGGTAGTAGAATTCGTTTTAGAGGTATGGTTCCTTCGGCAAAGTTTCTTATTTTGATCCCTAGAATACGATTTTCCCTGAGCCATGGGCGATTTTTTTGCCTCCCCACAAATCGACCCAGCCTAATATATATATATATATATATTTGTTCCTTTTACTCCTGCAAGGAGCATAGGGCCGCAAAAAGATTGTCGATCTGATGCACGGTGTTTGATTTATAAGAAATAGGGAAGCAGAAAGAACAGAACCCTGCGGTACGCCTGAATTCAGCTGAAACCCATCTATAACAACACGAATAGTGCGATATCTGAGAAAGCTCGAAATAAAACGAGTGAATGGCACAATATGACCTACATTACAAAATATTTTTCACTTTTCATGGTTGTGCAATAAGAATCAAATCCGTTTTTATTTTTTTCAATGTATTGTACAACCTTCTAATATGACACACACACTAGCAATTTTTTCCACAATACCAAAAGTGGGACAAGAATATTGCGTAGTGTATGGCCAGCTTAATATAAAAAATGTGTATCATTTTTGATGTTGCTAAACTTTGTGTAGTACTTAATGGAAGAGTTTTATTAAAAATTGTTTTATAATATTTTTATTTATAAAAATAAAGAAAATTTTCATTAAAACTAGTCTAAGAAAATGCTCTCTGTATAAGTATTTATTTACTTATAAAACTCACTATCAGTGTCATTACTTTGTATTTTAAAGTAGTGAAAAAGGTAACGACCTTTCAGTACTTGGTAATCTATACAGTAATTACCTGTCAATACCATGTTTTTGCTGCGGGGGAAAAATTATTCCAGTTTTACGAAGAAAATATAAAAAAAATTTTTGTAATTCAAATTTTCATTTCCATCTTAAGAATTTATCACTTGTATTCACTTTATAATTATTTTTTGAATTTTTTACCGAAATTTAAAATTTTCAAGTTTAATCTTAAAAATTTTTTTAATTAAATTTGACAATTTAGAAAATTGAAAGAAAAAATTTTATGAATGAAAACTGAAACTCAAAACATATATGTTCAAAAATTAGTTTAGTCAGTTTGGCCCCAGAATGAATACTTAAAAATATGAATTTTAAACTTACCTTTCACTTAAGATGGGTTGTGATTGATTTTGATTACGATAAACACTTAAATTTTGATAAAAACCTTGTTCGTTGTTATTATTGCTATTGATATTTGGATTGTTATTGGCCAAACTATGAGTACTGCGTGATTTTGAAGTTGTCATGGCTATTGGAATAAAATAAAAAATATGATACACATTTTTGATTAAATAATTAAAAAAAAAAAAAATATTGAAACAAAAAATCTTAGTTCAGAACTTACAAATAGTACCACTTCCTGTATGATGATGTAGTGCGGGTACTGATTTACTATTGGGTAAATGATTATTTGTTAATAAAGGACCACCACTCATACTTTTATTACTATCAGCCCCCATACGTGTTAGATCGCGTTCAGACATGCGACGATTACCTAATGTTTACGAAGCATTTTATTTTTTTTTGTGTGTGGATTTTGTGGTGATAATTAAGCCAATGCATTGTTATTTGTGGTGTTGTTACAATTTTATTTTGGTTTTAGCATGTGAAAGATGAAAAAAGGAAATAAATGTTTGTCATTTAGTTAAATGTGCTTTGTTAAAATTGTTTGAAATTAATACATGTGTTATAAAATAAATAATTAAAATTATTGAAAAGAGATAAAAAGTGCACAAAATGTTTGTAAATAAAATAATTTACTAAAAATTAATAAAATTGGTTTGACACAAATATTTTAAAATTATTTAAGGAAGTACAAATGATGTGATAAGTTCTTGATCATGCTTATTTACAAAGAGCCTTTCTTAATGAAAAATTCTTAACGTTGAAACTCTATGTATTCTGAATATTTATTTTAAATGGCTGACTAAAAAAACTATTTCAAATGTATATGTATGTGTTAACTTCTGGAAACAATATACAGTTATTAAATATAGTAGTACAATATAGATATCATGTATGCATGACTACCTTAAAGTTCTTAAGTTTTGATAACAATATGGCGCTCAACGTAAGGTTATATTTAAAGAGTTTAAAAATAAATGGTAAAACAAATTTTTTTTATTGAATTTTATGTTTAGCAATTTTTTTGATTATCGTACTAATGCACTTATTTTGTTTCCAATATAATTCAAACCATGTGTCTGCCACACAAAAAAAAAAAAACAACGAAGGCGTTTTTTTAAATTACTTTTCATCTCTTAACTAGCGTTTCCAATTAGGTTATTAACCGATTCCTCAATTAATCGGCTCTATTTCGGTTAATGTCGAAACAAATAATTTAAAACTCAAATAATTATTCGACCTGAATAATCGGTTAAAATAGATCGATTAACCGGTTACATTTTTTATATGGAATTTTTCCTATGTTTTCCCAAAACTTTATAATTTTCTTGGCTAAAAAATTGCAAGAAAACCTTAGAAAAAGTAAATACCACCTAAAATACCATCAAATTCTTTAAAAATCAAATGAAAGAGGTCTTTAAGCCTTTAGATACCATGTTTTGAAGACCCCCAAGCAAGTCGATATTGCATTAGCGGGACACGTCATGCGTTTTAAGAGACTCCCAATTTTTAATAACTTATCTTTCTTGCAAATATTTTAACAAAAAATCAAAGTTTCTTTTCGTAAAAAAAGACTTTAAAAAATATCGCGAAAGTACAAAATATAGATGTTTTTAAAACTTCTCAAAACAAACGTCGCGACGTGTCTGACTGGAGCAGGCGTTAGGAAATACAATACACTATTTTTCATTTCAGTTTTAATTCTTTTAAAAATTAACTGAGTGTTTTTGTAAAAAGAATCAGACGAATTCGTTAAAAAATTGTGTGCAAAACACTAATTTAAAAACGATTTTCTTTCAAAATTTTTGCATAAATTTGTTAGGACTTCTAAATGATTTTAAGTTTGTGTTTTTCATAAAAATGTTTTAACGAATTCATCTGATTCTTTTTATAAAAACAGGCAGTAAAACTAATGAAAATTATATTTCTATGTGCCTCAGGAGAAGGTTGCATTTGTTTTAAAACTGTGTCACACAATTGCCAATGCTGTAAGAAGTCAACATTTTTTTGCAATTCCCAAGAAAGTCTGTATAATCGGTTCAAAACCACATCAATTCTACATGTTCCACTAAAATATCATGGAACCCGAAGCCTTTGCTTTGAGTTTAAATTTCTGTTCAAATTAAAATAAGCAACTTAAAGTTAAGACAAAATTAAAGTTAAAAATTCAAATTTATGTATATGGAAATTGATATCTGTAACTGCCCAATGGGAGAATTGTCTACATGATATTTATGCATTTTTATATTGTCATTCTCACAATTTCAAGACTTTAAACAAAATTTATGCAAACCGTCTTTATTATTTTTCTCTATACCGACTTTTTGCCGTATAGGTGAAACCAATAACCCTGCAAGCATTTGGAAGATATCTTCCAAGAAGATATTAAAGCGATATCTTCTATTGTTCATTTCAATGAAAATAATCAAGTAGTATTTTAAAATTGTCTTCCTTTTATTATTTTGAAGATAATTTGGTGATATTTGGAAAAAAAATAAGTCAAAAATTGAATTTTTTGTCATAGGTTTTTATGATTATATTGCGGCAATATTACCTTTTTATCATCCGGAAGATAAAGAAAATTTGTTTGGAATTCTTTGTCATTTTGGAAAAAATTAAAACAAATTTGTATAAAAACAATCAAAAAATACATAGGAAAGAAAATCCTCGGAAAAATCAGGATTTAATGCGCGGAAAAAATCGTCTACGGTGAAATCAAGATAATTAATGTGTTGGTTAATGGATTAGGTATGCAGATGTTCTTTTTCAGGCTTAAATTTAATAATAAAAAAATAAAACCTTTTTATCTTCCAGATGATAACTTAGCGATATCGCCTGGGGTATTACTTTATCTTCCTGGGGTATTGCTTTCATGTTGCCTGGAAGTATTGCTTTCGGCTAACAGTTATTCCCGACGGAAGAAACTTTCGCAATACGAAATTGATATTGCCGGCAATAAATGTTTTCTTCCTGGCAATATGATCGGGGAATCTTCTTCGTATTGCCATGCTTGCTGGGAATAAGCTGACGAACTACAAAAACGGTATTATTGCCATAAAAAGTAAATTCTCATTTAGATGAAAAACAGAAAAATTATTTTAATCAAGTAAAAAAAAATATTTTTTTTTTTACATTTCAGAAAGAGTTTAAATTTGTAAGTGGTTTATAAAATTAATTTTTCATACAAAATTCATTTTATAAACGTGTTATTCAAATTATTATGCATAATCACTTTATAATATAAAATAAATAATTGTAAAATAAGAAATTTTTATCAATTTTGTAGGTTGTTTTTTAGTTTTTGCTGTAAAAATTTGGCACGCTATTTGTAGTACATCTTCTAATGATTTTACCGTATTTGTCAGTTATTTTTTAAAACAGATGAAAATAACTACAAAATTTTAGTTAATTAAAATGAAATTGCAGTGTACAATTTTTTAATGTGAAATTCAGTTATTATACACTCGTATACCAAGTACGTTTTTCTAAATAGGTGCTTCGCATTGGGCGCCATTTTTGTGAACTGCAAATTATTTTTAAATATGAAGGTATTTTAATTAAACGTTGTTGTACTATTTGTTAATTCATTTGACGACGTGTTGGTTAAACACTGGGCACTATTTTGATGCCAATATGAAATTGATTTTTATTCAAATATTTGTATGATCTCAAAATAATAAACCTTAGAAAATTTTGTGAAAAGTTTAAGCTTTCGTTATCTATAGATACTTTTAAAAACACTGCGTCAAATAAAAATAAAGAAAATCTTAAAACTATAATTAAGTAAAATCTACAAAATACAACATCAATTTTTTTTAACAGAACACAACATCAAAAATAATACATAACATGAAAACAAAAAACAAGCATTTTATTGAAACAACCTCTTGTTGGGGCAACACTATCAACTTGTTTTATTTGATTTATCAAGAACATCTTCATCATAATTTTTATAAAAATCGCCATCATTATTTACATCCTCGTTAATATTATCATCATTATCCTTAATTATATCATTATAATCATTATGGTTTTCAAATTCTAAACAACAATGAGGACAAGTTGAAGAACATGAAATATAAGAACTCGATGATGAAGAGGAGGTGGCTGAAGTTGTGCAGGAATCATTAGAGAAGGCTATAGACTGTAATAATTTACAATTGTTGAGGGAACTATCAAAGGGTTTATAATCATTTTGTGTCTTTTGATGTTTTCTTTTTATACTGCGTACTGTTTTAGATTTTGAACATAATTTTAAGGTATTATATCTTTGTAAGGTTCTAGCACATGATGATGATGTTGAGGAATCTTTTAAGGTACAGGAGTTTACTTTATCTTCTTCTTCTTCTTTTTCTAGTGGTTTACAATTATTGGTGTTTATACAGGAATTATGTTTACGAGAGTTATAAGTGCAATTATCAATATTATTACAACATTTATTAGAATCGAAACACTGACAATCACAGTTAACATTAAATTTTGTGGTGCTTAAAGATAATTTACAAGGTGTTGAAGTCGTAGTTATAGCCGTTACAGTCTGAGAACAGGAATCATTTAATATATTTGTACATTGATTATTATTTAATAAATTTGTATTAAAACTAATTCGTTGTGGAGTTTCATTAGATGATTGTTCTTTGCTGGATATATCAAAATCTCTTCCCTCTAAACCAAAAATACTCCATTCTTTTAATTGTTTAAGGATTTCCGTTTGTTCGCTTTGCGAAAGTAACGGTTTTTGCAATTGCTTTTTAGGTTCCATTAAATTAGAGGTGGATTTACTTAATATCATATGGTTATTTGACGAATTATTTTGAAATGGCTGTAATTTAAAATCTTTATTTTTAGTAAAAAATTCAGCCATTTCTTTAACTTTACCTTTTCCCAAGGATTTTGTGAATTCTTGCGATTCCATAGTTTCGGGACTTAATAAATTATTTTGTGATAATGATTTTTGTTTTTGTAAATTTATAGGAACATTTTCAGGATTTTTTAGAGGTTTTACAGTTTCCAGTTTAGATAAAATATTTACATTTTGTGTCTGTACAGAGTGCAATTGCGTTGGTCTAGCACTAGCGTTGCGTTGCTTAAATTCAGGTGGTTTATGAGTAGTATTTTTAAAAAACCTTTGTTGTTGTTGAAAATGAAAATGCTGTCCCACTCCTCCTAGAGTACCGCTTCCTCCAGAAGTAGATCTTATATTATTTAATTCACGTTTAGGTTTTATTTGACCACTGCTAACTCTTTGCGTTAATAGTGGCATTCTTTCGATGGATTCCGTAGAAGAAAGTTGGGAATTTGAATTGCTACCACCTGAGTCATTACCACCAGCAGGTGGTGGTACTCCTGAAGTGGATCGATACGAATTCAATTCTCTACGAATTTTTTGTATTAATGGCAATTTTCCTCCTCCTTCTTTTTCTAATGAAGAATTCGATTCTTTTATTAATGATTCCTGAGAACTATTATTGGAAGTTGTAAAACAATATTTACTTAAAGCATCATGTGTATAAAATTTACGATTTGTTAATATTTCTGTAACAGGTGCTTTATTTGCTATGTCTTCCAAATCAAAACTAACCGTTTTACGTTGAGTATTTAAATTTTGTGCTTTTTTGTTACCAATAATACTTTTATTTAATGAATGCATTACATGTTCTAGGGGTACATAAGGTTTTTCCTCTTCCGTAGGAGAACCATCATCTATAAATGGTATTTCCTCTGTATTGGAAACCGAGGCTATACCTTCTTCATTTAATGGTTGATGAATTTCGGTATAAACAAAGTTTGTAAATGATTCTTGAGAATTTGTTTTAGCTGCACTTGAAGATTGTTCTCCTGGTTCCATATATTCCTCGATATAAATTGAGGGTGGTGGCGTATTGGTAATATTTGTATTACTAGCACTTTTGCAACGATTTCTTAAAGTACCAAAATGTAGTAGCTGTTGTTGCGGTGGTATTGTTGGTACGGGTATCTGTTGATGATATTGCTGTTGATGATGATACATCATACCCCCACCAGTAGTATTTATTAGATTATGCGTACTCGATGATACTTCTTTGCTCATATTATATAAACTACTTGCTGATCGAGCTATGGGACGAGTATCTCTATATCTAGGATCTATAGGTATTTGATAACCCATTTGACATCTTTCCTCTAACAAAGATGAGGCAGATAGTCTACGTATTGGCGGTGTGTTCGAAGTATCATATATTCCAGAATATGATTCACGACGACTGCGATTCAAACTATCATCGGAGACGGAGGCATAATAACGATTATTGGTATTATTGAAAGAACTGTGTCTTCGTTGTTGTTGATGTTGTTGTTGGGGAAATTGTAAAGTATTCATATCTTCTGTTATTGTTAATTAATTTTAGTATTTAATAAAAAATGGCAGCATGTAAAATTTTTAGGGAGTAGGATATGAAAGTTAGAATGTTTTTAGCTAATTAGCATTAAAATACAAGTATTACTATTTTAATACGTGTGTTGTATAAATGAAAGTTGTAGTTTTTCGTGTAGGTGTAAATTAAAAACTTTTGTAGAGTCGTAACAAATAACTTAATATTAGAAGAGTCTAAAGAATATTAAAAACAAGTTGTTGAGAATGTTTGCAATTAAAAAAAGTTCTGTTTTCATTCCCTAAGAGAGTAAGTTTGTTAATTCTCAGCATTATCCATGACTTTTCTCAAAACTCTTTATGATAAATTCTTGATTTTTACTGCAGGATTTACTTTTGCCGAGGTATGTGACCAGTCGAGAGATTGACCCCTTTGATTCTAAAGGAGTTACTTCAAAAAAAAAATCTTAAAACAACCGTGAAATAATTCAACTACTATACAAGACACTTCAAACTGTTTTTTATACCAGCAATAGTATCCTTTGTAAACCTAAATAGTAACAGGGTAGTTAACTATGAATAGCACAATTTTAAAGTTCAATAGAAATTCGAAATTTCTTGTAAATATTGCTGAAATCGCTTATTACTTGAAGAAATAATAGGTATGCTTTACAAGATAAAGTCAACTTTGTAAATCTGAGCTGTTACATGAAGACTCTAAATCCTAATTTTTTAAAGTATATTTACCCCCATTAACCTAACGTCATGTTAGCTATTAACTAGGAATTTAACTGACACATTTGTTGTTGTTTACCATATAAATTTTAAATTTATCTATAGGTTAAATTGTAATGGGACATTGTGTTATTAGGCCTTAATCGTACATAATTTCTGTTAGTAAAGAATTCAATTGATTAACACTTAATGAAATTATAAGTACCGTATGGTATGGTGAACTTTATAACTCTGATATAAGAAGATGACTCTAAGCTACACAAAAAGTCCAGCCGATTTTCTGGAATCCTTATTTTTTTAACATTGGAATCAGTTAATGTAAAAAAACTATACTCTTCAAATGATTTTTATACCTTAAATGATTTACCACCCTATCCTGTAACAGGGTGGCTCTAAGGATGATAACTTATAAGTGCATTTGTCAATATTGCTGAAATCGACTGCATTTTGCAGAAATTATACTCCTTTAAAATTTTTAACTCTAAATCCATATTAAATGAAAGCACAATTTCTTCTCTATAAGCGTTGCAAATATCTTCGATATCGGGATATATTCGTGAATGTTACTCTCCGAAAGATTTTTCATACAAGGTGACTTCAAATATAATATTCTGAAAGCCTAATCCCTTTTTAGAAATCCTTTCATCGGTTCAATAGTTTAGAAAACATCGCACCTGGTATAAACAGTTGTATCTGTCTGTGTCTGAGTCTGCGGATTTTTCAACAGTAACAATGATTTAACATCTGAATATTTCTTCTACAAAAAATACTTTAGAATTTACGAATTTTTCACACAAAATTTTTTTACAATATGACGTTTTCCTACATTTTTTTTTTAATCTAATGATTTTTCTACTGGAAAAATGGTTCAGAATTTGAAGAATTTTCCAAAAGAAAAATGCCTCTGAATTTGAGATTTTTATAAATCTGCAAAATCTTTATATATATAGGAAAATGTGTCAGAATATAGTATTTTCCAAAGGCAAAATGCTTTAAAATCAGAGGAAGGAATGGGGTTTGCTAAGTTTTTTCTATAAAAAAATTGAGGGTTTTTAAGAAAAACTGGCCTACAATTTTTGTTTATAAAAATTTCCTTAGAATCTGAGTTGTTTCATAGAAAAAATTGGTCGGAATCTAAGGACTGTTTTGGAATTTCAGGATCTTTCTATACGAAAAACGTCTGAGAAGCAGGAATGCTTTTGAATCTAATTTTTTTTGAAGGAAAAATTCTTCAGACTTTCAAAGTTTAGGAAAAACTACCTTCTCAGAAAGGAATTTATAGAATTTTATAGGAATCATTCCTCAGAATCTGAGTTTTCTATAGGAAAAATGCTTAAGAATATGAGGATATTTGTATAGGAAAAATGCCTTAAATCTGAAGTTGTTTTATATAAAAAAAAAATACGTTAGAATCTGGGGGTTTTTTTTTTATAGAAAAACATGTCTCAGAATAAAAAAAAAATGCAAAACTTTTATTAAATATTTCTTTAGACTCTTGATATTTAAATAAGAAAATATTAAATTATATTTCGTATTCATAAAGTTTGCTTACCACGTGTGATAACAGGACTAGGTTGTTGTAATAAAGTAGCTAGGCCATGATAAATGGCGCCTTGTTTAGCAACTTCTAAGGTGACAACAGGTCCTGTACGTACCAAATAGTCGGCGGCTCTAAAAAGAGAAAATTAAAACATATTGAAAACAATTTAATAAAAAGCTTTCATCAAGTTAAGAAACAAACCTTTCTTGTGTTATGCCAATTAAACTTTGACCATCAACACGTAAAAGTTGATCACCAGCTTGTAAACGGCCATCAGCATCGGCAGCACCACCGGGTACAACACTTTTTATATAAATACCCAAACGTTCTTGGCCAGCGCCCTTAGCGGCTACTATCGATAAACCCATGCCATTGGAATTTTTATGCAGTTTAATAACTTGTAACTCAGGTTGGGGAAGTTTGTTAGACATAGCGCTAGATGAACGGGCCTAAAAAAACAAAATAAAATTAACATTCTGAAAGACATTTTAAAAACAACTAAATGCTTACATTAAATTGATGCATATAAACAGTCCATAAACCTATGGAAGTGGGCTGAGCAGCCAAACGACACATGCCCTGTTGCTGTAGAGGATTTATGAAATCTACTAAACCCGAGGGTATACCACGTACAACATCACAACTAAAACCATCGTCGGGCAGTAGTAGAGCCAAATGTAATTCGGGTGATTCTTCTAAACGAACTTCACGACCATCAGCTCGTGTTAGTTCATCAGCTACAGATTCAGCCATACGAATGGCGGTGTCTACCAGATTACGTGGAATTTTCTCTTGTTGTAATAAAGCAGCCATTTGTAAAGAATTCAAACGGAAACAAGAGCAAGCCAATTGTTGTATTTCTTCGACTGAAGTTTTAGGAGCTTGCAAAAATTGGGCACATTGATTTATTTTAGCTAAATGACAATCGGCCGCCAGTTCTAAGCCTTGACGTTCCGCCCAATGTTCTAAAAGCTGTAAACGTTCGGTCATAACTTTACCCCAATCGGCGGTACACATATGAGAATTGGCAACAATCTGGACGGAATATTAAAAAAGAAAATTCAGTATAGTAAAATAATTTTAGTACTCTTTGAAAGGTTTTAGGAATAATTTTAAAGCACTTTTGAAGGAAATAATACATTTAAAAAAAGATTATTTTTTTTAGTACATTCTTGAAGAAAATTGTATTAATTTTAGAATTATTTTCAGTTTGTTTTACTAAAATAAATTTTCTTCTAAAAAAATTTATTAAAATTACTACGTTTCAACGTAAAACTAAAAGTGTTCCAAATTTTCTAATTAAAAAAAAAAATTATTTTTTAAAAATGTACTAAAAACATAAAAAAATCTCAAAAAGAAAACTAAAAAAAAAAAACAGATCACAAACATTTTCTTTGCGCTCACCGTATTAAAACAAATCACATTAATATAATGAAATAACTGTGAAAATAATTGTATTGTTAAGGCAGCATTAACTCGACATCTTCGTAATAAAGCCATTGCCGAGCCCAAAACCGTCAATACCAATCCAGCTGCTGAATCATGATCTATAGTCTCCGATAAAAACTGATTAAGAGTTTGCGACAATTCAACTCTAAAACAATTTACTAAATTACGAAACGCTGTTTGTACACTCTCTGCCAAAACCTCTTGTGCCTGTACGGAAAAGGCGCTAATATGACGATCAGATTTAAGGAAATGTAAAAATTCTGATGAATTAGCCATCCAAAAGGCTAAGATACGTGGATCTGAATATTGTTCTTGGACTACGTTATAAATTAAGTTTGCAACATGATGTAAAAATATTGTTAATTTATGAGCACGTTCTGTGGGCTGGAGTTCTGGACGGTAGTGTGTTGAAGCACGATATCTGAAAAGGAAACGAAAAATTAAAGATACAAATTGTTAGAATTGATGTTATGAGAAAGCAAAATAATCGTTAAACATGTTTTTTAAATATAAAAAAGTTATCAAAAAATTTAAATTTTCTTTCAATCCAGAATTTTTACAAACTGGTGTTGTTATAAACCAACCTTAACCTCAATCTAGGCATCAATTCACCTTAAACTTGCCACAAATTAAAGCTTACGGTCAGTACTTTTAAATTAAATTTTACTTAAGTAAGAAATTTTACAACAAATACGTTAAATAAGTAAAATTTTAGTAAAATTTCTACTAAGAGCTGACTATATAATACTAGCTCTTAATAGCTTAACTTAAATACCGAAATTTGGATGTAAATCAAGACTTAATAAACCAAAAGTTGAATATAAATCGTCGCTTTATATAAACCGAAATTTTCACTTAAATCGTGGCTTTATAAAATTGAAATTTTCGCATAAATTGTGGCTTAGCATAGGGTGTTTCTTTCAGCCCGATAGAACTTTAAATTTTTAAAACATAATACAAAAAATTAAATTTTAGTCCAAACATTTTTTTTATTCCAAATATCAATACATGGCATTAACAATTGAAAATGATTTTGGGCATATGGCCACCGCGGCTGTTCTTGACGAGTCGCATTTTGGGCCACTTTTTCGAGCTTTGCTAGCCGTATGTGATGAATAACAGTAACAATGGGTACGTTCGGCAGATACAATTTACTGCTCAACAGTTCTGCAAAAGTTTTACAACTATCTGCTGAACGACCTGATCACTAACCGCTCAGTCTGAGCGCTTAGGTAGCACTGTCATTTTTTGGTAGCGTAAAAAATGTTTGCTACTTTTGATCAAATAGTGATACATTTGTTGTTGTTGATTAAAAAAATTGTTTTCCATGAATGACAAATAAAAACATACAAATATAATTCAAAAACAACTAATTTAAGGAATCAAAAGAAAATGTAGAAAAATATATTTAAAAACAAACCAAAGAAAACAGCGTTCAGCAGAGTTAGTAATCACAAAGTGCTAAAAGTCACCGGTATCAGTTTAAGGTTTCTCTGCTGAATGCTACCAATGTTGGCCTCCAAAGCGTCAATTGTTGCTGGTTTACCAGCATAAACCAGTGACTTCACGTGGCCCCACAGGAAATAATCGAGAATTGTCAAATCGCACGACCCTGGAGGCCAACTGACAGGTGCTTTTCTCGAAATCAACTTATCGCCAAATTTTGTTTTTAATAAGCTGATGTTTGAGGTCGCCGTATGGCACCTAGCGCCATCCTGTTGAAACCACATCTCGCCCGGATCAATGTCATCAATATTTTCAAACAAAAAATCATTGATCATGGTGTGGTAACGATCTCCATTGACCGTAACACGAGCTCCGGCCTCATTATTGAAGAAATACGTCCAAACCGTGCAAACCGCACCAAATGGTGCATTTTTCTGGATGTAATGAAGTCTGTAGGGTCTGTTGTGGATTGGTTTCACTCCATATAAGGATTTTGTTTATTAACAAACCCGCTAGCCAAAAATGAGCCTCATCGCTAAACACAATTTGGCGTATATAAGTTGCGCGAATTGATGACTGATTTTCAAAGTAAATCTGTATAATTTGGTAGCCTTGTTCAACCGTCAAACTATTCATGATGATTTGCCAGAGTATACTGATCATAAATGTCAAAAAGTGAGCGCAGTATGACAGTTCGTTTGACAGTTAGCCCTCTCCTAAGTTCTATCGGGCTTAAAAAAACAGCCTTTAAAAACAAACATTTTGACTTAAATTGTGGGTTACAATCTGTTTCCGGGTTCCTGCAGATTTCGATGAAAATTAAATAGGTGATAGAGCGGACAAAGCAAATAACTTTCGGTTGTAAATATACTGGCTCAAGTTGATATCTACACTCAGATAAAAAAGTTTGTAAAAAAATTTGTGAACAGTTTCCAATCGAACTATATTTTTTTTATACTGATTATTAGTACAATTTTTATTTTTAGTAATCATTTTTGCTATTCTCTTATTACAAATTAAGGATTTTTTTTACTAATTTTCGCTGCTGATTTCAGCAAATAATTTTACTAATTTTTCAAAACCGAGTGCTAAATTTAGCAGAAAAATATACTAATTTAAAAAAAATTTTTTTTTTTTTACAATTCTTGTTTGGTTTATACTTGTTACTATTGCAGCGGCCCTATGTTCCACTAGGAATTAAAGGATTAAATATATACTATTGATATATTCTTAGTTTAGAAATAACACCCATAAAATTTTATTGCATCTCCAATGCATAAAACGGCAATAACTGGAGAACCGTTTGCAATTTTGACTCCAAATTTCAAGTACGATGAAATAATTATAGGCTTGTTACAATCGAAAGAAAAACATTTTTTTTTAGTTTTTTTATTTTTTAGTACAATTTTTTGCTAATTTCAGCAGATTGATTTTAAATTACAGTTTACAGCAATTTACTGAAATTTAGTAGCTGCAACTAATTATTTATACTAATTTCATTGTACTAAAATTATGATATTTAGTAAGTTTTTTAACTGATTTTAGCAAATCGATTTTGAATTGCATTTTACATAAATTTTACTAAAATTTAGTAGCGGATACTAATTTTTTCTACTAATTTTATTGTACTACAGATCAGCAGACATGTGTTGCTAAAATTAGCAAAAAATATCGCTGGCCTCAAAACAGTTAAATTTCCCGTAATAACTGCAAAATTTTCAGTAGCCATTACAGACTTTTTTGGTTGAGTGTAGGGGGTCAAAATGAGTTTTAAAGTTATTCGAAAGTTTTTTGTTAGAAAACTTTTTAAAATTTAAGTTCGCCATTTAAAAGAGCTTCAATATACCTTTCAATTGATACCACATTTGCATACATTTCCTTGGAAAAAAAATAAAAAATAAAATACAAAAAAACGGATAACGTTGACATTTGGACCCCACTTTTTCACAGTCAAATATGAGCTTGGGCCGCTAATAAGATGAACATGCTAATTTTTTCTGTCATCTGTATCACATATCCAAATTTCATTTAAATCTGAGGGAACTTCATACAAAGACCTTCCTTGTTAATATAAACCGAAAATTGGACTTAAATCACATCTTAACATATGCCGAAACCTGACCTTGAATTGTGGTTCTATATAAACCAAAATTTGGTCTTAATCAAAATTTTGAATTAAATCGTGGTTTAATAAACTTAAGACATCGGCTGAAAAGTCCATAGGATGATACATAGGTGGCGCCACTAATAAAAAATCCATATGATTTTTTGGAACTACTAACATTCAGATGATACCTGTCAAAATTTAATGACAATTCGTTCATTAGTGAACAAATTACAGCTGTTTTAGTGACGCTACTTTTGCGATTTTGAAAACAGTGGATTCAAAACAATTTCGCGTGTTATTTATCATTGCTTTTTAATGGGGAAAAACACCGTTCAAGCCAAAGCTTGGCTTTGTAAGTGTTAATAGGACTGTGCCCCATGGACACAAATGGTAGAAAAGTGGTCTGCTGTATTTAAACGAGGTCGTACAAACACCAATGACGCCGAACGCTCTGGTCGTCCAAAAGAGGTGGTGATACCGGAAAATATAAAAAAAGTTCACAAACTCGTTTTGGCAGACCGTAAAGTGAAGTTGCAGGAAATTACTAATATCTTAAAGATATCGAAGGAACGTGTCCATGAGAAAGCTTTTTTCGAAATGGGTGCCGCGTTTGCTGATAGTGCACCAAAAACAACAACTTGTCGATGATTCTTAGAGTTGTTTAGAGCTCTTTCGGCGGGATAAAAATTACTTTTTGCATCGGTATGTAACAATGCACGAAACTTGGATGTACCACTATACTCCAGAGTCGAATCAGCAGTCAGCTGAGTGGACAGCAACTCGCGAACCTGGCCCGAAGAAGCCAAAGTAGCAACAGTCAGCTAAAATGCCAGACCATCAATAGCGATCGTTACATGGCCCAACTGGTGCGTTTGAAGGAGGAAATCGTAGAAAACGGCCCCATATGAAGAAGAAAAAAGTGCTCTTTCACCAATACAATGCGCCGTGTCACAAGTCGTTGGCTAACATGGCCAAATTTCACGAATTACACTTTCAATTGCTTCCGCACCCAGATTTGGCATCTATTTTGACCTGTTTTCAGACTTCAAAAAAATGCTCGCTGGAAATAGATTTGATTCAAATGAAGAGGTGATTGCCGAAACAGAGGCCTTTTTTGAGGACAAAAACAAATCATTCTATAAAAAAGGTATCGAAATGTTAGAAAGGCGATGGAGTGATTGTATCGCTCTTGAAGGAGACTATATTGATGAATAAAGTCGAATTTTGCCAAAAATTTTTTGTTTTATTGGTTATCCTACGGACTTTTCAGCCGATGTGTTAAGCCGTGGTTTAATATTATCTGAAATTTAATCTCAAGTCGTAGCTTTTTATGTACTAACATTTGGACTTAAAGGTGGTTTAATATAAATCGAAAAATTGTTATAAATTCGGCTCAATACAAACCAAACAAATTTTAAATGTCGTTAAATATAAACCGAAACCTGGATCTAAATTGTGGCTTAATATAAACCAAAAGTGAGACTCAAATCATGGCTAATAGAAACCAAAATTTGGATCTATGCCGTGACCTAATACAAACCTAAATTTGGATTTATATCTTGGCAAATCGTAGGTTAATATAAATAGCAATTTATACTCAAATCGTGGCATAATATAAACCTAAATTTGGACTCAAATCGTAGCAAGAGGAGAATCCAATGCCTAAATCGAGACTTTTTAAATTTGTTTTATTCAAATAAAAAGTTAATATAATATTAAATAAACTACATTTAAAAACAAAAATAAGCTATAATTTTTGTTTACAACAATTATCCAGCAGTATTGCATTTAAAACAACAACACATTGATCAATAATATAAGTCATGCTTAAAAAACATAAATATATTCTTACCTGGCACATAAATATAATGAATATACAGGAGCTAATTTAAAATGTGGAGCATTTACATCCAATTCTGATATAATATGTCTTAGAAATAATTCCTGATGTGTTTCAGGAAATTCTAAAACTGCTGGCAGAATTGGCTCTTGACCCTGCGGTTCGATATGAGCTGCCGCAGAGGTAGAGGATGAAGGCATTTTTGGAGATCTAAAGTGAAAAAAAAAGATGTAAAATAAAAATATTAAAGTGTTGTATGGATATTTTAAGTGCCAGTACTTTAGTGAGCACTTAGTAGGATTTTTGACTTCAATTTCACTTAAGTTATTTCCAAACAAAATTTCTCATTTAATTAAAATTTTAGTAAAAATGTCTACTAAGTGCTGACTATAGTACTAGAGCTAAGACTTAAAACAAGTTTTCATTATTAAATAAATCCTCAATTATATGCAATTTTTTTTAGCAGACAACACAAAATAATGAAGGCAAATTAAAATATATAAATTTAAAACAAATTAATAAAATAAATTGGCAATGAAATGATTTAAATTAGAAACAATTAAAAAAACAAGTGATTTATCGTTAAGGACAATTTTTAAAATGTGTTGTGTAAAGTGAAAGCTGAAAATTTTAGAAACTATTAAAAAATATTTTGAAATTGATTAATTTAAAGAAATTTTTAAGGAAAAATGCAAACCGTCTTATATAATTTTCAAATTAAAATACAAAATTTTTTTAAAAAAATTTTAATATTTTTTAAGTTTTATCAGGTTTAGCCAGTTTGAATTAATCCAACACATTTCCTGTGTATTTTTGCTGCAATTTATAAATGTTAACTTCATACAAATAAACAAATTATTATCTGCATGTTTAATTTGTTTTCATGGCAAAAACGTTAACATCCGGGTGAATACTTGTTATATATTAAAAATTTTATATATGTATTTCATATTAAACATACCTTTCCTGACTATTTGAACCGCCTGATTTTATACTGGATATTGATTTTGTTTCATTTTCCAGATTACCTTCTAAACTTTGTGTATCTCCTGCTGTACCTGGTGTATGATTAATTTGTTCAGAACCATTGGAACGTAATTTACCATCAATTTCAGTTTGATCCGACGAGTTTGTATTATGATGATCATATTCACTTTTATGTGTCTAGGAAAAAAATTGATAAAACAAATTGTTTTATTTTTAATAAGAAATTTTCAAGTGTACATTAGAGCACCCATGAAATAAATGGAATTTTCAAAAGTGTTATTTTTTTCACCTTCCACGCATTTTCCAGTAGATTGGTCGTAAAAAATAATATCCCGCAAAAATTGGTCCTCTCGTATTAAAACAGGCCAGTCATCCGCTGCTTTTAGCCCTAAAAATGGACTTAAATTAATTCAAAGCTTTTTTGCGCTATAACTCTTAAAGTAAAGGTTTTACTGAAAAATACTTAATAAGCATATCTACAGGCAATAATATGCCTAGCATTTTTCTCATACACATTTTTCACGTATCGATGACCCATCATAGTGATTTAGGTGGTTAAAGCCAAATTTGTGTTTAACCATATAATTCACTTTGATTTTAACCTCATAAATCACCATGATGCGTCATCGATACGCCAAAAATGTGTACAAGAAAAATACTATCCACATTATTGCCTGTAGATATGCTTATATTGTATTTTTCTGTCAAACCTTTACTTTAAGAGTTATGCGCAAATAAACTTTGAAGTAATTTTAGTCCATTTTTAGGGCTAAAAGCCGCGGGTGACTGGCCTGTTTTAATCCGAGAGGATTAATTTTCGCGGGGATATTATTTTTTACACCCAATCTACCAGAAAGTGCGTGGGGAGGTGAGAAAATTTGCACATATGGGTGCTCTGTTGAGCGCCTTCAGATTGGCACGAAATTAACTCTTAAACATATTTTAAGTTCTGACTTATTTCTGGCATTGAACCTCAATTTTAAACTTTGATGTCTTCAGAGACTTATAGTAAAATTTTATGACAAATATTTTTGCGGAACATTTTAATTCTCTAACTCTTCAAGTTATGGGTCGTTTGTGGCCCTTTTGAAAAGGATCAAAAATTACCTTTAGTTGTGAAGTTAGAAGGTTAAAATGTTCCACAAAAATATTTGCTATGAAATTCTACTATAAGTCTGTGAAGACATCAAGGTTTAAAATTTAAGTTCAATGCCAGAAATAAGTCAAAACTTAAAATGTGTTTAAGGGTTAATTTCGTTAATTTAATTATACACAATTGCCGCTTAAAGCCCACAAACCAAAATTTTAGGAGGAAACCATGTGAATCTTCTATTTCGTGTAAAACACTGTGGAGCATTTCTGTAGAACATTTTAACCCTCTAACTGTTCAGCTTACAGGTCTTTTTGGCTCTTTTAAAAACGGGGCCAAAAAAGTCCCTTTAATTGAAGAGTTAGAGGGTTAAATAGTTCCACAAAACTGTACCTCGTAGTGTTTTATATAAGTTCGCTGAACACATCCTATACCCAAAATGGAAGATTCACATGGCTTCCTAGTGCACATATGTAAAAAATCTATAACTTATTAGTTTTTAGGGTTTCTGTCATGGAATGGACGAAATATTAAAAAAAAAAACTTATTTTGCTTTTAATCTACGCTAAATTTCCTATCATACGATGAAGAGTATACGTATTTACAAGTCTCCAAAATTATATGAGAGACATTCAAAGTTTAGCTTCGACAAAAAATTTTATGTTTTCCGCTTAAAACACCACTAACGGTCATGGGAGGGTTAAAAGTTTGTATAAAGAAAATGTTTGCCTTTTCATTGTGTAAACAACAGCTTTGTAACTTAATCACCAGAAACTTCTAGTTTACGAGTTATAGATGGATAAATCCATGAACGTTTTTTAGGGTAATTTTGAGGACATAAATGTAAACGGCCTGCCGGTTTACATTGCAGAAACCCAATCTTTGCACACATCTTATTTTTTACTCTCATCCTATCCGAAAATGTGCGGGGAGCTGCAAAAGTAACACTTTTGCACATATGGGTGCTCTAGTGTACATATTATTTTGTAATTATCCATTAAATTTATAAAAATCAAAAAATTGACTTGGTGTGACCAAGAAGGCTATAAGATTAGGTGATTAGGGACATCGAACAGAACGTTATGACGTTATGAGGAAAGAGTAAAAGTAAAATTACCTACAATAAAATTAAAAAAAAAAAAAAATTTGGAAAATAAAAATAAGCGAAAATTAAAGTTAAAATTTTATTCTCAAAACTTTTAAATTTCACATATTTCATATTTTTAATTTCTGGTACTCGTATTATCAATATTTTTCTTATTTTTTTCTCATAATTTTATTCATATTTTTAATTTTTTTTCTGCGAAAGTTCCCTTATATTAGTCTAAGGCATCATACCGGCATTGACGGATTGCGAATCAGGCCGAAGTCTGGTCCGATGTGCGATCCAATAGCGATTGTATCTCCTAGTCTTTTACCCTTCTTGGAATGATCTTTAATCTTGACTCGGTTCGTGGCTTTTTAGCAAAACAAACAGTGGGAAACTTCAACGTTTCATACAAAAATTGTACTCTAATTGCGGGTTCATATAAACCGAAATTTCGTGACTTTATATTCAGCTAAATATAGATAATTCGAAATATTAACTTAAATAAGCCAAAATATTGAATAAAATTCTGGTCTTAAATAAACCGAAAGATTGGCTGAAATCAAGCTCCTTCAAGAAACCGAAATATCGATTTTGCGATTTTGGATAAACCGAAATATTAACGAAAGCCTAGCTCCTTAGACGAAGCGTAATATTGACTTAAATCGTGGCTTTATTTACACATAAATATTAAATTTAAACAGAACTTATATTTATAAAGCCAAAATATGACACAAATAATGGTTTCAAATAAGTCAAAATATTAACTCAAATCGTAGCTTAAAATTAGACAATAAATTGTAGCCTCAAACAAGCTGACTGACATCGTAACATCATAAAAGCAAGCCTATTAAATCAAATCGTAAGATTACATACGTCTAAATATCGACTTGGATATCTCTAATAGCTTTAAATCAAGGTCTCATATGAACCCAAACAATTACCTTCAATAACACAGTACAACTAAATAAGCAAAACTTGATGCATTGGGATTGCGACACATCATTTTTGATACACTTTGTGAAGCAGATCACGAATATGGCATTATAATTTTAAAGTTAGCTATAGTTTAAAAAAATATTTGCAAAAACGATTTTGTAGGAAAATTAAATTTTGTAATAAACTTATTCTAAAAAATACTAAATTAAAAGTAAGAACGCAATTTTTTACAACATTTTGATAGGATGAAATATGCTCTTTAATTTGAAATATAGAATGAGTTTTACAACAGTATTATGAATAAAATTCATGTTAACTCTATGCTAAATTTTCATTATGAATACCGCTGTTATAAGCAAAATTTAACAAAATATTTCAAAAAGTATATTTTTTATGATCGGAACACAATATTAATTAATTTTGCTAAGATACAACGGTATTATTGATGCGGAAAACATTTTTGAATAGGTATGAACAGTTTAAAGATGAAATTTTAAATTTTTTGGTGAAGGCAAGACTGCAGCTTTCGAAGATCTCTTTTGTATAAAATTTCTTCGCCGGAACTAATAATGATGTTACATTTAACTTAATTATATTGAAATACACATTTTAAATAATCTTCCTCTTAGTTTTCTAAATTTTTATTAGAAATTAAAATTAACTGCTATTTAGATTTTTTTTGTTTACATTTACGCCATTACGGAGTATGTTCACTGCAAGCAAAATTGGTAAAATCAACTCTGAACACAAGGAAAATAGTTTCGAACACCTGACTTTGAAGTGATTATTAACAGAATATTTGTATGGAAAATCTCGAGATAACACATGAGAGGATGCAAAAGTCTTCAAGATAAATGAAACCTCGTTCATGTGATTGGGGTATAAAACTACATTAAAAAGTATTCAGGTATATGAATAAATAAGAAATTTTAAAGAAAAACTTTAAAAGCTTTTTTGCTTAAAGTTTAATTTGCGAATATTTCAAAAAACCAAATCTAATTTTTTTTTTTTTATTTTTTTTAAAGAGCAGCAACACTCAGGAAATTCTTCCTATTAATTAACGTGTTGCTTCCTTTGGAAAGGGGATAGAGAAGAAGTGAAAGGTGGTGAAAGATGAAGGGCTTCAAATATGGCAACACTGTTATTGCGCGAGATGTTGAATTTTAGAACAGTTGTTGTGCGCCATCTGATGGTGAGTTGGCGAACTTTGTTGAAGCTTTTTAGTTCATAGCCCTGTTATATTATTTTACTTCGGTGGGGTTAAGTGCTATGGGAACACCGAAGGAGGACGTTGCGATATGTATGATGGATAGAAAAAACTCATACATATAATTATTTTTCATAAATTGATGTTGCCTTGGTTGGGGATCGAACCAGCAACCTCACGTGTAACAGTCCAACACGCTAACCATTACACCACAGCGCCCACTAGTGTTGTACTGTGTAATCGATTTCAGAGACTTTTAATTGAGTTAAAAATATGATAAAAAATATTGCATTGCTAATGCTATAAAAAATGTTTAATATTTTATAACTTACCGAACTTAAAGCTCCATCGTCATCATTCCATGAGCCAGGTGAAGTAGGTGAACGACTGTTTATTTTCAAATTTCCATTGGAGTGTCCACAATTATCATTTTGTATTCAATTTGGTGGTTTTTCAAACCAATTTTTTATACAATTCGTTGAAATTGTGTGTGTTTTATGTTTGTTTTAAAATTCGGGTGTGTTATTGTATGTATATGTAAATTGTTTTGTATGTGGTTGTGGTTTATGTAGTTGTGTTGGTTTGTTTGTTTGTGTGAGGTGCAGTTTTAAATATTTTATTAACAAAACAAAAAACAACATAAAACGGTTTTTTTTTGGTTTTTATGCAACAGAAAATACAACATAAAATGAAAAAGAATGTTTAAAAAATACAGATGAATAAATTAATAAGTTAATATTATTAATAAAACCAGCATAAACATGATTTAATAACACAAAATTTATTGAAAAGAAAAAAATATGCTCTAAAATATTCACATTTTGCATGAAGTTCGAAAAATGTTACCTAATTATAAATAATTTTGATAAGAATGCTGCTACATTGACTTAATCGTTGCTTTATATAAACCGAAAATTAAATTTAAATCTTAGCCTTATATCAAACAAAATTTGAATTTAAATAGTGTATGAAGCCACTATTTAAATTAAAATTTTGAATTTAATTTAAAACACAGCTTTATATTAACCGAAATTTGGATTTAAATCATGGCTTTATATGAACCGAAAATTGAATTTAAATCGTGACTTTATATAAACCGAAATTTGAATTTAAACCACAGTTTGAACTTAGTTCGAGGCTTTGTAAATGCCGAAATTTAAAATTTGAAGCTGTTTTTACAGAATATAAACCACAACTTTAACTTAAATCGTGGCTTTATATAAACCGAAATTTGGATGTAAAAATGTAGCATTATACAAACCGAAATTACCCCTCAATTCATAAATGCTTTATAAAGTTATAGCAGGTTTACAAAACGTCATTTTCATACAAAATTTGTTCAATAAACCTCCTATAATTTTACAAAGCGTTTATGAATTTAGGGGTTAGAATTTAAATCGAGGCTTTATATAAACCAAAATTTGAATTTAAAGCGTAGCTTCATATTAGCCGAAATTTGAATATTAATCGTTTATATAAAAAAAAAAACGAAATTTGATTTTCAATCTTAGCTTTATATAAACCGAAATTTGAATTGAAATCATATATGTAGAAAAAATGAAATTTGAATTTAAATCGTGTCTTTATAAAAAAAGTTTGAACTTAAATCGTTGCTTTATATAAATAGAAATTTGAACTTAAATCATGGCTTTATATAAACCGAAATTTAAACGTAAATTGTAACTTTATTAAGACCGAATTTGAATTTAAACCGCAATTTAAAATTCAGTCGTGAATTTATATAAACCGAAATTTGTATTTTAAATGTGGCTTTATATAAACCGAAATTTGAATTTCAATCTTGGTTTTATACAAATCGAAATTTGTTCTTAACTCGTGACTTTATATAAACCGAAATTTGAATTTAAATAGTAACTTTATACAAACCACAATTCGAACTTAAATTTTATATAAATAAAAATTTTAAGTTAAATCCTGGCTTTACAAAAATCGAAATTTTAACTCAATTCGTGACATTATATAAATTCATGTATGAATTGAAATCGTGGCTTTATATAAACCGAAATTTGAATTTCAATAGTGACTGTAGATAAACCGAAAACAATAGCTATTGTAAAATCAAAATTTATTTTTATTTTCCTTAATACAAAATTTAAAAGCATTATATTTTTCTTATCAATAACAAAATAAAATTACAACATATAATTAATAATAAAAAAATCAACACATAAAAATAATTAAGCATAATGATTTTATTACTCTTTATTATATTTATTTTTTATTTTTAAAAATAACATTTGAACTTACCTTTCATATAGGCACGCTGAATCCAATTGTGATTGGGACAAGGCCAAATTGTAACGACCATCTGTAGGCGAATCTACAAAACGATACGATGCCACGCGACCAAACATAACAACCGAACCGTTCTATGGAAAAGAAAATAAAAGAACACACACAATTTTTAAACAAATTATTAATTACTTTAAATTTAATTATAATTAATAATTATTACATTATTTAATTAAATAGCAGCAAAAATGAAATACAAACACAAGAACCACGTCTAGCATTGACTAATTTTAAAATTAAACTAAAACAAGGGGCGTTTGCTTTAATGAACGCCTTCACCATCATTCATTCTTTTCAATATGATGATTATTTGGGAGAGCAAAATTAAATGAGGAAATCGTGATCGGTAAGAAAAATATGTGTAATACCCTAATGATGGCAAAGTAGGGTCAGCAGAATACGAGAGCCAAATAGAGCAAAATGTCCTCAAGCGGTGGATACCCAAGTAGAAATTGCCGACGGTACAAAAAACAAAGCACTGGCAAAGCGTTGCTTTACAATGGTAAAAAACAAAAAGCATTGCAAAAGAACTAATTCAGAACGCTTTGCCAACCTTTGGAAAGAGTGCTTTCCCATTACTTGTTTTACAAAGTTTACCACTGTTTATGAAAAAAAACCACCGGCAAAACATCAGTTCAAGACGATTTGCCAACGCTAGGTAAAAGGACTTTGCCAGTGTCTGTTTTACAAAATTTACAACCGCATATAAAAAATACCACTGGTAAAACATCGGCTTAAAACGAATTGCCAACGTTTGCTAAAAGGACTTTGCCAGTACTTGTTTCACAAAATTTATGACTGTACATGAAAAAATACTACTGGCAAAACATTGGATTGCAGCGCTTTGCCAACATTTGCAAAAAGGATTTTGCCAGTACTTGTGACTGTATGTAAAAATAAATAAACTGATCACTTAATGTTCACCCTATTTAAGTACCAGTTTTCAAGCCTATTGATAAAACTGTATTATCTTATGGTAAAATTTGTGTGAAAATCTATTGAATTTGTAGTTTTAAGCAGAGATGTATTCGCTTATTAGATACAGTGCTGCTCAGTGTTGCCATTTCAGTGCTTTCCGCGTATTTTTTGGTGCCTTTTTCCTACCCGTACCCGGTGATTTTTTGCAAATACCCGTTTAAAAAAAGCGGGTATTTACAGTGCTTTTTCAGATTTCTGGCAGTGCTTTTTGTACAGTTTATATTTTTGGTATTTGTTCTCGTTTTTAAAAATTTTTCTTCAGTTTTCTGTCAAAGTTGAAAAAATAATACGAAATATACAAAAAATACATTTTTTCACAATGTTTGTAGTACAATTTTAAATAGCAACTTCGTTATAATTAAACTTAAAAATTTTTAAATATTAGTTTGGTGTTTTTTGAACCTTTTTTACACGATTTTACAAAGCTAAAATGTGTTTTTAAATTTTTTATTAAAATTTAAAAAAAAATTAATATCGTGCTTTTTTACCCCATTTTTTGGTAAATTTGTACCCCTTTTTACCCGTTTTCCTAATGCTCACTGTGCTTTCCTGCCTTCAAGAGTTGGCAACACTGGTGCTGCTATACTAAAATTTACGTTTCTCTTTTTTTTTTGGAATTGGGATTTTACAGATTTTTTCATGAAGAATTGAATAAAAAACAGTTGATCTAAAATACCGATTGGCAGAGCACTTATTTTACTATTGTTACCAACGCTTTGCCAACGTTCGGAAAAATAAACGGCCAACCGAAAATCGATGTTATCATTTCAAGATTGACCCAGTACTTTAATTTTTGAAAAACGGACGTTCTGCCAGCGCTTTTACCACCAACGTTTTGCCGTTTGTATTTTTCTACCTGGGTAGCTTCAATGTTTATGCTTCGACTCAACAATATCTGTATTACTTTTTTTTCTTTTTAATGTTTTCAATATTTTCTTTTTATGCTACTTTTAAGCTTTAGTTAGATACCCAGTCAAAAATTGCCAGTGCTACAAAAAATCAAGCACTGGCATACCACTGGGTAATCGCGGTGTTTAAAATAAATGACTGGGAGAACACTCAAATGGGACGTTGTTTTTAAAAAGCGTTTTGCCATATTTTACGAAAATTTCGGTGGTTTATAAAAAAAACTACTATCAAAGAATGGGTTTACAGTGCTATGCCAACGTTTGCAACCAGTGTTTATCCCGAAATACCTAGTAGGAAATTACTAACGGTACAAAAACCAATTCACTGCTCTAGCAGTGATTTCATAAAAATGATATCGCTTCGTTAAGAAAGATTTCTAGTCAGAAGGTTCCGAGTTCAAAACCGGTTGCATGCAAACAATTTTTTTGTTGTTTTTTTTAATTAATAAAATTTTTTTTATAAAATCAATTTTTTTTGAACAATTATTTTAATTTTTACATTATGGAAAAGCTCTTTTAAGATCAACTTTTTTTTATTTTCTCAACGATGGTTTATTCGTCCCAAAAAATGTTTGTGCTACCAGTAGTTGTCCAGCTGTTATCATTCATTTATATTTTTAGAAACCAAATATTATATGTCTCGTTAGCTCTGTAGGTCGGCTTCAAATCCCGTCAGGACAAAAAAAATGTGCATATGAACTTTTTAAAATTTTATTTTGGAAAATATATTTCCACATCATCTATTTATTGGTTTTTCCAGCGTTTTGCCAACCCGAGTAAAAAAAATTGATCTCGCGCAATATCTAATTATATCCAATTTGATATTGTTTAAGATCTGCTGTAATATCTAGCTGATCCAATTAGATCTCAAAATTGGGTGTATCCAATGATATCGTATTAGATCGCATTGTATATATGGGGATAAACTAAGATCAAGTTATATCTCAAAATTGGGAGGTCCAGTGATATCTTTGGGGATAAACCTAGATCTATTTTGATCCGAAAATTGGCGGATCCAGCTATATATTTGCGGATATTTTTAGATCTAATTTGATCCGAAAAATGGCGGATCCAATTAGATCCAGCTATATATTTGGGGATAAACTTAGATCTAATTTGATCTCAATTTTGGCAGATCAAATTAGATCCCGCAATATATTTGTGGATAAACTTAGATCTAATTTGATCCAAAAAAGTGGCAGATCGAATTAGATCCAGCAATATATTTAGGGATAAACTTGGATGTAAATTTATCCGAAAAATGCCAGATCGAATTAGATCCAGCAATATATATGTGGATAAACTTAGATCTAAATTTATCCGAAAAATTCCTAATCGAATTAGATCCAGCAATATATATGGGGATAAACTTGGATCTAAATTTAACCGAAAAATGGCAGATCAAATTAAATCCAGCAATATAATTGGGGATAAACTTGGATCTAAATTTATCAGAAAAATGGCAGATCGAATTAGATCCAGCAATTTATTTCGGTATTAAAATGGCAGATCGAATTAGAAACAGCAATATATTTGGGGATTGACATCTGAAAGTATCCATAAAAATGACAGATAAAATTAGATGCCGCATTATATTTGGGATTAAATAAGATCCCAGACATATATTGCCAACTGTTCAAAAAAATAATAGACTGGCAGAGCACTGATTGTATAAAAATTACAATAGTTTGTTAAAATAAGGTTTAAACTCAGAAGGTAACGAGTTCAATATGCATTTCTTTTACAAAATGAATTTCTTTTTATAAAATTAAATTTTTTTTTTTCTATAAATTTTTTTATAAAATTATATATTTATTTTTTTATTAAATTGAAATCTTTGAATAAAATAATTTTATTTACATCTTTTTGACGCTCTACACCATTTCCAATTGTATTAATTGTTTTAAGATTTATGAATTGTATTTCAGAAATAATCAATTGAATTTCAGTTTTATCAATTGTGTTTCAGAACTCATCAATTATTTTTCACATTTATGAATTGTATTGCAGAACTAGTCAATTGAAGTTCAGTTTTATCAATTGTGTTTCAGAAATTATTAATTGTATTTCCGAAATTCACAACTGTATTTCAGAAATTATCAAACTGTATTTCAGAAATTATCAATCGTATTTCCGAAATTATGAAATGTATTTAAGAAATTTTTCTCTATTAGCTATGAAATTCTGAAATAGATTTCATTATTTCTGGACACAACTAAATAAATAAATAATTAAATTTGCGTAATATTGTAGTTTCTGAAGTGCAAATAATATTTTGTGATATACAATTAAAATTTTCTAAAATACATTTAATAATTTCTGGAATACCTTTTTTCGATGCTTATAAGTTAGCTCGAAATGCTTTTATCATTCATTTAATTTGTAGCTATCACACATCTATAACAAGTCTCGTTAGATTAGAGTGATCTTGGCTGACAATCTGGTGGACTGGGTTAAATTTCATGTTTTTAAAAGCAAATATTAAAAAAAATTTTCTCAATTTTTTCAAAAATGTTTTTTGAAATCTATTTTTTTGCCAAGATAGTTAATGCAACGTTCTGCCAACGCATAACCAACCATCGCCAACGGTTTGCCAGCATTGTGCCGATTATATTTTTCTGTCTGGGATGTTAAACTTAAACCTATTGTATATTAACATTAATTAACACTATATTTTTAGGAAATACATTTTTATTTTATTATAAGTTAACTATTTAACTTTATAAAGTGTTTATAAATTATAACTTAAATGTACATATATATATGTTAAATGTAGGTGAACAAATTGTTGATATGGACCCACAAATTGTATCTCAACTGATATTGGAATTATTGTACCATTACCATACATCAATATATATTGAATGATATACATATATTACAATATATGACACTCTATTATAAATATTGTTAATGAAGTAACATATCTGATAATATTTTTTATAGCGCCATACATAGTTTTACATTATTCAAATTAAACCATATATGGAATTGTATTCAAAATGTTGATGTGGTACCAAATTTCACCATATATTGTTTAAATTGTGCCATATATGACAATATATTGTTTAAATGATACCATATATGTCTATATATTAATATTGTTTAAATGACACAATATATATCAATATATATGGGACTATATATGGTAGCATATATTATCATATCTGCATCTGTATTAAAAATGTCGTTCATCAGGTACCATATATGAGCATATATTGTTGAAATGGCACCATATATGACAATATATGGTTTAAATGGCACCATATATGGTAATATATTGCTTAAATAACACCATATATAAAAATATATGTCACTATATATGGTAGCATATATTATCATATGTGGAACTGTATTAAAAATATTGTTCATGAGGTACCATATATGGGCATATATTGTTGAAATTGCACCATATATGATAATATATGGTTTAAATGGTACCATATATGATAATATATGGTTTGAATGGCACCATATATGATAATATATGGTTTGAATGGCACCATATATGATAATATATAGCTTAAATAACACCATATATAAATATATATCGCACTATATATAGTACCATATATTATCATATCTGGAACTGAATTAAAGATTTGGTTTATGAGGTACCATATATGACCATATATTGTTTAAATGGCACCATATATGATAATATCTAGTTTAACTGTCACCATATATAATTATATATTGTTTAAATGATACCATATATAATTATATATTGCTAAAATGCCACCATATATATTTAGATATAGTTCTATATATAACTATATATGCAATAAGATCAACCATGTTATGTAATATATAATTATATATGCCATATCTAATATTATGAAGGCCGATATCTAATTAGATGAAATTATATATGGCATAATATAAGGAAAATTTTTCGGAAAAAACGTCATATATAATTATATATGGATATACATAACCACATGTCTAATTATATATTGTAATATATGCCACATATGATTATATATAATTTTTTTTACTCGGGAATGTTGAAAATTTTGTTTTCCCAGTCCTTTTGCGGCGCTTTTTGAAGAGCCGGTTCTTTTTTCTAATGATGTTATCACTTTGGGAATTGAAAAGCACTTTTTACCTTGTCATCGCTTTCCCGTTTGTATTTTTCCGATTTATGTTGTATAAAATGGCGCCCAACGTCAGAATTTTTCGAATCTATGTATATTTCTTTTTGTAAATCTACATACTATATACGATAATAAACGACAATTTTTTGAAAAGTTAACCCTTAGGGTAACTGACTAAAATGGCGCCAAACGTGAAATTTCAACACTGCCCGAGTAAAAAAAATTGATCTCGCGCAATATCTTATTATATCCAATTTGATATTGTTTAAGATCTGCTGTAATATCTAGCTGATCCAATTAGATCTCAAAATTGGGTGTATCCAATCATATCGTATTAGATCCCATTGTATATATGGGGATAAACTAAGATCAAGTTATATCTCAAAATTGGGAGGTCCAGTGATATCTTTGGGGATAAACCTAGATCTATTTTGATCCGAAAATTGGCGGATCCAGCTATATATTTGCGGATATTTTTAGATCTTATTTGATCCGAAAAATGGCGGATCCAATTAGATCCAGCTGTATATTTGGGGATAAACTTAGATCTAATTTGATCTCAATTTTGGCAGATCAAATTAGATCCGGCAATATATTTGTGGATAAACGTATATCTAATTTGATCCGAAAAAGTGGCAGATCAAATTAGATCGAGCTATATATTTGGGGATAAACTTAGATCTAATTTGATCCGAAAAATGGCACATCGAATTAGATCCAGCAATATATTTGTGGATAAACTTAGATATAAATTGATCTGAAAAATGGCAGATCAAATTAGATCCAGCAATACATTTGGGGATAAACTTGGATCTAAATTTATCAGAAAAATGGCAGATCGAATTAGATCCAGCAATTTATTTCGGTATTAAAATGGCAGATCGAATTAGAAACAGCAATATATTTGGGGATTGACATCTAAAAGTATCCATAAAAATGACAGATAAAATTAGATGCCGCATTATATTTGGGTACTACGTAAGATCTCCATTTATTTGTGATTAAATAAGATCACAAGACATATATTGCCAACTGTTCAAAAAATAATAGACTGGCAGAGCACTGATTGTATAAAAATTACAATATTTTGTTAAAATACGGTTTAAACTCAGAAGGTAACGAGTTCAATATGCATAAATTTTTTTATAAAATTATATATTTATTTTTTTTATTAAATTGAAATCTTTGAATAAAATAATTTTATTTACATCTTTTTGACGCTCTACACCATTTCCAATTGTATTAATTGTTTTAAGATTTATCAATTGTATTTCAGAAATAATCAATTGAATTTCAGTTTTATCAATTGTGTTTCAGAACTCATCAATTATTTTTCACATTTATGAATTGTATTTCAGAACTAGTCAATTGAAGTTCAGTTTTATCAATTGTGTTTCAGAAATTATTAATTGTATTTCCGAAATTCACAACTGTATTTCAGAAATTATCAAACTGTATTTCAGAAATTATCAATCGTATTTCCGAAATTATGAAATGTATTTGAGAAATTTTTCTCTATTAGCTATGAAATTCTGAAATAGATTTCATTATTTCTGGACACAACTAAATAAATAAATAATTAAATTTGCGTAATATTGTAGTTTCTGAAGTGCAAATAATATTTTGTGATATACAATTAAAATTTTATAAAATAATTTAATAATTTCTGGAATACCTTTTTTCGATGATTATAAGTTAGCTCGAAATGCTTTTATCATTCATTTAATTTGTAGCTATCACACATCTATAACAAGTCTCGTTAGATTAGAGTGTAGAGGTCTTGGCTGACAATCTGGTGGACTGGGTTAATTTTCATGTTTTTAAAAGCAAATATTAAAAAAAGTTTTCTCAATTTTTTCAAAAATGTTTTTCGAAATCTATTTTTTTGCCAAGATAGTTAATGCAACGTTCTGCCAACGCATAACCGACCATCGCCAACGGTTTGCCAGCATTGTGCCGAATTATATTTTTCTGTCTGGGATGTTAAACTTAAACCTATTGTATATTAACATTAATTAACACTATATTTTTATTTTTAGGAAATACATTTTTATTTTATTATAAGTTAACATTAAATTAATTTTTAGATAATGGCACCAATTTGTAGTTGTAATTATTATATATTAAATCGTATATTCATAAACATTCTATACAGTTAGACGAGGTTTATGGAACTATTTAACTTTATAAAGTGTTTATAAATTATAACTTAAATGTACATATATATATGTTAAATGTACCTGAACAAATTGTTGATATGGACCCACAAATTGTATCTCAACTGATATTGGAATTATTGTACCATTACCATACATCAATATATATTGAATGATATACATATATTACAATATATGACACTGTATTATAAATAATTTTAATGAAGTAACATATCTGATAATATTTTTTATAGCGCCATACATAGTTTTACATTATTCAAATTAAACCATATATGGAATTGTATTCAAAATGTTGATGTGGTACCAAATTTGACCATATATTGTTTAAATTGTGCCATATATGACAATATATTGTTTAAATGATACCATATATGTCTATATATTCTAATTGTTTAAATGACACCATATATCAATATATATGGGACTATATATGGTAGCATATATTATCATATCTACATCTGTATTAAAAATGTCGTTCATCAGGTACCATATATGAGCATATATTGTTGAAATGGCACCATATATGACAATATATGGTTTAAATGGCACCATATATGATAATATATAGCTTAAATAACACCATATATAAATATATATCGCACTATATATAGTACCATATATTATCATATCTGGAATTGAATTAAAGATTTGGTTTATGAGGTACCATATATGACCATATATTGTTTAAATGGCACCATATATGATAATATCTAGTTTAACTGTCACCATATATAATTATATATTGTTTAAATGATACCATATATAATTATATATTGCTAAAATGCCACCATATATATTAAGATATAGTTCTATATATAACTATATATGCAATAAGATCAACCATGTTATGTAATATATAATTATATATGCCATATCTAATGTTATGAAGGCCGATATCTAATTAGATGAATTTATATATGGCATAATATAAGGAAGATTTTTCGGAAAAAACCTCATATATAATTATATATGGATATACATAACCACATGTCTAATTATATATTGTAATATATGCCACATATGATTATATATAATTTTTTTTACTCGGGTGCATAACATCAATTTCTTCTGCTTTCTTTGTTACAACCCTACAAACAAAACTCATACTATCACTCACCGCAAAGTAGGGTATAAAGAATATGTAATTATTTCAATGAAACATAAATGACATTCTCTATAGATTGCTTAGATTTTGTTTGATTTTTTTTTTACATGATTATATCTGTGGTGTAGTTGATAAGTTGTGGTATCATTTAAATTTTCACATATTTAGGTTTTTGTGGCGTTGAATAAATTTTAAACTGTATAAATACATACGTATGATCGTTTTTTGTTTCGTTAATTATACGCCCCTAAATGTTAAACTTTTGTTTTCATTTGTTTAATTAATTTGTTTAATTAATTTGTTCACAAATTGTTAGACTACCTTAAACAAAAAAAAATTAAATTTACATGTTTTTGTGTCATTTTAATATGGGGTTTTGAGAAAGCTTCGCAGATTATTTTATTAGCATTAATCTCATTTAAATATTTTACTCATAAACCAAAAAAATTAGGTTTTGAATAAAAAAAACAAAAACATAATAAAAACTAAAAATTGCACGCATAACTGAAAATAGAACAGTTTTGATTTATTTTAAATTTTTTCAAAATGAATGTAAATATATTTGTATTTTTTCATTGTTTATAGATCAATGAACCGCAACAATTTATGGCAAAATATTAACAAATTGGTTGCATACCCAGTGTAGAAAATCATTACCAGATATGTGGTTATGTAACTACATACTTGGTAATGGTAACTAGTTACTTTTGTTATTACATTTCTTATTACCTTTATATGGCGATGTCGCGAAAAATAATGAGTTATGGTTACACACCTGCATACGAAAACTCAAAAAATATATCGTTACCTATGTGCTTACCAGTACTGATAAAAATAATGAGTCTAAAAATAGATTTTCAAAAAAATAAATTATATAAAAAAATATTTTTTATTGTATTTTTTTTTTAAATAAAATTTGCTGGTGCGGGAATTGAACCTGGGTCTACAGATTGCCAGTCAATAGCTCTACCATCTGAGCTATATCGACATGTAATATTTAATAGATAAAAACATAATTGACCTGCTGCACACAAGTAAGCTTACTCGCCAACATACAAAAAATCAAAAAATATGTGGTTACATACATATATCCTTACCAGTGTATAAAAAATATTGAGTCTAAAAATAGATTTCAAAAAATTTTCAAAATAATCTAGAAAATTATTTTCTATTTGAAATAATGATAAAAATATGTCATTATCAGTAACTCATTATTATATGTTTTAAAATAATGCAGAAGGTAAGTGGGTGTCATTACTGGTAGTCCAAAAAATAATGATATGTCATTACCGTTTCTACACTGGGTATTTACGATATAAAAATACAGAGAAAAAACAGTAGGCACCTACAATGGGAATTTGTAAAAGCAATCACATTTTCTTTAGAATTGAAATTTTATTCCCAACAATTTTTTTGTTTGAAATATTTGTAACTCGTTTTAAATTGTTAAAGGTATTCATTTAAAGTATATACGCCTCGTATACTGTGTATATGTTGTAAGTTTACTCAATTAATGTTAAAACTAGTTTACGAGCCCTCGTAAATATACGCTTACATTTTCATGTGGAAACTTTTTCGAATTTATACACAGATTTGAATATTGTCAAAAATAAAATTATTTTGTATTGTTTTGTTTGTTGTTTTTTATTTTCTGTTTTATTTGTTTTTAAATGCTACAAATTCTGTGTTTCATTTATGAAAATATCAAAAAAGTGGCTAAATGCAAAATTGAAATGTGAATAGTTTTAAAAGGTGCGTTCATTCAAATAAACAGATAAAGTTACAAATATACGCGATTACAAAAATATACGGTTTACGAGGGCATAAATGCAATTATAGGAATACCACTGTTATCTTTCATATAAAAATTGGTTAAAAATAAAAATTCAAAGTTACAAAAAAAAGGAAATTTTTTTTTGGATTTACAAATTTCTTTGTTGGTGCTTTTTTAAAAAGTTTTTTTTTGTGTTTACAAATTTGGTATGAGAAAGGTGTTTAAAAATTTAATTAGAATTTTGTAAATTCTTTCTGTGTATGTATATGATATACATACGTTTGAAAAAAATAATAATAAAAAAAAAACATTTAAATTATAGAAACGGAAATTATGTGAAAATATTGGTAGCGTTTACTTCCCGTAATTAGGGTTTCTGGCTGGATCGGTTAAATCGTGGCTTTGTACATACCAAAATCTTGCTTTAATGGGTATACATAATTATATAAACCAAAATCTTGTTTTAAATCGTGGCAGCCCGCAGGTGTAGGTCACGCACATCTTACCACTGAATTTTTTTTGACAAAAGCTTGTTTAAATACAAATTATAACGGTATTTTTTGCTGTATCGCAATTATATCAATATAGCTGTGCAAGAAACTTCAACTTAAACTTAATAAATACGAAATATTGTAAAAAAAATCATTTATAAATCAGTAGTGGCATCATAGATTACTCTTCTTCTTCTTCTGTCAACAAACACATTTTGTCACACACATTCAAATATTTTTTGTATAGGTATAGGACGTATGTCCAACACATTCTCATGAGATACGTGCACTGACAGCGAATGTCAAAGAGTAAGATATCTATGTAATCTATGAGTGACATATTAAACTGATGGACCACAAAAATGAGTCCAAAAAGAACAAGAAGAAAGACATCTGACCGAACAGATACCGTTATACACCGAATGAGCCTAAATAATCATTTTAAAAGTAAGAAGAGATCTCGAACAATACCACCAAGTTAGCACTAGTGTGGCAGTAGACCAGAACTTTGGACAGTAGAGCAGAAAAAAAACCCATACTGCCACAAAAATGACAGCTAAACGGTTGGAGTGGGCCAAAATGCACAGCAATTGGGCTCTCGACCAAGAAACATTATATGGTCTGATGACAGCAAGTTTAACTTGCACTATGCCAAAAATCTTCCGTCCATGCGACGTTTTCCAGGAGAAAGATTTAAGGACCCATGTGTAATTAGAACGGGCAAGCATCCTCAGAGTCAAATGCTCTGGGTATGTTTTTCTTATTATGTAAGAAGTCCTTTATTGTTTGTGGATGGAATTATGAATGGAGAAAAATATGACGAAGTCATAACGGGACTTGTCGTGCCTATTGTGGATTAGCAATACGGGCAAAATAGGAAAGTTTTGATTAGAAATATGTAGTATCATGTTTATACAGGACCTCGGTTTTCATCACATGGATTGGTGTGGAAACGTCACGGATTTAAATCCTATCGAACATTTATGGCACGTGATGAAACCTAAAGCGGCTCAGCATAAGCCACAGAGTAAACTGGAGCTAAAAAGAATTTTGGAAAATGTCTGGGAAAATGAGATTTCAAACTGTGAATTGCAAACACTGGTTGAGTCAAGTCAAGCCTTCCCGAATCGAAGCTGTTATAGCCTCCAGAGGGGGTCGACATCTTATTAAACTTAAGATTATAATAATAGTTTAGCTACACTAATAGAAAAAAGTCCGTAAAAAATTTAGTTAAAACTATTTAAAATTAGTTAGAAATGATGCTGCAGAAAAAAACTGCTAAATAAGCAGATTATTTTTGCTATATATTAATAATATAGGAACAGCAAAAATAACCCAGCAGAAATTCGGAAGCGGTAAAAATGATTAGTGCTTCTTTTCTGCTTCGTTTACTGCTTCTTAGGATTTATAGCTTGCAGTAGTGTGTTAAAAAAGGCAATAGAGTTTTGTTTACCACACTTTATCGCTCTAACAAAGCACGAAAGAATGACAATGATAACCGAATTTACTAGCTAAAAGCTGTGATTTCATGCCATCGGATACAAGTGCTTTCACGCGAGCTATCTCGAACAAAAATCATGCTTTATATCAGCAATAATGCAAGCGCTACACTATTTTCTTTCCCTGACGAACCTGCTTCCAAGCAAGCAGTATTTTTTGCAGGGAAAACTGTTAAATATACAGAATTTTAGTTATAATTGAGCTAAATTTTTGTAAATGGAGAATAGCAAATTAACCTGCTAAAATCAGCAAAAAATCATAAAAAAATCATAAAAAATTTAAAATTTAATAAGTTTTTTTTCGATTTTTTTTTTAAATGCAAATAAAAATCGAGCCTTTGGAAAACAACAGTTTACAATTTTTTAGCAAATATTTCTGCTGATTTTAGAGGAATAGACTGCTATTTGCATTCAACTAAATTAAGCTTAAAAACAGCAAAAATTTTGTAGATTTAACAGTTTATTTTTGCTATTTTTAGTCTACAAATATTTAGCAAAATTTTCTGTAGATTTTCAAGTAGAATTTGCTATTTTCAATTAACTAAAAGTTAGCCTAAATATTACTAAAATTCTGTAGTTTTAACATTTTTAATTTTGCTGTTCTCATTTTACTAGTATTTAGTAAACAAATCTGCTAATTTTAGCAGTTTTTTCTGCAGCATCATTTTTTCTGCAGCAACTTTTTCTGCTATTTTTACAGATTTATTTCTATGAGTGTAATATTCAAGTAAACAACCAGCAATTTTTTATATTGTTTAATATTGAAATTATTTTGAAAACCGGGATAAATATATTAAAATAAAAATTATCCTTGTATGTATTTCATATGGAAAAAAAGAAAAATACACTTTCGAAATCAATGAAATTTTGTTAAAAACCGTATTTTTATTTTATTTGTAAAATCCATGTTCAGAAAATGTTGCATGCATTGCATTAAGCCGAGAAATTAAAAAAAAAACTCCGAAAAATGAAGTGGTAAGATGTGTGTGACCGCAGGTGTATGATCTCAAATCTGACAAAGAACATTAATTTACCAATTACAAGATCAACTATATGTATGTATCATTAGGGTGGCAGGTATTTTACAAAATGTTAAAATTCGAAATGTGCACACTCCTATTTTTTACAGTTGACCTAAAAAGCATATGGTGAAAATTTGAGCCAAATTGGACAATTTTAAACCGCGGCACACAGAGGTCAATATTCAAATTTCGGGAAATTTCACTTTTTTTACAAAAAATTAATTCTAAAAGTCATATTTGCCCGAATAATTTAATGAAAATTTGTAATTGAGTTCTTTTATGTACACTTGTATGATAATTTTTGTGCAAAATAATTAACCCTCGTATTGCCCAAGGGTCAAAAATGACCCAATTTATTCAATTTCGACAAATACAAAAAGGCCTAATTTAAATAATTTTTTTTCTCAGAATTGGACAATGAGTATTACTAAATATAGACAATATATCTACGGTCATAAATTGATACCACATAAGACTGATTTTAAATTTTCATATAACTAAATTATGTGTAATTAATAAGTTTCTTCGGGTACTTAATACAAACTGAAGGAAATGGGAATTAAGTGGTATGCCTTTACGATTTTCGACACTTTGAAATTTTTTTTAAACGTTAACCCTTAATATGACCATTTAGACCATGTTAAATTGCATTCAAGTTTGTTTTAAAAACGTAAATATGATACATCATTTAATTTTATTGAGTCTTAGTATGAATAATTTAAACGAAATTAAGTAACATTATAAAAGTAAATACTTAAAAATTTCGAGTATTAATTTAATAACATTATTGTATTCAGTACGTATTTAACGATTAAAACGAAATGTTGGTTTAGAAAATTGTGAGTATTTTCACTTTACCTTGTATTTTTGTAAGAGAAGAAAAGAAAAAAAAATATACTTAAAACTAACTTAAAGATACTTTAAAACCAACTAATTGTAAAGAAATATACAAACATTGTTAAGGACTAGCCTCTGTGTGTACCGGGAGTAATGCTGACAAAGAAACTATGAATCAGCGACGATTCCGATTCAGTAATTGAATTACTACGCTCATGTAGTAAACCAAAAGGAGATAGGTAATTCGTATTAGACCAACTTATATCTCGTTGTCCAAATACAATTTCTCTTAAAATCTCGTTATTGTGAAAGTTTAATTTATCCAAAAACCGTCTCATAAGATTTAAAGTATATTCATTCATTATAAATATAACGATTTCAAAAACGTTTGTTATAGCCCTCAAAATGACAGAATTTCAAATTGTTTCAATATCGGAGGAGAAATTGAGAACCAAATAGGAAATGCATAAGCCAAGACCGGCCTGTCACCGACATTATAAATTAGCAACTTTATTGCTACTGGTAAATATCTACTCAAAAATAATTTGTTAAATGAACCTTTAATCCTATTTGCCCTTTTCAGCACATTTCTCGCATGTTCATTAAATTTTACTAATTTATTAAAATTGACACCCAAATATTTAAAACTATCTCAAAAAGGAATTTCCTATCATTCAGGAAAAGTTTTAAGCGTTTACTCTCAGGAATAACAAATCTTCTACATTTCCCTGATGCATTTCTTAGACATATCGCCTCACTTTTAGAAGAGTTAATTCTTTTTTCCCAATCGTTATAAAAATTATTCACCACAGAAAGATGTAAAGAAACTTTTCTAAAGCCTTTTGCGGAGATTCGTCGCTAGAATATAATAAGGAATCATCAGCATATAAAATTCCCGTCGATTCCCCAACTATATGAGGGAAGTCGTTAATAAATATGTTATATAGATGAGGAGCTAATATTGAGTCCTGAGGGACGCCACAATTCACCACTCCAGAATCAGAGATCATATTATCCATTTGAACACAAATTCGCCTATTTTCAAAATAATTTTTGAGAATTTTAATAATAGAAGGGTCAAATCCCAAATTTATAATTTTAAATGAAATATCATCATGATAAGCATGATCAAATGCTTTTTCTATATCTAGTGAGACAGCAACGTTTTCTTTGTCTGGGATTACGGATAATATAATCTTCAAATTTAAGTAGAGCATGTGTTGTAGAATGACCATTCTTGAACCCAAACAGATAGTTTGAAATATAACTATTGTTCATATTCAAATCCATTTTATCACGAATTACTTTTTCAAATAATTTGCCCAAATTCGACAATAATGAAATTTAAACATTTATTTTAAAATTTATTGTTAATTTTTTCTTTTTTATAAAATTTGCTTGTCCCATAAATCGAACCGTGGACTCCAGATTGGCAATGTCTTCTTTCGATTCATACCGAGTTTGCTGATGAACTGCACTATAAGAGTTGTTATATATGGGGTCTCATCCAATGAGTTTGAGTTCAATGGAGGTGTACCGCAAGGTTCCTTCTCCTTTGCTTATCTTTCTTTTTGAAGCTTCCAATCCTGTCTACTATTTTTTCGCAGATGGCAGTAACAATTGTCACTGTTATTTATTCTATCATAAGCCTTGTAGAGGTTGGGGGTTAAATGCAGACTATGAATTTCATACCCGATCGGGACCTGATGAAAATTTCTAAGTGGGTCGTGTAAACAGGGTTTATTTTAATGCTCGTTAGACTCCATGTTGTTGGTTGGCCTATAGGGGCGTGAGGTGGTCATCAGCGTCATCTGTTCACATGGGTGTTAAAGAGACGACCTAAATTGTCAGATTAAGGGTTACTCTTTAAAAAAATTACCAAAGTGTCGAAATTCATAAATGGATACCACTTAATTGTCATTTTCTTCAGTTTGTATTAAGTACCCGAAGAGAATATGCATTTAAAACTAACAATTCGTTGTCGTTCAATAAATCTGTGATTCAGAGTTGAATAGAACCAGCTGCGATACTTATTAAAGTTCAAAGCAAAAATAGTAATAACAGAGGATAAAAATAGCATTGTTAAAAATTTCGTTGATGTTAGTCTAATTCAGTTGCTAATAGAGTTTGCTGTTCGGTTTTATTCGAAACCGAAACCGCGGTTTTTTTAGCCTCAAAACCCAAACCGAAAACCGACAAAAATAAGTCGGTTTTCGGTTTCGGTTTTAAAATTTTTCTTAAATACGTTAACAAATTAAAATAATTTAATAAATTGCAAAGATTCATAAAAGACCTTCTTATGCAGCCTCCGAATAATGGGAATTATTGGAAAGTTTATAATTTTCTGGGCCATTATGAGTTATTTATTATTAATTTTTATGCACTCATAAATACGAGTCCAATATGTTTCATTTATAAATCTAAAATTTGAGCACTCTAAAAATTTTTTAATGAACTCATAAATACGAGTCTAACATGCCAAAATTTGAGTCTTCTACGAGTAAAAATTTCAGAGCGCTCAGTAAAATGTCGGCTGGGATATTATTGAATCTTGAATTTCAAAACGGGCTCAGCTCCTATTTGACAAAATTTTGTATTTAATTGTAATTAAAATTTTCTCCATTAAACATTACTTTAAAGAATTTATTTTTGTTATTACGGATAACATAAGCTGAGGCTTATAATTTTAGAAAAAAAATTGCACCAAAAAATCAAGTGGTTTAAGAGATATTTAGTTTCACATATTCGGTTCAGATTTTAACCCTGTATTTTTCAAAAAGTCCTTTTTCGTAGTCTGCGAAATTTATAAATTTTATCTTTATATTGTTTTAAATAAATTGCTAAAATTTAAATTTATACTCTTGAAAATACAGATTTAATTGCGGACAAAAGAATAAATATTTGAGTGAGAAATTCAATTAACTTTTAAGTAATAAGTATATTGTGCGTTTTAAACTATTTACTTTTTATACTTATTTAATTATTTTAAAAAAATTCTATTATTAGCACAAGAAAACCGAAAATTAACCGAAACCGCGGTTTTTATAATTTTGAAAAACCGAAACCGCGGTTTTCAGATTTTTCGGTTTTTAGCAAACTCTAGTTGCTAACATGTGTTTATTTGTTTAAATTCAATATAAATATATCATCATCAAATATTAACCCATAAAGGCATAGGATACAGAGGATGGGTCTGTAGCGGGACCCGAAAATATGTATTCTATCCGCTGGCCTTACCGAATTTTTTCACTTTTTCTTCTCTAGTTTCCCAGCAAAAACTTGATAATGACTGGTCATTACTACATGCATTACTTATATCTCATATCTCCTTACCCTTTGAATTACTTTTAAACTGAATGTAATGAGTTACCGATAATTTTACCCCACACATTACTATTTCACAATAGCTGAAATAAATAATATACGTTCTAAATCACTAAAAACCATAACTATGGCGTAGCCTAGTGGTTGATGTTTTTGCCTGACAGACATAAAGTTTGCTGATCAATTCGTGTCTGCTTCCATTGTTTTTTTTTTTGTAATTTATATTAAACATCTATTTATAGAAATATTGATGTTCATTAAGCAGTATTTAATAACAAGTTTGTGAAAAATAGACATATAACAGCTGCCACAGTAAATGTGTACGACGTTAAAGCATTAAAAATCATAGTTATGTCGTAGTGTAATGGTTAGAGTGTTTGCCTGACAACCGTGAGGTACGCTGATCAATTCGTGTCAGCTCCTATTGGTTTTTAAATTTTTATACTTTTTTAAATTTATATTCAATATCTATTTATAGAACAGTTGATAAATTACTTACAGGTAACATCAGTGTAATGACTTTCCTCCAATGACATCACCATGTTAAAATAAGTAGTTCAGTAATTAAAAGGTAACTAGTGAACACTTAAGATTTCAATACCTAAAACTCATTACATGGTAATGAAAGCTTTGGCTGGGTTACTTATATGATCTCAAATCTCACAATTCATTTACCAATTAAAATCTCAACTATACATACCTTCATACAACTCATTATTTTTGTCAATAATGGGAACCATATAGGAAACGACATATTTTCTTGAGTAACTAGTTACCATTACCTGATATGTAGTTACATAATCACATATTTGGTAATGGTTTTCTACACTGCGACTTTATCACATTTTATATAAATATGACCGAAGTAATTACATTTATGCCCGATTACTGAATTTCCAGTTAGCTGCTAACTGGGACTTTAACTGAGACATTTGTTGTTAATTTCCCTATAAAATTTCAATTTAACTGTCGGCTACATATATTTTACTGGACGTTCACTAATCGGGCCTTAAATGATCAAATTAAGTACTCATAATCCAATATTTAATGTCAATGAACAAACGAAAAATACACAAGTAAGTATAAATAAAATGAATAAGAACTACATGCGTTAATAGTTGAGTTCCCGTACTTTTTGGCTAAAATTCGGTAAAATGTCACAAAATGACAAAATTTTCTAAAGTAGGTATGCGAACGCAAAAAAAAAACAACTTTTCTAGCCTAAAAAATTAACTCAAAAGAAACACGAAAATGCCAAGAATATTTAAGTTTGAAAAATTCCATAACTACCCAGGCAAATGTTCTGTTCCAAAGAATCGGTGAAGAATAGCTACTTTTCCTTTGCAACCCATTCGACTGCCAATTCTAATACCGATGAATTTTGTTTGAAATTATCCCAAAATCAACCGCTTCTATAGATACAAAATGGAAAAGGTATAGCTACAATATAGAATCAGTTCTGGAACTAGTTCTAGAACTGATTCTCCGTCAGTCATACCTTATATATAAGATCCGCGGAACTGGTTCCGGTACCAGTGCCATGGAATCGGTTACAGTGGGACTAGTTGCAGAATTGTAAAAAAATTTTCTGGGTACACATATTTATTTGCATTATATAATTAATAATATCGTATTAATAAGACCCAGTCAGAAATCGCCAGTGGTACAAAAAATCAAGCACTGGCATACCACTGGGTAACCACGGTATTAAAAATAAATGACTGGCAGAACACTCATTTGGGACGCTTTGCCAGCGTTTGCGAAAAGCGTTTTACCAATATTTGTTTTACAAAAATTTCGGTGGTTTATAAAAAAAAACACTGGCAAAGAATTGGCTTAGAGTGCTATGCCAAAGTTTGCAACCAGTGGTTATCCAGTGCTACCTAGCCAATGCTACCAGGCGTACAAAAATCAATTGACTGGAAAATGATTTTATAAAAATGCTGACGCTTCGTTAAAAAATGTGTGTACATAGTCGGAAGGTTCCGAGTTCAAATCCGGTTGCAAGCAAAAAATTATTTTTGGATTTTTTTTAATTTAAAATTTTTTTTGTTTTATAAAATCAATTTTTTTGTTTGTGGGAAAACTCCTTCAAGACCAACTTTTTTTTGCCCTCCCAACACTGGCATACTAGTTACAAAAAATTGTTTGCCAGTACTAGCATTTTGGCACAGCCAGTAGTTGTCCAGCTATTATCACTCATTTATATGTTTAGCCATTAAATATTATATGTCTCGTTAGCTCAGTGGGTAGAGCAATCGTCTGCCAATCTGACGGCCTGGGTTCAAATCACGGCAGGACCAAAACAAATACATATGAACTTTTTTTAAATTTTATTTTGGAAAATATATTTCCAGACCACCTATTTATTGGTTTTGCCAGCGTTTTGCCAACGTTTAAAAATTTTGTTCCTCCAGTGCTTTTCCGGCGCTTTTTGAACAGCCGGTCCTTTTGTCTAATGATGTTATCATTTTGGGAATGGGAAATCACTTTTTGCCAGTACTTGTACCACCTGTTAAAGTGCTTTGCCACCGCTTTCCCGTTTGTAATTTTCTGACTGGAGATGTTTGTTTTTAGTATTTGCTTACAAAATCAAATTTTCAATTTATTTCCACAACTGTGATGGGATTTCAACCTAAGAAAGAGCCTGTTTAAATTTCGGTGAAAACAAAAACAGAATTCCACTTGCAATGAGTGTCCTTATTTACTTAACTACTTACTTGTATTAACCGTGGTAATCTACGGGAATACACCTAATTTTACACGTATTGCACACACAAATAGAAAATAATCACAGGAAATTACGTCTTTCTTTATACATATTAAATATTCATTATATTAATAATGACGCAAATTTTCATCCTGTAACAATCTTATCCATGGCAATGACAAAAATTTTTAACACATACACATTTCATTGTCAAAAACAATCAAAGTCACCATCGATAAAACCTATAGGTTTTCAGAGAGAAAGGGACGAAGTTATACAAACTTCAAGCCAGATATTGTAATAACAAACATTTGGACATTGAAAAAAAAAACCAAAATAATATATTGTGTGTGTGAACTTTAAATACGTCAAACATTAGGGAAACTCTTAATTTTCAAATTTCGTATTTTGAAAAGAAGCAAACCGAAGATGAATTCCTTAATGTTGAAAGTGATGGTCGTCCAAACAAGTCGATTGATCGATATTGTTTTCTGATATCTTTCTACCACTATTGTATCGTTTCGAACATAATTTCGGAGATGATAATTAAACAGCTGATTTACACTGCTGCCAATTTTCCTAAAAAATTGCTAAATCAAACTAAAGGATCACTAGAAAATAGCCGCTAATAGCTAAACCATGTTTTATCCCACTAAATGCGTTGAAATATCGCTTGATTTGACGAGAAAATAGCTAAATTGGCAACAGTGTTCGCTTGTGATGAATTTTGCAAAAAAGGTGTGCGAATAAAAATGTTGAATTATATGATTTTCTAAATATTTCTTTATATGTAATTATAGTTTTAATGATTAAGAGTGGAAATAAAACAAAAATAAAAAGTTTTCTTTTCGAAATCACTTTTTTAAGGCCGAACCGAAGCCGAAGTCGAACATCGGCCAAAATGTGTTTGAATAAAAATACAATTTGAATAAAAATACAATTTCATGCAACTTTTTCAAATTCAAAAATGCGGAAACCAATTTCTAAATATTGCAATTAATTGCAAAAACACAAAAAAGTTGCATTTTTCGCTCTTTAAGTTAAAATTAAGTTAAATATGTTCATATTTATAAGTTACTATACAAAATTAAAGAGCTAAATGTTGCAAAATATTGATTTATAGAAAAGTTCGGTATTCGGCCAAAATTTTGCCGAACACCGAACTTGGCCGAACACCACTTTTTGGCCGAACTCCGAAGCCGAATTCTCGGTCGGACACTACAAACGATTGCCATTTCGCTATCGTGCTTTCCCAATCGCTTTGTCGATATAGTTTGGATGATTTTGTGCTTATGGAAAACAAATTAGCTGTCAACATGACAATTTTGAAAAAACGCCATCGTCAAAATAAAACCGTCCTATACAATTCGGGTACAAAATATTAAGAAGTTTGAATTAACAGTGAAATAATTTTCAATTCAGACACATATCACTATTTAACGTCTGTCGTACATATACGCAAATAATTGCTAGCCACAAAATTGGAAAAGCAGATCTACCCAAAAATTTGCAAACATTTGCCAGTTTTTTAGTTAGAAACATATACCAAGTTGGGAGGGTAACCGAAACGATACGGTTATCGGTAAGGGTTTTAGATTATTTCGGTAACGGTATTTTAAGGGTAACGCTATTTCACTTATTTCGGTATCGGTATTTTAAGGATAACGGTTTTTTGATTATTTCGGCAATGGTATTGTATGGTTAACGGTACTTCACTTATTTCGGTAACGGTATTTTAAGGATAACGGTAGTCAATTATTTCGATGCATCCCACAATTTTTTTTTACAAAAAACAAACGAGATTAAAAACAGAACCAATTTACCATCTTAGCGTACAAAAAATACTAAATAACCACGTGCAATTACCAAAAACAGAAAATTAAAAATAACGGTATCGGTATTTTAGGGGTAACGGTATTTCATTTATATCGGTAACGGTATTTAAAGGGTAACGGTAGTCAGTTGAAAGGGTTTTGAATCGATAAGGGTATTTTAACGGTATTACCTGCCAACTAGGGTTTATGTAATCCCGCCCTTTTTTCAATCCCGCAATCCCGGGAATTTCATGCGGGATTTCCCGGGATTTTATGTATTCTTTTATAGAAGTTCTAGCTAGTATATATTGCAATTTCGGAAGCTTTATTTAAATTTAAAGCATTGATTTTTTTGAAATCAATTTAAATAAAAATATTTAAAATAAAAAATACGATTTAAAATTTAATAAACTGAATTAGTACAATAGAAAAAAAAATATTATTTAGGCCAAATTGTTTTTGAATGTCGGCTGAATTTGGTTTAGTTACCAATAAAAATACTCGTACTTCGGGGAAAAAAATGGTTTCTTTAAAACGATGAATTTTGTTCAAGTAAAGCAATATATAGAACATTTCAACATCATTATTTCAGTTCCAAATACATCCAAAAAGCATGTGCATTAAAATTTAAAAAATTAGTAATATTTTCATATTTTCAGCTGATATAAATAATTTGAGTGTTTTTTACTTCAAATAATTTCATTTAAATTTCAATTGCCTCTCCTTTATTTTAATTGTATTTTTTAAAAATTATTTATTTTTCAAATAATGCATCAGATGCTTTTTCAAATTATTTTGGATTTTTTATATGTTAATTTAAAATGCAACTATAATTAATAATTAATTAAATAACCCAGCAAAGAAAAATTATCATTAATGACTTAGAAATTAGCTCCAAAAACAAACATTTTTCCACTTTTTCCTATGAGCCATTTAAGAACCTTATTTATGAGCGCTCCGAAATTGCTGGCTGGGAATTTATTTTTAAAAATTTCTAATCAAAAAATACCAATTAAAGTTAAAAGATTATTTAATAATATTTTATTTTCTATTTTTATAAAAAGATTTAAGCCAATTTGCCTAAAAATTTGTGTGAAAAATACTCCCTTTTAACAAGGTTGGTTACCGAAACGAATAACGGTAAGAGTAACGGTAACGGTATCCGATTTCGTTTGTTTAGGTAACGGTAAAGGTAACGGTATTTAAGACTGTATACCGTGGTATACCGTTATCGAAACAGCAATACCGGTACGTACCGGTATTAAAAATTATGTTAAAAACATATAAAAACAAGTAAAAACATGGCATATTTTTAATTTTAAGTACTGAAAATACATATTTTAAGCTATAAATTCAATACTGATAGTTTTAATAAGTAAAATTATTATCTATAAATTTTTTGTAAAAAAAAACATTCAAGATTATAAAATAAAAAATAAAAAAATTGTAATTTTTATATAAAATAATAAATACCGGTAAAATACCGGTAACTACCCATAAAAATAACGGTATCGGTAACGATAACGGTATTTAGAAAATTTTTTAGAGGTATCGATAACGGGAACGGTATTCAATTTGAAACGGTATTTTAGCGATAACGGTATTATAACGATAACGGTAACCAACCTTGCCTTTTAAACTTTTTTATAAAAATAATTCTAGACGAATTCTTCTGAAAATCTCCATAGAAACAAAATATATAGAAATAGAAATTTTTGGATTCCATACTTAAGAAATGTTTAAGCAAAAAAAAAACGATCTTAGTTCTGACTATAAAACTGTCCGACACAAGTTTGCACCCATGAACAATTCGAATATGTCCTAAAAGAAGGGATGAAAATAAAATACCCGTGTCTTTCACTTTGTCTATATTAATTCGTTTAACCATTTAATACGCGAATTAATATTCAGTTATTTCTAAGAGTTTTTTAAAATTAAGACGGCCTTCCATATAAATATATTACCTCAATATTAATTCGCGATTTAAACTGTTAGACGAATTGATCTTGAAAAAGTGGAAGACATGGATATTTTATATTTAGCCCTGCTTTCAGAATATATTAAGTAGATTTTCTCATAGGTACAACCAAAAAATTAACTTTGTCGGACGGTGTTGTAATAGAAATCGAGTTTTTCCAATACAATATATGTCGGATTTATTTATTTTCGAATGAGCGGGAATTCCCGGGATCCCGGGAAATTCAGAAAAAAATCCCGCTGTCCTGGGAAATGAAAAAGTCCGGGAAAAGAAAAACCCTACTGCCAACCCTGATACCAAGTTTTTTTTACATAATTTACAAAAAAACAAAAAGAAAAAGTGAAAATTAAATTGGAATTATTTTACCAATACTGCAAAAAGATTTCAAATATTTTAGTTTTCAAGATTCAAACAGGCAAACTTATTTGCCTTCACTTTTCCACAATTTTAGTAAATAAGTGACAACCTTTTTTGGAAACGTGTGAACTTGCACTATTTGTATGTAAATTTAGAAATGACGTAAGTTTTTTCAAGTATAACAGAAATTAATTTTCACTTTTCCTTACTCAAACTCAAATTCATGAAGCAAAGTCGCACGCACTTATCAAACCCACAAGCACTGATTTACCACATATGAAATTGACAGTTAATACAATTAAAATTTCTATGATGATATTTACTCACATGCAAAATTGTAGGCTGAGTTATATGATGACCATTAACAAAGGTCAAGGCGTCTGCGTGTAGAGGTGTCACCGTACATACACCCTCTACCAGTGATATTAAACAATGTCTCGGTTGTATGGATGGTCCAAATAACTGTAAACAATTTGTATTTGCTGAGCCAACCTGAAAAAAGGAAATATAAAAAATAAATATATTAATTTCCTTATACATAAAGGCAATTAAAATTTCAATTGAGATTTAAATTAGTTTATGGACTGTTTAAGCACAAAACCGGAGTGTACTAAAATAGAGATGGTATGATACAAAAAATTTGTAAGTGCGAAGAAGAAAGGAACAAACTCTATTCTGTCGCGCGGAGTACTCCAGCATAGTCATTAAAAAACTAAGTTGATTTATGACTGGTTTTATTAAATCAGACAGTTCATATACAAAAGTATAAAATTCTCGTCCCGTTGAATTTTTGTACCTTATGTAATGTCTCGGTTTGCGTGTTCCAATCATATTTTTGCAGAAAATTGAAGATTGGGGTAATGCCTATGAAATAATTGTATTGTCTATCATAAAAATGGTGAACCTTTTAGAAACAACAAATAAAATCTAATATGACAATAGCTGTATTTTCGCTCATGCCTATCAACGTTAAGGATTTATAGCAAATCTATGTTATTTTAAAATAGTTTTTATGGAATTTGAGTTTTTTTTAAGTTAACGGAAACGAACCGAAAAAACAGCCAGTGGTGTTAGATGTGACGATTTTACGTCATTTTTTTTAATCAAAACTTCACAAATGACGAAAGGTATGCAAAAAGGTGCGAAAAAAGCGTAAAGGTACGCAAAATACAATGGTAAATAAAACGACTTACTTACAATAGTTTTTCTTTTTTGTATCTTTTTACAGGAGCACAGTTCAAAGAATTCTGGGCTCGAAAAAAAGAAAACTCTTTTACAAAATTGTTAAAGATATTCCAAAAGCTTTGAATATCCAACGTTAATGTTGCAGCAGAAGACCTTATGAGTTCCCGCGAAAAATATTAATTCATTGTAATTTTATTCTTCTGTGTATTTTTTTAACCGCTTTAAAATAAAGGAGATTATTTGCTTTAATTTGTGTTTATTTTTATTCCTTTTCTGCTGTAGGACGAATTCATACAGTTAATAAAAAAATCATAAAATAAATAAGAAATTCTGCATGGAAAATTTTTTAAAACGTTATGTTCAATTTCATAATATGTATGAATAAATTCCTACTCAGAATGAAAAATGTTTGGGAAAAAATTATTATGTTCGTTTCATACCATTTATGAAAAAAATTATTATATGTATGAATTATTTTTTTCTGTGTATAAATAAAAGCGTTTAAAAAACCGCAAATTGTTCTTTTCGAATCGTATTTTTGGAATTCGCAATACTCGTCGGGTCTGAATGGAAAAACATGTTTGTGATTCAAAACAATAAACAAAAGTTGGAGCTAGGTTAATTTTTAATTCATACTACATTTATACTTGAGCAAAAGCCACCTAGTTTTTGCTTGTTTTTCTGTATGCGTTTTGACAAGTTAAAAACTACAAGAGACAAAAACCAGGTAGTTTTTGCTCAGTTATAAATGCGGTATTACACAGATTTACAGAATGAATTTTATAGATTTAAACTTTCATAGGCTTAGACAAGCTGATTATGAATCTGTTTTTCAAATGTCTCAATTACATCATATTTTTTAGAAAATCGCTATTAAAAATTCCGAAATACACAAATACTGTCTTATGTCTAGTTTTAAGAATCATGAACTTAGAAAGTCTATATAAATTATTTATGATGATTTTAATCGCAGAACACATGATGAGGTGTTTTATCTGTAATTAATCGTACTCATACAAATAAGTCCGTAAAAATAGCAGAAAAAGTTACTAAAAATTAGTTAAAAATGATGCTGCAGAAAAAACTGCTAATATTAACAGAATCAGTTTGCTAAATATTAATAAAATGAAAACAGCAAAAAAACTGTTAAATTTACAGAATTTTAGTAATATTTGAGCTAAATTGTTTTTAATTGCAAATAACAATTTAACCTGGTAAAATTAGCAAAAAAAATTGCTGAATAGTAGTTTAATAAAAATAGCAAAAAAAAAAACTGTTAAATTTACAGAATTTTAGTAATAGTTGAGCTAAATTTTTGTTAATTGCAAATAACAATTTAACTTGCTGAAATCAGCAAAAAAATTGCTAAATAATATTAGGTTGAAAATAGCAAAAAAAAATTGTTAAATCTACAAAATTTTTGCTAAATTTTTCTGAAATCAACAAAACTTTTGCAGATTACTAGTGGACTGGAAAAAGGTATAAAAGGAGCAAATGAAATGAAAATTAATAAATAAAAAATAAATGTGTATTTAAAAATATACTTGGGACCAGTTTATTAAATGTGTCAATTAATTGAAATTTTTTCAATTGGCATTGTTCAATGCCTAAATGCCCATTTATAATTGATGAAAGAAGTATATGGTTTCATGTTTTAATAAAAGAATATTTTAAGAAAAAAAATTAAAAATTCTCGTATTTCTTATATTTTTTTATATTACATACAATGCTTTTTCTTCAATTATGTGTACATTTCATTGCCATTGTTTTCATCAATGCAAATTGAAAAAAATTTCATTGGCATTGAATGTTGATGAAATTTGTTGGCATTGAAATTGAAATAAAGTAATGCCAATTATATTTCAACGCCAATGAAAATTTCCCAAGAATGATTTTTTGTGGTAATATTTATAGACAATAATATGTTAACCATAACAAAATGTATTTCAGAGACCCTTCTTTTGATTTTCATTGTTTGCTGATCGGATATGTACTTCCGAATTTATTTGTGTTTCCATTTTCACCTCTAAAGCTCCACCCACAGGAAAGAAGGTGTGGCCGATTAAAAATATCGTATTCTTTAAATAAGCTTAAAAAGTACAATATTGGGGGAAAAAATTAGGGTCATCCCCTAAACTCTACTTGCTCCCCGGAGATACTTTTAATCACAATTTTCATATTAAAATGGTTCGTCCAAAATAAACCTTGATCTTTAAAAATTAATGTATTAGGATAATTAGAAACTGTTCTCATAAATTTTAATAATTTAGATATTTTATGAGTACCCATGTGAAAATCGAAATATATATGAACACACATGATCGTACATTGACTTGTATATGATCATGCATGGGCATACATTGTCATATACGTACATGCATAGTTCAATGTATGACCATACATGATCTCATATATTTCCATATATCTTTGGATCCGAAATTTGAGGGTATATGACCGTACATGTTAATATATGACCATATATGCTCACATATGATTCATGTATGCTCATATATGATCATATATGGCCATATACCTCCATATACCCTAAAATTTCGGATCCAAAGGTATATGGAAATATATGAGATCATGTATGGTCATACATTGAACTATGCATGTACGTATATGACTATGTATGCCCATGCATGATCACATACGAGCCAATGTATGATCATGTATGCTCATATATATTTCGATTTTCACATGGGTAGGACAAATTTTCAACCATTTCAATTTAGTTTTATTTAAAAAACTTTTTGCATTATTTTTGGCGAGTTAAAAATATGCAGTAATTTTAATGAGTCATTTAACATTCTGTTTATAAGCGCTCCAAAATTGGTGGTTTAGTTTACAAAAAATTTATAAAATTAGAAAATCTTCTGTTAAAAATTAGTAACTAAAATTCAGCAAAATACTGTAAAGTTAGCTAATTTATTGTTAAAAATTAGTAACAAAATTCAGAAAAAAAATAGCAAAAAAATTTGTAAGTTAGTAATGTGGAGGTAGCAAAAAAATTAACTAAAACTTAAATTTTAACTAAAAATTTGTTCAAAATTTTATAAGTTGAAGTTTTACTAACTTTTCTACAAACTTTTTTCTATGAGTGTAGCATAAATAGCACCTTTTTACAGATGAAGCGAAAATTAACGTCCAGTTATTATATAATTCGAATTTATAAAAGCTGTGTTATTTTATATAATACGAATTTATAAAATCTTAAGAGCTTTAAGCAGCGTAGGTAAGCATTTAAAATGAATTTCGAATAAAAAAAATTTAACTAGCGTTTTTGTGATATTTAATTGATGACGATTTCTTGATGATTTTTCATAAAATTGTTGACGATTTTGACGATTTATTTTTACATTTTTGACGATTTTTGACCAAAAAAGTCTGACACCACTGAACACAGCTAATATCATATTAGAATTTGGACTTGAGGTAGAACAATATTCTAACTAAATATATGAAAATATAGAAAGTCCAAAAAAATAATTTTTGTATTTTTTAATGCAAAAATTAAAATAAGTTTTGAATGTATGAATATTACATAAATAAAATTAAATCCGAGTATATCTGCTCATATCTGGCTATAAAAGTCACAAAATTTTCCACATCATTTCAGATATGAACAGATCATATTTAATTAGATCGAAATATATCAGATCAGACATAATCTTTTTACACGGGAATTTAATCAAAACTCCATTGGCTGAATTCAAAGAAACTTCATGAGTTTATAAAACAATTCATTAACATCATATAGATAGATTCTATAAAGCGGTTTACTGTTCACTAAATACGAATGAAATTTTCCATGATGAAATTTATTAGCATAATGAAGAAAATTATTTCATTGAAAATTTTCTGTTTCAAAGAATTGGTTGTATAAAAGTTACTTTTCCTTTGCAACCCCTTCTACTGTCAATTTTAAAACCGATGATTTTTGTTTGAATTTTTCCCAAAACCAACCGCTTCTATAGCTCCAAAGTAGAACCGACTGCCCTAGAATCAGTTCTGGAACTAGTTCTGGAACTGATTCTTCGTCAGTTATACCTTCCATATTACATCCGTGGAACGGATTGCGAAGCCAGTTCCATGGAATCGGTTGCAGTGGGACCAGTTGCAGAATTGGTGTGGTTGGTAACCGATTGTAAAAAATTTTACTGGGATGTTTAAACAATGAATGAAGCTATTCATCACAAGTACAAAAATAACTTTTTACAACAAATTATTAACCTAAATTATCTAATTAAAAATTTGTTTAAAATAAAATTTGTTTCTCAACAAATATTTAATTGCATCAGTTGAATATTTAAATTGTTTCAATTCATCGTAGACAATTTTTAGTAATTTATACTGACATATGTATGCGTGATAGGTGCAAAATCAATTAAATTGATAACTTGAAATTTGTTTTTAATTTTTTATGTTTATATAGAGACAATCTTCGCACAATGAAATTTTTCAAGTAAACAATGAAAGAAAAATTTCATAAAATTTATGAAAAGTTTCATAATCTTTATTGTACTGGTTGTTAATGAATTTGTTTCATTGAATGTATAAATCCTTTTATAATATCAAGTTTTCTTTTCTAATTTTGTGAAAAAATTGAATTAGTTTAATGTAAAGTTTCATTGGATTAATGCTAACGAAATTTCATCGAATTGAAATTTGAATGAATAATATAATGTAGTGAATATAGTGTTGTAACGAAATATCGCAAAACTTCATATATTGATTTTTTCATTAATAAATATCATATAACTTCTTTTTCGTTTTAATAAATTCTTATTTAAAATTTTGTTACACTTACCTCAATTGGATCATTTCCTAATTTAATACGTCTACCACCATCACCGCTATGCGTTACTTCAACTAACATTGGTCCCTCGCGATCGGATGATATATTATTGGTCCCATTGGCAGCACCCAAAGGTTTTTTCTTACGTCTACGTGGTTGTGAATCAGCTGGACGTCTTCTCACATGAAACATGATTGAACCTGAAGGAAACAAAACAATAACAACAATTAATAACACACCACTTATGTTTGGAAAAAAAAATTAATATTTTATTAAAATTACTAGCTAAATTCATTTTTGTTAAAAAATTTCAAACTTATTTCACTGCGTTGTTTAGTAAATTTTCTAAGAGTAAAAGACTTTCTAACGAGAGATTTTTGAAACGACTAACAATTTAAAGTGCATTTGATTTTTTTTTATTTTTGTGAAAACAAAATTTGCCAAACAAAAATTGCAACTTTTTTTGTTTGAGAAGTTTGCTAGTTTTAATGGAAATGCACAAAAACAATGTGCTGTGGAAAAATATACATATATATTTTTGAATCACATCCAATTTACTTAAAGTTGAGATACAATACAAAACAGTCGGGGAATGATAAATAAGTACAGTTTGAATTTTGAGGAATATTAAATGTTTAATACGGAAGATATTTTTTTACAAAAATTAATCTGAAACATATACTACTGGCATCAGAGAATGGTTCTAAATGTGTTAAATAGACCTAATTCACAACAAATTTTATAAAATTTTCCCTAAAAGTAAAAAGTCGTCATGCATCTCTAACCACATGGCGAAATTTAAAATTTTATTTAAATTGTACAAAAATCATTTTGACTGTGCCCCATGTAAACTCATTTGAAGTTATTGCCTTGATGTTGATTGCAGATGTTAGGACTTAATTTTAAGAAATTTTAATTATTTATTTATTTAGGTCTACTGATTTATATCTTGCAGACTAATGTACAATATTTATTATTTTAAAAAAATAAAAAATATGGGTGCTTACACTAATTAAAAATCTGAAATAAATTTAGTTCGAATTTATCCCTATTTAAATTAAAATCCAATAATGATGAAAAACTATTATAAAGTTTTAAACATGTAGTAATTGGCTCATTATTGCCATAATTTGTCCTGTGAAAATCTTCATAAAAAAGACGTTCATGACGTAAATCACGTGGAGGGACATGTATTTTTACTACATCAGATAACTCTTTACATCTAATATGATTGGATAATATATTATATATAAAACATATTGCATATGAAGACCTACGATCTCTTAAAGATTGTAGGCCGAAATATTTCCGTCTAACAGAGCTGTAAATGAGTCATTCTTTTTTGATTTCAATTCATTACGAATTAGCTAAATTTTTTATTAATTCTTTTCACCAAGGAAAAGAAATGAATGAAATTTGAATCAATTCAAATGAATTTGGCGAAAATGAATTGCAATTCATTTCCAATTCAAATGAATTGGCAAAATGAATTGCAATTCATTTTCAATTCAAATGAATTGGCAAAATGAATTGCAATCCATTTTCAATTCAAATGAATTTGGCAAAATTAATTGCAATTCATTTCCAATTCATTTGAATTGAATTGATTTTGAATTAATTCAAATATATGGTAAACATGGTGTTTGGTGTTTGTTTCTTTATTTAATAATTTATGAAACTTTGTGACCCAAGACCACCCAACGACAAACGCCTTAGTAATATTTATTTTACAAAAGAGAATTATCTCTTAAAAATAATCAAGAAATTAGGAAAAATATGTATATATGTAAGTAGTTCAAAACATAACACAGTACAGCAGAATAACAAAAATTTGATGCATCGGGATTGCGACATATCACTTCTAATAGACTTTCGGCAGATCGCGAATATGGCCAAAGTTGCTAGAAACTTTAAAATTCCATTAAAAATTGTAAAAAAACGAAATTTCTTACGGCTTAAAACATTTTTTTTTTTTTTGTGGATGAAATACAAACAAATATGAGATTATTTAAACACAGAATGATTACACAGTACAACACTAAAAATGTATAGGGCATCCGACATATCAATGCTGTTAGATTTTAGAATGAATATCACGAATGTGAACACCAAATTTCAAAATTAACTCTACTTTTTGAAATATGAGCAAATTAAACTATTAGCAAAAATACAATTTTTTCTTTAAAATTTGTTATTTATTCATATACCTGTCTAAACCACGGATAATTTTTAATAGATATTAAAAGTATAGACTTTGGGCTTTTAGAACCATATAAACTTATTTTGATTATATAAAGGATGTAGCATATAATTGCAGTTAAAGTGAAAACTGCACTTATTTGCAAATCTAATAAAATCCCTTCATCGGATTTGCAAAATCTTTACACATAACACAAATTCATATTTCACTAAATTAATTTCATCAAAAGAATCACATCTTTTGCACCAATATTTGCAGAAAATACAATCTGAAATCCAAATTTTATATCTTTTTTATTTCAAATTAATTTTATATGAATTTACTATAGCTGTATTGATTACAAAATATATGTTTTACATTTCTGAATGGTTTTAACTGAATTTTATAATGTAGGATTTATCACTGACTGCTTTATTTTTAGGTATTAAAAAATTCAATTTAGTCAATATTAACTAAAAATTAAAAAAATTTATTTTCCTACAAAAACATTTTTGCAAATATGTATTACTTAAACTAAACATATTCGTGATCTGCAATGCTTACTCTAGATTTACTTACACTATCACTTCAATTGAAATGAATTGGAAATGAATTGCAAATTAATTTTCCTAATTCATTTGAATTAATTCAAAATCAATTCAATTCAAATGAATTATAGATGAATTGCAATTCATTCTTGCCAATTCATTTGAATTGAAAATGAATTGGCAAAATGAATTGCAATTCATTTTTGAAAAATTCATGTGAATTGATTCAAATTTCAGTCAATTCGTGATTTTTGTAAAAAGAATTAATTCAAAATTTTGCTAATTCAATGCATGAATGATTCGCGAATTAATTCAAAAATGAATGATTCATTTACAGCTCTGCCGTCTAATTTCATATAAAGGCATATTCTCAGGCCAGTTCAATTTTCGAAATACTAACTTAGTAAATAGCTCTTGAATTCTCTCAATTCTCTTAGAATGAGTAGCGGCATAAGGGTTCCAAATTAAGGAACAATATTCTAATACGGTTGTAATTTCTCAATAAAGGTATGTGAATGTGGTTTGTCGACATCATTGTGATTAATCTTTAAAGTCTAAAATATATATTTAAGTCTAAAGTCCTTTTATCACAATGTCGTGTTAGCTTCTAACAGGTATTTTAGCTGAAACATTTACTGTTACCTTAAAGTTTCATTAAAATTAAACTGTTGGTTCAATTTTAAGGAGACTGTGTTTCCTCGTCTATAGACCTGTAATTTATGAAGTTATTGGAGGATTTTGGAACAAATTTTGTACGAAAAATTTTAAACACTTTTTAAAGAGTTTATGCATTGGATGCTTAGTTGCCAAATCGATTAATTCCATTTTCAGAATTTTATAAAATTTTAATTTCAAAACACTTTATTGACTCTTAAGCGTATAATATTCAAATAAAATTTCTATGATAATAAATATTAAACATTATAAATGACCAAATTTATAATTTAACAGAAATTAAAAAAAAAGAATATATACATACATATACATATACCATTTTCTCATTGAAACTCATTAATTTTTCTTTATGGAGTTAATTGATTTGTCAACTGAAGCATTCGATTAACACTTTAATATTTAAATCAATAAATTGTTAAAAAAAAATATGTTGTGTTCTTTTACCGTATACCATTGACTGTTTTATAATAAATATCTACCAAAAAATATTCTGTGACAAAACTTTTTTTTTACAATAAAACTATGACAATATGCAGCATCATCAATTTTCAGTTTCATTTTCATTAGACTTTTTAAGTTTCAAAAACAAATACCACTACAAACCACATTCAACACATACGCATAAGCTGCATAGTAAATCTATAAAAATCGGAACAGTTTTACAGTAAACACTTAACTGTCCAATGTAAATTTTATTGTTACTTTATCTATAGGGGAAGTGGGATGACACACTTGATCCTAGAAAATATTTGATTCCCCCTACACTCAACCAAAAAAGTCTGTAATGGCTACTGAAAATGTTACTGTTATTACGGGAAATTTAACTGTTTTGAGCTTAGCGGTATTTTTTTTTTTACTAATTTTAGCAAAACATATTTTAGCAAAATTGTTGTAAACTGCAATTCAAAATCGATTTGCTAAAATCAGTTAAAAAATTTACTAAATATAAATAATTTTAGTATGTACCACGAAATTAGTGTAAATAATTAGTAGACGCTACTAAATTTCAGTCAATTGTTGTAAACTGCAATTTAAAATCAATCTGCTGAAATTAACAAAAACAAAAAGTGTACTAAAAAATAAACAAACTGTTAAGTCTAAAAAAAAATTAAAATCAAATTTAACAAAAAAAAATATTTTTTCCTTTGATTGTAAAAAATGTAAAATTACTTCATCGTACTTGAAATTTGGAGCAAAAATTGCAAACGGTTCCCCAGTTATTGCATTTTTATACATTGGAGATATAACAAATTTTTCTGAGTTTTATTTCCAAACTAAGAATATATCAGTAATAACAAATATAAACTAAACACGAATTATACAAAACAAAACTTCATAAGTATCCACTATTTGGTAAATTAGTATATTTTTTTGCTAAGTTTAGCACTCAGTTTTGAAAAAAATAGTAAAATGTTTTGCTAAAATCAGCAACGAAAATTAGTAAGAAAAATCTGTAATTTGTAATAAGGGAATAGCAAAAATTGTTACTAAAAAAAATTATTACTAAAAAAAAATTGTACTAAAAACCAGTACAAAAATAGTAAAGTGTGATTGAAAATGTTATTATCTGAGTGTAATAACATTGGATTATTTTCCGAATCAAATTATATAAAATTTTATTGCATATACACAATTTGATAGAGAAATTGACCCAACGTTTTTACATCTAAATTGCATGATTTTATTTATGTTAATACAATTACATATATACAATTTTATGTGATATCACATCAACATCAAAAGATTAGATATAATTATATCAAATTATACAATACTTTATTAAAACCTTTTTTAATAGGGTAGTAATATGTTATTCTTAACTTGAATGTTACTCTTACTTATTACCTCTAGGTTGCAAGTAAAATTAACGGGTTATTTTTTTCTTAAAATTTGAATTTGTTTTATATTGAGTAGCAAATATATTTTTAACTAAAAAATTTTGAAAACAATTTTTTTTACAATGAGTGTTATTTTGTTTTTGTTCGATTAAAGATCAAATACGACAAATTCTAAATAGAATTCACAATTTATTTTACAACAAACAGAGAAAAAACTTTTGAAAAAAACTTTCCTAGAACCAATGGTTTACAATTAATGCATTTTCAAGTGCTACCAAGCACTCTCATCAGATTGTCTTTATGTCAACCATTGGTTCTAGGAAAGTTTTTTTTTTTCAAAAGATTTTTCTCTGTTTGTTGTAAAATAAATTGTGAATTCTATTTGGAATTTGTCATACCCAGCAAAATCTTTCATTAGAAAATAAGTGGTTATACAATGAAACTAAAATGTTTTACTACTTATAATTCGGCGTCAGTACTAGTAATTTTTGTTAGGCAAAGCCGTTTTCATAAGCAGTCTAGCTTACTCGCGACTACTTATTTATTTATAAAGATAATGTAAATTTGGTAACTACTTATTTTTTAACCACTAGTAAGTATATAAGTCGTATTATTTAAAAACTTGTAACCACTTATTTGTTAACTGCGTATAAGCACACGAATAACTACTTATTTTGGTAACTACTTATTTTATGTACTTTTGTAATGCAGCGGGTAAGCGGGAGCACAAATTTTGTGCGTTTTTTCATGCAGCGAATATGGACAACTGTAAATAATGAATTTTGACACCCAATTATAAGCAGCAGACCCAATTCTACTGCTTATTATTTAGATATTAGTAATGAGCACCCATTACTGAGATTTTGCTGGATATTTGATCTTAAACCGAACAAAAATAACGCTCATGCCTATGTTAAGTACTCAAGGTCCCCAAATCTTTAGAAATGTGGGCCGAATATCAAAAAATTAATTACTATAAGAATGCACTTACAAAATCACCTAAAATGTTGATATTTTCTGTTATGCCATAAACAAACTAAAGCATGTTTTAAAGCACCGATAAATAGGCCTCCCAAATATCTTTACTTTGACACAAAACTTTCCTATAGTTTCTTTGAAACAAATATGAAATAAACCGAAAAATCGAAAAAAGGCTTATTTCATATTTTTTAATCCTTAAATATAAGATTGGGCAGCTAAAGAAATAGGCTTGCTTTGAATTTTTCACCTCTAAGATTCTTTATAATACGTTTTTCGGATTTAGCGACTCCAAAAACATAAAAAATTATATTAAATTCATTTTGTCCAGCTATAACTGGATTGCGAACCACTGTGCATATACACGAAAAAAATTTTGACTGAAAATATAGTAAATTATGTTTCTATCGAAATAATTCATCTTTTTTAATTAAAATGATAATCTCTTACATTATATGGTTAAACTATTGTTGAAAAATCGTAACTGTTCGCTGTAAACTGTTTATAAATCCGTTGAATTAAAATCATGAGAGGTTTCTTTTACATATTCATTCAATATTTTGTTAAACGTGAAATAATAAAACAATACAGTTTAAAACTTAAAACAATATATAATCAATGGAATTAAAAAATAATTCTGAAAAAAACAAAAAACGTTTGATTTGCAAAAATAAGTAAAAAATTATAGTCGGGCATACCCGACCATGAGACACCCAACACAACAGTAGAATTTGGGTTGTATTCCGAGGACGAGGACCAAATTCCGGGAAAGGATATGATGCTTATAATATGGGTGGCAGAATTTATGGCACAATAAATATAGTGAAAGATCTGAAAAAATTGCAAATACCGGTAAGTGGCTTTTTATGGGGACTAGGTTAAAACATTTACAATCCAAGTAATAACCAGGTTTTGGGTGGCTGGAAAAATATAAACACTTTTTTTAATCAATATATATAAATAATTTATGTTCACTGCAAATCAATAATTTAATATCGAATAAAGGGACATAATAATTTAGTCTAATTTTTAATGATCGATTGAATAATTTGTTTTATGAGATAATTAGCAAAGTATAAATCAACTAAACCATTTTGGTTCAAATAATTTGTTAAAATTGAATCAATTCGTTTGATTCTGTTAGAAAAATTAACAAAAATTAAATTGATGCTTTAAGACCGGATTACTGAATTTACAGTTAAAATATTGCCGACAGTTAAATTAAAATCTTATATGGGAAACAACAAAAAATGTTTCAGTTCAAGTCACAGTAAGTAGCTAACTGGACATTGAGTAATCGGGCTTAAATTTGATACTGATTAAATAAAGTAGAAAACAATTCAATCAAGAAGAAGAATTTTGCGAACCGATTCGTTGAAAATTGTACCAGACTTAAAAATACAATAAAGAAATTATATTTTGCAAATATCTGGTCTAAATACAATTAAAATCAAATTCAGATAGGAACCTTCTATGTCTGAATATGAACAGATTCTAATCAATTTCAATAGAGATAGTTTTTGGGCTAAGTGTCATCTAAATATCTTTAAATTTTTAGCCATCGCTAAATCGACTCTGAAAGTGATGCTGAGTCGGTTGGTATGCGCTATAAGTTGTGTTTAGGTGCAGTAGCTTTGAAAGTTACTGACATCAACACAAACTTATTGTACTCTCTCTACGTTGTGTTGTAGGGTGGAAATACGTAATAAATGTTTAACAAAGCGTAAAAATTCTTTGGTACCATATACAGTTTTCCATATTTTTTTTTTTGCGCAAAATGACAATATTACTATAAAATCAATACTGATATGATTAAATATGTAAGAATTTAAAAGAATTAAATAGAAACAAGTAATAAAAAAAAAATAAAGAAATTAAAGTACCACCTTAAAAAAATATATATAAGACTATAGTTTTAACGTCTAAAAATCGTAATATCAATATTTTTATAAAAGTCATAATAAAAATGAGTAATATAATTTTTACAGCAAAATTATTTTAACCATTGGGAATAGTACTTTATTCAAATCCACACACGGCTTAAGGGGTTACATATTAATGTACAAAACTCTGTGTCAACAACAGAGAGTACAGTGTTAAAAGTCAACAACTAGGAAAATACAAAGGCAAATATAAAAGAAAAATCCACAAAAGAGTATTTATATACCCATAAAGTTGAACTTTTAGTGTAAAAAAGGAAATGTTTTTTGTTTTAGAAAAGTTATACAAAATTCAAGGAAATTTTGGATATTTTCTTAATCAACCCAGGGGAAAAACCCTTATTGCTTCAACACACAAATATCTGATGCGTTATTTACCCTTTAACTATTTGCTCTTAAAAAAAAACATTTATGAACAGCACAACAATTTTAAAACAACGAAATCAAGCGCATGTACTACACTATGAGTTATATGAGTACGGAATAATGTTTCCAAAATTTTACTACACTTATAGAAATAAATATGTAAAAATAGCAACAAAAAAAACGAGTAAAAAGGTTAAAGTCGGGCATGCCGACTATACAATACCCTACACCACTCTGGTTAAAACTCAACTAATGTTTGGATCCGAAATTCGAATGGGTTAAAATGGGACTAGTGTCAAAATTTTCTGTAATGTGAGTCAGCGAACCAAATTTCATTAAAATATTTGCAACCTGCAGTTTGTAACCAAGCCAATTTTGGGTCTGATAGGTGACATAGGTCTGTGTACCAAATTTCATCAAAATATCTTAATATTTGCAACCTGCAGCGTATAAACAATATAATTTTGGTAGGACCCTTATATCGGCACCAGGTCTAAACATGGACCGATGTTCACCAAAATCAATAGGCTTCGTCATTGGGCCAACATAGGTCTGTGTACCAAATTTCATCAAAATATCTTAATATTTGCGACCTGCAGCGTATAAACAATATAAGGACCCTTATATGGGCACTAGGTCTAAACATGGACCGATTTTAACCAAAATCAATAGGCTTCGTCCTTGGTCCGACATAAGTCGGTGTACCAAGTTTCATGAAAATATCTTAATATTTGCGACCTGAAGAGTGCGCACAAGAATGCATGGACAGACAGACAGACGGACGGACGGACGTATAGACGGACATCGTTAAATTGAAAAAAAAAAAAAAATTCTGAGTCGATCGGTATACTATAAGGTGGGTCTGGGACCAATATTTTTTGGTGTTACAAACATCAGCACAAACTTATAACACCCTGACCACATAGTGGTGTAGGGTATAAAAAGCCACTAAAAATTTGTTAAAAATGATGCTGCAGAAAAAAACTGTTAAATTAACAGAATAAGAACAGCAAAAATAAAACTGTGACATTTACAGAATTTTAGTTATATTTAGGTTAACTTTTAGTTAATTGAAAATGACAAATTGTACTGTAAAAGCTGCAGAAAATTTTGTTAAATATTAGTAGACTAAAAATAGCAAAAACAAACTGTTATATCTACAAAATTTTTGTTATTTTTAAGCTAAATTTAGTTGAATGCAAATAACAGTCTATCCTGTTAAATTAACAGAAATATTTGCTAAAAATATTGTAAACTGCCATTTTTAAAAGGCTGGATTTTTACTTGCATTAAAAAAATTCGAAAAATTTTGATTTTTTAGATTACTAATTATTTAGCAAGATTTTTCCCTGATTTAACAGGTTCCCAGTGTAGAAACGGTAATGACATATCATTATTTTTTGGACTACCAGTAATGACACCCACTTACCTTCTGCATTATTTTAAAACATATAATAATGAGTTACTTATAACGACTTATTTTTATCATTATTTTAAATAGAAAATAATTTTCTAGATTTTTATGAACATTTTTTGAAATCTATTTTTAGACTCAATATTTTTTAAACACTGGTAAGGATATATGTAACCACATATTTTTTGATTTTTTATATGTTGGCGAGTAAGCTTACTTGTGTGCAGCAGGTCAATTATATTTTGATCTATTAAATATTACATGTCGATATAGCTCAGATGGTAGAGCTATTGACTGGCAAGCTGTAGACCCAGGTTCGATTCCCGCACCAGAAAATTTTATTTAAAAAAAAAATACAATAAAAAATATTTTTTTTTATATAATTTATTTTTTTGAAAATCTATTTTTAGACTCATTATTTTTGTCAGTACTGGTAAGCACATAGGTAACGATATATTTTTTGATTTTTCGTATGCTGGTGTGTAACCATAACTCATTATTTTTCGCGACATCGCCATATAAAGGTAATAAGAAATGTAATAACAAAAGTAACTAGTTACCATTACCAAGTATGTAGTTACATAACCACATATCTGGTAATGATTTTCTACACTGGGTTAATTTGTTTTTTTCTATTAACAAAAATTTAACTCAAATATAACTAAAATTCTGTATATTTAACAGTTTTATTTTTGCTGTTCCTATCTTACTAATATATAGGAAAAATAATCTACATAATAGCAGTTTTTTCTGCAGCATCATTTTAAACTAATTTTTAGTAGTTTTAACTATTTTTTTTACGGACCTATTTCTATTAGTGTACTACCATAATTAGCATCACATGATTATTACGCGTTTCAATCGTAATATAATGCTCTTCAACTACTATAAAATATTGCTCTTTTCTCTGCGTATATGAATTTTAAAATTGACTTTAAAATGTCTGCCTTTTCTATATCACTCGTAGTGTAACAGAAATATATAGTTAGTACACTCATTTCATAGTAAAAATAACACATAAATGAAGTCCTTGATATTTGACATTTTTGAAACCAGGTACCAAAAGCAACAGCAACAATAAAAAAAGTCAGTAAATGTGTACGAGAGTGTTTTTGATAAAGTGCAATAACTAACAATGTCATGACAGAGAAATCACATTTCCTTTAAGTTTTTAATTGTTTTCATAATAGACAGATATGGACAGACAGACCGACAGTTTTGCCATTCATGTATGTTGGTGGCATATAAGAAAGCATAATACAATTCATCCTTCACCACCCACCCACAAAGAATATTAAAACTGACAATAACATCAGTAGCAGGCAATAGCAACAAAAGTTTTAACAATCACAGTAGTAAAAACAAAATGAATCTAAACTACAGTAAATTATTCTAATAGCGAGTACTCCTGAAAGTGGGCACCTAAATAATATAAGTATGGTACATTTTTATTGCTATATCATCTATTCAATTGAAAAATTTCTTTATCTTCCAATTGCGCACACTGTGACGGTCCTTTATTGAAAGGTTTCACTGTACATATGTTGCTGGAACTTACAGCATTGTTTTAATTGTTTTAAAGGAAAAGAAGAAATAAAGAGAAACTTAAAGATAATAAAACTATTATATTATTATATCCTATAAGTTATTAAATATGGATAAGAATAAAATTCCCAGGAAATTTTTTTACAATCGGTAGCCAACCACAGCTATTCTACAACTGGTTCCACTGCAACCGCTTCCATGCAACTGGTTCCGGAACTAGTTCCTGGGATCCTATATGGAAGGTATGGGTGACGTAGAATCAGTTCTAGAACTAGTTCCAGAACTAATTCAACCGGAAACCGGTTCCACTTTGGAGCTATAGAAGTGGTTGCTTTTGGGACAATTTCAAACAAAAATAATCGGTGTTAGAATCGACAGTAGAAGGGGTTGTGAATAAAAAGTAGCTATTGTACAACCGATTCTTTGGAACAGAAAATTTACCTGGGTTATAGCATACTTATGTGGTAAGTTATTTTTAAAAAAATATTGCATATTTTTAGGATAAACTATTAAATTATTTGCAGCAGAAAAATTAACCAAGGAACATAGAAACCAGGAAATGTCGGAAAATGGTTAGCATTTCCTGGTTTCCATGTTCCTTGTTTAAACTTTTAAGAATTTTAGTGTTTAGAAGTCATGGGATTTTTCGACTAACTTCGATTTATTTTGCTCAAATTTTATTATCATCTAATTATCCGTTTTCAAATTTTGTGAGCCTTTATTTTCAAAGAAGAGACATTAACCTAGTTTCTAAAGTAAAAGAACTCTATTACGAGTTCGGAACCTTTAACCCCTGACATAGGGAAAATTACTTTATGGCTTAACATTGGGAAAAGGACTCAAAAATATTTTCTTATACCCTACACCACCAGAAAGAGTATAATGGGGTTGTGTACTTAAAATAATACGTCAGCAGAAAAATCTGTGTTAATTTTCAAAATTATTTAAAACAAATTTTTAAGAACCCATTCGTTAAATTCTACAAAATTTATTGTTAAAATATAATATTTTCATGGTACTGTTATTACCCGGTAGATGGCGTCACCAATATATCCGAATTTATAAAGATGGCGCTCCCGATTTTTTAAAATGTGCCATATCTCGAAAACTAAGAGAGAAATTACGAAAATTTCGACTCTTCCTATCCATGCAAACGGGTTATCTCTGTCCAAAAATGGACCTTGGCGGGGCCTTGTACCCTGGGAAATTTTTAATAAAAATTTTCCACTTCATAAAATGGCCCATATCTCGAAAGCTAAGCGAGATAGAGCAAAACGGACAAAATTTTTGCTCCACCGGAGTGTCCTTATATGCCCTCACATGATATTGACTAGGCCCGGGGAGGGTCCCGAGAGCCTAAATTTGGATAAATGCTACGATTCAGTATAATTACAGATAAAACTGTAGTTTTACAAATTTTTTACTTAAATTTAGATTTGTTAAATTTAACAAAAAAAAGTGTTAAAATCAACAAATTTTATTTTAAGCCAAAAAACAGGAATAAATTTAGTTAAAGTAACAAATTTTTCTGTACAGCCAACAGACGTATTATTTTGAATGTGGTAATGTTTGTAACTACCAAAAAGAATTGACCTAGATCCACGTTTAAGTAAACCGATCGACTAAATATAACACTGCGTCGATTTATTGATGTCCGTTCACCCGATGTCTGTTCATTAGGGTTTCCAAAATCATATGGGAAAACAGGACGTAGTCCGATTTTTGCTCAAGGCCGGATCGTGGTGAATAGAATTATCCAACATCTGTACCAGATTTTAGCGAAATTGGATCTTGTTCAGAGGTCCCTAGAAATTGCAGGTTATCCTAGGGATATTCACATATAAATTAAAAAAAAAAGTTTAAATCAATTTTGTTATCAATTAAGATTATGTATGGCCTTTAAGATTTCTAAATAAATTTTAAATCACAATTTTATATACATAGTATTTTTGATGTCAATTTACCAATCTCGAAAGTTATATTTCTTTGGAATTGGCCTTATAAAATCAAGTGTTGGTGAACAATTTGAAACAATAATGGTTTTTCATAGTACAGGGTGGTCCAACCATAATGCACGATGTTAATTGTGAGTCACACCTTAAGCCACATTCACAATGAGAGAGTACTCCACTCTGTAGAGTGGATTTTGTTCCTTTCTTTTTCGCACTTACATATTTTTTGTATCATGCCACCTCTATTTTAGTACACTCCACTCTGGAGAGTGGAGTACTCCATCATTGTGAATGTGACTTTAACGTCAAGTTTTTTGCCCAACTTAATTTGACATTTCTTTGTTTCAGTGTTTGACAAATTCAGCCATGGAGAGGTAAACAATTGAGCGTTAAGATTGTTGAAGCCTTTTACGAATATGGGCGTTCAAATCAAAATGAATTTCGTGCATTTCTTTATCCACAATCGGGAGAATTGTGCGCAAATTTCAGCAAACCGGGTCTGAAAACACCTGTGCATACTCGCCCAGTTCGTTCTGCGGAAATCATTGCTGTTGTTCGCGATAGTGTGGCAGAAGAGCCGTCAACCGAGATGATAACGGACTTCTTGTGAACCGAAATTTAGGATATGGACCTGGACGATATATGCTTCCAACAGGATGGTGCCACTTGCCACACAGCCAACCAAACAATGGCTCTTTTGCGCGAGAAATTCAATGGCCGTGTTATCTCACGTCGTGGCGATGTTAATTGGCCGCCACGATCATGTGATTTGACTCCGTTGAACTTCTTTCTTTGGGGATATTTAAAAGAAAAAGTGTACGTCAATAAGTCAAGACCAATTCAAGAGCTAAAGGATGATATAATTCGGCACATTAACGACATTAAACCTCAATTATGTCTCAGAGTCAATGAAAATATGGACCATCGGATAGAGGTATGCCACCGAAGCCGTGGCGAGCATTTGGCCGATATTTTGTTTCACACATAATTGTCATAGATCCTTCTATCATAATAAAAAATATTAAGATAATTATCTGAAAACTTTTTGTTTTATTTACAATTAACATCGTGCGTTTTGTTTGGACCACCCTTTAGATACTTTGACAAATAAAAAGAGGTCAGACTAGGAAATCCATTAAATAAATCCAGAAATATTTCAAAAATGTATCACCGTTTTTAATTATATTTTTAAAGTAAATAAATTATTACTTTTCTTAAAACAATTAGAAACTGAAAACAAAATACAAAAAAGTTGGCTGAATTCTAAAATAGCCATTTAAGAATTTTTGTTATCGACAAACTTTCTCCTTTACTTTTGAGGCAAGTTTCAAAACTATGATGCACTAAATGTGTTTCATTAAAGGAAACAAAAAACTTTTATTTCAAAATCAACTTCCCGTGTTACTTTAGAAATATGAATAGAACAAAATTGAATTTCCAACAAATTAAATTAACAAGTTTTCTTCAAAGTCAAGTCAAGCATAATTTGAAAGTTTATATTATGGCCAATCTAAACTGGAACTCTTATATTTTTGTGTGTTAAACATCAACGTCATAGAAAATAAACTTTCTTTTATATTGAAGCTAACATAATTTCCAATTTTTAAACATTTTTGTTTAATAAACTTGAAGGAAATTCTTTTTTTTTCTAGAATGTGGAAAACAAAATGCAAATCAGTTTTAAATATGGCTCATTAGGTATTAGATAGATTTTCTATGTTTAAACTAAAAGGCAAGAAGTTAAAAAAAAAGTTATTCTTTGGAAAACTAATTTGTATTAAAGGACAAAAGTTTAAAATGAGAACAAGTCTATAAATTTTTTATAAAAATAGTTTGCAAAACATATGATTACTATTAAAGAGAAATATTTATTACTGTTCTGTTTTTAGTTTAGGCAGCCCTATAATATGGAATGAAAAATAAGAAAAAAATGGTAATAACATTATTCTAAATTTTTTTAAGGCTATAAAGTATGCAATAGTTTTTGTTTACATTTACTGGTTAAAAATGTGCAATATTTTTTTTTTTTTTTCATTTTCAGCCTTAAAACATGCAATGCTTTTTTAAATAAATTTAAGTCACTCTTTATAAAAAAAATATAGAAAAAGTCCTACCAATGACGTCATTTACTGTCTTTCATGACCGTGTTTTATTCATTTTTTATTTAGCTTATTTAGGATTAAAAAGTCCATTTTGCTAAAGGACAAAATTATCACTTTATTCAACATTCATTCAGAGAGGTGTTGCAATCATTTTACATTTTTAACATTTCAACAGCTTAGACAACATTTACAACACTATACCACTTTGTCTAAGAGTCAACATCACCGACATTGCTTTGCTCTTGTCATCATTATCATAAAAATTAATTCAATTTTATGGCTTTTATATGCTGTCCTTTATGTTCTTCTTCTATTTATTTTGCAATAAATGGTTGACTGATTATTTGGTCGATGGGTTTAAATGATTATATAAAATTACTTTAAATAAAATAAAAAATTAAATTTAAGATTTTAAGTAAAGTTTAAAGGCCAGTTTTATAGTCGAAATTAAGTACGATTTTTTTTTCTTAAATTTTATATTTAAGACAAAAATCGTTCTCAGTCTGATTGTAAAAGCTATAAGCAGTGGTGCCACATGTGACGATTTTATATAATGTGGACGATTTTTTGTATGAGAATTTGCCGAATGATGACTGATAATTTTTTTGTAAAAAAAAATGCTATACGTTTTGACATTTTCTAAAGATTTTAGATTTTAAATGAATTTTAAGAAAAACGGAATTAAATTAAAAAATCTCAAATTAAAAATACTCGTCGACTTAAAAAAAAAATTACTAACAAACGAAAGTTGGCATTAAGAAAATTTAATCAAATTATAAATTTACGAAATCCATTTTTTGCAGGGCTTTAAATTTTGTTACAAAATTTTTACAGAAATTTTAGGATAGCAATTTCCAAATATCCGCAAAATTTATAGATGAATGCGTTGCTCTTACTGAGTCCCTTGTGGTATCTACTTTCTGTGCAGCACAGCACGTCAATTATGTTTTTATGTATCAAATATGACATGTCGAGATATCTATCGACTGCCAATCTGGGGTCACAGGTGCGATTCCCGGCATGAACAAATTTTATTTGAAAAATTTAACAATAAAAAAGTAATTTTTGTAAACCTTATTTCTTTATAACTATTTTTAGACTCATTATTTTTGTGAATATCCGGGTCCCAGGTTCGATTCCCGGCATGCACAATTTTATTTGAAAAATTTAACAATAAAAAAATACTTCTTTAAGGCACATCTACAAGGAATAGAAATCTCGTAGAGTTTACATTAAATTTGTCATCTCTAATATATTTAGCACTAAGTTTTATCGTAAAAGTATCAGGTACTTTCGTAAATGCAGTAGTTACGCATCACTGCGGCATAATTAAAGTAAAACGTTCAAAAAAGCATCACTTGACAGCACTGATTTACGTCAAACGTTTTTTTATGCAAACAATTGATAGTGCTGCCGCAAATTTTTGCAACTATCGCATCATTTTAATTTCTGATGATATAGTGTTATTTTTCGTTTTAATTGATTTTTAATAATCAAAAGTCGTTTCATCTTTCTTTTAATTCTCTTTTTATTATAACTTAACAAAAAATTGTCATTTTTACCACCAATATTTTCAATAATATTTGTTAATGTTATTGCGAACATGTTTTTTATTTTTTGCAAAATGTTCTAAAAAGCAAACTCTGTGCAGTTGTTGAGCAGTAGCAAACCATCTGCAACAGCTGATCACGCATCAGCAACAAAACTTGACATAACTGCCGCAGTGTTGCACAAATTTACTGCATTTACGAACGTACTAGGGATGCCAAACGGGAAATCCCGAATCCTTAAATCCCGGGATTTTCGGGATTGGCAAAATCCGGAATCCCGGGATTATTTCTCAAGAATCCCGGGATTTTCTTATTTATTAATATTAATATGAACGCAAATAAATAAAATGAGGAATTTTAGATTACCGACGTGTTTTCTTGAATTTTCTCATACTTACAAGAAATTGATGCCAAGACATTGGTAAAAATAGAAATTAAGTAGATTATTAGAGTAAACTATGCAAAGACTCTACAGAAAAATTTGGTAAATATTATTAAGTTTTTGAGTAATTCATGCGAAAAATCAAGTTTGTTTGTTATTTTACCGGCTTATTCTTCCAAGCGAAATTCGACTCCTGAAACTTAATTTTGGCTGGGACTGTAAGTATGAATTCTTCCATGTAAACATTTGATAACGATAACTAAATAACTTTGTTGCTGTAATTACACGATTCAGTGGGCAAGGTTGTCACAACGAATCTGTTAAAAAAAATTGCTTACAAAATACTAGGCGCAAGTGTACTTAAGTGCAGGCTTTCCCATTCCAAAAATGATAACGTTATTAGACAAAAGGACCGGTTGTTCAAAAAGCGCTGGAAAAGCCCTGGGGAGAAACAGAATTTTTTCTGGAAGCACTGGATAACCACTTGTTGCTAAAGATGGCGTAACACTCTAAGCCCATTCATTGCCAGTGTTTTTTTTATAAACCATCCAAATTTTTGTAAAACAAATACTGGCAAAACGCTTTTTGCAAACGCTGACAAAGCGACCCAAATGAGTGTTCTGCCAGTCATTTATTTTTAACACCGCGTTTAGCCAGTGGTATGCAGGTAGTTGATTTTTTGTACCACTGGCAATTTCTGACTGGGATGTTTCAATATTCATAAAATGTACAACATTATTAATTAACAAATATTAAATAATTGTAAAACGCTTTATTCTATAAAAGAAATTAGTTACATAACATAAAATTTTTATAAATAATGGAAAATTTAAATCCCGGAAATATCACGAAACCCCGGGATCCCGAAAAATTCCGTAGTCCCGATTGGCATCGCCAGAACGTACCCATCATATCTAGTTGTCAAGAAGTTGTTTTTATTAAAATTGTTGTATTTTAAAGAATAATTTTTTATCCAAATACTAGAAGGCGGATTTAATAAACTGAAATGTTCAATAAAGTTACAGGACATCTTAAAAATTGTTACTAATTAAAGAAATTATGTATGACAGCATTGCCAATGGTCTAAAGATTACATTTCGTAGACTTATACAGAGCTGCATTTTCAAGAAATCTCACGAGTTTTCTATCCCGTGCAGATGTGCCTTTACAAAACTTAATTTTTTGAAATCTACTTTTATACTCTATATTTTTGTGAATACTGGTAAGCATACACTCATAGAAATAAATCTGTAAAAATAGCAGAAAAAGCTACTAACAATTAGTTAAAAATGATGAAATTAGCAGATTTTTTTTTCCTAAATACTACACTGATAGTATTTTGTGCATAGTATTAATGAATTTGTTCATTAATACTATGCACTTGGTACACCGACTTATGTCGGCCCAAGGACGACGCCTATTGATTTTGGTTAAAATCAGTCCATGTTTAGACCTAGTGCCCATATCCTACCAAAATTATATTGTTTATACGCTGCAGGTCGTAAATATTAAGATATTTTGATGAAATTTGGTACACAGACCTATGTTAGCCCAATAACGTAGCCTATTGATTTTGGTGAACATCGGTCCATGTTTAAACCTAGTGCCCATATAAGGGTCCTACCAAAATTATACTGTTTATACGCTGCAGGTCGCAAATATTAAGATATTTTAATAAAATTTGGTACACCGACCTATGGCAGCCCAAGGATGAAGCCTATTGATTTCGGTTAACACCGGTCCATGTTTAGACCTAGTGCCCATATAAGGGTCCCTCCAAAATTGGTTAGAACCTACAGGTCACAAATATTAAGATATTTTAATGAAATTTGGTTCGCTGACTCACATTATAGAAAATTTTGACACAAGTCCCATTTTAACCCATTCGAATTTCGAATCCAAACATTAGTTCCCTGTCAGAAATCGCCAGTGGTACAAAAAATCAAGCACTGGCATACCACTGGGTAACCACGGTGTTAAAAATAAATGACTGGCAGAACACTCTTTTGCGACACTTTTGAACTTTTTTTAAATTTTATTTTGGAAAATATATTTCCAGACCACCTATTTATTGGTTTTGCCAGCGTTTTGCCAACGTTTAAAAATTTTGTTCCTCCAGTGCTTTTCCGGCGCTTTTTGAACAGCCGGTCCTTTTGTCTAATGATGTTATCATTTTGGGAATGGAAAAGCACTTTTTGCCAGTACTTGTACCACCTGCTAAAGTGCTTTGCCACCGCTTTCCCGTTTGTGTTTTTCTGACTGGGTTGGCTTTTAACCAGACTGGTGTAGGGTATTGTATAGTCGGCATGCCCGACTTTAACCTTTTTACTCGTTTTTAACTAATTTTTAGTGTCCGACCGAGTATTCGGCTTCGGCTTCGGAGTTCGGCCAAAAAGTGATGTTCGGCCAAGTTCGGTGTTCGGCAAAATTTTGGCCGAATACCGAACTTTTCTATAAATCAATATTTTGCAACATTTAGCTCTTTAATTTTGTATAGTAACTTATAAATATGCACATTTTTAACTTAATTTTTACTTAAAGAGCGGAAAATACAACTTTTTTATGTTTTTGAAATTTAAAAATATTTAGAAATTGGTTTCCGCGTTTTTGAATTTGAAAAAGTTGCATAAAATTGTGTTTTTATTCAAACACAAAAGTATTCGGCTTCGGCTTCGGTTTCGGCCGAACTTAGTAATTTTGGCCGAAGTTCGGCTTCGGCTTCGGTTCGGCCTTAAAAAAGTGAGTTCGGTCGGACACTACTAATTTTTAGTAACTTTTTCTGCTATTTTTACAGATTTATTTCTATAAGTATACTACACACTTGGGTAAATGAGAGCTGTTATTTGGGAGAGTAATATTCTTCTTCTTTTTGCAAGAAGCCCAGACTTTTTTGGTGTAAATTTGGGTAAATTGTTTTTATCAGCTGTTATATCATCAGCTGGGTTCAACTAGTTCAATTGAACTATTCACTAATTTGAACCAAAGACCTAGTTCACAACTAATAGCTCTTTTAGTTCAAACGCTTATTTCATTCATTCAAAAAAAATATGTGTATCATTTATAAAAATTAGTTTCAAAGTTTCTCGGTAATATTACAACTACACAAAATTACCGACAAAATTTTGGGACGCTTATTTAAATGTGTAAAGAGATAAATATGTAAATAAATCGAAGCTTTTGTTTAATATGAAAATCTTTTCTAGGTTTAATAAATTATTTATTCCTTTTTGTTGTAAATAAAAATACTTGAGGACATTTTTATTAAAATTTTTAATTTAAAGAGGGCTTAAACTAGAAGAGCTAACTAGATCTTTACAACAAATTGAACTACACTAGAAAGAGCGCTTACCGAAACGAACTATAATGCACAAGTCTTGTTTTTTTTTTTTTTTTTTTTTTTTTTTTGTATAAAGAGAAGCAACACTCAGGAAATTCTTCCTATTAATTAACGTGTTGCTTGCTTTGGAAAGGGGATAGAGAAGAAGCGAAAGGTGGTAAAAGATGAAGGGCTTCAAATATGGCAACACTGTAATTGCGCGAGATGTTGAATTTTAGAACAGTTGTTGCGCGCCAACTGATGGTGAGTTGGCGAACTTTGTTGAAGCTTTTTAGTTCATAGCCCTGTTATATTATTTTACTTCGGTGGGGTTAAGTGCTATGGGAACACCGAAGGAGGACGCTGCGATATGTATGAGGGATAGAAAAAACTCATACATATTACTATTTTTCATAAATTGATGTTGCCTTGGTTGGGGCTCGAACCCGCAACCTCACGTGTAACAGACCAACGCGCTAAACATTACACCACAGTCAAAATCTATTGACGTTTGTTTTTTGGGATTGAAATATGGTACTTCACGTTCGCGTACTTTTGTAAATTTTTGTCACTTCGTGAGAATATTTTTTGCTAACTCTCATTTTACCGAACTTGACCCAAAAAGTACGCAATCACAGCTATTAAGAAATCAAATGTTATATACGTGTCAAAATCTCAGTGAATAGAGTTCTTGACTACACAGTAAAACCACACATTACAAAATAATGTATAAAGTAATATATGTCTGTGTGAATATATTGGGTTCGTTTCCCATTTTTACACACAGAAAACAGATTCAGTTCTGATAACCCCATTTGTAGTCAATCGCATGGTTTGGTTGTGGAAGCTGAATTTTTCAGTTGTGACAACAGAAAACCAATTGAGACAAGACTAATTGGACTGTGACAACGGAATTTCAGTTGTATCAAGAATAATTCGGTAGCCGCAAACGAAAAATTCATTTGATGCAACTGAACTATTCGATTGGCAACAAATGGGTTGTCAGCACCGAATCTGTTTTCTGGGTGTATGATTTCTCTCCCTAACATCAAATATAATAAAATATAAACTTTGAACAAAAATTTGCATTTTACACAAGACAAATATAAATAAATATAAAATAAAATATCTTTTAGTGATAATTTAAGACAAATTTGCAAACATTTGTTGGAAAAATATTGTATAAAGCAACAATAAGTCTAAAAAGTTAATGAAATTTTGCACTTGATAAAAAAAAAAAAACAAACTAAATTAACAAGTCAAAAAGGTCGAGATAAAACATTTTGACTTTTTTGTACGAGTGCTTTAATATTTAGTGTTGCCAGAAAAGTTTTAGCTGATATCCCCATTTCGCAAGTTGAAATCCCCAAAAATCTCAGCTACAAATTTCAGTTCAACAATTTGGTTCCCAATTCATTTTAATTTTTTTTTTTTTTTTCATCAAGTACAAAATTTTACTAACTTTTCAGACTTATTTTTGTTTTATATTTATGCAACAAATGTTTGCAAATTTGGCAGTTTTTTGAAAAAAAAAAAAAAAAAAACTGGGTCAATCGGACGCGAAGCCTTCTACTTGCATAACTTACTGCACCAAGTGGACTCACGAATATTTTATTAAAATAACAATAGAAAAAAGGCCACTACAAATTTAAATTTTGGCCCTTTTTATCTTTCAGAAGTATTCTTTGTGAGAAATTTTGAAATTCAAAACTAAGACTCTTGTTTATCCACTTTACACTTTAAATATGTAAAATTCAGCAGAAACTGCTAGTGATTTTTGGTCTACATAAGATCTATTTAAATTTAATATGTTTCTGCTAAAAATTAGTAAATTTACTAAAGTTTACGAAAAAATTCTCGAAATAATAAAAAATTTAATTCCCCAAAAATACGTAAAAATAATGCTGAAATCCCCAATGTTTTGCAAATCCCCAAAACCGTCCCCTCAAAACAATGTCACAAAACCGAAGCTGGATTCCCAAATTTGGGGCCAAATCCCCTTATCTGACAACACTGTTCATATTTTACAAAAAAAAAAAAAAAAAAAAACATACCCAAAAAGATACATTAAGAAGAATAAATATTATGTATTATACAATTTATGTATGTAATAAAAGTCTTATAAAAACATTATAAAGAGGAGTATAATAAACAATACAAAAAATGTTATATAGAAACAAAATTTATGAAAAGGCAGCAGTACTGGAAGGCATAAATTAATTCTAAACGCCCTACATTAGAATTATTTTGGGCAAAAATGCATTTTCCCAACTCGTAGTAGCCCATGTAAAAATCGAAATATATATGAACGTACATGATCATACATTGACTAGTATATAATCAGGCATAGGCATATATGATCATATACGTCAATGCATAGTTCAATGTATGACAATACATTATCTCATATTTTTCCATATATCTTCGGATCCGAAATTTGAGGGTATATGGAGGTATATGGCCATATATGATCATATATGAGCATACATGAATCATATGTGAGCATATATGGTCATATATGAACATGTACGGTCATATACCCTCAAATTTCGGATCCGAAGATATATGGAAAAATATGAGATAATGTATTGTCATACATTGAACTATGCATTGACGTATATGATCATATATGCCTATGCATGATCATATACTAGTCAATGTATGATCATGTATGTCCATATATATTTCGATTTTCACATGGGAGGAAACCTTTATGCTACTATAAATAGAATAAATAGTGCGTAAATGATAAAAATTACACACATGATGCGTTAGTTAAGTACACACAATATTTGTAAATTTACATTGAAAATGCGTAAAAAAATTTCAGAAATTGTGTGTAACTACCATTTTGTGCGTAAATTTACCAAATACGTAATATAAAGGAATAATATAATTTTTCAAATATTTAATTAATAACATTATTAATGCTATAATAATTTTTATTTATATAACAATAAGGATTTTTCTATGAGGGCTTTTCTATAGGAAAAAGTTCTCAAAGTTTAGGAGTTTTTTCTATAGAAATGGTTTTCAAAAGCTGAAGGTTTTTCTATAGCAAAAATTGCCCAGAATTGGAAAGGTTTTCTAAAGGAAAAAGTTGTTGGAATCTGAGAGTTACTATATAGTGAAACGTCCTCAGGGTTGGGTTTTTGCAGTAAAAAGTCATCAGAATTTAAGGTTTTTTCTATAGAAATGTTCTTAGAATCTAACAGTTTTTCAATAGGAATAAGTCCTGAAAATCAGTGGAACAAAAGTTCTCAGAATCTGATACAATAGTTTTTTGTATGAATGTGTTCAGAATATTTGGGTTTTTCTTCAGGAGTAAGTCTTCAGAATCTAAGAAATTTCTATATGAAAAAGTTCTTTGAATATGTGGGTTTATTCCAATTCCCATAGAGAAAGCGTCAGTTGTTTCTGACCACTTTTTCCTAAAAAAAATCCTAAGATTTAAGCACGTTTTCCTGTAGAAAAATACTTAGATTCCATAACTGTTGTTTTCGAAAGAAATAAATGTCCTCAAAATCAGTGTGACAAAAGTTCCCAAAATCTACTAGTTTCCTGCAGGAATTCATTCAGAATATGTTGGTTTTTCTTAAGGAAAAAGTCCTCAGAATTTAGGAATTTTCTATACGAAAAAGTCTTGCGAATCTGAGGTTTTTTTACCAGCTTTTACTTTAGAAAATTTCTCAGAATCTGAGAGGAAAAAGTCCTCAAAATCTGTGGGCATTTCTGATGTTTTTTTTCTAATTCCCATATATGTAGAAAGCGTCAGTTTCTGACCACTTTTTCCTATTGAAAAATCCTCAGATTTCAAGCACTTTTTCCTGTAGAAAAATAGCACGTGTTCCTTTAGGAAAAAAATTTGGATTCTAGGCCTTTCCAGTACACTCTAATTAAATTATGTTGAAATTTACCCAACTTATAGTAGGAAACTGCACTCCTACTCTAAGTTGGGTAAATTTACTCTATGTGTGTAATTGAAAAAAATACGTACTTTACTAATTTTACATTGAAAGTGCGTAAAAATAAAATGAAATTTTGAAATTAGTACTAAATTTGTGTGTAAAAAAACGTTTTACGTGTAAATGTACACATAAAATGCGTAAAAGGCCACAAAAATGCGTAAAAATTCCCCCAAAAATGTGTATATTTACCACAGGTGTGTTTAATATTAAACCACCCAAAACAATTTTTTTTTTCGTAAAAGAAGAAATTAATTTTTAGCACGTATTTTATTGATATCTACTAAACAGTAAATTAAAATCATTAAAAAAAAATAATACAATAATTTTAAAAGTTTAAGAAAAATTAAATAAATGAACTTTACATTAAATATAATGTTAATATCTTTTTAAGTTTCGCAAAAAAGCAATTTTGAAAAGAGGTTTAGACTGCGTCAACAATGATTACCAAAAACAATTTCATGCTTATGTTGCTATTTCCAGATGATAAAAATGTGTTTGTAGAAATGCAATAATTCACAACAAATAATTCGCTTTAGCTTTTTCTATTATTTAAAATTTTTTTTAATTTTTTTCCAATTTGAAATGTCACAGTATTTATTAATATTGTAAGTTAGTATATTTACCAACTTTGTGCGCACAAATTTTATTTAACAAAAGAATAGTAATTTTAGGCAGAATGTGTTTATTTGTAAACACATAATATGTAAAAATACTTTGTGTGTGTATTATTGTGTATGGAAGTGTGTACAAAAAAGTTTACGCATTTTTTGCAAGGTTGGTTACCGTTATCGTTATAATACCGTTATCGCTAAAATACCGTTTCAAATTGAATACCGTTACCGTTATCGATACCTCTAAAAAAATTTCTAAATACCGTTATCGTTACCGTTACCGTTATTTTTATGGGTAGTTACCGGTATTTTACCGGTATTTATTATTTTATATAAAAATTACAATTTTTTATTTTTTATTTTATAATCTTGAGTGTTTTTTTTCAAAAAATGTATAGATAATAATTTTAATTATTAAAACTACCAGTATTGAATTTATAGCTTAAAATCTGTATTTTCAGTACTTAAAATTAAAAATATGACATATTTTTACTTGTTTTTAACATAATTTTTAATACCGGTACGTACCGGTATTCCTGTTTCGATAACGGTATACCGTTACCGAAACAGTCTTAAATACCGTTACCTTTACCGTTACCTAAACAAACGAAATCTGATACCGTTACCGTTACCCTTACCGTTATTCGTTTCGGTAACCAACCTTGATTTTTTGTTTATATTTACCGAATTTTCGTAAAATTAAACAAAACTTTACCCATTTTTTAGTAGTAAATTCACAAACATTTTTTAGAGCTTAGAAAAATCTACAGATATTATTTCTTTTTATTGTTGAAAAGTTTTAAGTTCGGAGCACTTTTTTATAAAAAAAACTTTTTCACGTTTTCTTATAGAAAATATATGATTCTGAGAACTTTTTTCTTTAGAATCATCCTTATACCCAATCAATCCAAGCGCAAAATCGATGTAACTTCCTGATTCGCGGGATTCAAATTCCACAAGTCTGGAAGAATTAATAAAGTGTATCGAAATATTTGAAAGAGAAGCAAACTTTACCGTTACCTCTCAAGTGTACATGTTGCACAAACATACCACGATCGCTGGTCCGGATAGAGCCACCATACACGTTTTTAATTTATTAGAAAATAATTTCTTTTTATGATTTTTTTTATATTTTTAAATATCTTGAATGTTTTCAAATGTCATTCTATATGTTCTTTTTTATTATTTTTACAATTTAGTAAATTTACAAAATTTTTGAGTAAAATTTAAATTTATCAACAATATAAAAAAGAATTACGCACAATATATTTAATTATAAACATATAATGCCTATAAATTATATGAAATGTGTATTATTGTAAATGAAAGTGTGTACAATATAATTTTACGCATTTTATGTTTATATTTACTTATAATGCGTTATATTGAACATATATTTATTCATTTTATAGTAGTAAATTTACAAACAAAATTCTAGTGCCAAATATATGATATAAATTTCATTTCAACTGATTCTGGCCAAAGATTTTATAATGTTGGAAAAGGATTTCACCGTTATTAATGAGACTTTTCGACTATTTTGCTGACTCGAACAACTGCAAAAGTCTTAAAAAATTAAATAACTGAGATACGATAACAAAGACCTTATCATAGCTATTATTGGGATTTCAGGACGTATTTATGTGATTTAAACCCTACACTGGATATATTCAAAAGATAATTTTTAAGGACATTTTAGCTTTCTTTTTCAGACAAATTGAAAGACTTGTAAATTGTTAAACCTATGAAATTAAATCGTTGGACTTTAAAATACCATGTTGGGATTTCAAAAAACTTCATTATGTTACAAAGGCAAATATGAACTTAGTTTTCGTCCATTTTATAATATAGTGTTAACAAATTATGGGTAAAAAAACATTACACAATAAATGTTTAGATACACAAAAATGCTCAGGTTGAGTAGGTATGTATATATGCCGGTGATAATGTTAAGTGGTATAGAGAGGGTGTTTTATATAGCTTTCAGTAGGATAAGTAAAAAAATACGTTTTATGCACAGGTATTCCACAATGTACACGGTTGCATCGAAGCGACAAAGTCAAGTAAATATAAACAAAAAGAGCGTTCTAAATTACGTTTCGATGTTTACTTTAGAAGATACGTGAGGAAATAGGTTAACGGTGAGTGATGAAACTAACGCTTAAATCCCACCAAACCACACATTACCAAATAAGGTATAAAACAAAGTATAGCCATATTGGTCTATTTATTTTACTCAAATAATTGTTCGAATAATTTAAAATACCCATATTAATCGATATTGGTTAAGAAAATTACAAAAAAATTTCAAAAATACATTTTATTTTCTATAAATTTTTAATGTTCAAAGCGTGCTGCTTAGTGAGCACCCTAGATTTAAAATATCCTTCAGCAAAGGATATTATTGAAAGTCATTATATTCGACTTAATAAGGGGTGAATTACAGAAAGAAATATATCAGTTTTTATCTTCCCATTCACAAGTTTTAAAAAATACAGTTTAAAAACAAAAACAAAGAAATTAAAAAGTATATTTTTTAGATTCTAGTCAAAATAAATTTTTAATGAGAACTAAATGGTCTTTAATGAGATTTGAATAATTTTCAATCAATAGCTTTTCAGAAGCCAATTGTACCAACTCCCTAAGAGTTGCCAAAATAAATCAGTTTTTTTTAAATTCCCTACGCAATATTTACTAAAATTAAATAAGGGGCGGCAGTGAAAATCGATTTGCAACATAATCTCTCCCTACATTTACGATTTTTATGTATTCAATGCATAAAAAAGAGACAAAAAAGCTGGCTGTGAGCCAAAACTGATCGGCTAGCCAACTTTTGGTCCACACATACAAAACATCGGCTTTAACGGTAAAAAAGAATTAAAAAAGAATTATTATTTTTAGTTTTTTTAGTTCCTTTTTCGTGTAAAAAAAACTTCGACGACGGCGGTTACCAAAATTGGTCGCGGCTTTTCAAACTTCAGGGCCCATGCGGCACGTCTTCCCGATATTCGATTATCCTATTTTTTTGGGGGACTTAGTTTTACACCCAAATAAATATTTCCAGGGAGTAGCGCGGTCAATAACTGAAAACAATTTTTTTTGGAACACCCTAGTGTCTAAAAATTGATTTTCATAAAAAGTAATTTTATTAAAAATGTATCATAAATATTTTGTTTAATAAATATAACGTGGCGAACTGGGATCAATTGTTATGAGAGTGCATCGTTATATTAAAATCTTTTAACAAAACTTCCCATGAAAATCGAGGGTTATCTGTTTGTGTATGCATTTGTTTTTTTCTTTTTTATAAACATCGCAAGTAATTGTCGCATAGCACAGTGGTAGAATACCGTTATAAATCCATAACTTCTTTATTTATTTCTTTACGTAAATTGTTGAAATTTGGTATGCGAATAAAAATTCTGATTTCTTTTCAGAATTTTGGCCAAATTAATGTAGACGTAAGGCCGTTTAAAGAAAAAAAGTTTTTTTTTTAGATTTCTGCAACTCTTAAAGCGGAATATAAATGCTTATGGCCCAAAAGATTTTTCAGTTTTGTTTTTTTCAGATTTTTTGAACGGTGGTAGGGGTCGCTTTTATTCAAAAAACGAAGTTATGAAACGTAGTTTTTTGAATTTTTTTTTGCTGTTGTGCTATTTACTTATTTGTGATCATCAGGACAAGCCAAAATTTGATTCATCATGGTTTTTCCTTTGCACCATACCGAAAAATGATGAAAATATTCTTTTGTTTCAAAACAATGGACAAATTCTGGCATCGATTTATTTGGGCATATTTTTGCACATTTTGCTCGTAAACGCATATTTTTAAGAAGCAAAAAATACGTTGGGCTTATTTTTCCATCTTTTAGAACAAAAGGCATATTTTTAGAAAAAGAAAACTTCTCTTTTGTGCTTATCAAAGTGTGAGCTTTAATTTGACATAAATATTGTACCAAAAAAAAATTTTTTTTTTGTTATATCTAACCAAAATTAGTCACTGTGCACAGGTGTAGTAAAATATTACTATACATTCACATATGAAAACACGTTTTGTGTGTTTAAATGTATAGCATACTTTTAGGAGTTTAATTTATTAAATTCATGTACCAAGTAAACCACATACAGTGACGAACAAAACAATTGCACACATAAAAAAATAGAAAGAATTGAGTTTTAATTTTAAAATAAAATATTCGTTTTTCAATTCCGCTACCCGCTAAAACCCATCTGCATAATGCTAGTCTTCCCAGTGTAGAAACGGTAATGACATATCATTATTTTTTGGAGTACTAGTAATGACACCCACTTACCTTCTGCATTATTTTAAAACATATAATAATGAGTTACTGATAATAACTTATTTTTATCATTATTTCAAATAGAAAATAATTTTTTAGATTTTTTTGAAAATTTTTTGAAATCTATTTTTAGACTCAATATTTTTTAAACACCACATATTTTTTGATTTTTTGTATGTTGGCGAGTTAGCTTACTTGTGTGCAGCAGGTCAATTATGTTTTTATCTATTAAATATTACATGTCGATATAGCTCAAATGGTAGAGCTGTTGACTGGCAATCTGTAGACCCAGGTTCAATTCCCGCACCAGCAAATTTTATTTAAAAAAAAAAATACAATAAAAAATATTTTTTTTTATATAATTTTTTTTTTTTTTTAATCTATTTTTAGACTCATTATATTTGTCAGTACTGGTAAGCACATAGGTAACGATATATTTTTTGATTTTTCGTATGCTGGTGTGTAACGACAACTCATTATTTTTCGCGACATCGCCATATAAAGGTAATGAGAAATGTAATAACAAAAGTAACTAGTTACCATTACCAAGTATGTAGTTACATAACCACATATCTGGTAATGATTTTCTACACTGGGTTATGACGATACCTGCTTCCAAAACCGATATTTCAGATCGGTAGTACACTAATAGAAAAGAGTCTGTAAACCATTTAACTAAAACTACTAAAAATTAGTTAAATATGATGTTGCAGAAAAAACTTCTAATATTAGCAGAATATTTTTGCTATATATTAGTAACAGGGACGTAACAGTTATAACTTTTATTCAAAAAAGTGATTGTTTTACAATTATTTCTTGTTTGAGTATTTTTAATTTTCTGTTTATTTGCTCTGTTTGATTTTTATTTTTAATTCAAACAAAAACAATCCAAACACGATTTTTATTTTTTTCAAAAATAATAAAAGTTATTTTGTGATTTTTTTTCTTTATCAAAAAATAACAATTAAGAATATAAATCAAAAGCCATAGAACCAATGACTTCACCAATTATAATATCATGATGATGTCAACTAGTGTTAATAAAAGATTGAACAGTGATTTAAAGTGAGTAAATATGTTTATTCCAGCAACTTCCGGCATTCAATTTACGTCAATTTTTAATTTCTATTTTATTATCAAATAAAAAAGTTAGTGCTTAATTTTTTCAAAAAAATCATTCTGTAACTTTTATAAAAAGTTTTAAAATAAAAATCAAAAAACAACAGACAATTTATAGAGTAAAATATAAAAATTGAAAAAATTAAAATCTTTGCCAAACTTTGTGATTTTTTTGTGCAATATGATTTATAAAATATAGTGCATTATAGAAATATTATAATTAAATAAATTTGGGTGGGACTTTTTTAGAAATATAACAGTTATTTTGGGTCTCTGATTAGTAATATAGGAACAGCAAAAATAAAACTGTTAAATATACAGAATTTTAGTTGTATTTGAGTTAAATTTTTGATAATGGAAAACAGCAAATTAACATGATAAAATCAGCAAAAAATTTTTAAATTTTCGAATTTTTTTTTTCCATTTTTTTTAAATGCAAATAAAAATCGAGCCTTTTGAGAACAGCAATTTACAATTTTTTTTAGCAAATATTTCTGCTGATTTTAGCAGAATAGACTGCTATTTGCATTCAACTAAATTTAGCTTAAAAATAGCCAACATTTTGTAGAAATAACAGTGTATTTTTGATATTTTGAGCCTACTAATATTTAGCAAAATTTCTGCAGATTTTACAGTACAATTTGTTATTTTCAATTAACTAAAAGTTAGCTTAAATATAACTAAAATTCTGTAAATTTAACAGCTATAATTTTGCTGTTCTTATATTACTAGTATTTCGCAAAAAAATCAGCTAATTTCAGCAGTTTTTCTGCAGCATCATTTTTTGGTAATTTTTAGTAACCTTTTCTGCTATTTTTACAGATTTATTTCTATGAGTGTAGATAAAAGAAAGATAGTATAAAGATTAGACTACAACAATAAAAAATTTAAATTAACACTCCAAGGTTGCCGAATATTGACTTAAAATTATCAGTATTTAATTTTCATCATCATAAAATGAATGTTCTCGTCCAAAGAGAAAATTTTATATGCATACAGTGGTGCCAGACGTGGTGGCGATCTTAAATCATTTTGACGATTTTTTAGTGAAAGTTTGCTACACTCTACTACACTCACTTTGTAAATAGTATTAATGAATTTGTTCATTATTCCAATGTTTTTTTTATTAGAAAGTCCCCAGAGAAGGATTTTATTGGATCAATGAAACATTCATTAAATCGATGAAAGATTTTCATTAAATTAAAAATAATAAAAAAAAAAAATGATCAGGAGCGGCAGGCAATACTGCTAAAATACCGTTATCGATTCAAATTGGCCCTTTAAACTGACTACCGTTACCCCTAAAATACCGTTACCGAAATACCGTTATCCTTAAAATACTGTTACCGAAATAACTGAAATGCCGTTATTGTTAAAATACTGAAACCGAAATAAATGAAAAATTAATACCCTTAAAATACCGTTACCGAAATAAATAAAATACCGTTATCCTTAAAATACCGTTACCGTTATTTTTTGTTTTCTGCTTTTGGTAATTGCGCGTGGTTATTGAGTATTTTTCGTACATTAAGTTGGTTAATTGGTTCCGTTTTCAATCTCGTTTGTTTTTTGAAAAAAAAAAAAATTGCGGGATGCATAGAAATAACTGCCCAGTGTAGAAAATCATTACCAAATATGTGGTTATGTAACTACATACTTGGTAATGGTAACTAGTTACTTTTGTTATTACATTTCTTATTACCTTTATATGGCGATGTCGCGAAAAATAATGAGTTATGGTTACAAACCAGCATACGAAAAATCAAAAAATATATCGTTACCTATGTGCTTACCAGTACTGACAAAAAATAATGAGTCTAAAAATAGATTTTCAAAAAAATAAATTATATTAAAAAAAAATATTTTTTTATTGAATTTTTCTTTTTAAATAACATTTGCTGGTGCGGGAATCGAACTTGGGTCTACAGATTGCCAGTCAATAGCTCTACCATCTGAGCTATGTCGACATGTAATATTTAATAGATTAAAATATAATTGACCTGCTGCACACAAGTTAGCTTACTCGCCAACATACAAAACATCAAAAAATATGTAGTTACATATATCCTTACCAGTGTTTAAAAAATATTGAGTCTAAAAATAAATTTCAAAAAATTTTCAAAAAAATCTAGAAAATTATTTTCTATTTGAAATAATGATAAAAATAAGTCATTATCAGTAACTCATTATTATATGTTTTAAAATAATGCAGAAGGTAAGTGGGTGTCATTACTGGTAGTCCAAAAAATAATGATATGTCATTACCGTTTCTACACTGGGTGACTACCATTATCCTTAAAATATCGTTACGGAAATAACTGAAATACCGTTAACTTTAAAATACCGTTACCAAAATAATCAAAAACCGTTATCCTTAAAATAGCGCTACCAAAATAAATGAAATAGCGTTACCCTTAAAATACCGTTATCGAAATAATCTAAAATAGCGTTTCGTTTACCGTCCATGAAAATGATTCATTTCTTTTTTTTAATTTTTACTTTTATGTATAATTACTTTTGTAAATCGTTTCTTTCTTGACCTACACACCCAAAACAAGACTGCGTGACTACCACAAAGGTTCTCTTCGATCTTAATGAAATTGCATTTTTTTATAGCGGTGTTGTTAACTTTGTTTTAAAATCGCTTAAAGGAAAGAAAAATTTGGTCACGTTTCAGGCACTTCGATTTTAAGTCTTGGAACCATTTGTAGATAAAAATAATGCAAAACTTAAGGAAATTTAATAGGATTTCCAAAAATATACAGTTTTTACAGAACCGATCAGTACTCTCTAAATTTTATTATGTAATTTGATAAAAGGTCGATATCTCTAATTTTTCGTTACAAGCCACGCCCACTTAAAACAAGTGACAAAATAAAAAAATGTTACGCTAAAATTGTCCACATTTTTCTGAACTATCTTCTCTGCTTTCGGGGCGAATTTAGCCACTATTTTGATCATTAAAAATAAAGGCAACTAGAATAAAATTAAAAAAAACTTGAATCGTTTCTATTATATTTTCCACCACTGTATAATCCTGCCTCAGCGGATGTCTATGTCAAAGATAGATTCACATGCAAAATTTCAAGCACCAAAATACAGAGGTTTGAGTCATTCAAATTCTTTTATACTTTCATTCCGGTTGTCTAGTGTTTCAATTCCACTTGTTCCCCTTTCCATTATATATCGTTCGCATTGTCTAGTGTTTTAATTCCACTCGTTCCCCATAACAGTCCATTTCGTTCCACTTGTCCACCGTTTCAATTCCACTCGTTCCTCATTCCATTCCATACCGTTTCCCAATTTTAGTGTTCTAATTATCGTTCCCCGTTACATTCCATTTCGTTCCCATTGTCTTGTGTTTCAATAGCAAGCGATCCTCGTTATATTTCGGTTCTTTCCACTCACTTAGTTACATTTCGTTTTATAACTTTAGTGTTTCATTCCATTCCACTTCGTCCCCATTCCATTCGATTTTGTGTCTATTGTTTAGTGCGTCACTTCCACTCAATTTCAGGATTCCACTATTTGCGGATGTCAATGCCTATAATCCAAATTTTAATGTATTAAAGTTTAGACAGGCCGTTAAGGGGGAAACTTTTCGCCCTTGCGTCCCTCCCTGTTGGAATGTCCAGAAATCCCATCTTAGTGGGTGTCAACGAGATAGGACTAGAACCTTCATACCAAATTTCAATTTGCTAGTTCCAGCGGTTTGGGCAGGCCTCTTTTTAACACCTATTTTTACCACTTCCTTGGCCAAAATTTCAAAAAGTAGTTACCTTGTCGGTGAGTTAGCCCATACTCCAGTGAACACATATTTTAGTAAAACTTCAGGTTTCTAACCAAGGGAATTCGGACAGGCCGTCAAAGGGTACTTTCCCTTTTTGCCCTTCCTTCATACCAAATTTTAACTTCCTAGCTCCAGCTTGGGAAGCTTTTCCACTTTTTGCCCCTAATAGAACAAAATTTGCCAAAAAATTGCGTCTTGGCGCATGTCTACGACAGAGGAGGAACCTTCGTGGCAAATTTCAACTTCCTAGCTCCAGCGGTTTAGGAAGGCCGTTATGGGGGAACACTTTTCCCCTTTTGAACCACAACTTTTATCATGTTTCTGTCCAAAACTCCAAAAAGTAACATTTTGGTAAATTAGCTCATATTTCAAGGAACATATATTTTAAATTTCAGGTTTCTAGCTAAAAGGCAGGTCGTCAAGGGGGATCCCTTTTTGCCCCTCCCAGTAGGAATTTCCAAAAATCCAGTCTTAACGGACTAAGTATAAGCCGGAGGAGGAATCTAGATACCAAATTTCAACGTCCTAGTTCTAGCGGTCTGGGCTGTCCATACTATATGCTGTTTTTAGGACAAATATCCTAGTTATTGAATTTTAAAGCCCAAACCACATAGTGAAAGTGCCAGTGGACACTGGCAGTGCTGTCAAACTTTGTTCTTGAATTTCGCGAAAACGATTTAATATTTTTAAATTTAATACATAAAAATTTTGGCTTTCTAGCCCGGTTAGGCGCCCAAAATTTAGTCTATTAGTTTAGTCTGGAGTTCTTCTTTCCGAACTGGTATGAATCATTTAACAATTTTATACAAAAGAATGAAAAAAACCACAAAAGAGTAAGGTGTGCGTAATTTTTCAAACTTTTCGCCCTTTATAGCGGAATAAAAAAGGAACAGTGAGGAACTGAGCCAATGTTGGTCCCGTGTTTTTTTCTCTTGCTCAAAATGAGAACTATGGTATTCACAAATAAAATTTTATAGGTCGCGTGCAAGAAATTGCCAAACTTAAGTAGGACATGGATACTGGATCTAAATATGAACCGATTTTAACCATTGTAGAGTTCGTCCTTGTGGCATTACAAACTTATATATCAAATTTCATTTAATTATCTTCATAAAAATCTGCAGTATGATTAGAAGCGCTATTGTCTTTACTTGGAAAGACGGATGGAAATCGTTAAATCCACTAAGCAAGTGATTCTGAGGTTGTCAGATACAACCAAAGTTAGTGTTTGGATATATGGATACATTATAGTGAAAGGGTTAAAAATGGCTTTCGGAAATGGCGAAATTTAACGAAAATATTTCTTCACTTTTATGTTATATATTGAAATAACATTTTTTGTTACTATTAAATACAAAGAATACTAATTTTGTCGAATTTTATCGTGTGAGGACGATGTCCTTTTGACGTATCCTGTTGGAATCCTCTAAGTTCTTGAATCAAAATAGTAATTTATTTTAAGGAGAGACTTTTATATACTATCCTTTATCACCCAGTGTAGAAACGCTAATGACATATCATTATTTTTTGGACTACCAGTAATGCCACCCACTTACCTTCTCCATTATTTTAAAACATATAATAATGAGTTACTGATAATGACTTATTTTTATCATTATTTCAAATAGAAAATAATTTTCTAGATTTTTTTTTTTAATTTTTTTTAAATCTGTTTTTAGACTCAATATTTTTTAAACACTGGTAAGGATATACACTCGTGCTCACGAAATTAAGTCAATTCAAGTTTTTTTTAAATTTTATTGTTGTTGCCTTTATTTTTAAAGATCAAAATAGTGGCTAAATTCGCCACGAAAGGCAAGGAGACGGTTCAGAAAATTATACAGAATTTTAACGTAATGTTTGTTTTTTCATTTTGTCACTTGTTTTAAGTGGGCGTGGCTTTTAACGAAAAATTTGCGATATCAACCTTTTATCAAATTACATAGTAAAATTTAGGCAGTACTGATCGGTTCTGTACAAACTGTATATTTTTGGAAATCCTATTAAATTTCCTTAAGTCTTGCATTATTTTTATCTACAAATAGTCGCCAGACTTTAAATTGCAGCACTTTAAACATGACCAATTTTTTCCTTGTTTTTAGCGATTTTTAATAAAGTTAACAGCACTGAATTTTTAAACGATATAGCTCAAATGGTAGAGCTATTGACTGGCAATCTGTAGATCCAGGTTCGATTCCCGCACCAGCAAATTTTATTAAAAAAAAAAAAAAAATACAAAAAAAAAGTATTTTTTTTATATAATTAATTTTTTTGAAAATCTATTTTTAGACTCATTATTTTTGTCAGTACTGGTAAGCACATAGGTAACGATATATTTTTTGATTTTTCGTATGCTGGTGTGTAACTATAACTCATTATTTTTCGCGACATCGCCATTAACATCTTTTAGTAATTTTAAATTTTGTTTCATTCTTAAATAATTTATTTCCGAAATTTTACGAAATTTCTACTTTCATTCTTTCACGCTTTTAAACTTTATCCTGTACACGAAAAATTTATTAACTGAAAATGTATTTAAAAGTGTTTTCAGTTGAAATGACTGAACTGTCTTAATTAAAAATCTCAATTATATTGTATTATATTGTATTGTATTATATTGTATTGTATTGTATTGTCCGTCACTGTATAAATTTTCATATTATTTAAGGAAAAAAAAATTAAATTAACTGAAATATTGATTTTTGTTAAACAATAAAAAAAGTAAATTTTACCTTGTCACTCGATTAAATAATTTTTAATAGAAATTCAATTCATTCATTGTACCATTGTATCACACACACACACACACGCGCGAACAGACAACAATTTCTGTTGAATTTTCCAACACTTAAATTCTTAATTAACATAAATTCTGGTTATCAAAATATTTTTTCATGCATTTAAACAATTGAAATTAACAAACAATAAAACCACAGAACAACTTTATTATTAGTTTATAGTTTTCATTTAAAATAATGATGATGATGTTGAATAAAATTTTCCACAAAAACAAAAAAAAAAAAACAAAACACGACAGCGACAACAACAATAAAAACAATTAGAGAACAACAACAATAATTTTAGGAGAAGACAAATGTTTTAACCAATACGCAGTATATATCCTGCGGCAGGATATGAAACAGTCGTTAACTGTTTCACAGCGAAAAACTGACTGATACAAACAAAAAAGAACGACTTGAGGACAGACAGATACAACTGTCAGTGTAGTATGTCAGCAATCATGATAAATAAAAACCAACTACAATGATAATATGAAAATGAAAAAATAAAATGGAAATGAAAAATTTTCTCCATTTTAACTCACACCCAATTGATGTCGCGTCAAAATGGGCGATTCCAACACAGACCGAAATAACAAACAACATTGAACATGAAGCAAACCAATTCGGTTTTGGTAGTTGTTGATGAAAATAAGCAGTCTCAAGTTTCAAATTAAATACGCACGAATAATAAAGGCAAACATACAACTAGATTAAAGAAACCTTTTTCTTTTTCGTTAATAAGCAACTCGTATATATATCATTAAATATTCACTAAAAGGGATATATAATTATTAATCCATATGGCTCCATAGCGATGGAGGACAATTGTGCGGGGTATTTCATCAGTTATCACAAACTGTAATATTAATGGTGAAGAAAAAAGTTTTTTAAATGTTTAATTGTAGGGAGAAATACAGAATTGTTAATTAGTAAGCTTTGAAATAGGCAATAAATTCTTATCATTTTTGTTAGCCTAGAAATAGGCAATGATTTTTTTGTTAAAGCTAAGAAATATATTGTCATAATAAAAACAAAAAAGCTCAAACTAGACAGTGAAAGTGTTAGTGAACAGTGACAGTTCTGTCAAACTTTGTTCTTGAATTTCGCGAAAACTATTGTATATTCAAAATAATACGTCTGCAATTTAATTAATTTAATTACCTGTTTTTAATTTTTGGCTTAAAATAAATTTTGTTGAAACTAACAAAATTTGTTGTTAAAAATTAATAGAACTAACATAAGTTTGGTAATTAAACAGAAATTATTTGTAGGTTTACTAATTTTTACCACAAAATGTAGTTATTTTCAAATTTTATTTTAAACCAAAATTTAGAAATAATTTTTTTAAATTACAGACGTATTAATTTAAATATAGTTAATATTTTTTAGAATTTCTTACAGCCAATTCAAATTAAGGAAAAGATCGATTTCCTATACATAAGTGCCCATATTTAATTCAAGAAAAATTTTCAAATGTTCCCAGCAAAAATATGGTAATGACAGGTCATTACCATACGGATTACCAAGTATTGATAGGTCATTACCTTTTGCATTACTTTAAAATACAAAATAATGACTTACCAATAATAAGTTATAGAAGTACTTATATGTTCGTGCAAAGTAATCACTTACTGGTAATTGATTAAAGAAGTACTGATTAAGTATTTTTTTATATTAAAATTTTATTTATAAATTTGTTTTGAACTAAATAGGAAATTTTCCAAGGTAAAAAGTTTTTTTTGTCAATATGACCAACTATTTTACAATGTAGGGTAACCACTTATTTCCTAACTTCTGAGTAACCACTTATTCTATCTTTGTGAGTAACTACTTATTCTTTCACTATGGGTAACTCATAATTCTCACTTTTTTTTGTAAGCGAGAGGGTAATGACCACCCATGAATTTTTGGACATCGCGAACAAAAGTAATGTTGCGAGTAAATATCCGGGTAAGTAGTGAAACCCTTTGTGTGCTACTAACTCGGTTAATTACTCGGTAATGTCTGTTTTTGCTGGGTTCTTCCATGTCTATTAATTTGATTAATTTCTAATCGAACTTCATCGTTCCTAACTTAAACAAATTAAAAACATTTTAAAACAAAAAATTAATTGAAAAAAAAATAACAAATTAAACTAACAAAAAAAAAAACTAAATAAATTAAATTGAATTAAAAAGAAATAAGTTTTGCAAATAAAAATAAAATTGTAAAAGTCTCTTAAGCTGAACATTAGGGATATAACTTTCTGCAATTTTTGCAAATATCATTTCTCCGAAAGCAAAAAAAAGTACACTGAGAGAATTATCTGCATGATATTAATGAATTTTTGCATAAAACCAATGAAGTTTCACTGGAACTCGTCCATTGAAACTTTTCATTGAATTAATGGAATTTTTCATAAAATGTTGTGAAAAAATTCATTTTATTTATTAAAAATTTCACACAATCAATGAAAATTTTTTAATTAAAATCAAATTTATAAAATATATGAAGCTTTTTTTTTTATCAAATTTAAGAAATTTTTCATTTACTTCGTGAAGAAAACTTCCTTAGTTTACTGAAAAAAATTCATTAAAACTCGTCCAGCAAAATTCTCTTGGTATAGAGCATGGACAAATTATAAGAACTACGATTTTACTTTTTCGTGATAGTAAAAAAGTTCCGCACCAAACGCATAAAAGTTTTATATAAATGATTTTTTTTCTAATTGAAAAAAAGTAAATATCACCACAAATTAGTCAGCTTTTTTTAATTTTATAATATAAACATCAGTAAAAATCATTTCCCACCATTTTGACAAAAAAAAATTTAACCAAATCGCGATACTATATTTAGCATTTTACAAATCGCCTTCGGTGCGGTAGAATTTTTTTACAAAACTGATTTAAAAAAAGAAAACGTTTTTTTTTTTATTAACAGGACAATATTATCTATTAGGTTTTGCCTTGGGAGCTTGCACCCCAAAAAAGTTATACCCCCAACGGACATATTGTAATTCGAAACTTGGGCGAACTTTGCTGACTTTCTGCACTGAATTAACAAAATGTAAGTAGGTACATTGTGGATACGGCTTTAATCAAATTAAAAACTTTTCAAAAAACGTATTGAAATAAAAAACAACCAAAACATATATATAAAAATTAAAAAAAAAAAATAAATAATCTCAAAAATTGTGGAAATATGCGAAAACTTAATTTAATTTCTCTGCGTTTTCTCTTATACTAGCATATTTTCATTCTTACACTCTTTTCAATGTTGCCATATTTTCAAAACGTAATCCTATTATTTGGTGATGTTCAGAGTTGGGACAATTGAAATGACTAACTTTTATTTCCTTTTTTTAAATATATGGACAGTAGAGCATACCACCTTACAGGCAAAAAAAAAGTGCGCCGTACATCCTCCAATATGAAGTATTTTTGCACGGAGATTTCAAATGGGGTCGCCATTTTACATTTTTCGTTATATCTTTGGCATTTACAGTCGGATCTTAAAGTATGATACATCGATATTTTCTATATTCTCTCGAGGAGACCAGTGTTTTGCTCTAAGGGCATTTTGAGCTCAAGTATCCCGTTCTAGTAGTTACCCACCAGATCTCAGTTGCTACCAACCTAATGTACAACCCTAATGTCAGAAAATTAAAGCTCGCAAAAAATCATTAAACTTTTGCTAAGGAAGTTTTCCGCTAAACCCAGTATAAATTTTTTTTCATATATTGGTTGCCTAACGTAAGGGACGCATTTTTAAATTTTTTTAAATTGGATTTTAATTTGATTTTATAGAACAAAAAAAATTTAAATTAAAAAAAATCAAAAAAAAATTTTTGCTTAAAACCGGATTTGAACTCGGAACCTTCTGACTACAAACATTTTTTAACGAAGCGTCAGCATTTTTATAAAATCATTGGTCTACCAGTGAATTGATTTTTGTACCACTGGTAGCATTGGCTAGGAAGCACTGGATAACCACTGGTTGCAAACCTTGGCATATCACTCTTAGACCATTCTTTGCCAGTGGTCTTTTTTATAAACCACCGAAATTTTTGTAAAACAAATGCTGGAAAAACGCTTTTTGCAAGCGCTGGCAAAGCGTCCCAAATGAGTGCTCTCCCAGTCATTTATTTTTAACACCATGATTACAAAGTGGTATGCCAGTGCTTGATTTTTTGTACCACTGGCGATTTCTGATTGGGTAGTATTGAGTGTTAATTTTCAAAACTATCTATAACTAATTTTTAAGAACCCATTCGTTAAATTTTACAAAATTTATTGTTAAAATATAATATTTTCATGTTTCTGTTATTACCCGGTAGCTAGGGCCACCAGTGTATACGAAGTTTGAAAGATGACGCTATTTCTTTCCCTCCCGATTTTTTAAAATGGCCCATATCTCGAAAACTAACTATCCAAAAATGGACCACGGTGAGGCCTTGGACCCTCAGGAATTTCTAATAAAATTTTTCCACTTCATAAAATGGCCCATATCTCGAAAACTAAGCGAGATAGAGCAAAACGGATAAAATGTTTGCTCCTTTTTAGTGCCCTTGCATGCCTTTAGATGGTATAGGCTAGGCACGGGGAGGGTCCCGAGAACTTAATTTGAACATATTTTACGACTCAGTATAATTACAAATGAAACTGTAGTTTTAATAATTTCTTACTTAAATTTAGATTTGTTAAATTTAACAAAAGAATTTGTTAAAATCAAAAAATTTTATTTTAAGCCAAAAAACAGGAATAAATTTTGTTAAATTAACAAATTTTTCTGTTTAGCCAACAGACTTATTATTTTGAGTGTATAGATAACATAACAACTGTATCAAAATTTAGGAAAAAATTTAGGAAATTTAGTTTTTTCGGCTTTTAATTATTAACCAAAATTTCAATAGATTTCCAGCGCAACTTTTAGCCCAATCGGAACTGTCGACATTTACTTTCATTTTTTGTGAACTCCTGTAATGTACACGAACCAGTCATGTGTTAAAACACGCTTATTTACTATTTTCTTAAAAAAATTTACAATAAAACTAACAAAATAGTATACTTAGGTACAACAACATTTTTTGAAAAGTTGTATTTTGAAATTGGCATGAGTCCATTCAATACTGAAAAAAACGTAGATTTTCGCAATAAATGTATAATTTTAAAAGCATATCAATTTAATGTCATTTTGCAAAAATTGCCATTTACAGTTTCAAAAACATTGAAAAGCAAAACGTTTCGTTTTATTTTAGAAGCAAGTGGACTCATATCACTTTCAAAATAAGTGGTTCATATGTATACTTATTTGTTTTCTATAACAAGCATTTGAATAGTTGAATCCTTTAATCCAGTTGCATTACAGATCAACATTTTTCCCCCCATTTGAAATTTCGTCTACAACTTGATTTTCCTTTTGGGTTTGCTCATCTTACATTTCGTTTTTTATTTAGTTTAGAACTAAATTTGTACGTGTTGTACAAACTTAAGAAAAGACAACAAAAACTACAGCTTTCAAATAGTTTAGTATGCATCAGGGGGTAAAAGAAGAATAATATAAAAAAATTTCAAAAACTTCTACACTCTGGTTATTTAAAGACTTGCGAAAGAAATGTAAGAAGAAATAGCTAAAGCTAGAAACTATTTTCAAATAAATATATAAACTAAATAAACATGTTTTAAAAGTATAATTTAAAAACTTAAATATCACAAGAAATTCAGAAGAACACAAGTTGAAAACAAATATAAACTACAGCATACTTTAGGGAAAATAATTGTTAAGGGAATGTTGTAATGTAAATTCATAGCATGAATGTTTTATATTAACGAAAATGTCAAATCTGATATTTTTAAAATAATTAAATTGTTTAAAAAAAAACTTTTATGATTTTGATTAAAAGTAATGAAATATACATACATATAATAAAACAGATTCTTATATATTTTTATATAGAGTAATCAAACAATTCTAAAATAGTTTGTCTTATAGGAATTGTCACTTACGTCTTGTTTCCTTTTGCTCATATTCGAAAAGGTAGTTGCTAGAATAACGAAATTTTGAGTGATGATTCAAATGATCGAGAACTATCGATTTTCATCAAAAAACTAAAATATTTTGGGCGATTAAGTCTGAAAATAATTTGAATTTGAATGGTTTTACATGGAAAGTACCTAATCCTAAATATGTACATCAATTTTGATTAAATTTAGAAAAGCGATAGAAAAAAATCTTAGATCGATCTGTCTCGACTTTTGGGCCACCTCGGAATTTTAAAGGAAATAAAACAGAGGTAAGTTTTCAGGCTTAGGTTAAGAGAAATTACAAACTCCACCTTCTTTTATTTTGGAAGGGAAAGGATAGAGTAGCATTAAAAAACGTGCTTCTAATTCTGCAGTACTTCTAAAATTATGTCTATGTTATGGGAACTCGACCATTGAAACTTTTCATTGAATTAATGTAGTTTGTCATGAAATGTTGTGGAAAATTTCATCTTTCATATTTATTAAAAGTTTCATACAACCAATAAAAAAGTTTTATTAAAACAATATTCATAAAATATATGAAGCCTTTTCATCAAATTTTAGAAATTTTTCATTTACCTTGTAAATATAGTGTCCAAAAAACCGGCCATTTCAGAAAACCGGTTTCGGTTTGTTCGAAAATTGCTATTTTTGGAAAAACCGGTTTCGGTTACGGGTTTATTAAAATAACCGGTTAAAACCGGTTTCGGTTTTTTTTTGTTATGAAAATAAATCTGAATAATTAGCAAAAAAAAAAGCTAAAAAAAATTAGTTAAAAGCGCCCTCCAGGAACAACTGCTGAAATCAGCTGAATCTGAATCAAACAAAAAAATCCTGTTATATGATGTGATTGTCAAAAATCTATTTGTGTTTACATCATCAGATGGAGTGATGCTAACCTTTTAAGAACAAAATTCGCAGGCAGCACTAACAAACATTTAAAATGCGCTAAAAATCATTATTATGGTAAAATATAATTTAATATCACATTAAATGTTGGTTTTAATTTTTATTTAAAAAATAAAAATTGTTTTTTCGACCTTTTTAATTGATTAATTAGAAATTTATTAATTCAGTTCGAGGCCAATTTCCTTATTATAAATTAACATGTAGAGGTTTTGGAAAGCAAAAACTGTGTGAAGTATTTGTCAGGAGAGTATCCTGACAAACATTTAAATTAAATAAAATTGTATCAATTTTTATAAAAAGCACTATCTACTAATATTTAGCAAAAACTTATACTGATTTTAGCAGAATAGAATGTTATTTGCATTCAACTAAAATTTATTTAAATATAAGTAAGATTTTTGTAGATTTAACAGTTCTTGTTTCATCATCCCAATCGTACATTTTTTATAAATGGATCCTATTAATTACAAAGAAAAAGATATTATGATTTTTGTAGCAACATTCATCAGTCAACCTGTGTTTTAAAAATATTTTAAACGATTCCAAAGGATTTTCTTATCTTATTTATTTGAATACGTGAAATGATATTTTTTTTTTTATATAAAGGAAAATTTTTAAATATAGAATTTTCGAATGATTAGCTTAAAAATAGTTTTGATATAAACTTGTTTTAAAAAACCGGTTAACCGACAAATAATAACCGGTATTCGGTTTATTCGAATTTAGAAATTAATCGAAACCGGTCGGCTTTTAGAAATTAAAGAAACCGGTTAAACGGTTTTCGGTAACTGTTTTGGACACTCTACTTGTAAAGAAAACTACATTAGTTTACTGAAAATTTTCATTAAAACTCGTTTAGCGAAATTCTGCGTGTCGAATTTCTCTATGATAAACAATAATTTGTACGGCTCGGAAGTTCATGTATTTTTGTACCTAAAATAAGTACTCAAAATCAAAAAATATGAATTTTAAATTTTTTTAAAAAAATATGCATTTATAATTGATTCTTTCCACGTTTTAAATATAGAACAAAAATTTTTTTTTATCTTAGACAGGAAAAGATGAGAAAACTTCAATTATTAATTTTTTTATGAAAAAATATTCGTCAAAATATGATATTTCATGTTTTTCTCCAGCTAAGGACAAAAAACATTTATTTGGATGAACTTCCGAGCCCTACTAATTTATTTTCTATTACGAGGTGTTCCTTTTTACTTGTACTTTTTGTACTAACACAGTCTAGAAAAATCTGCAAATAAAAAACAAAGAAAAAATGTCGTCTTGCAGGTTAAAAATTAGGCACAATTTAACAAAATATTTTCAAAAAAAATAGCAAAACTATTTAACTAAAATTTTAATTTGTACTAAAAATTAGTTCTTAAACTTGTTAGTTTGAATTGCTAACGGTTTCACCAATTTTTCTACCAACTCTTTTCTATAAGTGTAACTTAATTTCTCAAATAAAGTTCACAGCCAAGCTAACCAAACAAATTGTGTACACCTTTTGTTTATATGTAATCCAGGTGAAAAACAAGGATATACTTAAAGGTTTTCTATAAAAAGCTTCTTTTAATATAATTTCAATCAATAAAAAAAGGTTGTTCTTTTTACAAAAGTTTTGTATAACTTTTTAAAGTTAATACTACTTATCAAGAGAAAATATATATTTTTAATAAATTGTTTCCTAAATCTTTATGAAAAACGCTATGAACTTAAATTCAAGGTTATATAGAAAAACAAAAAAATAAAAAAAAAACTTTTCACTAGGTAATAAAAATATTTTCTTTTTTTTTTAACGAATTTAACAAAAACCAATGTATTAAATAATCTCTGTTTATAACTAGATAACAAATTAATATTTAATCTTTGTTCGTAGTATTTTTATTAAATTGTATTTCGTTTAAATCAACTTCCATAAAAATAGGATATATAATTTTTTTTTATCTATTTTTGTTAGTTTATATTTATACAATATATTGTGTGTAGTATTTTGTCACTGTTTGTCTAAACATTTTGATTTAAGTTTCATCATACAATCATCAGAAACAATTTTTTGGTCATTACATTTTGCAGCCATCTATTTACCTGCACGAGACACACACATGGCCATTCCTACATGCCTATTATCGTCATCACCATTATCATCAGACATAGGTATAAAAGTAAACAGGTATGAGTATGTTGCTTATATTTTCACAACTCTTGTATCATCATAGGATTCTGAACAATACCGAGTGGTTTCATTATATCGCTCTTTATGACAATCACTGTAGAACATTGCTTTGGGAAATAATATCCCAGCAAAAACTTTTATTACCAAATAGTGGTTATATAACAAAATTAAAATTTTTTATAATTCGGCCTTAAAAATTGAGTTATTTTTTTAGACAGTCATTTTTATAAGCTTAAGGGTAACTAATATTTCGTCAGCTTATTATTGGATTGGCCCATACACCGAAAAGTCGGAATCGAGAAAAACGATACAGAATGTTTATATTAATTTTTCGCAAAATTTACAAGATAAATATATATATTTTTTTTCCACCACAAAAATATTAATTTTCATAAATTTATATACAACTAGCGGGCAAGTCCGCTAGATTTAGCGACGTGTCTTAGACCTAGTTTTTGGGATGTCAGTTAAACCGAAAACAAATTTTGTCGTATCGGGCAAGCCCGCTATGTTGTTAGCGTACCTTAAAGTTTAAAATGTAATTTGTTTTGTATAGGAATTAAATATTTAAATATTATTCATGTAAAAACCTTCAAAATAAAAGCCCCCTTCGATGAGAATGCTTATTAGGACTTTATATAAAAAATAAATAATTTCAAAAATTATTATTCAGAGGAAACTTAGGTTAAAATAAATTTTCTACTTTTTAAGTAAAAATAAAATCAAATAGACACACTTAATAATTAACAATAAATAACGATGACGATGTGAGAGCTGTGGTGTAATGGTTAGCGCCTTGAACTGTTACACATGTGGTTACGGGTTCGATCCCCAGCGACCGCAACATCAATTTGGAAAAATAATGTGTAAGATATTTTTTCCCTAATACAGTGTCCTCCTTCACTATTCCCATAGCGAAATAATATAACAGGGCTATGAAATAAACAGCCTCAACAAAAGTTCGCCAACTCACCATCAAATGGCGGGCAACAACTGTTCTAAAATTAAACATCTCGCGCATTAGCCCACATCGCAAAGTTCATACATTTGGATTTCTAGTCGATGGGTTTTTGTGCAGGTCGTAAAAGCCAGGTCTAAGCCTCCACGTTAAAATGTCAAAAAATTCCGTCTTATAGATGTCTATGTCGGAGCATATACAGGATTCTATCAGGATACCTTTCTGGGATATCGTCTTAACTTGAAAACGAATTATTATGAAATTTGACAAAAAGCATAAATTTAGTATTAGTACCAATATTTATTAAAATTAAGACCCGTTTTCGCTCAATTTCGTAGTTTCCAAAAAACGAAAATCGTTACATCTTCTTAATAGTTTTTTTTTTATTTATATTTCTATTTTTGGATTTTATTTATACTTTGGTGAAAAAGCATAGGCCGGTTAGAGGGTAAAATAAGTCAGTCAGTCACTCTTATATGTAAACACTATGACTCTCTTTGCGATTTGTTTATTATCATTGCGAATCCGTTCGTTCCCCGTTCTGTTTCATTTCGTTCCGCATTCCATTCCATTTCGTTCTCTGTTCCATTGCCATTTTCTTGAGTTTCAATTCCACTTGTTCCCCGTTTAATTTCCCCGTTCTTTCTCGAAAGAGTGTTAAAAGTGTTTAAAAAAACAAAACAAAAAAAATGGTCGTAAACAAACTCTCCTTAATAAAAATGTGTGTTAAAAAAAAATGTGTTTAAAAAAAAGTGCGCGTACACAAATTTTCTTTCCCGAAAGAGTGTCAAAAAAGTGGCCGTGGACAAATTTTCTTTCCCAAAAGTGTGTTAAAAACAAGTTTCCACAAAAAACTGTTTCCACAAAAAGCGTTTCCACAAAAAAAAACGTATTTCCACAAAAAAAAAACTGTGTTGCCACAAAGAAGTGTTTCCACAAAACAAAAAAGGTGTTTCCACAAAATAAAGTGTTTCCAAAAAAAAAAAAAAAATGTTTCCACAAAAAAAAGTGTTTCCACAAAAAAAAAGTGTTTCCACCAAAAAAAGTTTCCACAAAAAAAAAGAGTTTTCACAAAAAAAGTGTTTCCACAAAAAAAGTGTTTCCACAAAAAAGTTTCCACAAAAAAAAAATTTTTTTTCACAAAAAAAAAATGTTTCCACAAAAAAAGATGTTTCTACAAAAAAAGTGTTTGGAAAAAAAAATGTTTGCACAAAAAAAAAGTTTCCACAAAAAAATAAAAAAAGTTTCCGCAACAAAAAAAAAAAAATTTCCACCAAAAAAACAAAACTTTCAACAAAGAAAAACAAAAAGTTTCCACAAAAAAAAGTGTAGTTGCACAAAAAAAAGTTTATACAAAAAGTTTCCCCAAAAAACAAAGTTTCCTCAAAAAAAAAAATTACACAAAAAGAAAGTGCACAAAAAAAATGTTTCAAAAACAAACTTTTTCCACAAAAAAAAAAATATTTCTCAAAAAAAAAATATTTCTCAAAAAAAATTTTCCACAAAAAAAATGTTTCCACAAAAAAAAAAAAAAATTCCACAAAAAAAAGTTTTCACAAAAAAAAGTTTCCACAAAAAGAAGTGTTTCAAAAAAAAAAAAAAAAAATTTTTCACAAAAAAAAAAAAATATTTCACAAAACAAAAAAAAAGTTTCCACAAAAAAAAATTGGGGTGAGATAAATGAGATGCTATAAGTGCTGCCTGGTTGTCATAGCAACACGAAAATTTTATATGTAGGGACGCCAATCTCCGGAACCACTGGGACAATTTCGTGCAAACTTCACATAAACCATCTACAGACCATCCTCAACCGTTGGTTGAAATCGGTTGACACAAATCCGTTGAAAAATAAAAATTTGTATATCGATCACACATTTTATATGGGAAAAACACACCATCACAAAAGTGTGCGTATAACGCGTACGCGTAGACATTTTTCGTCATTTTTTTTTAAGAACCATCAGTAAAAGTAGACCTTTCCAACGCATGTATTGGTTTGTAAATCGGTTGAGTGGTTCTCGAGTTATAAAATGACGAACATATACCAACTTATTTTTATATATATAGATAAATCAAAAGTTATTAAACTCTCGAAAAAACAAATTTTCGTGTTTGGTGCTGCATATCAAGTATTGTTTTTCAATTTGACAGTTTTTGCTGATAACACTATGCGACAGTCAAAATCGGGATGGGATGAAACCAACGGGAAATGTTATATCGGTCAAAAACAAGTTATACGTGTCCCGGCGTTTCTCTGGGTCACCCCTAGGATTCGAGATATATCTTTTTTTTGACATAACTCGAGAACCACTAGTCAGATTTTTCTATATACTCAACAGTTTTGCCGGTAAAAATAAATGTTTGTTACCGCTACCATAAAAATCAATAACCTTTTGTTTATTACTTTTTTTTAATATTTTAGGCAAAAAATATTTTTTTCTTCATACATTTATTTTTACCGGCAAAACTTTTGAGTATATAGAAAAACGTTATATGAACAGATTAAAGGAATTGTAATTTTTAATTTTTTTAAAATTGTTTGAGCAAAATCGGACTAGTGGTTCTCGAGTTATGTCAAAAAAAGACCACCAAAGGTCAAATCGATATATCTCGATTCCTAGGGGTGACCCAGCGAAACGCCGGGACACGTATAACTTCTTTTTTACCGATATAACTTTCCCCGGTAGTTTGAACCCTTCCCGATCACTGACCCCTACCATTTGTCTCACAGTGTAATCCATACTTTTATGTGCGCCTAAAAGCAGTTTTCTTTTTTATTTTAATTTACTAGAGCTTTAAATTCTTGATAACTTTGAGTACTCGATACTACTTAATACAACCTTTTTCCGAGGCAGAGTAACATTGTCGTAGGTTATTTCCATGGGAAAAATTATTTGGGAAAATACAAAACTGAAACTATTCAACTACTCAATAGGGTACTGAGTACTCGTAAAAGAAGGCGGTATTGAGTGCTTAATATCCAAACATTCAATACTTTTACTACTCTTTGATTGTTATGGTATTGCAGCACAACAATAATGAAGTAATTTTTTTTATTTTATTTTTGCATGAATAATTTGCTGTATATGCCAAAGAGTCGTGTATACAGTAAAACAGTCGATGCTGAATATCTCGGATACGAAACAAGATATCGAAAAACTTTCTGATCCAGAACCACGATATTTACAGTATATATGATCCATTCCTAACTCATTTGTTTTCAAATTTGGTCAGTGGGTCATACCAATAATAAGCTGACGATTTCAAAAATAACTTGGTATTGATAATCACTACACAGAGAGAATTGTGCTGGACGAGTTTTAATGAAATTTTTTTATAAAACTGATGAAATTCTTTTTACGATGTAAATGAAATATTTCTTAAATTTGCTGAAAAAGCTTCATATATTTTTTGAATCTTGTTTAAATGAAACTTTTTCATTGAGTGTATGCAACTTTTAATAAATAAAACTAAATTTTTCACAACATATTATGAAAAATTCCATTAATTCAACGAAAAATTTAAATGGACGAATTCCAGTGAACTTACATTTCCAATACAGATAATCCTCTGTATTGGAAATGTTTTGAAAATTAATGTTGACCAATTCTTTATTCGAATCATCAAATATACCACAATTTGCCTTGTCATCTTCTAATATACTACTCTGTTGTTTTGACAGATCTAGCAATGTAGTGACATCCATTCATGTATAAACAACAATAGAAAATAATATGTTTTCTAAAGTGTCAGTAACATTTAAATTTCCACAAGCATATTGCATATTGCTCATTTAGTTTGTAATTTAACTTAATAAATATTTCTAGAAATTCTAAAAACGTCGTCCCCTGACGATTTTCTTAGGTAAGAATGAAATCCGGCTAGGGACATGCCTTCAACAGATAATTTTTTACAATTTGTCAAATAATTTTGGAATTTTAGCACATTTTATTCCTTTAATGCAATTAATGTATTTCCTGATTAAAACAAATTAAAAAAAAAATACTTTGTTGTTTACACTATTTCGTTCAATGAGAATAAATGACAGATGTTTACCTCCAAAATGCCATATAAGTTATTAAAGACACAAACCATTCGTAAAAGATACCCTACCTGTTGTGAATTCCGTATTTTCAAGTTATATACCAAAAAAATATCAAAAAAAAATTAATATTTTTGCTTGCAACCGAATTTGAACTAGGAATTTTTGAACCGCTGGAAATTTCTGACTAGGTAGCGTTGGATAAACATTGCTTAAAAACGTTTGCATAGCAGTCTGCGCGTATTCTTTGTGGATGTTTTTTTATAAACATCCGAAATTTTTGTAAAACCAATATGTACACTAGATCGTACCTCAAAAAAAAAAGTTCGCCGTACACACTCTAAAATGAAGTATTTTTGGAAGGCGATTTCAAAAAAAATATTTTTTTTTGCCGAACTTAGGGTCGCCTTTTTTAATTTGTTGTTATAGCTTTGGCATTTAAAATCGGATTTTAAAGTGTGATATATCGATTTTTTTGCCTCGAGGAGACCAGTGTTTTGCTATATAGTAAAAATCCAATTAAAAAAATTTAAAAAGGCGACCCCTACTTTCGGCAACCAATATATATAAAAAATTTCTACTGGGTTTAGCGAAAAACTTCCTTAGCCAAAGTTTAATGATTTTTTGCGAGCTTTAATTTTCTGACATTAGGGTGGTACATTAGGGTTGTAGCAACTGAGATCAGGTGGGTAACTACTAGAACGGGATACTTGAGCTCAAAATGCCCTTAGAGCAAAACACTGGTCTCATCGAGAGAAAAACATCGATGTATCATACTTTAAGATCCGACTGTAAATGCCAAAGATACAACGAAAAATGTAAAATGGCGACCCCTACGTTCGGCAAAAAAAAAAAATTTTTTGAAACCTCCTTGCAAAAATACTTCATAATGGAGGGTGTACGGCGCAATTTTTTTTTTTTTGCCTGTAAGGTGGTACGCTCTAATGTACACTAAAAGTTCTACAATTGTCATATGCTTTAAGTCTCATATTTCTATAAGTGTCACCCTCCAAAAACGCCGGAAAATTAAATCCAAAATTTTAATTATTTTTTTTGTTAATCTTTACAAATATCTAAGACCAAATATAGGTATTCAGAAATTTTAGAAGTGCCCACATATTTTATGTCTTTTCTTTTTTTTTTTTTAAATTGATTCCTGTAGGTGACATTTATACAATAGAATAGCTGTGTTTGTGCGGCAAGCTATCAACGTTGACTTATGTCATTCCCATACAAATTTGACATTATTAACGTTGAGGGTTAACACTAAACGTTGGCTAATGCCAAATTTATACGGGAATGACATAAGCCAATGTCGATAGTTTGCCGTACAAACACAGCTAATGTTGAGTGTACTAGCAAAATTATTTTTGAAAACGCTGGCAAAGCGTTCCAAATGAGTGTTATGCCAATCATTTAATTTTAACGCCGCAGTTACCCAGTGGTATGCCAGTGCTAGATTTTTTGTACCACTAGCGATTTCTAATTCAAGTAACTTCCTTATTGAAGTATCTCGAAGTATTTTAGTTTAACAGTGTATTTTTTAACATTACCAATTTTTTCACAGGGTAAATTTTAGTATCATCTTAGCACATGTATATTGGGCTGTCCCTTAAAATACGATTTGTCGATGTTCATTCATTACATTCCAAAGTTATGAGATCTAGTTGGTTCAAAATGGAATAATTCTATTTTTTTTTTTAAGGAAACGTTAGTTAGCAAGTGCCAAATCCAGGTCAAAAATGGCACATTTTTTGGAAAAAATAGCATCTCTATTAAAAAAGTAATTCTTATCAAGTGGAACACACGTTTCGAGGAATTTCAAAATTTTTGAAAAATGGAGTCAGAAATTAAATAAGCTTCATGGGTCTTTTTTGTCTCCAGGACTCTAAGGGTTAAATATTTTTTTAATAAAAATAAAAAGATTTGTATAATCTAATAATAGCCGTTTTTTCTAATCACTTGGATTTAATAAATCCAAAAAGTATTTCTAAAAGTGCTCAACAGATGGGGTTAGATTCTTCCTATTTTAAAAAACTTTTCTGTTCGACACTTCTTTCACCCTAATTTTTAATACCGAATTCGATGATGAAGGATTTTACTTTAACTTTTAATTTATAATTATATTTCACATAAAACAGCGATAAACAGTCTGCCTTTTCAGTTTTATCACTTCAATTTATATTTTTACACAATTGAAAAATTCCATTGCAATATTTAATATTCACTAATTGGATTTAATTAAATTACTTACTGTAGAGTGAAAAATTGCCATTCCTATTTCAGCTATTTCTCCATATCCAAGATTAAAAATATGTATATGGTGAGGTGTAGTTTTTTTTTCTAAACATATTTCATAAAAAAAATTTAATAAAAACCTTTTATTTGTTAGTTTTTCAATTTTTTTGTTTCTCTTTTAATTTTCATTCGTATTTTTTTTCTGACATTAAATTAATAGACTGTTTCATATATTTGTGCTTTTATTGTGGATTTATTAAATCCAGTTTTTTTTTTTTGGATTTAATAAATCCATTTTTTTATATGAAAAATTCTAAATCCAGTACCCCGTTTCTGTATTTCTCGCATCGAAAAAGTTTTCGCAAAAAACATGTGAAATGCAACCCTGATGTGCTTGATATAGGATGAGTCGCAAACAATAAAATATATATGAAACCAAATCAGCTAATAATGCGGTGCATGTAAGTTATTTATAATTTAATTAGGTATTTTAAAAAATTAAATGTGTACTCAGTTATAAAAGTTAAAATATCTGCAAAATTTACGACTAAAACTCTAGTCTATTTTATCATCACTTAAATCCCCCTGTTTAATGCAGGATGACCATGCATTTCTCGATGACAAAACTTCTCGCATTGGATACAGAAACGGGGTACTGGTGATTAAAAAACACGCTAAATATTTATTTGATACCTTTTGAAAATTTGTGAATAAATTGTGAAAAATTTGGTGAAAAAAGGCAAATTCTATACAATTTTTGATAAAACCACATAAAACCCCGAATTATAATTTTTTTAAATTTATTTTTTTCTTTACCCTAGTAAAAATGATTTTTATATAATCAGATATGATTTTTATATAACCATTTATGATTTTATAGAATTATAACTTGTCGAGTATTGTGAAACATATATTTTTATATGATTATATCAAAAGATATTTAATTAATATTTTTTTTAGCAAATATTTTTGGAATTTAAAATGATAGACTGCTTTTTGCATTCAACTAAATTTAGCTTAAAAATAACACAAATTCGGTACATATGTTATAACAGTTTGTTTTTGCAATTTTTAGTATACTAATGTTTAGCAAAATTTTCTGCCGATTTTACAGCACAATTTGTCATTTTCAATTAACTAAAATTCTGTATATTTAACAGTTTTATTTTTGCTGTTCTTATTTTACTAGTATTTAGCAAAAAAAAAAAAAAAAACTCAGCTAATTTAACAGTTTTTTCTGCAACATAATTCTTAACTAATTTTTAGTTGCTTTTTCCGCTATTTTTCTATGAGTGAATAGATCAAAACTGGGGGTGCAATGAATGAAAATCGACAAATCGTATTTTAAGGGACAGTCCAAAGTATATATTTAACACCTTTTTCACAAGCGAGGTCGTACAAGACATGCCCGCCTGTCTTTTAAAAAGGCGATCACGCTTGAAATTGGTTGCACTGGTTAGCTGATTCTTTGTCGCTTTAAAACGAAAACTTTGTGATGGGTATAAAAGATTCTTTACAGGTGAATTGAACACACATATGGGTGAAGTCACAAAATGTGATAAGTTTTTGGGCCAAATTTGTGAGAAGCAAAAAGTGTTAATATTTCGGTTTTTTTTTAATGGAATCAGTAAGTTTAGTCATTATAAACCAGTGGTCGGCACAAAGAGAGAATGTGAATGTATTGTGTTTCTACACTGTGAGAAATTAGTTTCTCATTTTTAAATTTATATTTGTATATTAAGAACATGAATTAATGAAGAAATGTAATAATGAACGAATGCATGAATGAGTTAAAGAAATAAAAAATAATAATTTATAGTAATTTAATTTCTTTAAATAATTCATAATAAATTTTACTATACACATTATTTAAAAAATATTTATTTTTTTGTATATAAATTATTTATTCTTAAAAAAGTATTCCATTAGTTAGTAAATTTTAATGAACTAAAGAAATAAAAATAATTCATAATAAATTTCTTGTTCTCGTAAAATTTTAAGAGTGTAATATTTTTATAAAATTTCTTAACCAAAGCGACGTCAACCTGCTTTGTGGAAAGCTACCATGCTACTGAATAAATTGTACGCTCTTAGTTGAGAGTTTTGTTGCCATTCGTGTCGTGTACGTGTGAAAAGCCGATTATGATCGGCCACTGGTGGCTATGGGTGCCGAACACTGTTATAAACCTAATTGCAAAAAATCTCTTCTACATGTTGTCGCAATAACTTTTTTTGCACAATTTTAATTTTTTTTGTGGTAACGGAGTTAACATTTCCACAAGCAAAAGATATAACAAAAAAACAAAAAAAATGCGTACAAATTTTCTTTATATCGCAAATTTTTCGTTAAAAGCCACGCCCACTTAAAACAAGTGACAAAATGAAAAAAAAACAAACATTACGTTAACATTCTGTATAATTTTCTGAACCATCTCCTTGCCTTTCGTGGCGAATTTAGCCACTATTTTGATCTTTAAAAATAAAGGCAACAACAATAAAATTATAAAAAAAACTTGAATTGACTTAAATGCTTGGCCACAACTGTATATCGAAATATATAACTCAAATGTAATCCATGCATTAGAAATTAGCTGGTTACATGGTTTTTATCACATTTTTTGATATCACCCATATACTTATATTTTTGTAAGAGTCTGCCCTTTATTGTTATAGGTATATATATTATTTTATTATTTGTTAACTGTATGTTTGTGGAACGTGTAAGTATAAAATGTATACAATAATCTACATTTGTTCTAAGATATTCTATGAAAATTGTTAAAGTAAATATTTCTTTGATGTGGTATAGAAAAATCGAAGAATAAATTTATATTAAACTTAAAAAAACAAAACGAAATAAAATATGTACCTGCAAAAAGTAATACACGATTTGAGAATATGTAAGCCTTAAAGTAGGCAATACTTTTATAAACAACTACAAAATAAGAAGTATGCTACAAATTTTTAATCAAAATTGTTAATATACCCAGTAGCAAATGGTCGAACTAGTTCTAAAAAGTACTAGTTTTTTGACTAGTAACTAGAAAACTAGTTCTCAAAATAACCATTTTGAACCAGTTGTGAACTAGTTTAATACGATCTATGTAGGGACTGTAAAACAAATTAAAATGCGAGATTTGAAATTCTCATTCTGTTTACATTTGTATAAAACATCAGAGTTTGCAAATAAACAATTAAATTTTTTTTACTGTGAATTGACTTGAGGTGCAAATCAGCTGGTACAGTTCTGGTACCAAAGAGTCACTCCGGAACTAGTTTGGTAAATTTCTCATAAGTACCATTACAGCTCTCTGTTTTTATTCTTAAAACAATAATTTTGAACCATTTGTTAACCTATTAATTTCATTGAAACAATGCGAGACTATTTCGAAAGATTAAATTTGAATAAGAGTTTTAAAATTCTAGTTTTGTTTACATTTGCTTTTAATAATATAGTCTGAGTTTGCGAATAAACACTAATTTTTTTTGTTGTGATTAGAAATCATAAACACAAAATATTTTAGATTTCATTTGGACCTAATAATCATCTCAGTAAGGAAACTATCGGTCTCATCTACGTTTCATCAAAGAAAACGCCTTCGTTTTTTATCTATATAATTTAGGTCTTTACCAACTGGTACAGAACTATTTCCAAAGACCCACTTCGGAGCTGGTTCCGCGACTCTCATATTAGTACCAGTTTTTCTCCCTATTTTTTGTCCTTAAATTGTAATTTCCAAACTAGTTCTACAACTAGTACCAAAGTGGGAGTTTGGCAACAATTGTCCCCATCCCTACCCAGTAGCAAATGGTCGAACTAGTTCTAAAACATACTAGTTTTTTGACTAGTAATTACATAACTAGTTCTCAAAATAATCATTTTAAACCAGTTGTGTACTAGTTAAATAAGATCAATGTAGAGACTGTTTAAAAAAACGAGATTTGAAATTATTAATTTTTATTTTTTGCATTTAAATTTAGGGTGGGTGCGAACTGGCTAAATAAAATCTAAACTAAATTCAGGTTTCCAAATTTCTATGAAATTTGAAAAAGTTTTCAAAAAAATTTCAAAGAAATTTTAAACCTTTTTATCAATTTGTATTTAGTTTAGAATTTATTTCGCCACCTCGCACAAGGCCTTAATAAATAAATCAGAGTTTGTAAATAAACACGTAAATTTTTTTATTGTGAATTGAATTGAGGTGTAAATCAACTGGTACAGTACTGGCGCCAAAGAGTCAATCCTCCATAACTAGTTCAGTGAATTTCTTATAATAACCGGTGCAGTTTCTTCTTTTTCTTCCAAAAACAATAATCTGTAACAATGTGTATAATAATAGTTTCATTGAAGCTGTGCAGAGATTTCAAAAGATTGAATTTAAATACGAGTTTTGAAATACTACCTTTGTTTGTAATACGTAATAAATTCTGAGTTTGCAAATAAACACTAACAGCGGTATTCAAAATGAAAATTTAGCATAGAGTTAACATGAGTTTTATTCATAATACTGTTGTTAAACTCATTCTAGTATTGTTGCTAAATTCCTTCTAATGTTCTGTTATCTAACGCCAAAAAACAAAAAATTTCATTCACAATAATAAAAAAGCCTTGTATTTTCAAACACAGGGTTGGTCTTAATCGGTGTGCTAAGAAATCATTTTGAATAAACTCTTATGTTAACAAGCTGCTATGCCCAAAAAAACCTTCTAGTTAACAGCTCGTTGTGTGCGATGTATAAGAAGATACTAACTTTTCATTTTGAATACGGGGGTAAGTCTTTACTCAACTGTGATCGTAACATTAGGAATTAATTACTGTGATATTTTATTTATTTATTTTTACAATTGTTTTTAATTAATTATACATATATGTACGTGTTTTGTGTCGTTTATTTTATGTATGATAAGAATGCGGTGATATTTATAATTTTAAAAATAATGTAAGTGACAGAAAAGATTATATATCAATAAAATATTCATCCCTGCAGATGTTGGATAAAACGCCAACAAAACGTCGGAATGAAATTCAAAATCGAATAGTCTTTTATTTTATTTTATTTTATATAATTAATAGACCTTTAAAGCCTGTTTTAGAGAAATCTAAAAAACAAATACATTAACTAAAATGTTTTATTGTCATTAGTAATCCTAAACACAAAATATTTTAAATTTCATTTGGTAAATGGATATAATTATCTCAGAAAGAGGAAACTATCGGTCTAATCTGCGTTTTATCAAAGGAAAAACCTCTGTTTTTTATCTATATAATTCAGATACAACCAACTGGTACAGTACTAATTCTAAAGAGTAACTTCGGAACTAGTTCCGCGAGTGCCACATTAGCACCAGTTTCGCTCCCTATTTTTCGTCCTTAAATTGTTATTTCTAAACTAGTTATACAACTAGTACCAAAGTGGGAGTTTGGGGACAATTGTCCCCATCCCTATGACATCTCCATGTTAAATTCTACAGTTGTTTGTATGGAGAGGCGGTAGAACTCGTACTAGTTGCCTGGTTTAAATAAACTAGTACATAACTGGTTCTGAACTAGTATTTTTTTCTACTGGGTATGACATCTCCATGTTAAATTCTACAGTTGTTTGTATGGAGAGGCGGTAGAACTCGTACTATTTGCCTGGTTCAAATAAACTAGTACATAACTGGTTCTGAACTAGTATTTTTGCTACTGGGTATATTAGGGGAAAAAATCATTGAAAGTAGGATGTGGAATATACATATATATTGCACAAAAATCATAAATCATGCTGTAAAAAAAAAATACAAAAATAAGTTTTGATTGATATTAAAATGAAACAAAGTATGTAATAACATTAACATGTCTGTAAAGTCTAGTAGTTTGAAATATAAGAGCCTGTTAAGTTTTGATTCATATTATAATGAAATCACATAAACTTTATTTATAAGAACTTTGAAATAAGCGGTACCTATTTGTTTGAGATAATGTCAACTGAAGTATTTTGTATAGCAATACAACCAAATTACAACATTTAAAAACAAAATTAAATCCTTGCATACTTTTGTGCTTCAATAATAAATTCATGTAATTATACAATTTTCTTTGTTATTTCTATAGTATAGGACAAAACTTTATTATAGAGTAATACAAAAAAATTTCCTAATGAAATTTTCAGGATCCATGGAAATATAATAAATAAATAAAATGAAAATTTTATATATTAGGTATTCTATAGGTTGCCAATCAAATACAATAATCTTAATATCTAATGGGTTTAATGATTAATGTTTCTAAGGAAAAACTAAACATCTGGAAATTTTAAGTTGATATGTTAATGTAGTGTTAAAATAGAAGGATGAACGGACAACAGGTTGGTTATCTGAGAGATAATAAAATTAAAAATTAATTTGTCGATGTCAGTTAAGTTTATCGATTAAATTTATTTGTAAAATATTTGTGTTGTTTAAAGAATTTTTGGTTAAAACAAAAACAAAAAAAAAAACACAGAACCTACATTAAATGTAAAATGTTTTACATACACTCAAAGAAAATTCTATAAAAAAATTCTGCTAAAGCTACAAAAATTAGTTAAAATGTTTCCTATACACACAAAAAAAAAATATTAGCTTAAATCATCTAATTAAAGATTTGTTTAAAATAAAATTTGTTTTTAAATAAATATTTAATTGAATTAATTAAATCTTGTGAATTCTTTAATTGATTCAATTAATCGTACACAATTTTTAGTAATTGATAGTATCATTTGCGTCGTAGGTGCAAAAACAGAGAAAATAGTAACTGTCTGGAACAATTTGATAATTAAAACTCCGAGTATTCGGCTTCGGAGTTCGGCCAAAAACTGATGTTCGGCCAAGTTCGGTGTTCGACAAAATTTTGGCCGAATACCGAACTTTTATATAAATCAATATTTTGCAACATTTAGCTCTTTAATTTTGTATAGTAACTTATAAATATGCACATATTAACTTAATTTTTACTTAAAGAGCGTAAAATATAACTTTTTTATGTTTTTGCATTTTAGAAATATCTAGAAATTGGTTTCCGCATTTTTGAATTTGAGAAAGTTGCATGAAATTGTATTTTTATTCAAACATAAAAGTATTCGGCTTCGGTTTCGGCCGAATTTAGTAATTTTGGCCGAAATTCGGCTTCGGTTCGGCCTTAAAAAAGTGAGTTCGGTCGCACACTAGAAAAACTACTAACGGAATATGTTTGCTAAACATTAGTAAGATAAAAACGGCAGGACAAAATAAATTAAATTTACAAAATTTTATTAATATCCCAGTGTAGACAATCATTTCCAGATATGTGGTTATGTAAATACATACCTGGTAATGGTAACTATTTATATTTATTATTACATTTCTTATTACTTTTGTATGGCGATATCGCGCAAAATAATGAGTTATGGTTACACACCAAAAACTATGACGTTACCTATGTGCTTACCAGTATTGAGAAAAATAATGAGTCTCAAAATAGATTTTCAAAAAAATAAGTTCTATAAAAAAAATTTAATTTTATTGTAACAATTTTTTATAATAAAATTGGCTCGTGCCGGGAATAGAACCTGGGACTTCAGATGGCCAGTCTATAGCTCTACCATCTGATAGATAAAAACATAATTGAACTGCTGCGCACAAGTCAGCATACTCGCCATCATACAAAAATCTAAAAATATGTGGTTACATATGTCAGTGTTGACAAAATATGGAGTCTAAAAATAGCTTAGAACAAAAATTTATAAAAAAAATCTAAAAAATTACTTTATGTTTGAAATAATAATAAAAATAAGCCATTATTGGTAACGCATTATTATTTACTTTGAAATAGTGAAAAAAGTAACAAGTTATTAGGAGCTCATTATTATATGTTTTAAAATAATGCAGAAAGTAAATCGTTGTCATTACTGGTAGTTCAGAAAATAATGATATGATATTACCGCTTCTACACTGGGATTTTAGTTAATTTAAAATGAAAATTTAGCCTTAAATCAAGTACAATCTTTTCTTAAAAACAAGTTAAAACAATTAATTGAAATTACGTAAATTTTTGCTTAAATGTAGTAAATTTTGTTTTGAATTTTACGAAAATTTAGTATCCCGGTGAAAAATGTCCATATATGAACATTTATGGTTCAACCATATATGTATGGATCCGAAAAATGAGGTAACACCTAAGTATATGTTCATATATGGACATATATGAACATATACATTTATTAAATATATGCGAATACATGCGGACGTTGCTGTCCTTTATTATAAGGTTGTACTATAGATACATACATATATATATATATGGGTTCGGATCCGAAATTTGAGGGTATATGGCCATATATGGAGATATATGAATGTTCATATAAATTTTTTTTTTTTTAAATATTGCTTTTTTTATTCAAATTAAATGTAATTTGTACATTTGAATGAAATTGAGAAATTATGAAATTTTTAATGGACATAAACATTTTACTTCAAGTTTAGAAATTATTTTATGACTGTTTTTTGATTATTTAATGATTGTTTATACACTAATAGAAAAAAGTGTTTAAAATTGTTAGTTAAAGCTACTAAAAATTAGTTCAAAATGAAAAACTGCTGCATTAGCAGAGTATTTTTGCTAAATATAAAATAAAACTGTTTAATATATTTACAAAATTTTAGTTATAATTGAGCTAAATTTCAGTGATTAGAAAATAAAATTAAATTGTAGTAGTAGACAAAAAAACATCACATAAAATTTAAAATTTTCAAAGTTCCTTTTTCGTTTTTTGTTTTTAACGGAAATACAAATCTAGCCTTCTGAAATCAACAGTTTATTATTTTTGGCAAATATTTCTGTTGGTTTTATAAACTGCTATTTACATTGAACAAAATTTAACAAACATTTTTTTAGATACAACAGTTTGTTTTAGTCATTTTTAGTTTACTAATATTTTGCAAAATTTTCTGCAGATTTTCTAAATTTAGCAGTTTTATTTTTGCTGTTTTTATCTTACTGCAACATTTCCAATTGTATTTCAAAATTTATCATTTTATTTCAGAAGTGATCAATTGTTTTTCAGATTTATCAAACTGAAAATTGTATTTCAGAAATTTATTAATTGTATTTCAGAAATTCGCAATTGCATTTCAGAAATTATCAAATGTATTTTACAAATAATCAATTGTATTTCAGAAACTGGCAATTGTATTTTAGAAATTGCCAATTGTATTTAAGAAATTATCAAATGTATTGTATTTCAATATTTTTTGAATCCGCTCACTAATTACCCCCATGATAAAAAAAACTTAAAACATTACCCACATATGGAATAATATATGAATTAATATATGAAGATATATGGAATATATGAACCAATATATGGACCAATAAATGCAGTATACTATCATATATGGATTCATACATTTGAATGTATTTACCCATATATGCTTCCATACATAACATATATGTTCATATATGATCATACATTAAACCATATATGCTCATACATGAAACCATATATGACAATATATGAACATATATGAACATTTTCACCTGGGTATGACATTCGAATTAGGCACTACATATGTTCCTTTTTTTATTGATGGCATTAAATATAATTCCATATTTATCCATATATGAGTTCCTTTTACACATATGGAAAAATGTATTATTGCAAATATGTTCATATACAAGTCACTTTTGCATAAATTCAATATCATATACTTCCATATTTGTCCATATATGAAATAGCAGATGCCTCCATATATGTCTGTATATGAAATCTTTTTCCATATATGGAATAACATATACTTCCATATATGTTCATATAAAATCCATATATGTTTATAAAAAAAACCATATTTGTTCATATGTGTCCATACATAAACCATATATGAACATGTTTGAGCGTATATGAACATTTTTCACCGGGATGTACTTTAATTAAATCTAGTATAAGCTTGTTCTTAAATTCAGTAAAAATATCTTAAAAATAAGTAAATTTTTATTAAATTTTTAAACGGTTGAACTTCTACTAATGCAAAATAAAATTTTAGTTTATTGATTATATTCACATTAAGTATCCAAATTAAACAACCAAAAACAATTTTATATATTTAGCGTGTTTTTTAATCACCTGGATTTAGAATTTTTCATACAAAAAATGGATTTATTAAATCCAAAAAAAAGCTGGATTTAATAAATCCACAATAAAAGCACAAATATATGAAACAGCCTATTAATTTAATGTCAGAAAAAAATACGAATGCAAATTAAAAGAGAAACAAAAAAATTGAAAAACTAACAAATAAAAGATTTTTATTAATTTTTTTTTTTCAGAAATATGTTTAGAAAAAAAACTACACCTCACCAAATACATATTTTTATCTTGGACATGGAGAAATAGCTCAAATAGAAATGGCAATTTTTCACTCTACAGTAAGTAATTTAATTAAATCCAATTAGTGAATATTAAATATTGCAATGGAATTTTTCAATTGTGTAAAAATATAAATTGAAGTGATAAAACTGAAAAGGCATACTGTTTATCGCTGTTTTATGTAAAATATAATTATAAATTAAAAGTTAAAGTAAAATCCTTCATCATCGAATTCGGTATTAAAAATTAGGGTGAAAGAAGTGGAAGAATCTAACCCCATCTGTTGAGTGCTTTTAGAAATACTTTTTGGATTTATTAAATCCAAGTGATTAGAAAAAACGGCTATTATTTATTAATTTGTAATACTCATTAGCAGGGCAGGGACTTTCATACAAATGCATGTTTGTAGTCAGTGGCCCAAAAATGATTTTGACCAAATACTTTTCCGAATCAAAGAATTTGCAAAAAAAATGGCATCGATTTGTTGTTGCATATTTTTGCATATTTTTATTTATTTTATTGCATATTTTATGATTTTTATTGCACATTTTTGCATATTTTGCACATTATTGCATATTTTTAATATTTTTAAATATGAAATTCAATTTAAGAATTCATACTTTAAAACTAAAAAAAATCTAAAGAATTAATTATGTGGAAGCAATATAATGTTGGCATATTATATTGCTTCCACACTAGAAAGAGAAATATATAGCATAGTAAAATATGTTGTCATCCACTAACACTTTATTTATAGATGTAATTTTAAATTAACGTTTTCGGGTGTTATTGCTCACAAACATAAAGTTTAAAAATTTTATAAAAATTATTTTAAGGAAACTTGTCCCCGAGCATTAATTTCTGCCACTATTTTCTGTGAGTTACGAAAATGAGTACGATTTTATAGTACACATATTTAAGTTCTATTTTATAATAAAGTTTTTTTTTTCAGGTAAAATGCCACACACCATATTTATTTCACATAATATTTACAATCGACTGTATTTCTTTTTATTTTCACTGAATCTTCTAAAAATATATTTAACTATGTGTATTTGAAAACATATTCAGTGTGTTCGTTTACTCGAATTTCTTACTACTTTCACTACAATTGCAAAGTTTTTTTACTTTTTGTATTGAATTTTTCCAGCTGTAGTAAATATAGTAACTTGTAGTAAGTAAACGAACAAGCTTATTGTAACCTATACCTGCATTTTTACGTTTATGTTAGTTTTTAATAAATATAATTAAAAAAAAAACATTTTTGGTTTTTAGTGCATATTTCGTTATAAATGCATATTTAAGTGCATATTTTCCATTTTATAGTGCATATTTTAAGCGCATATTTTCGATTTTTTAGTGCATGAAAGTCCTTGCCCTGCTCATTAGGTATAAGCCTTCAAATATATAAGTATTTTAGTTTCGCCACCTTAAGATTTAAGTAATCAATTTCATAATTTTTTTTTTGAAGTAGTAACGAAAATAATAAATTTTTTTTTCGTTATTAAAAAGACTTTCAATGTGAAATATATTACTGACATTTTAATTCATAAAACTAAAATACTTATATAATACAAACTACAAACCAGATAAGAATTAACATGGGTTAAATTATTTCAAATGTGAAAGAAAATAATTACTAGAATTTAAGAAGTCTAATATACTTGCTTTTAAGAAGTTAAGTGCTTATGCATAATAATCAGTGTTGCCACAAACAACAATTTTTTGTAACCAAAATATTAAAAAAAAAGTTACCAAATAAGGAAAAAATAACCAAAATTTAAAGTTTTATAGTTTTTGTTTAAATATATTCAAATAAATATTTTTATTTGAATTTAATTATTAACAAAATTTGTGTAGAGTTAACAAAAAACAAAACAAAAATAAAATTCTTTTACATATTAAATTCTTACTACGGTGGGTCTCATACTGTAGGTTTAACTTAAATATTAAATAAAAGAAAATGTCAAGAAATTGTATACGAAACAACAACAAATTTTTGGGTTAACTATTCGTTAACTCTAAAACCTTCAGTATGAGACCTACCGTTAATAACTAAAAAAACTTAAATTAAATTCCATTCCAAATAGAGATCAACAAATTAGTTTGAGGTCAAATTCATCATACTCTATGACCCGGTGTCTTCAAATGCAATAAATTATATGATATGAAATGTCAAAACCATTGCAGAGAAACGTCAAAATGATATCAATTGCAAAGTGGTGGAGAACACTTGACCATTTCATGGCTAAGAAATATAGATTTTTCTTCGAAAAGCACAAAATTTTATCAAACGTTAAAATTTTTTCTTCATACCACTTGTTCAGTTTGAGAAAGATGACAGTAAAAGCTCCAAAGATATTTCTAAATTATTTAAAACTTGATTTGGTGTTATTATGGCAAGATGTTTTATATCTTTTTTTTCGCAAATTCAAAGCATTTTGAGATTTTTTTAAATTTCTATATAAAAAGAATGTATATTTTTTTTAATTTCATATTTTTTTAAGTTGGACAAGTGACTTTCATTCAAACATAGTTCAGCTTTACGGGCAATAAAAATATTTTCTACATTTAATTAATTACATCAATTAATTTCATCAAATAAATCAAGCGTTTTTAATGAAATTAAACTTTTAACGTAATTACTTTTGGTAAAATTGCTCAAAACTAATTTAAAATTTAATTTCAATTGGCCATAAACATGTGGAAGGCGCATTTTTCCGATTTAAATTCTTTATTTAATCCTTTCGCTAATTGTTGCCATATGGCATCATAAACTTAGGGTGGATCTGGCAACCTCCATATTAGAGAAACGATTTGGATTTTAATTGATAATTGTTTTTTAATGTCTTGCAGATCATTTGCAATAAAAATTTTCAAATAATTATCGGCACATGGTTGACATATTTCTTTCTGAAAAAAGCATTTTTTTAGGTTTTTTTTTGCAATTATTGATCTTTAGTTATTACAAAATACATGAAATGCCCATTTTCTAAATTTCTTTATCTGGTTTTATTAGGAGAGCTTCAGAGTTTATAGGAATATTCAGAAATTGTTTGTCCAACAATATATTTTTTCAAAATTTGACCGATCGTTACATGAAGATTGCGTCTATATAATAAAATGACAAATTTACAGATATTGTCTGTTTTTGTAATTTTGGTATGAAATTTGACATTTTTGCTCTAAAAATAATTCAATTTACTAAAAATATTTATACCAGGGTTGCCATATAAAAATTTTAAGAAGCGGTCCAAAATTGGGATTTTTTCCAAAAGTTCTTAAAATTCGCGCTTTAAAGGTTTTCGAAAAGTTCTTTTTATTTTGTATAGAGTTTTGTCGTGGAAATAATACAAAATTTAAAATTAGAAAAAATCTTAACCCGTTTGGGAGCAGCAGCGTGTTAAAATTTGAATTTTTAGGCAAAATTTCTCCAAACAAAACAAAACAAAACAAAAGTATTTCCTAGGCATAGGTTTATATTTCCACAAACTTTGGTCAAAAACAATTTAGCCAATCAAAATCTGCACCGAAAGGGTTAAGTTATTTATTATATTAATAATTTATGAGAGGAATAAAAAACAAGCTCTACACTGCAATAATCTTGAAATTCTCTAAATTCAAGAATACGTATTCAAGCATAAGCAGAACATAAATCAAAAAGCACAGAAAAAAATTTATATTTTTGATGGCCAAAAAAGTTACCCAAAAAAAAAATAACCAATTTTGGTTAAAAATAACCAAAACGGCAACACTGATAATAATTTGAAAACCCTATAACACGTTTATAAAATGAATTTTGTGTGAAAAATTTGTTTTATAAGTCACTTATAAATTTTTAAAGTGATTATTAGGGCAAGGAATTCCATGCAAATGCATGTTTTTTCTCGATAGTCCAAAACTAATATGGACTAAATATTTATCCGAATCATCAAATTTATAACAAAATGGCATCGATTTATAGTTGCATATTTTTGCATATTTTGTCAAATATGCATGTTTTGGCATGTTGTGACTTTAAATGCATATTTGGTGCATTTTTAATGCATATTTTGTGCTTTTAAATGCATAATTATTTGAAATTAATGTTTATAATTTTTAGAGAAAGAGGTTTATACTTCTTAACCTCAAACCTACTAAATTAAAATTGATAAAATGCATATTAATTACAATATTAATTGCAGCTGGTCTATATGACGCTAAAACAACACTGTAAAATACATTATAAAAATGCCCTGTTGGCAGTTCGTCTCCAATATACACAAATTGCCTGCTCTTGAACGTAAAAACCATATGTCAGTTTGGCAACATTTGCGAAAAAAGAGACACGGAGGAGATTGAAAGATAAACAAAAATCTAAAAGTAGAATGTTTGTATGTGTCTGTTTGATCACTTCTGAAATTAAAACAACAATAACAGAAACATTGCATATAAGGCCTTACTTGGGTTAGATGGCTAAGCAGTCGAACTTTAGTATATTTACGTTTGTAATGTAGGAATAGGCTCAGGTTCGATTCCTACAGCTGACGGGTTGTTGAAAAAAATTGTCATATAGAGACAATCTAACAATAAAATATACGCAATAATACAATTTAATGGAAAATTTCTGATGAAGCCTGTCCATAGAAAAAGGCAGAAACTAGTTCCAGTCTGATTTGTAAATTAATGTGTTTATAATTTTTAGAGAAAAATGTATTCTTTTTAACCTCAAACCCATGAAATTTTATTTAGTTTTAGTAAAAACTCATATATATTGTTTCAGTAAGGTGAAAACTAAAATTTAGTTCATTAATTTTTTTGACTGTAGCAGACTAATATTTAGCACAAAAAAATGTTATATTTACAAAATTACATGGTTAGTAACCGAAACGATGCGGGTATCGGTAAGCGTAACAATGGTATTTTCGTGGTATTAACTGCCTACCCTTCAAAATTATATTTAGAAAAAATTTGAATGCAAATAATAATTATGGTCCGATCGAACAGTTCGGCCTAACGTTACTAACGTGTTAATTGCATTTTTTTGCTGACACACAACTTTCATTATTTTGTAAACAACACAAATAATGCTCAAAATACAGAAAGTTCTAAGCAAAAAAAAAAAAAAAATATCAGCTGGCGCCTAACAAGCGTAAAAGTGCCATGGCTCACCCTCGTAATACGTAGCAAAAATACTCTGCTGATTTCGGCTCTTTTTTCTGCAGGGCGCTTTTTACCCAATTTTTATCAGCTTTATCTTTATCTTCTACGAGTGTAAACGTTGAAGAAGGCAGTTGTGGAGGATGTAAAGCGTAAGTATACACTTTGTGGTTTAAGGTGTTATTAATCAAATTGATTGCATACTTTGGGGATTTCAAACAAATACAAAATATTATAGTAATTTAAAGATTGTTTCATTAAATTTTATCGCTTCAAAGTTACTTTAAATAATTAAAATCAATTTTCAAATTATATACAAATTTTAAATTACTTTCAATGTCTTTAATCTTGAAAAGATTTGTTTATTTCTTGGCATACAAAAGGGCCCTTTAAAGCTTTTAAAAAATTACATATGTATGTAAAATATATATTTATATCCCAGCAGAAATTCGGAAGCGGTAAAAATTAATAAAAATGATTAGAGCTTCTTTTCTGCTTCGTTTACTGCTTCTGAGGATGTATAGCTTGCAGTAGTGTGTTAAAAAAGGCAATAGAGTTTTGTTTACCACACTTTATAGCTCTAACAAAGCACGAAAGAATAACAATGACAACCGAATTTACTAGCTAAAAGCTGTGATTTCATGCCATTATTTGGAGCTATGATAGAAGCGCATATCGGATATCGAAACAAGTACTTTCACGCGAGCTATCTCGAACAAAAATCATGCCTTATATCAGCAATAATGCAAGCGCTATACTATTTTCTTTCCCTGACGAACCTGGGGAATTACCGCGTAACTCGATTCGAAATAAAATTTTCGAATTCGTAAATTTTGCACCTTTCGTAAAAAGAAAAGTTTTAGTAAAAATCTTACTTTTTGAATTTTTATGTGTAGTGTAAAAGTTTTAGGATAAAAATAAATTAAAAAGTAGAATTTTTATACAGAATTATATTTTTAAGAATATTTGTAAGATTTACGAATTCGAACATTTTTTTTCGAATCGTGTTACGCAGTTACCCCCTGCTTCCAAGCAAGCAGTATTTTTTGCTGGGATATTACATACATACAGTGGTGGCCAATAAATTAGAAACGATTCAAGTTTTTTATAATTTTATTCTCGTTGCCTTTATTTTTAAAGATCAAAATATTGGCTAAATTCGCCCCGAAAGGCAAGGAGATTGTTCAGAAAATTGTACAGAATTTTAACGTAGTGTTTTTGTTTTTTTTCATTTTGTCACTTGTTTTAAGTGGGCGTGGCTTTTAACGAAAAATTAGCTATATCGACCTTTTTCAAATTACATAGTAAAATTTAGGCAGTACTGATCGGTTCTGTACAAACTGTATATTTTTGGAAATCCTCTAAAATTTCCTTAAGTCTTGCATTAGTTTTATCTACAAATAGTCGCCAAACTTTAAATTGCAGAACTTTAAACATGACCAAATTTTTATTTGTTTTTAGCGATTTTAAATGAAAGTTAATACTGAAATTCAATATTGTTTTCATTACTATTTTTACAGGTGCATAAAAAGCAATTTCTCACCATTTTTTTTTTATATATACATATTTTTAAAAATTTCAAAATTAAAAAAATATTGAATTTAAACAAATTAATTATAAATATAAAAAAATTAATAGAATAAAAAGAAAATTTAAAAAAAAATTCCGTTTGCAATTGCCAAATGATACCAAAATCACTTTTTACATTCACTTTTAGAGCAATTACTATTTAGAAGCAATACTTAAGTGATTTTTTTGATGTTGTTCAGAAGTAATTCTAAAGAAGCTGTAAAAATATACTAACGGATACTTTAGAAGCAATGAAAGAAGTGATTTTTTGAAGTTGTTGTTCAGAATAACTACTTGTGAAGCAGTGAAAGAAGTAGTTTGTAAAGCATTACTTGCAATTTTTTTCCTGGGTAGGTAATTTAAGCGAGAGTGTGTCTGTACTTTTTTCGATATTTGTAATCGTTAGACTTCTTCGACGACTTTTCTCAAAGAGCTTTTTTAATCTATATTTGAATAACTTAAAATAAATGGAACTATGTATCCAAGACAAGCAATATGAGCATGAATATGCGTTTATAGTAAAATCCTCATTTCTTTTTTGCATGTGAGCTCGCTCAGATAGTGTGCAGCTCCTTTTATATAGTCTTCGAGCTTTTTGTATAAAATTAGTTTAATTTTGGCTCGTTTGGGAACTTCTTTCAAGCTTTTAAGATTTATAAACTTTCTTCCTCTTTTGATTACATCTTTGTGCTTAACACATGGTTTTAATTTATTTACAAATAAAAATTCAGTCATCGTTCAGGGTTGAATACGATATCATATTTGCCTTACTGAAATCACACTATTAAATTGTTTAATATAACTTTGCATACTTAAGTGTCATTAAAAATTATGATGATATTCATAATTTTTTTATGTATACTTTAAGGCTTTTTATTATTTGTGTAGGTCCAATTTAAATTTTTTATACATTTTCCTGTTTCCCATATTTAATTGTATATTTTTAAGGATACTTGGAATTTTATATTCTTTGCATACTTTTGCGTCAAAACTTTTTTTAAGTTTGTTTTGCATAGTTTTAAACAATTTTACATGAATTTTTTATAAATTTTTCCGTTTTTATCAACACATCATCATTTTATTACAGATTTAATTACATATTTTTAAGCATAATTTGAATTTAAAATTCTTTGCATACTTTTGAGCTAAAACTTTTTGTAGTTTGTTTTGCATACATTTTTTTTTTTGTTTTACAATTTTATCAAAAGCGAAGGTAGATTTTAATACATACAGTTACTAATAAAAGTAAGCATATACTTTAAAAAATTACACTGTGATAGTTGAAAAAGCTTACAAACGGAGCAACCGCCGGGTAAACTTAATCAGAGTATTAAAGGCCTGCATGAATGCATATAAAACAGGCTGTGAAATATGCACTACACTTTATGCAATTCAGAAATCATCAATTGAAATTCAGAAAATATCAATTAAAACTCAGAAAACATAATATCTATCTTAATTCCTGATTTCTATATTCCAATAGATATTCTCTGAATTTCAATTAAGGATTTCTGAATTGCAAAAAGTGTAGTGAATGTTTCACAGAATGTTTTAAATGTATTCATGCAGGCCTTTTATCGAGTACGCTAAATCCAGTGGTGTCAGCTGTCTTTCTAGATAAGCTCACAAAAAAGATATTTGAGATTGAAAACTAAGGTTTGAAGGATACATTAAAGTCGCGATTATTTGAAAAAAATAGATGGATTTAGGGTGGTTTTTCTTAAACATCATTTAATTTTTTTTATTATTATTTTTATCCACTGTGTTTGAAAGAAATGTCTGAAATTTATATAATTTTTGTAAAATTATTTATAAAAACAAATTTATAGGAATAAATTTAAAGAGAATTGGAACTAATTTTTCTAGAGTTTTTTTTTTTTTTTTGTCAAAAGTTATCGTTTTTACCAATCTTGAAGTTTTTGAGTTTTTTTTTGTTCCAGCATTTTTTGCATTTTTTATTTAAGAAATTTTTTTCAATTTAACGATTTTTAATTCTTTTTAGCGATTTTTCCCAAAGTTACAATTACAGTGATTTTTTTTAATTTTAGAGATTTTTTCAATTTCAGTGATTTTTAATTTTATAACATTTTAGCGAATTTGGCGATTAATTTTTTTTTTTTTTTTATTTTCAGCGTTTTCTAACTTTTTGAGTTTCAGTTTCGAACTTAAACGATTTTATTCCAAGTTGTCGTTTTTTACAAGTTTTCATAATGTTTTTTTTTAAATTCAGCTTAATTTCTGTCTGCAATCTCTCCCGAATTTATATTTCAGCAATTTGTATTTAACAATTTTTATAAAATTTTATTATATTTGTAGCATTTAAGTATTATTAAGGCGTTATAAATTATTTTTATCCACAGCATACTTTAAGGTTTTAACTTAAACATTTTTTTAATAGGAAATCATTATAAACATCTTTAAGTTATTCGAATAAAGTATATTTATGTAGCATATTTAAGAGCATTTAAGATAATTCCTACATCTTTACCTGCATACTTTGAGGATAATTAAAAACCAATTTAATTTAAATAAAAGATTAGAAACATTAAAATACTGATATTATTTTCTCATTAAAATTAAAACAATTTGTGGATTTCAAAAACCCATCACACAAAACCAAAGTGTCAAATGCAAACAATATAAATTACTGAAAACATTTTTGGAATAAATAAAAAAGAAAAACGCCAAGAAAACTAGTGAAAAGTATGTTTTCCTTTAAAGGCATTATGTGATACTTGAGCAAGAGAAAAAATATATAAAATGTGAAGGTAAAGTAGGGCATACACATTCAATATTATTGATAAATTTTTCAGCGTCCGAACGCTAGATGCTGGCCTGAAAGCTTTGAAAGTACTACAAATTTCAGACAGGAATGCTTTAAAGAACACGAAAGCAAAGCAGCGTGCCAAAAAATAAGTTTTTTTTTTTATTAATGTACTTTGTTGGATTTGAGATCATATAAGTAAATTACAGAAAATAAAAATTGAAAAAAAAATTCGATAAGGCCAGCAGGATAGAATGCGTATTTTCGGGTCCCGCTATAGACCCATCTTCAGTCTCCATGCCTTTATGGGTTAATAATTGATAATGATCTACTTATATTGACTGCGAAACAAATAAAGGAATTGCTATTACAGCAAAGCTGCATTGGAGTGGTACTTAAATAATAATGTGCTTTTGGTGCCTCGAGAAGCAAATCCACCAAACTGTCCAGAACTCAAGCCAATTGAAAGATACCGGGCTTAGGTCAAAAGAGAAATTAAGACAACAAAAAGAGTCGCCAAAGATTTCAAATCCTAACGTGATTTGAACCCAGGCCGTCAGATTGGCAGACGATAGAGACATATAATATTTAGTTGCTAAAAACATAAATGAATGGATAACAGCTGTACAACTACTGGCTGAACTAAAATTCCAGCACTGGCAACAGTTTTTTGGAACTAATATACCAGTGTTGGGAAAACAAAAAAATAACAGTTCGTCTTAAAGGAGCTTTTCCACAAACAAAAAAATGATTTTATAAAACAAAAAAAAAATAAATTTAAAAAAATCAAAATAAAATTTTTTTCTTAGCAACCAGATTTGAACTCGGAACCTTCTGACTACAAACTAGAGTTTGCTAAAAACCGAAAAATCTGAAAACCGCGGTTTCGGTTTTTCAAAATTATAAAAACCGCGGTTTCGGTTAATTTTCGGTTTTCTTCTGCTAATAATAGAATTGATTTAAAATAATTAAATAAGTATAAAAAGTAAATAGTTTAAAACGCACAATATACTTATTACTTAAAATTCAATTGAATTTCTCACTCGAATATATGCAATAACGCCGTTCCACGGGCTTTGTGTGAGAAAAAAAAACGCGTAAAACTATTATGAATTAAGTAGGTTTGAGGTTAAGAAGAAGAATAAACATATTCTTCAAAAGTTATAAACACATTAAATTTTCAAATCAGACTACATCCAGTTTCTGCCTTTTTTATGGGCAGGCTTCATCAGTGATTTTCCATTAAATTGTAATATTGTTTATATTTTTATTGTCAGATTATCTCTATATGAATACTTTCAGAAGTGATCAAACAGACATATACAAACATTCTACTTTAGATTTCCTGTTTATCTTCTTATTTCCTCGTTGTCACTTTTTCGCAAATGTTGCCACACGGACGTATGGTTTTTACGTACAAATGCAGGGGCAATTTGTGTATATTGGAGACGGACAGCCAACAGGGCATTTTTAAGTGTTTTTTTTTTCAAACGCGTCGTATAGACCAAATACACATAATATTGTAATTAATATGTATTTTTATTAATTCTAATTTAGTAGGTTTGAGGTTAAGAAGAAGAAAGTTATAAACACATTAAATTTGCAAAACAGACTAGATCCAGTTTCTGCCTTTTTATGAATTAAATTCTTTTATTCTTTCAAGAGTATAAATTTAAATTTTGGCAATTTATTTAAAACAATATAAACATAAAATTTCATAAATTTCGCGGACTACGAAAAAGGACTTTTTGAAAAATGCAAGGTTAAAATCTGAACTGAATATATGAAACTCAATATCTCTTAAACCACTTGACTTTTTGGTGCAATTTTTTTTTTCTAAAATTATAAGCCTCAGTTTATGTTATTCGTAATATTTTTGAAATTCAAATTGAAATTCAAGATTCAATAATATCCCAGCCGACGTATTTCTGAGCGCTCAGAAATTTTGACTCGTAAAAGACTCAAATTTTAGAGTTATAAATGAAGCATATTAGACTCGTATTTATGATTTTATTAAAAAATTTTTCAGATTGTTAAAATTTTGGATTTATAGATGAAACATATTACACTCGTATTTATGAGTGGATTAAAAATTTGTTCACTATTGAAAAATTAATAATAAATGACTCATAATGGCTCAGAATATTATAAATTTTCCAATAATTCTCATTATTCGGAGGCTGCATCAGGTATTAGGGCTCTTTTATAAACCTTTCTGATTTTAATTGTACACTGCAATGCAATTTATTAAATTATTTTAATTGGTTGAAGTATTTAACAAAAACCGACTTATTTTTGTCGGTTTTCAGTTTCGGTTTTGAGGCTTGAAAAACCGCGGTTTCGGTTTCGAATAAAACCGAACAGCAAACTCTACTACAAAACTTTTTTAACGAAGCGTCATCATTTTTATAAAATCATTGCGCTACCAGTGAATTGATTTTTATACAGCTGCAATTTCTTACTAGGTAGCACTGGATAACCACTGGTTGCAAAGCCCATTTGTCTTACAAAAATTTCGGTGGTTTATAAAAAAAACACTGGCAAAACGTTTTCTGCAAACGCTGGCAAAGCGTACCAAATGAGTGTTCTGCCACTCATTTATTTTTAAAACCTCGGTTATCCAGTAGTTTGCCAGTGCTTGATTTTTTATACCACTGGCAATTTCTGACTGGGTATTTATTGTGCTATATCGCTTAAATAAAGCGACAAACTAAAATTTTCAAATTCTCTTGTGTCCGTTAAATTTTTCAATAAAAAGTTTTCTTCTTTTTTTAATATTTTTTGGCACAGTAAATTTTCAATACCAAAGATTATAAATATTATCGCTATCAGAAAGAAATTTCGCAAAACTTTATACTAAATATTTTTTTTTTAATTTTAATATGTTCTTTCGTTGATTTAAAAAAAAAAGTGCACTGTAAGACCGACAAAGACAAGAAAAGAATAAACGAAAAATAATCTCTTTTAATTGCATTAATTAAACAAGACAGTCATGAAAATTATAAGAAAAGTTAAAGTTGGGCAAACCAGACTATATGAAATCCTACACCACAGTACGATTTGGGCCATATTTCACAAAGCGGATTCAATTCACGGTACAATAAATATAGTGAAACACATTATAATAGGTGCACGCAAAGAAAAAACAGGGTTGGGATGACCATATTCGAAGAACATCTGGCAACACTATTTTTTATTTTCTCTCCTCTCCCAAATAAGTCGTAAGTGATGTACAAATTTAGTTAACGATTGACTCGGTTATCGGAATTCTTAAATTAGAGAACTAAAGACTTGCTAAGATAAATTTAAAAGTGATTAAAAACATTTTTTTTTATTTATAAAGCAAATAAATGGAAATATGTCTAAAAAAGCAATTTTTTAGAACATATTATTCGAAGCATGTATGCTTAATCGAATGTCGAATAATGTTTTGATAGTTTGTATATCACTATATTTTGGTTTTCTTTTTAATTTTATTTTTACAAGTTTTTTTAGAATTTTTTTTGAAAAAGGTCATTTGCAGCTTTTTTAAGTTTGATGAATGTAACTTGTTAGAGTCCACACATTCTAGGGAGAGAAGCCATCCATCCATAAATCATTTAATCCCTGAAAACGAAGTAATTACCAATTAAATTGTGATTTCCTCACTCCAAACTTTATTAAAGTTTTAAAGTTAATGAGTACCAACTATAAAACTTAATTTTTTTTTTCGTAATTAAGCAAATATGAATACTGTTTCTCACAAATTAGCTTAAAATACTGCAATAAGACTGTTGTAAAAGTTTATGAACTACGCTGTTAATTAAAAAAAAAACGAACAAAATTTAGAAAATATGGGCCGTGGTAAGCATTGTTCCGAGGACGAAAGATTAATCACATATTACTGTGTTAGCTCCAAAACCACACTTGATAATGCGTAGACCAAGGAAGACTACTGAAAAAGTAGATTAACATATAAAACTGGTATATAGTCGAGACCCTTTCAAGTCTGCTGCGGCAATTTAAACAGAATTGGGAGTCGAAATTCCTGCTAGAACTGTAAAAAGACGGCTAGTAGAACAAAATCTATTCGGGAGATCTTCATGGAAAGTGCCAATGCTAACAATAAGACATTGTCGAAATCGACTAATATTCGCAAAAGCTCATAAGGATTGTGATGGCCCTGTTCATGGAAAAAAGTGGCGCAATGTGCTTTAGTCGGGCGAATCTAAAATCATGGTAAAACTTGGGTTAGGCGTCAAAAAAACCCAGAATTGAACCCACGTTACACTACTAAAACATTTAAGCATGGAGGAGGTAACATAATGGTGTGGGAATTCTTTTCCTGGCATGGTATTGGGCCATTATTTTGGATAAAAAGGAACATGGACCAACATTTGTAGGTTGAAATCCTTAGTGAATTAATGCTGCCATAAGCAGAGTGGGAAATGCCACTTAAGTGGCAGTTCCAACAGGATAACGACCCGAAACACACTTCGGGTCTTGCAAAAAAAATAGATTTTACAATAGATAACGGAGTTAATGAAAAGTCTTGGCCTGCGCAATCCCCGGATCCAAATCCAATAGAAAATTTATGGAAGATTGTTAAAGAATGGATTTTAACCAATAGAATCCAAAAAGACGAACTGTGGGAGAACATTCAAAAGGCATGGTATGGAATTCCAAACCAGATTTATCGAAACTTGGTGGATTCCATGCCAAAACGATGTAAGGCTGTGCTTTCTAATAAAGGACATGCGACCAAATATTAGGATTGAAGTATATTTTTTAATACTTTTTTGTAAGTTTTTATAATTTTTCCTAAATTACCCTATTTTAATTTTGTTTTATTAAATTTAGAGAATTTTTTTAATGTTTTTGTTAAAAATAATAGCAACGAATTTTGCAAAGAATATCATAAAAAATTGAAACAAAAATTTATTTGTTCTATATATAATTTTTTTGATCTAATCTAAACTTGTAACAAGTGACCCTATTATTTTGTCCGTAACTGTATATTATAGTAATTACCAAAATAATGGAAATTAATTTTTGATTACACTGAAGTTAACAAAAAAAATTAATTGGAAAAATGAATACTTTGGATACCCGAGTAAAAATATATATATAAAATTATATGTGAATAGATATATTTGCAATATGTAACTGGATATAATTTCATCCGAAATATGGTTATATTAAATTGTATCATATTGGATATAATTGTATTTACAAGTATACAAAGTTATATCAAATGATAAACTTATATCCGAATTTTGTCCCGATTAAATTGGATATAAGTTAATACAATACGATATGATTAAATTTAAATGATAAAAAAAAACTTTGAATTGGAGGGCAGCAGGATTTCTGGTCCTACACACTCAGGGGTGTGATGAAAATCAAAAACGAGCAGTTTTTCAATCTAGAATAATTTGTTTCGCGAAAATCAAATTGGCTGCAAATTATTACACTGTGAGACAAATGGTAGGGGTCAGTGATCGGGAAGGGTTCAAACTACCGGGGAAAGTTATATCGGTAAAAAAGAAGTTATACGTGTCCCGGCGTTTCGCTGGGTCAACCCTAGGAATCGTGGTTGACCCAGCGAACTCAGATCGTTTTCGTTTTCGATATTCATCACATGCCTGACTGTCAGCCGAGGGCTACTGTTGATAATGAGTAACTATTAAAGACGTTAATGTATAAATCTGTTATTCTTTAAAGACTAGATAATTTTTTTTTATCAAATATGGGAATTTTCTTTGGACTTATAAATTTTTTTTAAATATGTTAAGCTTTTTTTTATTTTAAATAAAATTTTAATGGTTAGCCCGGCAATGCACTTCTTTTTTGTTGGAGGCTCATAGTTCCCGATTTATGGAGCTGAAGATGATCTACAACAATATTCAATGGCTTATTTCTCCACTCAAAACTTATCGGACCAACACAAAATATATATATCGTTGGGGAGGTACTTGAAATACATTTCCAATGATATGCAACAGAAGAGCGAAAAAACTGATTTATATTATCATTTTAAGATATTTTATTGACATATATGCCCTACTGATTCACGAACTTATTTATTACAATCATTATTAAGGCATATGATGATATATTAAAAGGATAATATAAACCAGTTTTTTCGCCCTCCAGAAAACCTGTTAAAGAACACATAACACTACTTGCAGGCAAGCCGACGATATGGTTATATAAAAAATAAAATTAAAAATATTTTTCGTATCTATTTATATATAAAATTTTGAACGGTTTTATCAATAATATATTCCTATATATACAATTTGCAATAAAGCAAATACTGATATATGATTTAATATGATTATATATGAGAAAATTTCTAAAAAAAAATTCTAATATATCACCATATAAAAACATATAAGGTCGCACACTATATTTTATATTATCATACTCTTTTTTACTCGGGTAGAAAAAGTTACCGACAAATTTCGGTAGAAATAAAAAATGGCAAACAAAAAGTATTTGTAAATAAAAAACAAAATGAAAAACAACATTTGTGTGAATAAATTTTTTTTTTCAAAACCGGCGAATTATAATGTTTTTTCGTGGTTTTTTGCTTGCTATCGGGCTTAAAAAATATGGAATACCGTTCCATATAGTGTTTTTTCACCCTATAGCAGTATTATAATATAATCCATAAGGTAAGTGTATGTAATAAAAGCGACTTAAAATTTAATTAAGTGTCTTCAAAGGCGTTACGCGCCCCACCGCGGTTCTTGTTTTTCTTTTGTAATTGTGAAACTGTTGGATCGTTAGTAAAACTAAGGCTATTCAAGTGAGTTGTGTTCGAGTTTGAAATAATAGCCGTTAATCAGTTACAAAGTTAGTGTCACATTTTTGCGATTACCGTGATTTCCCCTGCTTTTCTATTTTGAATTTGTTCATTCAGCGACTAAATTTCAAAAAGTTGAGTGATACGAAACTTTCGCAGTTTGCATAGGTGAGATTTTTCACAAATCTTGTATTGATTACGCGTTGAACCAAAAAGGTAAATAAGTTATTTTCAAATTGTAACAGCACAAAGAAATCGCGTTAATCGCAAAAATGTGTCATTAACTTTGTGGCTGATTCACAGTTATTTTTCAATCTATACGCACGACTTACTTGAATAACTTTAATTTCATTAAGAATCACACAGTCTATCAATTAAGAAAATAAAAAACCGCGGTAGAGCGCGTAAAATATAACTTCTTAAAGAAATTGAAAAAAAAAATAAAAATGTTCAGTCGCATTTATAACATACTCCTAATGGAATTAATTCTAATACTTCTATAGTTTAAAAAATATACCTTAAATTTAACGCTTTTGGCGTTCCGCGATTCGAAAAAAATATGTCATTCGGTTTCCTATATATTTATTTTCTGGTTATTTTGAAATAGGTTATTTTATATCCCAGCAAAAAATATACATGGTTATAGCAGCACTGCAGAAGTACAAGATCATTTTTACACTCAAAATAGTTTGTAGTTTAAATTAACTGAAAATGTAATTTAAAATAAATGAAAAATCACTTGAAAACCGGTCTACTGACTTTTCATTTAAATCAAAAGAACTTTTCATTTATTTTTAAATGTTAATAAATAAACTACAAAATCCTTAAAAAAATAATGATTTTTCATTTATTTGGTTTTTTTAAATTTCAAAAAATTAACTACAAAATCCGTAAGAATAAACGATATTTAGTTTATTTCATTTTTTTAACTGACCTAGAAATCGAAAAGGAATTCTTTTTTTAACAAAACATTTTAAATGAAAATATTAACTGTAACAGAAAATCCGTATTTATATGTGATTTATTTTTTAAATAAACGACAAAAACAGTTAAAAACGAGTAAAAAGGTTAAAGTCGGGCATGCCGACTATACAATACCCTACACCACTCTGGTGTATTGTTTGGATCCGAAATTCGAATGGGTTAAAATGGGGTTTGTGTCAAAATTTTCTATAATGTGAGTCAGCGCACCAAATTTCATTAAAATATCTTAATATTTGCGACCTGCAGTTTGTAACCAAGCCAATTTATAGGGGGGACCCTTATATGGGCACTAGTTCTAAACATGGACCGATGTTCACCAAAATCAATAGGCTTCGTCCTTGGGCCAACATAGGTCTATGTACCAAATTTCATCAAAATATCTTAATATTTGCGACCTGCAGCGTATAAACAATATAATTTTTGGCGGACCCTTATATGGGCACTAGGTCTAAACATGGACCGATGTTCACCAAAATCAATAGGCTGCGTTATTGGGCCAACATAGGTCTGTGTACCAAATTTCATCAAAATATCTTAATATTTGCGACCTGTAGAGTGCGCACAAGATTGCATGGACAGACAGACAGACGGACGGACGGACAGACGGACATCGTTAAATCGAAATAAAAAAAAATTCTGAGCCGATCGGTATACTATAAGGTGGGTCTACGACCAATATTTTTTGGTGTTACAAACATCAGCACAAACTTATAATACCCTGACCACATAGTGGTGTAGGGTATAAATATATTTCTTTGTATTTTAACTGAATAATCATTTAAAAACAAATGTACGGATAACTTTTTAAATAAACTACAGTCAGTTACTGTAATAATATTTTCAGTGTAGTGCTACTTGTATCCAGAGATGGGCCAAAATTATTACCATTACATTTTCATTACAATTTCTTTATGTGATGGTAATGAAAGTTTTATCTTTATTCCTATTATATAAAGTAATGGTTTGATTTTCATTTCCATTACTTTTTTGTAATATAATTTAAAAAAAAATTCATTAATTGTAATGAAATGAAAAAAAAACATTATGTTATGTAACATAACATAAAAGCGAAATACGTTTGATTTTTCTATAGTCGCGCCTTTATTGGCATAGTTATAAATTTTCATATAAAATATTGCTGTTAAGGAGCGCTTATGGGGCATTTTATACTATGAGTCCTCAAAATTTAAGCTTATTTATTCGTTATTTGAGTTTTAAGCGACGAATCAGCATACCATGAATTCAAATTAAAGCACACGAAAAAAGAAAAATATTTACCTTTGTATAAAAGTAACGGCAATAAAAATCAATATCTAATTTTGTAATAATTAAAATTAATTTCATTGCAATTACTTGAATGTAATGGAAATAAAAAATATTTCATTACAATTACGTATATGTAATGGTAATGAAAGTAGTATCTTTCGCTTACACAAAAATTTATATTTTTGCTGAATTGATATTAATTATCACTACAAACAAATTCAAAAGCACGAAAAAAATTAAGTAAATACCTAATAAAGTGTGAAAAACAGTCATTCATATATGTTAATTAATGTTAAAATTAATCCAATTGAATTAATTTGATTCAATTGAATTAATACGATCTAATTGAATTAATTTTATTTGCACATGTAGGGTAAAAATTATGTAATTAATTTTAAGCACTAAGCCGTTATAAATATTGGATGGTATTCCATTTATATTCTATGAAAAGAGAATTACCTAAAATCCTAGTTTTCGCGATTTATAAAAATTTTAGTCAAAAAAACCAGTATTTATTTAGTAGTAAGTATCAAAGCACTGTTAATTCACTGATTCGCTGTTAAACGAGAGCCATTGAATTTAATACAAACGCCAGTTCTTTATTCTTAATGTAAATTGTTAAGAAATTTGCAATAAAATACATTTCTTTAGCGCATTTTGAAATTATTTAACTCATATTTTACCTTATCTACAACTTTTTTTTCTGTTGTTAACTTAACAATAATTGTCGGAAGTTAACGATATTATTTAACGACAAAATTCGGTAGAAAAAGTTATGGAATCAGTTTTAACGACAATTGTAGTTAATTATCGAATTTTGACAAGCTAACTACCGAATTTTGTCGTTAAAAAGTTAGAGAATCCCACTACTGAGGGGGAATTCTGTAACTTTTTAACAACAAAATTCGGTAGTTAAATTGACAAGTTTTCATAGTAAACTAACAACTTAACAACCGAATTTTGTCGTTAAAAAGTTAGAGAATCCCACTACTGAAGTCTGAATAGAATAGTCACCCTATACTGATGGCACTACAAACTTATGTAATAAGTTTCCAATTATTTTCAGAAGTGACTACAAGTGCCATTCGTGACAAGCGGAGTGACGGACATTTCTAAACCGACTCAGCCAGGGATTCTGAGTCGATAGGTATACTATGGTCTTATCTAAGATGGGTCACACCCACTATTTTTGGTAGTTACAAAAATCAGCATAAACTCAATATACCCTGTACCATAAAGTAGTGTAGGGTATTCAAACTGGAAATATAATAAAAAAAGCAGAAAGTGAAAACAAAAACACTTACGTCTAATGCCCCAATCCATCATTTTTGCAAACAACAAACAAAATTACAAAAATCCGGGCACCAAAAAACAAAAATACGTTAAATTACACTGTATATTTGCTTCTTTTTTATATATTTTATGTTTTTTTTATTATTTCAATGACTTTAATGCGTTTACATTAGTTAGCAGAAGAATCATATTTGTTTCGTTTTTTTTTTTTTTTTTAGTTTGATAATGAAACACTTTTACAACATTATGTTGAAAGAACATAAGCATCAGATTTATTCTTAATATTAGTCACTGTGCCACAATACAAAAAGTGGCAACAGTATCGTCGTCGTTGTGGTAATAAGATGTGGTTGTAACAACAATAATAATAATTTAAATTTAAAAACATTTTCTTGTTTTTTTTTTTTGTATTTAACTCATACTGTTTAAAACTACTATATACACTTAAACCGCGAAACACTTGTACTTTTTAAAGAAAAATTAAAGAGGTTCAGAATAGCACTTGAACTTTTAATATTAACCAAAAACACATTAAATTCAAATTTCAATTACATACTTTTAAAAACTTTTATATTTTTTTTTTAATATGAAATAATTAAAATTTAATTCCCGTGCTTTTCCGATTTTTTTTTTTTTTTTTTTGAAATTTCTGTTACTGTTGTTTGTTGTTCTATGGAGCACAATTAAAACTTAACTGAAGACACAAATTTGTATTTTGTTTATGCGGGAGAGTGTATACTACAGAAAAGCATAATACAGAGTTTTTATAGATTTCGATTAAAACCTATACAAAAACACGACAACCGTATACGAACAGTAAAAAACCCGAGTGTCTTTTTAATACACCATCTCCATTATCAATGGAAGGAATAATCCTTTACTATAATTTTTATTTCAAAAAGTTCAATATTAATACAAATTTAAATTAAAAACGAGTTAAACTAATGTTTGGATCCAAAATTGTAATTGGTTAGAAAATCATTAAGAAATTACAAATTTGCCTAATGTTCGGTGTATTTAGAAGAAAATCGGAAATATAGTCCATACGGGCGCCAGGTTCGAAGATGAATTGATTCTATCTAAAATCACAAGTTTCTATCTTTGAGACCATATCCAAGTTAGCGGACCAAATTTTCTATATTTGCGTCATGTGACGTGCAAACAATCATAAGAGCCAATTTTTGGAGGACCTTTATATGGGCAATATGTCTTAACATGGACCGCCTCTAGCGAAACTCAATAGGCTTGAGTCAATGTGCATCAGCGCACCAAATTTCATTAAAATATCTTTATATTTGCGACCTGTAGGAAGTGAAGTAGCTTAAGAGCAATTTTTTTGGGAGCCTTTAAGGCAATGTACCAAATTTCATCAAAATGTCGTAATACTTGCGACTTGTGAAGACAGACGTACACCAAATTGAATCAAAAAATGATTTTCATCTAATCGTTATACTAAAATCTGAGCCCAGATCGAATATTTTTTGTAAAAACATCAGCACAAACTTATTTTATACCCAATCCACGTAGTAGTAGTGTAGGGTATACAAATTACGAAAATAACGCAAAATAAATAAATTTATGTTATGATTCCGTAAGAATTACCTTTAAAGGACATCATCTTAACTAAACAACGGTGTTGCGTATTTCAGCTTTTTTTTTTTCATTTTGCAAAATGGACATTTTTTATTGGGTGTATAACTTAAAAATGCAGGATTTTTTTTTGGCAAATTTTGTGCGTGTTTTGAGGCCAAGCACGAATCAAGCCAATTTCGGATACCCTGTTCTGAAGTGAAGTGTATTCCAGTGAGAGCGTTCTGCACCGATCGAAACAAATGGTAGTCAGACGGGCAAGTTCTTTACTATAAAGCGGGTGTGGCGAAACTTTCCAATCACTATTTCCTAAATAGTTTTTAACCGGTCTTGCAACATGTGGCCGAGCGTTGTCATGATGGAATATTACGGCTTCATATCTGATCGTATATTCCGGGCGTTTTTCGTCCAATGCTCGCTTCAAACGAATCCACTGTGTTCGGTACAGGCCCCCTGCGATCGTCTACCCCGAGCTCACTAGATGGGACCCTTCTTGTCCCACCAAATACAGAGCGGATTTGGTGTTCATTTGTTTGGTTGGCCTAGCTTCACATACGATTTCTTGCGCTTCGGGTTGTCGTAATGGATCCATTTTTCTTCGCCACTAATGATTCGATGCAAAAATTACTTCCCTTTATGGCGTTCAAGCAGCATTGCGGACATGCAAAATCGTCAATTTCCTTGCCTTTGGATGAACCCTGTTGCTTGCAAACGTTTTGAAATTACTGCGTGAGTGACTCCCAATGATTTTGCCAGTTCTTCTTGAATTTGACAACAATCTTCATCGAGTAATGCCTCCAAATCATCATCTTCGAACTTTTTTGGCTAACCTGGGCGGCCTCTGTCTTCCGTGTCAAAATCGTCACTTCTGAACCGCACGAACCATCTTTCGCACATTGAAATCGATGGAATATATTCAGGATAAGCTTCGGTGCGTAATCGATGTGCTTCAGCTGCACTTTTTTTAAATTGAAGAAGTAAAGCAAAACATCCTGCAAATGATGTTTTGTTGGCTCAAAATTCGACATTTTCGAAGCAAAAAAAAGTTTGTTGTTTACACTATTTGGTTCAATGACTAAGTGAGAATAAATGACAGATATTTATCCTCCAATATGCCATATAAGTTGTTAAAGACACAAACCATGTATAGAAGATACGCCATCTGTTGTAAATCCCAGATTTTTAAGTTAAACACCCAATAGCAATAAAGTGTAGAAATTTTAACGAATTGTCTTAGAGAGAAAACGTGTTTTCGTCCAATTTTCCTTTTAGGGAAAGCGAAAATCGTTAAAAAAAAAACAACACTAAAATTTCAATTTTGGTGGAAGGTTTCATTTGTGCATAAAATCGTGTTTTTTTTTTTTTTTATTGCCCACATTTATTCTCAACTTTTTCAGCCTTCGTCGCCTAATATCGCCTCTTTAAAAGCAAATGAAGAATAATATCCAAATTAATGGCTTCGTCGGCGGTCGCAGGAATTGGGGCTCTGTCCGTCCACTACGTGGAAAATTTTGCGCAAAGATCTTGGCTTACACCCGTTTAACCCTTAAATGCATGATCTCTTGGATATTAACCATTTTTTTATATATGATTTTTAAAGGTGTGTACATATCAAGAAAAATACCAAAAAAAAAATATTTTTAAGAAAAAGGTGATTTTTATTGAAAAATGTGGGTTTTTGCCAAAACAGCTGAATTGTGATTATTTTAACGTGTATGAAAAAAAAAAAAACAAAAAAAATCTATAAACTATGAATTATGAATTATACATTTATTGTCGCCCAAATGAATTTTATTGCGAGAATACCACTTTAAATATTTAAACAAACATTTTTGAATATTACACTTTTCGTAAAAAAACGTGTGTTTTAGAAACACATATCAAACAAAACCAAGATTTTTCCTATAACTGTTTAAAAGATCTTAGCTAAACTATAAGAACACTTTGTACAGAAGGGGCCCAGTGCCCAAAAATGCAGTTTTGTGCATCAAGTGGGTTTTTTTTTATTAAAAAAGTGGTATGTTGCCAAATGGCTACACCATGCATTTAAGGGTTAAGATCCAGCTGGTGCAGGAACTAAAGCCACGAGACCATCATATGAGTCGTTCTTTCACCGATTGGGCTCTAGGGCAGTTGGCAACTGATCCGATATTTTATCTCGAAATTGTGTTCAGTGATGAGGTTAATTTTTGGCTTAACGGGTTTGTTAATAAACAATCCACAATAGACGCTACAGACTCCATTACATCCAGAAAAATGCACCGTTCGGTAAATTTTACAAGCTGGTGGCATCATTGGACCTTATTTCTTGAAAAGTGAAGCCGGAGCTCGCGTTACAGTCAATGGAGATCGTTACCACACCATGATCAATGATTTTTTGTTTGAAAATATAGATGACATTGATCCGGGCGGGATGTGGTTTAAACAGGATGGCGGCCGCAAACATCGACTTATTGAAACAAAAATTTGGCGATAAGTTGATTTCTAGAAATGGACCTATAAATTGGCCTCCAAGGTTGTGCGACTTGAAACCTCTCGACTATTTTCTGTCAGGTCACATCAAGACACTGGTCTATGCAGATAAACTAGCAACAATTGACGCCTTGAAGGCCAACATTGTTCGTGTTATTCGTGACATACGGCCAGCAATGCTCGAAAAAGTGAGAAAAGTGGACGTCAAGAATACGCTTTGTAAAGAAGAGCCGAGGTGCCATATGCCCGAAATCATTTTCAAATGTTAATGCCATGTATTGATCATTGGAATAAAGAAACATTTTTTAATTAAAATTTAATATTTTTTGTTATTTTTTTACAATTTAAAGTTCTATCGAGCTTAAAAATACACCTTTTATAAGTATTTAACATAAAGCCCGGTATTTTGTTCGTACTGTTGCGAAAAAATCTGTCAAACTCCATATAAAAAAAAATGATTTTTTACTTGCGTGGAATTGTTGCGAAATTGCGGTGGAACTTTTTTCCCATCAATTTAATAGACAGGACCATTTGAAAATGTAGCGAAAAAGTGACATTAAGGTTAATTATGATTGTAACTATTTATAGACAATAAAAAATTGGTGTATTTTAATGTTTTTATTATAGTTTTTGAGCTCAAAATATAGAGCGAAATTTTTTCGCTCTTTTGAACAAAATACTGGGCTTAACGGCGAAAAATGTTGTTTATTTAAAGCATTACAAAAAATATTTGTCTATACCCTATTAAAAATGGTTTTAATAAAATATTGTATAATTTGATATAATTATATCTAATCAGCTGTGGTTAATGTCACATCATATAAAATTGTATATAATTACCTCAACATAAATAAATTTATACAACTTAGATCTAATAACATTGGGTCATTTTCCCTATTAAATTGTATAGAAACTGATAGACCATATATAACCACATAAAATTTTATATAATTTGATTGGGAAAATGACCCAATATTATTAGATTTAAGTTGTATAATTTTATTTATATTGATGCATTTTATATGATATCACATTAACCACACCTGATTAGATATAATTGTATTAAATTATATACTATTATATTAAAACCATTTTTAACAGAGTATTGACAAATTATAACCTTTTTTGGAAATGGTGTAGGTAGGATGTAAAAAAAAAAACATTCAAACCAACAACAAAAAACGATGTGAAACGCGCAAATCCAATACAACAAAACTTTTGTTGTGTGTTATATATTTTACAATCACGAAAGGATATCAAACAGACAGGAAAATCCTTGATGAAATAGTATACGACGATAGTAACACACAGTACAACAAATATTATTGCATACTTTTAGGATGGCTGGTTTTATTGTATTTAGGGAATACAATATCCCGTATTTCTTAGGAAAAAGAGGTAAAGGTTGTTAGCATAACCACCAATGAATTTTACAAAGTATGATACATAAACAAAGTTGTGAATAGCTGCAGTTCAGCTTCTGAGACGTATTGTAAGGTATTGTATACAAGAATGTGATTATATTGCACTATTAAAATGTATTATTTTGAAAGTTATTTAATAAGGTATCTGTTTAGAATCGTTAAGGTCTTTTTTTGCTGGGTATTTAAAAACAAATGAAATTTCATTTAAAAATAGGACCACTATAATTTAATTGAATTCAGCTTACATTTTCATTTGTTTTTGACTATTTAATAAACCGCAAATCAGTCAAAACAACTAACAAAAATTACATATTTGGTTCATTTATTTATTTTTTCTTCTTCTTTTAATATTTTTAAAATGAGTTTTATGAATATGAATTCTATGTAATTTTATGTAGTTTTTTTTAAGGACTTACAAATTTTTTACTGGACAATAGTGTAACAAAACTGAAATGCTACTCAAACAACTAACAAATATTCAATACAGAAGTTCCATGAGTGTGGTTTCCCAAAAGTCCCCAAAATGTCATGATACAACCCCTAATTGTGTAGTATACATGTGGATTTGTTTTCTTTGTAAGTGTGAAAGTTGAAGTGGAAGTTGAAGAATTCTTATGTGAGGCATTCTACACCATATATCCCGCTTCAGGAGAAAGTATATCGTATGAATATAAATAAAAAAAATAAACTTTCAAAAACTATTCCAAAAAGTGGGTAGAGTAGGCGTGGTTGTTTTTAATATAGTATTTAATATTTTATTATAAACTGTGTAAACCTGGTATGTTTATGAGTTTAATGTCAAACTCCATGCATAAAAAATATGGCTTGTATTTATACAAGGTTTACAAGGAATAATGAGTTCCCTAATGTTTCTAAAAAGTCGGCCATATATATCTTTTAAATAAATGCACATCGCACCAAAAAAAATTGAAAGTCATGCTTAACAAATAACTTCTATCATTGCTACAAAAGTATCCGTTAGTGTATTTATACCCTACACCACTATGTGGTCAGGGTATTATAAGTTTGTGCTGATGTTTGTAACACCAAAAAATATTGGTCGTAGACCCACCTTATAGTATACCGATCGGCTCAGAATTTTTTTTTATTTCGATTTAACGATGTCCGTCTGCCCGTCCGTCCGTCTGTCTGTCTGTCTGTCCATGCAATCTTGTGCGCACTCTACAGGTCGAAAATATTAAGATATTTCATGAAATTTGGTACGCAGACCTATGTTGGCCCAAGGACGAATAAGTTTGATTTTGGTGAACATCGGTCCATGTTTAGACCTAGTGCCCATATAAGGGTCCTACCAAAATTATATTGTTTATACGCTGCAGGTCGTAAATATTAAGATATTTTGACGAAATTTGGTACATAGACCTATGTTGGCCCAAGGGCGAAGCCTTGGGCCAACTAGTGCCCATATAAGGGTCCCCCCAAAATTGGCTTGGTTACAAACTGCAGGTCGCAAATATTAAGATATTTTAATGAAATTTGGTTTTTTGACACAAGCCTCATTTTAACCCATTCGAATTTCGGATCCAAACATTAGTTGGCTTTTAACCAGACAGGTGTAGGGTATTGTATAGTCGGCATGCCCGACTTTAACCTTTTTACTCGTTTTATTAATTTTTTAGAAGTAAAACAAAAAAAAAAAATTCTGAACAACTTCAAAAAAGCAATTCTTTCATTACTCCAAATGTATCCGTTAGTATATTTCTACACATTTTTTAAAAGTAATTCTGAACAAGATCCAAAAAATTCCTTAGTATGGCTTCTAAAGAATAATTGCTCTTAAAGTGATCCTAAAGTGATTGTGGTACAGCTTATTTCCAAACAGATGATCGCGGGTTCGATTACCGGCGGGACGAATATTTTTTTTTTATTTTATTTATTTTTATTTTATTTATATTTTATTTACTTATATTTTATTTATTTTTATTTTTTTAATTATATTTTATTTATTTTTGTTTTATTTATTTTTATTTTATTTTATTTATTTTTGTTTTATTTATTTTCATTTTATTTATTTTTATTTAATTTTATTTTATTTATTTTTGTTTTATTCATTTTTATTTTATTTATTTTTATTTTTTTTATTTTTATTTTATTTATTTTTATTTTATTTATTTTTATTTTATTTATTTTTATTTTATTTATTTTTATTTTATTTATATTTATTTTATTTATTTTTATTATATTTTTTTTTATTTTATTTATTTATTTTTATTTTATTTATATTTTATTTATTTATATTTTATTTATTTTTATTTTTTTATTTATATTTTATTTATTTTTATTTTATTTTTATTTTATTTTATTTATTTTTATTTTATTTAATTTTATTTTATTTATTTTTGTTTTATTCATTTTTATTTTATTTATTTTTATTTTATTTATTTTTATTTTATTTATTTTTATTTTATTTATTTTTATTTTATTTATTTTTATTTTATTTCATTTTTTAAATATTTATAATTAATTTGTTTCAATTCCATATTATTTTAATTTTTAAAATTATATGTATAAAAAAAATAGTTCTGAACTAGTTCTGAATTTTTGTAAAACAATTTTTTTTTGTCAAATGCCCCATAAAAAGTCTACTGAACTAGTCAAATTTCTAGCATTTTCCAAATTCCATAAAATTTTTATGAATAATATATTAAAAATAAACGCTTAATTGGTTAACATTTAACCACGCCTACTGCGCCAAGTTTTTGGACAAATTTAAAAGTTGTTGTTCCAATTTTTATTCGTAATAAATTCTGTAGCATTGATACGATATACACAAATTCAAAAAAAGCTGTAAAATTTAGTTAAAAATTGCTAAAAAAAAAAATTAGTTAAAATGACATTGCAAAAAAAACTGCTGAAATTAGCAGAATATTTTTGCTAAATATTAGTAGGATAGGAACAGCAAAAATAAAACTGTTAAATATACAGAATTTTAGTTATATTTGAGTTAAATTTGGGTTATTTAATAGAAAATAACAACTACACCTGATAAACTCAGCAACAAATTTAGCAAAATAATTAGTAAACTAAAAATCACAAAAATTTACATTTTTTTAATTTTTTTCCGATTTTTTTTTTTAAAGCAAATGAAAATCTGCCCATCTGAAATCAGCAGTTTACTACTTTGTTTTAGCAAATATTTCTGTTAATTTTAGCAGGATAGAAGACTGATATTTGCATTCAACTCAATTTAACTTAAAAAAAAGTAACAAAAATTTTGAAAAAAATAACAGTTTGTTTTTGCTATTTTTAGTCTCCAATATTTAGCAAAATTTTCTTAAATTTGACAATATAATTTGTGTTTATGTATTCACTAAAAGTTAACTCAAATATAACTGAAATTCTTTAAATTGAACATATTTATTTTTGCTGTTTTTCTTTTACTAGTATTTAGCAGCAAAATCTGCTAACTTTAGCAGTTTTTTCGGCAAGGTAATTTTTAATTAACTTTCAGTAGCCGTTTCTGCTATTTTTACAGGTTTATTTCAATGAGTGCGCTTTTTTTCACATTGGATAGTTGTCAGGGAAATCCTCATATAAACGAGTACGTCTTTTTTAAATAAAAGTTAACATTGCAAACAAATAATGTTCCCTGAACATATAAAAATAAGCAAAGGAAAACTACAATACAAACAAAAGTAATGTTTGTGGGAAATTTCTGTAGGTCGGTCAATAGCATTCCAATAATGTTCTATAATATTGAGTGCAAATGGGACTTTCGAATTATTTCATTGTTTTTTTAAGGATTGTTGAAAATATCTCATAATTATGCTCCGATTTTGAAAAAAAAAAATCATAACCTTAAAAAGTAGGCACAATTTTTTGAAATGTTTTTTTTTTTCATGGCAAATGTATTATATTAATAGTTGTGTTTCTTTATATCTTTACCATTTTTAGTAGTTTTATTTAAAATTTCGTTTAAGTACAAAAAGAATATTAAAAAATTTAAAGGGAAATTTGACTAGTTTTACTGAAAAAAAAAATATTTTATCAAATATTAGTAACATGTTTTCTAGTTTAACAAATGTTTAAATTGAATACATTTTTATGCGAATCATTACTCATCAATTAATTTTGCGTATTTCCTTGAAAGTTTGGAGGACCCCGCGCATATTTTTTCCCCCGATTTTTGTTAAATATGTTTTTTTTTTGTTTAATATTTAAAAATCTTTCTGTTCGACTTATGTTTTATATTTTGTAAATTTTTTTAATTTTTTTCACTAATTTTACTAGAAATATATTTATTTGTACAGATTTAAAACTCTTAATTATTCAATAATACTTTACCGAACTTTTCAAAAGAATTTTAAAACATCAGAATAACTTACCTAAAATGAGAAAAACAAAAAATAAATTATTTTTTAATTTAGTAGGTTTGAGGTTAAGAAGAAGAATAAACGTTTTTTCTAAAAGTTATAAACACATTAATTTGCAATTCAGACAAGATCTAGTTTCTGTCTTTTTCTATGGACAGGCTAAATAAATTATTTTTTTGGGAAGTTTAACTAAAGTAATAGATCTATTTATGTATATAAAATTTAGAAATTGTTAAATTTTCAGCTAGCTGTTATAGAGTAAAATAAATAAATTTTGGGCCACATTTTCTTTGAAACTCGCTTAAATTTAAGATATATTTACATTTACTAAAGAAAAATATATAGATACGGAGTTGTTTTATCCACAGAAGAATGTTGAATTTCCAAAAGTTTAAAGATTTTAATAACAAACATTATCCCTAATCTACGAGTATATACATAGAGACACGTAAAAGTTTGAATACTTTTAAAATATTGTTAAAGTATTCTACAAATGAAATCAAGTTTAAGCTGTTCTATAGAGTATTTAATTCTATAAAACTACTATAAATTTTAGTTAGCTTAAGTAATGTTATGTTTGTGTTTTTTTATTATTATTTTTCCCCCAAAGAGAGAACCACAACATGAGTGTTTGCTAAGAATGCCAAAAAAAAGGTAGTTAAAAGAAAAAATAAACTACCAACATGTACCATAAATTTTTCATTGGCACAGATAATCCTTGATATGCACGAACAGAGAATCCTTGATTACACGATTAAAAAGTTGTGTCTCAAATAATTCTTATTCTGTTTTTTAAAAAAATTATAAAAAAGGAGCCAAAGAATGGAAAATTCTATTCGTATCTTTTTTTATTCTTCACAAAGAGACGAATCAAGCAAAATTTTCTGTTCTAAGCCGCTATGTTTTAACACTGCATCAACAGATTCAATTGACCCAAAAGTGTCCCCAAGAAGCAGTTCTGATATTAGTTCAAGAACTAGTTATCCGTCAGTTATATCTTATAATAAAATCAGCTAAAAAAAAATTGGAAGTCATGCTTTACAAACCACTTGCTTCATTGCTTCAAAAGTAGTAAAGCTTTTTTAGAAGTATTCTGAACAATATCCAAAAAAAAATCTCTTAATTACTCTTATTTGTTTTTGCTGGGTATTGATTCTAAAGCATTATTGCTCTTAAAGTACACCTAAAAGTGATATCCGAACAGATGTGATCGCGGGTTCGATTCCTGGTGGAAACAATATTTTTTTTAATATTTTATATTTATAGTTAATTTGTTTAAATTCAATATTTTATTAATTTATAAAAATATATATTATAAAAATTATGAAAAATCGCACCTGAAAAAAATACTGAATTTTAGTGCACCTTTTACACTTGCTTAATAAGTAATTTTATTGAAGAGAACAAGGCTCAATATCTCGCAATGACAAAGTGGCGTTTCTAAATGCTGCGTTCGATAAAGTTTTCCATCACATTTTTTGCAATAACTTTTTTAAAATCACTTAAATTGAAAAAAAAAAATTTAGTAGGTTTATATTTTAAATTTTTTCGCTAGATTTTATTCGATTCAAAATCGCAAACGAATTGGAAGTGCGAAAAACATTGCGAAATCTTTTCAAAACCACCCTCAGTGAACATAAAAAAAAATTGCTTGGGAACTAAAAGTTGGCCGAAAACGGTTTCTAGTGTTCTAAAGAAGTTTAAAGACGACTTGGAGATCACCCGAAGGGCAGATTCTGGCAGAAAAAAGGCATATGTGACCAGAACAAGGCGAACAAAATTAGTGCCATGTTGAAGAAGAATCCCAACATTTCAGCGAGAAAAAATAAAAAAAGTGGATTGTTTGAAGTTTTTTGTACGCAAGGTCAAAAAGGAAGCTGGCCTGAAAACTTTTAAAGTACAAAAAGTTCCACACAGAATTTGATGTAAAGAACACGGCTGTAAAATAGCGTGTAAAATATAAAAAAAAAATGCTATTGTGAAAAATTCAATTACTGCACCGTGGACGAGACGTGTATTTTAGCCGACTTCTCACAGCTTCCAGGCGAAGGGGGTTATTATGTAATTCGATTGGAAAAGGAAATGCTTTGGAACACAATTTTCACATTGAAAATTAAGCAACAAAAAAACAGTTTTTAAAGGGGGAAAATGTTAGAAACATGTAGGCAATAGTCTAATAAAAGTTAAAAGTTAGAAAAAGTTTGACTTTCAAGAACGGATATATTTTTACAAGAGTTTTAAAATTTGTGAATTCGAACATTATTTTTCGAATCCTTTTTCGTAATAACCCCCAAGAATTCTACATTGCAGACTCATGTGGGAATGTGGACGACAAATTTAAGACAAAAAGGCAATATAGATTTCCTCCTGGTATGGCAAGTTATCTACACTTGTGGTGAGAGGAGCACGTCTTTCGTGCCCACAGGTACAATAAAGCCATTTGTTAGACATCATGAAGTGTCTACTTTCTTTTGGCACGATCTAGCCTCTTGCTATTACAGCAAAGCGGCCTAGGAGTGGTTCTTAAATAAAAATGTGATTTTGGAAGCAAGTCCACCAAACTGTCCAGAACTCAGGCCAATTGAAAGGTACAGGGTTTTGGTCAAAAGAAAAATTAAGGCAACAAAAAAAGTCGCCAAAGATACCAAAACAAAATACCATAAAAGCGTTGATGGAAGGAGTACCAGAAAAATTAAAAAATTTTGTAAAAAAAATAATAAGTGTGTATGTAGTTTTACAATAATCTTAATAAAAGCACCGTTATAAAATAGTTTTTATTTTTAAAATAGAATGACTGGTTCAGCAGTTTTATGAATTATGTGATGGACAAGTTTTTCTAAAGCAGTCTTTATTTAATTTACAAAATTAAGATCAGCAGCCAATGTAAGCATACCTCAAACAAAAACTAAATTGCACAATCCCCATGTTGTGTGGTGGAATCCCAAGCTAGACTTTCTTAGAAACCAAAAACAACTCCTGTGGCACAACTTCAAAAGGATAAGAAGTGATGCTAACCTAGTTTTATATAAAAAATGCAATGCTATGTTCAGACGAGCTGTGAAAGAAAGCAAAGCTATTTGTATTCAAACATTTACATCCAACATTAATCCAACTGCCTCTCCCCAACGTATTTGGAATGATATAAACCGCATTACTGGTGGAAAAATTACAAACTCAATAACATACCTCAAATCTGATTCCACAATAATTTCATCTCCAGCTGACATAGCAAAACACCTAGCAAAGTACTGGTCAGAACAATCCGAAGACATAAATTACCATTCAAACTTTCAAGAAAACAAATCTAATATCACTAATAATATTTACGATCTGCAAACATATAACACTTATGCTAATAAAATCGAAAATTTGATTAATATGGTTGAACTAGAAGACGCTCTACATTCAGCCAAAGGAAAAACTCCAGGTGACGACCGAATATCATATCCGTTGTTAAAAAACCTGTCTTCATCATCAAAAAAATACTTACTCACTATTTATAACAACATCTTTACATCCAGTATTTTCCCTCAAGCTTGGAAAGTTGCAGTTGTCATCCCGATCCCTAAGCCAAATAAAGACCATTACGCTCCCACGGGATATAGGCCAATATCTCTTTTGCCATGTATCAGCAAAACACTGGAAAAAATAATATCCAGACGCCTAATGTGGTTCCTAAAAATCAATAACTTTATTACACCTAACCAAACAGCCTTCATGAAAAAACAAGGTACTGATGATGTACTACTATATCTCCAGCACTTTATTTCAAAAGCTCTATCCAGTAAAAATCATGTAAGCATTCTGTCGACTGATTTTGAAAGAGCATTTGATCGTATTGGAATTCACGTAATACTAGAACAATTAAAAGAATGGAAAATCGGCAAGAAAATGTACGCAATCATAAAAAACTTTTTAAGCAATCGCAAATTTAAAGTTAGAATAAACAGCACTCTATCTAACACTTTCCCTCTACATAACGGTATCCCCCAAGGATCACCCCTCTCTGTTGCTTTATTTATTATCGCTTTTAATCAATTTAGCAAAATTATTTCTACACAAAAATATATCGAACACGTAATTTATGCCGACGATGCAGTTTTATTCACGAAACACAATAATAATAACAAGGTAAAAGAGATTTTTTCTAATACCCTAAGAGATATTGATACCTGGTGCCTAACATCCGGAGCCAAGCTTTCTATAGATAAATGTAACTTATTACATATTTGCAAAAAACATAATTGCAGTATCTTTGATCTAGAATACAAAAATGTAAAAATAAAACAAGTTGATTCTCTACGTATTCTGGGTATTATCTTTGACAAAAGCTTCACTTTTAAAGAACATTGTCTACATCTTAGGAAAAACTTAAACGCAAGATTAAACATAATAAAATATCTAACTTCTAAAAACTTTCGGATTCATATATCAACAATGATAAACATAACTCGGTCAATTATACTCTCCAAAATAGACTACGCGCTTCCAATCTACGGATGGTGTGCCCCTTCTAATATCAAATTAATTCAGGCCCCATATCATGCTGCTGTTCGACGTAGTATCGGAGCTTTCCGCACCAGTCCTATAATAAATATATTGGCCGAAGCCGGAATGCCCTCTATTGAAAATAGAACTTTACTCTTAACACACAAATTAATACCAAAATTATTGGTCTGTCGGAATAAAATCTTATTCCAGGAAGTCACAAAAGCTATTAAATATAAAAGAACTCCTAAACGTCATTCTTCTATAATAAAATGCATCAATCTCGCACGGAATCTTTCATTAGAAATTCGACCAAAATACATCAAGAATCTAACAGAACCCCCATGGCTTCTCCCTAAAGCCTCTTTAATTCTGGCAATGGTCGATCTACCCAAATCTTCAACCCCTCCTGTTGTATACCAACAAATTTTTAACAATATAGCCGACTCCTTTATTTGCCTTAATTGGAAGCTACTATTCACCGATGGATCTAAATCAAACAACTTCACCACTTTCGCAACAGTGGAACAAAGCGGTAAACTAATTAATTCGGGTTTCATCAATAACAACTGCTCAAACTTCACTGCTGAAGCATTAGCAATATTACTTGCTGCTCAATTTGCCTCAAAAACACAGTCAAGCTATATAATCTGCACCGACAGTCTCTCTTCAGTTATGGCCATACAAAATTCTCTGTACGACTCACCTATAATCAACCAAATAAGAAACATATGTATAAAATATTCAAGCCAAATTAAAATAATGTGGGTTCCTTCCCACGTTGGCATTCCTGGCAACGAGTACGCCGACAATGCAGCTGAAGAAGCAAAACGTAGACCACTGCTGAAATTCCAAACATGGGAAAACCAAGATATATCAAACAGCATCTCTTCATACTTTAAGACCTTAAATATTCAAAAATGGTCGAACTACCAACATGACTACAAAATTATTAATCCAACGGGGGACAAAGCAATCTACCCAAAAAATTGTTCCAGAAACGAAACTAACACTATAGTACGCCTCAGAATGGGACACTGTAAATTCTCCCACAAATATCTACTGGAAAAAACTGCAGCACCACATTGTAATTCATGTAATGTGAAGCTTAACGTTACCCACATTCTAGATGAGTGTCGCAAGTACAATTCCTCCAGAACTAATATTTTCGGATCTTATCTTCCATCTGATCTCTTAAAAAACATCTGTGATATTAATGTAAAATTAATATGTAAATTCATTCAAGAAAATAGTATGCAAAACCAAATATAATCTCAACTTTTTTTTAAGACCGAGTCGAAAGCCTTTGTTGCTAGTACTCTTGTTTTTTACCTTATTAGTTACAATAATTGTATTATGTAATTAATAAATAAATAAAATAAAATAAATAAAAATAAAATAATTTACAAAATTGGGAATTTTTTTATTTTCCCATTTATTTGGTTTTAAAAATTAAAATAGGATTTTTATACCCTACACCACTATGTGGTCAGGGTATTATAAGTTTGTGCTGATGTATGTAACTCCAAAAAATATTGGTCGTAGACCCACCTTATAGTATACCGATCGGTTCAGAATTTTTTTTATTTCGATTTAACGATGTCCGTCTGTCCGTCCGTCCGTCTGTCTGTCCATGCAATCTTGTGCGCACTCTACAGGTCGCAAATATTAAGATATTTTGATGAAATTTGGTACGCAGACCTATGTTGGCCCAAGGACGAACAAGTTTGATTTTGGTGAACATCGGTCCATGTTTAGACCTAGTGCCCATATAAGGGTCCTACCAAAATTATATTGTTTATACGCTGCAGGTCGTAAATATTAAGATATTTTGACGAAATTTGGTACACAGACCTATGTTAGCCCAATAACGTAGCCTATTGATTTTGGTGAATATCGGTCCATGTTTAGACCTAGTGCCCATATAAGGGTCCTACCAAAATTATACTGTTTATACGCTGCAGGTCGTAAATATTAAGATATTTTGATGAAATTTGGTACACAGACCTATATTGGCCAAATAACGCAGCCTATTGATTTTGGTGAACATCGGTCCATGTTTAGACCTAGTGCCCATATAAGGGTCCCACCAAAATTATATTGTTTATACGCTGCAGGTCGCAAATATTAAGATATTTTGATGAAATTTGGTACATAGACCTATGTTGGCCCAAGGACGAAGCCTATTGATTTTGGTGAACATCGGTCCATGTTTAGAACTAGTGCCCATATAAGGGTCCCCCCAAAATTGGCTTGGTTACAAACTGCAGGTCGCAAATATTAAGATATTTTAATGAAATTTGGTGCGCTGACTCACATTATAGAAAATTTTGACACAAGCCCCATTTTAACCCATTCGAATTTCGGATCCAAAAAATACACCAGACTTGTGTAGGGTATTTTATAGTCGGCATGCCCGACTTTAACCTTTTTACTCGTTTTTAATAGAAATATCCTATTACGCATAAAATACACAAGAAAACTTTTCGACTCGGCAAAAGTGGTCAAAATTTGTACACATCAAAACAGTTTTCTCTTAATTTTTTTATTTCAAAAATAATTTGCTTTCACTCTGTATTTAATACTAAGTTCTTTTGTCGTTCTGATATAGTCGCGTAAGTCGAGGGTTAACTGTATTCACCCATACAAAAATATGATATTGCCTTGTTAATGTTCATTTTTACTTGACCCTACACAATGTAAACTGGAAAATACAACAGGGAGATGAACAATAAAAAAAGGAAATCATAGAATACAATAGAATTATGAAATATCAATTACAATTTTCATATTAAATATTTTAACTAAAAATGTAAAACAAATTTATAAAAATCTAGAACAAGGTTAAAAGTGATATGGACAAGTAATTATTAAGAAGAATGCTTGAAGAATTTACTATTTTAAGTCCCATTTTTTACTATTTGCACTCTAGCTAGCTAACGAGAAAGCAATACCGGGAATGTGGGTTTATATGAGGTCTATATTCAAATGTGGTCAGATTTTTCTAAATGTGGAGCTTTGATTTATGATTGTATATAACATTCAAAACATTCCGGCGGATATATGAAGTCTCCTCAATAGGTTAAACTTTTACTCAATTATGACAATAATTTATACCAAGAAAATGTGTTAACACTCAAACAGGCTAATTTTGATTTTACAATGAAATTAACCCCGTGCGTGTGATTCGAAAAACAATCTTGAAGTTCGTTTACAGAATTTCGGTTCGTTGCCTACTTTATAACCTAAATTTGTGTCCCTTCCCAGCAAAAAAAAAATTGGAAGTAATGCTTTACAACACACTTTTTTCACAGCTTCACAAGTATCCTTTAGTGTATTTTTACTGCTTTTTTAGAAGTGATTCTGAACAACTTCAAAAAGCACTTCTTTCATTGCTTCCAAAGTATCAGCTAGTATATTTTTACAGTTTTTCTAGCATTACTTCTGAACAACATCCAAAAAATCACTTGAGTATTGCTTCTAAAGAATAATTGTTCTAACAGTGATGCTAAAAAGTGATTTTGGTATTTCTAAACGGATGATCGAGGGTTCGATTTCTGGAGGGACCAATATTTTTTTAATTGTTTTTTAATTTTTTTCTATTTTTCTTAATTTTTTTTTAATATTTATAATTAATTTGTTTAAATTCAATATTTTTTAATTTTTAAAAATATCCCAGCAAAAAAAGAGATGCCCAAGCAGTAGAAAAAGCACTGCAATTGATGATCTAGATGTGCGTATGTACTTCTTTTATAACATAAGTACTAATGATTTTAACATTGAGTTGTCATAGGAGAGGAGTACTCCAAATTCAAGATTTTTTTCAGTACTTTTTGAACGAGTGCAAAGCAAGCTCTTTTTCACAAATAAAAAGTTAAAAGAAAATTCTTTGCAAAAGAAATTATATTTTTTTAATTTTACAAAAGTTTTTTTATTGCCGCCACCGGGTATCGAACTTGCGACCTCATGATTGCTAGTCTAACTGTCTACCGCTGAGCTGTCCTTTGATATGAAAGTTGATTGGCATAAAAACACCACTTGTCGTTGCGAGATATTGTGCTGTATTCTTTTCAATAAAAGTACTTTTTAAACAAGTGCAAAATGTGCACTATTTTTACAAGTGCATAAAAAGCAATTTTTCATCATTTTTATTTTATATATTTTTAAAAATTGAAAAATTAAGAAAATATTGAATTTAAACAAATGAATTATAAATATTAAAAAAAAAAAATTTGTTTTAAATAAAAAAATATTGGTCCCTCCAGGATTCGAACCCGCAATCACCTGTTTAGATATACCAAATTATACCAAATTCACTTTTTAGGATCACTTAGAGCAATTATGCTTTAGAAGCAATACTTAAGTGATCTTCTTAATGTTGTTCAGAAGTAATGCTAAACGAGTAAAAAAGTTAAAGTCGGGTATGCCGACTATATAATACCCTACACCAGTCTGGTTAAAAGCCAACCAATGTTCGGATCCTTATGGATTAAAACAGACTTTTGTCAAAATTTTCTATAAAATTAAAAAAGAGAAAATCGAAAATATAGCCCATTTGGGCGATATTTTTCGATTCAATGTCCATAGCGACATATGTAGGTCTGTGTACCAAATTTCATCAAAATATCTTAATATTTACAACCTGTTGAATGCGCACAAGAATGCATGGACAGACAGACGGACGGACGGACATCGATAAATCGAAACAAAACGTGATTTTGAGTCGATCGGTATACTAAAAGGTGGGGCTAGGTCCAATATTTTTTGGTGTTACAAACTTCAGCACAAACTTATTATACCCTCTCCACGTAGTGGTGTAGGGTATAAAAAGTTGTAAAAATACAGTAACGGATACTTTGGAAGCAATGAAAGAAGTGATTTTATGAAGTTGTTCAGCATTACTTCTAAAAAGCAGTAAAATACACTAACGGATACTTGTGAAGCAGTGAAAGATGTAGTCTGCCTTACTTCCAATTTTTTTTGCTGGGATATTTATGAAACTATTTTAAATGAAAGTTTTTCATTGGGTGTATGAAATTTTTAATAAATGATATGAACATTTTCATAAAATTTGATTTTGAAGTTGCATGGACGAAAATGCATTGAATTTGCATTTGAATATCATACAGATAATTCTGTTAGTATAGTGGCTATACTGCCAATTAGGGTGTTAAAACCCAAGTTAAATTATAAAAAAGCCATCACTTACCAGGCAACATTACTGTATTTTACAGATTGTACACTCAAAAAAAATAAGTTAGTAGAAAAATTAGTAAAACGTCTTGTATATCAAGTGTACTAGTTTTCAGCAACTAAACTAATTTTGAACTAATGTTTTACTAATTTATTTTGCTACAAAAATTATGCTGATAACCGCATGCATAGCGTGGACGACAACCAGATAGACAAAAGACAACCAGATAGACAAAATGTAGATGTCGCAGCTTGTCTGGAAACGGAAATGACAAAAAAAGAAAAACAACTCTACACATATTCTATATTTAGATTTTCAGCAAATAAATTAACTAAAGTAAAATTTCACTACAAGCTTTTTGAGTTTTTTTCAGTCTACTAATATTCAGCAAAAAGTTTAGTGATTTTAGCAAGGATTTTTTTCATTTGCAGTCGATAAGTGTTAGCAAAACTTTTGCTGAAGATTACTATTTTTTTTGGTAAAAAACAGCTCGCTGGATTTTAGCAAACCTTTTGCTAAAATTACCAACTTTTTTGCAAGCACGCTCCTGACTAAAAATTTGCTGACACTGCAACATTTTTTTACTGACTTTTTTTTTGAGTGTAGGGAGGACTCTTACGCAGTTGAGTCGTTAATTCAACAAATTTTTAGTGTATAAGATAATATTTAAAAACAAGAAAGAATCGAAGTAGAAAGTGTTTAATATTTTCACTATATCATTGCGAACAAAAATTTGTGAATCAGAAATTTCAGTAATATTTTAAATCCTAAAAATATACTTCAAATTAAAAAAATATTACATCCTTAAAATATACTCTTAATATGAAACATCATTAAATTTCGTTTAATTTTATTGTTTTTTGTTTTATTTTCGTTGTTGTCTTCAAATCACTAAAGTCAATGTACGTTTCTCCATAATTTCAAAATTTTCCAAGCCATTAATCACAGTATTCCAAAAAGAATATAAAATATAACATCTTGTATATGAAAGAAAATCCACTTAAAGTAGCTTAATATGATTTTATTATAAATCACTGCTTTTCATATACACATTTCATGACAAATGAGAGAGAGGATAATACAAAGTTGTATATAAATTTTTGAAACTGCTTAAGCGCTATAATCTTTAATGTTCATTTACACTTTATTGCTTCATTAGTATAATTTTTCCATTTTTTTGTACTGAATGCATAACAATTTTATGAGCATTTAACACTTATATGGGAGAAATTATGTACTTTTTTTAATTTTAATACAAAGACGTAAAAAGTACAAAATACTGAATTTGTAGCATAAATTTGTGTCATAATATTAAATAAAATGTTGTATACCTTAAATGGTTGCAATTTTTTTACAAATGTTAAATTAAATGAGTTTTTGATATTTAATTAAAAATATTTACTTGCCTACTTTATGGATGAAAAGTAAATTGCCGAATTTATCGTTTAAAGTTAAGTACAAAATTTATATTAGAAATTACAATGTAAACGCGATATTAAGATCATAAAACAATATTGAAATTCTTAAGTGAAGGGCAATAAATTATATTTCAAGGACAAGTAGATATTTTAAATATTATTAATTTTAACATTTCCGGAATTACTAACAGGAATGCTATAGGCCGTCCTATTGTTTTGTCTTTCTCTTATAATATTGCAGAATGCTAAAAAATTTTGCCATGAAATTTAATCTTTGTGATCGGCCTAAAATATAAACAACAAAACGTTTTTAATACTTTGCTTTATCGCCAAAGAAAATTCTTTAAAATATATTGCAGGTAACAAAATTTTTTTTTAAATTATCCGCGTTGGGCGTCAAATTTGCATTAAGCGCAATTAAAATCCCCTAAATTCCAAAATATTGAACCGATTATTGTTAGAACTAGTTTGCATTTAGCCGAAATATTGCTTAACCGGGGATACGGTTAAAATTCTACGATTAACGGTTAATAGCACTCCCTGTAAAATATATTTTTAACTCAATTTTTAAACCTAAAATTAATTAATTTTAACTAACAACGGTAAAGTTATTAAGACCTGCTAACTTATCTCGAAATAACAAAAGTTTAGAGCTTCACCCCCCCAGCAAAAAAAAAAAAATTGGAAGTAATGCTTTACAAACTACTTCTTTAACTGCTTCGCAAGTATCCGTTAGTGTATTTTTACTGCTTTTTTAGAAGTAATTCTGAACAACTTCAAAAAATCACTTCTTTCATTACTTCCAAAGTATCCGTTAGTAAATGTTTACAGCTTTTTTTAGAATTACTTCTGAACAACATCCAAAAAACCACTTAAGTATTGCTTCTACAACATAATTGCTCTAAAAGTGATCCTAAAAAGTTAATTTGGTATTATTTGGTATTTCTAAACAGATGATCGCGGGTTCGCTTCCTGGAGGAACCAATATTTTTTAAATTTTTTTTTATTTTTTTTTGTTTTTTTTATTTTTTTTTTATTGTTTTTTATTTTTTTTTATTGTTTTTTTATTTTTTTTTATTGTTATTTATTTTTTTTTTAATTTATTTAAAAAAAAATTATTTTAATTATTTTAATTTTTTTATTATTTTTTATTTTTTTATATTTTTTTTTTTTTAATATTTATAACCAATTTGTTTAAATTCAATATTTTTTAAAATTTTTCAATTTTTAAAAATATATAAAATAAAAATGATAAAAATTGCTTTTCATGCGCTTATGAAAATAGTACTGAAAACAATACCGAATTGCAGTGAACCTTTTACATTTGGTTAAAAAGTACTTTTATTAAGGGGAATAAAGCACAATATCTCGCAGGGACAAAGTGGAGTTTTTACGCCAGTCAACTTTTATATCAAAGAATAGCTCAGCGTTAGAGAGCTACACTAGCAATCATGAGGTCGCAAGTTTGATACCCAGGGGAGGCAATAAAAAAACTTTTGTAAAATAAAAAAAATATAAATTTTTTGCGAAGAATTTTTTTAAAATTTTAATTGGTGAAAGAGATTCATTCCTTTGCACTCGTTCAAAAAGTACTGAAAAAATGTTGAAGTTGGAGTACTCCTCTCCTATGACAACTCAATATTAAAATCATTAGTGTTTATATTAAAAAAGAAGTACATCTAGATCATCCATTGGAGTGTTTTTTCTACTGCTTCGGCATCTCTTTTTTTTTTTGCTGAGATAGTTATAAGTGTCAAATTTGCTTTGAAATATCTGTGGTTAAAGTTTAACTCTGGTTAGTTCAAAATTAGTTAGTTATTCGAGCTAAAAGTTATTAAAATTTGAAAAAAAAAAAAAATAAATCAAATTCAATTAAATTTTTGTGGGGAAAAAATTGGTTGAATATAAAGAAACCTCTTCAAATAACATTCCTTTTGAAAAATATGATGAAATGAAGAATGAAGACCAATGAAGACGATTGTTTCCAATAATAAAATTCACATTTTTTTTTTTCGAGAAAACAACAAATAAATTTTAAAAATCATTTGAAGTTCTTTCATATAGAGACAATTTAACAATTAAAAATACTTTAATCAATTGACATATAGACCATTGACGAGTCTTTGGGTGAGACGAAACTTCATCAGTCTGTTTTTTTTCCCACTAAAAAATGTTGTCTTCTTCTTCTTTTTCCTGTAAATAAACTTTAGAAAAATTCTTTAGGAATTCATTCTGGTTTAATTACGATTGTCCTATGGGACGGTTAAAAACACTTAACTCAAAATTTTTCGAACTCTTGGTGCAGCACTTCAAAACTATGCAAATATCGGGCGATAATTTGACAAATAAAATTTCACTTGAAAACAGGACCACTAGCATTTCATTAAATTCAACTCACATTTTCTTTTGTTTTTGACTATTAATAAAATTAACCACATATAAGTCAAATTATTTACATACATTTTTTTTTACTTTATTTTTAAAAAAACAAAATGCCGGAATAAAATGAACGTTAGGAATTCCCATTATTTTATGATATTTGTTTTTTTCTTAATGACTTACGAATGTAGTTGAAATTTACATTCAGCAAATGAATGTTATTTTCACTAGAAACAACAAAACTCAAATAATACTTAAACAACTAACAAATTCTGACTGCAGAAGTTACCTGAGTTTTGATCACAGCTTGAAAATAAAAAATTATAATAATAATAATATTATGGTTCCAAATTAAAAACCAACGTTTTAAAAATTTTTAATAATTTTATAATTAGACAAGTTTTATAAAACGAAATACAGTTCCATTTTTATAGTCAAAACTTAGGTCGATTTGTTTCTTAAGGGCAAGTTCTAGTCAGAACAAAAAACGAAGTTTATACAAAACTTTATTTATGTCAAAAATTTTCAAACAAAACTTCTTATTTGAGAAAAAACAAAAAACCGATCTTAGTTCTGACTATAAAATTGGAACGTAACGTTTTAAATTTATTCGCGTATTTTAAAATTAAGATTTTTTAAAAAAACTTCAAAATTTTAATGTTTAATACTTCTGGATTTAAATTAATGATAAAATAGTGCAGTTAACCGAGGTTTCAGTTACGGTTAAAATCGAAATACAAACTCTAGGTAGAACAGCTTTTATGGATATTATATGTTATATCAACCTCCTATAGATACACTACATTATTTTGCGTTATATACAACACAATTTTAAATATCACCACAGTTCACATCATACTCTCCATAATAATTTTTAAAGCATACTTTAAGCCGTTCAATATTTAAATACCTTAAAAATAACTTTTTAAGTAAACATCAATCTTCTTCTTTAACGCAGAAAATGCTTTTATTAATTCAATTACTTAAGCAATTAATTTCTTAAGAAATGAAAAACGTTTGAACATTCCGTTATATAGTATGATAATTAAATGATATTAAAGTGTCAACCATTTAAAATTAAATATCATAAAGAATAAAGAGGAACTCTTACTCAGAAATGCTTTAATAAAGGTAGTTATGAAAGTGAACAAGTATCAGGGATGGAAAATTTATTTAATTACTTTATTGAATTTGAAATTCGTCGACCGGCCTGCAAAATGTCACATGTGTTTTTAATAGATTTTCAGGAGAGCGAAAAAACTGTTACAAAATCTACCTTTAAGATATTTCATTGGCAGTATACGTATGCCTTAATGATTCACGACCTCATTTAGTAAAATCAACATTAAGGCATATGATGCCAATAAAATATCTTAAAAGTGGATTTTGTAACAGTTTTTTCGGTCTCACATTTTGCAGGCCGGTCGACGAATTGCTCTATAAAGAAAAATTTCAAACCAACAATTATTTACAAAAAAAAAAAAAAAAAAAAAAAAAAAAAAAAAAAAAAAAAAACATTAGAAATTATAAGACATCCCAGTGTAGAAAATCACTACCAGATATGTGGTTATGTAACTACATACTTGGTAATGGTAACTAGTTACTTTTGTTATTACATTTCTTATTACCTTTAATGGCGATGTCGCGAAAAATAATGAGTTGTCTTTACACACCAGCATACGAAAAATCAAAAAATATATCGCTACCTATGTGCTTACCAGTACTGACAAAAATAATGAGTCTAAAAATAGATTTTCTAAAAAATAAATTATATAAAAAAAAATATTTTTTATTATATTTTTTTTTTTTAAATAAAATTTGCTGGTGCGGGAATCGAACCTGGGTCTACAGATTGCCAGTCAACAGCTCTACCATCTGAGCTATATCGACATGTAATATTTAATGGATAAAAACACAATTGACCTGCTGCACACAAGTAAGCTTACTCGCCAACATACAAAAAATCAAAAAAATATGTGGTTACATATATCCTTACCAGTGTTTAAAAAATATTGAGTCTAAAAATAGATTTCAAAAAATTGTCAAAAAAAATCTAAAAAATTATTTTCTATTTGAAATAATGATAAAAATAAGTCATTATCAGTAACTCATTATTATATGTTTTAAAATAATACAGAAGGTAAGTGGGTGTCATTACTGGTAGTCCAAAAAATAATGATATGTCATTACCGTTTCTACACTGGGATGTTAAAGAAATTTAAGCTTTCAGTGCGTGTGCTGTGTCGCTATATTGGAACTAATTGTGCGCAGCCACTTTTAGCATTCTATTAAGTTTTATAAAAAGGATTGGCAAATTTCATTTATTTTCGCACAAATTGTTGTTTTAAAAGAGCAAATATTCCTAACAAAATTGTTTAGACACAAATATTTTAAAAAATATATTTAATTTTTAAACTTTCAAAATATAAATTTCTCTTTGGCAGAACATTTAGAACAACGGTTCACAAATGGGGGTCCGTCCGCAGCAGAATTCCAGGGAGTCCGCGAAGAGATACGACAAAAAACATAAAACAAGTTACAGTGATGTGCAATAAAATAGAGTCATCAAAATTTTTTTTTAATTTTATTCTCGTTGCCTTCATTTTTAAAAATCGAAATAGTGGATAAATGCGAGGAGATAGTTCAGAAAATTATTTAGAATTTAACGTCACGTCTTTTTTGTTATTTTGTTACTTGTTTTAAGGAGGCGTGGTCGATATCGCTTATTGAAAAATAAGCGATATCGACCTTCTATCAAATTACATAGTAAAATTTAGCGAGCACTGATCGGATCTATGCAAACTGTATATTTTTGGAAATTTTATAAAATTTCCTTAAATTCTGCATTATCTTTATTCACAAATCATCTCTCCAGACTTAAAATGACAGTTTTTTAAGAACTGATCAGTACAAGCAAAATTTTACTATGTACTTGATAGAAGGTCGATATCGCTTATTTTTCATTAAAAGCCATGCCTACTTAAAACAAGAAACAAAATAAAAAAACAGACGTCACGTTAAAATTCTACATAATTTTCTGAACTATCTCCTCGCATTTTTGGGTGAATCTATCCACTATTTTGATCTTTAAAAATAAAGGCAACGAGAATAAAATAAGAAAAAAACTTGAATGGCTCTATTTTATTGCACATCACTGTATTTAAAAAAAAAAACAAATTTTTTTATAATTTTTAAATTATTTAACAAAATATTGATCAAAAAGCACGCATTCTAAATTTCGTTACCAACTTTTTTATCTGAAATATTTTAGTTTAGTTACAATATAACCTGTTCGCATACGTCCTTAATTGGAGAACTTTTTAAAATTAAAAAAAATTTTAATCTGGACTTTTACGTAGTTTTTTTATTTTTAATTCTAAATTGCCTTACATACTAACAGCTGTTTGAAATTTTAATGACATTTTCTATTACAGCCTGCAAGATATTTTTTGTGGATTAATAAAACTTCCCCTATTTCAAAAATGTATCAAAGTACTGAATTATCCATCTCTGACACATACACATAGAGACTTTACTACCACCCTACACGCTTTACTTAACAGCTACCTTGCAAGCAGAATCAACCTGAACAAGACCCCAGCGGGTAATTTAAATTTATATCTTTTAGAACACATACACACAAGTACAATTATTTGAATTTCCACAATCAGGGCAAGGGACTTCATCATATAAATACACGTTTGTAGTGGTTAACTGATACAATCATATCTTTTTTTGATGCCGCCCAAAATAAAATTTTATCCGAAAAATGTCGGATCGTACTGCATTAATTTAGATCCACCTTGTACCTAATATGATGAAATACGATCCGAAAAATGGGTTTATCTAATCATATAAAATTGGATGTGATATAATGATTATCAAAAAGTAATTTCAATAGAATGGACCATTTAATGCAATCTGAGCAATCTCTGAATGAATTATTTTTATCTTATGGTATCAAATAAAATGTAAGTTTTTGTATTAAATCTAATTTTATATAAATAGATAAACCCATTTTTCGGATTGTAATTGATCATATTAGATCCAAGGAGGATCTAAATTAATACAGAACGATCCACCATTTTTCGGATCAAATTGTATTTTAGGCTATATTAAAAAAAGATATGTTTGTATTTTATAACATCTAACTTTTTTTACTCGGGTATATAAAATATATGATAAATATTTTTTTCTTTTTTATATGAAAAAGAAAATGCCAGAAAATTGTAACTAAATTTCCGACGGTAAATAATCGTAATTTTGAATGTTTAAACTACTTTTTTAAAAAAAAAAAAAATTATTAAAATTGAATGAATATTAAGAACGCAGAAATAAATCAATATTAAATAAAAACACGATTTTTAGTAAAGAAACTTCCTTGCTCTGGTCATAATACACAGGTAACACTTGTTGTTTTAAAATTCAAAATAAAAAATATTTCCAGAAATACTCGCAGTTCCCCCTCATTTGAAGAAATGAAAAGAAAAATTTATTTTCCTATTAAACTAACCACAGTCAACATGTGTTGTTCAAGGTGGCAGTTATGTTGATGTGTGTGTGAGTGTATGTGTAAAATTAGCTATTTCAATAGGGAGCTCTGCTCTAACATTGTACCAAAAAAAAAAAAAAAAAAAAAAAAAAAAATAGAAATTTATTGAAATAATCTACTACAAAAACATTTTTATATTTTATTAATTCTAAGATTCTCAGATAAGCGCCCAGTCAGAAACATACAAACGGGAAAGCAATAGCAAAAAGTGCCTTCCCATTCTCATATCGATAACATCATTAGACAAAAAAACCGGCTGTTCAAAAAGAATTGGAAAAGCACTGGGAAAGCAAAATTTCCACTTTGCTAAAACGCTTGCAAACCCAATATAAATCGACTTTCCAAAATAAAATTTAAAGAAATAATTTTTTGATCCTGCCGCTATTTTATACCCAGTCCGTCAGATTGGTATACGAGAGCTTTACCCACTGACCCAACTAAGGGCTAAAAATATAAAAGAATGATAATACATAGCAGGATAACTACTGGTTGCGCAAAAATGCCAGTACTGGCAAAAAGTTTGTTGGAGCTAAAATGCCAAACTTGAAAAAAAAATGCTCTTACCAAAGTTTTTCCACAAAAAAAAAAATATATGGGTGAAATCAAAAAATGTGATAAATTTTTGGGCCAAATTTGTGAGAAGCAAAAAGTGTTAATATTTCGGTTTTTTCTTAATGGAATCAGTAAGTTTATTCATTATAAACCTAATTGCAAAAAATCTCTTCTACAAGTTTTCGCAATAACTTTTTTTGCACAATTTTAATTTTTTTTGTTGTAACGGAGTTTACATTTCTGCAAGCAAAAGATATAATAAAAAAAATTGCGTACGAATTTTCTTCAATTTATTAGTTTTTCGTATTTGGGTTTTCAACATGCTTTCCAATGATATATAATTTGTGTTTATCAAATTGGCGGTTTCGCGAATAAAAATACAATTCATTCCGCGAAAAAAAATTTTATTTTTTTTTTTTTTTAATTTTGTATTTTTGGTCTTTTTAAATGCCTTTCAAAAATATAAAATTTTTTAAAATCCAAACAGCGGTTGCGCAGTTACAAAATAATATATTAAAAACATAACATTTCGCGATCAAAAAATTCTTAAATTGTGTGAAACAAATTTAATTTGTCAAACTAATGTCAGTAATGACTCGAAATATCGATTCAAAACCAATGAAATGCAAAATCAATCGTTTTTCGCTCCAGCAGCTTAGGGTAAAAAACTGATAACTTATTTTGATTTGACGCAAAATTATTAGTTGAATCGCCTTTTGATGCATAAATATTAGTTGAATCACCTCTGTTTATGGTTATTTTAAAATATTTTAAACATTTATCTACACTTATTTGAATGAAATCTGATGCAAACAATTGTGGTTACGGAGTTTACATTTGGTTACTTTTTTCGTTTTCTTTCAGAAACGCTTTGTCAGAATTTTTTTCCGAAACAAAATCGCATGATGCCTACAAGGTGAATCCAAATATGCCATTGTTTTTCTTACTCGTTAAATAGTTTGGTGTCAAAATTAGGAACGGAGTTTACAACATTTTTTCAAATCTTATTAAAGACAACCTTTTTCATCTCGAGAATGTTACATGCTGCAGAAAAGTTTCAAGTCTGTTATACTGGATGATTACTTACAGTCCAACGATCATTTGAGTATAAATAACATTATACTTTTCGCAAAATAAATAATAGATAACTCCAAAATTCTGGTATATGCATTTTTATCAAAAATTATGACGAAAAATCGTTACAGAGTTGAAGTCGTGATAGCTAAGATATACGAAAAAGTTTGTAAAATGTATTAATTTTTATTAAAAACGGCACTTTTCCTCTTCATAAAAATTCTTACAGTTAGTGGTTAGGTTTATTGGTTATTAAAATATAAGCTATTAAAGTTAAAAAAACCTTATGAGTTACTTGTTACGGAGTTTACATTTGGCCTATAAAATTGGTCACAAATTTTATGTATTAACCAAAAATTGGTCAGATTGTTATAAATTTTATAAAACAGGTGACAATGCGCTGATATATATCGAAATATATAACTCAAATGTAATCCATGCATTAGAAATTAGGTGGTTACACGGTTTTTATCACATTTTTTGATATCACCCATATATATATTTTATGAAAAAAAAAAATTTTAAGTAAATGAATGTTCTTTAAGTTTGACTCTAGATCATAAATTAATATCACTTTCTGTTTTTAAATTATTTTCAAATCAAAGAAAGATGATACAATTTTTACAAGTAAATTACAAAGAATAAAAATATATTTGAAAGAACTCGATAAGACCAGCAATACAGAATACGTATTTTCGGCTTTCGCTACAAAGCCATCATCAGTGTATTTCGTCTTGAGTGCTTAATATTTTAATGATTGTCTACTTATGTGACCGCTGAAAGAAAATCGAATTTCTTATCAACAACTCAACTTAGACTAACATCAACGAAATTTAACAATGCTATTTTTATCCTTTGTTATTATTACTCTATTTTGCTTTGAACCTTAATTCTTAAGATATCTCAGCTGATTCTATTCAACTCTGTGTATGATAACCAGAGAAGACAGAAAAAAGCAAAATTCGATATGTTTAAAGCAAAAAAATATTGTAAAAAAAGCAAGAAAAAAGTAAAAGTAAAAAAACTTGAAAAAACAAAAGATTTTAACAAAAAAAATTCAAAGTTAGGAGAAAAAATATTTTTTTGGGAGCAAAAAAAAGGATTTTTGGGCAAAAAGTATTTAAAAAAAGCAATTCAAAGCTCAAAAATCTTAAGAAAAAGCTATTTTAAAGCCAAAAAACGGAAAATACAAAAAAAGCAAAGAGAAGCAAATGTGAGTAAAACAAGCAATAAATAAAAAGCATAAAAAGCAAAAACAGCAATTTCATCTTCTCTGATGACAACCACAGATCTTTGAATTTAAACGAACCGTTAAATTTAAATGTATATTATTTAAATTATATTTTTGCACCGTGTCAATGTGTTTTAAGATGAATGGGGGAATATTTAGTTGATCTCTTATTTTTAAGTAAATGAATGTTCTTTTAGTTTGACTCTAGATCATAAATTAATATCACTTTCTATTTTTAAATTATTTTCAAATCAAAGAAAGATGATACAATTTTTACAAGTAACATTCATTTACTTAAAAATAAGACATCAACTAAATATTCCCCCAAAAATTTTTTTATTAAAATATTATAAAAAAAAATGTTTTTGCCTGCGACCAGATCTGATCGGACTACAAACCTTTCATAAGCGTCATCATTTTTATAAAATCATTGCTCTGCCAGTTAATTGATTTTGTGCCATTCGCAATTTCTGATTGGATAGTGCTGAATACCCACTTGAACCAATTTTTTGACAGTGGTTTGTTATAAACCACCAAAATGTTTGTAAAATAAATAAGCTTTTTGCATTTGGAATACCACCCAGGTAGAAAAATACAAACGGCAAAACGTTGGCAAATCACTGTATATGGTGGTACAAGCGCTGGCAGAGCGTCCGTTTTTCGAAAATTAAAGTACTGGGACAACCTTGAAATGATAACGTCGATCTTCGGTTGGCCGTTTATCTTTCCGAACGTTGGCAAAGCATTGGTAACAATGGTAAAATAAGTGCTCTGCCAACGTTCTGAAAAGTACTATTACAGTGGACTAAAAAGTGGTTTTTAGGCATTTTAAATGCCGAAAGAGATGCCTATATTACACATTAGTAAAACCCAATTGATTGAAGTTTTAGATTTTTTTTATTTGATTATAGATTAAATTATGAAATAACATAAAATGGAAAAACAAAACATAAAAATTAAACTTACATTCTGCGTATTTTTTGTAACATTAAACGATTTTCAATTGAAATTGATAAAATTTAAAGATTTTTCTTAGAAAATTCATTGAAATATTGGAAATTAGGATAATTTGAAAAGAATCAACATTAAATAACAGTTTTTATTTGAAATAAAGAAAAATTTAACTGAAATTATTGTTTTTTTACTTTAAATTGAGAATATTAGAGGTGAAAACAATATTTTTACAAAAAAGTTTTTCGAAAAAAAGTAATCTTAAAAAATAAATCCTTTTTCTGAGTATAAAGCCGGGATTAAAATAAAATGGTTGCAAAACATTTTTTTCTCTATATAAAAAAATAATTGTTTTGAGCACATTGATTTTTTGTATTAAAATACTGATAATTTCAGTAATAAAAGGGAATTAGTAATAAGATTAATAAAAATAAGTTATAAGTTAACACTATTAAAACAGTACAGTCGTAAATTTTGTGAAACAAGTACTGGCAAAGTTCTTTTAGCAAACGTTGGCAATTCGTTTTAAGCCGAAGTTTTACCAGTGACATTTTTTATATACACTCATAGAAAAAAGCTTGTAGAAAAGTTAGTAAAACTGTTAGTACTTCAACTTAACAAATTTTTAACTAATTTTTAGTTAAAATTTAATTTTTAGTTCATTTTTTTGCTACCTCCACATTACTAACTTACAAATTTTTTTGCTATTTTTTTTTTGGTGAATTTAGTTACTAATTTTTAACAATAAATTTGCTAACTTTACAGTATTTTGCTGAATTTTAGTTACTAATTTTTAACAGAAGATTTGCTAATTTTACAAATTTTTTGTAAACTAAACCACCAATTTTGGGGCGCTTATAAACAGAATTTTAAATGACTCATAAAAATTACTGCATATTTTTAACTCGCCAAAAATAATGCAAAAAGTTTTTAAATTGAAATGGTTGAAAATTTGTCCTACTCATAAAATATCTAAATTATTAAAATTTATGAGAAAAGTTTCTATTTATCGTAATACATTAATTTTCAAAGATGAAGGTTTATTTTGGAGGAACCATTTTAATATAAAAATTGTGATTAAAAGTATCTCTGGGGAGCAAGTGGAGTTTACGGGGATGGCCCTAATTTTTTCCCCCCAATATTGTAATTTTTAAGCTTATTTAAAGAATACGATATTTTTAATCGGCCACACCTTCTTTCTTGTGGGTGGAGCTTTAGAGGTGAAAATGGAAAATCAAATAAATTCGGAAGTACATATCCGATCAGCAAACAATGAAAATCAAAAGAAGGGTCTCTGAAATAAATTTTGTTATGGTTAAGATATTAAGGGTTTTCACAAGGGGTGTACTATTTGTTGTATCGTTGTGTCGTCCTAACAAAAAACAGGGTTGTTAAAAATTAAATTGAAAAAATACAACATTTGAGAATAGCACGATACAACATTTTTACGTATGTTTAGTGTAATTTTATTTATTTTTTATTTATTAATTTTCATTTCATTTGCTCCTTTTTTACCTTTTTCCAGTCCACTAGTAATCTGCAAAAGTTTTGTTGATTTCAGAAAATTTTAGCAGAAATTTTGTAGATTTAACAGTTTTTTTTGCTATTTTCATTCCACTATTATTTAGAAATTATTTTGCTGATTTCAGCAAGTTAAATTGTTATTTGCAATTAACCAAAATTTTGCTCAAATATTACTAAAATTCTGTAAATTTAACAGTTTTTTTGCTGTTTTCATTTTATCAATATTTAGCAAACTGATTCTGCTAATATTAGCAGTTTTTTCTGCAGCATCATTTTTAACTAATTTTTAGTAACTTTTTCTGCTATTTTTACGGACTTATTTGTATGAGTGTACGGTTGTAAATTTTGTAAAACAGGCACTGGCAAAGTCCTTTTACCTAACGTTGGCAAATCGTTTTGAACCGATGTTTTGCCGGTGGTTTTTGTTTTCATAAACAGTGGTAAACTTTATAAAACAAGTATTGGGAAAGCACTCTTTCCAAAGGTTGACAAAGCGTTCCAAATAAGTGCTTTTGCAACGCTTTTTTTGTACCATTGTAAACCAACGCTTTGCCAGTGCTTTGTTTTATGTACCGTCGGCAATTTCTACCTGGGCAGGGTTACCCAGTGGTACGTTTTGCTAACACGTTTTAAATTAATGCCAAAAAGTACTCGTACAACATTTTTCAACGCCATTTTTTTTAAGGAAATTTCCAAAAAAATTAACGATTGGTCTTTGAGGTCTTATTAAGGACATATTATGGATTAAAAACTTTTTCTTTTTTCATTTAGCTAGGGCATCAATTTTATTTAAGCAGATTTACAGAAAATTAAAATTTTTTCACTTATATATCTTTTACACTCATAGAAATAAATCTGTAAAAATAGTAAAAAAAAAAGTTACTAAAAATTAGTTAAAAATGATACTGCAGAAAAAATTGCTAAAATTTAGCAGATTATTTTTGCTATATATTAGTAATATAGGAACAGCAAAAATAAAACTGTTAAATATACAGAATTTTAGTTTGACTTAAATCTTTATTAATGGAAAGTAGCAAATTAACCTGCTGAAATGAGCAAAAATTTTGCTAAATAATTAGTAGCCTAAAATACAAAAAAAGATTTCAATTTTCGAAGTTTTTTCGATTGATTTTTAAATGCAAGTAAAAATCGAGCCTTTTGAAAACACCAGTTTACAATTTTTTAGCAAATATTTGTGCTGATTTTAGCGGAATAGACTGCTATGTGCATTCAACTAAATTTAGCTTAAAAATAGCACAAATTTTGTAGATATAACTGTTTATTTTTGCTATTTTTAGTCTACTAATATTTACCAAAATTTCCTGCAGATTTTACAGTACAAATTTTAAAAATGTTTGCTATTATCTTTTGTTCTTAAATATCGAAATCTTTCAAATTGTTTCATTAAAATTTCCATTTAAAAATGTTGAAGCACAAAAACCCCTTTTCATAACGAAAACATTTTGTATACCTTTCTCTGTAAGCAACTGCTGGATGTTTTTTTCTGTAAAATTTAACATTAATATTAACATCCATCATTTATTTTTTGTTTTTCCGCTTCCCTTGTTTTTTTTTTTTTCTTTGTTAAACTGTTATTTAAATGTCAGCTTGGCAACATGTTTTGGTATTTGTTGTAATAAAGTATGTTAAATGGTCCTAGTAACAAAATTCTTCTTTGGAATTTAAATGTTTGTATGATTATTGGCCCTTTTCTTTGAAAAAGCTATAAAATAGAATTCCCTCAGGAGTAATTTGTGTGTGTAATCTGTATAAAAGTGTGTGAAAACATATGACATTATTGTAAACAACGCATGCTTTTTAAAATGGAAGAAATGAGAGTATAATATGGAAAAAAAATGAGAGTAAGAAACAGCTGTTTATAAAGTTTCTAATACACCGAAAAAAATTAACATATTTAATATTTTACTTGCAAACTTATGATCAGAGGGGCAATTCTGTAACTTTTTAACGACAAAATTCGGTAGTTAAATTGACAAGTTTTCATAGTAAACTGACAACTTAACAACCGAATTTTGTCGTTAAAAAGTAAGAGAATCCTACTACAGGTTTAAATAAGTATATATTATGGTTCTAAAAAAAATAAATAATAATAATAATAATTGTGAGCTATTGACCAGGCTCCCGCCCCAGAAATATTTACTTGGGTGTAAAACTGCGTCTTCTGAAATATTAGGATAATCGGATAACGGGAAGACGTGCCGCATCGGCCCTAAAATTTTGTAAAAACCCATTACAATGGAAAGACGAGTTTTTGTTAATTTTCTCAAAAATTTTGATTTGCAGTAAGGCAATAAGAACTCAAATGGACTAAAACACTGCCAAGTTAATACAATTTTCCCTGGAAACAGATGTATTGAAGACCACTTAATCAAACAATTCGAGCCCAAACTTTGAAATTTATTGAAATAATATATTACAATAACATTTTTTAATTCTATTCTATTAATTCCAAAATACTTTTCATCTTGTGTTTTGCTAACTAGTTTTATATTAATGCTAAAAAGGTTAGAATTTGTAAACACTGTTTTCAAATCTACAATTTTTAAATTTCAAAAATTTTCTTAAAGAAATTTTTAAGGTTTTATTAACCGCATATTGAGGATTAAAAACTCTTAAAAGTTTTTGAAATTAGTTTTTCATCCGCATCGATTTTATTTCAGCGGATTTCGACAAAACTATGATTTTTGGCTTTTACACCGAGACAATTATCTACATGCTATTATTGAATTTCTACATTTTTTAAATGAAGTTTAATGCAGTTTTTTTTATATAAAATTTTATGAAAAATTTCACGTTATTTATTAAAAATTTCATAAACTCGATAAAAAAAACGAGTAAAAGGTTAAAGTCGGGCATGCCGACTATACAATACCCTACACCAGTTTGGTGTATTGTTTGGATCCGAAATTCGAATGGGTTAAAATGGGGCTTATGTCAAAATTTTCTATAATGTGAGTCAGCGCACCAAATTTCATTAAAATATCTTAATATTTGCGACCTGCAGTTTGTAACCAAGCCAATTTTGGGGGGACCCTTATATGGGCACTAGTTCTAAACATGGACCGATGTTCACCAAAATCAATAGGCTGCGTTATTGGGCCAATATAGGTCTGTGTACCAAATTTCATCAAAATATCTTAATAGTTGCGCCCTGCAGCGTATAAACAGTATAATTTTGGGGGGACCCTTATATGGGCACTAGTTCTAAACATGGACCGATGTTCACCAAAATCAATAGGCATCGTCCTTGGGCCAACATAGGTCTATGTACCAAATTTCATCAAAATATCTTAATATTTGCGACCTGCAGCGTATAAACAGTATAATTTTGGTAGGACCCTTATATGGGCACTAGGTCTAAACATGGATCGATGTTCACCAAAATCAATAGACTACATTATTGGGCCAATATAGGTCTGTGTACCAAATTTCATCAAAATATCTTAATATTTACGACCTGCAGCATATAAAAAGTATAATTTTGGTAGGACCCTTATATGGGCACTAGGTCTAAACATGGATCGATGTTCACCAAAATCAATAGACTACATTATTGGGCCAATATAGGTCTGTGTACCAAATTTCATCAAAATATCTTAATATTTACGACCTGCAGCATATAAAAAGTATAATTTTGGTAGGACCCTTATATGGGCACTAGGTCTAAACATGGACCGATGTTCACCAAAATCAATAGGCTGCGTTATTGGGCCAATATAGGTCTGTGTACCAAATTTCGTCAAAATATCTTAATAGTTACGACCTGCAGCGTATAAACAGTATAATTTTGGTAGGACCCTTATATGGGCACTAGGTCTAAACATGGACCGATGTTCACCAAAATCAATAGGCTGCATTATTGGGCCAATATAGGTCTGTGTACCAAATTTCATCAAAATATCTTAATATTTACGACCTGCAGCATATAAACAGTATAATTTTGGTAGGATCCTTATATGGGCACTAGGTCTAAACATGGACCGATGTTCAAAAAAATCAAACTTGTTCGTCCTTGGGCCAACATAGGTCTGCGTACCAAATTTCATCAAAATATCTTAATAGGTGCGACCTGTAGAGTGCGCACAAGATTGCATGGACAGACAGACAGACAGACGGACGGACGGACGGACGGACAGACGGACATCGTTAAATCGAAATAAAAAAAAATTCTGAACCGATCGGTATACTATAAGGTGGGTCTACGACCAATATTTTTTGGTGTTACAAACATCAGCACAAACTTATAATACCCTGACCACATAGTGGTGTAGGGTATAAAAAGGTTTCATTAAAAAAAGTTTCATTAAAAAAGTTTTTTTTTTTAAAGTTTAATCAAAACAAGTAAAAAGGTTAAAATCGGGCATGCCGACTATATAATACCCTACACCAGTTTGACTTAAAGCCAACTAATGTTTGGATCCGAAATTTGAATAAAACGGACTTGTGTGAAAATTTTCTATAAAATCATAAAAGAGAAAATCAAAAATATAGCCCATATGGGTATTATAGTCCCTAGACTATAAATTTTAAAAAATCGCACTTAAAAAATTGCTAAATAACGGCGGAATGCAAAGTAGGGCAGAAGAGCTAATCAACTATTGACATTCTGCAAACGAATATATTGGTGTAAAAAAAATTTTTTTTTTGCAAACTAACCACCAAACTTTGGGCAAGATATGAGTGTAATAGTCTTGTATTATTATTTTCACCATAATGAAAAGGTTCCAAATAATGGCGAAGTGTGAATAAAAGGATATGTGCCGCAGAAAATGTATTAAGAAACTTAATCAGCGATTAACATTCAGCAAGCGATTAACATTTTGCAAACTTTTTCGTTTGTGGGAAATTTTTTTTTCCAAATTAACCAATAATTTTTGGAATAAGATATGGATATAATAGTTATTGGATTATTAATTTCAATAAACCGAACGAGGGAGCCTACTCCATCCCTGATTAACAATTCTGTGTTCGTTGGTGTTTGAAGGCACATAATATTGTTTTCCACAAAAAGTAGTAGGAGATTTACACGGTCATTTGTTCCTAATAATACATATTTTTTATATTTATCAAAACTACATATCTGCTAGTATTATCATAAAAGTATCATAAAAGTATATAAAAATTTTATATCAGAGCTCTATATCTGCATTAGCGACGTAAATAACGCAAATAATTTCAAAATAATAAGTATATATAGGAATAAGTTGCCATTTTTAAATAATATTCTAGAAGACAGATTGATTCAAAAAAATCTTATAAGCAATTGAATTATTTCTATTGCACTCCTGAATAATTGTATTTTTGCAGATATAGAGTATTGAATCTATGGTATCGATATATTTTAAATAAAAAAATAATATAGCAAAAATATTGTTATTTGAATTTTTGACAATCGTTTAAATATGCCCCTTAAAATTCTGTTGTTACAGTATTTAACACCCTTAATTACTTACTTTTTGAACAAGACTGTCACCTGTATTCTAAAATTTATAAAAATGACAAAATTGTGACAACAATGGTCATCACCTCAGTGTTGCCACAATTTTGTTATTGTCATAAAGTTTAGAATAAGGTTGTGAATTTAATTATACCCTACACCACTATGTGGTCAGGGTATTATAAGTTTGTGCTGATGTTTGTAACACCAAAAAATATTGGTCCTAGACCAACCTTATAGTATACCGATCGGCTCAGATTTTTTTTTTTTATTTCGATTTAACGATGTCCGTCTGTCCGTCCGTCCGTCTGTCTGTCTGTCTGTCCATGCATTCTTGTGCGCACTCACAGGTCGCAAATATTAAGATATTTTGATGAAACTTGGTACACCGACTTATGTCGGCTCAAGGACGAAGCCTATTGATTTTGGTTAAAATCGGTCTATGTTTAGACCTAGTGCCCATATAAGGGTCCTACCAAAATTATATTGTGTATACGCTGCAGGTCGTAAATATTAAAATATTTTGATGAAATTTGGTACTCAGACCTATGTTGGCCCAATAACGCAGTCAATTGATTTTGGTGAACATCGGTCCATGTTTAGATCTAGTGCCCATATAAGGGTCCTACCAAATTATATTGTTTATTCGCTGCAGGTCGCAAATATTAAGATATGTTGATGAAATTTGGTACACAGACCTATCTCGGCCCAATAACGCAGCCTATTAATTTTGGTGAACATCGGTCCATGTTTAGACCTAGTGCCCATATAAGGGTCCCCCCAAAATTATATTGTTTATACGCTGCAGGTCGCAAATATTAAGATATTTTGATGAAATTTGGTACACCGAACTATATCAGCCCAAGGACGAAGCCTATTGATTTTGGTGAACATCGGGCCATGTTTAGACCTAGTTCCCCTAATACGGGTCCCACCAAAATTATACTGTTTTTACGCTGCAGGTCGCAAATATTAAGATATTTTGATGAAATTTGGTACACAGACCTATGTTGGCCCAATAACGCAGCCTATTGATTTTGGTGAACATCGGTCCATGTTTAGACCTAGTGCCTATATAAGGGTCCTACCAAAATTATATTGTTCATCGCTGCAGGTCGCAAATATTAAGCTTTGTTGATGAAATTTGGTACACCGATCTATGTCAGCCCAAGCAAGAAGCCTATTGATTTTGGTTAACACCGGTCCATGTTTAGACCTAGTGCCCATATAAGGGTCCCCCAAAATTATATTGTTTATACGCTGCAGGTCGCAACTATTAAGATATTTTGATGAAATTTGGTACACCGACCTATATCAGCCCAAGGACAAAGCCTATTGATTTTGGTTAACAGCGATCCATGTTTAGACCTAGTGCCTATATAAGGGTCCCCCCAAAATTATATTGTTTATACGCTGCAGGTCGCAAATATTAAGATATTTTGATGAAATTTGGTACACCGACATATATCAGCCCAATAACGCAGCCTATTGATTTTGGTTAACACCGGTCCATGTTTAGGCCTAGTGCCCATATAAGGGTCCCCCAAGATTATATTGTTTATACGCTGCTGGTCGCAAATATTAAGATATTTTGATGAAATTTGGTACACCGACCTATATCAGCCCAAGGACGAAGCCTATTGATTTTGGTTAACAGCGGTCCATGTTTAGACCTAGTGCCCATATAAGGGTCCCCCCCCCAAAATTGGCTTGGTTACAAACTGCAGGTCGCAAATATTAAGATATTTTAATAAAATTTGGTGCGCTGACTCAAATTATAGAAAATTTTGACACAAGCCCCATTTTAACCCATTCGAATTTCGGATCCAAACATTAGTTGGCTTTTACCCAGACAGGTGTAGGGTATTGTATAGTCGGCATGCCCGACTTTAACCTTTTTACTCGTTTTTGTTTTTTGTTATTGTTTTAAGTGCCTATGCACAATAATTTGAAAACCTTATAACACTTTTATAAAATGAATTTTGTATGAAAAATTTGTTTTATAAGTTATTTATAAATTTAAAAAGTGATTATGCATAGGACCTTTAGTATTTATTTTATTTCTAATGTTATAACAAAACAAAATAGTATTTGTTTTTTCTTTTAATTTAATAAATTTTCGGCTACGAGCCTTTAAAAAAAATATTTCAGGCTGTACTTATTATTTTGACATATGTGTATATCTCTTTCCAAATTTACCTAAGCGTTCTGTTAATTATATGTAGTTGTATATATACCAGGAAACTTAGTAAACTTTTACTCCAATTTTTGTAAATGTTACACCGTTTTTTACTGTGTGTACGTAATTCCCTGAGTGCACTGGTTCACAGTTATAAAGTTTACATTATCTGAAAGTTTTACCCCTAAAAATCTCACCCAGTGTTAAAACAGATCGACCATGCATTTCTTGATACGCAAATTTCTCGTATATGTGTTGGTAAGTGTTTAGTACTTATGGAATTTTTTCTTGTAAAACGCAGCTGTTGTCAAAAAAATTTTTTTTTTTTTTAAAAAGTAGTTTTCGTCTACATGGTAAATACCTACTCGTATTTTTAAATATATTTAAACTTTATAATTGAAAGGTTGCATTAAAACTCAGATCTTATTTAATTATAATACCTTTTTCTATCTAAAAATACATTTTTAATTTCTAAATTCCAATCTTGAATAAAAGTTAAATAAAATTAGCCTTAAATTATTTTGTTTTTCAATTTTTTCGTGTCTGGTGACAGAACTTACAAAATTTATCACAAAATTGTTTAGTATTCTTTGAAGGCATCTAACTATGAATTAAATTGATTATTTTAATTGAAATCTTTAATTTGTTTTTAAAATTTTTGTATATAATATTTAATAATCACTTCAAATTTCTTATATAATTTTCACTTAAATATTTTTAATATTTCGAAAGAAAACGCGTGCTTGTTTAAAATTCTAGTTAACGACTAAATTGGTAACCAAAATAAATAAAACAGAAAATTCAAAAATAGGAAGAACAAAAAAAAAAACAACTAAAACATTGTTGGTAACTTCTTCCAGAATACAATAAGGATATTTAAGGAAAACGATTTGGTTGAGTCTAGTCATAATTATTGACAAAACATTCACTCACTACTAATTGCATGTTAATGTTATGCAGCATAAATGGTAAAACTGGAAAAAAAATCACAGGTATGTTGGTATCCTTAATATACATTGGTAACAAAAGTTGTAGAAAACAAAGGTATTCTTTGTATTATGGTAATAATAGTAAAGAAATTTATGTTTGCAAGGTAAGAGAGAAGTTTTAATATGATTGTTATGGTTATTTAGCATAATTTTGTAGTTAAGCAAAATTATGTATAATAAAGTTATTTATAAAAATGAAATGGAATTTTAATTTGAATAACATTAAGACAAACAGTAATAGAGAAAACGTTGCACTGGTATGTATTTGCAAAAACATTTAAAGAAATATAGAATAACAAAAATTTAAACTCACCTCTTGAAGTTGGATGATTCATTAATATTGATAAAGGACATTCATCATCATCTAATATATATTCAGAGCCATCACTATTAACCTAAATGAAAACATTAAAAGAAAATCATTAAAATAAACTTAAAAACTGTGTTTTATTCAACCAATTCAAACCTGTACTAGACAATAATGCAATGGATCGGCTTTTTCTAAACCATATTTTGTTAACATTTCTCGTACCACCGCTTGAGCACAATCACGTATCGATAGTAAGAGAGTTTTATAAGGCACATCTTGACATAAACTTTCACCATATATTTTCAAAGTTCCACCCGTATCGGGTCCACCATCTCTCGAACGAAATTGTTGTAATTTCTTTTCTAATTTTTGTTGTCTTCTACGACGCATAACTGCCTCTGGATTCGATATGGAACGTGTAAATGATGTTTCGGGTAATTCTGTATAAAGTTTACCCGCTACTTGTGTTTCACCTTCTTGGCCATTAGAACCATTGAGACCATTTGTGTGACTATTGATGGTTGAATTCGAGGTACCATCTGGATTAAGTTTGGCCAATTTTTCTTTCTTTTTTTGTTCTTTTTTCTCACGCTTCGAAAGTTTTCTTTTGAAATTTATATCAGTTTGTTCAATTGGCTGGAAAAAACAAGAAAGACAATTGATTATAATTATTTAATTTTAAATTGATTTGTGTATTCTTCATTGACTTACTGTGGTCTTTTGGTCTATATTTTTAAGTAGAAATCTACCTTCTCTATCATCTATGTGCCAATTTAATTGTACCAGTAATGGTTTTTCATCAGGATTTAAACGTCTTTCTTCACCATTGGCATGTACTTCATATAGTGCATAGTTGGGTACTGATAACATACGCATATCTGGACGGAATTTTTCAATAAGTGTATCTAAAAGAAAATTTTAAAATGTTATATGAAATACTAAACGAATTTTTACTATGAAGTCTAAGGGCAGCTTGTATAGTAAACACTTAAGTTTTTTAAACTTTAGCTTACAATTAAGATCACTTAAGTTTTTAAAAAATTTAAGCTTGATGCAGGGCTGCCAGATGATTTTTCCAAAAAATCGTCAATTGACGCTATTTAAAAAAAATCGTCAAATTATTTTCAAAAAATTGTCAAAAAACAAATCGGGAGTTCAGTTATATCTACCCAGGAAAATTTACTGTTCCAAAGAATTGGTTGTACAATAGCTACTTTTCATTCACAACCCCTTCTACTGTCGATTCTAACACCGATTCTTTTTGTTTGAAATTGTCACAAAAGCAACCCCTTCTATGGCTCCAAAGTGGAACCGGTTGCCCTAGAATCAGTTCTGGAACTAGTTCTGGAACTGATTCTACGTCACCCACACCTTCCATATAGGATCCCAGGAACTGGTTCCGGAACCAGTTCCATGGAATCGGTTGCAGTGGAACCAGTTGTAGAATGGGTGTGGTTGGCTACCGATTGTAAAAAATTTTCCTGGGTATCTCAGTATTCGTAAAGTCTTCATATAATTCGTAAAACCATTGATGTATATTTTAAATTTAATTAAATCCAATAAAACCCCGAATTACACTGTACAACACAAAAAAAAAACAAGGTTCTGACAATTGATTCTGGCAGAGGGGACTCAAAATATCTCAGGAAAATTTTCTGCTCCAAAGAATCGGTTGTAGAATAGCTACTTTTCATTCACAACCCATTCTACTGTCGATTCTAACACCGATTCTTTTTGTTTGAAATTGTCCCAAAAGCAACCCCTTCTAGAGCTCTAAAGTGGAACCGGTTGCTCTAGAATCAGTTCTGGAACTAGTTCTGGAACTGATTCTACGTCACCCACACCTTCCATATAGGATCCCAGGAACTGGTTCCGGAACCAGTTCCATGGAATCGGTTGCAGTGGAACCAGTTGTAGAATGGGTGTGGCTGGCTACCGATTGTAAAAAATTTTTCTGGGAGTTTAATAGTGAATATCGAAAACTAGCGCATAAAAATTACTAGGTTTAAAAAATTTTGGTTCCTCTTACCAAGATGTAATTACAATAAAAAAATACATTTTTTGTACTTTTTTACTTAAGAAGATGTAGCGATTTTCGTTTTTCGAACAAATGCGAAATTGAGCGAAAACGCACCACGACTTCAATATATATTATTGAAACTTATAAGCTTTGCTACTTATACTAATTATATATGGATGAAATCAAAAAATGTGATAAATTTTTGGGCCAAATTTGTGAGAAGCAAAAAGTGTTAATATTTCGGTTTTTTCTTAATGGAATCAGTAAATTTAGTCATTATAAACCTAATTGCAAAAAATCTCTTCTACAAGTTGTCGCAATAACTTTTTTGGCACAATTTTAATTTTTTTTGTTGTAACGGAGTTTACATTTCTGCAAGCAAAAGATATAACAAAAAAAATTGCGTACGAATTTTCTTCAATTTATTAGTTTTTCGTATTTGGGTTTTCAAATTGCTTTCCAATGATATATAATTTGTGTTTATCAAATTGGCGGTTTCGCGAATAAAAATACAATTCATTCCGCGAAAAAAATTTTAATTTTTTTTTTAATTTTGTATTTTTGGTCCTTTTAAATGCTTTTCAAAAATATAAAATTTTTTAAAATCCAAACAGCGGTTGCGCAGTTACAAAATAATATATTAAAAACATAACATTTCATGATCAAAAAATTCTTAAATTGTGTGAAACAAATTTAATTTGTCAAACTAATGTCAGTAATGACTCGAAATATCGATTCAAAACCAATGAAATGCAAAATCAATCGTTTTTCGCTCCAGCAGCTTAGGGTAAAAAACTGATAACTTTTTTTGATTTGACGCAAAATTATTAGTTGAATCGTCTTTTGACGCATAAATATTAGGTGAATCACCTCTGTTTATGGTTATTTTAAAATATTTTAAACATTTATCTACATTTATTTGAATGAAACCTGATGCAAACATTACATTTGGTTACTTTTTTCGTTTACTTTCAGAAACGCTTTGTCAGAATTTTTTTCCGAAACAAAATCGCATGATGCCTACAAGGTGAATTCAAATATGACATTGTTTTTCTTACTCGTTAAATAGTTTGGTGTTAAAATTAGGAACGGAGTTTACAACATTTTTTCAAATCTTATTAAAGACATCTTTTTTCATCTCGAGAATGTTACATGCTGCGGAAAAGCTTCAAGTCTCTTATACTGGATGATTACTTACAGTCCAACGATCATTTGAGTATAAATAACATTATACTTTTCGCAAAATAAATAATAGATAACTCCAAAATTCTGGTATATGCATTTTTATCAAAAATTATGACGAAAAATCGTTACAGAGTTGAAATCGTGATAGCTAAGATATACGAAAAAGTTTGTAAAATGTATTCATTTTTATTAAAAACGGCACTTTTCCTCTTCATAAAAATTCTTACCGTTAGTGTTTATCTTTATTGGTTATTAAAATATAAGCTATTAAAGTTAAAAAACCTTATGAGTTACTTGTTACGGAGTTTACATTTGGCCTATAAAATTGGTCACCAATTTTATGTCTTAACCAAAAATTGGTTAGTTTGTTATAAATTTTGTGAAACAGGTGACAATGCGCTGATATATATCGAAATATGTAACAAAAATGCATTAGAAATTAGGTGGTTACACGGTTTTTATCTAATTTTGTGATATCACCCATATATTTTTTTTTTTGTGATGGACCAACACTCAGGGGATGCCCCCTATTAAAGCAGTGCATTGTGTTGGTATTAGGAAAATAGGTTATGAGGAGGAGGAACGAGGAAGTAGTGTTTGTGAATATTTGATTTAAATTTCTCAACGTTGTAAGTAACAGGGAAGACCTCTGCGGGGAATTTATTCCACATACGGCTAGTGCGACTGATAAACGAATTCTCTCTGTAATGCGTCGTGCGATACACTGGACAATCGACTACAAACGGATGTGCTCTACTTGATAAGCGAGTATTACGAGTAAAAACTTGGGCTTTGGGGACAAGTTCACTTATCTCAGCAGAGCATTTCCCATGGCAATATCGATAGAACAGGGTCACACAACACACATTCCGACGATGCTCCAATGAGCCAATAGAGCTGGACACCCAACTGTCATTGATAAGCGCCGACGCCCTCCTTTGCACACGGTCCAGAAGATCCAAAATAGACTCCGAAGCTCCTGCCCATATATTGGAGTTGTATTCCATCTTCGGTCGGATATAAGTGGTATAAATAGTGAGTAAATCGGATGGAGTGAAGTACTTCTTGCACCGACGTAAAAAACCTAGACACTTGAATGCTTCTTTCGACACCTCAAAAACATGTTTGTTCCATCGGACATCACACTGAATTTTCATGCCCAGAACAGCAAGAGTATCCGATTCCTCAATATCGATATCACCCATATGTACAGATGACAGCGTTGACCCCGCAGCCCTATGGGTCAACATACAAAATTGGGTTTTGCGTGCATTAAAGTCGACCTTATTCGCACGACCCCCCTCAGAGATTGTAGAAAGGTCACGATTCAGTGTGTCATTCATAATCTGCCTTTTGCCCCCAAACTCCTCAGGGCTTGGTCTACGATCGAAGGAAAATGAATAACAAATATTGCTGTCATCTGCGAAAGAGTAGATAGGGTTGGAAGTTTGACCAAGGAGATCATTGAGAAAGATAAGATATAGGGAAGGAGAAAGAACAGAACCCTGCGGTACGCCTGAATTCAGCTGAAACTCGTCGGATGAGACCCCATCTATAACAACACGAATAGTGCGATCTCTGAGAAAGCTCGAAATAAAACGAGCGAAGTCATTACCCACACCAAAAGCAATAAGCTTCGATATAAGCGCCCAGTGCCATACACGATCAAAAGCCTTAGAAATGTCCAGAGCAACCAATTTACTCTCACCAAAACGGTGGATGGACCTACTCCAACGCTCCGAGAGGAACGCTAACAGGTCTCCCGTAGAACGATTTCTACGGAAGCCATACTGTCGGTCATTAAGAAGTGAGTTGGACTCTAAATCACAAGATTCATTTGTGTTCGAGTTAAGGTGATGTCTTTAAATGTATTTTTATGGAATCCTGAGTATGTCTGGACCAAAGTAAAGAATTTTTTGAATAGCTTAAGCTTCAATTTAATATAATTGACCACAAATGTTTATTGTGAATCAGCATAGGAAACCATGTGAATCTTCCATTTGAGGTATGTATGTATATGATGTGTTCAGCGAACTTATATAAAACTTTACGGGGAACATGTTACCGGAGAATGTTTGTTACCGCTACCATAAAAATCAATAACCTTTTGTTTATTACTTTTTTTTAATATTTTAGGCAAAAAATATTTATTTCTTCATACATTTATTTTTACCGGCAAAACTGTTGAGTATATAGAAAAACGTTATTTGAACAGATTAAAGGAATTGTAATTTTGAATTTTTTTAAAATTGTTTGAGCAAAATCGGACTAGTGGTTCTCGAGTTATTTAAAAAAAAAGACCACCAAAGGTCAAATCGATATATCTCGATTCCTAGGGGTGACCCAGCGAAACGCCGGGACACGTATAACTTCTTTTTTACCGATATAACTTTCCCCGGTAGTTTGAACCCTTCCCGATCACTGACCCCTACCATTTGTCTCACAGTGTTTATTATCTGTAGAATTAAGGGCAAATTTTATAGTTAAAAATAAGTATTACTTTTTCTAAAATGTTGCTTAAGTCTGAAATTTTCAATGTGTGTGAAGTTAAATTCCAAAGTTAAATTCCATTTAACATAACACTGTTATTTTAACAGTTTTTGTTTCTCACTCTCATTTTAATGTTTTTTGTTGCATGTTTTTCAGCGTTACATTCCACAGTTAAATTCCATTAGCTGAACACCGGAAACAGTAACAGAATTTGCTAAATATATATCAAATGTAATATTTAGGAATATTTTTGTTTTTTTTTTTTCATTTCTAAATTATAGCTTTAATAAAAAAATGTAAATATATTTATATATACATACCCAGGAAAATTTTCTGTTCCAAAGAATCGGTTGTACAATAGCTACTTTTCATTCACAACCCCTTCTACTGTCGATTCTAACACCGATTCTTTTTGTTTGAAATTGTCCCAAAAGCAACCCCTTCTATAGCTCCAAAGTGGAACCGGTTGCTCTAGAATCACTTCTGGAACCAGTTATGGAATTGATTCTACGTCACCCACACCTTCCATATAGGATCCCAGGAACTGGTTCCGGAACCAGTTCCATGGAATCGGTTGCAGTGGAACCAGTTGTAGAATGGGTGTGGTTGGCTACCGATTGTAAAAAATTTTCCTGGGTATATATTTATAATTTTTTTTGTTTAACCAGAAAACATGTAAAAAATTATTTGATCTAAAATATTGTTTAACCAACGGTTTAACCCTTAAATGCATGATGTAGCCATTTGGCAACATACCAGTTTTTTAATAAAAAAAACACTTGATGCACAAAAACTGCAATTTTGGGCATTAGGGGCCCCTTCTGAAAATTTAGCGCAGAATTTTTAAAAATTAAATGACCACTGCGGCCATGTTTGACGAAAAGACGAAAGCACACCTAATACATTTTAAATCCACTGAAATTTAGCTTCCGTGGACATACTCCATATGACCGTACCTATCTCTGGAGCGCAGTAAGAAATTATTAAAATTTACCATATTTTGTAAATTTTTTCTGGGCATATTAAAACTTAAATTACCACTGCGGCCATGTTTGACGAAAAGACGAAACCACACCTAATACAGGTTAAATCTGCTGAAATTTACCTTCCGTGGACATACTCCATGTGGCCGTAGCTATCTCTGGACCGCAGTAAGAAATTATTAAAATTTACCATATGTTGTAAAATTTTTGTGGGCATATTAAAACATAAATTACCACTGCGGCCATGTTTGACGAAAAGACGAAACCACACCTAATACATTTTAAATCCACTGAAATTTAGCTTCCGTGGACATACTCCATGTGGCCGTAGCTATCTCTGGAGCGCAGTAAGAAATTATTAAAATTTACCATATTTTGTAAATTTTTTCTGGGCATATTAAAACTTAAATTACCACTGCGGCCATGTTTGACGAAAAGACGAAACCACACCTAATACAGGTTACATCTACTGAAATGTAGCTTTCGTGGACATACCCCATATGGCCGTACCTATCTCTGGAGCGCAGTAAGAAATTATTAAAATTTACGATATTTTGTAAATTTTTTCTGGGCATATTAAAACTTAAATTACCACTGCGGCCATGTTTGACGAAAAGACGAAACCACACCTAATACAGGTTACATCTACTGAAATGTAGCTTTCGTGGACATACCCCATATGGCCGTACCTATCTCTGGAGCGCAGTAAGAAAATATTAAAATTTACCATATTTTGTAAATTTTTTCTGGGCATATTAAAACTTAAATTACCACTGCGGCCATGTTTGACGAAAAGACGAAATCACACCTAATACAGGTTAAATCCACTGAAATTTAGCTTCCGTGGACATTCTCCATATGACCGTACCTATCTCTGGAGCGCAGTAAGAAATTATTAAAATTTACCATATTTTGTAAATTTTTTCTGGGCATATTAAAACTTAAATTACCACTGCGGCCATGTTTGACGAAAAGACGAAACCACACCTAACACAGGTTACATCTACTGAAATGTAGCTTCCGTGGACATACTCCATATGGCCGTACCTATCTCTGGAGCGCAGTAAGAAATTATTAAAATTTACCATATTTTGTAAATTTTTTCTGGGCATATTAAAACTTAAATTACCACTGCGGCCATGTTTGACGAAAAGACGAAACCACACCTAATACAGGTTAAATCTTCTGAAATTTAGCTTCCCTGGACATATTCCATGTGGCCGTAGCTATCTCTGGAGCGCAGTAAGAAATTATTAAAATTTACCATATTTTGTAAATTTTTTCAGGGCATATTAAAACTTAAATTACCACTGCGGCCATGTTTGACGAAAAGACGAAACCACACCTAATACAGGTTACATCTACTGAAATGTAGCTTTCGTGGACATACCCCATATGGCCGTACCTATCTCTGGAGCGCAGTAAGAAATTATTAAAATTTACCATATTTTGTAAATTTTTTCTGGGCATATTAAAACTTAAATTACCACTGCGGCCATGTTTGACGAAAAGACGAAACCACACCTATTACAGGTTAAATTCACTGAAATTTAGCTTCCGTGGACATACTCCATGTGGCCGTAGCTATCTCTGGAGCGCAGTAAGAAATTATTAAAATTTACCATATTTTGTAAATTTTTTCTGGGCATATTAAAACTTAAATTACCACTGCGGCCATGTTTGACGAAAAGACGAAACCACACCTAATACATTTTAAATCCACTGAAATTTAGCTTCCGTGGACATAATTCATGTGGCCGTAGCTGTCTCTGGAGCGCAGTAAGAAATTATTAAAATTTACCATATTTTGTAAATTTTTTCTGGGCATATTAAAACTTAATTTACCACTGCGGCCATGTTTGACGAAAAGACGAAACCACACCTAATACATTTTAAATCCACTGAAATTTAGCTTCCCTGGACATATTCCATGTGGCCGTAGCTATCTCTGGAGCGCAGTAAGAAATTATTAAAATTTACCATATTTTGTAAATTTTTTCAGGGCATATTAAAACTTAAATTACCACTGCGGCCATGTTTGACGAAAAGACGAAACCACACCTAATACAGGTTACATCTACTGAAATGTAGCTTTCGTGGACATACCCCATATGGCCGTACCTATCTTTGGAGCGCAGTAAGAAATTATTAAAATTTACCATATTTTGTAAATTTTTTCTGGGCATATTAAAACTTAAATTACCACTGCGGCCATGTTTGACGAAAAGACGAAACCACACCTATTACAGGTTAAATTCACTGAAATTTAGCTTCCGTGGACATACTCCATGTGGCCGTAGCTATCTCTGGAGCGCAGTAAGAAATTATTAAAATTTACCATATTTTGTAAATTTTTTCTGGGCATATTAAAACTTAAATTACCACTGCGGCCATGTTTGACGAAAAGACGAAACCACACCTAATACATTTTAAATCCACTGAAATTTAGCTTCCGTGGACATACTCCATGTGGCCGTAGCTATCTCTGGAGCGCAGTAAGAAATTATTAAAATTTACCATATTTTGTAAATTTTTTCTGGGCATATTAAAACTTAAGTTACCACTGCGGCCATGTTTGACGAAAAGACGAAACCACACCTAATACATTTTAAATCCACTGAAATTTAGCTTCCGTGGACATACTCCATGTGGACGTAGCTATCTCTGGAGCGCAGTAAGAAATTATTAAAATTTACCATATTTTGTAAATTTTTTCTGGGCATATTAAAACTTAAATTACCACTGCGGCCATGTTTGACGAAAAGACGAAACCACACCTAATACAGGTTACATCTACTGAAATGTAGCTTTCGTGGACATACCCCATATGGCCGTACCTATCTCTGGAGCGCAGTAAGAAATTATTAAAATTTACCATATTTTGTAAATTTTTTCTGGGCATATTAAAACTTAAATTACCACTGCGGCCATGTTTGACGAAAAGACGAAACCACACCTAATACAGGTTAAATCTTCTGAAATTTAGCTTCCGTGGACATACTCCATGTAGCCGTAGCTATCTCTGGAGCGCAGTAAGAAATTATTAAAATTTACCATATTTTGTAAATTTTTTCTGGGCATATTAAAACTTAAATTACCACTGCGGCCATGTTTGACGAAAAGACGAAACCACACCTAATACAGGTTACATCTACTGAAATGTAGCTTTCGTGGACATACCCCATATGGCCGTACCTATCTCTGGAGCGCAGTAAGAAATTATTAAAATTTACCATATTTTGTAAATTTTTTCTGGGCATATTAAAACTTAAATTACCACTGCGGCCATGTTTGACGAAAAGACGAAACCACACCTAATACAGGTTAAATCTTCTGAAATTTAGCTTCCGTGGACATACTCCATGTAGCCGTAGCTATCTCTGGAGCGCAGTAAGAAATTATTAAAATTTACCATATTTTGTAAATTTTTTCTGGGCATATTAAAACTTAAATTACCACTGCGGCCATGTTTGACGAAAAGACGAAACCACACCTAATACAGGTTACATCTACTGAAATGTAGCTTTCGTGGACATACCCCATATGGCCGTACCTATCTCTGGAGCGCAGTAAGAAATTATTAAAATTTACCATATTTTGTAAATTTTTTCTGGGCATATTAAAACTTAAATTACCACTGCGGCCATGTTTGACGAAAAGACGAAACCACACCTAATACATTTTAAATCCACTGAAATTTAGCTTCCGTGGACATACGCCATGTGGCCGTACCTATCTCTGGAGCGCAGTAAGAAATTATTAAAATTTACCATATGTTGTAAAATTTTTCTGGGCATATTAAAACATAAATTACCACTGCGGCCATGTTTGACGAAAAGACGAAACCACACCTAATACATTTTAAATCCACTGAAATTTAGCTTCCGTGGACATACTCCATGTGGCCGTAGCTATCTCTGGAGCGCAGTAAGAAATTATTAAAATTTACCATATTTTGTAAATTTTTTCAGGGCATATTAAAACTTAAATTACCACTGCGGCCATGTTTGACGAAAAGACGAAACCGCACCTAATACATTTTAAATCCACTGAAATTTAGCTTCCCTGGACAAATTCCATGTGGCCGTAGCTATCTCTGGAGCGCAGTAAGAAATTATTAAAATTTACCATATTTTGTAAATTTTTTCTGGGCATATTAAAACTTAAATTACCACTGCGGCCATGTTTGACGAAAAGACGAAACCACACCTAATACAGGTTAAATCTGCTGAAATTTAGATTCCGTGGACATATTCCATGTGGCCGTAGCTATCTCTGGAGCGCAGTAAGAAATTATTAAAATTTACCATATGTTGTAAAATTTTTCTGGGCATATTAAAACATAAATTACCACTGCGGCCATGTTTGACGAAAAGACGAAACCACACCTAATACATTTTAAATCCACTGAAATTTAGCTTCCGTGGACATACTCCATGTGGTCGTAGCTATCTCTGGAGCGCAGTAAGAAATTATTAAAATTTACCATATTTTGTAAATTCTTTCTGGGCATATTAAAACTTAAATTACCACTGCGGCCATGTTTGACGAAAAGACGAAACCACACATAATACAGGTTAAATCCACTGAAATTTAGCTTCCGTGGACATACTCCATATGACCGTACCTATCTCTGGAGCGCAGTAAGAAATTATTAAAATTTACCATATTTTGTAAATTTTTTCTGGGCATATTTAAACTTAAATTACCACTGCGGCCATGTTTGACGAAAAGACGAAACCACACCTAATACATTTTAAATCCACTGAAATTTAGCTTCCGTGGACATACTCCATGTGGTCGTAGCTATCTCTGGAGCGCAGTAAGAAATTATTAAAATTTACCATATTTTGTAAATTTTTTCTGGGCATATTAAAACTTAAATTACCACTGCGGCCATGTTTGACGAAAAGACGAAACCACACCTAATACAGGTTAAATCCACTGAAATTTAGCTTCCGTGGACATACTCCATGTGGCCGTAGCTATCTCTGGAGCGCAGTAAGAAATTATTAAAATTTACCATATTTTGTAAATTTTTTCTGGGCATATTTAAACTTAAATTACCACTGCGGCCATGTTTGACGAAAAGACGAAACCACACCTAATACATTTTAAATCCACTGAAATTTAGCTTCCGTGGACATACTCCATGTGACCGTAGCTATCTCTGGAGCGCAGTAAGAAATTATTAAAATTTACCATATTTTGTAAATTTTTTCTGGGCATATTAAAACTTAAATTACCACTGCGGCCATGTTTGACGAAAAGACGAAACCACACCTAATACGGGTTAAATCCACTGAAATTTAGCTTCCGTGGACATACTCCATGTGGCCGTAGCTATCTCTGGAGCGCAGTAAGAAATTATTAAAATTTACCATATTTTGTAAATTTTTTCAGGGCATATTAAAACTTAAATTACCACTGCGGCCATGTTTGACGAAAAGACGAAACCACACCTAATACATTTTAAATCCACTGAAATTTAGCTTCCGTGGACATACTCCATGTGGCCGTACCTATCTCTGGAGCGCAGTAAGAAATTATTAAAATTTACCATATGTTGTAAAATTTTTCTGGGCATATTAAAACATAAATTACCACTGCGGCCATGTTTGACGAAAAGACGAAACCACACCTAATACATTTTAAATCCACTGAAATTTAGCTTCCGTGGACATACTCCATGTGGCCGTAGCTATCTCTGGAGCGCAGTAAGAAATTATTAAAATTTACCATATTTTGTAAATTTTTTCTGGGCATATTAAAACTTAAATTACCACTGCGGCCATGTTTGACGAAAAGACGAAACCACACCTAATACAGGTTAAATCTGCTGAAATTTAGCTTCCGTGGACATATTCCATGTGGCCGTAGCTATCTCTGGAGCGCAGTAAGAAATTATTCAAATTTGCCATATATTGTATTTGATATTTTTAAATTCCAAAGTTAAATTCCATTTAAGATAACACTGTTACTTTAACAGTTTTTGTTTCTCATTCAGTCTCAATGTTAATGTTTTCAGTAGCCTACTTTGCAGCTTTAAATTCCAAAGTTAAATTCCATTTAGAAACAGCGTTGCCAGAAAAGTTTGGGCTCATATCCCCATTTGACAAGTTGAAATCCCCAAAAATCCCCAAAACAAATTTCGAAATCCCCGAATATTTCCCCAATATTGTTTTAATACGAATTTGAAATGGAAACCCATTTTTATTGAAAATTAAATTTTATTTGTTAATATTAGAGATAATGATTTTCAATCAAAACAAAAACATTACTAAAATCATTTGCTTGCACAAAAAAATGAAGAAAAATCATAAAGTATTAATATAGTCTTAAACTAATATAAAAACATTAAAATGAACACATTCAGTAAGATTACCTACCCGACTAAAAAAGTTGTTATATAATCATATATCACCATATATAAACCCATATATACATCCATATATAATTTGATCCGAATATTGGAATATAAAATTATATCAAGCGAGATAAGCATGTTATCTCAGCTGATACAATTTGATCCGAAAAATGGGTCTATCTAACTGCATCAAATTATATATAAATACATATAATTTTATGAAGATTTTCGAAGGAAATTTTAGTAAATATTATTGAGATCACTTTATTTCATTCATATTAAATACTAATGCTAGATGTTCAGAACAATTTTTGCTAATATACTTGGAAATAGCTGACAAAATAAAACATTACAAAAATTTGTCGGAACAACTTTTTCTAGGTTAGAGTTTTGGTCTTTCTTATAAAATGTGTGTCTTTCTTATAAAATAAAAAATTAACTAATTAGAAATTTATTAATTCAGTTCGAGGCCAATTTTCTTATTATGAATTAATATAATAAGTGCTTTTTTTCAAAAACTGCTATTTTTCTTCATCAGGATACTCTCCTGACAAATACTTCACAGTTTTTGCTTTCAAAAAACCTCTACACTTTCAGGAATGAAAAGACGATCGTTTCGGGGATTACGCCACCACTTTCTAAAGAAAACTGATGAAGGGGACCTGGAAAATCCCCGAAACGATCGTCTTTTCATTCCTGAAAGTGTAGAGGTTTTTTGAAAGCAAAAGTATTTGTCAGGAGAGTATCCTGATGAAGAAAAAAAAAACAGTTTTTGAAAAAAGTACTTATTATGTTAATTCATAATAAGGAAATAGGCCTCGAACTGAATTAATAAATTTTTAATTAATGAATTAAAAAGGTCGAAAAAAACAATTTTTATTTTTTAAAATAAAAATTAAAAACCAACATGATAAAAAATTAACTTTCACAATTAATTTTTTTTATGAACTTAAACCATATTTATTTCAACATATGTTTGTCTAATTTTTAAATTTAAAAGTAAAAATAATTATTTCGACCTTTAATTCCACAATAAAAAAAAAAATGTTTCCATTATTTATTTCTTAAAAATTTTTTTTAGTTTAATAAAGAGTATTTCGCCAACTATTTGAAAAATATATGTTTTATTCAATTATAAGCATTTATTTATATATCAAAGTGCAAACTTCAAAACCAGATCCACAATTTCGGAGTTTTTTTTTTTAATTTTAATAGTGCAATTAAACTTTATAAAATTTTGTATAATTATATATCATGTCAGATAAATTAATACATAAAATTAATACAATTTTATATTAACTTTGTTATATTTTTTGATATAAGATTGTTTAGAGAAGCTTATACCCCATTATATATAATTATATATAAACTATATTTGCAGATCTCTTAATATATAGCTGGAGACCAAATCGCATATGATTATATATAACGTCATATCAAACATATTTATAAACCCTAGTAAAAATGATTTTTATATAATCAGATATGATTTTTATATAATCATTTATGATTTTATACAAATATAACTTGTCGAGTATTGTGAAACATATATTTTTATATGATTATATCAAAAGATATTTAATTATATAAAATTATATTAACCAGATCCACCATTTTCCGGATACTGGATGGAGGCGTTAGCTGCACCAAATACAAATATAGTGTGTTAATAAATCTATAAAAAAAAAATAATACTTATAATTGATAAAAAATAGCGCAAATTTAGGTCGATATACGGTTTTCTTAAAAAACGAAACGGATACGGACCGAAAACGTCATTCTAAAAACAGTCACTCCGTTTTTATACGACATAACTTTCCGGAAACGGGCCTGCCTTGACGGACTTTCAACGGACTTCCCAATCTGATTTAAGAGATCTATATTAATGTTGTTCACAATGGGTGTGCTAGCTGTTGTATCGTTCTAACAAAAAACAGAGTTGTTAAAATTTTTATTTGACTTTAACAACAATTTTCTATTGGGTTTTCTATCTGTTATAGCACACACAAAAATAGGACATAATTTAAAATTTAACAACTCTGTTTTTTCTTAGGACGATAAATTCACAAAGTTTGTAGCCAACTCTTAACATATAGACACACTCACACAGTGAGGGTATTCACGATCGCGATTTGCACACGATGCTAAAAAGCTCAGACTATTATTTGCATTTTCTCTGCCTTGAGTAGTTTTGACGATGCAATCTATGCTTTTTTGCAATGTGTGCAAAATACCATCGTGAATACCCTCACTATAGTGTCTTCAATAAAATGTGCACTGACATTAGCAAATAACGCAGAAGCAACGAACAAATTTTGTTGTTGCTTTGTAACTTCAAATTCCATTGAATATTTTATCTCATTTTTAGACATTCGTTCTTTGGAATGATTTTCATGCTGGAAACCAACACATTTCTATGGACTCAGAGGCGCTATTCTCCAAATTTTAACGATAAAATTCGGTCGTCAATTTGCTAAGAAAATTTTGCTGAGTTGGCATTCCTTGGTCAGTGCTTGGTGGGCCCCCGAGTCGTTCCGATGCACCGAGTGCCGTAGCAACGTCTTATGGTTAACGGTGGTTCTCATACTTGAGGCCTGAAAATATTAAATAAAGCTCCTACCGGCAGCAACAAAGTTTTTTTCTGCACGCACACGTTTGTTTTTTTTGGGAAAATCATTTTAAGTAAATTAATACAAAGTGTAACTTTTTATGCAATTTTTTAATGCACTAATTTTCTTTTTCGCGTAAAAACAATATACTTCAATAGTAAATGGTAAAAACTGACAAGTACTATAGAAAACGAATATAATTTCTTTTATTTTGGTTATTACATTCTGCTTTTTTCAACAGCTATCTGCATCACTGTTGCCAACATGGCGCTTTTTCCGCTAATCTACGGCTTTTTTATTACCCAAAGCGGTAGAATATGGGCAGGTTTACCATAGAAACCCGTATTAGTCCACATTAGTTTGGAAACTTACGGTGGATCTCATACTGTAGGTTTAACTTTAACTTAACTAAAAACAAAAGAAAATGGCAAAAAAATGTACACAAAACAACAACAAATTTTTGGGTTAACTATTAACTAAAGTTTAAACCAGAAGTATGAGACCCACCGTTAGTTGATTTTCTGTTATTTTAGAATATGGCTACCACAATATTTTATTTTTTAGAATTTCTATAAAATAAAAAAGGCACGTCTTTAAGTGGGTACATAGAGTTCCAGGGTGAAAAATATAATTAAAACAGAAATTTCATAGTAAAGCACCGTAATTTGTTTCGATTTCACGTGAAAAAACTTTTATACTCCATACAAAAAAAGTGATTTTTCACGATAGTGAGTTCACGTGAAAATTGTATGGAGTTTGTTTTCACGTAAATTTAATGTACAAGACTATTATTTTTCTTGGGAAAAAGTGACATTTTGTATTTATTGTGATTGTGTCTTTAAATTAGATTGTGTCAAATTAAAAAAATTTTACATTTTTAAATATTAAATTGAAATTTGAGGCCGTTCGAGTAAAATTATTCCACGTGAAAAACAACTTACGGTGCTTAAAAATAAATTTGCTAACTTTTTTCAAAACCAACTAAAATAATGCATAGGTAATCTTACTGAATGTGTTCATTTTAATGTTTTTATATTAGTTTAAGACTATATTAATACTTTATGATTTTTCTTCATTTTTTTGTGCAAGCAAATGATTTTAGTAATGTTTTTGTTTTGATTGAAAATCATTATCTCTAATATTAACAAATAAAATTTAATTTTCAATAAAAATGGGTTTCCATTTCAAATTCGTATTAAAACAATATTGGGGAAATATTCGGGGATTTCGAAATTTGTTTTGGGGATTTTTGGGGATTTCAACTTGTCAAATGGGGATATGAGCCCAAACTTTTCTGGCAACGCTGTTTCTAAATGGAATTTAACTTTGGAATTTAAAGCTGCAAAGTAGGCTACTGAAAACATTAACATTGAGACTGAATGAGAAACAAAAACTGTTAAAGTAACAGTGTTATCTTAAATGGAATTTAACTTTGGAATTTAAAAATATCAAATACAATATATGGCAAATTTGAATAATTTCTTACTGCGCTCCAGAGATAGATACGGCCACATGGAATATGTCCACGGAAGCTAAATTTCAGCAGATTTAACCTGTATTAGGTGTGGTTTCGTCTTTTTGTCAAACATGGCCGCAGTGGTAATTTAAGTTTTAATATGCCCAGAAAAAATTTACAAAATATGGTAAATTTTAATAATTTCTTACTGCGCTCCAGATATAGCTACGGCCACATGGAGTATGTCCACGGAAGCTTCATTTCAGCAGATTTAACCTGTATTAGGTGTGGTTTCGTCTTTTCGTCAAACATGGCCGCAGTGGTAATTTAAGTTTTAATATGCCCAGAAAAAATTTACAAAATATGGTAAATTTTAATAATTTCTTACTGCGCTCCAGAGATAGTTACGGTCATATGGAGTATGTCCACGGAAGATAAATTTCAGTGGATTTAAAATGTATTAGGTGTGGTTTCGTCTTTTCGTCAAACATGGCCGCAGTGGTAATTTATGTTTTAATATGCCCAGAAAAATTTTACAACATATGGTAAATTTTAATAATTTCTTACTGCGCTCCAGAGATAGCTACGGCCACATGGAATATGTCCACGGAATCTAAATTTCAGCAGATTTAACCTGTATTAGGTGTGGTTTCGTCTTTTCGTCAAACATGGCCGCAGTGGTAATTTAAGTTTTAATATGCCCAGAAAAATTTTACAACATATGGTAAATTTTAATAATTTCTTACTGCGCTCCAGAGATAGCTACGGCCACATGGAGTATGTCCACGGAAGCTAAATTTCAGTGGATTTAAAATGTATTAGGTGTGGTTTCGTCTTTTCGTCAAACATGGCCGCAGTGGTAATTTAAGTTTTAATATGCCCAGAAAAAATTTACAAAATATGGTAAATTTTAATAATTTCTTACTGCGCTCCAGAGATAGCTACGGCCACATGGAATATGTCCAGGGAAGCTAAATTTCAGTGGATTTAAAATGTATTAGGTGTGGTTTCGTCTTTTCGTCAAACATGGCCGCAGTGGTAATTTAAGTTTTAATATGCCCAGAAAAAATTTACAAAATATCGTAAATTTTAATAATTTCTTACTGCGCTCCAGAGATAGGTACGGCCATATGGGGTATGTCCACGAAAGCTACATTTCAGTAGATGTAACCTGTATTAGGTGTGGTTTCGTCTTTTCGTCAAACATGGCCGCAGTGGTAATTTAAGTTTTAATATGCCCAGAAAAAATTTACAAAATATGGTAAATTTTAATAATTTCTTACTGCGCTCCAGAGATAGCTACGGCCACATGGAGTATGTCCACGGAAGCTAAATTTCAGAAGATTTAACCTGTATTAGGTGTGGTTTCGTCTTTTCGTCAAACATGGCCGCAGTGGTAATTTAAGTTTTAATATGCCCAGAAAAATTTTACAACATATGGTAAATTTTAATAATTTCTTACTGCGCTCCAGAGATAGCTACGGCCACATGGAGTATGTCCACGGAAGCTTCATTTCAGCAGATTTAACCTGTATTAGGTGTGGTTTCGTCTTTTCGTCAAACATGGCCGCAGTGGTAATTTAAGTTTTAATATGCCCAGAAAAAATTTACAAAATATGGTAAATTTTAATAATTTCTTACTGCGCTCCAGAGATAGCTACGGCCACATGGAATATGTCCAGGGAAGCTAAATTTCAGTGGATTTAAAATGTATTAGGTGTGGTTTCGTCTTTTCGTCAAACATGGCCGCAGTGGTAATTTAAGTTTTAATATGCCCAGAAAAAATTTACAAAATATGGTAAATTTTAATAATTTCTTACTGCGCTCCAGAGATAGGTACGGCCATATGGAGTATGTCCACGGAAGGTAAATTTCAGCAGATTTAACCTGTATTAGGTGTGGTTTCGTCTTTTCGTCAAACATGGCCGCAGTGGTAATTTAAGTTTTAATATGCCCAGAAAAAATTTACAAAATATGGTAAATTTTAATAATTTCTTACTGCGCTCCAGAGATAGGTACGGCCATATGGGGTATGTCCACGGAAGCTTCATTTCAGCAGATTTAACCTGTATTAGGTGTGGTTTCGTCTTTTCGTCAAACATGGCCGCAGTGGTAATTTAAGTTTTAATATGCCCAGAAAAAATTTACAAAATATGGTAAATTTTAATAATTTCTTACTGCGCTCCAGAGATAGGTACGGCCATATGGGGTATGTCCACGAAAGCTACATTTCAGTAGATGTAACCTGTATTAGGTGTGGTTTCGTCTTTTCGTCAAACATGGCCGCAGTGGTAATTTAAGTTTTAATATGCCCAGAAAAAATTTACAAAATATGGTAAATTTTAATAATTTCTTACTGCGCTCCAGAGATAGCTACGGCCACATGGAGTATGTCCACGGAAGCTAAATTTCAGAAGATTTAACCTGTATTAGGTGTGGTTTCGTCTTTTCGTCAAACATGGCCGCAGTGGTAATTTAAGTTTTAATATGCCCAGAAAAAATTTACAAAATATGGTAAATTTTAATAATTTCTTACTGCGCTCCAGAGATAGCTACGGCCATATGGAGTATGTCCACGGAAGCTTCATTTCAGCAGATTTAACCTGTATTAGGTGTGGTTTCGTCTTTTCGTCAAACATGGCCGCAGTGGTAATTTAAGTTTTAATATGCCCAGAAAAAATTTACAAAATATGGTAAATTTTAATAATTTCTTACTGCGCTCCAGAGATAGCTACGGCCACATGGAATATGTCCACGGAATCTAAATTTCAGCAGATTTAACCTGTATTAGGTGTGGTTTCGTCTTTTCGTCAAACATGACCGCAGTGGTAATTTAAGTTTTAATATGCCCAGAAAAATTTTACAACATATGGTAAATTTTAATAATTTCTTACTGCGCTCCAGAGATAGCTACGGCCACATGGAGTATGTCCACGGAAGCTTCATTTCAGCAGATTTAACCTGTATTAGGTGTGGTTTCGTCTTTTCGTCAAACATGGCCGCAGTGGTAATTTAAGTTTTAATATGCCCAGAAAAAATTTACAAAATATGGTAAATTTTAATAATTTCTTACTGCGCTCCAGAGATAGTTACGGTCATATGGAGTATGTCCACGGAAGATAAATTTCAGTGGATTTAAAATGTATTAGGTGTGGTTTCGTCTTTTCGTCAAACATGGCCGCAGTGGTAATTTATGTTTTAATATGCCCAGAAAAATTTTACAACATATGGTAAATTTTAATAATTTCTTACTGCGCTCCAGAGATAGGTACGGCCACATGGCGTATGTCCACGGAAGCTAAATTTCAGTGGATTTAAAATGTATTAGGTGTGGTTTCGTCTTTTCGTCAAACATGGCCGCAGTGGTAATTTAAGTTTTAATATGCCCAGAAAAAATTTACAACATATGGTAAATTTTAATAATTTCTTACTGCGCTCTAGAGATAGCTACGGCCACATGGAGTATGTCCACGGAAGCTAAATTTCAGTGGATTTAAAATGTATTAGGTGTGGTTTCGTCTTTTCGTCAAACATGGCCGCAGTGGTAATTTAAGTTTTAATATGCCCAGAAAAAATTTACAAAATATGGTAAATTTTAATAATTTCTTACTGCGCTCCAGAGATAGCTACGGCCACATGGAATATGTCCAGGGAAGCTAAATTTCAGTGGATTTAAAATGTATTAGGTGTGGTTTCGTCTTTTCGTCAAACATGGCCGCAGTGGTAATTTATGTTTTAATATGCCCAGAAAAATTTTACAACATATGGTAAATTTTAATAATTTCTTACTGCGCTCCAGAGATAGGTACGGCCACATGGCGTATGTCCACGGAAGCTAAATTTCAGTGGATTTAAAATGTATTAGGTGTGGTTTCGTCTTTTCGTCAAACATGGCCGCAGTGGTAATTTAAGTTTTAATATGCCCAGAAAAAATTTACAACATATGGTAAATTTTAATAATTTCTTACTGCGCTCTAGAGATAGCTACGGCCACATGGAGTATGTCCACGGAAGCTAAATTTCAGTGGATTTAAAATGTATTAGGTGTGGTTTCGTCTTTTCGTCAAACATGGCCGCAGTGGTAATTTAAGTTTTAATATGCCCAGAAAAAATTTACAAAATATGGTAAATTTTAATAATTTCTTACTGCGCTCCAGAGATAGCTACGGCCACATGGAATATGTCCAGGGAAGCTAAATTTCAGTGGATTTAAAATGTATTAGGTGTGGTTTCGTCTTTTCGTCAAACATGGCCGCAGTGGTAATTTATGTTTTAATATGCCCAGAAAAATTTTACAACATATGGTAAATTTTAATAATTTCTTACTGCGCTCCAGAGATAGGTACGGCCACATGGCGTATGTCCACGGAAGCTAAATTTCAGTGGATTTAAAATGTATTAGGTGTGGTTTCGTCTTTTCGTCAAACATGGCCGCAGTGGTAATTTAAGTTTTAATATGCCCAGAAAAAATTTACAAAATATGGTAAATTTTAATAATTTCTTACTGCGCTCCAGAGATAGCTACGGCCACATGGGGTATGTCCACGGAAGCTAAATTTCAGTGGATTTAAAATGTATTAGGTGTGGTTTCGTCTTTTCGTCAAACATGGCCGCAGTGGTAATTTATGTTTTAATATGCCCAGAAAAAATTTACAAAATATGGTAAATTTTAATAATTTCTTACTGCGCTCCAGAGATAGGTACGGCCATATGGGGTATGTCCACGAAAGCTACATTTCAGTAGATGTAACCTGTATTAGGTGTGGTTTCGTCTTTTCGTCAAACATGGCCGCAGTGGTAATTTAAGTTTTAATATGCCCAGAAAAAATTTACAAAATATGGTAAATTTTAATAATTTCTTACTGCGCTCCAGAGATAGCTACGGCCACATGGAGTATGTCCACGGAAGCTAAATTTCAGTGGATTTAAAATGTATTAGGTGTGGTTTCGTCTTTTCGTCAAACATGGCCGCAGTGGTAACTTAAGTTTTAATATGCCCAGAAAAAATTTACAAAATATGGTAAATTTTAATAATTTCTTACTGCGCTCCAGAGATAGCTACGGCCACATGGAGTATGTCCACGGAAGCTAAATTTCAGTGGATTTAAAATGTATTAGGTGTGGTTTCGTCTTTTCGTCAAACATGGCCGCAGTGGTAATTTAAGTTTTAATATGCCCTGAAAAAATTTACAAAATATGGTAAATTTTAATAATTTCTTACTGCGCTCCAGAGATAGCTACGGCCACATGGAATATGTCCAGGGAAGCTAAATTTCAGAAGATTTAACCTGTATTAGGTGTGGTTTCGTCTTTTCGTCAAACATGGCCGCAGTGGTAATTTAAGTTTTAATATGCCCAGAAAAAATTTACAAAATATGGTAAATTTTAATAATTTCTTACTGCGCTCCAGAGATAGGTACGGCCATATGGAGTATGTCCACGAAAGCTACATTTCAGTAGATGTAACCTGTATTAGGTGTGGTTTCGTCTTTTCGTCAAACATGGCCGCAGTGGTAATTTAAGTTTTAATATGCCCAGAAAAAATTTACAAAATATGGTAAATTTTAATAATTTCTTACTGCGCTCCAGAGATAGGTACGGCCATATGGGGTATGTCCACGAAAGCTACATTTCAGTAGATGTAACCTGTATTAGGTGTGGTTTCGTCTTTTCGTCAAACATGGCCGCAGTGGTAATTTAAGTTTTAATATGCCCTGAAAAAATTTACAAAATATGGTAAATTTTAATAATTTCTTACTGCGCTCCAGAGATAGCTACGGCCACATGGAGTATGTCCACGGAAGCTAAATTTCAGTGAATTTAACCTGTAATAGGTGTGGTTTCGTCTTTTCGTCAAACATGGCCGCAGTGGTAATTTAAGTTTTAATATGCCCAGAAAAAATTTACAAAATATGGTAAATTTTAATAATTTCTTACTGCGCTCCAGAGATAGGTACGGCCATATGGGGTATGTCCACGAAAGCTACATTTCAGTAGATGTAACCTGTATTAGGTGTGGTTTCGTCTTTTCGTCAAACATGGCCGCAGTGGTAATTTAAGTTTTAATATGCCCTGAAAAAATTTACAAAATATGGTAAATTTTAATAATTTCTTACTGCGCTCCAGAGATAGCTACGGCCACATGGAATATGTCCAGGGAAGCTAAATTTCAGTGGATTTAAAATGTATTAGGTGTGGTTTCGTCTTTTCGTCAAACATGGCCGCAGTGGTAAATTAAGTTTTAATATGCCCAGAAAAAATTTACAAAATATGGTAAATTTTAATAATTTCTTACTGCGCTCCAGAGATAGCTACGGCCACATGAATTATGTCCACGGAAGCTAAATTTCAGTGGATTTAAAATGTATTAGGTGTGGTTTCGTCTTTTCGTCAAACATGGCCGCAGTGGTAATTTAAGTTTTAATATGCCCTGAAAAAATTTACAAAATATAGTAAATTTTAATAATTTCTTACTGCGCTCCAGAGATAGCTACGGCCACATGGAATATGTCCAGGGAAGCTAAATTTCAGAAGATTTAACCTGTATTAGGTGTGGTTTCGTCTTTTCGTCAAACATGGCCGCAGTGGTAATTTAAGTTTTAATATGCCCAGAAAAAATTTACAAAATATGGTAAATTTTAATAATTTCTTACTGCGCTCCAGAGATAGGTACGGCCATATGGAGTATGTCCACGGAAGCTACATTTCAGTAGATGTAACCTGTATTAGGTGTGGTTTCGTCTTTTCGTCAAACATGGCCGCAGTGGTAATTTAAGTTTTAATATGCCCAGAAAAAATTTACAAAATATGGTAAATTTTAATAATTTCTTACTGCGCTCCAGAGATAGGTACGGTCATATGGAGAATGTCCACGGAAGCTAAATTTCAGTGGATTTAACCTGTATTAGGTGTGATTTCGTCTTTTCGTCAAACATGGCCGCAGTGGTAATTTAAGTTTTAATATGCCCAGAAAAAATTTACAAAATATGGTAAATTTTAATATTTTCTTACTGCGCTCCAGAGATAGGTACGGCCATATGGGGTATGTCCACGAAAGCTACATTTCAGTAGATGTAACCTGTATTAGGTGTGGTTTCGTCTTTTCGTCAAACATGGCCGCAGTGGTAATTTAAGTTTTAATATGCCCAGAAAAAATTTACAAAATATCGTAAATTTTAATAATTTCTTACTGCGCTCCAGAGATAGGTACGGCCATATGGGGTATGTCCACGAAAGCTACATTTCAGTAGATGTAACCTGTATTAGGTGTGGTTTCGTCTTTTCGTCAAACATGGCCGCAGTGGTAATTTAAGTTTTAATATGCCCAGAAAAAATTTACAAAATATGGTAAATTTTAATAATTTCTTACTGCGCTCCAGAGATAGCTACGGCCACATGGAGTATGTCCACGGAAGCTAAATTTCAGTGGATTTAAAATGTATTAGGTGTGGTTTCGTCTTTTCGTCAAACATGGCCGCAGTGGTAATTTATGTTTTAATATGCCCACAAAAATTTTACAACATATGGTAAATTTTAATAATTTCTTACTGCGGTCCAGAGATAGCTACGGCCACATGGAGTATGTCCACGGAAGGTAAATTTCAGCAGATTTAACCTGTATTAGGTGTGGTTTCGTCTTTTCGTCAAACATGGCCGCAGTGGTAATTTAAGTTTTAATATGCCCAGAAAAAATTTACAAAATATGGTAAATTTTAATAATTTCTTACTGCGCTCCAGAGATAGGTACGGTCATATGGAGTATGTCCACGGAAGCTAAATTTCAGTGGATTTAAAATGTATTAGGTGTGCTTTCGTCTTTTCGTCAAACATGGCCGCAGTGGTCATTTAATTTTTAAAAATTCTGCGCTAAATTTTCAGAAGGGGCCCCTAATGCCCAAAATTGCAGTTTTTGTGCATCAAGTGTTTTTTTTATTAAAAAACTGGTATGTTGCCAAATGGCTACATCATGCATTTAAGGGTTAAACCGTTGGTTAAACAATATTTTAGATCAAATAATTTTTTACATGTTTTCTGGTTAAACAAAAAAAATTATAAATATATATGTATATATAAATATATTTACATTTTTTTATTAAAGCTATAATTTAGAAATGAAAAAAAAAAACAAAAATATTCCTAAATATTACATTTGATATATATTTAGCAAATTCTGTTACTGTTTCCGGTGTTCAGCTAATGGAATTTAACTGTGGAATGTAACGCTGAAAAACATGCAACAAAAAACATTAAAATGAGAGTGAGAAACAAAAACTGTTAAAATAACAGTGTTATGTTAAATGGAATTTAACTTTGGAATTTAACTTCACACACATAAATTTTCAAACAAAATTTACAACTTAAGAAATATTTGAGACCCCCTTAGGGTACGTTTTATATATTTGGGTGTTATCAAAAAATGTGATAAAAACCGTGTAACCACCTAATTTCTAATGCATGGATTACATTTAAGTTATATATTTCAATATATATCAGCGGATTGTCACCTGTTGTACAAAATTTATAACAATCTGACCAATTTTTGGTTAATACATAAAATTTGTGACCAATTTTATAGGCCAAATGTAAACTCCGTAACAAGTAACTCATAACGTTTTTTAACTTTAATAGCTTATATTTTAATAACCAATAAAGCTAAACACTAACTGTAAGAATTTTTATGAAGAGGAAAAGTGCCGTTTTTAATAAAAATTAATACATTTTACAAACTTTTTCGTATATCTTAGCTATCACGACTTCAACTCTGTAACGATTTTTCGTCATAATTTTTGATAAAAATGCATATACCAGAATTTTGGAGTTATCTATTATTTATATTCCGAAAAGTATAATGTTATTTATACTCAAATGATCGTTGGACTGTAAGGAATCATCCAGCATAACAGACTTGAAACTTTTCTACAGCATGTAACATTCTCGAGATGAAAAAGGATGTCTTTAATAAGATTTGAAAAAATGTTGTAAACTCCGTTCCTAATTTTTACACCATACTATTTAACGAGTAAGAAAAACAATGTCATATTTGGATTCACCTTGTAGGCATCATGCGATTTTGTTTCGGAAAAGAAATTCTGACAAAGCGTTTCTGAAAGAAAACGAAAAAAGTAACCAAATGTAAACTCCGTAACTGTAAACTCCGTAACCACAATTGTTTGCATCAGATTTCATTCAAATAAATGTAGATAAATGTTTAAAATATTTTAAAATAACCATAAACAGAGGTGATTCAACTAATATTTATGCGTCAAAAGACGATTCAACTAATAATTTTGCGTCAAATCAAAAAAAGGTATTAGTTTTTTACCCTAAGCTGCTGGAGTGAAAAACGATTGATTTTGCATTTCATTGGTTTTGAATCGATATTTCGAGTCATTACTGACATTAATTAGTTTGACAAATTAAATTTGTTTCACACAATTTAAGAATCTTTTGATCGCGAAATGTTATATTTTTAATATATTATTTTGTAACGGCGCAACCGCTGTTTGGATTTTAAAAAATTTTATATTTTTGAAAAGCATTTAAAAGGACCAAAAATACAAAATTAAAAAAAAAAAAAATAAATTTTTTTTTCGCGGAATGAATTGTATTTTTATTCGCGAAACCGCCAATTTGATAAACACAAATTATATATCATTGGAAAGCAAGTTGAAAACCCAAACACGAAAAACTAATAAATTGAAGAAAATTCGTAAGCAATTTTTTTTGTTATATCTTTTGCTTGCAGAAATCTAAACTCCGTTACCACAAAAAAAATTAAAATTGTGCAAAAAAAGTTATTGCGACAACTTGTAGAAGAGATTTTTTGCAATTAGGTTTATAATGACTAAACTTACTGATTCTATTAAGAAAAAACCGAAATATTAACACTTTTTGCTTCTCACAAATTTGGCCCAAAAATTTATCACATTTTTTGATTTCACCTATTTGTTTCTTAAGTTTTGTAAGAAACTTTGAAATCGATATCAATTCTGACTTTTTTCAAGAAATAGCAACTTTTATATTGGAGAAGTTTAGAGTCGCGAAAAGTTCTTTGCAAATTTGAATTTATTAATTTTGGCGCCCTATGTTCAAGTGGGAGTTGAAACGAACACATACACATATAACATACACACATACATTTTATTTACAATTAACTTACCAATAACATCTGTAACAGTAGCATCTGATGCAACACGTATACATTTTGTGGCAACCTTTTGACCAGCATCTTGAAAGTAAAAACGCATAACACCATGAAAAAGTAAATTCTGTTTGAAAAATAAAAAAAAAAAAAAATAATATTAAAATTACGAAAATGAGGCACGTAAAAAACATAAAACTTAAAAAAAAATATACATATATTTTTGTAACTATACCTCATCTGGTTCAGAAAGGGCAAACAAATCTAAACGATTTGCATTCCATTGTTGTATAACAGAACGTACAGCTTCACGATCCAACATTTTTTTGTTTGTATCATGAGACATTCTTCTATGGAAACAAAAAATATTTAATTAATGTTTTCGTTCCTTGAAATAAAAACATTAACGGCGTTTTTTCTTTTTAATAAATGGATTTAAAAAAGCAAAAAGAACCAGAGTAACAAAACGAAAAGCCGCTGCTTGTTGAACTATAAATGTAATAGAATCTGTAAGAAAAGATGAAGAAGAAAAAAATGGGTTAATATATTATGTTTTTCTGTGATTTCTTAAAAACAATTTTAAAAAGACGAGAAGAATGTGTAATTTGGTAGCTGTTGTATTTAACAACTTCCGTCTTATACATTGTGCATATTTTTATGATAGAAATGAAGACGCATCAACACGCAACAAAGTGCATTTTAGTTTGTCGGTTATGAGGAAAATTCCATATTCATGTTGTGTATGATTTTTTTCGTTAAGAAAATAAACAATTTTTCTTTATATGTGTAGTCAATTCATAGAATATTGAATATTTAGTTTATGAGTTGATATTTTCATCAATAAACTTGAGAAATGGTTCAATAAACTATAATTATTACAAAAATTAAAATGTTTATGATGCAATATAAATCTATTTGAAACAAGTTAAAAATTTAACCCTCTAATGCCCAAGGCCGTTAAAAAGCGGTCTTCAGATCTTAAATAATTTTTGGCTAATTAACATTTTTTTATTAAACAAGTAAAAAATCGATAGAAAACATAATTACCTACCCCCGTATTCAAAATAAAAAGTTAGTAGCTTCTTATACATCGCACACGACGAGATGTTAACTAGAATATATTTTAGCTCAAGCATCTTGTTAGCATAGAGTTTATTCAAAATGATTTCTTAGCACACCGATTAAGACCAACCCTGTGTTTGAAAATACAAGGCTTTTTTATTATTGTGAATGGAATTTTTTGTTTTTTGGCGTTTGATAACAGATACTTAGAAGGAATTTAGCAACAATAATAGAATGAGTTTAACAACAGTATTATGAATAAGACTCATGTTAACTCTATGCTAAATTTTCATTTTGAATACCGCTGCTAGTTTTTTACCTTCGAACTTTTTTGCATAAAGCTGGCCATACACTTGCAATATTATTGTATAATTTTTCGATTTAGTTCTTTATTCTATTATCATATGTGGTAGTAGATTAAAGACTTAAATGAAAAAATTACGCAATAATATTGCTAATGTATGGCTTAAGGGACAAATTTAAAGCGAAAAGGATGTAAAGTGAAAATTTCGTAAACTTGAAAAAAAATAACTTTGAAAGAGAAAAAATATTTGAAAATCGTCAAAAATTCATTTACGATCTGTAGTGGGATTCTCTAACTTTTTAACGACAAAATTCGTTAGTTAAGTTGTCAGTTTACTATGAAAACTTGTCAATTTAACTACCGATGTTTGTCGTTAAAAGTTACAGAATTGCCCCTCTGGCATACATTATCGATAATATCAAAGCTAGCTTAGACTCTCTACTTGTAAAATGAGTTAACATTTTTGCTCCAGGACTAACAGGATAACATCAGGATACGTCTTAGGAATATCTCTCTAAAGCTGGTCATACACTTTTTTGGAGTTAAGCACTTGCAATATTATTGTACAACTTATTATTACATATAGTCAAAAACTAGATGAGATTTTTTTTTTTTAATTGAACACAGATTACATAGTCAGAGCTAGCAGTAAGCAGAACTAATTTCGTCAAAATTTATTAATGTTTAGTAACAAATTCGACAAATTTTGTAATTTTAGAAAAGTGAAAATCGACATAACTTCTGAAATAACTAGAGTTTGCTAAAAACCGAAAAATTTGAAAACCGCGGTTTCGGTTTTTTGAAATTATAAAAACCGCGGTTTCGGTTATTTTTCGGTTTTTCTTTGATATTAAGAGAATTGTTTTAAAATAATTAAATATGTGTAAAAATTACGTAATTTAATACGCTCAAGATATTTATTAAAATTCGACTGAATTTCTCACGCGAATGAAGGCCATAATGCCACTTCTTGACCTTTCCGGGAAAAAAAGAACGTGGAAAACCGTTATAAATTAAAATTTTTTAATTAGAAATTTATTCTTTTTTCGGCAACTAAAGCTGTATTTTAAAGAGTTTAAATTTAAATTTTTACAATTTGTTTAAAACGATATAAAGTTACAATTTTATAAATTTAGCGGACTACCAAGTAAGACTTTTTGAAAAATACGCGGTGAAAATCTGAACTCACTATATGAAACTCAATATTTCTTAAACCACATGACTTTTTGTTGCAATTCTTGGCAAAACAGCAGTTTATGGGGTTTCGGCAAAAAAAAAAAATAAAAAAATATGACCCCCTCTGGATTTAAAAAATAAAAGAACCGAAATTAACTTTGGGAGGGGCTCGAACCCGGGAGGCCCGTGGGGGGCATAGTAACATGTAAGTGTGTGTACTAGTGTTATGACTTTTTGATTTTTTATGCAAATATCAAATTTTACATGCCCTAGCCAAAAAGGCCATACAAAATAATTAAGAAACACAATCTTACTTTTCCGCTACTGTCAAAAGGATTGAAATTTGGTCTATATTGTTTTAGTTTAATTAAAATATTTCTGCGAAGTTTTAAACAAATGAAAGTCAAACGATGCGTATTAAAAGCTATTTACGGTAAAAATTACGAAACCTTTTTTGAGGGACTTTTGGATACACTTTTTGACGTTTACAATAATTCTTGTAATAATTCGTTATGTAAGTTATGCAAAATCCTCAAGCAAAAAATTTTTTACAAATTGCATTTGGTGCGGAAGGTTTTTTTGCTAAAATGACCCGCACACACGATTTTTATTATTAATTTAGTATTGCCTATCACGTGGTGGTAAGTAAAATTTTTGGTAAAAATGAGTCATAACCCTAGTGTGTACTCAAATTAAAGGAAATTCTCTCACGATTCCAAAACTGTTATTTTTTTTATATCCATAGAACGTAGCCCTAACTAGAGCCATTTTTCGACCAATAGGGGGGGTCGAAAAAAGTAAAATATTAATATGAACGAAAATGGTACTCGATGGACGTGCATCGAATTAGAGGCATTTTGTTAAATTTTAGACCTTTGAAAAATTAAAAAAGTCTAAAATCACATTATTTTAGTTTTAGTAAAACCCTGTAAATGTCGATTTTTTTTGTTTATTTTGAAAATTTGGAACACAAAAGGCAGTTGGAAATGACAAAAGGAGTCAACTTTTTATTGATGAGAAATGCAATTTGAGAACTGATATAGTTGAATTGCACAGCAGGAAAATTTTTTTCTTTTTTTAATGTTAGGTATACTCAAACTTTTTAGATGATTTAAAAATGAAACTTTTTGATGGAAAATGCAATTCAAGAAGTGATATACTGTTATTGCGCCGCAGGAAAATTTTTTTTCTAAAAATCGCGCGATTAAAATTTTATTTTTTTTTTATGTAAATGTCTAAATTTTTAATACGTTTATCGATTATTGAAAAAAAAAATAGTTTTTGAAGTCGTGGGGGGACTTTTTCTATCATTTAAGTACCATTTTACCATACAAAAAAAATTTCATCATTTTCAGGAACTAAAATGGCTCTAGTTAGGGCTACGTTCTATGGATTAAAAAAATACAGAGACCCAAAATAACTGTTATATTTCTAAAAAAGTCACCACCCAAATTTATTTAATTATAATACTTCAATAATGCACTATATTTTATAAATCATATTGCACAAAAAAATCACAAAGTTCGGCAAAGAATTTAATTTTTTCAATTTTTATATTTTACTCTATAAATTTCTGTTGTTTTTTGATTTTTATTTTAAAACTTTTTATAAAAGTTACAGAATGATTTTTTTGAAAAAATTAATCAATAACTTTTTTATTTGATAATAAAATAAAAATTAAAAATTGAGCTAAATGGAATGCCGGAAGTTGCTGGAATATACATATTTACTCACTTTAAATCACTGTTCAATCTTTTATTAACACTAGTTGACATCATCAGGATATTATAATTGGTGAAGTCATTGGTTCTATGGCTTTTGATTTATATTCTTAATTGTTATTTTTTGATAAAGAAAAAAAATTACAAAATAACTTTTATTATTTTTGAAAAAATAAAAATCGTGTTTGGATTGTTTTTGTTTGAATTAAAAATAAAAATCAAACAGAGCAAATAAACAGAAAATTAAAAATACTCAAACAAGAAATAATTGTAAAACAATCACTTTTTTGAATAAAAGTTATAACTGTTACGTCCCTGAAAAAATAACATTTTTGAAATCGTGAGACAATTTCCTTTAATTTGAGTACCCACACTTACATGTTACTATGTCCCCCCGTTCTTTGCCCCCCACATGCCTCGCGGGGCCGAGCCCATCCCAAAATTAATTTCTGTTTTTTTCTTTTTTAATTCCAGAGGGGGTCATATTTTTTATATTTTTTTGACGAACCCCCATAAACTGCAGTTTAGCCCAATTCTTTTCCACAATTATAATGGGTTTATGTTATCCGTAATAACAAACACAAAAAATTCTTTAAAGAAATATTTAATGGAAAAAAATATTAATTACAATTAAATACAAAATTTTGTAAAATATGAGCTGAGCACATTTCGAAATTCAAGATTCAATAATATGCAATTTAATTATATATTTTAATTGGTTAAAGTATTTGTTAAAAACCGACTTATTTTTGTCGGTTTTCGGTTTCGGTTTTGAGGCTTGAAAAACCGCGGTTTCGGTTTTGAGGCTTGAAAAACCGCGGTTTCGGTTTCGATTGAAACCGAATAGCAAACTCTAGAAATAACAGCACATATCAACAATTTTCGGTGTGTGATTTTATTTTACTGATAGTGTTATTTATAGCTAAAACCGAAATTTTTTGACTACTGAATTTCTTGATTCGTCTTCAACCTTTATTATAATATTTAATATTCCATAGTAGATTTTCTGTGCCAAATATATGGTTTTAATATAATCGCAATCAGAAGAGCATTGGAGGGTTAAAGTCGGGTATGCAGACATATAATACCCTACACCACAGTTTTATTTTGGTCATATTCCGAGCTGTGAATCAAATATCGGGAAGGAATTTAATTTGAAGAGGCAATAAACATAGCAAAATAGTGAAATATATAATAAAAAATTAATTTGAAATAAAAAAGACAAAAAATTTGTATTTCATATTGAATTTTCTGAAAATGTGGAGCAAAAGTCGTAAGTCTTTTGATGAAATGAATTTAGTGCGTTTTGCAAATCCGATTGAGGGATTTTATCAGATTCTGATAAAATCCGTGAAAAGGGGGTTTTGGTGTTTCTCCTAAACTGATGAAGATAATTGAAATTTGGCATATACGAGGGCGGCCGCAAAAGTAACTGGCCTGGCACATTTTCTGATTTACTAGCAACTTTTTTTTTTTTTTTTAAAGCAATCTTTTATAAGCCATCTGTCAAAATTTCCGAAATATTTAACGATTATTTTCTTTGTTACAGGTGATTGAAGTAAACAAGTTTTGTAATTTTTGAAAAATGGAAAATAAAGAGTTTCGTGCGGTAATTAAACACTTTTATATGAAAGGTTATACGCCACAATTAATCAAAGATGAATTGGATTCTGTTCATGGTGATAATGCACCATTATACTCCACCGTGAAATCCTGGGTTCAACAATTTAAAATGGGTCGTTCAGGTACGGAAGATGAACAACGCTCTGGAAGACCGAAATCTGCTACTACTATTGAAAACATTAGAAAAATATTTAATGAAGTGACTAAAGATAGACGAATAAAGCTCAGAGAACTTGCTGATATTGTTAAAATACACGAAAAACAAGTTTGGAGTATTTTACATGATGAACTCCACATGAAAAAGATATCTGCAAGATGGGTGCCGCGTTTGTTGACTTTGCCCCAAAAAATCGCATTTTTAAATCAACAAAAACTGGCCGAATTACGATTTGAAATTGCTCCGCATCCACCATATAGTCCAGATTTAGCTCCTTCTGATTATTTCTTGTTTCCAAATTTAAAAAAATTTCTCGGTGGCAAAAAATTTTCGTCCAATAGCGAAGTTATTGCTGAAACTGAGGCATATTTTGAAGGTCTTGAAAAATCTTATTTTTCGGATGGAATTAAAAAACTTGAAAAACGTTTGATGAAGTGTATTGAGTTGGAAGGAGATTATGTTGAAAAATAAATAATAATAATTCCAAAAAAACGGTTCTTTTTATGTTGGGCCAGTTACTTTTGCGGTTGCCCTCGTAGCTTCGTTTTATGAGCGGAAGAAAACCAACCAAAGGATTTTGGGTTACTCGAATGTTTAAGGGGTAAAACGAGGCTCAGATGTTTGAAAAAATCGATTTTCGAACGTCATTTTTTATGGGTAGAAAGAGGAGGGGGCAAAATATGTTACATATTTTTTTCTAATTGGAGGACTCTTAACAAGAATCTGAAGTCAAAATAACGATACATCCGTAAACAAAAAGTCAGTAGTGAAAGGGTTAAGAAGAAGAATAAACCTTTTTTCTCTAAAAGTTATAAACACATTAATTTGCAAATCAGACTAGATCTAGTTTCTGACTTTTTTCTATGGACAGGCTTCATCAGTGATTTTACATTTAATTGTATTATTGTTTATATTTTATTGTCAGATTGTCTCTATATGATAATTTTTCAACGACCCGTCGGCTATAGGAATCCAACCCGTACATTCCTACATTAACTATACTAAAGTTCGACAGCTTAGCCATCTATACCAAGTAAGGCCTTGAATGTAGTGTAGTAATTCATAGTTTTCTTCCCTATTCAGCTTTCTGTTATTGGTTTTTTACTTTCAGAAGTGATCAAACAGACACATACAAACATTCTTCAAAATTTTCAGTAATCATTTTTGGTTGAGTGCAGTATATGTAACAGCGCATAGAGAAAGGGACCTAAGGGTAAAAAAAAATCAATTTTTTTTTTTTTTTTGTGGGCAACATCTGAGCATCTAATGAGACCGATCCCATGCTCTCCTGACCTTAGGTCCCTTTCTATTCTGCGCGTCACATATATTGACATGAACTAAAACAAAACTTTTCAATAGAACTTTTTGACATCAGGAAACAATGGGTTAAAAACGGCCTAGAAAATTAATATTTCACAGGATAATGCTTCCATTTTAGTGGAAAGCTAAGAAAACTTCTGTGAAATTATTTATAAAAGTTTTCTATTTTTAATAAATTTTCTAAAAGTTTCACTTTTCCAAGTTTGGGCTGTTATGACCCCAAATACAGGTGAGTTAGTTTTTTTTTCTTTTGTTAAATTTTAGCCACAAGTTCGAAACATTGACCCGTTTGCGCTAGTTAAAGACTTAATCGATTTCGTCTCAAATTTTCACCAGAAACTTCTTAGATGACGTAGAACAAATAAGGCATAGAGCAGCAAAAACCCAAATATCCTTTTTTAAGGGCCAGTCTAGTGTATATATAAAATCTATCGAGTAGATTTCAGAACAATATTTTAATTTGTTACAAACGGAATGCCTAATTTTTATATATCCTCTTACACCATGGGGTGGAGGGTTTTTAAAATATATAAACATTTGTTTCACAAAAATCAAAAATACAAGAATGTTTAGTGGTAATTTGTGTTTTTTAACATTTAACATTATTGTAATATTTTAAGCCAATTACGCAATAAAAACGACTTTTGACACCAATAAAAACAGCCAATGATGAGGTGTAGTAAAGCCTGACATGGGACTAATTGTACAGTGGTGATTTCATTAGCATTGCATTTATTGATGATTTCATTAGCATTGCATTAGCTCACTAAAAAAAAGGCTGCTAACATTTTTGTTAAAGTTTCTATAAATTTATGCAAAACGGCCCGGCGGAAAAACTGATAAAATCGGCGAAAATCTGTTTGTAAAAATAAAAAAAAACAAAATTTATACTATATTTTATTTAATGTCAAATAACAATTTACCCTGCTAAAAACAACAAATAAATTTGTTAAATCATCACCAAATAAGTGAAAATAAATAAAAATGAATATTCTTTAGTTTGACTCTAGATCATAAATTAATATCACTTTCTGTGTTAAATTATTTTCAAATTAAAGAAAGATGATACAATTTTTACAAGCAAATTACAAAGAATAAAAAATTTTGAAAGAATTCGATAAGACCAGCTAGACAGAATGCGCATTTTCGGCTTTCCCTACAAAGCCATCATCAGTGCCTTTCGCCTTAAGTGGGTTAATAATTAATAGTTGTCTACTTATGTGACAGTTGAAAGCAAATCGAATAAATAAAAATGATATGTTCGGATCCGAAACTTGAGGGTATGTGGCAGAGAAACAAGCCAGCCACCGTAAGCCGTTTAAGCCGCCGCCGCCTGTCATTTTTGCCTCAGCCGCCGCCGCCGATTTTTTTCGGCTCATTTCGGCTGGAAGTATCAATTTTCCAAAATAAAAAAATTAAAAGCAAATGTAGTTTTTAAAACAAATTTTCTACTTCATCATTTCCTGAACCATCAAGAGTATTTTTTTTTTAGTTCAAAAGAAATAAAAGAACCAGTTTTATAGTCAGAGCTAAGAAGGATTTTTGTCATAAATATTTATTAAGTTGGAAGTTTTGCTTGAAAACTTCTGACAGATTTCGCTGAAATTTGGATATTCAATAGAGGAGAGAATCCAAATGAACACGTCTTTAGCACCCATAGTTTTGGATACAAATTACACAGTGTTACAAAATAAAATAAAAATATATATACTTTTCAAATGACCAAGTTTAGATTGTAGGCAGAGCTTCGAAAGAATTAATTCAATTTTAGCTTAATTCGCACAAATCCAAATTCAGCTTTAGAAATTGAATATATATCATACCATCAAACCATTCCTTTATAATTAATTCATATGTTTCATTCCCAAAGTTTAATATTAAATAGAATGCATTCTTATGTTGAATACATTCCTTATAGAATTACAATCAATTTAAATAATTCATTTTTTCATTAATTCTAATCTTTTACAAAATGGCTTATCAAAATTGTCATTTTATTCAATCAATAAAAGATCTAAGATATGAATATACTAATGATTCTGACAACACTTTAGTTTACAATTACAAATTAAATAAAAATGTGGCTTATTTTAGGGATTTAATATTGATATCATATACAAAACCCAAAAAAATAATTAAAAACGCAACATTTGTTTTAATCTTTTACAAACCGAATGAAACGTGAGAGATCATTATAAAGAGAATGAATTCATGAAAGAATTCATTCACTATGCATGAAAATTAAAATAATGAAGGAATAGTATAAACGAATGATATGTTAGTAAATTTTAGTTAAAAGTCCAAAAGTGAATTAAAGAATTAATTCATTCGAATTTATGGTCGTAGGTTTGGTTAAGTAGATCACATCACATTTTTCAGAAATTTCAGTACACCTGAAATTATTATCAAAAGACACATTTTTAAGACATTGCGGACGAAAAAAATGTTAAGTAAGTTATTTCTCGGTCGACTTATAAAATTGGGGAGATATTTTTACAATAATCGACGCTGTTCTGAGTTCCGAATCCACAAAAAAATTCTAAAGTGCAACATTCCGAATTTTTTTGCTGTTCCGTGATCTACATCCGAGTTATTTTTTTCATTTTATTTCTTGTAGAAAAAGCTTGATGATAGTAAAACGAATATATATTTTTTAACGACAATTATTATATAATAATTTATTTTAAAATTAGTCTATGAATATTAAAATTTGGTAGAAACAACAAATTTTTGAAAATTTTAATTCCGTGTGATTTTACAAATCAACTCTAATTAAAAAGTTTCGGAACCCAAGAACAGGGGTGAATATGTGAATTTTTTAACTTTTCTTCTAAGTTTTTCAACTTTGACATCTTTTCGAGCATCATTTTTTTCGAACCATATTTTTTTATAGTTTATTCTAAAAACAAATTTAATTTTGAGTGAAAATAGAGTTTGTTTATTTCCAAGTTCCGAATCCATATAAAAAATTCTAAAGTGAAACATTCTGAATTTTTTTGCTGTTCTGTGATCCACATCCGAAATATTTTCTTCGTTTTATTTCGTGTTCGAAAGTAAAACGAACATTTTGTTGCAAAAATTAATATGTTAAAATTTATTTTAAAATTTGTCAGTATGCTAAAATTTGTTCGAAACATTCAATTTCCGACATTTTGAATTTTGTGTGGTTATACAAAACCACTCTAATTAAAAAGTTTCGGAATTCAAAACAGGGGTGATAGTGTCATTGAGGGTGAAATTCAGCAATTTTTCAACCGATTTTGAATCTTGTAACATTTTTGGAAAGACAAAAAATTTAGCTTTCCAAATATATATAGAATTACTTATTTGTAACTGAAATATGTTGACAGTTTTTTTTTTTTAAATATTAAAATAAATTTTTTTTTAATTTGTATACTTTGACGGCTTTTTTACAGTATTAAACAATTCTTTACTATTGTAATTTATTCTGAAAGTGGGTTTAGTTCTTAGAAAAATCAGATTCTTTTGTTTAAATCAATTTAAAATAGAAAAAGATATCGTAATTTTTCTAAACATTTAATTTCAGCTATTATAAGACAACTCGATGTTCTGGTTTGCACACTCATTAAGATTAATATTTTCAATTTTCTTAAGGCACATCTACACGAGAGAGAAAACTGCTAGAGATAGAGTAAAAAACACCTCTAATTAGCTCAATTGTGAATGATTTAAGCTATTTAGAGCTCTATCTCTAGCAGTTTTCTCTCTCGTGTAGATGTGCCTTTATAAATACAAAGATTCCAAGTTTATAAAAAAATGTATAACTTTGACAATTTTAAAGCGATTAAAGTAGATCTTCATTTTACCCTGAATTAAGAATAAATTAGATAAAAATTAGTTTTTTTAAACAAAATATTGCAATTAAAAGCCGTCAAAATTAAACAAAATAAGAAAAAATTAAGAAAATCAGTTTTATTTGAAAATATTTCCACACAATTTTGTTGAATATATAAACATATGTATATATTTGGAAAGCCCAAATATCTCTCCTTGTGGCTCCGTTCAAAAACTAAAAATCCTAAATTTGTAATTTTTATCGATGAATTTAACTTAAAATTATTTTTTATTTGATAATTCCAAATTTTTTATACAATTTTCTACTGCTATATTTTGGAAAAAACCTTAAACATCTTTAAATTACGTGTATAATGTTCTATCAAGCCGATCAAGCCGCCGCCGCCGATTTTTATCCGGCTCAACCTTAATCGCCGCCGCCGATTATTTGCTTGCGCCGCCATAGTCATATATGAGACCATATATGGTCATATATTGTACTATATATGGAAATATATGATAAGCTATATGCATATATGATCATAAATGAACCCATACATGTTTACATACGATCCCATTTTCACCTGGGTATGCGAAATTACGCATTTGTGGCAAAATATGCATAAATATGAATTAACAAATTGATACCATTTTGCTGCAAATTTGTTGGTTCGCTAAAGGCAACAAATATGTATTTACATGAAGATCCTTGCCCTGTTCATTAATTGTTTTCCATTTACATAGGCTTTAATTAATGGCAATGAAATATCAACGGTAATGAAAAATTCCCAAGTATGAGTCAAATTAACAAAAGGGGATTCTTTTTCAATACCAACGTCGTAACAGAAAATATCAAAAGATTGCACTTATTTAACTATTCTAAGCTGATTATAGACGTCACTTAAAAAAAACAAAAGCAAAACTAAAAAAGAACTACAAATAAATAAAAATTAGCAAAATTTTTCATATAATATAATTACGTATTCATCAATTGATAAAATTTAAACCATTCATTTTATAATTTTAAACATTCAAATTAGTTTTAAATTAAAACAAATACATATTTCCTCACTTAAATAATATTAACAATGTAATTATTAGTTTAAATTCATGTTTTTCTCGATAGTCCAAAACTAATAAAGGGTGAACACACCAAAATTGCGACACTTATAAACTAATACCAGAAAAAACCTAGATGGCTTTGAAATACATTTTTTTTTTTATTCGAATACTTGTTCCATATGCAACTGATCGGACTTTTCGTCGCACAGGTGCCATCATCTTTTGCACGAGTGCATCATCGACTTTTTGCGAATCCGACAACCACTTGGTTTTGAATTCTGCAATATCTTTTACCAGTTCACCTGTCTTCTTCAATATTCCCTTCACTATTGACCAATATTCCTCAATAGGGCGTAGCTCTGGGTTATTGGGTGGATTACAAAAATCGATTTTATTTGCATTGTACCACTGCAATGTGTCCTTGGCATAGCGGCCAGAACAGTGGTTTGGTGACGTGACTCTTAATAAATGGCAGAAGACGCTTTTTGAGGCACTCATCCCGATAAATTTGAGCGTTCATTGTTCCAGATGCGATGATAGGGCTGCTTTTACCACCACAGGAGCAAATGGCTTCCCAAAAAATATATTTTTTGTAAACTTGGACTTCATTTTCAATTTACAGTTTTCAGCAGCATCTTTACGACTTGCAGCAGTATAAAAATCTTGGCCAGCAATATATTTGAAATTTTGAAAGCAGGAGGTTTCGTCGTCCATGACAATGCACTCATATTTCGTGATTTGGGATTCGTTCAACTTACGGCTGCGGGATTTCGCCGTAACATTCTGCTTTGCGTCTCGATCTGGTGCTGTTTGAGCTTTAAAACTTCTCAGTGAAGCTTGCCGCTTTACCTTTTGTAGGAAAGACTGCGATTTACGTACAGATTTTGCAACAGAACGTGACGAATTATTCGGATCTTGCGAAGATGCCCTGAGGATCTTCCGAGCACTATTTGTAGCACTTTGATCATGCTCACCTCCGCCACCAGGCTTTCTAGCAATTGTCAGACCTTCTCTGTAGCGATGTAAAACCTGGAAACTGTCGATTGTTGAACTTTCACATTTTTAGCAATTTTACGCGCACTGAGAACCGGGTTTTTATATATTCGTGCAAAATAATTTGCCTCGTTTCTAACTCGGTGGTCATTTTTGTCGAAACTAAAAGTCAAATTCGAATAAAATTTCTCATACATGAAATTACGGTCATAGCCTACTCAGGGTATTTGAATTTCAAAATATAAAAATTTTTTTGAGTAAGTTATAACCCAGGAAAATTTTTTACAATCGGTAGCCAACCACACCCATTCTACAACTGGTTCCACTGCAACCGATTCCATGGAACTGGTTCCGGAACCAGTTCCTGGGATCCTATATGGAAGGTGTGGGTGACGTAGAATCAGTTCCAGAACTAGTTCCAGAACTGATTCTAGAGCAACCGGTTCCACTTTGGAGCTATAGAAGGGGTTGCTTTTGGGACAATTTCAAACAAAAAGAATCGGTGTTAGAATCGACAGTAGAAGGGGTTGTGAATGAAAAGCAGCTATTGTACAACCGATTCTTTGGAACAGAATATTTTCCTGGGAAGCTTTCCAATGTGTCGCAATTTTGGTGTGTTCACCCTTTACTTCAAGACCCATATGGAAATTATAAAAGTCGATTCCATTAAAGGCATATGTCTTTTTGTATCACCGGTTTCATTTCGCTTTTTTACCGGTCTAATTCAGTAATAAATTGAACTACCGTTAAAATACCGCTAAAATACCGAAACACAGATTTATAACGGTATTTTGCAGATACAACAAAATGTAACAGGTAATATTATGAAATAAAACCTGTAATATTAGGAGGCACATGCTACTATTGTACTCGCAGTCCTAAAATTTTAATATCGGTATTGATGTGGACCTGGTAGGCAACTACCGTTATATTGAAAAGGTATTGTTTGCCATCCATGATTATTTCGGTATATACCGCATTGTTTTTTGCTAAAACCAAACTTAAGTAAAAACAAATCGAATTAATTGGCTTAATTTATGTGAAATACTCAATAACCACGTACAATGACCAAGAGCAGAGAATTAAAAATAACGGTAACGGTATTTTAAGGATAACGCTAATTCACGTATTTCGGTAACGGCATTTTAAGGTTATCGATATTTCATTTATTTCGGTATCGATATTTTAAGGATAACGGTATTTCCGTTATTTCGGTAACGTTATTTTAAGTATAACGGTATTCCGGGTTTTTTAGAGGTAACGGTAGTCAGTTGAAAGGGTTTTGAATCGATAACGATATTTTAGCGGTATTGCCTGCCAACCCTGGTTTTTAGTGGAAATTTTATGAATTTAATGCATATTTGTCTGATTTCTAAGTGCATGGAATTCCTTGCCCTAGTAATTAGTAATATTACAATATAATAACATTTATTTTTGCATTAAAAAATTGTTTTTTCGGACTTTCTATATTTTTTTATATATTTAGTTAAGCCCGTATGACATTAGCTTTATTTTGTATTGATCAATTATTTGAGAACAGTGCAAATCTATATTCATAGCAAAATTACATAAGTGCAAAAAGTACAACCAAACGCACATATCAGGGAAATTAATCACTAACTGTCAAAAGATTTATAAAAATTTTCAACTTTAAAATGGCATTTAGTGATTGATTGTCTATAATGTTGTCAATTTCCTAAGTTTTTCTCCGTTTCTAGCGTTTTTTCTGCGTTTGTAACGATTTTTAATGACATTTTAGCGATTTTTCTTTAGAATAAAGTATGCATCACTGTTTATTTGTTTACCAATTGTATTTTTTACTCTCTATAATAATTGCTATTTCATTTGATCAATCCATCACCCCAACTCATCAGTTGTCCGCAATAAGAAAATGATGATTGGAATACACAAATCGAGGCACAACATAAGGTATAAAAATTCAACGGGACGAGAATTTTGTACTGAACAAGCATAAGACTTATTTTTGGGGGACCCTTATATGGGCAATAGGTCAAAACATGGAACTACGTCCAATATTTTTTTTTTTAAACAGCACAAACTTATTATCCTCCACACGTACAGAAGCAAAAGCTATAATATATGGGTGATATCAAAAAATGTGGTAAAAACCGTGTAAGCACCGAATTTCTAATGCATGGATTGCATTTGAGTTACATATTTCGATATATATCAGCGCATTGTCACCTGTTTTACAAAATTTATAACAATCTGACCAATTTTTGGTTAATACATAAAATTTGTGACCAATTTTATAGGCCAAATGTAAACTCCGTAACAAGTAACTCATAAGGTTTTTTAACTTTAATAGCTTATATTTTAATAACCAATAAAGCTAAACACTAACTGTAAGAATTTTTATGAAGAGGAAAGGTGCCGTTTTTAATAAAAATTAATACATTTTACAAACTTTTTCGTATATCTTAGCTATCACGACTTCAACTCTGTAACGATTTTTCGTCATAATTTTTGATAAAAATGCATATACCAGAATTTTGGAGTTATCTATTATTTATTTTGCGAAAAGTATAATGTTATTTATACTCAAATGATCGTTGGACTGTAAGTAATCATCCAGTATAAGAGACTTGAAGCTTTTCTGCAACATGTAACATTCTCGAGATGAAAAAGGATGTCTTTAATAAGATTTGAAAAAATTTTGTAAACTCCGTTCCTAATTACACCAAACTATTTAAGGAGTAAGAAAAACAATGTCATATTTGGATTCACCTTGTAGGCATCATGCGATTTTGTTTCGGAAAAAAAATTCTGGCAAAGCGTTTCTGAAAGAAAACGAAAAAAGTAACCAAATGTAAACTCAGTAACTGTAAACTCCGTAGCCACAATTGTTTGCATCAGGTTTCATTCAAATAAATGTAGATAAATGTTTAAAATATATTAAAATAACCATAAACAGAGGTGATTCAACTAATATTTATGCGTCAAAAGACGATTCAACTAATAATTTTGCGTCAAATCAAAAAAAGTTATCAGTTTTTTACCCTAAGCTGCTGGAGCGAAAAACGATTGATTTAGCATTTCATTGGTTTTGAATCGATATTTCGAGTCATTACTGACATTAGTTTGACAAATTAAATTTGTTTCACACAATTTAAGAATTTTTTGATCGTGAAATGTTAGGTTTTTAATATACTATTTTGTAACTGCGCAACCGCTGTTTGGATTTTAAAAAATTTTATATTTTTGAAAAGCATTTAAAAGGACCAGAAATACAAAATTAAAAAAAAATAAGAATTTTTTTCGCGGAATGAATTGTATTTTTATTTGCGAAACCGCCAATTTGATAAACACAAATTATATATCATTGGAAAGCAAGTTGAAAACTCAAATACGAAAAACTAATAAATTGAAGAAAATTCGTACGCAATTTTTTTTGTTATATCTTTTGCTTGCAGAAATGTAAACTCCGTTACAACAAAAAAAATTAAAATTGTGCAAAAAGAGTTATTGCGACAACTTGTAGAAGAGATTTTTTGCAATTAGGTTTATAATGACTAAACTTACTGATTCCATTAAGAAAAAACCGAAATATTAACACTTTTTGCTTCTCACAAATTTGGCCCAAAAATTTATTCCATTTTTTGATTTCACCCATATACATTAGAGCGTACCACCTTACAGGCAAAAAAAAAAAAGTGCGACGTACACCCTCCAATATGAAGTATTTTTGCAAGGAGGTTTCAAAAAAAAATTTTATTTTTTTTGCCGAACGTAGGGGACGCCATTTTACATTTTTCGTTATATTTTTGGCATTTACAGTCGGATCTTAAAGTATGATACATCGATGGTTTTCTCTCGAGGTGGCCAGTGTTTTGCTTTAAGGGCATTTTGAGCTCAAGTATCCCGTTCTAGTAGGTACCCACCAGATCTCAATTGCTACCACCCAAATGTAACACCCTAATGTCAGAAAATTAAAGCTCGCAAAAAATCATTAAACTTTTGTTAAGGAAGTTTTTCGCTAAACCCAGTAGAAATTTTTTTCATATGTTGGTTGCCGAACATAGGGGTCGCCTTTTTAAATTTTTTTTAATTGGATTTTTACTATATAGCAATACACTGGTCTCCTCGAGGCAAAAAAATCGATATATCACACTTTAAAATCCGATTTTAAATGCCAAAGCTATAACAAAAAATTAAAAAAGGCGACCCCTACGTTCGACAAAAAAAAAATTTTTTTTTTGAAATCGCCTTCCAAAAATACTTCATATTAGAGAGTGTACGGCGAACTTTTTTTTTTTTTGAGGTACGGTCTAATATATGTACATCTTATAGTTCTTCTATTTCTAAGATTAAAACTTGTATTCAATCAAAATTGTTCTGTCTTTTCAAATAAAAAATAAGCTCTGGATTTGTTTGGATGTCCTAATTATAAGTGTACAAATAATGTAACAAAACAATTCGGGGCTGACAAAGCATATTTTTTCTTTTTGTGTAGTAACTGTTTTCTTCACTGTTCTGGTTGACTGAAAATCAACAAACTTTTTATACCAGAGTTTTGTTTACAATCATTGTCAACATTAGAAGTTAATTTAACGCATTTTCTTTGTTAAAAACTAAAACTTAAAAGTACGGAAACTCTTTAATACTGCATTTAGACTGAGCAAAAAAATGCATAGTTTTCGTACAAAACTAGTTTTTGCTTGTTTTTTAAAAATTAACAAGAGCTAAAAACTAGGTAGTTTTTGCTCAGTCTAAATGCAGCATATTGCTTTAAAGAAAATTCTTGTCTATACTAAACATTATTTCATTTTGTAACTGACAATCATCAAAGCGTAACTATGTCTTTTTTATATAAATTTTACTTTAATTCTTGGCGGTTGAGTTTGTCGTTTGTATATTTTGGTATTGAAGTCCAGAGGTTAACAATTTGTTTTAAGATCCCAGCTTAAAAAAGGTAATGAGTTATTATTATTTTTTGGATTACCATTCCTCTTTATTTTTAAACTCAAAACATGTTTGAACTTACCTTTTGCATTACTCTAAAACATAATATAATGCATTACATAGAATCAATTATTTTTATCATTATTTTTAAAATGCCCTGGTTATTTTTGTTAGGAAAGGTAATTAGTTACCATTGTTAGAAAAGCACAGTAAGTTGTTTTTCAAGTGGAAAAATTTCACTCGAACATTAAAGGCTTCAAACTGCAATTTATATTATAAAAATGAACAATCTTTTAATTTTATAGCAAAGATACAATCACAATATACACAAAATGTCACTTTTTCAACAGAAAAATAAGTCTTGTACATTAAATTTCCGTGAAAACAAACCCTACACACTTTTCCAGTGAAACTGATTATCGTGAAAAATATTTTTTTTTTATATGGAGTATAATAGTTTTTCACGTGAAATCGAAACAACTTACGGTGCTTAACGGGTTACTTAGTAATTACTAACCTTTCTTTATACTGGGATACTGTTAAACATTAACAATTAGAATTTTGTCTTTTTCTTGGTTTTTTTTTTTTTGTTTTAAAGAAAATCCATTAAATGTAACCCTAGTTTGTAACTACAACTTTATTTTAAATTTATGTTATTTTACACAAATGTTTTGCAAGATACAAACTCAAGCATAGTTCCGGTATTGGGTATACAAATGAAATGAAAAGAAGATTTTTAACACACCTAAATAAATTAGCTTTAGCATAAAAGTTTTCTTTAAATATTGCTAGTTTGATATTTAAAGACGAAAGGGAGACTTACATGTCTCCCTTAAAGATCTAAAGATGTACGATCCGGACTAACAACCCTCAAAATTATGGCGATTCAGGCAGACCACTTTATAGGCCCATGATTAGCAATGTTACACCTTAGAAAAGATAATAAAAATATATGAAAATATCGGAAACCGTAAAAGCTCATTATATATTATATATGGGTGAAATCAAAAAATGTGATAAATTTTTGGGCCAAATTTGTGAGAAGCAAAAAGTGTTAATATTTCGGTTTTTTCTTAATGGAGTCAGTAAGTTTAGTCATTATAAACCTAATTGCAAAAAATCTCTTTTACAAGTTGTCGCAATAACTTTTTTTGCACAATTTTAATTTTTTTGTTGTAACGGAGTTTACATTTCTGCAAGCAAAAGATATAACAAAAAAAATTGCGTACGAATTTTCTTCAATTTATTAATTTTTCGTATTTGGGTTTTCAACTTGCTTTCCAATGATATATAATTTGTGTTTATCAAATTGGCGGTTTCGCGAATAAAAATACAATTCATTCCGCGAAAATACAAAATTTTTTTTAATTTTGTATTTTTGGTCCTTTTAAATGCTTTTCAAAAATATAAAATTTTTTAAAATCCAAACACCGGTTGCGTAGTTACAAAATAATATATTAAAAACATAACATTTCGCGGTCAAAAAATTCTTAAATTGTGTGAAACAAATGTAATTTGTCAAACTAATGTCAGTAATGACTCGAAATATCGATTCAAAACCAATGAAATGTAAAATCAATCGTTTTTCGCTCCAGCAGCTTAGGGTAAAAAACTGATACATTTTTTTGATTTGACGCAAAATTATTAGTTGAATCGTCTTTTGACGCATAAATATTAGTTGAATCACCTCTGTTTATGGTTATTTTAAAATATTTTAAACATTTATCTACATTTATTTGAATGAAATCTGATGCAAACAATTGTGGTTATGGAGTTTACAGTTACGGAGTTTACATTTGGTTACTTTTTTCGTTTTCTTTCAGAAACGCTTTGCCAGAATTTTTTTCCGAAACAAAATCGCATGATGCCTACAAGGTTAATCCAAATATGTTATTGTTTTTCTTACTCGTTAAATAGTTTGGTGTAAAAATTAGGAACGGAGTTTACAACATTTTTTCAAATCTTATTAAAGACATCCTTTTTCATCTCGAGAATGTTACATGCTGCAGAAAAGCTTCAAGTCTGTTATACTGGATGATTACTTACAGTCCAACGATCATTTGAGTATAAATAACATTATACTTTTCGCTACTTTCGTATTAATTTTTATTAAAAACGGCGCTTTTCCTCTTCATAAAAATTCTTACAGTTAGTGTTTAGCTTTATTGGTTATTAAAATATAAGCTATTAAAGTTAAAAAACCTTATGAGTTACTTGTTACGGAGTTTACATTTGGCCTATAAAATTGGTCAAAAATTTTATGTATTAACCAAAAATTGGTCAGATTGTTATAAATTTTGTAAAACGGGTGACAATGCGCTGATATATATCGAAATATGTAACTCAAATGTAATACATGCATTACAAATTAGGTGGTTACACGGTTTTTATCACATTTTTTGATATCACCCATATATATTTTTTTTTTAGAATTATCTCCTTCAAAAATGTAGAATCTGTCTTTTTTTTTTACTTATTTTATTTTTTGTTTCCTACAAAAAGTATATATTATAGAGAGATATTATGCTACTCTTAAATCTCTCGAAAAAGTGCGAAGTCGGTCAAACCCGATAAACAACATTTTTCTCATAAAAATGAGTTGAGTTGAAATATTTTGTCAATTTTGCTACAACATGTGTGATGATCAGGGCAGCTACTTTCATGCACTTAAAACTCAAAATTATGCGCTTAAAATATGCCGTCAAAAATGCAAAATATGCACTTAAATATCTACTTAAATGGAAATATGTACTAAAAACCAAAAAATATGCACTAAAGATCCAAAAATAAACGCTTAAAACCAAAAAATGCACTTTAAATTTATCGATTTTTAGAAATCATCCCAATCAGAAATCGCCAGTGGTACAATAAATCAAGCACTGGCAAACCACTGGGTAACCACGGTGTTGAAAATAAATGAATGGGAGAACACTTATTTGGGACGCTTTGCCAGCGTTTGCAAAAAGCGTTTTTTCAGTATTTGTTTAACAAATTTTTCGATGGTTTATATTACCTCAAATTTCGTTAATGCATACGAATGGTCATATATGATTCATGTATGGAGATTTATGTATCCATGTGTGGTCATGAATGGATGTTTATGAGCATGCACGAACATACATTTAACCTGTATGGATTCATATATGTCGATTTTTAGCTGGGTAGTTAAATACTGCGTTAAGGCAAATTCCTCCTTTTCATTATTTTTCATTAAATCTCATTTTTAGTTTTTTTTTTTTTAATATGCAAAAATTTGCCATTTAATGAAAAATATGCAATAAAAATCATAAAATATGCAAAAACAATATGCACTTAAAAGCAAAATATGCAAAAATATGCATTTATAACAAAATATGCTAAAATATGCAACAACAAATCGATGCTATTTTGTTGCAAATTCTTTGATTCGGAAAAGTATTTGGTTAAAATTATTTTTGGAGTAATGACTACAAACATGCATTTGCATGAAAGTCTCTGTCCTGGTGATGATAAATGATAAATTTGCGTGTTTTTGCTGAAATTATGCCCGTTTTGAGTTAAATTATGATCACCCCCACTTTTTATATAAATTTGTGGAATTTATACAGCTGCGAAAAAAATAGCCCCAATTAAAGTTTTTTTCTAATTTTATGCCCGTTGCTTTTATTTTAAAAGATCAAAATAATGATTAAATTGTCCCTGAAGTACTGGAAGATGGTCCAGAAAATTGTAGAAAATTTTAGTGTAGCGTTTGTTTTTTACCTTTGCTACCCGTTCTAAGTAGGCGTGGCTTTTAATGAAAAATCATCGATATCGACCTTTTATCAAATTATATAGTAAAATTTAGCGAGTACTGATCGGATCGGCACACACTGAATATTGTTGAAAATTCTATAAAATTTCCTTAAATCTTGCATTATTTTTGTTCACAAATGGCGGCCAGATTTAAATGACACCGGTTCAAATATGAGTAAATTTTTCTTTGTTTTTAGCGATTTTAAAATAAAGTTAACAACACTGCAATTTTAAAGCGAATGGTATATTGATATACTTACCACGATATAACAGATCAGTCAGGCTTTTTGTTACATTATAGTATAAAACATTTCATATTAAAATTTGAATGTTGTTAACTTTATTTTAAAATCGCTAAAAACAAAGAAAATTTTACTCATATTTAAGCCGGTGTCATTTTAAATCTGGCCGCCATTTAATGCAAGATTTAAGGAAATTTTATAGAATTTTCAACAATATTCAGTTAGTGCAGATCAAAGTTAAAAAACAAACGGTACACTAAAATTTTCTACAAATTTCTGGACCATCTTCCAGTACTTCGGCGACAATTTAATCATTATTTTGATCTTTAAAAATAAAAGCAACGAGGATAAAATTAGAAAAAACTTTAATGGGTGCTATTTTTTTTTTTTTTTTTTTTTGTAAGTAATTTTTTGTATAGTCTTTTAACATATTTTCATCAAATTAAAAAAAAAAAAAAAAATGTGTACAAAATAAAAAATAATAAAAAAATTACCAATTTTTTTTGGGTTTTTTTTTGAAGATTTTTTGTTTTTGACCATTCTGAATGCTTCAAACCCAATTCTGTGCTTTCAAACCGATTTCTGTGATTTCTGCCAACTTCATACCAATATTTACTCTTTTGTTGTTTATCGAGTTGGAGACAGCTTGCGAACAAAAATTTGAGCACGTAAGAGTAGCATGGAATGACTCTGTCGCTACCTCAAAATACCGGTACCGTTATTTTAAATTCTTCTTTCTATTTTTATTGAATTAATAAAATTTTTTATAAAATGTGAAAAATTTCATTTTATTTATTAAAATTTTCATACTCCCAATGAAAAAGTTTTAGTAGGTTTGAGGTTAAGAAGAAGAATAAACCTTCCTCAAAAGTTATAAACACATTAAATTTGCAAATCAAACTAGATCTAGTTTCTGCCTTTTTATGGACAGGCTTCATCAGTGATCTTCCATTAAATTGTATTATTGTTTATATTTTTATTGTCAGATTGTCTCTATATGAATAGTTTCAGAAGTGTTCAAACAGACATATACAAACATTATACTTCAGATTTTCTGAAGTTTTATTATAAGGATTGAGATCATAAAAATGTTAACACACATTTTTGCCTATAACTTTGGTTTAAAGCTTCTCATATTTTTTTTTTTTGGCAATTTACATTTTAAACGAGTAAAAAGGTTAAAGTCGGGCATGCCGACTATACAATACCCTACACCAGTCTGGTGTATTGTTTGGATCCGAAATTCGAATGGGTTAAAATGGGGCTTATGTCAAAATTTTCTATAATGGGAGTCAGCGCACCAAATTTCATTAAAATATCTTAATATTTGCGACCTGCAGTTTGTAACCAAGCCAATTTTGGGGGGACCCTTATATGGGCACTAGTTCTAAACATGGACCGATGTTCACCAAAATCAATAGGCTTCGTCCTTGGGCCAACATAGGTCTATGTACCAAATTTCATCAAAATATCTTAATATTTGCGACCTGCAGCGTATAAACAATATAATTTTGGGGGGACCCTTATATGGGCACTAGTTCTAAACATGGACCGATGTTCACCAAAATCAATAGGCTTCGTCCTTGGGCCAACATAGGTCTATGTACCAAATTTCATCAAAATATCTTAATATTAATACCTGCAGCGTATAAACAGTATAATTTTGGTAGGACCCTTATATGGGCACTAGGTCTAAACATAGACCGATGTTCACCAAAATCAATAGGCTGCGTTATTGGGCCAATGTAGGGCTGTGTACCAAATTTCATCAAAATATCTTAATATTTACGACCTGCAGCGTATAAACAGTATAATTTTGGTAGGACCCTTATATGGGCAGTAGGTCTAAACATGGACCGATGTTCACCAAAATCAATGGGCTGCGTTATTGGGCTAACATAGGTCTGTGTACCAAATTTCGTCAAAATATCTTAATATTTACGACCTGCAGCGTATAAACAATATAATTTTGGTAGGACCCTTATATGGGCACTAGGTCTAAACATGGGCCGATGTTCAAAAAAATCAAATTTGTTCGTCCTTGGGCCAACATAGGTCTGCGTACCAAATTTCATCAAAATATCTTAATAGGTGCGACCTGTAGAGTGCGCACAAGATTGCATGGACAGGCAGACAGACGGACGGACGGACAGACGGACATCGTTAAATCGAAATAAAAAAAAATTCTGAACCGATCGGTATACTATAAGGTGGGTCTACGACCAATATTTTTTGGTGTTACAAACATCAGCACAAACTTATAATACCCTGACCACATAGTGGTGTAGGGTATAAAAAATATGTCAGTTAATAAATTAATTTACATCATGAGTTTTAATTTGCAATTTTTTACACAATGGACGATGAAAGAAAAGTGCGTTCAAAAATAACTAAATATTTTTAACAAAACCAAATATGGACATACAAAAAAAATTGCCAAAGAGTCTAATGTACGCCGCCAAACAGTTTCAAAAGTGGTAAAAATGTATCTGGAACACCTAACAATTGAAAGGAAGCCGAAAACAGGAACAACGACTGGTTATCGTAACATTGGTAAGGCATATAAAGTTAAAAGCATCCTTAAGAGAGCTCCTAACACATCTGGCAGAAAAACAGCTCGGTTAGCCCAATGCTCGGACTTTTTTGTACGTAAAGTGAAACGTAAGGCGGGACTAAAGTCCTACAAAGTTCAAAAAGTTCCCGATAGAAACGCTTTTAAAAATTTGGAGGCCAAAACCAGAGCTCGAAAATTGAAATCAAATTTTATACAAAAATACAACTGTTGTGTAATGGACGACGAAACTTATGTCCTGGCTGATTTTTCGCACCTCCCTGGTCAAGAATTTTATGTTTCCAATGTTCGAGGAAATGTTGCGGAAAAATTTAGCAAACGAAATTCCCTAAAAATTCCTAGTATGTCAAGCCATATGCAGCTGCGTCCAAAGAAGCCAGTCATTTGTGACATCTGGCTCTAGAAACAGCGAAATTTATATCAAGGAGTGTTTGCAGAAGAGACTTCTTCCATTTTTGAGTCAGCACAATGTATTCACTTACTTTTGGCCCGATTTAGCAAGAAAGCGCTGGAGTGGTATAATGATAATAATGTGGTTTTTGTACCAAGAGAGGCAAATCCACCAAACTGCCCAGAGCTCAGTCTAGTGGAGAGATATTGGGCTCTTGTTAAAAGAGAATTAAAGGGCACAAAAAAGGTCTCCCAGGACATGCAAGATTTCAAATGTAGATGGACCACCTGCTCTAAAAAGGTGACAGAAACTACCATAAAAACCTTAATGGGAGGGTTTCCGGAAAAAGTGGATAACTTTGTTCGAAGTGGTTAGAATTCCATGCGGTTTTTATACCCTACACCACTATGTGGTCAGGGTATTATAAGTTTGTGCTGATGTTTGTAACACCAAAAAATATTGGTCGTAGACCCACCTTATAGTATACCGATTTTTTTTTTTATTTCGATTTAACGATGTCCGTCTGTCCGTCCGTCCGTCTGTCTGTCTGTCCATGCAATCTTGTGCGCACTCTACAGGTCGCAAATATTAAGATATTTTGATGAAATTTGGTACGCAGACCTATGTTGGCCCAAGGACGAACAAGTTTGATTTTTTTGAACATCGGTCCATGTTTAGACCTAGTGCCCATATAAGGGTCCTACCAAAATTATACTGTTTATATGCTGCAGGTCGTAAATATTAAGATATTTTAATGAAATTTGGTACACAGACCTATATTGGCCCAATAACGCTGCCTATTGATTTTGGTGAACATCGGTCCATGTTTAGACCTAGTGCCCATATAAGGGTCCCACCTGTTAAAATATTGTTTATACGCTGCAGGTCGCAAATATTAAGATATTTTGATGAAATTTGGTACATAGACCTATGTTGGCCCAAGGACGAAGGACGATTTTGGTGAACATCGGTCCATGTTTAGAACTAGTGCCCATATAAGGGTCCCCCCAAAATTGGCTTGGTTACAAACTGCAGGTCGCAAATATTAAGATATTTTAATGAAATTTGGTGCGTTGACTCACATTATAGAAAATTTTGACACAAGCCTCATTTTAACCCATTCGAATTTCGGATCCAAACATTAGTTGGCTTTTAACCAGACTGGTGTAGGGTATTGTATAGTCGGCATGCCCGACTTTAACCTTTTTACTCGTTTTTGTTTGATTTTGTATTAAATTTCATGTAATAAAAATTTGTTTTGAAGTCTTAAAATTCAGTGGTTTGTTTTTTATTTAACTTTATGTGTGTTAACATTTTTATGATCTCACTCCTTAACTGGATTCATAAAATATATGAAGCTTTTTCATTAAATTTAACCCTCTAACCGGCAAGCCCGCCTCCAGGCGGGGTATATTAAATTGACCAGAAATTTGCCAAAAGAGTATTTTATAATAAGAAATTATGCTTTTTCAACAGAAAACAAAATTTATTAAATTTTTTGTGAAGAATTTTTTTGTATACAATGCACGGCTTGGAAGCGAGAAAGTGTCAAAGATAAAATTTCGTAAAATTTCAGAAATTAAATATTTTAAAACAACCAAAATTTTCAAAAATCCTAAAAATATATTTAAAGCGACTAAAACAATTGATAATGACCACAAAGTAAGATTGAAGCTTAAGCTAGCTATTCAAAAAATTCCTTACTTTGGTCCAAGGACACACAGGATTCCATAAGGACACCTTTAAAGGACATCGCCTTAACTTGAAAACGAATGGACGGATTTTTCTGAAATTTGGTAAAAAGAATATATTTGGTATACATAGCAAAGCTTATAAATTTAAATAATATATATTGAAGTTTTGGTGCGTTTTCGCTCAATTTCGCATTTTTCGAAAAACGAAAATCTCTACATCCTCTTAAGTAACAGCACAAAAAATGTAATTTTTTTATTGCAATTACATCTTGGTAAGAGAAATAATTTTTTGCGCTAGTTTTCGAGATTCACCCTTAAACTATTTTGCCCATATCGCCTAAAGTAGGCAACGAAAAAAAAATTTGTAGAAGAACTTATTGTTTGTTTTTCGTGAGGAACACATGGTATAAATTTCATTGCAAAAAAGCTTAGGCCGGCTAGAGGGTTAAGAAATTTTTCATTTACTTTGTGAAGAAAACTGCATTGGTTTACCAGAAAATGTTATTAAAGCTCGTCCAACAAAATTCCCTATGTGTATGCACCAAATAATTCACTACCGTTATCGAAGTAACCTAAATAGCGTTATTCTTACAACACCGTTACCGAAAAAACTCAAATACCGTTAACCTTAAAATACCGATACCGAAATAAATGAAACAGAGTTACCCTTAAAATACCGTTACCAGAATAATTTAAAATAACGATACCCTTACCGATAACCGTATCATTTCGGTGACCATCCGTGGTTTTGTTTAATAAAAATGTTTAAAAATTGAAAAAGGAACTTTTAAAATTATGCCAAACCACGTTTCTTGGCCTCGGATTGAAACGGGTTAACATTATCCTAGAAAGTTAACATTTTTCATATGGGTAGCTATGAAGAAACCCTACACAAAATATTTGCTGTCGGTAATAATTTATATTTTTAATTATTTGTTTGTGATAGTAACCATTATTTTCCAGATTCTGAAATTTTCAGGCAAAAATTCTAACCTAAATTATTTTAAAAATGATATGTATCTTAATGTTTATGGGGGTGAACAACTTTTTTCCGCTGTAACAGACCACGATTAAGATCACGATTTAGGGTTCTGATAAACCTCACTGTTTAAACCATCCTCGGCTAAGATCGTGATTGCCGTTTTGACAAACCTCTTTTAAAATATATTGTTTCCAATTGCTGGTTTAAAATAGATTTTTTTCCATTGGAAAATCGTTTCTAGTTTTCACTATATTTTACAAATTTTATACTCAACTTATGGATAGATAAGTAGATATTGTTTAAAGAAAAATAAAATTGAATCACCCTTTGAAATTGTCAACATCATAACAGTAAAACTGATAACAATAATTGCACATAAACAAGGTGAATAAACTTTTTGAATAAATACATCTAGATGATGAGTTGAAAAAATAATAATAAGCAATTGTAAAATGTCATCACGCACAAAAAGTTTGTTATTTTTTAAACAAAAAAATATGAAAAACAAAATTACTACAAAATATTTACCACATTTATAATTTAGAAAATGTTCCATATGAGTAGATTCAATAAAGGAGTTATTATAAAATTTCCAGTGATTTCTTTACAAAACCTTTTTCGTTGTTTTCCACAAAATACGCAAAAATGACTAAATTGATGATTACAAGTTGACATTTAAAATGATTTTGAAAGAAAAAAAAAACTAAAGCACAAACTAAATTTCAAAAAATGACATGAACTACCTGTTAATGGTAATGATGGTTAACCGTCAAACAGGCGGGCAGGCAGAAAGGCAGACAGGCTGACAGAAAAACTCTAGAAATGTCACATAAATTAGTTTATTGTTTTAAATACAAAAATATCTAGACGAATGATAAATTATTTCTTTAATATGGTTACTCCAGTAACCGGTTGTATGTAATGGGTAACCAGTTACCCATTAAATAAACATTTTAACTGACATGTCTAACGGGTGATTTAACAAAATACATTGTTAAAATGGGTGCTCAGTAATCAGTATATTTGAATAAGTAACCGATAAATATTTTTTATAAAAACTGAAAAAGATATTTATTCTGTAAAAATTTACAAATTTCACTTAAAATGAAGCCCACATCCTTAAAAGAAAGCCTTTAAAAAAAATGGTTATTCAAGTAACCGGTACCTGTGATCATGGTTAACCGATAAAATCACTATAAAAGCATTCAGGTACTTCTACATAATCTAACCAAAGACAGTTGAGAAAGATTTGATTTTTCTTTTTTTTTTTCTTTTTGCATAATTATTTTATTGTTGCAGTTTACTTGCTGCCTGCCTGCCTGCATGCATTACAACACTTGTTGGAATTATTGTTATTTATTGTGGTAACCGCCGCCTAATTTTCTAGTCGTTGCTACCGTCTAAATGTCTGTTGTAAAGTTGGCTTTCCTCTTTGTTTGGGAAATTTTCTGTAATTTTCTTGAAAACATTTTATGGTAAATGAGTCTGTGTTTTTCTTACATTAAAATAATTTTAGAGTCACATATGAGCAAGTGTGTGTGTCTGTGTGTGTGTGTCTGTAATAATAGAGTGGATAAATTAGTGACACAAATTCGTAAAACTGCATGTCAATTTAAAATTAATTTAATTATAATTATAAACGTTAATTTACAATAACGAGATGAGAAACAAAAAAGTTTCAGAAATCAGCATGGGGTTTTTATAAGAAGTTTCGTCTTGTGATAATTTCACTCCACTATAGAAATCACCTTTTTTCACAGACGTTAAAATTTCCTCCCTTTTTCAAATGTTTATTGTAAATCGGCATCAGGCTTGCCAGATACTTTTTTCGTTGTCCCCAAATAAATCTAAAAATATCCCCAAAAAATCCCCAACTAGAAAAAATGTTGAAAAAGGTAGTAGAGCTTATGTAATTTGCTTAAAATGAATATTATTCGCATAAAAACTACAATTAAATATGAAAATAGCACTAACAATAACTGTTTTAAAAATGATTGGAATGCTTTCGTATAAATGTCTACAAAAATTCCCAGAATTTAGGGACTTTTACGAAGAAAACCTTTAATTTTTATTAAATTATTTAAAAAAACCAATCGAACCCTAAACATACAGGTTGGTTGAAAAGTTCCTGCGCTCACCAAGAGATGGCACTGCACTTTTTTTTCTCAAGTTGGTATAACTGTCCTGAGAACACATGCAAAGTTGCAAGTCATTCTGTCAATTCATTCTTTGTTTACAAGCCATTTGAAGTTGACGTGTCATTGATTTTTTTAATATGGAAAAAATTGAATATCGTGCAGTCATTAGATTCTTTGTTTTGAAGGGTTTAAAAGCAAAGGAAATTTATGAACAATTGTTTGAAGTGTATAAGGAGTCCTCACCATCAAAACGCACCGTTGAATTTTGGGCTGGTGAATTTAAACGTGGTCGTGCTAGCCTTGAAGACGATCCACGCCAAGGACGACCAAAAACTGCAACCACTGCAGAAATCATTGAGCAAGTACATAATATGGTTAGTGAAGATTCAAGTTTGACTAAGCGTGAAATTTCTAATGCCATAGGCATCTCAGACGAACGAGTACTCCGTATTTTACATGAAGAATTACGTATGAAAAAACTGTTTGGAAAGTTAGTGCCGCACACATTAACAATTCAACAAAAACTGGATCGAAAACAAATTTCTCAGCGTAATTTGGAGCGTTTTAAGCAGAATAAAACCGACTTCTTGTGTCGTTTTATAACTATGGATGAGACTTGGATCTACCACCATGATCCTAAATTGAAACAAGAAAGTTTACACTGGACTGAAGGTGGTTGTTCAGCTTCAAATCAGGTGATGTCACAACGATCAGCAAAGAAAGTTATGGCATCAGTTTTTTGGGATGCAAAAGGAATTTTGTTGATTGATTATCTTCAGAAAGGTAAAACAATCAACTATGAATATTTTGGATCAGCTGGATAAAAAAATTCGTGAGAAAAGACCTGGTTTAAAGAAGAAAAAAATCATTTTTCATCAAGACAATGCACCTGTTCACAAAAGTGTTTTGACGATGGCTAAATTCAAAGAATTAAAGTACGAATTGCTTGAACATCCACCGTATTCACCAGATTTGGCTCCCAGTGACTACTATCTCTTCAGAAATCTCAAACAATTCCTTCGTGGAAAGCATTTTTCGTCGAATGAAGAGGCCATAGCAGACGTAGACGGTTATTTTGCTTCCGGAAAACCATTATAAGGATGGGATAAAATTATTGGAAGATAATTGGAACAAGTGTATTGAGCTTCTAGGAGATTATATTGAATAAAAAAATATATTTCGTAACAAAAACATTATTCTTTAATTTCGAGCGCAGAAACTTTTCAACCAACCTGTAAGTTATTTGAAGCATAGTGAGCTGAGCCAAATCAGGCCAGAATAGAGTAGATCTATTGTGTTTTTTTTTTATTAATTATTATTTTATTTTTAGGCGCTCTTCCCTGTACACATCTCCGTTAATTGTACCTGTTGTTATATTTGAAGATGTCTTTTCGCCGCATTGGCAAATTCCATGCCAAACGAGATACTTTAAACCCAAATTTTCAATGCCGATAGATGTTTCAAAATAACGTTTCAGGACTGGATCTACCGCACTTCTTGCCATTTTCAAATCTTTTGAAATAAAATGTACTGCTCGGTATGGATTTTCATTCCATTTGTCGATAATTCATTTTCGTCGTTCCAATTGATTCATAATTGCTGAATAAGTATCACTCAAAGGAATCAAAATGTTATGTTGACACAATTTTATGAAGTTACTGAATATTTTCCTATAAAGTTTTTCATTTTAAATTTAAATTTCCATATTTGAAAGATTACACTCCTTATTTTATTTTGAAATTTTCAAGAATTTAAGGAATTTTTTAAAGAATTTTCAGATTTGAATTTTTCAAGTTTGTCTGTTGAATACAGAGCTTTGAAGAATTAATTCCTTAATTCAATTTTTCAATTCTGAATTAAAAATTCGATGAATTAATTCACTAAGCACCATATATTGAATGGAATTAATTCATATTTGCTTTCGTTCGATTTATTTTGTTACGAATTAATTCAATTGCAATAGTTCTTTTTATTAAATCAAATGAATTAATTCACGGGTGAACGCGTTCAATTTTATAAATCGAACGGAAAAAAAAGTGAATTAATTCCTTACTGAATTAATTCACCACTGAATTCATTCAATTTCATTTTCATTCAGTGAATTAAAAAAAAAATAAAATTACATGCAGTGAATTAAAAATAAAAATAAAATTACATTCAGTGAATTAAAAAAAAAATAATAAGTTCACTGAATTGAAAAAAAAATAAAATAAGTTCACTGAATTAAAAAAAAATGAAATAAGTTCACTGAATACAAACTTTACAGATATAGATAAATTTGGAAAAAAATATAGCTATTAATTTTTCAAACTGGTTATATAGTTATATTTTTTTCCAAATTTATCTATATCTGTAAAGTTTTTATTTTTAATAGTAAAAGGCTTTATTTTTGAATCATGTAGATTGATAAACAGCATCCGGTTTCTAATTTGTTACTAGCACACGCTGTAAAATTGCTAATTTAAAACTTTTATTTGTACATTATTGTTTTCTTCTACTGAACGGCAGAAAACAGGCTTTGAATTCAGTGAACTTATTTTATTTTTTTTTAATTCAGTGAACTTATTTTATTTTTTTTTTCAATTCAGTGAACTTATTATTTTTTTTTTTTTAATTCACTGAATGTAATTTTGTTTTTTTTTTTTAATTCACTGAATGAAAATGAAAATGAAATTGAATGAATTCAGTGGTGAATTAATTCAGTAAGGAATTAATTCACTTTTTTCCGTTCGATTTATAAAATTGAACGCGTTCACCGGTGAATTAATTCATTTGATTTGATAAAAAGAACTATTGCAATTGAATTAATTCTTTGAATTTGTTGTTTGATGAACGCATTCAGTTGAATGAATTCAGTGAATTACTTAAGAAAAGGAATTCATTCAATTCTAGAGAAAATTGAATTCGATTGGTAGTGAATTCATTCAAAAAGGAATTAATTCTTCAAAGCTCTGGTTGAATACAATATATAATCGATATGATGTTTTTTTGTATAAACAATATTTAAGATTCTGCGACATTTATCATACAAAACTCTCAGGCAAATAGGATTTATTTGTGTTAAAAACTTTAAATTAATATAGAAAATCCATAAAAGGATGAATTTGTTACTTTTTTTTTTTAATTATGCGAACAAACTTGATTGATGTTTTCTGAAAACTAAAGACAGTTAATATAATCTTGAAAATTTTAAATATCCCCAAAATATTTTTCAAATCCCCAAAAAAAATCCCCTGTCACCAAATGAAATTTTTTGTCCCCAAGAACAACAAAAAATTCCCAAATTTGGGGACAAAACCCCAAGTCTGGCCAGCCTGATCGGCATAGAAAACCATATGAATCTTAAAGGTATAGGATGTGTTCGGCGATCTTACGTATGTAAAACACTACGAGCAACATTTGTGTGGAACATTTTACCCTCTAACTCTTCAACTAAAGGGAATTTTTTGGGCCCTTTTTGAAGAGGAACAAAAAAGACCCGTAAGTTGAAGAGTTAGAGGGTTAAAATGCTCCACAAAAAAAGAGTTAAATGTTCCACAGGAAAAAAAATGACTGCCGTAATTTTTAGCGGTGAAAAGTCAACTAACAAATACAGATAAAACAAATTCAAAATTTGCAAACTTCACAGTCCATACACTTCATATGTACTTTAGTGGCTGTCACGTAGTGCTTGTTATCATTTTAATCTGACGCACTTTTTTTTTGTGTGTTTCAAAGAGAAACTGCTGAAAAGCAATTACAAAATTTTAAACATCTTCCGGTTTGTTCTTATTTAACTTTTATAATCTTAAAAATTTTATCTCAGGGTTGATAAATTAAAAAATTTTACAAAATATTTAAAAAACAATATGACCTAAAACTTGTTTACTGTTTTTTTTTTACTGTTATTATTTTTTTAAATATGATTCATACAGAAACAATTGTATAATATATATATATTTTTTTTTTTGGCAAAACAGACAAAAATAAAAAAAAAACAAATGACAGTGTTGAATTCGGTTGAGTCGAATCGTTTATGCCCTTCTACAATGTTATAAAGAAATGAAAATATATTTTTACCAATATTTGTTTTACAAAAATTTCAGTGGCTTATAAAAACACCACAGGCAGAGAATTGGCTTAACCCTTCTTTGCATGATGATGGAAATTTCCATCATAACATTTTTTTTATTATTAAATCTTCATTTACATAACCGAGGCCTTAGGGCCTTATGTGGCTAATTAAATCTACATTTATTGAAGAAAATGATGCCCACAAACACGTAATTTGTATTTTTTTTGTTGCCAGCAACAATTTACATGTCTAATTGTTTCAATTGGAGCACATCTGTCAAAAAATTAAAGTAAGCTTCATTACACTGTGATACAAATGATAGGGGTCAGTGATCGGGAAGGGAAAGTTATATCGGTAAAAAAGAAGTTATACGTGTCCCGGCGTTTCGCTGGGTCAACCCTAGGAATCAAGATATATCGATTTGACCTTTGGTGGTCTTTTTTTTTGACATAACTCGAGAACCACTAGTCCGATTTTGCTCAAACAATTTTAAAAAAATTAAAAATTACAATTCCTTTAATCTGTTCATATAACGTTTTTCTATATACTCAACAGTTTTGCCGGTAAAAATAAATGTATGAAGAAAAAAATATTTTTTGCCTAAAATATTAAAAAAAAGTAATAAACAAAGGGTTATTGATTTTTATGGTAGCGGTAACCAACATTTATTTTTACCGGCAAAACTGTTGAGTATATAGAAAAACGTTATATAAACAGATTAAAGGAATTGTAGTTTTTAATTTTTTTAAAATTGTTTAACCAAAATCGGACTAGTGGTTCTCGAGTTATGTCAAAAAAAAAGATATATCTCGATTCCTAGGGATGACCCAGCGAAACGCCGGGACACGTATAACTTGTTTTTGACCGATATAACATTTCCCGTTGGTTTCATCCCATCCCGATTTTGACTGTCGCATAGTGTTATCAATTAGCAGGTTTAAACTTGTCACCCAATACATTACAGTGATTTTTTCACAAAAAAAGAAAAAATCATGCAAAGAAGGGTTAACTCTACACTGATAGAATTTTGTGCATAGTATTAATGAATTTGTTCATTAATCCAATGATTTTTTTCATTGAAAAGTCCCCAAAGAACGCATTTATTAAATGAAAACTAATTGAAAAAAATATATTTTTTTTGCGTTACTTTTTTTTATTTATTTTTATTTTATTAATTTTTATTTGTACATATATTTCTTTTTCGTTTTTATAACGTTTTTGACATCTCCCTGAAGTCGACTTGAACCCGCAATCACCAGAATGTAAACATTATCGCGTTACCGATTGATCTAAATAGCCAAAACAAAATGATGTCATTATTTGGACTTTTATATTTAAATAATTTCAGTTTGCAACCCTAGCGTTAACATATATATATCTATTTTAGTAATTAGCAAATTCAAAACCCTTATAAAAATTATAGCATATCTTACGGGTTAGTTGAAAATATATAATGAAAAAATTCATGTAATTAATGAATTTTTCTTTAACTCAATGAAATGTTTTCATTAAATCAGTGAATTCAGATTAATGAAATCGATTCATTAATAGTATGAACGAATATTCTATCAGTGTAGGAATACCAGCGCAGTTATGAGATTTAAATATTTTTCTAGTGAGAAATTTCCTTCTTTTTATGGCGTTTAAGCAGCATTTCGGACCTGCAAAATCGTCTTTCAACGTCTCTCGGTTTCAATTCGTGTGTTAACCAATTTCCTTCTTGCTTTTGGATGTATCCTGCTGCTTGCAAACGTTTTGAAATTGCTGCTTGAGTGACTCCCAATGATTTTGCAAGTTCCTCTGGAGTTTGACAACAATCTTCATGGAGTAATGCCTCCTATTTATAAACTTCGATCTTTGTGGCTGACCTTTGTCTTCCGTGTCACAATCACAACTTCTGAATCGCAGAAACCATCTCTCGCACATTGAAATCGATGGAGCATATTTAGGATAAGCTTCAGCTGCACTTTTTTTCAAATTGAAGAAGTAAAGAAAAACTTCCCGCAAACGATGCTTTGTTGACACAAAATTCGAAAAACGTAAGAAAAACGTTGTTGTTTACACTATTTCATTCAATGACTAAGTGAAAACAAATGACAGATTTTTACCCTCCAAAATGTCATATAAGTTATTAAAGACACAAACCATGTGTAAAAGATACGCCATCTGTTGTAAATCCCGCATTTTTAAGTTATACACCCAATAGTTAAAATCGGCATGTTTCCACCTAATAGAAAAAATTCCGTAAAAAATTTAGTTAAAACTACTAAAAATATGTTAAAAATGTTGCTACAGCAAGAAGCTGCTAAATTAGCAGTTTTTTTTTTGATATATATTAGTAAGATAGGAACAGCAAAAATAAAACTGTTAATTATACAGAATTTTAGTTATATTTGAGTTAAATTGAGTTAATAGAAAATAAAAAATTAACCTGCTAAAAAATCAGCAAAAAATTTTGCTAAATAATTAGTAGCCTAAAAAATGACGAAAAAATTTAAAGTTTTCGAAGTTTTTTTTTAGATTTTTTTTGTAATGCAAATTAAAATCGAGCCTTTTGAAAACAGCAGTTTACAATTTTTTTTAGCAAATATTTCTGTTAATTTAACAGAATAGACTGCTATATTTATCGTCCCAAATTTACAATATGGCAGCTGGACCTTAGTTACCGATCGAGCAGAAAGTGGTTCTACTCAATCGTTAATAATCACTCAGAGTAGTGTAGGGTATTACAACGAAAAAAAAAGAGTCAACAACCGCGTTTGTTATACATTTATGTTTATTATTTTTTATATATTTTTTATATATTTTTTATAATATTTTTTATTATAGTTTATTTTTTTTTTTTTTTGTTTGTTAAAGCAAAAAAAATAAAACATTTATTTTGCCTACAACCATAATAAAATTGTATTTGTAAACTTAAGCATATTTTTTATAGAAAATTGGATTAAATTGGTTTTGCTTTTACCTCTTCTTTTTGCACTACAACCATGTGAATTCTTAACAACACACAATAAAAGTTTACATGCCCGAGTAAGAATATTTTTTATATAACCATTTATGATTTTATAGAATTATATATCGTTGAGTATTGTCATATGTAACACCAAGTATAATTTTATATGATTATATCAAAATATATTTAGTTATATGAAATTATATTAACTAGATCCACCATTTTTCTTGCCTAATTATATATTTTTATATATAATTATATTTTGAACGAGTAAAAAGGTTAAAGTCGGGCATGCCGACTATACAATACCCTACACCAGTTTGGTGTATTGTTCGGATCCGAAATTCGAATGGGTTAAAATGGGGCTTATGTCAAAATTTTCTATAATGTGAGTCAGCGCACCAAATTTCATTAAAATATCTTAATATTTGCGACCTGCAGTTTGTAACCAAGCCAATTTTGGTGGGACCCTTATATGGGCACTAGTTCTAAACATGGACCGATGTTCACCAAAATCAATAGGCTTCGTCCTTGGGCCAACATGTATCAAATTTCAATGTACCAAATTTCATCAAAATAGCTTAATATTTGCGACCTGCAGCGTATAAACAATATAATTTTGGGGGGACCCTTATATGGGCACTAGTTCTAAACATGGACCGATGTTCACCAAAATCAATAGGCTTCGTCCTTGGGCCAACATAGGTCCAAACTTATACCAAATTTCATCAAAATATCATAATATTTGCGACCTGCAGCGTATAAACAGTGTAATTTTGGTAGGACCCTTATATGGGCACTAGATCTAAACATGGACCGATGTTCACCAAAATCAATAGGCTGCGTTATTGGGCCAATATAGGTCTGTGTACCAAATTTCATCAAAATATCTTAATATTTGCGACCTGCAGCGTATAAACATTATAATTTTGGTAGGACCCTTATATGGGCACTAGGTCTAAACATGGATCGATGTTCACCAAAATCAATAGGCTGCGTTATTGGGCCAATATAGGTCTGTGTATCAATTTTCATCAAAATATCTTAATATTTGCGACCTGCAGCGTATAAACATTATAATTTTAGTAGGACCCTTATATGGGCACTAGGTCTAAACATGGACCGATGTTTACCAAAATCAATAGGCTGCGTTATTGGCCCAATGTAGGTCTGTGTACTAAATTTCATCAAAATATCTTAATATTTACGACCTGCAGCGTATAAACAGTATACTTTTGATAGGACCCTTATATGGGCACTAGGTCTAAACATGGACCGATGTTTACCAAAATCAATAGGCTGCATTATTGGGCCAATATAGGTCTGTGTACCAAATTTCATCAAAATATCTTAATATTTACGACCTGCAGCATATAAACAGTATAATTTTGGTAGGACCCTTATATGGGCACTAGGTCTAAACATGGACCGATGATCACCAAAATCAATAGGCTGCGTTATTGGGCCAATATAGGTCTGTGTATCAAATTTCATCAAAATATCTTAATATTTACGACCTGCAGCATATAAACAGTATAATTTTGGTAGGACCCTTATATGGGCACTAGGTCTAAACATGGACCGATGTTCACCAAAATCAATAGGCTGCATTATTGGGCCAATATAGGTCTGTGTACCAAATTTCATCAAAATATCTTAATATTTACGACCTGCAGCATATAAACAGTATAATTTTGGTAGGACCCTTATATGGGCACTAGGTCTAAACATGGACCGATGTTCAAAAAAATCAAACTTGTTCGTCCTTGGGCCAACATAGGTCTGCGTACCAAATTTCATCAAAATATCTTAATAGGTGCGACCTGTAGAGTGCGCACAAAATTGCATGGACAGACAGACGGACGGACGGACGGACAGACGGACATCGTTAAATCGAAATAAAAAAAAAATTCTGAACCGATCGGTATACTATAAGGTGGGTCTACGACCAATATTTTTTGGTGTTACAAACATCAGCACAAACTTATAATACCCTGACCACATAGTGGTGTAGGGTATAAAAATGGTGAATCTGTTTAATATAAATTTATATAATTATATGTCTTTTGATATAATTATATAAAAATATCCATTTCACAATACTCGATGAGATATAATTGTATAAAATCATAAATGATTATATAAAAATTATTTTTACTAGGGTGTGAAAAAAAATATTTTATTCAAGGTACTAGCTCGCAATTGGATTATTAGAGGAAAACAAAAACTAAGGAAATAAGTACAAAACTGCCCACGATAAAGATTTTTTGCTTTAGTAAACAGAAAATTAATGCAAAATGAAATTTGAGAATACCACAAAAGAATATTGCATGTATGGTATACAAATCAATAATCAAAACAAAAAAGAAAAATGAAAACTTTTAAGCACGTCATGCTTATGTGAAAGATTTTAACATAAAATGTTACAAATAAAAGCGATTTTTTTTGAAACAATTGTGTTATTATCAGTGTTTTCGGCTTAACTATATCCGTTAACTCATAAAAAGAACTCAAAGTACCCAAAAACACGTTTAAGGCGAAAACTACCCATATTACTTTTCGTATGCATGTTAACTTTCAAAATGGACAATTATCAACGTTGAGAACTTAATGTTTATACATTTTCTCACCCAACGCATTACTTTCTAAACACCTTTGCCGACGCACTAGGCTCAAAAATTGAATTCGTTGGTCAAAACCTAAATTTTTTGTTGTCGCCGATTTTCAAAATTTTAACGCCATTTATCAAAACTAAGGTGGCCGAAAAAATTAGGTCAAATATTGTGGGCGTGGCATACCGGTAAACACAATGTTTTATATTGTTACGAAATTGGATTAGTCAATTATGTAAAATTTTGGAATTTTGGAAGAAAGATGTTCCGAGAGGCGGGATTTACTAAACCCTTCAAACTGGCACCACTTCACTTAAGTGTAATCAGTATGTTAAGTACACTAAAAAAAAAAGTCAGTTAAATCAGCAAAAAATGTTGCTGTGTCAGCAAATTTTTAGTCAGGAGCGTGCTTGCAAAAAAGTTGGTAATTTCAGCAAAAGGTTTGCTGAAAATCAACGACCTGATTTTTACCAAAAAAAAAATAGTAATCTTCAGCAAAAGTTTTGCTAACACTTAGTCAATTGCAAATGAAAAAAATCCTTGCTAAAATCACTAAACTTTTTGCTGAATATTAGTACACTCATAGAAATAAATCTGTAAAAATAGCAGAAAAAGTTACTAAAAATTAGTTAAAAATGATGCTGCAGAAAAAACTGCTGAAATTGGCAGATTTTTTTACTAAACACTAGTAAAATGAGAACAGCAAAATTAAAATTGTTAGTTTTACAGAATTTTAGTTATATTTAGGCTAATTTTTAGTTAATTGAAAATAGCAAATTGTACTGTAAAATCTGCAGAAAATTATGCTAAATATTTGTAGACTAAAAATGGCAAAAATAAATTGTTAAATATACAAAATTTTTGCTATTTTTAAACTAATTTTTGGTGAATGCAAATAGCAGTCTATCTTGCTAAAATCAGCAGAAATATTTGCTAAAAAAAATTGTAAACTGCTGTTCTCAAAAGGCTCGATTTTTATTTGCATTTAAAAAAAAATGGAAAAAAAACTTCGAAATTTTTAAATTTTTTGGTGATTTTTTAGGCTACTAATTATTTAGCAAAAGTTTTTGCTGATTTTAGCAGGTTAATTTGCTATTCTCCATTTACAAAAATTTAGCTCAAATATAACTAAAATTCTGTTCTTAACAGTTTTATTTTTGCTGTTCCTATATTACTAATATATAGCAAAAATAATCTGCTATTTTAGCAGTTTTTTTCTGCAGGATCATTTTTAACTAATTTTTAGTACACTGAAAAAAATAAGTTAGTAGAAAAATTAGTAAAACATCTTGTATATCAAGTGTACTAGTTTTCATAAATTTTTTTTCCTGAAATTCCGTTTTAGCACTAAACTAATTTTGAACTAATGTTTTACTAATATATTTTGCTACAAAAATTGTGCTGATAACCGCGTGGCGTGGACGACAATCAGATGTAGATGTCTCAGCTTCTCTGGATGTAGTACAGACAGCGGAAATTATAATTTAAAAAAAACTCTATACAATTTCTATATTTAAATTTTCAGCAAATAAATTAACTAACGTAAAATTTCGCTACAAGTTTTTTGAGTTTTTTTCAGTCTACTAATATTCAGCAAAAAGTTTAGTGATTTTAGTAAGGATTTTTTTCATTTGCAGTCGACTAAGTGTTAGCAAAACTTTGGCTGAGATTACTATTTTTTTTTAGTAAAAATCAGCTCGCTGATTTTCGGCAAACCTTTTTCTGAAATTACCAACTTTTTTTGCAAGCACGCTCCTGACTAAAAGTTTGCTGAGACAGCAACATTTTTTGCTGACTTTACTGACTTTTTTTTTTAGAGCAGAGTTCGTTAATTACGTTTTAACATTGTATAGTGAGTTGCACACTAGCGTTTGTATAGTTTGTGTGTGTGTTGTATTGTTGTATGTAGAGTAATAAAATGTTAAGAAATAAGTGTATAAGCTCAGAATCAAACAAAAGAGTGTGTGTTGTTCTAATTGCAAAGAGCACCAATCCAGTTTATCTAAAGGAGATAAACGTACGTTTTTGAAGGTAAAACGTAACAATTGGTGTCAGCAGTGGAATTGGTTATTTTGATTGCAATAGAAAAGAACCCGATAAACCGGGTTCTTTTGAATGAGATAAACCAACCTTTTTGACAGGTGATTTTTTTTTTTTATATATTTGATCAAAAAGAAATTATCATTCCTCGCCAACTATCACCGATAATGACATGCGTTAATTTTTGCTACGTTGGAAGGATTGTAGTCTTTAAAAAATTGTATGTGTTACCATTATACCATTTATATTTGGGGTGTTATGAAATATTTTTTAAACTACTACATTTTTGTCAAATTTAAATTTTAGAGGAATAGACCTTTTCAAGATCAAAGGAGATCAAGAAAACTAAACCACCCAGATAAAGCTGAAAGTGTCCTCTTTAACCCTGCATATACTTTTGCACCCGTTTGGACCTTCTACTTTTAATGAAATTACTCAAAAAGTGTTATTCAAATGAAGCTAATTTTCTCCCTATTAGTATGAAATGGAGTGCTAAATGTGTGCTTTATGTATTTTATAGTATATAATTTACAGGATTTTTATTTTTTTTTTTAGCCCTTTTTATTATAAAACCAGCTGCGATACTTTAAGAATTAAAGTTCAAAGCAAAAACAGTAATAACAGAGGATAAAAATAGCGTTGTTAGAATTTCGTTGATGTTCGTCTAATTGAGTTGTATTTACATTTATTTAGTTGTTTCGCAGTCAATATAAATAGATCATTATCAATTATTAACCCACAAAGGCATGGATACTGAAGATGGGCTTGTAGAGCGACCCGGAAGTATGTATTCTATCCTGCTGGCTTTATGGAATTTTTTAAAATTTTATTCCCTGTAATTTACTTGCACGATCTCAAATCTAACAAAAAATATCAATTAGTTTTAAACTATTTTATAAAAAAAAAACAAAAAACATCAAATAAATTCTGTTGACTAAAAAAATAATCACAAAACTTGAAAATTTAATTTTTCATATATTTAGTTAGAATAGAATAAAAAAAATTTAGTAAAAAAAAAATTGGAAACAGTTTTTAAACGCGCTTTACTATTTTTGTACTGATTTTTAGTACAATTTTTTTTAGTAATAATTTTTGATATTCTCTTACTGATTTTTTTTTACCAATTTTCGTTCCTGATTTCAGCAAAACATTTTACTAATTTTTCAAAACCGAGTGCTGAACTTAGCATAAAAAAATATACTAATTTTATTTACAAGAATTCGTTGATTTTTAGGAATTCTTGTTTAGTTTATATTTGTTATTATTAATATAATTTTAGTTTGGAAATAAAACTCAGAAAATTTTATTGTATCTACAATGCATAAAAAGTAAAGTATTTATACATTTTTTACAAAATATTTTTTTATTAAATTTGATTTTATATTGATTTTAAATTGTAGTTTACGACAATTTTAAATTGTAGTTACGACAATAGGAGATTTGCTTTAAAAACTGATTTTACAATTACATAATTTTCTGTATAATTAATTAAACTAGTTAATACAAATCATTTTAAAATTTATCACTTGTATCAATATTATGTATTCGATATTTGCACAAAAAACATATAATTACTAATGGGTATTATTTAGTATTGGCGCTATTAAAATATTATATTTAATAAATATTAAATAACCATGACATGATAATGAAACCTAAATACCACAATTGACAAATATATAAATACAGTATAACTCGCTTAATACGAACTCGGATAAGACGAATTCTCGGTTAATACGAACTAATTTAGAAGTCCCGAAGTTTTGGCAACAATTTCAATATAAAAAACATCACTCGGTTAAATCGAACTGTTTGTGATGGTCCCACAAACAAATTTCTATATAATTTTCCACTTTTAATACGAACTTTACAAAATTCGACCATTTTTTCTATATTTTTTTTGTTTTCTGACAAATTTTAAACCGAACACACAGACATTTTTTCTCAAATATATTACAAAGAGTATATTTAGAAAATGAAAAAATTTTTAAATTTGTTTCAAGGAAATTTAAATATTTTGTGGATAATTAGAACATTTTAAATAAATTTTATCCCGGCTAATACGAACCTCGCTTACAACGAACTAATTAATCTAGTCCCCCGGAGTTCGTCTTAAGCGAGTTTTACTGTAGTATAAAAACAACAAACTAGAGTATTTCTGTAATACCTTAATTAGAAATAAACTACATACATGAAAAAGAGATATAGAAATCAAATATTTGTTATAATTAAAAATGTATTAGTAAAGACTCAAACCCAATTTTCGTGGCACTATTATAAGGTATACATTAGGGTTGACCATATTTTTCAACACGATTTAAGGCCGTCCCCGCCGCCCCTCTAGAAATGTGCCTTTGGGTATAAAAATACACCGATAAAAAAATTTAGGTGATCGTATAACGGGAAAACGTGCCCTGAAGTTTGAAATACGATTTACAAGGCGAAAATTGGCTTTTTTGAAAATACTGACTCTTAAATAACTAAAAATGTAAATATAATCATATTCTGAATTACCTTTCTGGTAATATATAAAAATCCAAAATCGATTGCAAAATATTTAAGTAATTGCAATTTCCTCTGATCATTGTGGGGTTAAAATGAGATAAATTTTGAAAATCGTAAAAAATAAAATGCTTTTTTCAAAAATTTACAATTCCCAGTCAGAAAAATACAAACGGGAAAGCGGTGGCAAAGCACTTTAACAGGTGGTACAAGTATTGGCATAAAGTGCTTTCCCATTCCCAAAATGATAACATCATTAGACAAAAGGACCGGCTGTTCAAAAAGCGCCGGAAAAGCACTGGAGGAACAAAATTTTTAAACGTTGGCAAAACGCTGGCAAAACCAATAAATAGGTGGTCTGGAAATATATTTTCCAAAATAAAATTAAAAAAAGTTCATATGTATTTTTTTGACCCTGCCGTGATTTGAACCCAGGCCGTCAGATTGTCAGACGATTGCTCTACCCACTGAGCTAACGAGACATATAATATTTAATGGCTAAACACATAAATGAGTGATAATAGCTGGACAACTACTGGCTGTGCCAAAATGCTAGTACTGGCAAACAATTTTTAGTAACTAGTATGCCAGTGTTTGGAGGGCAAAAAAAAAGTTGGTCTTGAAGGAGCTTTCCCACAAACAAAAAAATTGATTTTATAAAACAAAAAAATTTTAAATTAAAAAAAATCCGAAAAAATTTTTTTGCTTGCAACCGGATTTGAACTCGGAACCTTCCGACTACAAACATTTTTTAACGAAGCGTCAGCATTTTTATAAAATCATTGGTTTTCCAGTGAATTGATTTTTGTACGCCTGGTAGCATTGGCTAGGTAGCACTGGATAACCACTGGTTGCAAACCTTGGCATGTCACTCTAAGCCAATTCTTTGCCAGTGGTTTTTTTATAAGCCACCGAAATTTTTGTAAAAAAAATACTGGTAAAACGCTTTTCGCAAACGCTGGCAAAGCGTCCCAAATGAGTGTTCTGCCAGTCATTTATTTTTAATACCATGGTTACCCAGTGGTATGCCAGTGCTTGATTTTTTGTACCACTGGCGATTTCTGACTGGGTATTATACTCTAGTTTTATTTCTAAGATGCACAATTATTCAGATATAAATTTTTGTCTCTCTTGGGTTATGATAACCTAGTCCCAGGTATGGCCAAAGATGGGATTTTTTTTTTTAAATTAGCAAAACTCTAGTTTAGGCACATGGAGTCGAAATGACCCCAAATTTTTTAAATGTAAAAAAGTGCCATTTGACATTTGGTGTCACTTTGACCGCATGTGCCTATAAGGGCTAATTTCTATTTTTTTTTTCTATTTTTATTTTATAAAATTTGGTGTTAACCAAATTCCGCAAGAAACAACAGAAGGGAACGGGAAAAACAAAAGGACCCAGGAACAAAATCAAAGCCAAAAAGGTGAAGACGTTATTGAGGGCGATTCCAAATATTACTGGCCGCGAAGTGGCACGACGCGTGCAATTTCGCAAACTTTTGTCAGAAATAATAAAAAGAAAAAAACGAGCTAAACTTCTCTGTGTAACATTTTTTAATGGAGCACTCTACATAATCTGTATGATATGGGTCAAAATACTATTATTTATCTTTATTGAATTTCAGTAACCGTAAAGAAATTTTAACCTAACGACTAAATTATGGCAAAAATTCTCATTTTACTCCAAATTCGATGAAATTAAATAGCTGCTTTCTCAACAAAACATTTTTTAAAAAACTTAAAAAAGTGGATTTTTGCTTTACAAATACACTCAGAGAACTTTGGCAGTCAGAATTTGTTAGTTATTCAAGTAGAACTTCAGTGAAGTTATTTTAAATGAAAATAACATTCACTTGTAGAAGAAATGTAAATTTTAACTACACTGGGAGAATTATCCTTGATGATATTAATGATATAATTTTATAGAATTTTTTTCGTAGAACCAATGAAGAATTTCATTATGTATATACCCAGTCAGAAATCGCCAGTGGTACAAAAAATCAAGCACTGGCAGAACACTCATTTATTTGGGACGCTTTGCCAGCGTTTGCGAAAAGCGTTTTACCAGTATTTTTTTTACAAAAATTTCGGTGGTTTATAAAAAAAACCACTGGCAAAGAATTGGCTTAGAGTGATATGCCAAGGTTTACAACCAGTGGTTAACCAGTGCTACCTAGCCAATGCTACCAGGCGTACAAAAATCATTTCACTGGAAAATCAATGATTTTATAAAAATGCTGACGCTTCGTTAAAAAATGTTTGTAGTCGGAAGGTTCCGAGTTCAAATCCGGTTGCAAGCAAAAACTTTTTTTTTGATTTTTTTTAATTTAAAATTTTTTTTGTTTTATAAAATCAATTTTTTTGTTTGTGGGAAAGCTCCTTCAAGACCAACTTTTTTTTGCCCTCCCAACACTGGCATACTAGTTACAAAAAATTGTTTGCCAGTACTAGCATTTTGGCACAGCAAGTAGTTGTCCAGCTATTATCACTCATTTATGTGTTTAGCCATTAAATATTATATGTCTCGTTAGCTCAGTGGGTAGAGCAATCGTCTGCCAATCTGACGGCCTGAGGTTCAAAACACGGCAGGACCAAAAAAAATACACATGAACTTTTTTTTAATTTTATTTTGGAAAATATATTTCCAGACCACCTATTTATTGGTTTTGCCAGCATTTTGCCAACGTTTAAAAATTTTGTTCCTCCAGTGCTTTTCCGGCGCTTTTTGAACAGCCGGTCCGGTCCTTTTGTCTAATGATGTTATCATTTTGGGAATGGGAAAGCACTTTTGCCAGTACTTATACCAACTGTTAAAGTGCTCTGCCACCGCTTTCCCGTTTGTATTTTTCTGACTGGGTAATATTTAATTAATATTATGAAATTTTTCATAACTTTTCTTTCATAAAATTTCATAATTTCATTAAAATAATTCATTGAAATTCATAAATTAGATGTACATAAATTTAATGAAAATATTCTTTATATATACGATATGAAAATGTTCAATAGTATTTACTTTTTTTTAATTTCTTTTATAAAACATCGTCATTTTCTGTATTTTTTATATGTAAAATTTACTTTCAATTTCACTTTCACGTTTTTTTTTGGCAGCTCTAGTGTTCATTCAAACTAAAACAGCCTCTTGAACAAATTTTTTAACAAATCTACTTAAATCGATTTAAGTTATTTTGTCAAAAGCCAACAGAAATTAAATTGAATAAAGGCAAATTAAAATTACTAAATTAACACCAAATATTTCAATAGCAATTCACTAGATTTTAACTTAAAATTGAATTCGATTTTAAAAAGATCACTGAAAAAAAGAATTTATTCCTCAAAGCTCTGGGTATATTATTTACCAAATTTGAATTGTATGTCGTGTTTAATTAATAACATTAAAAACTAAAAAAACAAACGATTGCAAACAAATGAAGCAATTGCTCTAGAAATTAAAAAATAAGAGTTGTTGAATAAAATAATCATTTAAGGTGATGTGAATGATTAAAAAAAAAAAATACTGAAAAAGGAAAAAAAAACATTTTTATCTTTCATACAGTAGTGAAAGTTTTTTGCACTAATTTAATAATTTCCGCTAAGTGGTTGAGGCAGAAAAAAAATGTGGTAATTTTGACAGACAAATTGGTATAAAACAAATGTGCAACAAACGAAAAAGTGTCTGATAAATGTAATTATCTTAACCCACTGAAGATATAGAAATTAAAATTCTTTTGTGTGCCTACTGTCACAGATTAATCGTGGGGTGACTTATTTGTATTTATGCTTAGAACGAATAAATCTGCATTTTTCACATCGGTTACCGGTTATCCGAATAATCGGTTAACCATTGTTTTAATTCGTACACCAAATGTTAAGATACAAAAATCATGCTTAAAACATATTAATGTAAACTTTTTCTAATGACGATGGCCTATTTCTTTTGGAATGGATTATCCAAATTATAATTCGAATACCTAGAATCGACCATCAATTTAAAAAATGTATTTTAACATGTAAAGTTCATCAAATAAGGACTTAAACAAAATTTCAGTAATTTACTGTTATAACGATTACAAGTATTCAACTATCCGAATATTCGGTTAGCCGAATAATTGGGTAACCATTTGAAAAATGTTGTATTTTAACATAAAAAAAAAAATACAAATATGAACTAAATACAATATGTATCGAATATTGATTTAAATTTTTTTATTAAATTACAATTAACTGGTATTAAGTATAATCGGGTACCCATTTAAAAATAAAGAAATTTTTAATTTTAAAGATTTTTTTTATAATGCTCCCTAATCAAAATAAATAAATACCCATAGCACAAATTTATTTTACATAAATCGAGTAGATATGAACTTTTGTCTATTTCCCAGCAAATTTTGCAATATTTTGATCACAGCAACTTTTTTTTATAGAAATAAAGTTTCTTCTGTAAAAATAAATAATCAAGCTCGAGGTCTGAAATAAACTTTCATTTGAAATTTTTCATAGAAAATTCTATGTATTCCGAAGCATTTTTCTTATATGTAGTAAAATACAAAATTTTAACTTCTGAGAATTTGTCTGTATAAAAAAAAGTTCACATTTAGATCAAATTAATTTAAATATTTAAAAATCTCTCTTTTATTTAATAATACACCTTAAACAATGGGTTAAAAACATTACAAACAATAACAAATAATCATACCATAAGTAAAAAGAAAGTATCTAAGTCACGTTTCAATATATGGTCAACTCACATGTATATACAATTGGTTGGTCAAATACCTTAACAAAAAACAATTGATGATGTATCTAGTAATTATTTTTTATAATTTTGTTTGCTTTTGTTTTCTTTATTATTTTTCTTTATTATTAAATTAACCTTATTAAAAAACAAATCACATTTAATATAGAGAGAAATCAAATTATTTATTATAGGAATTTTTTATTGAAATGTTGCTAATACCATAAGCTGTAAAATATTACAGGTGTTCATTAATTTATTAAAAAATTACTCATGTAAATAAATATTTTCAGGTATTTTTTAATTATTATTATATTAAATTCTCATCAATAAGTTGTGGAATTATTTTTATTTGTTTTTGTAAATAAATTGCATAAATTATATTAACTTTATTATAAGTCAATTGCTGTTTTTATGAAAAATATGTATGAGTTTTTGAGAAAATACCGCACCCTATTTTTTATGTAAAAAAGTCATATAAATTTATGTGACAATTATTGAAAAAAAAATACAACATTTGAATATTATAAAGTGAATAATTTTACATATTCATTATTTTTCAAAACTCATCTACGATTTATCATATATCCCAGTAAAATTTTCAACAATGTCCACACTTTTCCAATTCTTAGTGTATGTGTATCACAAAACAAAAAAGATTACAGAGTACCATACATAGCAATAGTTTACATACATATTAGAAAACAGGGTTGAAAAAGCTACGACTAAAGTAGCAGTAGTAACTAAAAATGACGATTACTGTAGTAAAAAAAACAACAAAACTAAAAGTCGTCACATCGCTACTACTACCACTATGCAAACTTTTCTGTAGCTCAGCAGTAGCACATAGCTTTGTTTTGAAATTGAAAACCACAACAGCATCAATCGATGTGTTTAGCTAAGCAGTAGCACACATCTTTGTTTTGAAATTGAAAACTACCGCAGCACCAATCGTCTACTTACAAATAAGGCAAGAGCAGTAGCAGCCAAACATACATGACTCCCAAATTACTACTCAGCAGAGTAGTCATAGAAATATTTTTGGTTGTTTAAAAATGAATTATTTGTTTGGTTTTTCCAGTACTGTGTGTGTGTGTGTATGTATTTTATATTGTTTTTGTTAAACAGAACAGAGCATGAAGATGCTAATTTGCCGTTTTGGAATATGCGATTGATTTTATGATTTATGATTTATATTTTGTGTTTTAAATTTTTTATTTTATACTATATTATATATTTTTTAACTCACCCCTAATTATGAATAATTTGCAATTTCTTTTCATTACGTAGGCCCTGTGCGAGGTGGCTAAATATTTTCTAAACTAAATACAAATAGAGAAAAGGGTTTAAAATTTCTTTAAAAATAGTTTTAAAAAAAACGAAACTCTTAAACCTGAATTTAGTTTGGAATTAGTTTAGCCAGCCGCACCCACCCGTGGTACCAATTCACTTTTCAATATTTAATTATTGTTTTAAAAATTAACAGTTGTAAGACACATAATGATAGAATTAGGGTACATAAATTTACGTCACAATAAGACAGCACTGTTTCAACGGTAAATTGTTAACAAGTGGTGGGCGAGAGCAAAATAAGGATACGCACAAAATTCATACGTAGATCAGTATTTGTTGTTAGGGTTGTCGCAAAATAAGGACACACACAAAATACATACGTAGATCAGTATTTGTTGTTAGGGTTGTCAGATATAGCGCTTTCTTGCCAAACGTGGCGATTTACAAACACATTTGGAGATTTTATTCTTGAAATGGCGACGGACGGTTTTTACGCTGATTTAGGAAGTGGTTGGAGATTTTTATGGATATTTTTTACACTCAGTATCTAATCTCACAGATTATGATTTTAACCTTTTATATAATCCCTATCTTTGATTGAAAAGATAATATTTTTATAATTATTTGGTGCTAATGAAAACAATTTAGTCACGTCAGATTTAGCGTTTTTTTATTTTTTACATTGAAGATTATCCCATAATTAGCCAGATTATTAAATATACTTTTTATAAAGTTTCGACAAAAATCGTTAACCAAAGTCCTAAAATAAAATACTGTTGACAGTGCGTTTATCTGGTTTAGGCTTAAGAACGCTAAAACTGAGTTAAATTTAAAGACAAAATAACGGAAAAATTAGTTTAATTGAATCAGAACGGGTTTAAATTTTGCACTAACTTTTTTATATGAGTGTACTAAAAACTACAGTTGGGCATCGATTATCCGGAATGGTCGGGATCGGACGCATTCTGGATAATCGATTTTTCCGGTTAACTGATGTAAAATTTTTTAAGCTTTTTAATATAAATGTTTGTTTTATTTAATCAATATACAAACTTACAAAATATAATGTTAATAAGTTTTTAATTGCTACATATGTAATTACTTAAAAAAATTCATTTATTGTGGTTTGTTTCTTTTCCTTAACTTTCATATTTTCCGCTAAGAGCTTCTCTTAGATACGGTAGACTTGTATTTTATCTTGTTCTCTAATATTCTATAATATTAATCTTTCTATAATATGTCCTTTGAATTTTTATGGCCATATAAGAAATGTTCATAATGGCAACTAAAACTGCTTTCAGGGAAACACTTCCAAAAAAGGCTTGTTTCCTCTCCATTGTAGATTTTCTTATTTATAAGATTTTCCTTTGATGTGTATTCTTCCAACTGATTTACAAAAATTGTGGCAGATACATATTCGGCAGATGCTTTGTGAATTCCATGTTGTTTTTTAAAGTTCTGTAACTAGCCTCGAGAATATTCACATGCTAAGCTTATATTTAATTTTTAATGGAAGAACTTAGCCTTTTCCATTATCATTAAACTGGAAATTGGGATCCCTTTAAAACGTTTTTATCGGAACCATTCGTATTTCGCTCTAATGCACTTTTTAAAGTTTTTCGATTTTGGAAGCGAGTAACTAAATCACTTTCTGCACAATATTTTAATATTTTATCTTTATATTTTATTCAGTCATAAATGACCCACTCTAATATATTAAGGTTGGTCGAATTGTAGGGGACCGAAAAAATGTACAAAGGCGCATCGCGATTCTTGTTCTATGGGTCATTTCAAGAAACCTTTCCGAAGAAACCACAGCTCAAAAATGAACTTCGAGCACCTTAGGGTGCTTCCTTGAAATTAAAAAGTTTACTGGATTAGATAATTGTTTATCTTCTCTTGAATCAGGGGTATGTATAGTTGATTAATTTGGTAAATTAATGTTTTTAGTTTGAATTTAGATCAGAAATTAATATCACTTTCTGTTTAAATTATTTTTCAAATTAAGGAAAGATGATACAATTTTCACAAGTAAATTACAAAGAATAAAAAAATGTTTTTTTCTCTTGTTAGTAAAAATAATATAATTTATAATTTATTATGCGCAATGTTAATTTAACTAACTCTTTTCTTGTTGCATTCATAATTTCATGATGCTACTGGCATCATACATATGTGACAATATGTTTTACAAGTTCATATATTATTTGCATATCGATACCCTACGGGAAATTTTAACAAACTGTTACCGAACTGGCCCCTTTATATGAAATAGACTGGTCACTTTTACATGGCGTTGTCATAGGAGGTGGAAATTGACCCCTTGTGACATGTCATAAGACAAATCCTAGGACAGGTTACTGAATTCTCATAAAAAACAAAGGTCAGGGACCTGTCCTGCGATTTGTCTTGTGACATGTCACAAGTGGTCAATTTCCCCCTCCTATGACAACGCCATGTAAAAGTTAGCAGTCTATTTCATATAAAGGGGCCAGTTCGGTGACAGTTTGTTAAAATTTCCCGTAGGGTAGTTATAAGTTGACAGCTCGATTCCGACAGTTAAATTCTAACCAGCATTCTGGAGACGTTTAACTCAAGTTATAATTTTATCGTCAGTCAAGAGTTCTCAACTTATGAACATCGATATAATCGAGTTTTTGAAAAATAATTAATTTCAACTCAAGGATGGCGACCAACGCGGATCAGTTAAATTTATTACTACGGCTATTGAAAAATAACATCTGCGGTATTTGAAGCGCTTATAGTTTTAAATTTGAAACGGTATTTTAAATGTTACGGATTTAAGTGTGGTAAATACTGTAACAACAGCATTTTAAAGGGCATATTTGAACGGTTGTCAAAAATTCAATTAACAAGATTTTTAATATTTTATTTTTTTATTAATAATCATGTTATTTTAGTATTTTTAAAAAATGTCAGTTTTATATTTCCACAGCCAAAATCGCCAGAGTTGCCACTTCAATACTGGCCTTTTTTTAAAAAGGCAAAATCGGCTGCCACTGTGCCGCCTTCATTAATTATGGGAAAATAAAAATGTAAACTGATTCTTAAGCTCAGATAAATTCTCAAGTCCTTATCGTGGCCCTATTTTTATTGTTAAAAATTTTTTTTTAACAAAGTTGCAACACAAACTTAAAAATTCCAAAAAGGCAAGAAAAAACACATTTGCTCGGGGATATAGAATTTATTTGACAAAATTCAAAAAAAAGGCCACGATAGGGACAAAAGTTTTTTGTTGCATACGAAAGAAAAAAATCCGGATCAAAATCGGTTAACCCGCCTTGGCTGTACAGTGTCAGCCAATTTTGAACTCAGGGTTGTGGGAAAACGCGTTTAAAGTTTAAAATTAATTTTGCGCTAAGAAAACAACAAAATTTCAAAAAACCGTGTATGAACAAAATTTATATCTGGCAGTTTTCTACATGTGCTTAAAAACGATGGCAGAAAAATTATTATACATTTCTTTCGGTCAAAATGCTATATTTTTGTACATTTTTTAATTTATTTTGTATTTGTATCTTATTTTTTATACACACTGATTACTTTTGAGGCTAATATACAGCCATCAATACCTGCCTCAAATAACGTACCTTCGCCCACAATCGGGGAATCGTCATTGGCTTTTCTTTAAAGACTGCATGCAATTCTTATATCTTTGGATGTAATTTTTTTTTTTTTTTTTTGTACTGCTGTATTATGCGAAATAAGATTTCTAATAAAGACAATGAAGTAAAAACGCTCCCAAAAAATTTTGTATACAAATTTAATGCATAGAATATTACTTTGTAACTAAAAAATATTTTACAAAAAAATATGTGGAAATTTTATTTCATCGAACTTTTTATTGATATTTTCTGAGCATACACTGAAGAGCATGCTCTATCGAAATAAAATATAAAAAAAATTCGAAAACAAAATTTTTTCTAGAGTCCATACCCCCCTTAAGCTGTTATACACTCAAAAATTTATTCCTGTTTTTTTGACTTAAAATAAAATTTGTTAAATTTAACAAAAGAATTTGTTAAAATCAACAAATTTTATTTTAAGTCAAAAAAACAGGAATAAATTTAACAAAAGAATTTGTTAAAATCAACAAATTTTATTTTAAGTCAAAAAAACAGGAATAAATTTTTGAGTGTATAACAGCTTAAGGGGGGTATGGACTCTAGGAAAAATTTTGTTTTCGAATTTTTTTTATATTTTATTTCGATAGAGCATGCTCTAGAGTTTTTTGTTGCATACAAAAGAAAAAAATCCGGATCAAAATCGGTTAACAATTTTGAACTCAGGGTTGTGGGAAAACGCGTTTAAAGTTTAAAATTAATTTTGCGCTAAGAAAACAACAAAATTTCAAAAAACCGTGTATGAACAAAATTTATATCTCGCAGTTTTCTACATGTGCGATTAAAGGGTAGTTGATATACTAACCCTAATATTCTTAAAAACGATGGCAGAAAAATTATTATACATTTCTTTCGGTCAAAATGCTATATTTTTGTACATTTTTTAATTTATTTTGTATTTGTATCTTATTTTTTATACACACTGATTACTTTTGAGGCTAATATACAGCCATCAATACCTGCCTCAAATAACGTACCTTCGCCCACAATCGGGGAATCGTCATTGGCTTTTCTTTAAAGACTGCATGCAATTCTTACATCTTTGGATGTAATTTTTTTTTTTTTTTTTGTACTGCTGTATTATGCGAAATAAGATTTCTAATAAAGACAATGAAATAAAAACGTTCCCAAAAAATTTTGTATACAAATTTAATGCATAGAATATTACTTTGTAACTAAAATATATTTTACAAAAAAACATGTGGAAATTTTATTTCATCGAACTTTTTATTGATATTTTCTGAGCGTACACTGAAGAGCATGCTGTATCGAAATAAAATATAAAAAAAATTCGAAAACAAAATTTTTCCTAGAGTGCATACCCCCCCCCCCCCCCTTAAGCTGTTATACACTCAAAAATTTATTCCTGTTTTTTTGACTTAAAATAAAATTTGTTGATTTTAACAAATTCTTTTGTTAAATTTAACAAATCTAAATTTAAGTAAAAAATTTTTAAAACTACAGTTTTATCTGTAATTATACTGAGTCATAGAATTTATCCAAATTTAGGGTCTCGCGACCCTTCCCGGGTCTAGTATATATCATGTCAGGGCATTAGAGGGCACTCCAATGGAGTGGGTCCTAGGCCCCACCATTTTTGGATAGAGATAACCCCTTTCGCTGGTGTATTGTACGGTTAGGGGTACACTGATAGAATTTTCGTTCATACTATTAATGAATCGATTTCATTAATCTGAATTCACTGATTTAATGAAAAAATTTCATTGAGTTAATGAAAAATTCATTAATTTAATGAATTTCTTCAATATATATTTTCAACTAACCCGATAGATATATGTTCCAGTAATGAACGCTAGGGTTGCAAACTGAAATTATTTAAATATAAAAGTTCAAATAATGACATCATTTTGTTTTGGCTATTTAGATCAATCGGTAACGCGATAATGTTTACATTCTGGTGATTGCGGGTTCAAGTCGACTTCAGGGAGATGTCAAAAATGTTATAAAAACGAAAAAGAAATATATGTACAAATAAAAATTAATAAAATAAAAATAAATAAAAAAAGTAAGGAAAAAAAATATATTTTTTTCAATTAGTTTTCATTTAATGAATACGTTTCATTGATCTAATGAACGCGTTCTTTGGGGACTTTTCAATGAAAAAAATCATTGGATTAATGAACAAATTCATTGATACTATGCACAAAATTCTATCAGTGTAGTCGAAATTTTCATCAATTTTGCTCTATCTCTCTTAGTTTTCTCGAGTTTTAAAAAATCGGGAGGTAAAGAAATAGCGCCATCTTTAAAACTTCCTATACATTGGTGGCGCCATCTATCGGGTAATAGCAGTAACATGAAAATATTACATTTTAACAATAAGTTTTAATTAATTTTGAAAATTAACACTCAAAATCAGTTAAAGCCCTGAGGATTTTTAGTATTGTGTTAAATGAAGATAACTAAAATCTTTGTTTAAATCATTGTTTCAACTAAAAATTTGTTAAAAATTTGTCAAATCGTTTTGAAACCGGGTTGACAGATTTGTCTGTTGACGTATTATTTAAAGTGTATGCAAAAAGACACAATCATTTTATAGTATTTAGCGACCGCGATTCTTAAAAAAAACGACGTGTTCAAGTGTATTATTTTTTTATGACCAGAAACACACAAAAAAACCCGAGAAAAACTTTTAATTTTCCCGTGTGGAAAAAAAAAATTTTTTGTTATTAATTTTTGATTTTCCTTTTGTTTTTATGCTGACATTCCATACTAAGGTTAACTACCCAGAGTTAAAATATTGATAAGTTATTATGGTTAAATTTTTCTAGGGATAAATATTTAGTATTGGTTAGTTACCCATGGTTAAGTTAAAGTTAACTGCTCGCAATAAATTAATGGGCCTTAAAGTTATATTTTAAACTTGAAGAAATTTGTATGTGTATAAATCGAGTATTTACTATTGAATACGTTTGAAATTACATAAAATGCGAAAATTTGTAATTTTTAAGTATCGATTTTACTCACTAATGCGGCGTTGACACATACGTGTTTAACTCGATTTTACGTGTTTAAGCGTTAAACATGTTTAAGTGAGATGTTTTACAGTACATTTTTCGGCCCTTAAACACGCTAAATTATCATTTTTAATTTCTAAACACGTTGTTAAACACGATAAATTTGATATCAATTGGTGTTGAATGACAAGTTTGAAGCAGAAGAAGACATAACAAGAAAAATAAAAAAAATTTAAATTGAATAAACTAAATTTAAATAAAAACCAGTAAAAAGGTTAAAGTCGGGCATGCCGACTATACAATACCCTACACCAGTCTGGTTAAAAGCCAACTAATGTTTGGATCCGAAATTCGAATGGGTTAAAATGGGACTTGTGTCAAAATTTTCTATAATGTGAGTCAGCGAACCAAATTTTATTAAAATATCTTAATATTTGCGACCTGCAGTTTGTAACCAAGCCAATTTTGGGGGGACCCTTATATGGGCACTAGTTCTAAACATGCACCGATGTTCACCAAAATCAATAGGCAACGTCCTTGGGCCAACATAGGTCTATGTACCAAATTTCATCAAAATATCTTAATATTTGCGACCTGCAGCGTATAAACAATATAATTTTGGTGGGACCCTTATATGGGCACTAGGTCTAAACATGGACCGGTGTTAACCAAAATCAATTGGCCTCGTCCTTGGGCCGACATAGGTCGGTGTACCAAATTTCATCAAAATATCTTAATATTTGCGACTTGCAGCGTATAAACAATATAATTTTGCGGGGACCCTTATATGGGCACTAAGTCTAAATATGGACCGGTGTTAACCAAAATCAATAGGCTTCGTCCTTGGGCTGACATAGGTCGGTGTACCGAATTTAATCAAAATATCTTAATATTTGCGACCTGCAGCGTATAAACAATATAATTTTGGGGGGACCCTTATATGGGCACTAATTTATTTTTATTTATTTCATTTTCAGTGACCACAACTAAGATCATTTGAGTTTATGACCTACAATAAAATTAATTGCTTTGAAACTTATAAAAAAAAAATGTTTTATAATCATTGATTAAACAACATGAAAATTTCCTAAAAAAAAAGAAAGCCAAGTCATAGGGGAGATAAAATACGAAGAGTTTGAAAAAATGTTAAAAAAAACTCATGTCAATAAAACATAAATTTTCACACAATTAATCAAAACAGCGAAAAACGCAATAAAACATAAAATTACTACTAAAAAACAACGAATTAAACATACGACAACAACAACAAAAAATCAATAAAACTTTATGAAACACACAAACATTTACAAACACTACATGATTGTTGTAATAAACAGCAAATTGAGAAAAAATCAACCATTAGATTTGTACGATATGTACAATAGGGTGCCTCCTAAATTTAAGATTATAAAATTTTTAAGAGAGTCGGCCCTATACGGAGAAAACAGATTTGTGCTGACAACCAAATTTGTTGCAATCACATGGTTCGATCGAATTTTTCAGTTGTGGCAAAACAAAATCAGTTGAGATAGCTGAAATTTTATTCAGCGATTAAAATTTCGGGCAAGGAATTCAATAAATTTATCTCATTCGATGATTTCATCAATCATTAAAATAAATCACTAAGAAATCAATCGATTTGTTACTCATTCGATTGACAATTTCAATCGATTGTTCGATTACAAAATTTTGAATAATTAATATTTATTTATTTTATTACAGTAAAATTAACAGGATTGGCAGACAATACCGCTAAAATATCGTTATGGATTCAAAACTACTTTCAACTGGCTACCGTTATCCCTCAAATACAGTTACCGAAATAATCGAAATACCGATATCTTTAAAATACCGATACCGAAAAAAATTAAATATCGATACCCTTAAAATACCGTTACCGAAATAAATGGATTACAGTTATCCTTAAAATAGCCTTAAGTCTCTGTCAACCCGGTTTCAAATCGATTTGAATAATTTTTAACAAATTTTTAGTTGAAACACTGATTTAACTAAAGATTTTAGTTATCTTTATGTAACACAATACTAAAAATCCTCAGTACTTTAACTAATTTTAAGTGTTAATTTTCAAAACTATTTATAACTAATTTTTAAGAACCCATTCTACGACTCAGTATAATTACAGATAAAACTGTAGTTTTACAAATTTTTTACTTAAATTTAGATTTGTTAAATTTAACAAAAAAGTGGAATTAAAAGTTAAATTTAAGCCAAAAAAAAACAGGAATAAATTTTGTTAAATTAACAAATTTTTCCGTTCAGCCAACAAACTTATTATTTTGAGTGTACTGTTAGTTCTAACACCCATGATTTTTGTTTGAAATTATCCCATAAACAAGCGGTTTTAATTCTTCGAATTATAATCAGTTCTAGTCAGCTACAACTTACATTTAAGTTTCCTGGAATATGTTCTGGAAATTGTTGTTTGGAATCGGTGCAAGTAGAACCAACTGTTGAAAAGATGGGGTTGAAAACCGATTGTCTTCCAATTCCGCCTAGCACGTGTCTAAATTCAACAATGTGAATTTCAGCCTGTCACCCTAATGTACAACGATATGTTTCACGAGTATTGACAATAGAAAAACTTGTAAAAAATATAAATGAATGAAGCAATATATGTTGTTGCTGCTACGAACGTACGAGTTGTAAAGGCAATTGAACGGTTATAGAGATTTAAATGATTCGCCATAGCCACAGCAAGTCGTGGCTAATACAAATAGAAATATAAAATAGTGTTCAGATATCTTTGTTAAGGGTGTGGTAAAAATATAGTGACCAACTTAATTGTAATGGACGAAACTTTTGTTTTCCCCTATAAGAAAGATCAATCTAAACAATTTTTCTTGCAGCATAAATAAAGCTCACAATCAGTTTATGAACAGTTTTCCCATACACTTAATACGTCAGTAAAAAATCTGTCAAACGGGTTTCAAATCGACTTGACTAATTTTTAACAAATATTTAGTTGAAAAACTGAATTAAACAAAGATTTTAGTTATATTCATTTACCAAACTACAACACTAAAAATCCATAGTACTTTAACTAATTTTGAGTGTTAATTTTCAAAATTATTTATAACTACCCTACGGGAAATTTTAACAAACTGTCACCGAACTGGCCCCTTTATATGAAATAGACTGGTCACTTTTACATGGCGTTGTCATAGGAGGGGGAAATTGACCCCTTGTGACATGTCACAAGACAAATCCTAGGACAGGTTACTGAAAAACAAAGTTCAGGGACCTGCCCTGGGAATTATTAACTGTCCATGGAAGAGCGTACTTTAGGAGAAACAAGAAATTTATTCTGGCAGTGAGTGCAAATTAAATACATATGGGTGATATCAAAAAATGTGATAAAAACCGTGTAACCACCGAATTTCTAATGCATGGATTACATTTGAGTTACATATTTCGATATATATCAGCGCATTGTCATTATTGTTTTACAAAATTTATAACAATCTGACCAATTTTTGGTTAATACATAAAATTTGTGACCAGTTTTATAGGCCAAATGTAAACTCCGTAACAAGTAACTCATAAGGTTTTTTAACTTTAATAGCTTATATTTTAATAACCAATAAAGCTAAACGCTAACTGTAAGAATTTTTATGAAGAGGAAAAGTGCCGTTTTCAATAAAAATTAATGCATTTTACAAACTTTTTCGTATATCTTAGCTATCACGACTTCAACTCTGTAACGATTTTTCGTCATAATTTTTGATAAAAATGCATATACCAGAATTTTGGAGTTACCTATTATTTATATTGCGAAAAGTATAATGTTATTTATACTCAAATGATCGTTGGACTGTAAATAATCATCCAGTATAACAGACTTGAAGCTTTTCTGCAGCATATAACATTCTCGAGATGAAAAAGGATGTCTTTAATAAGATTTGAAAAAATGTTGTAAACTCCGTTCCTAATTTTTACACCAAACTATTTAACGAGTAAGAAAAACAATGTCATATTTGGATTCACCTTGTAGGCATCATGCGATTTTGTTTCGGAAAAAAAATTCTGACAAAGCGTTTCTGAAAGAAAACGAAATAAGTAACCAAATGTAAACTCCGTAACTGTAAACTCCGTAACCACAATTGTTTGCATCAGGTTTCATTCAAATAAATGTAGATAAATGTTTAAAATATTTTAAAATAACCATAAACAGAGGTGATTCAACTAATATTTATGCATCAGAAGACGATTCAACTAATAATTTTGCGTCAAATCAAAAAAAGTTATCAGTTTTTTACCCTCAGCTACTGGAGCGAAAAACGATTGATTTTGCATTTCATTGGTTTTGAATCGATATTTCGAGTCATTACTGACATTAGTTTGACAAATTAAATTTGTTTCACACAATTTAAGAATTTTTTGATCGTGAAATGTTATGTTTTTAATATATTATTTTGTAACTGCGCAACCGCTGTTTGAATTTTAAAAAATTTTATATGTTTGAAAAGAATTTAAAAGGAGCAAAAATACAAAATTAAAAAAAAAAATAATTTTTTTTTCGCGGAATGAATTGTATTTTTATTCGCGAAACCGCCAATTTGATAAACACAAATTATATATCATTGGAAAGCAAGTTGAAAACCCAAATACGAAAAACTAATAAATTGAAGAAAATTCGTACGCAATTTTTTTTGTTATATCTTTTGCTTGCAGAAATGTAAACTCCGTTACAACAAAAAAAAATTAAAATTGTGCAAAAAAAGTTATTGCGACAACTTGTAGAAGAGATTTTTTGCAATTAGGTTTATAATGACTAAACTTACTGATTCCATTAAGAAAAAACCGATATATTAACACTTTTTGCTTCTCAAAAATTTGGCCCAAAAATTTATCACATTTTTTGATTTCATCCATATATAAATTCGGATTTGTCCCAAGAAGCTTCTTGCAGTATATTTAACAAAATTATATTCTGCGGTTTTAGAAGATCCTGCAAAATGACCATCGCGGTCAGAATCAATGTTTCAAATGCGAAATGAAAGTACACTGTTGCTAAAACAAAACCCTCAAAGTGTTTTGCAAATCTAGCTCGGTTTTTAATTTGATGGCCTCTTGAAATATGTGTCTATTTTAATCACGTTCTCGTCACAAAGACGCACTATCAGTTGCTTTTTATTCATCTTGTTTGTTATTAGCAGCTTGGTGTTAAAAATTGTCGAAATCTATTCTATTTTCCTGATTCTAACACAATGCACTAGCATAAGTAGGGGGCATCGCCTAAGTGTTAGTCTAACGTAAAAAAAAATTACAAATAGTGAGTAAAAATGTGAAGACACTCGGAAATTTTCACACAAAATAAAAAATTTTGTACAAACAAACAAACAATCGGAATAAAAATGACTAGAATTTGGCATTACAGTTCACAGTTCATTTCAATCAATTTTATTTTTGAACTAGTGTGTTCTTCTAGTTCACTCGTTCATTGGAGAAATTTTTTCAGTTGTCCATACACTAATATAAAGGCCTTCAGAAATTGTTTGTTCAAAAAACAGCTGAATCCAGCAGAATCTGTTTGATAAACATTTGAAAGATACAAACAGCAAGAAAAAATCTGTTAAATTTACAAAATTTCAGCTATATTTTAGTTAATCGAAAATGACAATTTATCCTGATAAAATCAGCAAAAAATTTACTGGAAATTAGTCGACTAACTATCACAAAGAATTTAAAATTTTTATATTATTTTTTTTTTTTTTTTTATTTTCTTAATGCGAATAAAATCTACACTGCAGAAAGCAGTCTACTATTTTCTAGCAAATATTTCTGTTTATTGTAGCAGGAGAGTTCATTATTTGTATTCAACTCAATTAAGTTTAAACATAAATTAACGCAGATATTTCAAGAGGTCATAAAATAAAAAATCGAGCTAACTTTGCAAAATCCTCTGGAATTTTTATTTCATTTCGAGTTGGAATCATCGGGCTTGAAATTATTGTTGCGCTTTGAAATTAGTTTAAGATCATATTGGAATGGCGCACTCCATTGCAAATAATGATGTAATTTACTTTTAATATTTTACCTTTCCGATAATCTATAAAATTGTAATAAAACCCCAGCAAAAAAAGAGATGCCGAAGCAGTAGAAAAAGCACTATAGTTGATGATCTAGATGTACTTCTTTTTTCACATAAACACTAATGAGTTGAGTTGTCATAGGAGAGGAGTACTCCAACTTCAACATTCTGCACAAAAAAAAAAATTATTTTTTTTTTATTTTACAAAAGTTTTTTATTGCCGCCATCGAGTATCGAACTTGCTACCTCACGATTGCTAGTCTAGCGCCATTTTTTATATATATATATTTTTAAAAATAAAAAAATATTGAATTTAAACAAATTAATTACAAATATTAAAAAAAAATTAATAGACTAAGAAAAAAATGGAAAAAAATAAAAAAAAAATGGAAAAAATAAAAAAATATCGGTCCCGCCGGGAATCGAACTCGCGACCCTCTGTTAGGAGATGGCAAATGATACGAAAATCACTTTTTACGATCACTTTTAGAGCAATTACTCTTTAGAAGCAATACTTAAGTGATTTTTTGCATGTTGTTCAGAAGTAATTCTAAAAAGCTGTAAAAATATACTAACGGATACTTTAGAAGCAATGAAAGAAGTGATTTGTTGATGTTGTTCAGAATAACTTCTAAAAAGGCAGTAAAAATATACTAACAGATAATTGTGAAGAATGGAAGAAGTAGTTTGTAAAGCATTACATCCAAGGTTTTTTTTCTGGTACCCCTTTTAAAACTAATATCGAACAAGGAAACCGCACAAATAAATTTAAAATTTGTCCAAAAAGTATTAAATATAATTTCACTGTTAAAATCAAGTAACAAAACTATGAGATACAGTATTTAAATTGTTTAATCCATTTTTTTACCAACATATCTGTAAAGATACGTCTACCTATCCTTCTACGAAGTTTTGTCAGAAAATTCGCACGGAATCCATGCTTGGCAGAAAATGGGTAAAACAATATACTCCATATCACAAACGGATTACATAAAATTTTAAATATTGACAAAAAATTGAAATTGAAAATTTTGAAAATTGAAATCAACAAGAAATCAAATTACACTTGAAATATATAATTTAGTTTAGAACTTAGAAAATGCTTTAGAACTTAAATTTTCCTTTATGGTTATTAGCCACTCTTAGTTTTGTAATATTAAACAACCCAGCCAGAAATTGACAAACATAAAAGCGTTCTGAAAGCACTTTGTATGGTGGTTGAAGCGTTATAAAAGCAACATATTTTTGGGTTTTATAGTGTTCTCAGAACACTAAAATGATAACCATGATTTACGGTCTCATGTTTGTATTTATAGTATTTTAGAAACGTTGCAAAAGCAAAAAATAAAGTGATTTTAAAGCGTTATAATTTTTGTTTATAGAACGTTTTTAAAACATTAGAAAAACTAAAAATAAAGTGATTTTAAAGTGTATTAATACAAAAGTGGAGTGTCTTCCGAGAAACGAAAAGTAGAGCAATTTTCCAGTACTCTAAATACAAAAAATAAAGTAATTTCTTAGTACTTAAAAACATTTATTTTTTTATATATTTTATTAGAACTTAAATTAGTTTTAAATGATTAAGTTAAAAAATTATAGGATATTAAGAGAAATGTAGATGTGTTCAATTTTTTGTTGGTGTAGGGTTCTGACGACAATGAAATAGTTAAAAGTGAAGTGTTTGATGAAGAAGTAGTAGAGGAAAATTAAGATTCAGGTGATGAGGACGTTGGTAGTTCCAGTTTAAGCACACCTGGAGAAACAAGTTCGCATGAATTTATTCCTGAGGAATCTAATAGTGATTTAAGCACATTTACATGTGGTCATATTGAGCAAAAACTGAAAAATTGGGTTGTAAGGAAAATCAAAACTCTTACACAAACCTCTATAGACGAAATATTAATGGTAATGAGATCTGAAGGTTATACATACATCTCTTCCGAAATGTTCTAAAACTTTATTAGGAACTTCTACTTTGAGCGGCGATTCTAAAGTGATGCTAGGTTTAGACGATACTTTGGGAAATTTTTAATATTTTGGAATAAAGTCTAATCTTGATATCACTTTTGATTCCAATCTTTATTATAATGAAAAGAAAATTAAAATTATAATTCATGTAGATGGAATGGACGTGTTTGAAAAATCGAAAGGTATAAATATTTTTTTTTTTGTCTCAAACTTAGTTAAGTAATCTAATTTTTAATAATTTAAGATTTTAAGAAAATTTGTGGAACTTATGCCACATTTTTATGGCTCAAGCTCAGTGACAATGAATATTCATAATCTAATACATATTTCATATGACGTAAATAATATGGGGGCGCCTATATCACAATTTTCAGCATTTGATTTTGAAAATAGCTTAGGTTTTGTTAAATCTATTGTAAAATCGCCAACTAATCCCATTTCCCATATACAAAGGAAATTGCATGTTTTTAATACCAATTCCCCAAATAATATTCCATTATTATATCCTCTCAATAAGAGCAGCAACTATTCTCTGGGGAAAGTCTAGTTTTTTCTTTAGTAAACATTTATTTTCGATTTCGAATTACATCTATTCATCCTGATAAGGCCCTATGCTCCTTATAGGAATCGAGGGAACATATATATATATCCTGATAATATATGTACGTTTATTACATAATGGGAACATTATAATTGTGAAAGAAATTTTTAGTACAAAACATACGAAACAAAAATACAGTGATACGCATTTGAAATGCAACATTTGCAAGAAAACTGAACATTTTTTGACTACCCGATCTAATCAAAGGCGATCGGATTATATAATGTAACAAATTTAGACGAAAACAACACTGAAATAGGTATACATATGGTGGAAGCTAAATGCATTCCTACAACATTTTATAACGAATCAATTGCTATTTCTCTTTTACATAAATAATTGAAACAAAACATTACAAAAGTAATAAAAATAATTTTTAGTACTAAAACACATACAATCTTTCTCTTAATCAACAGTTGTAAAATTTGTTAAAAACTGTTATCAAAGCATTTTAAAGATGGTATTTTCCAAACGTTCTCAAAACGTTTTATTTTTTGTATAAACAACGCTTTGAGAGTACTTAGTTTTTTGTACCATCATCAATTTCTGGCTGGGAAGTTTTAAAAACCTTTAGGCCCTTACAGATATTTTTGGGTTCTTACAGATATTTTTATAAAATTTTGTGCCTCTGTATACTATCAACTTCTCTTTTTACTATTAAAAAAATTGTAAAAGGGACAGCTGGTGCAATGATAAACAAATAACACACTTGTGAAAATTCTAAATTTTAATTAAGCAAAGAAATACACAAAATAAAACTTCTATATATAAAAACGAGTAAAAAGGTTAAAGTCGGGCATGCCGACTATACAATACCCAACACCAGTCTGGGTAAAAGCCAACTAATGTTTAGATCCGAAATTCGAATGGCTTAAAATGGGGCTTGTGTCAAAATTTTCTATAATGTGAGTCAGCGCACCAAATTTCATTGAAATATCTTAATATTTGCGATCTGCAGTTTGTAACCAAGCCAATTTTGGGGGGAGCCTTATATGGGCACTAGGTCCAAACATGGACCGATGTTCACCAAAATCAATAGGCTTCGTCTTTGGGCCAAAATAGGTCTGTGTACCAAATTTCATCAAAATATCTTAATATTTGCGGCCTGCAGCGTATAAACAATATAATTTTGGTAGGACCCTTATATGGGCACTAGGTCTAAACATGGACCGATGTTCACCAAAATCAATAGGCGTCGTCCTTGGGCCGACATAAGTTGGTGTACCAAGTTTCATCAAAATATCTTAATATTTGCGACCTGCAGCGTATAACCATATAATTTTAGTAGGACCCTTATATGGGCACTAGGTCTAAACATGGACCGATGTTCATCAAAAGCAATAGGGTTCGTCCTTGTGCCGACATAAGTCGGTGTACCATATTTCATCAAAATATCTTAATATTTGCGACCTGTAGAGTGCGCACAAGAATGCATAGACAGACAGACAGAGAGACGGACGGACAGACGGACATCGTTAAATCGAAATAAAAAAAATTCTAAGCCGATCGGTATACTATAAGGTGGGTCTAGGACCAATATTTTTTGGTGTTACAAACATCAGCACAAACTTATAATACCCTGACCACATAGTGGTGTAGGGTATAATTAACTGAACGAAGTCAAAAAAGCTTTAAAATGCAAAAAATATAAAAATATGTGTTTCTGTGCGATTTTTGAGACTTAAACTATACGCATTTTAATTTATTGTTACAATCGAAAGAAAAAAAATTTTTTTTTTTTTAGATTTTACAGTTTTTTTTTATTTTTTAGTAAATTTTTTTGCTTATTTCAGCAGATTGTTTTTAAATTACAGTTTACAGCAATTTACTGAAATTTAGTAGCTGCAACTAATTATTTATACTAATTTTATTGTACTAAAATTATGATATTTAGTAAGTTTTTTAACTGATTTTAGCAAATCGATTTTGAATTGCATTTTACATAAATTTTACAAAAATTTAGTAGCGGCTACTAATTTTTTATACTAATTTTATTGTACTACAGATCAGCAGACATGTGTTGCTAAAATTAGCAAAAAAAAATACCGCTGGCCTCAAAACAGTTAAATTTCCCGTAATAATAGCAAAATTTTCAGTAGCCATTACAGACTTTTTTGGTTGAGTGTAGGCTCGTTGAGGGTTCCAAGACTATAAATTTTAACAAATTTTACGACTCAGAATAATTACAAATAAAACTGTAGTTTTACAAGTTTTTTACTTACATTTAGATTTGTTAAATTTAGCACAAAATGTTTTAAAATCAACAAATTTTATTTTAAGCCAAAATATAGGAATACATTTTGTTAAAGTAACAAATTTTTCCAGTTCAGCCAACAGACATATTACTGTAAGTGTGAGCCAGTTTCTGACCAACTTTTACTATAGCAAAAAGCTTATAAGCAACTTTTTCTTTAGAAAACTTTACGATTCTTAAGAATTTCTTATAGAAAAATGTGATTTAAATTTGTAAGTTTTTAAAATAGCTGGTTACATTAAATCGTTAGAAATATCCATTGTTAGAAATATCTACATATACAAAGCCAACAAATGTAAAGAGGCAACTCCCCTTTTCTTATTTATGTATATACTGGTTGATAAGATGTTGAGATACGTAATAATGGAAGGTAATGACCAGTAGTTGAAAATTTCGTATAGTATGACAGTAAAATAGGTGGTGGTGGGAGCACCCTACCCATACGCAGACATTTAAGACATTTGCGGTACGTCAATTCACTTAATAACAAATTCGACAAGCGTTACCATAGACTCAAAAGTACGCATATAAAACTGAATGTGTGAAAAAGAAAATCCTCTTAAACAAAAAAAATAAATATAGTAGAATGCGGCTCCAAGCTTGCAAATTTATTACACGCATATTTGCGTTATTTATGGTAAAGAAAAATAAATAAACTTGTTATTTTTCTTTTGGTTTCAGAAAATAAAACATGAATTTTTTCTTACACATTTGTCAATTCTCTAACAATTTTCAATAAACGTTTACATTTTTTATAAAAAAAAAGTGAGTATGTATTTTAGCTTTTCTTTCATATACTCTTCATTTTTATTACCACTTTCATGTTATCATGACACACAAATCAGTGAGCTCCAAAGCTACAAATTGTTTTAAAAAAAAACGAAAAAAAAAATATTGTATTTTATATGCGAATGCTGGGATATTTAGTGGTAATTGATTTTTTTTTTATTATCTTTTTAATTTTTTGAAATTTACAGTATATTTTTGTGATGATGTGTTAGAGAGCTGGACATGCCAGTTAGTGCTAGTGATCGTGAAATTTGTGATCATAAAAAAGTAATGGCAAGTTGGAAGGAAAAAACAATGTAAACAACTTTCACATTATCGTAATCAAAGTCAGTTGTTAAAGGTTACTAAAAAATTAGGTTTATTTTAAAGTGGATCAAACGATTACCTGTGTAATAAGTAACCCACGGTTTGTCATGGCTACTTATTACTCAGGTAACCGTTTGATCCACTTTAAAATAAACAGATTTTTAGTTACCTTTAAAGGAAAACGAAAAATATGTATTTCTATGTTTTATGAAAAGCGAAACTATTTTGAAATTTGTATGCGGTTACTTAGTAAAAGCGGTTCAGACGAGTAACCGTAAACAAACTCTTACAAATAAAATTAAGACATTCCCCCTCTAAGTACTTTTTAAGGATCAATAGTTTCATTAGTCGGGTAACCACACTTAAATTAATACGTCAGCAAAAAAATCTGTCAAACCGGTTTCAAATCGATTTGACTAATTTTTAACAAGTTTTTAGTTCAAACACTGATTTAAGCAAAGATCTGAGTTATCTTCATTTAACACAATACTAAAAATCCTCAATACTTTAACTACACTCAGATAAAAAAGTTTGTAAAAAAATTTGTAAACAGTTTCCAATCGCACTATACTATTTTTATACTGATTACACTGTGAGACAAATGGTAGGGGTCAGTGATCGGGAAGGGTTAAAACTATCGGGGAAAGTTATATCGGTAAAAAAGAAGTTATACGTGTCCCGGCGTTTCGCTGGGTCACCCCTAGGAATCGAGATATATCGATTTGACATTTGGTGGTCTTTTTTTTGACATAACTCGAGAACCACTAGTCCGATTTTGCTCAAACAATTTAAAAAAAATTACAATTCCTTTAATCTGTTCATATAACGTTTTTCTATATACTCAACAGTTTTGCCGGTAAAAATAAATGTATGAAGAAAAAAATATTTTTTGCCTAAAATATTAAAAAAAAGTAATAAACAAAAGGTTATTGATTTTTATGGTAGCGGTAACAAACATTTATTTTTACCGGCAAAACTGTTGAGTATATAGAAAAACGTTATATGAACTGATTAAAGGAATTGTAATTTTTAATTTTTTTAAAATTGTTTGAGCAAAATTGGACTAGTGGTTCTCGAGTTATGTCAAAAAAAAGATATATCTCGATTCCTAGGGGTGACCCAGCGAAACGCCGGGACACGAATAACTTGTTTTTGACCGATATAACATTTCCCGTTGGTTTCATCCCATCCCGATTTTGACTGTCGCATTGTGTAGTTTTTGAGAACTAAAAGTTTTTGGTTGTAGTGTAAACTAAGCTTAAAATTTTGATTTTTATCGCAATATTGTTCTGAGGCGTCCCAAATTCTTAATCAATAAAAAACATTTATGGTGATCGCACCGTTCAGTTAAAGTTCATTCCGGCGAGGCGTGGTGATCGACACAGAATCACATTTTGATTCGATTTAACTATGTCCGCTTCTCCATTTGTCTGTTCATGCATGCTTGTGCGCACGTTTCAGAAAAAATTTGGATAAAATTTGGTAAACCGAGTAAATCGGCCCAGGGACGTAGCTTGTTGATTTTGGTTAAAATTGGCCCACGTTTAGACGCAGTGCAATTTTGGTGCACCGACTCATATGGACCCAAAGGCAAATCATATTGATTTCGGAGGATATAATTAGTCCATCTTTTGACCTAGCGCCCATATGGACTATATTTCCGACATTCACCAAAGATTTGGCAAAACAAAAATTTCTTCTGATTTCCTATATATTTACCAATTTATAGACAAATTTTGACACAAGTTCTTGTTTAAATTTCGGAACCAAAAATTAGATCACTCATGCCGACTTTAAATTTCTAACTCGTTATTGTTTTTGTCACTTTATGATTTCAGACCACTTGTGGGCTGGTAACAACATGGTCAGAAATTGCCAGTGATATAAAGCACTAGCATACCAGTGGGTAGAACCATACATATTATTTTTGCCAGCGGTTTCCCAATGTTGAAAATTTTGCTTCCCCAATGTTTTTTTTAACACCCGGTCCTTTTATCGACTGCTATTTTCATTTTGGGAATGGGAAGGAACTTTTTGCCATTACTTTCCCGTTTGTATTTTTCTGACTGGGAATTTTATCTTTAAAAAAAACATACAAAAAAAACTATATTTCCCGATTACAAGAAAACTAACCGTAAAACCTATTCATTACACACACCGAATAGTTCATGAAGTTGTAAATATATTGTAACTAACTAACAAGCTTACCACTTTATTAAAATTCAAAAAGCATTTCCATGTTAATTTCTAAGATACGAGTATAGAAAACCACAGATACAACTGCAAACCATGACAAATTCTCACCTAGAAAATACAAAAAAAAAGAGAAAAAATTAGAAATTTACAATTTTTGTTGAAAGAAAAAGAAAATATTTTATACAAAAGTTAGTTTTTACAAATAAAAGTCTCTCTGTTATATTATTTATTGTTGTAGAAATTATGTTAGTTTTGCATGCTGTTTTGAGCTGAAAACAGGTGGTGATGGTGGTGGTAGGTCGGTAGCGTGGTTGCGGTTGGTTTGGTCGGTCAATGGTTTCTGGTGTACAATTTTTTCTGAATGACTTGAATGAAATATGGTTCGGTTAAAAAATATGTTTGAAATAAAGACTCTGCAAAAAAACAATAATAAAGGTGCTATAACCGTTAAATATTTAATTAGGCCAGGAAACTATTAAACAAGAAAACAAGTTAACAAATATTTAGACAAACGAATCAAATATGAATATATATGCAGTTGTTGAAGAGAGTTTGTAAATATACGCAATTTACATTAAAAAGAAAACAACTTGTAAGTAAATGTAAATATTTGAATACTAATGTGGGAATGTTTTTTTCTATATTCATTTAAGAAATCAGAAAAATGTAGGCTTAAAATCAAAGAAAGGTTTTAGATTTACTTGAGATATAAAAATTACACAGGTCGTCATTTAATAAGACCGTGGGAATCTTTAAATCTAAATCCAAACCTGACTTCAGAATAGCAGGATTTTAGTAAAAAAGAGGTCTTAAGACATTTTTTCTTTAATTACAAGAGAAGCAACACTCAGAAAATTCTTCCTATTAATTCAGGGGATAGAGAAGATATTAAAGGTGGTGAAAGATGATAAAGGGCTTCAAATATGGCAACACTGTAATTGCGCGAGATGTTGAATATTAGAACAAGTGTTGCACGCCATCGGATGGCGTGTTATATTACACTGTGAGACAAATGGTAGGGGTCAGTGATCGGGAAGGGTTCAAACTATAACGTTATATGAACAGATTAAAGGAATTGTAATTTTTAATTAAAATTGTTTGAGCAAAATCGGACTAGTGGTTCTCGAGTTATGTCAAAAAAAATACCACCAAAGGTCAAATCGATATATCTCGATTCCTAGGGGTGACCCAGCGAAACGCCGGGATACGTATAACTTGTTTTTGACCGATATAACATTTCGCGTTGGTTTCATCCCATCCCGATTTTGACTGACGCATAGTGTTATTTGATATGGGAACACCAAAGGAGGACACTGCGATATGTATGAAGGATAAAAAAATTGTACATATTATTATTTTTAAATTGATGTTGTGGTCGGTGAGGATCGAATGCTTAATCACAATACGAGGGTGACTATTTATATTTTGAGCCTAACAATGAAAAAACCGAAATTTGTTATTGAAAATGTCTTTATTGTTTTTCAAAATATTCTCCTTTATAAGCTATACACTTGAGAATCAGACACTTTTGCATGCGTTCGACCAACTGGTCATGGCATTGTTTTCATAGTTTTCGGCTTCTTCTGCTGACGAAAATAGTTGTCCACGTACTTTTATCTTTGATTTGCGGGAACAAGAAAAAGTCATGGGTGCCAAGTCAGGGCTGTACGGCGGATGTCCCCCCATTAATTCGATTCGAAGTGCCAAAGGCTCACAATATACGTAAATACAATAGTTACCTCATATACATATAATCACTTTCAGCTGTATGTAACAATTTTAGAAGAATCGAAATTAAGATTTCAAAAATTTCTAACAAGAACCCAGTTTATTTAAATATTTAACCATCATAATATACAAATTCTATACCTTTTCATTTAGTAATATTTTATACAAAGAAACCCCTGTAAGCATCTGCCGAGAAGTTATTAAAACGATATCTTCTATTTTTCATTTGAATGAAAATAATCAAGTAGTATTTTGAAATTGTCTTCCTTTTATCATTTGCAGTATAATTTGGTGATATTTGGGAAAAAAAAAATGAATTTTTTGTCATCATTCAGAAGATAAAGAAAATTTGTTTGTCATATTGGAAAAAATTAAAATTTGTACAAAAACAACCAACAGGAAACAAATTCCTCTAAAAAATCAAGATTTAATACACAGAAAAAATCGTTTACGAGGAAATCAAGATAACTGTGTTGGTCAATGGATTATGTATGCGGATATTCTTTTTCAGTTATAAATTTAATAACTAAAAAAATAAATCGTTTACTTTGTACCGAGGAATTTATTTGGCGATGTCACTTTTTATCTGCCAGGTTATAAATTAGCGATATCGCCGATTTATCTTCTAGGGGTATTGCTTTCGTATAACCTGGAAGTATTGCTTTCGGGTATAAATAATAAATGTTTTCTTCCTGGCAATATGATCGGGGAATCTTCTTCGTATTGCCATGCTTGCTGGGACTGTACTTTTTTCATTCTTAGCATATTGTGTAATAAAAACTACAAAACTATTGTATTTTATCATTTGATTTAATTGGAATTCTTTATGTATATTGTCCTCTACAATGTTATGCTTGAGTTATTTCTATTTAAGCACAAACAAAAAAAAAATAACTACAAATACAACAATATTATTTACAAATTTTTAGAATTTTTGTCCTTTTTTCTTTTACTCTATTAAAAAATTATTTATAATTAAAATAAATTTTAATTTTGTTTTTATTTCATTACCACAAGGGTAGAAGATTTAAAAACTCGCAGACTTGCCAGATAGTTTTTTCGTCGTCACCGAACAAATTAAAAAAATCCCTAAAACATACCCAATTTAAAAAAAAAAAAAACTTTTTATTAAGTAGAGTGAAAATATTTGAATAAACTACCCAGTAGCAAATGGCCCAATTAGTTCTAAAATGTACTAGTTTTTTGATTAGTAATTACATAACTAGTTCTCAAAATAATCATTTTGAACCAGTTGTGTACTAGTTAAATACGATCTATCTAGAGACTGTTTAAAAAAAAATTACCTGAATTAAAATATGAGATTTGAAATTATTTTTTTTTTTTTGCATTTATATTTTATAAAAAAAAAATCATAGTTTGTAAATAAACACTTGAATTTTTTTATTGTGAATTGAATTAAGGTGTAAATAAACTGGTATAGTACTGGTGCCAAATAGCCAATCCAGAACTAGTTTATAAGTACCAATACAGCTTTTTATTTTTCTTCCTAAAATAATAGTCTTTAGCAATTTGTATACCTAATAACTAGTTTCATTGAAACTGTGCAGAGACTGTTTCAAAAGATTGAATTTAAATACGAGTTTTGAAATACTAGTTTTGGTTACCTTTATTTGTAATATGTTTTATTGTCATAACAAATCATAAACACAAAATGTTTTAAATTTCATTTGGTAAATGGATATAATTATCTCAATAAGAGGAAACTATTGGTGTAATCTGAGTTTTATCAAAGGAAAAACCTTATTCTTTATCTACATAATTGAGATAGCAACCTACTGGTACAGTACTATTTTCAAAAAGTAACTTCTGAACTGGTTCCGCAAATGTCACATTAGTACCACTTTCGCTCCCTATTTTTCGTCCTTAAATTGTAATTTCCAAACAAGTTCTACAACTAGTACCAAAGTGGGAGTTTGGCGACAATTGACCCCTTCACTATGACATCTCCATGTTAAATTCTACAGTTGCTTGTATGGAGAGGCGGTAGAACACGTACCAGTTGCCTGGTTTAAATAAACTAGTACGAGTACGAAAGACTAGTACAGAACTGGTTATGAACTAGTCTTTCTTGCTACTGGGTATGTTTACACGCAAAATAAATATGTGCTTTAATTCGAAAAATAACCCTCAATGGCTTCTCCACCTTTTCAGCGTTAGTTTCGTTTCTGGATCCTTTAAATTTACCCGTTCCAGGCTTTCTTTTAATTATTAGATCCTTGTTGAACTTTTTACCACTATGGAAACAGATTGCGTGGTCACACGTAATTCTGTTGCAATTTTTAAATATATAAGTCCACAATGGATTATTTGGAATAGTTCCAATATTTTTTTTTTCTGCACTTGTCTTTGATTCTCCATTGTAAACTACTAAACCTCTCGAATTTGACAAACTAATAAACCACTCGATCTGGCAAAGCGTCAGTTTCCAATTGAATTACCTATACCACCGGTAGACAACGCGACTAAGCTATGAAAATTACAAAAAATTACTAAGTTTTGTCAAAGAATTAGCATGGAATTCATGCTTGGTAAAATATGGGTTAAACTTTTATTATTTCAGTTAATATAGGAGATAGAGTGTAATAATTTACACCTTCGTACTTCAATAAAAATGGGGATTCGCACAGTAAAAATTAACCGCTCAAGATGTTTAGTCTAAAAAATATTTAAGCCAAAAGTTGTACGTGCTATATTGTTCAGTACTTTATAAAGTAAAAAATATAATAGGGATAATTCAAGTTTTTCTAATTTTATTCTCGTTGCGTTTATTTTTAAAGATCAAAGTAGTGGCTAAATTCGACCCGAAAAGCGAGGAGATGGTCCAGAAAGTTGTGCAGAATTTTAACGTTACGTCTGTTTTTTTTGTCACTTGTTTTAAGTGGGCGTGGCTTTTAATGAAAAATTAGCGATATCGACCTCTCATCAAATTACATAGTAAAATTTTACGAGTACTGATCGGATCTGTACAAACTCTATATTGTTGGAAATTCTATAAAATTTCCTTAAATCCTGCATTATGTTAATCCACAAATGGTCTCCAGACTTACCATGACAGACTTACCATGACATACTTACCATGATATACTTACCATGACACACTTCCCATGACACACTTACCATGACAGACTTACCATGACAGACTTACCATGACAGTCTTACCTTAGCATGAAAAAATTTTTCTTTGTTTTAAGCGATTTTAAAATAAAGTTAACAAAAAAACTTACGTTAAAATTATGCAAAATTTTCTGGATAATATCCTCGCCTTTCAGGGCAAATTTAGCTACTATTTTTATTTTCAAAAAAAAGGCACCGAGAATAAAATTAGAAAAACTTGAATTGTCCCCATTATATTTTTCACCACTTTATATATAATTATCTGTAAAAATGTTCAACCAACGACTATATGATTAAAAGACTTCCCAACCCTTCCTACCTCTGTTAAGTCACTCTCTTCTTAATTTGTATCGAAAAATTTTGACATAAGAAATACACATGTCTACAAAGGCTAACATTTTTCGATATAAACCGTTAATGTTCGAAAGAGGGCGATGAAAACCGCCTGGTTCAACAACGTCATATATTGGAATGTACTATACGTGTTAAGAAAATCTCTTAGAAAGATGAACTTTTTGAGACATCAGTTTTTATTAATTTTATAAAAAAAACCATCCAATTCTTATGATTTTAAACTTAAAATTTCACATTTTTTTAATAACCATGTGTTATGAAATCAAGAAAATATTGTGAACTCAAAAAACCTCGTATAACATCGCCCTTAATTTACGGAACTGGCTTCCTGATTTATGCCACGGAGTTCGACTCTAATCTACTTATAATTGTTATTGAAGTTAGTTGCACCAACTTTAATAATTCCTTTCTGAAAACAATACAATTTTAAATATTTTCCAAAAGAAATCCCCAAGACAAAAAAAAATAAATAATCCCTGAATTTGTGGGCAAACCCCCAGATCTGGCAAGCCTGCGCACACATAATATACTTTTTATCAACAGAGATTCAGTTGAATTTTGAAAATGTCTACCTGCTTTTAGGTATTTCTTGAAAAAACAAGGTAAAAATGATAATAATGATGATAATGATGCTCATAAATTTTATTACAATGTTTTGGATTTGAAGTTGTAAAGAGATTTTTTTAGAAGAAACTAAAAGAAACTTCCAGTAATATTTAGTTAAAATATGTGACAAAATTAAAAACTTTAATTTGTTATAGAGTTAAAGACTAAAGGGTACATATGTATGTTTTAATTTTCAAATGGGTGTACAAAATTTTGTGCATAAATTGTCAATCCGTTTTTTACTAGTGTTTCCAATTATTCGACATAGGCGGTTAACCGGTTAATGCATTATTCGAAAAATCACTAAAATTAATTAACCGGTTATTCGGGTCGGTTAATCGAGAAAATTGGCGATTAATCGATTAATCGTTTAATAAAAATTAATGGATTTTCTTAACATTTTAACAATAAAAACACAAAGAGCTGACTTTTTTTAACATTAAAAACTAGAAGAGCCTTTCGCATTGAGCCATCAATATAAAAAATGTTAAGATTTATTTGAAAATACCAATTTGCTCTGTAAAAATCTGCAAAAATTTTTTTTTAATATTGTAATTAATATAGGGTGACCATTTTTTCTGACTTCAAATCAGTACAAATTTTAAAAAAATATTATCATCATCAAAAAAATTATTATGCAGCCAACCGAATGGTGTGGTTAAAACAAAATTTTTCGGTTAACCATCATACCATCCTAAAAAACCTTACACATTTGTTCCTATACAGACCCCAAAACAAAACAATTTTGTTTGCATGAAAAAATCCAGTTTTTTAAGTACAGGAAACGGACCCATTATTTAGAAATTTCAATGATCTGTTACCATTCCTTTTCTAGTTTTTTTTTTTTTTGTAACAGATCGATGAAATATAGCTATGCTACGAATGAAGTCAAATTTGACAGCAGGATAGTATGAACGTTAATTCTTCCGAATTTTTATTCAGGCTAACGAATTTCTGTCGTCACGATCAAATTGCATTGTCTAAACTAATTTTCTGTAGATACAAATTAACCAATTGATTGGCTACAAATTTAGTTGTCAGAACAAATCTTTTTTCTCTCTGCTAATTTCTGCAGAATAGAAATAGAAAACCTTCACGTTTTGGCTACGTTTTTCTACAAAAACACGTAAAATTTTTAAAAATGATTCGAAAATTTTTCCATACAAATACCCACATACGATATATATCTTCAGATTTTAAGGATTTTTGTACGAAAAAATCTTCAACTTTTGAGTTCGTTTCCCACACTCAGAAAACAGAATCATTCTGACAGTAGCTGACAACCGGATAATTAAAATATTTTTATCACAGTCAAATAACTGTTGTATCAACTGATTTTCTATTATCGCAATGTCACCAATTGATGGATTCGGTTGTCACCACGAATCTTCTCTATGTATGAAACTACATATTAGATTAAGAAATTTACATATGTGACGCGCAAAATAGAAAGGGACCTAAGGGTAAAAACCGGTTTTGTTCAGGAGAGCCATTTTAAAGATTTAAATACGTGTATCTTTGGTGTACCATCACTGAGCGTGTTGGTATTGGTCTCATTTGAAAGCGACACATCTCTTGACGTCAGGAACGTGTTGGTCAACCTTGAAAACGCGCGTAGGTCGTCCCTACCTCTTGTTTAGTATAGTTGGTTTTTACTGTTCTCTACCTAGCGCGCTGTTTCCATGAGTTTGATATCAATTTTGCTTGCGGTTTTTCGAATCCAGCTTTATTTTCTGAAATTATTAATTGTGAATTATAATAAATACTAATTTATAATTCTTTTAAATCGTGAATATCACTCTGTTAGTACGAAAATTTTTTCACATAACCTTATTATGTTATTCGCTAAAATAATTTAAAACTGATAACATTCTTACTGTTTGTTTTAGGATGAAATGGTGGACGAATTCGAAGAAGTAGATTTACTTTATCGTCGACTTCACTTTCATAAAACGCGCATATCTCTGGGAGGGAACACTTTTGGGACATGGGATCGGTCTCATTCGATGCTCAGATGTTGTCCACATCAAAAAATAATTTATTTTTTTCCCTTAGGTCCCTTTCTCTATGCGCTGTCACATATAGAAAAATCATTTTGAATGCTTTCTGGTAGAGAAAACCGCTCACATTCATAAAAATGTATCCTATAAAAAAAACTACATTGTACTTGTATTTTGGCTTTTTTTTACTAAAAAAAAATTAATATTTTTTTAATGCCAAAAATCAGTACAATCAGTACAAATTTTGAAAAATCAGTACAAATCAGTACACGACTTTTTCGTCAGTACACGTGACCAAAAATCAGTACATGTACTGATCAAATCTGTACGAATGGTCACCCTAAATTAATATGCAATTTTATCAATTTTAATTAATAGATTTGAGGTTAAGAAAAAGAATAAACCTTTTTCTCTAAAAATTATGAACACATTATAATTTTCAGATCAGACTAGATCTAGTTTCTGCATTTTTTTTGTATGGACAGGCGTCGTCAGTGGTCTTCCATTAAATTTTATTAATTATTTATGTTTTTATTCTCAGATTGTCTCTATATGATCATTTTTTTCAACAACCCGTCACCCAAGTAAGGCCTTGAATGCAATGTAACTAATTCGATGTTTTCTTTGCTATTCAGCTTTCGGTTATTGTTTTTACTCAGAAGTGATCAATACAAACACATTCAAACATTCTGTTTTTAAATTTTTGTTTATCTTCCAATCTCCTCCGTGTTTCAATGGACGAATTTGAGCGAAATTTCATTGAATAAATATAAAAATTCATAAAAAGCATGTAGACAATTCCCTCAGTGTGCAGATGTCAAATCTTAAGCAGATTTGTTTGTTCGAACTTTATCACAGATTTTCGAAAGTGGGAGCAGTTTTTCAGCTTTTCAAAATTATATGTTTGCAATAATAAAATTTTAAAAATGAATACGAACTGTTTTTGTTAAAATAAATGTAAATAAATTCATCGACTAGAGGCTAAAAAAATGCTCTCACTTTAGAAAATTAATTTTACATTTTAAAAGAATTGAAAAATTGTCTATTGCATTTCCTAAAGCTTGCTCCAGCCAGCACAACGTTAAAGCATTTTTTACAAATAAAAACTTTATTATTTTGTTTAAAAAATTCAAAAGAATTTTATTAAAAATTAATTGCGATAATGTAAAACAAATCCGTTTTAAGAGTATCTTTAAACCCATGACGTGTCTCGCTGGTTCAATGTCGACTTGCTTGGATTTGCTCAAAAAATTGTATCTAAAGGTTTCTCCTTCAATCGATTTCAAAACAATTTGATCGTATTTTAGTTAGTATTTGTTTTTTTAAGCGTTTCTTATAATTTTTTAGCCAAAGTTAAGACAATTATGAAGTTTTGGGCAAAAATAAAGCTAAAAATTACATATTAAAAATTTAACCGGTTAATCGACCTATTTTAACCGATTATTCGGGTCGAATAATTATTTGAGTTCTAAATTATTTGTTTCGACATTAACCGAAATAGAGGCGATTAATCGCGGAATCGGTTAATCGATTAACCGAATTGGAAACACTATTTTTTACTGAGGTGAATGGACTTACGCTACTTTTAAAATTAAGGTTTCTAATATACACTCAAAATAATAAGTCTGTTGGCTGAACAGAAAAATTTGTTACTTTAACAAAATTTATTCCTGTTTTTTGGCTTGAAATAAAATTTGTTGATTTTAACACTTCTTTGTTAAATTTAACAAATCTAAAATCAAGTAAAAAATTTGTAGAACTACAGTTTTATCTGTAATTATACTGAGTCGCAGAATTTATTCAAATTTAGGGTCTCGGGACCCTCCCCTAGTCCATATCATGTGAGGGCATATAAGGGCAATCCAATGGAGCAAACATTTTGCTCTATCTCGCTTAGTTTTCGAGGTATAGGCCATTTTATGAAGTGAAAAATTTTATTAAAAACTTCCAAGGGCCCAAGGCCCCGCCAAGGTCCATTTTTGGATAGGGGTAGTCGAAATTTTCATAAATTTTGCTCTATCTCTCTTAGTTTTCGAGATATGGGCCATTTTAAAAATTGGGAGGGAAAGAAATAGCGCAATCTTTAAAACTTCGGATACATTAGTGGCGCCATCTACCGGGTAATAACAGTAACATGAAAATATATTTTAACAATAAATTTTGTAAAATTTAATGAATGGGTTCTTAAAAATTAGTTTTAAATAATTTTGAAAATTAGCACGCAAAATTAGTTAAAGTACTGAGGATTTTTAGTATTGTATTAAATGAAGATAACTAAAATCTTTGCTTACATCAGTGTTTCAACTAAAAATTTGTTAAAAGCTAGTCAAATCGATTTGGCAGATTTGTCTACTGATGTATTATTTTAAGTGTATACATAAAGAATTTACAAAATTCTAATTAAATTATTAAACATCTTTCTCATACCTTTTTTGTAAACCCAGCCAGCAATTCCGGAGCGCTCATAAATATGATTTTTAAATAGCTCATAGAAATGATTATTGTTTTTTTGAAAACACTCTTTTTTTGGTAGAAAATATGAACACTCAGAAAGCAATCCAAAAAGTTGTCTCTACAATCTAAAAAGCTGTCTCAAAATGAGGGTTCATTTTTCGGACTCAAATAAGATTCCAAAATTATTTAAATTTATGAGGAAAATTTCAATTTTATACGTTCTTTTTTCTGAGTCAATTCTGAGTACACATGGGGCTCTTTTGGACGGACCACTTTCATAGGAAAAAGTGGAAAAATGTTTATGTTTTTGGAGCTCATTTCTGAGTCATTAATGATCATCTTTGTTTGCTGGGAATACAAAAAAAAAACTGTTTAAAAAAGCATCAACAATGAAATTTATAAATACAAAAAAAAATTATTTTTTGTAACTTTGATTTTTTTATTTTTAAACAATTTTTATATGAAAAACAACACTTTACAAACATTTCGAATGGCTTTTTTCGATAGATATAATCGTTCGGCTTTTAGACGATTTTTCCCAAAGAGCTTTTTCACCCAACCACAAAAAATATATTAAATATATGGCAATCCTTGGACGAAATGCATCAGAATATTTGTTTTGTTAAGTAATATAACATTGTGCACAAAAAATACCAAATTTCGGCAATTTCAGACTTGTTTCAATTCAAACAACCGGATAATTTTAAACCTCACTGTGAGATTGGGCTGCAACACAAAAAATACGTGTCTCTTGAATTTCATTCAGATCGGAGGGAATTCATCGGCAAAGTGGCCTTGTAAATCATGGAATAAATCTTTAATACTGTTCGACAACCAATTGAATCTTTTTTATACCCTACACCACTATGTGGTCATTTATACCCTACACCACTATGTGGTCAGGTTATTATAAGTTTGTGCTGATGTTTGTAACACCAAAAAATATTGGTCCTAGACCCACCTTATAGTATACCGATCGGCTCGGAATTTTTTTTATTTCGATTTAACGATGTCCGTCTGTCTGTCTGTCCGTCCGTCCGTCTGTCTGTCTGTCTGTCCATGCATTCTTGTGCGCACTCTACAGGTCGCAAATATTAAGATATGATGATGAAACTTGGTACATCGACTTATGTCGGCCCAAGGACGACGCCTATTGATTTTGGTTAAAATCGGTCCATGTTTAGACCTAGTGCCCATATAATGGTCCCCACAAAATTATATTGTTTATACGCTGCAGATCGCAAATATTAAGATATTTTGATGAAATTTGGTACACAGAGCTAAGTTGGCCCAAGGACGAAGCCTGTTGATTTTGGTGAACATCGGTCTATGTTTAGACCTAGTTCCCATATAAGCGTCCCCCCAAAATTATATTGTTTATACGCTGCAGGTCGCAAATATTAAGATATTTTGATGAAATTTGGTACACAGACCTATTTTGGCCCAAGGACGAAGCCTATTGATTTTGGTGAACATCGGTCCATGTTTAGACCTAGTGCCCATATAAGGGTCCCGCCAAAATTGGCTTGGTTACAAACTGCAGATCGCAAATATTAAGATATTTTAATGAAATTTGGTGCGCTGACTCACATTATAGAAAATTTTGACGCAAGCCCCATTTTAACCCATTCGAATTTCGGATCCAAACATTAGTTGGCTTTTACCCAGACTGGTGTAGGGTATTGTATAGTCGGCATGCCCGACTTTAACCTTTTTACTCGTTTTTACCTATAATTATTTGAATAATTTACTCATTTTCGATAACCATTATTATTTATCTCTCTTCAATCTAAAAACTTCATGTACAAAATCAAAGTCATCACCCAAAAAAAGAAAGAAAAAAAATTGGGAACACCTACAACTATGTACATCATTATTTCGTCATCAGTTTACCCAACATAATGATTTCATGATAATGATTTACTTCACCTGGAACTTTAGACAAAAAAATGTTATGCGTTGTTTGCAGATGTTAAAACAAAAACCAAAATAGGAAAACAAGCAACATCTCTTTACAGTAATTACACTCAAGATAATTATTTTTTCCTAGAGTTTTCATGGAGAAAAAAATAGCTGTAAAAATCCTAAAGCGTAACATTGTTAAAGATCTAACAAATTATTGCACAACTTTCTTCTATAAAACACCAAAACCAGATGTTTTCTTAACAAATTTTTATGTAGGTTTTTGGAAAACAGCCAATTCGAAAAAACGGACTTTAACAAAGAGCATCGAAAAAAGCCGCGAAACTAATTGTAACGACTTCTCTTGAAAAACGGATCAAATAAATGCATAATCAGCTGTCTCCTGTCGAAATTAATAATGAGCTTAAATGCAATTTAATGACACGAAAATGTCTGACACCAAAAGAAAAAAAAAATGTATATTGCAGAAAACAAAAACTACAACACTACAATGTTTAGCCAAAATGTAATATTTGACTCATTTGCGAGTGTTTATAAGGGTGGCAGTAATTTACTTTTTTGAGAAACAAGTGACAGCATAATATTTCATTGAGTTTAAAAATTAATTGTGGCAAAAAAATATTTTATAAAACGATTAATATTAGGATCCTTTAAATTATAAAAAAAATGCTTCACGAAAAATATAACAGCGAAATAAACCATTTGAGCTTATTTCGATAAAAATTACGCAATTTTTATAACCGACATCACACTGTGAACGAAAATAATTTATAAAACATAAATTCTTCGATATAATGGTCCAAAACTCCATAAATGCTAAACATATTCTTGGTACTCATTAGGGTATTCAATCGATTAACGTTTTACGATTAAACGAACAATTTTTAAGCCAAATTGTTCGAATAATTTAAAATGACCAAATTTCGAAAAATGATTAATCGAATAATTTAATGCATAGGAAAGAGACAAAAAATGGAAGCACGTGCTCTTTTATTCTTATTTGACTTATTGAATGTGTTAAAGAGCGCCATGCTTCCGTCTGGCTAATCCAGGCTTAACTTTTATTATTTTTGTTCCTTTTTTAAATAAAATTATAAAAATTCAACAAAATTTGTATATTATTTTACATGAACTATTGTCCGATTAAACGAGTAGTTTTTAAATTTTATTCGATTAATTTGTTAACAGAAAAAGCTGAGTAATTATTTGCACGATTAATCGATTAAAATAAAAAGTCTATTAATTAAATACATTCCCAGCAAAATTTGTGGAAGCAGTAAAAACGATTACTGCTTCCTTACTGCTACTTTTACCGCTTCTTAAAATGTATAGCTTTTAACGAGCACTAATGATTAATTGGCCTAAGTTGATTAATTGTTTACATCTCTTTTTGCTGTGCTTTTCGAAAAGGCATGAAATGAGCAATACATTTTGTTTGCTTAAATATTTTTGCGGTTCTTTTATCAAAATTTTTTAAAATGCGGAAAAAAGTTATTTTAATGAAAATAAGAGGTTTTACTAAAAATAAGAGTCATTTTCTCATCACGGAAAAATATGCAGGAATATTGTGCTTTTGAGAAGGCATGATTTTAAATAGTTGAAAGGCTTTATAATATGCACTTCCGATAAGGCATGATTTATCGACATTTTAAAAGAAAAACAGGAGCACTAATTAAAAGCGGTGAATTCATGCCTTTTCGGATCTCGAAACAAGTGCTTTCACGCTATCTCGAACAAAAATCATGATATCATCAATAATGCAATCGCTTCACTGCACAATTTTCCCTGACAAAACTGTTTCCAAGCAAGCAGTAATTTCTGCTGGGTTAATACTAATAAAACGACGGTTTTAGACTGTGTAATTAAAAGAAAAAAGCCTGTAAAAAAATTTGTTAAAACTACTAAAAATTAGTTAAAAATTATGCTGCAGAAAAAACTGCTAAAATTAGCAAACTGTTTAATATACACAATTTTAGTTATATTCGAGTAAAATTTTTGTTAATGGAAAATAGCAAATTAACCTGCTAAAATCAGCAAAAAAAATTTTGCTAAATAATTTGTAGCCTAAAAAATCACAAAAAAATTCAAAATTTTCGAAGTTTTTTTCCATTTTTTTTTTAATACAAATAAAAACCGATTCTTTTTTTATTTTTATTTTTATCGGGACATACATTAATTGCATTAAAGGAATTAAATATGCTAAAATCCCAAACGTATTTTACAAATTGTGAAAAATAATCTGTTGGAGGCATGTCCCATCGTCAGGGAACTTCTGGAACTATTTGTTAAGTTAAATTACAAACTCAATGAGAATTTCTTGTTGTCGTCTAGAAACGTTATTAAACATTCAAAATATCAAAGAAAAAACAAAAAAACAACAAAGAATGTACCACAATTTGCTTTGTCATCTTCTTCTTTTGAAAACAGCAGTTTACAATTTTTTAGCAAATACTTCTCCTGATTTTAGCAGAATAGACTGCTACTTGCATTCAACCAAATTTAGCTCAAAAATAGGAAAAATTTTGTATATAACAGTTTTTTTTCCTATTTTTAGTCTACTAATATTTATAAAAATTTTCTGCAGTTTTACAGTACAATTTGTTATTTTCAATTAACTAAAAGTTAGCTTAAATATAACCAAAATTCTGTAAATTTAACTTTTTTAATTTTGCTGTTCTTAATTTACTAGTATTTAGCAAAAAACAAAAAATCTGCTAATTTCAGCAGTTGTGATTGGGACGCCTAGTCTTATACCCTTCTTGGTGTAATTATTAAAATTTCGATCATGTCCCCAATAGGCCGGATGTTTGCTGTCATTTACCTAAAATGTTTGTTATAATCTTCAGCGATCTGTCATTTAAGAACAAGCAAAATCGATCGAGCAATTTAAAAGTTCTAAGTGAAAAGGTGAAGAAATTTGAAAGCCTATAATGGCACTGATAGATAAGCTAGCTTACCACAACTATCCTACCGGACGATCATATGGCAAATTTTTTTTTTCCTTTTTATTCAAATAATTGTCTCCTTAATGTTTTCACTCTTGAACTAGTAGTAGACAAAAAAAGGCAAAATAAAAAAAAATACCATTAAGGAAACACGGACTTGACAATCACATAAAAAAATAGTGGATAAATGATCTTCTTAAAATAATAAACAAAACTAACAAAAAAAAAAAAAAAATGCAAATTCTTAAGACGATTCAGCACGCAACACTCATCCATAAAACACTTGGCAACGTACCATAGAAAATTTCAATTTCAAAACACTAAATATATTTAGCATCATGCGAAACAGACAACTGACATTTGCAAGTAACTGTATTTAGGATTAACAAACGAATTTCTAAAATAGTCAGACAGACGGTGAAACCGACACAATCGACGAACAAAACGTCTGACTTTCAGAAATAAGTTCAACATTTCTTAATAATCTTTTTGTTATGCTTTTGTTGTGAATTACTGTTGCTAAGTGCATGATCAGTCAGCATCAGGAGTTTTTTGGGGGTAGAAAATTTGAAAAATTACAATATTTAAATTTTTCATTATTTTTTATTTTTATTGAATATGTTCATTTGATTTTGAAGATATAGAGACGGTTGAATCAATAAAGTGGAAATAGGGGTAACAAATTTTGATGACATTCTACCATATTGCATCTACTATTTTAAGTCTTAACATCCTGATTTTAGATTAGTATTTAGCTACTCCCTAAAATTCCCTAGTAAATAATTTAAAACAACTGTTATCTCTTTTTAAAAAATCATCCTTCATTTTTAATATGAAAACGTTGATTTTCGATTCGTATTTTTAAAATTTATCAAATTTTGATTTTACATCCTTCTCGCTTAAAAATCGTTGTGAAAAAATGTTGAAGGCAAAATAATTACTACACTCAAAATAATAAGTCTTTTGGCTGAACAGAAAAATTTGTTGCTTTAACAAAATGTATTCCTGTTTTTTGGCTTAAAATAAAATTTTTGACTTTTAAATATTTTTTGTCAAATTTAACAATTCTAAATTTAAGTAAAAAATTGGTAAAATTACAGTTTTATTTGTAATTATACTGAGGCGTAAAATTTATTCAAATTTAGAATCTCGAGACCCTCCCCCGGGCCTAGTCCATATCATCTAAAGGCATGTAAAGGTACTCCAAAGAAGCAAACATTTTGTCCGTTTTGCTTAGTTTTCGAGATATAAGCCATTATATGAAGTGGAAATTTTTATTAAAAATTTCCGCGGGGGCCCAAGGCCCCACCAAGGTCCTTTTTGTGGTTAGAAATAACCTTTTCAAGTGGGGTTACATAATTAGGGGTAGTCGAAATTGTCATCAATTTTGCTCTATCTCTCTTAGTTTTCGAGATATGGGTAATAGGGTGGGGCGATTTGAACATCTTAATGGGCGCTTTGCGTTTCTGATTCTTGGGATTGTACTGAGCAAAAAAGTCCACTAGACCATATGTCTACGCTAAAAATCGAGCTTCCAGATTTTGACTTGCAGTTTTTCGCTGACTTTATTTTTTTGGAAAATTTGCAAATTTTCCTGGTCTCATATTTCGTAAACTATTTGAAATTTTGACTTATTTTCAAAAGTAAAGTTGTAGCTATTGTCTCGGGCTACAATTTCTCTGAACATATTACTTTATTCTATTTTATTCTATTTATTTTATTTCTTATTTTTTTATTCTTCTATTGTTTTCAGTTCATTTGACGCATTTTTGTTAGTTTATTGTAAACGATCACAGCATCAAATACACATAAAATTAAATACGCATTTTAAAATATCTGCCGCAAATGTAAGTTTTAGAAATAATTGTTTCGTGTATAAACTGAGCAGTTCTAATAATTTTAAGATATAAAAAATATGGATAATCCAGTGGATTCTGATAATACAGAGGATGTGGAGATGGAGACGCAGCCAGAATCATCAGCGTCATCATCAAATCTGGAACATATGCCTTCGCAAAACGTATTGGCATTCGGTTTAGAGGCTGAATTAGACGATATTTCGCTTCCAACTACGAGCGACATTTTGAAACATTATTTTTTCTTGGCCGCTCGTTGCAAAAACGCAAATAAAATGTTTTCATACGACACATTCACCCCACACATTTGCGACAAATTGATACAAATTTGAAACAAATTAAATATTGAGGTTATTGGAAAAAAAAATATTATTAAGAAATTGGGCAGATTATTGAAAAATTACCGTGAAGCTTGTAAGAGACAAACAAAAAATGATGGTAAATTCAGAGAATTTGTTGACAGCACAACGAAAATATTTTACATCGGAAAATGCAAATACCAGCTCAAAACAGCTCGATGTAATTGTGGCAAAATTCCTGACCGACTCCATGAATTCATGTTGGATCAGCATAACGAACGCAGACTTACAATACCTGAATATTTGACAGTCGAAACAGAAATATCGACTGTGTTACCATCTTTAAATTCAGGTGCATCATCTGATCCAATATTTCAACCAACCGCATCAGCTGTGCACGAATTGGAAAGCTATGAACCTCCTGGTTCGGAAATCCATACACCAACCGTGCGAAGAATGTATACTCCACGATATAGTACACCACGGTTTGCAATGATGTGCGATCGCTGTGGGGTATCCGATCGATTAGCATCTGTTTTGGCTTCAGCTTTATTCGCTGACATACAGTTTAAGGATGAGCGAGGTGAAACCATTATTATGGATAAAAGAAAAGTGAGCCGAGAGCGTGAAAAATCGAGACACGATATTTTACGAGCAAATCACGATGGTGAATCGTTGATTGCATTTTCGTTTGATGGTCGCAAAAATGATTCATTACCTCGGGAGAAAATTAATGAAATATATCACACTACAATGCGAAAAGAACCACACCTAGTAGTAATACGTAAACCACATTCGTCACTAATTGGCTATGTGAATTTAGAAGGCAAAGGCGAAACGAAACCTCCAAAGCGAAATAAGCCGAATTGATTGCATTTTTCAAATCTAAAAATCTTTCACTTGAAAATTTAATTGCCGTCTGTAGTGACGGTGAGGTGGCAAACACTGGCACATCTGGAGGTGTATTGTGTCTCATCGAACGCTATCTAGATAGACCCTTACATTGGTTTATCTGTTTACTTCATTTCAACGAATTGCCGTTCCGACATCTGTACAACGCTGTCGAAAAATCGGCCACTACTGGAGCGACAAAAAGCACTGGATCGTTAGCTCAAAGGATAGATTTTTGCAATACATTACAAGTAAATATGATAACTTTATGTACTTCTTTGTCTATACGATATAGTTTTGTAATTTTTTTATTGAAATAATCTAAACATTTTTCAGGTTACCGAAAATTTTCAACTTATTCCACTTGAACACATTCCTCCAATGAGTACAGATGCTGAAAATCAACTTTCCACGGACGTTAAATATATATACCAAATTGCCCAAGCCGTTTCAAATGGTAGTTGCTCAATTAATCTTGCAAACATCAAACCTGGACCGGTAGGACATTCGAGATGGATAACAAAAGCTAGTAGATTGCTCCGTGTGTATATTGCGACAGAAAACCCATCACAAAATTTACTAATTTTGGCAAGGTACATCATGAAAGTGTATGTTCCCATGTATTCCAACGTCAAATACTACAATTCGGCTATATACGGTAGTGCTCTGCTTGGAAAATTCATCCAGTGGACGCAATATTTACCAGACGACTTACGTAACATCGTAAATCCCGTAATACAGAATAATTCCTATTTCGCACACAGTGAAAATGTTTTGTTGAGCATGTTATTCGATGATTGTAAAGAAATTCGTATATTGGCACTCAAAACAATATTGTATATTCGCGACAACGTATGCGATTTAACTGAGCTTCGCGAATATGTAAAACGAAACATCAATTTTGATTGTACGGATTACGTTCACATGATCAATTTAGAGGACAAAGCATTGTTATTTGAACCGCCATTTACAAGGAAAATTCCGTATGAGCATTTACAACAATACCTCGAATGTGTAGATGATGAAAATCCACCATTTCGAGACCCACTAATAACTTGTCATATTCAAGGTACGGAGCGTCATATCCAGCTACTAGCTAGTGCTCAATCGACAAAAACCGTGAAGGTATAATGGCATCTGTATCTGAAGGCCGAAAGAAAGCGCCTCGTATGGAATCTCGAAAAGATTTGGAAGGCAATCTTTGAATGAAAAATACACTGAATTGTAATTTTTGATGTGAAATCGTTTAAAACAATAATTGCTTTCTTCTTGATTCATACCTTGTCTCTACCAATACTATTACTTTGTACTTTAAATGAATTTCTCATAATTTTCAAAATAAATATTGAACAAAACAAAAAAAATTATTATATTTTTGGATAAAAAAAAGTGGAAAAAATAAGAAATAGAACATTTTTATGATTTTGCGCTATGAACAACTGAAAATGGTTTTGAAAATTTATCAATATTTTCACGAAAAATTTGTGTCTTAGTATTGGATCGAAAATCTCAATAGTTTGGCTGTTATAGGCCAAAATATCCAAAAAAAAAAACGTGACAAAAGTCTGAGAAAAAACTGCAAGTCAAAATCTCGAAGCTCGATTTTCACGGTAGACGTATGGTCTAGTGGACTTTTTTGTCCAGTATAATCCCAAGAATCAGAAACGCGAAGCGCCCATTAAGATTTTTTTCCTTCCATACAAATCGCCCCACCCTAATGGGTAATTTTAAAAATCGGGAGCGTTAAAACTTCGGATATACTGGTGGCGCCATCTACCGGTTAATAGCAGAAATATGAAAATGTTATATTTTAACAAAATATTGTTTAAAATTTAACAAATGGGTTCTTAAAAAATAGTTACAATATAGATAAATTAAAAAATTAACACTCAAAATTAGTTAAAGTAAGTAACTCAATTTGATACTCATTTTTAACTGACGTCTTATTTTAAGAGTAGTTATTTAGCTGTATTCATTCATTGGCAGACCCCACGTTAGCTCAGTAGGGTCAGCCCATCTGAAGGCCTGTCAAGGACTATATAAGTTAAGGAGAAACAATAATGGTCCGGCACGACATAGCACACTACTTCGGACAAAACTACTTCGTCTCTGCATCCAAAATGACAAACTATCAAACACGAACTGGGCAGCGTTGAAAATTTTGTTTCCCCAGTGCTTTTCCGACACTTTTTAAACAACCAGTCTTTTTACCTAATAAGGTTATTAATTTGGAAATGGAAAAGCAGTTTTTGCCGGTACGTGTACCATCGCTTTCTCGTTTTAATTTTTCTGACTGGGCATGTGCTTTAATTTTATTCCCTCTATCACATATCCGTATTTAGTTAAAATCTGTTGATACCCTCAAGCATACCTTCGTTGTGAGTGACTTTTTATAAAATAAATGTTGCATAATTTTTATTAACGGTTTTAATAGTTTTTCTTTTTCAGTGAACAAAATAAAAGTAAAATATTTTAAAAACAAGTAAGACAACTATAGTCGGTCAAGCTCGACCATCAGATACTTTACAACGCGGTACCATTTTGGTCATATTCCTAGAATCTAACTAAATTCTGGGAAGGGACCTAAACTTTATTATATGGACTAAAAAATTAACGGTTCAAAAAAATTAACGGTATTAAGAACTAAATGAAATCGCCGTAAAAGTTAATTTAAGCAAATACCGTACTAGTTAAATTTTTTGGGAGCTAGATCTACATGTGGTCCGATATTCTTTAATTTTTGAGTCATAATTTAGGGTTCTATATAATATTCACTACCATAAATACAAATAGATATCTATGGGTGTGTTTGTCTAAATAATATTTAAGCCCAATTCAGATAAGACCTTTCTATGGTATAAAATGGGTCGATATGAAAATGGATCGATTCTTACAAAATTTTAAAGATTTTGTCCTTAGTCCAAGAGTTTTTGTGGCAAATTTCTTCAAAATGTGAACTGTAGTTTGATCAATAAGTTAACTTGTACAGATGGCGGGACAGATATCACTAAATCTATTTAAAAAGTAGATCAGTAATTCAGGGGTCGGTCTAATCTATAATTTTTTGTTCCTGCAAACTCCATCACAAACCCACTATACCCTCTCAACGTAGTGGTGTAGGGTATAACTAGCGTCTTTATTAAAACTTTAATGATAAAAAAATCAAAATATCAACATTAATCTAAGAGAAAATGTTTTTAAAACCAGATTTCTTTTAAGTTTTAGTATTTTACATAAAAAATTCACACAAAATAAAACCGCAACCTTCCGGCTATTAAACAACAACCAGACTTTTAAATAAAAAGAATAAGTTTTAATTAAAATTACAAGTATGTAGAAAAAGTTTGTATACGAAAAATACAAATTCATGTTTAATTCATGATGTGAACAAGATAAAGAAGAAACAAAAAAAAAACAAAAAAAACCAAATTAAATGTGATCAACTAAAGTTCTAAAGAAACGAAAAATTGATATAAGATCAGTGTGATTTTTTTATTTTTTTTAGACATGAATGCGCTTTTTACACTTTACACCACACCTACCACCCAAAGAGTGGAAATAGCGATATAAATGGCGAAGGGAAAAAGCTATTTCAATAAAAATTACAAATGCTTCTTACAACTGGGGTGTTATTATGTAGTTCGATTCGAAACGGAAATGCTTTCAAACAGAATTTTCACATTGAACTACATAATAACCCCCCACCCCCCTGAAAATTTGCGATTGTGATGAAATTTGCCTATTTTTTACAGACAAATAATAATCTAAGGTTGAGTTGTTCTGTGTTTGAGGCTGCTCTTTGGGATTTACATAGTAGGGTTTCCAATAACATTTCAAAATTGTGTACGAAAATTATTGATTCCAACCACGGCTCGAATTCTACAGGACGATTATCGTTTGGCGATATCGTTTTGTCGACATCCTTTTTTTACAGCTAATTTGGTTTCCATAGGCACAAAATCATCCAAACGCTACGTCAAGACGATTGAAAATGTACGATAGCAAAATTACAATCGTTTTGCATATTTTCTTTTTGAAAGGACAAAAAAAAAACTGTTATTTTTGCTGTATTTTTACACTAAACCATTAAAGTTATAATTTCTTCTAAAAAATATTTAAACATAATACTAAAAAAATCCCGATTTTCAATTTAATTAACAGAACTTTATAAAACTAATCAGCAGCGAAAAACATATTCCTCTCAAAACGTAAATAAAACAAAACGTCAAGTGGCCTATATACGATCAAGCATGCTGTACAACTTGGCTTGATGGTTCCGTGTATTTGTTTTTGTAATCTCCATCAAATAAGGCATTACACGATCAAATGCTGTACATTAGACCGTACCACCTTACAAGCAAAAAAAAAGTTCGCGGTACACCTGCAAATATAAAGTATTTTTGCAAGGCAATTTCTAATTTTTTTTTTTGCCCAACGCACTGTGGGCCATGTTCGCCATTTTGTGGCCAAAAGTACAATTCAGGTAAAGGGAAAATACGTTTATATATTTAAAATCTAGGATTGTTGAATATGTTGTGAGTGAAATATTGTATCATTGTGGTTACTCGTTGTTAGTTGGCGAGAGCTCAAAGCCAAAGTTTTTTAATTTTGTGACATTTTTTATTTTATAATGGTACAATAAAAGTCATAAATAAACAATAATTCGTTCCAAAAAAAATCTCAAATTATTAAACTGAAACTAGTTACAAAAAAAAATAGAAACCTGTTAAGTATTTACGAAAAAAGTAACAAAATTATTAATTTTACTTCAAAAACATGATTTTTTTAAAAATCCTAAATTTTCAAAAAAAATCTCCAAAATGTTCCAAGAGATATTTGAAAAACTTGAATGCCAATGTGTTCCATAAGATGTCTTCTACCTAGGTTTTTGCGACCGTTCATAAACTTTCGAGATTTTGCCCTTTAACTGAAAAAGTACCCTGAGATCTCGCTGATTTCCAGTATTCTAGAATTTTAGTAAAAACTAAAAAAAATAGCACTAAAAATTACCTTAAATTTGGTTCTGGTTTTCTGACACAGAATAACCCCCTAAAGTCCAGATTTGTGGAACATTTGAGTGCCAATTCTGAATAAGTACGAAATTAACCCTTAAACACATTTTAAGTTTTGACTTATTTCTGGCATTGAAGTTAAATTTTCAACTTTGATGTCTTCAGAGACTTATAGTAGAATTGCATGACAAATATTTTTGTCATGAAATTCATATCGAGGCAAAAACATGACATATCGAGGCAAAAACATCGATATGTCATACTTTAAGATATGAGTGTAAATGCCAAAAATATACCGAAAAATTTAAAAAGGCGAACACTACAAAAAAAAATCAAAACCTTCTTGAAAAAATAATTTAGATTCGACGGTGTATGGGAAACTTTTTTTGTGGTACTTTCTAATGTACATGTTGTACTGTAGCTTGACCGTATATGTGACGCGCAAAATAGAAAGGGACCTAAGGGTAAAAATCGGTTTTGTTCAGGAGAGCCATTTTAAAGATTTAAGTACGTGTATCTTTGGTGTACCATCACTGAGCGTGTTGGTATTGGTCTCATTTGAAAGCGACACATCTCATGACGTCAGGAACGTGTTGGTCAACCTTGAAAACGCGCGTAGGTTGTCCCTACCTCTTGTTTTGTGTAGTTGGTTTTTACTGTTTTCTACCTAGCGCGCTGTTTCCATGAGTTTGATATCAATTTTGCTCGCGGTTTTTCGAATCCAGCTTTATTTTCTGAAATTATTAATTGTAAATTATAATAAATACCAAGGTTGGTTACCGAAACGAATAACGGTAAGGGTAACGGTAACGGTATTTAATTCCATTTGTTTCGGTAACGGTAAAGGTAACGGTATTTAAGACTGTTACGGTAACGGTATACCGTTATCGAAACAGCAATACCGGTACGTACCGGTATTATAAATTATGTTAAAAACATATAAAAACAAGTAAAAACTTAACATATATTTAATTTTACGTGCTAAAAATACATATTATAAGCTTTAAATTCAATGCTGGTAGTTTTAATAACTAAAATTATTATCGATAAATTTTTTTGTAGAAAAAAAAACTGAAAATTCCCAGGTAGAAAAATACAAACGGCAAAACGTTGGCAAATCACTGTATATGGTGGTACAAGCGCTGGCAGAGCGTCCTTTTTTCGAAAATTAAAGTACTGGGTCAACCTTGAAATCATAACGTCGATCTTCGGTTGGCCATTTATCTTTCCGAACGTTGGCAAAGCGATGGTAACAATAGTAAAATAAGTGTTCTGCCAATCGGTGTTTTAGATCAACTGTTTTTTATTCAATTCTTCATGAAAAAATCTGTAAACTCCCAATCCCGAAAAAAAGAAAACGCACTGTGTCTAATAATCGAATACATCTCTGCTTAAAACTACAATACAAATTCAATAGATTTTCACACAAATTTTACCATAAGAACAATTTTCCAGTTTTATCAATAGACTTGAAAACTGGTACTTAAATAGGGTGAACATTAAGTGATCAGTTTATGTATTTTTTACATACAGTCATAAGTTTCGTAACACAAGTACTGGCAAAATCCTTTTTGCAAATGTTGGCAAAGCGCTGTAATCCAATGTTTTGCCAGTAGTATTTTTTGAGGTACAGTCGTAAATTTTGTGAAACAAGTACTGGCAAAGTCCTTTTAGCAAACGTTGGCAATTCGTTTTAAGCCGATGTTTTAACAGTGATATTTTTTATATTCGGTTGTAAATTTTGTAAAACAGGCACTGGCAAAGTCCTTTTACCTAACGTTGGCAAATCGTTTTGAACCGATATTTTGCCGGTGGTTTTTTTTTCATAAACAGTGGTAAACTTTGTAAAACAAGTATTGGGAAAGCACTCTTTCCAAAGGTTGGCAAAGCGTTCTAAATTAGTGCTTTTGCAATGCTTTTTTTTGTACCATTGTAAAGCAACGCTTTGCCAGTGCTTTGTTTTTTGTACCGTCGGCAATTTCTAGCTGGGTTATTACAAAAAGTCAAAAAACTTGCATTTTTATATAAATTAATAAATACCGGTAAAATACCGGTAACTACCATTAAAACTAACGGTATTGGTAACGATAACGGTATTTGAAAAAAATTTTAGAGGTATTGGTAACGGTAACGGTATTCAATTTGAAACGGTATTTTAGCGATAACGGTATTATAACGATAACGGTAACCAACCTTGATAAATACTCATTTATAATTCTTTTAAATCGTGAATATCACTCTGTTAGTACGAAAATTTCTTTAGAATCGTCGATTTCACTTTCATAAAATGCGCATATCTCTGGGAGGGAACACTTTTGGGGCATGGGATCGGTCTCATTCTAAGCTCAAATGTTGTCCACATCAAAAAAAAAAATTGATTTTTTTACCCTTAGGTCCCTTTCTCTATGCGCTGTCACATATAGTCCGTTTCAAACACCATCAGCACTGTTGCCAATTTAGCTATTTTCTCTTAAAATCTAGCGATATTTCAACGCATTTGACGGGATAAAACATGATATAGATAGTAGCTATTATTTTCTAGCGATTTCTTAGTTTGATTTAATGATAGTTTTAGGAAAAAAGTTGGGAACAGTGCCCATCAGCTGTTTTACTATCGCCTTCGGAACGATTGTCAAAACAATAAGATAGTGGTGATCGTAAAGAAGGCTGTCGTAAAACGATATCGACCAATCGAATTGTTTGAACGATAATTTTCAAAATTATGAAATTGATGCCAGGCTTAATCGTCTATTGTGTTTCATTACAATGAAAGTATTTTAAGCCTAATTCACACGCTAACCTGTCCTACCATTTTCAAAAGAAAATTTAGTTAAATTTGACAATTCCCATCGCCAAAACTGCGAAATCGTAGACACAAAAGTGAACAAATATTTGTTATAACAATTTTATGTTTGAATTAATTAAGACTCGTAGATATGTATAATCAGAGCTTTGGAGAATTAATTCTTTTTTGAATGAATTCACTACCAATCGAATTCACTTTTCTCTAGAATTGAATGAATTCCTTTTCTTAAGTAATTCACTGAATTCGTTCAACTGAACGCGTTCATCAAACAATAAATTCAAAGAATTAATTCCATTGCAATAGTTCTCTTTATTAAATCAAATGAATTAATTCAATGGTGAACGCGTTCAATTTTACAAATCGAACGGAAAAAAAGTGAATTAATTCCTTACTGAATTATTTACGAAATTACATTTCCCTTTCTCTTATAAGAACGTTTGGAGATTTATAAAAACAAAATCGATCATATAGTATACGCTACGCTATACATCTGGATTGTTATGGTGTTGTAGAATTTTTTCTTTCGTAAAACTCGTTTTTCAAAACACAACATTTGACCGTGATTTTTATATTTGTCTGTCCATACGTCTGACTTAAACGAGTTGTGATACATGATGCATGTTTATACTTTTATGTTTTCAAAGCAAAAAAATATATATCCACATCAACGCAATTTTAAGATGTATATTTGTTTATAAACTCCACACCCCTATCTCAAGTTCTCTGTATTCAAGGAATGCAATAAAATCATTACAAGATCTTAAATTATGAACATCGTTCTTTATACTTCTACTCAGCATTTTTTGCGATTTTCTTCGAGCAAAATCTCATGAATGATTTTGAAGTGAAGGCGTAAATTGTAATGGTATTTTTTGTTGTATACTTTTTCCTAAAGAACGAAAGGAAAATGTAATTTTTTATTAATGATCATTAACGCTGAAGATGGTGAGTATGTGGATCATGGTGTATCTGAATATATATTGTAGTATGCGAGTATTTGAAAAATTACCCTCATCAGTGTATGATCGCTATGTTCCATATGGTTAGTTGTGACTAAACCTGCGTATTTGGTGAGAGATCAAAGTGTGAAAACAATTGTTGATCCAAGTAGGGTATTTGAAAAATGACGGGTTTTCAATTACTTATAGTATTTATTTTATTGTTTTCATTCTATTTATTCATGCTTTGTAGTATTTTTATTTTTTTTGCATTTTTTATCGATGACGCATCAGATATGCTAGTGATTGTTTTAAAATTCTTGGAATTTCATTGTTGTCAACGTGAGATTTTTTACAAAATCTTTACATTCCAGTATTGTTTTTATTAACAACTTTTTTTAATGCAAAGGTAAGACAAATGAGTTTAAAAGGGATTTCTTAAATTTTTTGAAGTTTCGTGCAAACTTTCAAAAAACAACAAAATACGAATTATCAGTTTTTATGTTCGCGTAACCACTTTGTAATGGATGTATTTTGCGTGAAAATTGTAAACTTAATTTTTCAAAAATAGTTACCGGGTACTCTTATAACCGAATACTTGCACTCGCAATATTTTTTCCTTAAAATCTACCGAATATGTACATTAGACCGTACCACCTTACAGGCAAAAAAAGTGCGCAAGGCGATTTCAAAAAAAAAAAAATTTTTTGCCGAACGTATGGGTCGCCATTTTACATTTTTCGTTATATCTTTGGGATTAGTGTTCCCAAAAAACCGATTCGTCGGTTAACCGAAAATGGGCCATTTCAAAAAACCGTATTTCAGTTGTGTTTTCACCGTTAAACCGGTTAACCGACCAAAAATAAAAAACATTAAAAAACACCAAAAATTAATATTAAATAAAAAAAAAAAGTGAAAAATATTGTCTCAAAAACGGTAACAGTGACAAATATATTCTCAGAGTTTTTCAGGAGAACAAATTTATCAAAACCTGAGTATTCTTATTGAAAAATGTCCGAATATGTTATATAACTTTTCAACGTATGAGAGGTTTTATATTGAATATATTAAAATCTGAAAGTTATTCTTCAGGATAAATATTTTATAGTTTAAGTGATTCACCTAACAAGGTTTTGGTGATTCAAATGATTAAATTTTTTTTATATGAATACTTTTTTATATTCGTAGTACTTCAGTGTATCTTTCATTTAATACCCAATATGTATGTACACAGGCAAAAAAAAGTGCCCAGTACGCCTTGGAATATAAAGTATTTTTGGAAGGCAATATCAAAAAAAAAATTTTTTTTGACAAACGTAGGGGTTGTCTTTTTTATTTTTTCGTTATAGCTTCGGCATTTGTAGTCGGATCTTAAAGTGTGATATATCGATTTTTTTGCGTCGAGGACACGTTTCTTCTTCTTCTTTGTTTCTTCTGATTTTTTGAACAAGAAAAGTTAAAAAAATATTTTGGGTATTAAACACAAAATTTTTAATAATAACTTTTGACATCCGCAAGATTTTGGGCTGAAATTTGTATAAACCAACATTTTTTAGCAATTCGCCACTTATGTTTCATAATTTTTGAAGGGATTTTAAGTTAAAAAACCGGTTAACCGTTGAAAATAAACCGGTTTTCGGTTAACCGAGATTTAAGATTTTCGGTTAACCGGTTTGCAAAAAAACCGAAATATGAACAAAAAAACCGGTTTTTCGGTTAATCGGTTAACCGGTTTGGAAACACTATTTGGGATTTGCTCTAAGGGCCATTGACCTCCAGTATCCTGTTCTATTAGTTACCCACCAGATCTCAGTTGCTACCACCCTAATGTACGACCCTCATGTCAGAACAGTAAAGCTCGCAAAAAATCATTAAACTTATGCTAAGGAAGTTTTTCGATAAACCCAGTAGAAATTTTTTTATTTTTTTGTCGCCTTTAAAAATTTTTTTCATTGGATTTTACCTTTATAGCAAAACACTAGTCTCCTCAAGGCAAACAAAAATAATAAATCAAACTTTAAAATCTGACTTTAAATGCCGAAGCTGTAGCGAAAAATTAAAAAAGGCGACCCCTACTTTCGGCAAAATTTTTTGTTTTTTTAAATAACCTTGCAAAAACACTTCATATTGGAGGGTGTACGACGAACTTTTGTTTTGCGGTACGGTCTAACTTCTTTAACTTCTACCGAAAGTCCGTATTTTGTGTATTTAGTTTATTGAATGACTGATATAAAAAGTTAAAAAATATATTTCTTTGCAATTTAACAGCTTATTCAAATGAAACAACTTTATGAAGAATAAAAAGTGCTCTTTCACCAAGACAATGCGCCGTGTCACAAGTCGTTCGCTACCATGGCCAAATTGCACGAATTACACTTTCAATTGCTTCCGCACCCACCGTATTCGCCAGATTTGGCTCCCAGCGATTTTTACCTGTTTTCAGACTTCAAAAAAATACTCGCTGGATAGAGATTTCGTTCGAATGAAGAGGTGATTGCCGAAATAATTCTATAAAAAAGGTATCCAAAGGCGGTGGAGTAATTGTATCGCTCTTGAAGGAGTATATGTTAATGAATAATGTCGAATTTTGCCAGAAAAAATTGTTGTTTTATTGGTTATCCTGCGGACTTTTCAGCCGATGTGTTATTTATTGTTTGAGCTAATAACTTTTTAAGCAGAAGTAAAATTCTCATATTTTGTAAATAGAAACACTGGTAAATTCATACAGCTTTTTTAAAAGAAAAATAAACTTTATAACTAAGAACATTTCTTTTTTAAAAGTCCTCATTATAAGACACGTGCCAGGTTAAAAAATATCTCAGCATGATGAGAATCATTCTGAAAGAGCAATTTATAGACCAATGAAATCGGTTTAAGAAGAAACTCAATAAAAAAAAGCAGCTCTTTGTATTTATATAGATAAAAACCAAGGAATTAAGTACATTAACTTGGCATTAAACGATTAATCAATTAATCACCAAGTTTGTCGATTAACCGATCCGAATAACCGGTTAATCAATTTAAGGGATTTTTCGAATAATGCATTAACCCGGGTAACCGCCTAGGTCCAATAATTGGAAACACTAGTTAAATCTCTCATCTTAAGATACATAAATTCGTTTAAAGTGTTTTTTTTTTCAATTTCGACAATTTTTCATTGAATACCTTAGTATATTTACTAAAACGTTTTGTTTCGGGTGCCTATTTTGTAATCGAATTAGTTTTAGTTGAAACTTTTAAAAATGGTTGCTGATTAACCATTTAATTTTCAGGTATGTAAATGTGGTACTGTTTTAAGAAAACAACGAGCATTGACTTTACTTTTTAACAAATTTAAAAAATAAAAATTTTGACTTAATTTTGATTTTATTTTGAAACGGTTATTTTGTTTCCATTGGGGTACCCATTTTGTAATCGATGTATTTTTGCTTAAAACCTGTAAATCTGCAGTTTTTAAAAAGCAGTTACCACCAAATATCGGGTAACCGGTTACTTTTTTATAATTTTTTATAAAACACTTAAATTTAATATTGATATTTTAAATAAATCTCATAATACAAATAAAAGATTTTTTTTATTAATTTTTTAATCAAATTTCTTAATTCAACATTTTTTTCTTCTCACTCACAGCGTTTATAAAATGAAAAAAACGCATTAAAACCTCATATACCGTTTTGAAATTGAAAGTTGAAGTATCCACTTTAATATTTTGTAATTTACAGCAATTTAAATGTAATGAAGACCACCACCATCATTTTCGATAAGAAAAAATACAAAAACTATAAAAAAAAAAATGGTACTTAAATGCTAATTTAGATTATGAGCTTTTTATTTTTTTTTTTTGTTTAGTTTTAAAATAAAATATTTTATACGAGAGGTTTCCAATTACACCTAAAGTATTTTGTTTTTAAATTGCAGACACAATTCCACAACAAAGTGTATGTTTATTTTTTTGTTTTAGGAAAATGCCAGTCTTTAGAACTGCGTATTTTGTTTTTGTTTTGTGTAAAACAACACTTGTATTTATATAATAGTGTTGTAATAATGCAAGTGTTGTTTTATAGTTGAAAACAAACAAAAAAAATTTAAACTGGTTTAGAAATACTTTAGAAATTGGAGACTTTTTTTGTTCAAAGTAAATTTTTCCCTAATCAAATTTCTGTTAATTTGTGAGATATGCATGTTTATCATTGAGTTTTCAATATGAATGACAACCTGTTGTTCATAAAAATTAGGGCTTTCATTACATATTTCCTATTTTTCATTATAACAAAAACACAGTTACCATTTATAAATATGCGGTTACTTTTCATTTAGTAATCAAAAAGCAAATATTTGTTATTTATTTAGTATTTGTGCGATGACGGTGTGTTGATATTAGGGATGCCGAACGGGACTGGTTTTTACAAATCCCGGGATTCGGGATTTTGAAAATTTAAATCCCGGGATCCCGGGATTTTTCGGGATCCCGGGATTTATCGGGATCCCGGGATTTTTCGGGATTTCGGGATTTTTCGGGGTTTCGGGATTTTTTTGTTTCATCATATTTTTAATTTAAAAAATAAATAGCTGAAATAAACCCTACAAATTAAAATAATTTATTATAAATCTACTTATTATTTCTTGTAGTATCAAGAAATAAACAAATTAAGCCGGATCCACAATGCTGGAGTACTCCACGCTGCAGAGTGGAGTGTGTAAAATAGAGAAATCATGATACAAAAAATATGTTAGTGCAAAAAAGAAATGAACAAAATCCACTCAGAGTAGAGTAATACAGCATTGGGAATCTGGCTTCAAACAGAAACTACACTCATAGAAATAAGTATGTAAGAATAGCAGAAAAAGCTACTAAAAATTAACAAAAAAGGTTCCGCGATTAAAAGTACTGAAATCAGCAGAACTTGTTTGCTAAATAATTGCTAAATTTTCGAAATATAAGAAATATAATTATGAGTTAAATTTAAGTAAATTGCAAATTACAATTTACCTTTGAAGAAACTTTTTAACCAAAACTAGCTAAAACAAAGCTATATTTGTCTAAAATCAATTGAATGTAAATACAAACTACTCTGCTGAAATCATCAGAAATATTTAGTGACTATTAGTTTTTTTTAAATCAATTACCATAAAATAGTAAGCACATACCTCAGCTGATTTCAGAAATGCAGATTGTTAGATTTTTGTAATTTAACAAAAAAATTCTGTTTTTAGTCGGCAAAATTATTTTGCATGAACTTATGATTTTAGCAAATCATCAATAAAACAAATATAAACATGTCCGTTAAAAGATTAAATAAAGCTGAATTACGATTTTCAAAAGTTTCACAGCGGAATAAAAGTTTTTAAATTATGAAGGTTTTATTCAGATTTATTTAATCTGTAATCTATTTTAATCTATTATTTATGAATGGGAAAAATTAGTTCTTTAATAACATTTAATAAGATATTAGATTTATGTGATTTAGGTCGAATATAACAATAAAAACAAATACAAAGAGAGATAAAATATGCCAAATAATCAAATCGGAAATCCCGGGATTTTTTCAAGACCAATCCCGGGATTTCGGGATTTCTAAATCCCGAAAATCCCGGGATTTTCGGGATCGGGATTTCGGGATCGGTATCCCTAGTTGATATGCAGTAATTACAAAGTTGATAATGATTTGGGGGCTTAAGTTTATTCGAAAAAATCTTAAGTTTTAAAACTACACTTATAAAAAAAAATTAGTACAAAAGTCTGTTAAACGCATTCGGATTCAATTGAACTAATTTTTCTATTATTTTGTCTTAAAATTTAGGATTAAACTAATATTTTTTTTGTAAATACAATTTAGCATAACAATTACTTTCATCTGTATTTGAACTAACTTTGCATGCTAATTTTTAGTAATTTGTGTTTCTTAATTTTACAAATTTTTCAGCTAAGTTAAACCGCGATTATATTTTTGTGTCTCTGTTATCAATATCACATAGGGATGACGTTATATTTTCATATTTTATATTGTATAGTCAAAAAATTTATTATGTGTCGGAAACTACGCGAGATAGAGCAAAACGGACGAAAATTCGTTTGTACTTATTAATCCTTATCAACCACCGAATAATAATAATGGGCATGTCAGCTCCGGAGAGTCATCGGACAGCTCCGGAGAGTCCAGAAACACATATTTTAAGTGGCATTGTAGCAGAAACTTTCAGTCAAATCAGGTAAAGTTTTGGTTGAATTTAGCTCAAATTTCTTAGCTAATTTACTAAAATTTTCTGTGTATTTAGCAGTGTGAAAAATTTAGCTGACCTAAATTAAGCACACCATGATTCCCAACTTCATTAAAAATTCTGCTGGCACAAATACAGGTACTATTTCCTGTTATTTTAGCAGAATTTTGAACTATTTGCAAGGACTTTTTTATGAGTGTAGTATTTCCAATTATTCGACCTAGGAGGTTAATCTGTTAATGCATTGTTTGAAGCATCACTTAACTTAATTAACTGATTATTCGGGTCGGTTAAATTGGTGATTAATCGATAAATCGTATAGTGCAAAATATATGTATTTCCTTTGTTCTTTATTTTAAAACCTCAAAGTGCTGCTTCTTTTATTAAGTCAACTGCATTGGTTTATAATGTATTTGTTTAGGATGATTCGAAACACACTGAGATTTTTTAAAGAAACCTCCCAGGTACTAAGATTCAAATGGCACAGTTTCAGTCCGATGTTGCACGTAGAGAAAAAATATAGTAGTAATATGATCACGGCTACAAAACTATCTAGTAAGAAATTGCCAGTGGTACCAAAAATCAAGCACTGGCATACCACTGGGGAACCACGGTGTTAATAATAAATGACTGGGAAAATACGCATTTGGGACGCTTTGCCAGCGTTTGCAAGAAGCATTTTGCCAGTATTTCTTTTACAAAAATTTCGCTGGTTTATAAAAAAAAAGCACTGGCAAAGAATGGGATTAGAGTGATATGCCAAGGTTTGCAACCAATGGTTATCCAGTGCTACCTAGTCAGAAATTGCCAGCGGTACAAAAATCAATTCAATGCTAGAGCAATGATTTTATAAAAATGCTGAAGCTTCGTTAAAAAAGGTTTGTAGTCAGAAGGTTCCGAGTCAAAATCCGGTTGCAAGCAAAAAAATTTTTTTTTGGATTTTTTTTAATTTAAAATTTCTTTTGCATTAAAGGAATTAAATGTGCTAAAATCCCAAACGTATTTTACAAATTGTGAAAAATAATCTGTTGAAGGCATGTCCCTATCCGGAGTTCATTCTTGCCTAAGGAAATCGTTCTTGTTCTCGTCTAGGAGCGTTATTAAACATTCAAAATCTCAAAGTAAAAACAAAAACAACGACAAAGAATTTTATCACAATTTGCTTTGTCATCTTCCAATATTCCAATTTTTTTTTCCTTTAAGACCAACTTTTCTTTTTGCTCTTCCAACGCTGGCATATTAGTCCCAAAAAATTGTTTGCCAGTACTAGCATTTTAGCACAGCCAGTAGTTGTCCTGCTGTTATCACCCATTTATGTGTTTAGCCACCAAATATTATATGTCTCGTTAGCTTAGTGGTTAGTGCAATCGTCTGCCAATCACACCGACTGGGTTCAAATAACGGCAGGACAAAAATAAAATACATATGAACATTTTTTAAATTTTATTTTGGAAAATATATTTCCAGACCACCTACACTCACAATATATTTTCCATAACCGATTGAGGTTTATTTGAAAATGTTTGTTTTCAATTGAAGAATCAATTAAAATACATGGAAACATATTGTTTAACTTTTTGTATAAGTCAATAAAAAAACGAACTACAAAAAATACGCATCGTCTGTAGGGGTTTATATTTTCAGTCAAATTTTCTATTTTTAGTTTTCTATTTTTTGAAAAAATAATTTAAATTATTTCGTTGTTTTCTGTTTTTAAACAAAAAAATTCAAATATTTTCTTTTTTGTTTTTTGTTAAAGTAGTTTTTTTATATACAAAATTATTGCAATTCAAATTACAAGAAATTCTTTACTCATATACACAAGCATAACCAATAAAAATATAAACTTGTGTGTAGTGTTTTCAAAATTCAAACAAGAAAAACTTTCATATATGAAAAAAACAAACCAGAAAATCTTTTTTTTCTAACGTTTTGTCAGTTAAAAATTGAAGATTGTTTTAACAAACTTTTCAATTATTTTTATTCCTTTTATGGATTGTTTAAACAATGTTTGAAAATAGATAGCAAAATGGTTTGAATATAATGAAAAATTTGTAGTCCTCTTTTTGTGTTTTCAATTAATTTAATGTGCATTTTAGGTTGTTTTTATACCCTACACCACTATGTGGTCAGGGTATTATAAGTTTGTGCTGATGTTTGTAACACCAAAAAATAATGGTCGTAGACCCACCTTATAGTATACCGATCGGTTCAGAATTTTTTTTTATTTCGATTTAACGATGTCCGTCTGTCTGTCCGTCCGTCCGTCCGTCCGTCTGTCTGTCTGTCCATTCAATCTTGTGCGCACTCTACAGGTCGCAAATATTAAGATATTTTGATGAAATTTGGTACGCAGAACTATGTTGGCCTAAGGACGAACAAGTTTGATTTTGATGAACATCGGTCCATGTTTAGACCTAGTGCCCATATAAGGGTCCTACCAAAATTATATTGTTTATACGCTGCAGGTCGTAAATATTAAGATATTTTGACGAAATTTGGTACATAGACCTATGTTGGCCCAAGGACGAAGCCTATTGATTTTGGTGAACATCGGTCCATGTTTAGAACTAGTGCCCATATAAGGGTCCCCCCAAAATTGGCTTGGTTACAAACTGCAGGTCACAAATATTAAGATATTTTAATGAAATTTGGTGCGCTGACTCACATTATAGAAAATTTTGACACAAGCCCCATTTTAACCCATTCGAATTTCGGATCCAAACAATACAGCAGACTGGTGTAGGGTATTGTATAGTCGACATTCCCGACTTTAACCTTTTTACTCGTTAATGATAAAACATTGTAAATGTATTTATTGGTTTTGCCAGCTTTTTGCCAACGTTCAAAAATGTTGTTCTTCCAGTGCTTTTCCTTCGCTTTTTGAACAGCCGGTCCTTCTGTCTAATGATGTTATCATTTTGGTAATGGGAAAGCACTTCTTGCCAGTACTTGTACCACCTGTTAAAGTGCTTTGCCATCGCTTTTCCGTTTATAATTTTCTGACTGGGTATGTTCCCTCCTGCCATAGTTGGTCGTTGAAAGCAAATTATTATTGTATAAATCATAATTTACTAATGATACACTCACAATAACTTTACCGTAAAAGTTCAACAATTGTTTAAAAAGTAAATCAGTAAAATTGTTTCAATTGAATAAGTACCCAGCAGAAAAATACGATCGGCACAATGTTGGCAGACCATTGGTGATGGTCGCTTATACGTTGGCAGAACGTGGGAACGTATTGCCCTGCTATCCGATTGATAACAGCGGCAAACCGTTGGTTGGCGCTAACTTGCCAACGTCTTCACAACGTTGTCAAAATTTAAAAAAAACCACCAAATAGAATTAAAAAATTTTTTTTTAAATTAAAAAAAATTGTTTTTAGTATTTTTTTAAAAAACACGCGATCTCTACACACTAAGCTAACAAGACTTGTAATCGGCCTGATTACGAGTATCAAATTTGTAGTCGAAATTTTCGACTCCATATAAAATGATTTTGTATATAATGGCAATTATAAAAAAATTAAACTCTGATGAAATTGTTCAAAAGTTGTGTTTTTAGCGCATTTTCAGCAAATTCGACTAGTCTCGACTACAACACTCGTAATAAGGCCGAATGTCTAATAGCTAAAAAATGAGATCAATGATAACAGCAGTTGTAGCTAAATTACAAGCGTCGGCAAAAGGGTGGTTGACACTAAGCGGGCAACATTGCCATGTTATTGGAAAAACCAAAAAATGTATGGTCTAAAAACTTTTTTTTGCGAAAAAAATTATTTAGAATAAAAATATTAATTATAATTATTTTAAATAAAACATGGTCGGGCTGTGACTCGAACCCCGGCCGTCAGATTGCCAGGCAATCGCTCTACACACTAAGCTAACGAGACATGTAGTACAACATAGCTTAAATAATAAATGAATGACAACAATGGCTTATATGTAAAAATTGGCATAACGTCTGCTAGAAATCACTTGCCAACGTTGGCATAACGTCAGGAAAACCAAAATATAGATGGTGAAAAAAAATTAAGAAAAATTATTTTATAAAAAACAATTAAATTTAATAAAAAAAATTTAATTTTTAAAAAAAATATAAAAAAATATAAAAAGGAAACAAAAAATTGTATGTTCGTGACCCGAATCGAACTCGAGACCTTCTGACTTTACCTTATTTTAACAAAGCGTAGTAATTTTTATAAAATCAGGGCTCTGCCAGTGTTTTCTTTTTGGTACAGTTGGCAATTTCTGGCTGGGTAGTTAAATTGCAAAGAAATATATTTTTTAACTTTTTTTATCAGTCATTCAATAAACAAAATACACAAAATACGGACGTTCGGCAGAAGTTAAAATATTCAATCAAAATTTTCTGTTAAAAAAAAACAGTTGTTATAATAGAATTAATTTCAAAATAAACGAGAAATCTATTATTTTTACTGAATTTGCCAGTTAAATAACATTTAAAAAGAAAAAAACAGAAAACAATTGTTTTAAATGAAAAGTGGGTAGTACTTTTTTTAACATATTTTTAATTGTTTTAATGTACATATTCGGTAGATTTTAAGGAAAAAATATTGTGAGCGTATGGTTGCCAATAACACCGTGCTAGTTGTAAATTCCGACAAGCGCTAAACCCTGGGTAAACCTAAATCAAGTGGTGCTATCCGGTTTTCTTGGTTTTCTCTTAAAAAACAAAAAGATATTTGAATATTACAATTATGGTTCCATAGACTCCAAAAAATGCGATTTTTCTAATTTTTCGACGATTTATTGTTACTCAGGTTGTTTACATTCCTCCAAACAGCTTTGGGTAAAAAAATATTAATATCAGCGCAGCGGTTCAAAAGCTGTGAAAACGTGAGGATGCCTCGTAATTTTATTTTCAAAATGACACATTTTATTACTTTGTTAAATTCTTCTAAAATGTATTTAAATTTGTTTTGAAATGTAAAAAATTTATTTTTTTAATTTTAAGGTGTTCTCATGTTATTAAATTCAAGTTTTGAAACGCTGACTTCAGAAAATACCTTTTTGGGGGTCCTTGGAACCATAATATACAAATTCAAATATTATTTTTTAAGAATTTACCTAGAAAAACGGCTAGTTTACCCATCGGGAGCCCAACTTGTCCGAAAAAAGTCACAGATTCGGGCACAGTGTAATCGTTTTATAGTCAAAATATCTTTTTCTCAGTTATCATATTATTCAATTGAAAACCCTAAAAAAAATGCACTAAACTACGTTTTATAAATTCAGCTTTATTACAAATGTTATCTGAGAATTCTTTGTCATAACACAAATATCAATATTTATTTAGTACACTAACATGTTAAATTTAGAACAAACCCATTTAAACAAAATGTAGAGGTATATTTAATCAGTTATGTTAGTGTTGATAAGTAACCAAACATAGACCAGGTATGAAACGATATTGCTTAAACACTTTGGCGATAATATTTCATGATTGTTTTTTTTTTTTTTAATTCCACGGAAACAATTAGGTTCTTCACAAGGGTAATTGTTAACATCTTTATTTTACATATATTTAGTTAGAATATTCTTCTACCTCAAGTCCAAATTCTAATATGATATTGTCATATTAGATTTTATTTGTTGTTTCAAACGATTTCCTATTGGGTTTTCTCTCTGGTAGCATACTTAAATATAAAACACACAACATACGTAAAAATATTGTATCTTGCTGTTTTCAAATAGTGTATTTTTCAATTTAAATTTTATGAACTCTATTTTTTATAATATAAGGACAATGCAACGGTGTAGCAAATAGCACACCCCTTGTGAACTACCTTAATACATATTTATGTTGCGTGCCTATATTTAATCAATTTTAATTATTGTGCAAACTCCCATTTTGTAAGTGTGTGTAGAGGAGTATTGTCTTTGATTACTGATAGTTTCAATTCTGATAACGGAAACTTTAAACTAAGTATGTTTGGTAATTGATTTTTTAAGTGGCAATTGATTTAGTGTACTTTTACCTTAAGTAAAATTGTTGATTGAGTAAATGTATTTCATTATGACAAATTTATTTAGGCTAATCATATAAAACATTTGCAGGAATTAAATAGGTTATTTATTGGTTTGTTAACAGAATATGTAACAAAATATTAAAAAAAAATATTCGTTGAAATATGCATTTAGAGCAACATATGTACAAATATGCATTTACAGCAAAATATGCATTAAGAAATCGAAGTCATTTTATTACAATGTTATTAATTCGGTTGGAGTCGTTCTTCAGCTAACGAAAATAGACATATGAACACTAGATGGTCCAATATAAATTATTTTTGCAAGTTTTCAAAAAAAAAATTTTTTTGCCGAACGTAGGGGTCGCCATTTTACACTTCGTTATATTTTTGACATTTACATTCGGATCTTAAAGTATGATACATCGATGTTTTTCTCTCGAGGGGACCAATGTTTTGCTCTAAGGATCATTGACCTCAAGTATCCCGTTCTAGTATTTCCCACCAGATCTCAGTTGCTACAACCCTAATGTACCACCCTAATGTCAGAAAATTAAAGCTCACAAAAAATCATTAAACTTTTGCTAAAAAAGTTTTTCGATAAACTCAGCAGAATTTTTTTTTTTTGCATGTAAGGTGGTACGGTCTAATGTACACACTAATAAAAAAAAGTCCGTAAAGAATTTAGTTAAAACTACTAAAAATTAGTTAAAAAAGATGCTGCAGAAAAAACTTCTATAGTTAGATTATTTTTGCTATATTTTAGTAATATAGGAACAGTAAAAATAAAGCTTATATGTACAGAATTTAGGTATATTTGAGTTAAATTTTTGTAAGCTAAAATCAGCAAAAAATGTTGCTAAATAATTATATATATATAATTAATCCTTTAATTCCCAGTGGAACATAGGGCCGCTAGGTTTCAGTAATCATTTCAATTTCGGGGAGAATAAGTGATTGGCTTATAGCTCTCCTAGGCTGGTGCTGGGGCTGCCAGCTAAGCCACCAGCCTGGCTTGGTAAAAGTCAGTAGCAAACTTAGCAAAAACGCCTACTTCCCGAGACGTCACTTTAGTAGGCCAAAAAACCCAAAAAAAAAGTTTTTTCGATTTTTTTTTTTTAAATGCAAATAAAAATCGAACCTTTAGAAAATAGCAGTTTACAACTTTTTTAGCAAATATTTCTGCTGATTTTAGCATTATAGACTGTTATTTGCATTCAACTAAATTTAGTTTCAAAATAGGAAAAATTTTGTAGATATAACAGTTTATTTTTGCTATTTTCTGCAGATTTTACAGTACAATTTGTTATTTTCAATTAAATAAAAGTTAGCTTAAATCAGTGGGTTTCTATACCACTCTTCCTCTGTTAACCTTTACACTTTATTTTTGTTCGTGAAGTCGGGAAAGAAAACAAAACATGTTGGTAAATATTGTAAAATAATGAGAGATTGAGTGTTTTTTTTACACATTTCTAGGGTTTGGGATTTCCCGGACTTTTTTATTTCCCGGGAAACGGGAATAAAAAAATTTGATCCCGGGAAATATTTTTGAACAAAATTGTTGATGAAAACCACCTATATAAGTAATTTTTGTTAAAAAAAAACACTATTTCAGTACAAATTCAGCCTGTGTAGTGAGAATTCAAAGTAAAAATATCAGAATGTTGAACATTTGATTTCACATAAATTACTCTAAGCACTGCCAAATGAATTGCATGATTCCAGCAGAAAGCACCCACTATTGGACTGTCGGAAACAAACCGTTTCATCACATTTGGCTCATTAGATATGGTGGCCACAATGTTATTTTCCAAAGACAAATGAAACACTTCTAGTATTATTTCTACAATTCTTCTTATTTCATTAGCATTATATCTTCCTGATATATAAACCAACCCCAGGTTATAAAATGAATTATTTCCGTTTATACATATGTTCAAATATCTCTTTTGTGATATTCTTGTCTATTCATCTAAGATTATAGTAAATCTCCTATTGTTAGAAATATTGCCCGATATTTCTTTTATCATGATATCTTTTACATGATTTTAGTAATTTAATATAATGTTCTTTACATCGGTTTAATTTTTTGGCAATGCCAGGTTTTTATTATAAAAATGTTCTCGAATAAACGAAGATCTAGTTATGGTGCGGATTGACATTTCGTCGATTGCGGCTAATTTGGATACCATTTCAGAAAATGTTTGCCCTAACATAAAACGTTCAATGCCTATTCAGCTTACACTTTTTCCTCGGGTACTTTGCTAATTTTAGCTGGAACGTTATTCTTGTTGTTGTTTTCTTCAAGAGGAGTTGCATGACCATCAATTTTATTTTTTTTTGTGAACCAAATTTAGAAGTCGGATAACCAAATTTAGATACATCCGTTAACCATTAGTCTTTTAGGGCAAATATTGCACTGCGCTGCATTGCTCTTTTTTGTGAAGTTTTCCATACTCCTGACATTTTATTCTTTAATATAAAAGAATATATTAGTTTGAAAGCAGGTGTATTAGAATAAAGTAAACTTACTTGAAAATATCACAATTATTAATGAAAACTTTACTTATAAAATTACTGGAGTATTTTAAATTTAAAGTTGACTTTATTTTTAATCATACGGTTGTGTTCATTTTGTGTATGAAAACCTTACAAAAATATTTATATTTTCCAACATTTGATTTTGAAATTAACCAATCAGAATGCTCCAGAAATAAACCAAGTCAAGGTATACTGCCAACCAATATTTTAACTAAAGTCGACTTTAACCAAAATATACATTTGAAAAAATTTGGATAGTAAGGACGATTATTTGTAGAAACAACTTTTTTTCATATTTCTTTTAAACATGTTACCAAGTTTTTAGGTTTTACTACTTAAATTTTGAATAAGTTACGCGAAAAATCTTTATTAGTTGAAATGTTCCTATTTCCTTGGCAAAGAGTTTTTTGTGTGTCAAATAAATTGATTCCCTTTTAAAAGATTTTAACAATGACATTTTTGGTTTGGTATTTAAAATGTTTTTTTTTTTGACTTAAATTTAAAAAATTTTATTCCAAACAAAACAAATTTTAAAAATTTAATATTTTTTAAATTTCCCGTTTTCCCGGGAAAAATATATTATTATATATTTTATTATAACCCCAAACCCTACACATTTCCCTATATAATAAGCATTGAGGTTGAGTGAGTTTTTTCAGATTTTTAAGAGAATTTTCAGATTTTTAAGAGGATTTAAGAGATTCCAATGTTGCTTCAACATGGAAAAAATTAACGTGCCAACAAACATTTGTCAATAGTGTTTTTAAACTAATATTGATAGTTAATATAGTTTTCGTTTTTAAAATATGGTTTATTTTAACAAAAATAATATACATTTAAATTAACAAGAACGGTGAAAATGAATTATATATTATTTGTATAATAAAATAAATTATTTACAAAATTTTCAAATAATATTAACAAAAATTATTAAAAACATAAGTTGAATTATATACTATTTGTATAATAAAATAAATTATTTCAAAAATTTTAAAATAATATTAACAAAAATTATTAAAAACAGTAGTTGAAAAAAATTTACTACATTCATTAAAAAACCCCTAAATGGAAAATCAAACTTGACAACACTGATCAAAGCAGTTTTTTTCAAAAGCAAAAAACGAAAAAATGTTTCTCAAAATGCTCTTCCGACTCATTTTTTCTCTTAACAACATTAGAGATTAATCAGAACTGGGTCGACAACGACAACGAGAGTTGCTTTTTCATATATTTTGTATGGGAAGCAAAATGTCGTCATGTCGTCCGGCGATTTGTCGTCGGAATAGAATCTATTCTATTTTCTTGACGACGCACTAATACACACTTAAAAGATTTGTCAAATTGTTGCCATATTTTTAACTAATTAAAAATTGCCATTAGAACAGAGTTGTTAGAAATTCGTATTAGAGCTGCAAAAATTCGTACTTTGTTTACAAAAAATTTATTTTTTTGACAGAAGAAATATAATTGAAATTTAAAATACATAATTTACTGCAAAAAAGCAAAATTAAATACAATAAAATATAAAGAAACAAGAATTAGTGAAAGACCAATTGAATTGGTGAAGAATTGTGATGAAACAAATACAATAATATTCTTGTTTTGCTTTCTTTTTTTTCTAAATGTCAACAAATGTCGACGGTCGATTGTCGCTGAATTTAAATTATACGTGACGACTTTTGCTGTCGTCGGTCGACAATCGACCCAGTTGTGATTAACCTCTTATCAACATGTTTTCTTAGCCTTTGCCAAGTTCGCCACACAACAACAAAATTTGGTGAGGACGGTAGTCTCTCTATAGGTTTATACTTGTTGCTTAAATATAAGTAAAATTCTGTAATTTTAACATTTTTAATTTTGCTGTTCTTATTTTACTAGTATTTAGCAAAAAATCTGATAATTTTAGCAGTTTTTTGTGCATGTATTACACCAACTTCCGTAACCTAGTAATGTACAATAAATTTTGATTTAATTACCGGTTACTTTTGGCATTCAAGTAAGCGTTTTGAAAACGGTTTATTTTTGTATAAAACGTGTAATCGGTTACCGGTTACTCGCTAAACCGAATATCGGGTAACCGTTTCAAAATTTACATATTTTTATGCAAAATGTTTAAATAGATATTAAACTTGAAGAAAATAAGTAAATATCATAAATTTTCAAGAGAATTTAGCGAATTTAATTAAAATTCTTAGAAAAAAAAGAAACTTTGCTTTCATACCTTTTTTCTTTAGAAAATATTAGAAAAAATTATAAGGCACAGTTTTTAATAGTATTAATGAAAAATTTGTAAACTTGAGTCATAAATACAAAGTCCACAAAAAAGTTGAAAATTAATACAATAAAACAAGTCAGCATCCCAGCAAAAAATACTGCTTGCTTGGAAGCTGGTTCGTCAGGGAAAGTAAATAGTGTAGCGCTTTCATTATTGGTGATATAAGGCATGATTTTTGTTCGAGGTAGCTCGAGTGAAAGCACTTGTTTCGATATCCGATAATCCAAATAATGCCATGAAATCACAGCTTTTAGCTAGTAAATTCGGTTATCGTTGTCATTCTCTCGTGCTTTCTTAGAGCGATAAAGTGTGGTAAACAAAACTCTATTGGCTATTCTAACACACTACTGCAACCTATAAATCTTCAGAAGCAGTAGATGAAGCAGAAAAGAAGCACTAATCATTTTTACAGCTTGCGAATTTCTGCTGGGATATGTTAAGACAAAAAAACAGAATAAAGTCAAAGGCTTTAAACCACCACTGTGGAAGCCATTAAACTCCAACATCCAACAGTTTTTGTGTTGTTTAGTAAAAACAGAAAAACAGAAAAAATCACCTGAAATACAACAAAAAGAACAACTGTATAACGAGTAAATGAACAAAATAAAACTCGTAGAAAAATAGTTAAAAATAAATGTGCAAAAATAAAAAATAATTCAAAAGAAAACTACATCATACAACATTTTACCTCGTTGAAATCAAATATTCGGAAACTTAGAATGAAGTACAATGACCGGTGGTAACAGCGGCAACAAACTAAATATAAAAAAAAAGACACAGGTATGCATTACAACGAATACAAAATAGCAGCAACAATAACAGAAGAAAAAATAAAAACTTGAAATGAATAAGGTAGCAGAACTTTGGCAAGAAAAAGTACCAGCAACAACAAATATTACAATATTAAGCAATACTACAACAACAGCGACAACAACAGCGACAACAAAAACCAGAAAGGAAAGGTGGTGGCGCATGTTTGTTGTTGAATATGACACACTCTAAAAGACCGCGAGTAGAACTTTTTAACCACAACTGGCAAATATTCACTTTTTCGTGTCTTCTTTCAATATTTTTAATGGCTCAACAAAAAATACGTTAAAACCTTTTTTAAGCCAATAGTTTGTACAAGTATTGAAACGGAGTGAAAGAAAAACAACAAAAATAAATCTAGATAAAACTGAAGTGGAGAATAAAATAGTAGGCAAATGATTGGAGAAAGTACTTACAATCTAAATAATATAAGTTAATTCTAAATGAATTAGCCCGTTAAAAACGAAAAAAAATTCCTAAACATTTAAATTGGTCATAAAACAAAAACTAATGAATGTTTTTTAGTTTGACTCTAAATCATAAATTAATATCACTTTCTTTTTTAAATTATTTTTCAAATTAAAGAAAGATGATACAATTTTCACAAGTAAATTACAAAGAATAAAAAAAATTTTGAAAGAATTCGATAAGGCCAGCAAGACCTTATTCGCTACAAAGCCATCATCAGTGTCGTGTACCTTGACGGGTTAATAATTGATAATCGTCTACTTATGTGAAAGTTGAAAGCAAATCGAATATGTTAACAACTCAACTTAGACTAATATTAACGAAATCTAACAATATCCTCTTTTCATTTTTGTATCGAAATTGTTTTCTGAACAATGAAGTAAGGTGGTGACAATCACATTTTATAGTTTTGGACGACCGAATAATTCGGTTGCAAACATATTCAGTTAGGAGAACTCATTTTTTGTCTGGGTGGAACTAGTTTTTCGGTATTGCATAGGAAACTGAGCCCTTATTACAAGCACAGTCCGAACTTAACGTGCTTCAAAATCGTATGGGGAAACAGGACGTAGTCCGATTTTTGCTCCTCAAGTCGGGAACGTCGTTATTAGACTACGGCAACACCTGTACTACATTTTAGCGAAATTCAATCACGTTTAGAGGTCCCTAAATATCGCAGGTTTTTCTAATATTTTGTATGGAGATTTACATATAAATTTAAAAAAGAAGTCTAAATTAATTTTATTATCACTTAACCCCTTGAGGACCATACATTTTGTGCCGAAGCGATTTTGAAGTTTTTGCGATTTTCATGATCTCTGACTTAAAATTGGTTCTATGGAACCCCTCCTTACCCCTCATTTCGCTTGCCAAACATTTGCCATTTGACGACCCTGCCGTTCCGGACGAAGCGATTTTTATTATTTATTTTAGATAATTTACAAAAAATTGCTTGCCCTTCATGTTAAAGTTTGTGTTTTTTAGCCTTCAAATGAAGAATTCTAGTTAACCAACTTCGACGACTCGCAAGGGGAAATCGGGACCAGGTAGGGATTTACAGCTTCCTACACTGTTGTTGCCTCAACCCTCCTCTACAAATCACCTTGAATATTTAAACTAAATGTCTTTCTTAAAGCTATAATTCAAAATTAATTAAAACACCATTGGAGGAAGGATAACGTTATTCTGGCAAATTTTCATAAAATATGACTTTTTTTGTTTAATAACTTTTAAAATATTGGTGAATTTTTCAATTCGAAATTTCATTAAAAACAAGATTTCATGTAGATCACGGTTTTTGGGAGAATAAAAATTCCTCAGTGAAATAGTTCCATGATACTGGAAACTAAACTGAAAAAATTTTGGAAAAAAATATTTCCATTACACTGAGGTTATACGATCAAGATTTTGCTTTCAAGTTGATAACACATACTGCTTGTCAAATTCAGTTGAATTTGAAGCTGTGACGTAGGCTTCATGCAACTTGATAGTCAATTTTGCTTTCAAAATGCCGTCGTCAAGGAAAGAATTAAAAATGATCGCCTCTGTGGGCTGTTTCCGCACTGTAGGCTGTTCGTAAAGACTTTATTTTTTTCTTCACATCTTCCACAGACATTTTCATGTCAGCAGAAATTGATTTTTTATTTATTTTTATTTTTAAATCATTCCGTATTTTATCCATCGTGTTTTATTGCGGCACAATATTTTTAAAAAGAAAAACAAATTTACAAGAAATTTTATCAGCTGTTTAAAACCTGACCGTTAAGTTTTCTCAAAACTTGAAAGCAAAAATTGATATCAAGTTGCTGTTCAATTTTTAAAATGTGAGTGTGTTAGTAAAAAAATGTGACTGTATTGAAACTTAAAAGGCAAAAATTTAACGTGTAACCCCTAGTTAGAAAATTTTTAATTACCGATATCACGAAAACCGTTCTTCGCCAAAATATTTAATAGATTTGATGTATCGCGTTTTATGGTAATAAATTTGACTTTTTTTATATACATATTTGAAAATTTTACATGTTTATTCAGCTATAGCCGAATTTTTATCGCCATTTGGGAACCTTAAGATTAAAACTTTCTTATCTTTTTTTTTTTTTGATTGCATAAACTTGAACATCTTGCAATTTGAAACACCCTAGTAGATATTATGCTGAAATTATCACTACAGAAATTTTCCCCAAATCAGTTACTCAGATTTCAGATACATAGTTTAAAAAAAACGTTTTAATTATTTTCTCAAGTATCCAATCATTGTCAGTATCATTATTCCTGACATAGAAAAAGATTGCACACAGAAACAAATTTAATTGAAGCAGAAACAACATTAAATTAAATGAAATTGAAATTATTTATTTTTATTTTTTTTTATTTTTATTTTTTTTTTATTTTATTTAAAAACAATTTTGAAATCAAACTATAAGAAGGAAATCAAGCTGTAGAGAAAAAATAAGACATGCAACACTTTTTCTAAGAGAATATATCTGAAGTTTAAAAAATTTACATTTATTTGTGCACATCGTTAACCTTCCTATACCCGCGCTAATTTTTGTACCACCTATACCCGCGCGCGGTCTCACAGACCGAATGTTTAGAAACCTATTTCTTCATAGTTTTTCCTATCACCATCTACATATATAGATAATATTTTTTTTTTTTAACTGAAAGATATAATGAAAAAAAATATACCATGCAATAACTTTATTTTCAGTAATTTTGTGGACTTTCAATCCTTTACAAAACAGCCTTAAATTAAATATATTTGCAAAAAGTGTTTTGTCGGTCTCACAGACCAACGCGCGGGTATAAGAAGGTTAAAGTACTCAGAAAAATAAGGATTTTGGTACCCAATTCGTCCATATCGTGGACCGAGGGCTGCCACTCATTTGAAGTATTTGTAATATTGGTGAAACGATAACTATGATTGAAAAAAACTCAGACACCTCCTCGATTAACTTAAATAGACTTTATTATATGTAAATTTTAACGAAAACGAACAACAATTTCCCATGCAAATAAGAAAAAAAAATATATACATAATTGAATAACACAAAAAGCTGGACATGTTTTGTATACCGATAGATTCGTCTCCAACAAAACTTTCACATGATACAAAGAAGTACATGAAATTTTTCTAAGTAAATTTTAAGCGTTATATTGCATTTTATAAAACTTGCCTAAAAAATTATAAAAGTTAATCGTATGATTAAAAATAAAGTCGACTTTAAATTTAAATTACTCTTTTATAGTAAGGGCCAATGAATTTTAGTATTAGAAACTGCCCTTTAGAAAAACGTGTAAGTCCACACAATGTAATCGATTTCGTGTACTTCATATTGTGTGTACTTACGATATGGGATACTTGTGTATAACAATTGTATATGAAACTAAAAACATTTGAAATTTTACAAAAATTTTGTATAACTTTCATGCTGCTATACTTGTGTGTACTTACGAAGTATATTGGCTTGTGGGCCATTACAATGCGGCCATACCCTGGGTAAAGTAAGCCAGCTTGTGTGTAGAGTTTGAAAGCACTCGGGGATTCGAGTAAGTACACACAAGTATCTCCGAGTACTTTCAAACCCTACACACAAGCTGGCTTACTTTACCCAGGGTATGGCCGCATTGTAATGGCCCACAAGCCAATATACTTCGTAAGTACACACAAGTATAGCCGCATGTAAGTTAGACAAATTTTTTGAAAAATTTCAAATGTTTTTATTTTCATATACAATTGTTATAAACAAGTATCCCATATCGTGAGTACACACAATGTGAAGTACACGAAATCGATAACATTGTGTGGACTTAGGGTGCGTACAGAGTGGCCGCTTGTTGCCGAGCCGAGCCGACTGACGCTTATTGCGAGAACCAATGCGAGAAAACTGGTACTATACAAATTAGTACAAATAAGCGCGAACAGGTCATAGTGGGCGCCGAGCTGGTCAGAGCGCAAAGCTGATTGAATGCGAGAAAACAGTTCCAAAGCGTTTTTCAGCGCCGAAAACATTGTTTATGTTATGTTAATAAAATAAAAATTAAACAAAAAAATAAAAATTCAAATAAATAATAAAAATTAAATAAAATTATAACAATTATAAAAAAATTAAAAAAAACTTATAAACAAAATTTAAAAAAAAATTTAATAAAAATAAAATATCAGCGCTGATTCTCGCATCTACTATGCACACCCAAACTTGTTGCTCGCATGAACAAGTTCTCGCAATAAGCGTCAGTCGGCTCGGCTCGGCAACAAGCGGCCACTCTGTACGTACCCTTACACATTTTTCAAAAGGGTGTATTCTTTTTTATTCATTTTTTATTTAATCTTATTTTAGAAAAAGGATCTGTTTTTTACTTTGTTATTCTAAAATAAATTAATTTTGTGTTAAACAATTAGGTAAAAAAGACTATAAACTTGCAGTGGAAGACAACATCTTTATTCAAACACTCTGCTTTTTATTTAAACATCACTGTTAAATTCCGATCTTCCAAAAGATCAACTAGTATTATTTTATATTTATATACTGGAAGGTTTCAAACAACAACAGAAACAACATAAATTTGGATATTTAAAACAGGTATTCCAAGAAGAGACAAATAGAGTGTAGAGTTTTTGTTCTGTGTTCGCCTATAGAGATCTTTCTTCTAATGCGCGCGATTCAACATACCGAATTCAAGATAGGAAATGAAGGTGAACAAGTATTCATGTAGAAGTAGAAGAAAATTCTGAAATCATATAAAACGAATTAAAACTAAATAAAATCGTAAATAAAATGATCGTCTACAACAAAGACGTGATCAACGTACAAACATTGACGCACCCTTTTGAATTCAGGCTTTAAAACCACATCCCGCCGTTTCGAATAATATTAAAATTAACGTTTTTTTACCTTAAAAAAATGAAACAAAAACACACGCATATACTGAAATAGAAAACACAAAAGGTAAAGAGATAGATAGATAGTGCAATTGGGGGAGAAAAAGTGCATGTGTTATACGAAATATAGGTGAACGTTATACAAAATAAAACGTACATATTTCAAAAATAGGGGTAATTTTCTGTGTTTTTGTAGACATGTAATATTTCATTTGTTATTAAGCCGGACATTTCAATTATTGTCAATGCAACAAAAAAAAAAATAAAAACAAAATATTTGTTTTTAAGAAAGAAAATATTGCCATTGATGTTGGTTTGAAGTCAGTTTTTAATGGAAAAGAGAATTAGTTTTTTAGGTTTATTGTCCAAGGATTAGGTTACTGAAAATTAAACAATACCTTTTGTATAAGCCTTTAATCGTAGTTGTACAGATTGAATGTAAAATTTAGTTTTAACTGAATGAAGAAGCAGCTAGGAATGTCTCACTCTTCTTACAATTTTTTTTGACATTTTTATCCATCATTTTGGAATAAATCTTTGTCAATTGGCTATTTTCATGTCAGTATTTTACTCAAAAATTATGGAAAATATAAAGGGTATTCACATCAATAAATTTACTCTTGCAAAAATGAGAAATTGGAAAATTACACCTTCGATGACGTAAGCGCCCCTTTTAAAATTTTAATGGAGCAAAATTTTTACAAACACTATTATATCAGATTATTTAATACAACACTGTATTATATTTTTTTTTAATTTTATTTTATCAGGATATACATTAATTGCATCAAAGGAATTAAATATGCTAAAAATCCCAAACGTATTTAACAAATTGTGAAAAATATTCCGCTAAGGTAATCGTCAGGGGAAGACGTTTTTAGAATTTCTGGAAATATTTGTTAAGTTAAATTACAAACTCAATGAGAATTTTTTGTTCTCGTCTAGGAGCGTTATTAAACATTTAAAATATCAAAGAAAAAACAAAAACAACAACAGAAAATTTTCCACAATTTGCTTTGTCATCTTCCAATATACTACTCTGTTGTGTTGACAGATCTAGCAATGTAGTGACATCCATTCATATAGAAACAACAATAGAGAACAATGTTTTCTAAAGTGTCAGTAACATTTAAATTTGCACAAGCACTTGCATATTAGTTTTTTTAATTTTATTTTATCGGGATATACATTAATTGTCAATCAAGTTTATTTTTTATTTATTTATATTTTTAATTATAATTTTTCTGGTGTATAAAATGAAATTCGCTTTTTATAAATTATTTATTTTTTACTTCCAAGAACAATATACCCAAAAAATTTACCCCTAAATTCATAAACGCTTTGTAAAATTATAGGAGGTTTATTGAACAAATTTTGTATAAAAATGACGTTTTGTAAATCTGTTATAACTTTACAAAGCATTTATGAATTGAGGGGTAAATATTTATACAGTGCTGCTAATTTTAGTACTTCTTACATAGTTTTAGTACGTTTGGCATACAATTTGTATGCCTTTTGAATTTTGGTAAATACTGGCAACACTATTAAAAGTTGCAATTTTCCACTTTTGCAAGACCAAAATTTTACACTTGGTCAAAATTGTCAGGTTTGTGGAAAATTATTCACATGTGTTTGTTGTTGTGTTTGAGGAAAATTTTACACTTTCGCAATTTTACAAGTCCTAAATTTCTGACATGAATACCCTTTTAATAAAATTATGAAAAATTAGAAGTTTCTTTTTACATACAGAAAACAAAATTTGGTGCACTAAATGGAATTTCAGTAAGCTACTAACTGGGACTTCAACTGACAAATTTGTGTTAAGTTGCACTATGGGGACAACTTGGAAATCTATGCTGCCATATAAAATTTTTCAAAAGTCGCGATATTAACGTATAGGCCCCTACAGATGAATACATTTTTTTTGTTGAAATATTTCCTTTTAGTTGCTTCTTTACTAAGCAATATCATTTATTAAGGGCGATTTTGCTTTCAGTGATTCAATTGGCTAAAACCTTAAAATCACCGTAAAAATCAATATAAAACACGAACAGTGGTTTTAATATTAAGTTTTATGCATCAGATTTTAAGCCTAAATATGAACACAGGTCCTGTGCCTACATTTCACCACAAAAAATGTACATTGATTGCATTTGAAAATTTTTGTATATAAAAAACTAAATGGAAAACCGCTAAATTTTAAAGGCATTTCGCGGAAAATACGTACCTTAGATCGAAAAATAAAGTACTCCATTGTAATCAGCATGTCCAAAATATATAGAATTGATATTCAGAGCTCTATTAATTTTTAAAAGTCAAGATTTTGTCATGTAGTGTTATGTTTATTTGTGAAAGTTCAAAAAACTTTGTTAAAAAATAGCGTTTTTCTTTTGAACCCATTGGCGTTCCAATTTGAAATTTGCACAGTCTGTAGCTAAAATATTAAGTTATCTGCTTCAATAATTTAAAGAAAATTGAAGATGGGTTTTTTGAGATATTGGCAAATTGAGGATATTTTTCAAATTGTATTATCCTTTTTGCATTCAACAATTTCTTTTTGCAATTTATTTTGAAAGTAGATTATATAAGCATTACTAGGTAAATATTTTATAACAATCGGATAACGCGTTCAGAATTTGTAATCATTTGAACATCATGTATTTTTCAAAAATTTACTGCAAAAAAAATCAACTAAAACCAGCGACAACTAAATTTACGTTTATGTACCAAGTTTTGTAAAAATCGAAAGGGGCCATGTCCAAAATCTTCCATTTTTGTATCCTTTTTATATGGAATGATATAGTTATAATAATGTAAAATGGATAAGTAAAAATGTTTGAATTTACTTCTCAAAATGCATTTCTTTGAAATTTAACATATATATACAAAAAACTAAAATATACATTATAGCCTAGAGAGGACCCCATAAAGACAATCTGATGATCGTGATGCGGTGTCACTTGAAAATGCATTAATTGTCAACCATTGGTTCTAGGAAAATTTTTTTCATAAGTTTTTTCTCTATTAGTTGTAAAATATAAATTGTAAATTCTATTTAGAATTTGTAATATTTGATCTTAAACCGAACAAAAATAACACTCATTGTAACAATCTTCAGATCAACTAAAAATCTACAATAAAATAAAATAATTTTAAAAATCTAGCTCTGGTTTTTCATTGTTAGGCTAAGAACATTTTTAACTGCCCTCGTATGCAGTAGTATGTCTCTTAAAGTAACGATTTGTCGATTTTCGTTCATTACACCCCCAGTTTTATTGGAAATTGTCCCAAATGGCAGAAGTCGATTTTTTTTTTTGAAAACGTTAACCCGCGCCGAAAGTTGTACGAAAATGGCCCATTTTGGAAGAAAGTGTATTATGTATTATTAAAAATACCCAAAATTCTAAATTTCGAACAAAAATATTTTTTATTTAATTTATTCATTTAACATACATACATAGTTAAAAAGATTCAGATATGGAATTCTGACTTTATCGGATAGCATTAACCCACTTTAGCCTGGAATCCAAAATGACCCACGAATTTGATAAAAAAAATGCAAAAACGTGTTTTTTTAATAATTTTAAAAACTTTTTAAAATGCCTAATTTGGAGATGTCGATCACCCTTTGTACCATATAATAGTTGATATTAAAGGTAAAAAATAAATTGCAAAAATGATAATTCAAATTTGTGTTTAGAGCGACTGCTTTCCAGTACATTTTACGAGAACTGCTTATTTTGTCTAAAATTTAACAAAATGTTAATCTTTTCATCAATGTTTACATCATTTTTCAAATAGGATCACTTAAATTCGATTAGACTATAATTATCTCAATTTTATTTAAAAAATCTTCAACCCTTATTGGCCTGGGGACAAAAAAAATCTATGAAACTTAATATTAATTATGACTACAAGATTGTAAAGGTTTTGAATCAGAGACCCAAAATAACTGTTATATTTCTAAAAAAGTCACCACCCAAATTTATTTAATTATAATATTTCAATAATGCACTATATTTTATAAATCATATTGCACAAAAAAATCACAAAGTTTGGCAAAGATTTTAATTTTTTCAATTTTTATATTTTACTCTATAAATTTCTGTTGTTTTTTGATTTTTATTTTAAAACTTTTTATAAAAGTTCCAGAATGATTTTTTTGAAAAAATTAAGCACTAACTTTTTTATTTGATAATAAAATAAAAATTAAAAATTGACCTAAATTGAATGCCGGAAGTTGCTGGAATATACATATTTACTCACTTTAAATCACTGTTCAATCTTTTATTAACACTAGTTGACATCATCAGGATATTATAATTGGTGAAGTCATTGGTTCCATGGCTTTTGATTTATATTCTTAATTGTTATTTTTTGATAAAGAAAAAAAATCACAAAATAACTTTTATTATTTTTGGAAAAATAAAAATCGTGTTTGGATTGTTTTTGTTTGAATTAAAAATATAAATCAAACAGAGCAAATAAACAGAAAATTAAAAATACTCAAACAGGAAATAATTGTAAAACAATCACTTTTTTGAATAAAAGTTATAACTGTTACGTCCCTGTTTTGAATTAATAAAAAAAATTTCACTTGATAAAAATAATTATTTTATGTAACATGATCCATATAGGGTTAAGTTTTACACTTTTGACCAAAAACGACCGACCCACTAGGAAATTTACAGAATAACACCTTTCACAATTTTCGGAAAAATATCACTTCAAATGAATCAAAAAAAATTGTTTTCCACTTGATAAAAATTATTATTTTGCGTAACTTGATCCATATAGGGTTAATGTTTTCACTTTTCGGGAAAAAAATCCACTGAAATACAATTCATAATTTCTGAAATACAATTGGTAGTTTCTGAAATACAACTGATAATTATTCAAATACAATTGATAATTTCTGAAATACAATTGATAAATATGAAAATCGATAATTTCTGAAAAGCAATTATAAAACTGGAAATAAATTGATACAATTGGTAAATCTGATTTTAAAATAAAGTTAACAACACTGAAATTTTAAAGCGAATGGTATTATGATATACTTACCACGATATAACAGATCAGTCAGGTTTTTTTTTACATTATAGTATAAAGCATTTCATATTAAAATTTCAGTGTTGTTAACTTTGTTTTAAAATCGCTAAAAACAAAGAAAAATTTACTCATATTTAAACCGGTGTCATTTTAAATCTGGCCGCCATTTGTGAATAAAAATAATGCAAGATTTAAGGAAATTTTATAGAATTTTCAAAAATATTTAGTTTTTGCAGATCCGATCAGTACTTGCTAAATTTTACTATATAATTTGATGATATCGATGATTTTTCATTAAAAGCCACGCCTACTTAGGACGGGTAGCAAAATTAAAAAACAAACGCTACACTAAAATTTTCTACAATTTTCTGCAACATCTTCCAGTACTTCGGGGACAATTTAATCATTATTTTGATTTTTAAAAATAAAAGCAACGGGGAAAAATTTAGAAAAAACTTTAATTGGTGCTATTTTTTTCGCAGCTGTATGAACCCATATATGTTGCGATATATGACCATATATGAACATTTTCAACTGGCCATATATGAACATTTTCAACATTTTTTCGGTCACTGTAGACCTTTTTGTGGCAATGCAATTATGTAATAACCAGAGAAGACAGAAAAAAGGAAAATCCGATGTGTTTAAAGCAAAAAAATATTGTAAAAAAAGCAAGAAAAAGCTTGGAAAAACAACAGTTTTTTTTAATTTTTTAATTCAAAGTTAAGAGAAAAAATATTTTTTTGTGAGCAAAAAAAAGTATTTTTGACAAAGTCTCAAAAAAAAAAAAGCAATTAAAGCTCAAAAATCTTAAGAAAAAGCTATTTTAAAGCTAAAAAACGGAAAATCCAAAAAAAGTAAAAAAGAAGCAAATATGAGTAAAACAAGCAATAAAAATCAAAAACAGCAATTTTGTCTTCTCTGGTAATAACAACGCCCGATTAGATAAAATTATATCAAGTTATATACTATTATATTAAAAACATTTTTAACCGGGATATGTTTACATTTTTTTGAATCGCTAGTTTAAAATAACCTTTTTTTAATCATCTTCGAAAATAATTCTTTTTAAATTAATTTTTCAAGGCTCCGATTTGAATTATATTTACACACTTCACGAATTATTTCATAAAACAATTTATTCAATCGAATCAATGTTGAATTAGCATAAATTAGACGAAAACATTAAGCACATTTTGAATCTCCTGGATTTGAATTTTTTCATACAAAAAGTGGATTATTGAATCCAAAAAAAAGTTGGATTTATTTATCTGGGTTTACACATAACAATAAAAACACAAATATATGAAACATTGTTATTTTAATGTCAGAAAAAAATACAAATGAAAGTTAAGAGAAAAATTGTAAAACTAGAAAACAAAAGCATTTTCTATAACATTTTTGTATTAAATATGTTTAGAAAAAAACTACACTTCTCTAAATACTTATTTTCCATCTGGGACATGAAGAAATAGCTGAAATAAAAATGCCTATGCCTCTAAAAAAAACACCCTTTATATTAAGTTCTAAATTAGCATTTGTCGTAAATTTGACAATTTTCTATGGATTAAACTTCAAAAACAATACCATGAATACCTCATTGATTTAAAGTTTAGAAATTATTCACTGATTTATATTCGTAAAATGAATAAATTTTTATGAGAATTGATTAAAAAAATTATCTTTTTGGAGCTCTGATGCCAACGAACCAGCTGTTTGTTAGCTTTACCTTATGGGAATTTTTGTGTAAAAAATTAGTTTTCATTATCAGGGCAGCGACTTTCATGCAAATGCATGTTTGTAGTCATTAATCCAAAAATGATTTTGACCAAATACTTTTCCGAATCAAAGAATTTGCAACAAAATGGCATTTATTTGTGGCTTATTTTGTTATAAATGCACATTTTTGCATATTTTGGTTTTAAATGCATATTTTTGCATATTTTATGATTTTTACTGCATATTGTTCATTAAATTTTTGGATATATATTTTTTTTAAACTAAAAATAAGATTTAATGTAAAATACAGAAAAGGAAGAAATTGCACCCTTAACGAAGTACTTAACTAGAAGGAAAACATCAGGTTGTCATCTAATTTGACATTTATGTATATTGGATTTAATATTTAACCAAACGCTCTCGAGTAATAAATATGATTTTTAAAAGTCGATGAATTTATAGTGACTTTTTTAGTTTTAAGCGTTTATTTTTGGACCTTTAGTGCATATTTTTTTGGTTTTTAGTGCATATTCCATTTAAGTGCATATTTTGCATTTTTTTACTGCATTATTTTAAGCGGATATTTTAAATTTTTAAGTACATGAAAGTCGCTGCCCTGGTCATTATGAATAAGGGCAATGTTGCTTTGTTATAAATTCTGATTTTAACTGATGGTTAAATTTTAACGGAGTATTGTGCTGTTGGGCCTTTAAATCATAATTTATTAATATTTATGTTGTTTTACTTTTTTATATTTTTACCTGGAAATAATAAATACATATTCAAATGAAATATAAAAAATACCTTTGTTTAATTTTGGATTGGAGACTTGGAGAACAAAAGCAGTTAACAATTTGTTGAATTTGTTGTTGGTTGATTCGTTACAGTAAACTGCGTCAAAGTATTGTTGCGGGGGTATTTGATTTTCTTCTTTTTATTCTTTTATGGGTTTAACACTTTTTTTTAAAAATATTTTTTTTATTCCATTGTTTTTCCACATTTTATAAAAAATTAATACACACACACTTATGATTTTATTTTTAAAATTATTGCTTAAAATTAGATTTTTTTGCAAAAATTTTGTATTCTTTTACTTTTCTTCTATTCTTTTATATTAATCGCAATTTTTTCTATTGTATATTTTTTTAGTTTTATTTTCAACTTGTTTGAAACTTTAAATTATTATATCTTTTTCTATCCTTTGCGAATGCCGTTAATAAAACACTTGTCACCCTTCTCTTTCTAACACCCGGAGATGTAGTTTTTTTTAAACTCGAAGTCAAGCTTTTCAACTTTGCCAAATACCTTTTGTTGTTTGAGGTTTGATAACTTCGCCTGCGCAGCGTCGTATGTCTGACGTTGACACAACTTTTTAATACTATGCAAAAAAAGGTATTTTTAAGGAAATTTATTTAATTTACCATCTTTAGAAACCTTTATTTCTTAAATTTTATTATAAAATTGCACTTTTTAATTATTTATACTATTTTGATTTGTAAGTTAACTTCTTTTTTGTAATTTTCTTTTCACTTTTGTTGCATATAAAACAACAACACAAAAACAAAATTCGTTTGCATCTGTTTACGATACCTTCATCCGATTGCGCGTTTCGTTTCCACAAAAGTCGATTCTCAACTAAATTCCATGGAATTTCTCTTTGTCGCTAAACCAAAACGAATGTCAGTAGAATGAAAGAATTGCAGAATATCAGATTTGTAGCAGTGTTGCCACTAGTTAAATAAAAAATTACACAGCTGAAGGTAAAAAATTATCCAAAAACGTATGAAATTACACAAAAAATTATAATTTTTTAATATTACTTCAAAATAAAGAATTAACCATAATTGACTTAAGCTGAAATCACGGAACAAGTTGAGTTTAGGGACACAGCTCCGATTTTTTTTTCACCCAGGAAGTACTTTTTGGGCTGAATAGAAAAAAAAAATTTTTTTGTCGGAGACCCCTATTTCGGGTGTTATTTTGGGTCAAAGTTGAAACATGGACTTGCCCGTATCTCCGCTATTTATTATCGGATCTGGACAATATGAGCACCATTGGAGAGGTAATTGAAATGGCTTTAATATGACATACAATTTTTTAATATTTATTAACCCATTACGAGCCGGTTCAAGTTTTTCATGTTTTTAGAGCGAGTTTTGCGGGAAAAACCCTTGAATATCAAAAAAGTGCTTATATAATGGTATGATTTGATTTAACATAATTGTAATAGAGAGTATACGCTTTAATTTGATGTACAAATTTTGCATTTAGCCCTTACACGGGCAAAGTTGTAAGGGGTTAAACTTTTTTTTTGTTAAGAAAAAAATTAAAGAAAATGAAAAAGTGGTTAAATAGGAAAATAATTTTGGGTTTTTGATGACAAAAATAATAGTAATTTTATTGACTTGTCTTTGGAAGAAGAGAAGTCATCATCCGAAGATGAAGAGCAAAGTTTCGAACAAAATAACCACTTTGTGTTTGTGGATTGTGAAAAGGGTCCACCACCCAATGATGAAGATGAAGCTAAAATAGACCCTCTTTATTTTTAAGTTTTAAATTTTAACTAGGTTATAGAAATATGTTTCGCGCGATTTTTTGAAAAATAAATTTTAATTTTTTGGTACATAAGCTTTATTTTGGTGAAAGTTGGTGTTTTTTTTTGGAAAAAATTGAAATTTAATGAATTTTGGGGGTTTTTTTATGTACTCTGGGACAAGCGCCGCAGGGAAAAAATTTTTGGTACGTTATAGTCATGTTTGAATTCTTAAGAAAATTTCCATTTTGGTGAAAGTTGGTATTTTTTTTTTTTTTGTAAAAAATTGAAATTTAATGAATTTTGGGGGTTTTTTTTATGTATTCTGCGACAAGCGCCGCAGGTGAAAAATTTTTTGGTACGTTATAGTCATGTTTGAATTCTTAAGAAAATTTCCGTTTATTTGAGTACCCAATAACTTTGTTGTTTGATGGGTTAAGAGGTCGAGCTTTATCTTGAATGAAAGGTGTAAGTCTCGACAATAAAGTAATAAGTACAAATTATATTGTTATATACGCAATGTTATGAAATAAAACCCTTTTTTGTTAAAATGAACCTTCTAAAAATTTAAAAAATTTTAACTGGGCCGCAATGGGTAAATTGGTATAAAAATTTTTAATGCCATATGAAAGATTTTTTTAATACCTTTCTAATGGTGCACCTACTGTCCAAATCCGACCACAAATCACGGAGTTATAAGCAAGTCCAACTTCAAACTTTGAACCGAAATAACTCCCGAGATAGGTCCGACCGACAAAAAAAAAGTTGTTGTGGAATCCCAATAAAAAGTTCTACCTGTGGTAAAAATTTTGACCTGATCGGAGCTGTGTCACTAAACTCAACTTTAACCGAAATCACAATTAAGTTTGCTCAAAATTTGCCTGAATTTGTAATCAAATGAAAGAGCGCCGTTATTTGGCCTACCAAAATTTTTAAATTTTCACTGGTTGCAAAGTCATTTTATGGTTTTTTGTGTATTTTATTTTTTCATTTATTTTATTTGTTTAAAATGTATTTAAATCAATTAAGTTGGGTACAATGAGTTTCGATTGAAAATTAACCAAATCAATAGAGATGCAACTGTTCTAAAATTGACTTAAGCTAGATATGGGTGCTTTAGTGTATTTTCATGTTATCGATCTTTCCCTTAATTCAACTTTTTAAATATATTTAGGTATTAATGGTCCTTTGGTCATTTCTTACCACCTGCACGCAAAAAATAAAAAGGTTTCCCCCTTATAAGGGTATAAGTTACCTAAATAGTTTTAGAATGTATTACCGAGTTAATCGTTTACTAAATTTGTAAAACACTTACGACTTATTTGAGAGAAGAGAGAAAATAAACAATAGTGTTGCCAGTATCAAATCGAAAAATTAATTTATAGTAAAAATACGATTATGCATCAAGATTCCTAATAACTCTTTATTAAGCGAAATATGTACTTTAACTATAGCAAGCTTCAAATACCAAATAAATTTTTTTTATGAATTAGCACATAATTTTTTAATTTGTTACCATTCCAAATAAAGCATTGTCAGCCTGTCCTATTGTAATACTAATTCCTTTTCCAGTCTCAATCGTTGTATCATATAAATCACAGCCTTCAAGTCTAAAACATGTTGATCACTCCTAGCTTGTGACTGCAACCATGAAAAATGACAATCAGCATATTCTGCATATTCTGGATAATCAGCCAACCATTTCCAGATGGCATCAACTGAAAAAAAACTTAAACTGCAATGCAAAAAAAATGTAAGTTATTAACTATTTTATTTTGAATAGGAATAGTTTTACTAACCGAAAAGTTTTAGGTGAACCCTTTGAAGAAAATGTGGACGATAAATTTGTAAACGCACCAATAGTTGTGTCTTATGTGAATATAAAGCCATATCCGTTTGAGATTGTCCTTTAGCCTTACCCACCGACAATTCCATATGACATTAACATAAAATTTTATATTATTTATATTATTTTATATTTTTTTCTAACTTTTTTCACTTTTGGCATCTACTTTTCGCCGTATTGTTTTATCTTCTTTATTTTTTTTTTTAACAATTTTGAAATTTGGCAATTTTAATGTATTTTTAGGAATTATACACATTTTACAAACATCTGGCAACAAATAAATGAATTGTGAAACATGTGTGAAACTACCTTACCTAGTGTCTTGACATGCAATAAAATGATAGCAAGCAATTGTCAAAATGCTCTCATCTCAAGTGAAGACACTCAATTTCAATTTCATTGCAATATCATGCACACAAAAAAATTTAAGATGGTATATTGCCTTGGCTGATATAGGTACCCTAGTTTTTATTGAAATTAAAAAATATATGTTTATTAACTATGCCAGAAGGTAAAAACATTAGATATTGGCCAAGTAAATTTAACAAATGAAATTAGGCAACTTCTTCGAAAAATTATTGACGTATATTTGAAATTTGAAATGCCAATAATAAAAATAAACATTTTGTTTTACGGATATTTTAATAAAACAAAATGTTGCAATAAAAAATTCTTTTATACAACTATACAGCTAAAAAATGAAAAATTCATGGATCAAGGTAACTTTCGTGAAAATATATAAAAAAAAATTTTTCAACCTATATAATTGGTTTATTTTCAGATATTAATGAAAAGAAAAACCCACGAGTGACCACATATTCACAATTTGGTCTGCGTTTGGTGCCTATTTTTAATTAAGAGGTATTTCAATAAAATACTTATGTACTGCAATCGTTATATAGTTTTGTAGTTTATTAAATATGTATAGTGGATTCAACGTAGCAAATTATTTTCTTACATCTAAAAGGATCTGGTATAGTCTATGCTGTGGGGAAAGAGTGAACATCCAGCTGTAAGAAAAATATCATTCGCATATATCGGAAGCTTTAACAAGAAACAGAAAAGTGGGTTGTAAGTTTTTAAATGGTTTAAATTAGGAAAGTCATTTAAATCTAAACTAAAAAAATTTAATAGCTTTTCTTTAACAGTGAGGTTACATGATCAAGATTTTGCTTTCAAGTTGATAACACATACAGCTTGTCAAATTCAGTTGAACTTGAAGCTGTGACGTAGGCTGCATGCAACTTGATAGTCAATTTTGCTTTCAAGATGCCGTCGTCAAGGAAAGAACTAAAATTGATCGCCTCTGTGGGCTGTTTCCGCACTGTAGGCTGTTCGAAAAGACTTTATTTTTTTCTTCACATCTTCCACAGTTATTTTCATGTCAGCAGATATTGGTTTTTTATTTATTTTTATTTTTAAATCATTTCGTCGACATACCGAAATATTCACATTCCGTATTTTATCAATCGTGTTTTATTGCGGCACAATATTTGTAAAAAGAAAAACAAATTTACAAGAAATTTGATCAGCTGTTTAAAACTTGACCGTCAAGTTTTCTCAAAACTTGAAAGCAAAAATTGATATCAAGTTGCTGTTCAATTTTTAAAATGTGAGTGTGTTAGTAAAAAAGTGTGAGTGTATTAAAACTTGAAAGGAAAAAATTGATCGTGTAACCCCTATGTAAGAAAAGTGCTCAGCATGTAAGTTTTTTCTCCAAAAACATCTTCGGAAATTATATTTTTCTAATTGAGAAGCCACAAAGACCTCAAAATATGAGGGCTTTTATTTAGTAAAAACTCACAAAAGTATCAATCAGTATATGAAAATGTTTCTTGAGCAAAGTGTCCCCAGGATGGAAAGATTTTCCACAGAAAAAGTTTTAAAACTAAGGGGTTTTTCTGTAGGATAAAGTCGTCAAAATCTGAGTGCTTTTTCATAGGAGGCTCCTTTAACAGGTTTCCTGTCCCATGTATCACATATGATACAAAATGATTTCTTGTACCATGTTTACAGAGTCCATGTTATCATATACGAACAAATTTATAGGTGATTTAGAAATAGTTTTGTATCGTGTATCTTGCTAGAAACATATATTTTTTTTATCGTTTATCATAGTTTAACGGAAATCTAATTTAAAAAATATAAAAGACGTGTGACGTTGAAAACTTATTTTTGTGTGGGACAGGGAACCTCTTAATGTTTGTCTGTGTAAAAATTAAGGTTTTTAAGAACTTTTTCCTTCGACAAGCCCGATGATTCTGAGAAATTAGGAAATCAAGAATGCGGTGATTTTACCTATGGAAAGCAATTAAATTCTAGAGTTTATCCTTTAGAAAAATCTCGAATTCTAAGAACTTTTTCCTTCGAGAAGTCCTCAGATTCTGAGAACTTTATCCTGTTAAAAATCTACAAATTCTGGAGAACTTTTCTTATTGAAAAAACCTTCGCATTCTGTGTAATTTTTGCTACACTAAGAGAATTATGTCGGTAAAATTAACTGCAATTGCAGTTAAAAAAGTGTGCACTAAAATTAACTGATATTGCAGTTATTTTAACTACAATTGCATTTAAAAATAACTGCAATTGGGGTTAAACTTTTTAACCGCAATTGCAGTTAATTTTAATGATATAATTTTTTTAGTGTATAGAAAATCCAGATTCTTAGGCATTTTTCCTACAGAAAAGCACTCAGATTTGGCAACATTTGTTCTACAGAAAACCCCCAGATCCTAAGGCATTGTCCCTATAGAAAATCTCAGATTCTCAGGCATTTTTCCTTTAGAAAAACTCCCGAATTCTAAGTCATTTTTCCTACAGAACAACCTTCAGATTCTGAAACATTTTTCCTGTGAAAAAACCTCCAGATCCTGAGGCATTTTTTATAGAAAAACCCGCAGATTCTGAGAAATTTTCTTCTATAGAAAAACCCTCAGATTCTGATGAACCTTTCCTATAGAATACCCTCATATTCTGAAGCATTTTTCCTATAGAAAAACCCTCATATACTGAGGTATTTTTCTATAGAATAAACTTCAGATTATGATGCATTTTTCTACAGAAAATCCTCAGATTCTAATGCACCTTTTCTGTAGAAAAACCCTCAGATTTTGAGGTATTTTTCCTACAGAAAAACCCGAAGTTTCTGAGGCATTTTCCTAAGGAAAAACCCAAAGTTTCTGATGCGATTTTCCTATAGAAAAACCCTCAGACAGTGAGGCATTTTTCCTACACAAAATCCCTCGGACTCTGAGACATTTTTCCTACACAAAATCCCTCAGATTCTGAAGCATTTTTCCTATAGAAAACCCCTCAGATTCTGAGGTATTTCTCCTATAGAAATACTAGTGTTTTCAATTCGGTTAATCGATTAACCGTTTCCTCGATTAATCGCCTCTATTTCGGTTAATGTCGAAACAAATAATTTAAAACACAAATAATTATTCGACCCGAATAATCGGTTAAAATAGGTCGATTAACCGGTTACATTTTTAATAAGGAATTTTTCCTTTATTTTTTCCCAAAATTTCATAATTTTCTTAGCATTGGCTAAAAATTGCAAGAAAAGCTTATTAAAAAAACAAATACTAACTAAAAATACCACCAAATTCTTTAAAAATCGAGAGAAAGAGGCCTTTAAATACCTTTTTTGAAGGAACTCCAAGCAAGTCGGCATTGCACCAGCGAGACACTTCATCTGTTTTAAGAGACTGATAAATTTTAAGAAAATTTGTTTGCAAATATTTTAACAAAATATCGAAGTTTCTATTAAAAAACATCGCGAAAGGCCCATATAAAGGTGTTTTTTAAAACTTTGTTTGGCAGATTTTAAGAAATACAATAGACAATGTTTCATTTCTGTTTTAATTCGTTTAAAAATTAAAACTAAATTATATTTTCATGTCACTTAAGACAAAGTTGCATTTGTTTTAAAACTGTGTCACACAATTGACATATTAATTCTGTAGGAACTCTAGCTTTTCTTACTTCTCTCAAGAAAGTGTGTACAGTCGGTTCAAAACCACATCAATTCTACGACATGTTCCACTAGAATACCATGGAACCCGAACCCGTTTCAATGAAATGAAATTTTTATTCGAATTAAAACAAAAAGCAGAAAATGAAAGTTAAAAAATTTAAATTTATATGGAATTTGACATTTATAACTGCACGCTGAGAAAATTGTGTACATGCTATTTATGAATTTTTACATTGATTCAATTAAGTTTCGCTGGAATTCGTCCATTGAAAGTTTTCATTGAGCTGATGCAGTTTTAGATAAAATTTTATAAAAAATTTCATATTATTTATTAAAAATTTTATATACCCCAAAAAGGTTTTATTAAAAAGAGCTTCATAAAAATAATGAACCCAACAAACAAATCGTTCCGTTTACGTACCGTTTTCGGTCCATCATAAACGGAATCCAACTCCGTTTACGTACCATTTTCCGGATCCGTATACGGACCAGAAAACGGATTTTAAGGAACATCGAAACTGATTCGAATCCGTTGAAAGTCCGACAATGACGGACCGTTTACGGACCGATATGTCGTGTAAAAAACTGACAAGTCCGTTGTAAGTCCGTCATTGAAGGACCGTTTACGGACCGTTGTGTCGTGTAAAAAACGGACAAGTCCGTTGAAAGTCCGTCAATGACGGACCATTTACGGACCGTTATGTCGTGTATAAACGGAGTGACTTTGGACCAAAAACGGACTTGTATATCTATCTAAATAGACTAATTTTGAGTAAATTAAATTTACTAAATTTTTTTTATTTTTAATAGATTTATTAATAACGATATTATTTACATTTACACTATATTTAGTACATCACCTTTGAGTTTACCTTTGAGTTGCCTCTTTATCTAGCGCATCAATTCACGATAGTCACCCTTAATAAAATCGATCATCTACATGCAAAAGAAAAAATAAATTAGTTATGGTTTATTTGATTGCATTTACGATGGTGTTGAACCCATTCCAGCTACCGCCACCAATTTCTCGTCACAAAAAGTTTTTAAAATAATTTAATTGTTTTTATTTTGAACACAAATTAAAATCAATTAAGTCCGTATTTTACGGTACGGAAACGGAGTTAAAACGTATTATGTTCGAAAATCCGATTACACAGTCCGTTAATGTTCCGTATACGTACAAGCTTTGCCGGATATGTGTATTACGGACCGTTAATGTGCCGTAAAAGCCGGATTCATGATTCCGTACGTGCCGGAGAGTCCGTAAAAATGTTTCTTGGGAAGCTTTGTCACATTGGGAAGAAAACTTCATTAGCTTACTGAATATTTTTGTTAAAGGTGCGTTTACAATGATGGAGTACTCCAATCTGTAGCAAATTTAGTTGTTTTCTCTTTCTTTCTAATACATTTTTGTATTTGGCTATCTTTTTTTATTCCACTCCAGAGTTAAATTTGTTTGACTCTGGAGTACAGATTTGTTGCACTCTAGAGTTAACATCACTCTGTTAACTGTTTAACATGACAAATATAACTAAAAAACACATCACTAATTTGTTCACATCTCTAATTGTCAACAAATTATAAAAAAATATTGAAAAATAAAAGCAAATAGTTTAAATTTGTAATAATATATAAAATAAAATATTATTTTATAATAATTGCAGTGAAAGCCGTGCCAAGATATTCGCAAAAAATGCGTAATTACTGAAACGTCACATATATTTTTGAAGTAACTCTACTCTGCATTGTGAACAGTTAACATTTGGATCTGTGCTGCAGAGTAAAGCCACTCCATCATTGTTAAAGCACCTTAAAACTCGTTTGACGAAATGCTATCTGCGTAAGTTCGCTCAAACTTTAGGTTATTTTTTTTATTATTAATAGCCCTTAGAAAACGGTAAAGAGACTGAGAAAATCAGAAAAATGTTATTCTGATTTTTGCAGCGTAAATTAATATATTCATTTTTTTATATCGAGGGCTCGTTTTTTTTTCTTCAGGAGAGAAGGAAGAATCTTAATAAAATCTTCAAAACTTTAGATATAACATTTATTTAAATGTAATATTAATTTTTTTGCGGCAATATTAATTATTGTTCTTAAATTACTAATTTTGCCAAACCAAAAATCTGCTAGTTTCAGCAGTTCTTTCTGGCATTTTCAATGAAATTTTAGTAGCTTTACCAAAATTTTTGCAGACCTTTGTCTACTAAAAAAATTTTTAATTTAAGAAAACCTCAGATTGCAAAAATTTTCAACCTTAAAATATGGAAACTTGTTTTAATATAGCGAGTTTATATGTCACGTTAACAAAAACAGGCATCTCTTTGTGTTTTTATTGATAAAAATTAAGGAAATACATTAATTTTGTATTAAACGATTAATCGATTAATCGCCAATTTTCTCGATTAACCGACCCGAATAACCGGTTAATCAATTTTAGACATTTTTCGAATAATGCATTAACCGGTTAACCGCCTACGTCGAATAATTGGAAACACTAAGAAATACCCTCAGATTATGAAGACTTTTTTAGACTTTCTTTAGGAAAACACTAGATTCTGAGGTTTTTTTTATAGAAAAACCCTTGGATTTTGCGAATTTTTCTTACGGTTCTGAGAGCTTTTTCTTAAAGAAAACCACCTGATTTTGTTGACTTTTTCCTATATAAAACCGTTAATATTATATTTTATAGTGAAATAATAGTATAAGTAATATGCATTATAAAATCTTTCCTGAAATTTGCATGTAAAGAATTATGTTTTAATAAATAAATTAAAATTTAATAAAATAAACAATTTATATTATTAAGGGGGAGTTTTGCAATAAAAAAAATAACTAATACCAAAGTTATATTACCAATAAGGGTGTACATTTTGCCTATGTTGAAATTGCTAATACACCATTGTTTCCGAGATAATTTAACAAAAATTATAGGTGATTTTTCGAACATTACAGTCAAATGGAAACTACCTTTTTTTTAGGGTAATATTGCCATAAAACATAGTAAACTCTATGTTGCCTTTGAAAATAGGTGATATTACCCTACAGTTTTAGGCAATATTACCTATAGTTTTTTTTGTGTGTGATATCGCTGACATGCCATCGGATCTTGCAATGATGCCGGCGATCAAATGTCACTTTTAGTTTTCATTTTAATTTTGTAATAGAAAAACAACAAAAAATTTGGTAAAAAGGAATGGAAAAGTGTTTAGTTTTTTATTATTTGTCGGTAAACATTAATGTTTCATAAAATTTGGTTTTTTTTCGAAGAAAATCTATAATATTGCTTATCCATGAAGTGGTCAAGTGTTCTCCACCACTCTGCAATTGATATCATTTTGACGTTTCGCTGCCATGGTTTTCACATTTCATATCATATAATTTATTGCATTTGAAGACACCGGGTTACCTAGTGTCTTCAAATGCAATGAAATGTGCAAAGAAATTTGAAAATAACACACAAAACAACAACAACGAAAATAATTTTGTTGTTGCTTTGTGTGTTATCCCGAAGCTGCCCCAGATGAAAAGGATCCGTTGTTCAAACCATCTGCATCAAGGAGCTCCATACATTGCTCATAGCCAAGCGTCTTGCCGCTATTATCTAACATTTTTATTCGAACCTTAGGAATATCATAGTTCATAAAAGAATATTTCACTATTTTGTTCTTCTGCTTCAACTTCCGACAGAGAGCAATTAGTTTCCTAGCAGAATCTGTTAGATGGTCATTTAAAAAAACGAATGACTATAATGTACCTCCAATTATATCTTTCAACTTCAATTTGCGGTTCTTGTAATAATTCATCATTATTTCATCACGAATTTGTACGGAATTAAACTTTACCAAAACCTTCCTTCCACTAGCAAAATAAGTGCAATGTTGAATGTCAGTATACAACACCTTAACCTTGCATAAAGAGCATATTTTTAAAATGTGCTGCCGCAAATCCTGAATTTTTTTGGGCAATCCTACAATTATAATATTGGAGCGATTTAACCTTCTCTGCAAAATGTTGTTGTGCTTTTCCAGAGAACCAATTCGACGATCAGCAGCTTTATCCACAACATTGACAACATCAAACCAATGCTTTAGGTCAGATTTCACTTGATCTACATCAGAAATCCCCGAAGTACCGTGAAAAGAAAGTTAATTTATTTTTTGATCTAAAAGTTTACGAGTTCACCGGTGAATTAATTCATTTGATTTAATAAAAAGAACTATTGCAATTGAATTAATTCTTTGAATTTGTTGTTTGATGAACGCATTCAGTTGAATGAATTCAGTGAATTACTTAAGAAAAGGAATTCATTCAATTCTAGAGAAAATTGAATTCGATTGGTAGTGAATTCATTTAAAAAGGAATTAATTCTTCAAAGTTCTCTTAGTGATCAGGTCGTTCAGCAGATAGTTGTACAACTGTTGCAGAACTGTTTACTATTAAATTGTATCTGCCGAACGCACCCATTAAAAATAATTATAAACAATTCATATAATAAAAATTCACAACATATGATAAAAAATTCACAACATAGTGTTGCCAATAATTTTTTTAAAAAATACACAACAAAATAAATCCCTTTTCCCCCTACATCCTTGAATTATTTTCCCCTACAAAAATCCCTACGTATTTTTACAGAAAAATTTTTATTGTGTACGAAATATGTATTTAAAAATTTTTTCAATTCAATTTTATCACGGTTTTCATACTTTCGACGAGAATTCCAACACTTTAAATATTTAGAAAGTTTATATTGGAAAAATATTCATAAATTGATCAAAAATTATTTTTTCTAAAATATAAATTTGTTTAAGCACGTATGATGCTAGATTTTTTCTTAAATTTTCTTGGGTTTTTTAGAGTTTTTATATGATTTTTTTCTATTCCTTTTTCGTAAATAACCAAAGAGCTTAAGAAAAACCCAAAAAAAGTCAAGAAAAAGTTAGAAAAAAACCTACCCAGTCAGAAAAATACAAACGGGAAAGCGGTGGCAAAGCACTTTAACAGGTGGTACAAGCACTGGCAAAAAGTGCTTTCCCATTCCCAAAATGATAACATCATTAGACAAAAGGACCGGCTGTTCAAAAAACGCCGGAAAAGCACTGGAGGAACAAAATTTTTAAACGTTGGCAAAACGCTGGCAAAACCAATAAATAGGTGGTCTGGAAATGTATTTTCCAAAATAAAATTTAAAAAAAGTTCATATGTATTTTTTTTTGGTCCTACCGTGATTTGAACTCAGGCCATCAGATTGGCAGACGATTGTTCTACCCACTGAGCTAACGCGACATATAATATTTGATGGCAAAACACATAAATGTGTGATAATAGCTGGACAACTACTGGCTGTGCCAAAATGCTAGTACTGGGAAACAATTTTTTGTAACTAATATGCCAGTGTTGGGAGGGCAAAAAAAAAGGTGGTCTTGAAGAAGCTTTCCCACAAACAAAAAAATTGATTTTATTAAACAAAAAAAATTTTAAATTAAAAAAAATCAAAAAAAACATTTTTTGCTTGCAACAGGATTTGAACTCGGAACCTCCTGACTACAAACAATTTTTAACGAAGCGTCAGCATTCTTATAAAATCATTGGTCTACCAGTTAATTGATTTTTGTACGCCTGGTAGCATTGGCTAGGTAGCACTGGGAAACCACTGGTTGCAAACCTTGGCATATCACTCTATGCCAATTATTTGCCAGTGGTTTTTTTTATAAACCACCGAAATTTTTGTAAAACAAATACTGGTAAAACGCTTTTTGCAAACGCTGGCAAAGTGTCCCAAATGAGTGTTCTGTCAGTCATTTATTTTTAACACCGTGGTTACCCAGTGGTATGTCAGTGCTAGATTTTTTGTACCACTGGCGATTTCTGACTGGGTAGTGTCATACAGGCTTTACCTACTGAAAACTTAATTCAGGAATAGAAGACATCTAAGGAACCTTTTAAATATACAAATAACAATGGAATGGAAAGTAATATTTAATTTCAAATGAGCATGAGCCTGAATGAGCATATTCCATCTTCGATTTCAGCGAGTTTTACTCCATTTTTACGTTTTTCTGTCAATGGCAATTATTTTTTTTTTAATTTAAAAATCATTGTCATTAATTAAAAAAATGGTAATGAAAATAACTTCATTGCAATTGATATTAATGCAATGGTAATGAAATCAATTAATTAGTCCACCTAATTAATTAGTCCCATGTATGATCCAAGGAGGCCTTGCAGTAATCCGGTATAGAGTTGTAAAAGTATTGAGTATTCCGGTACTGAGTACTCAATACTGACTGTTTTTTTGAGTACTCAATACTAAAACGGTACTACTCAATACTTTTAAAGATGCTATTTTCCGTAGAAATGTGTATTTTTCGTATGAAAATACAACTATAAAAATAGTACTAAAAATACAACTCTGAAAATACAAATCAATTTGTGAAGCAAAGAAATTTGTAACGAATTTTTGGGAAAAATTTATTCAAAATGTTTTAAATTAATTAAAATGTAAGTAACAATAGTTATTTAACACGTGTATTTGAAATGTTATTATTTTTCCTAATAAATACGAATTCATAACATTTTTATTTTTAAATTCAAAAAAACCGTTAAAAGTATTGAGTAGTATCGAGTACTCAATTGAAAAGTATTGAGTATTATTGAGTACTCAAAAAGTATCGAAATTTCACAACTCTAATCCAGTACATTTTACCGGCTTTTGTAAAAAAGTATCAGAATTGCATAAAAAGTACCACAAGTTCGGAGTATTTTGCTGACTGCTTGATACCAATTCCATTTACTGTTCAAACACGCAATCAAGCAAAAAAACGCAAATTTTCAAACAAAAATAGCGCTAAAACGATAAAAATCGTCGTGTTCGCGAACACGAGTTCGCTCGTTAAAACATATAGGTCACGAACATGTTCGCGAACACGACGATTTTTATCGTTTTAGCGCTATTTTTGTTTGAAAATTTGCGGTTTTTTTGCTTGATTGCGTGTTTCAGCATTTATCTCATTTCAAGGCATATTCGAAAAAGCTCTTTTTACTAACTCTTGTGTTGCCAGAACTGAAAAATACAATTACACATTGGAGCGGCAAAAATCGCCATAATTAAAATTTTCTAATCTCGAGTTTAGATTAGAGATGAGCGATCCGGTGATTTTTGAATAACGCTGCTACCAGTGATCGTGATTTTCAAATCACCGTTCTTTTAAACAGTGACCGTGATCTCGGTGATTTGCAAATCGTTGTTCTTTTAACTGTGATCGTGATCACGGTTTTTCTATGGAAAAGACTGCGATTTTCTGATAAATAAACGAAATAATATTTATGGCGAGTTTTTAAGATGTCAGTTAAACTTGGTTTAGTTAAACCGAAAACGAATTTTGTCAGCCATTTTAAAGTTTATTAACAAAAATTTGCCGGAAAATCTTTTTCTCGAGTATAATTTATTTCTTTATTGAAATAAAACAAAATAAACCACATTTTAAAAGCAGTATTCCAGTTACAAACTGCGTTAAACTAAGTTTAAAGATAATCCACTTCCTAAAAACTGGGCCTTAAAAGAAGAATAGTTGCGACCGGTAACAAAGACATGATAGAAGGAGACATTTTATTCAGAAGAGTGTGAAAGCAAGTCACTGTTATTAAAAAAAACATGTATTACTGTGCACAATGAAGTTTGCAAGAAAGAATAGTACGAAAATATTAAAAGAACGACATTCCGAGTAACTGCGACTTGAAATATTTGATCACTGCCGTTACCAGTGATTTATCAATAACTGTGATTAAATCACCGGTATGAAAATATCGCTCATCTCTAGTTTAGATGTTAGATTTCACTCGAATTTTCATTCAATAAATTTAGGAGTAAAGTAATGGCTCAAAAGAAGAGTGTGGTATTACTGAAATTGTTTCTTTTGTCAAACGGGAAACGAATTTGCTTTCTGACAGTATACATTTTCAACAACAGCTATTTTTTTTTAAACAAAAATGTGCCGTTTTAACATGATTTTACTTTTTTTTAAGAAAATGTAATTGTGTTTATGATTTTTTAATATGCAAATAAAAGTACTAAAAAGTCATTAGAACATATTTTTCTTTACGCAAAAGCCCTTTTAACAAAAACTAAATTTCTTATTATACACAATAAAAATTTTAAACAAGAATTAATTCACTGGTAAACACGTTCAATTTTATAAATCGAACGGAAAAAAGTGAATTAATTCCTTACTGAATTAATTCACCACTGAATTCGTTCAATTTCATTTTCGTTCAGTGAATTAAAAAAAAAAACATAATTACGTTCAGTGAATTAAAGCCTGTTTTCTGCCGTTCAGTAGAAGAAAACATTTATTTACAAATAAAACTTGCAACCAAGCAATTTTACAGCGTTCGGTAGTAAAAATCAAGGTTGGTTACCGAAACGAATAACGGCAAGGATAACGGTAACGGTATCGAATTTCTATTGTTTCGGTAACGGTAAAGGTAACGGTATTTAAGACTGAATCGGTAACGGTATACCGTTATCGAAACAGCAATACCGGTACGTACCCGTATTAAAAATTACGTTAAAAACATATAAAAACAAGTAAAAACATAGCATATTCTTGTTTCGAAGTCTTAGAAATACAGATTATAACCTATAAAGTCAATGCTGGTAGTTTTAATAACACTATGGAACATTTTTGGGATTATTGTCTGGGGGGTGAGAAATTCCAAGTCAGGGTGATGGTACTAGGTCCGTATAGTAAAACCCTCAAAGGGTTTGGCGTTCGTATGTGTCATTTTTTTTATGACCTTTTAAATTTTTTCCTTATCTTGATGTTTTTTCGCTTAGTTGTAACTCGAGAACCACTTGTCCGATTTTGATGAAACAAATTTAGAAAAATTTAGAATTACAATTTCTTTAATCCGTTCATATAACATTTTTCTTTATAATCAACAGTTTTGCCGGTAAAAACAAATTTGTGGAGAAAAAAAAATATTTTTTTGCCTAAAAATTAAAATTTTTTATGAATTTAAAAAAAAAAAAATTTTAATTTTTAGGCAAAAAAATATTTTTTTTTCTCCACAAATTTATTTTTACCGGCAAAACTGTTGATTACAAAGAAAAATGTTATATGAACGGATTAAAGAAATTGTAATTCTAAATTTTTCTAAATTTGTTTCATCAAAATCGGACAAGTGGTTCTCGAGTTACAACTAAGCGAAAAAACATCAAGATAAGGAAAAAATTTAAAAGGTAATAAAAAAAAATGACACATACGAACGCCAAACCCTTTGAGGGTTTTACTATACTGACCTAGTACCATCACCCTGACTTGGAATTTCTCACCCCCCAGATTGGCTGTTGTACTGTGTAATTAAAATTATTGTCTATAAATTTTTTTGTAAAAATAACCCAAGATTATAAAATAAAAAAATTGGCATTTTTATATAAATTAATAAATACCGGTAAAATACCGGTAAAATACCGGTAACTGAACATAAAAATAACGGTATCGGTAACGATACCGGTATTGGGAAATTTTTTTAGAGGTATTGGTAACGGTAACGGTATTCAATATATATATATCCGATAGAGAAATCCGATGCACTTTATCAACCTACATGATTAAAAAATAAAGTCTTTTACTATTAAAAATAAAAACTTTACAGATATAGATGAATTTGGGAAAAATATAACTATTAATTTTGAAAACTTATGCTTCCCAGCAAAATGTAAATGCTTGACTATGACGTATTTCATTTACACGTTTTTACAATACAATGTTTTCTTCTACTGAACGGCAGAAAACAGGCTTTGAATTCAGCGAACGTAATTTTTGTTTTTCGGTTAAACCCAGTGTAGAAATTCATTACCAGATATGTGGTTATGTATCTACATGTAATGGTAACTACTTACTTTTGTTATTACATTTCTTATTACCTTTATATGGCGATGTCGCGAAAAATAATGAGTTGTCGTTACACACCAGCATACGAAAAATCAAAAAATATATCGTTACCTATGTGCTTACCAGTACTGACAAAAATAATGAGTCTAAAAATAGATTTTCTAAAAAATAAATTATATAAAAAAAAATATTTTTTATTGTATTTTTTTTTTTTTTAAATAAAATTTGCTGGTGCGGGAATCGAACCTGGGTCTACAGATTGCCAGTCAACAGCTCTACCATCTGAGCTATATCGACATGTAATATTTAATAGATAAATCATAATTGACCTGCTGCACACAAGTAAACTTACTCGCCAACATACAAAAAATCAAAAAATATGTGGTTACATACATATATCCTTACCAGTGTTTAAAAAATATTGAGTCTAAAAATAGATTTCAGAAAATTTTCAAAAAAAAACAAAAAAATTATTTTCTATTTGAAATAATGATAAAAATAAGTCATTATCAGTGACTCATTATTATATATTTTAAAATAATGCAGAAGGTAAGTGGGTGTCATTACTGGTATGTACTCCAAAATATAATGATATGTCATTACCGTTTCTACACTGGGAATGAACGTAATTTTTTTTTCAATTCAGTGAAAGTATTTTTTTTCTTTCTTAATTCACTGAACGTAATTTAATTTTTTTTAATTCACTGAACGTAAATTAATTTTTTTTAATTCACTGAACATAATTTTATTTTTTTTTTAATTCCCTGAACGTAATAGAATTCAGAAAATTTAAAAAAAAAACAAAAAAATTATTTTCTATTTGAAATAATGATAAAAATAAGTCATTATCAGTAACTCATTATTATATATTTTAAAATAATGCAGAAGGTAAGTGGGTGTCATTACTGGTATGTACTCCAAAAAATAATGATATGTCATTACCGTTTCTACACTGGGAATGAACGTAATTTTTTTTTTCAATTCAGTGAAAGTATTTTTTTTCTTTTTTAATTCACTGAACGTAATTTAATGTTTTTTAATTCACTGAACATAATTTTATTTTTTTTAATTCCCTGAACGTAATTTTATTTTTTTTAATTCACTGAACGAAAATGAAATTAAACGAATCCTGTGGTGAATTAATTCAGTAAGGAATTAATTCACTTTTTTCCGTTCGATTTATAAAATTGAACGCGTTCACCAGTGAATTAATTCATTTGATTTAATAAAGAGAACTATTGCAATGGAATACGTTTTTTAATTGTTATTTTATTTTAATCTTAATGATTTTTTTAATTTTAGCAATTTGTGCAATTTTGGCGATATTTTCCAAATTTGGATTTTATTTGTTAATCTGGAATTTTTAGCACTTTTTCCTTGTTTATAATTTTTGCCTTTTTTTAATTTTGGCAATGTGACGATTTTTCTAATGGTGGCGCTTTTTTGTTCTAATTTAAGGGTTTTTCAATGTTGGAGATTTTTTTAATTTTGTCGATTTTTTTTCCAGTTTTCTCGTTTTTTTTTTAGTTTTATAGATGTTTTTATATTCCAGAGAAAAATTTCTAAAACTAGAAAAAAAACGCCAAAGTTGAAATACCATTTAAATTGAAAAACCGTCTCGATAACTAAATGAGATAATTGAAAACGGACAACACTTTTTGACCAGGCATGTCATAATAAGTCATCTGCAAGAAAAAAATTAAATCGCTTGAATAAAATTTTTATTGGCTCTCTGGAAAGATCGCATTTATCTCGAAAACAAGGCATCGCAGAGAGAAAAGGCCTTTTATTTTAAATATCACCCGTATCTCTAAAACGAAATGAAATAAATGAAAACAAACAACAGTTTTGGCGCAAATATTTCATAATAAGTCATCCGCGAATACTAGATCGCTTAGATAAAATTTTAATTGCCTATATCTCGAAAACTAAACTAAAACTTTTGCACCCGAAGTCAAAACCCATCACCAATAACCCAATACCGGTTCCCAATGTCGACCCTATTAGCTCGATTTTTACATTGCGTTTATCTCGAAAGCATCGCAGAGAGAAAAGGGCTTTTATTTGAAATATCGCACGTATCACAAAAACTAAATGAGAGAAATGAAAACGAACACTTTTGGCCCAAGGACGTCATAATAAAATTAGAATCGCTTGGATAAAATTTTTATTGTCTCTAATGTCGAAAACTAAAAGAGGTGAAGAAAAAGTTTTTGCACCAGAGATAAAAACCCACCAGAGGACCGTTTCAGTTTTATACTGAATTTAGACTAAGCAAAAACAAGCTGGTTGTTGTACAAAATAAATTACAAAAACCAAGTCTTTTACACTGGTTATTTAGTTTTTCTTTGTCACATCAATTTTTTATTACACATTTTTCTTTATTTTTTTATTGTTAAATTAATGCAAAAAAATTATTAATACGTTGAAAAATTAATAACAACACACAATTTCAAACTAAAAAATAAATATTCTTAAAAAACTAAAAAATATTTTTTTGACACTTGCTTTACTTCTATATTCGTTGTAACAGGGTGCATCGAAAGTTAACTATAAATGATACCGGGTGTATCAAAAATGTACATTTCATATATTTTTACTTGGTTTTTGGCAAAAACCAGGTAGAACCTGGTTTTCAGTTTGTATGAAAATTGTATGGAAAAACTAAATTAATTTTGTAGTTTTCAGCTCAAAACCTAAAAATGGCCAAAAACTACTAGTTTTTGCCAAGTCTAAATATACTATTAGCGATTTTGCTTAATATTAGTGTGTTTTCATATTGTAGCGACTTTTTAAATTTTATATTTTTTTTAAAGTTGTAAGTAAAAAATTATTAGAATATGCACTTAAAATTTAAAATTAACGGTTTGTTGACGTTCAATAAAATTCGTGATTCATGAGCTGACGATCAGAGTTGAATAGAACCAGCTGCGATATTTTAAGAATTAATGTTCAAAGCAAAAACAGTAATAACAGAGGATAAAAATCGCATTGTTAAAATTTCGTTGATATTAGTCTAATTGATTTGTGTTTACATTTGCTTATTTGTTTCACAGTCAAAATAAGTAAGTCATTATCAATTATTAACCCATAAAGGCATGGATAATGAAGATTGGTCTGTAGCGGGATCCGAAAATACGTATTTTATCCTGCTGGCCTTATCGAATTTTTCAATTTACTTGTATGATCTTAAATCTAACAAAAAAGCATTAATTTACGTTTGTTTTTATTTATATATATATATATATATATATATATATATATATATATATATATATATATATATATATATATATTTTTTTTTTTTTAATTTTTATATATATTTTTTTTAATTTGAAATTTCAGCTATCTTTTCAATGTTAGCGATATTTTATAATCTTAGATTTTTTTGTTCATTTGGAATTTTTTTTTAGACCTTTTTATTGATTTATAATAATTTTTTTTAATTTTGCCACATTTTTTTTTCTTTTCGGCGATTTTTAAAATTTTTTTCGATTGTTTTTAAATTTGGCTGTGTTTACAATTTTTGAATTTTTTCAATTTGAGCAATCTGGTATTTTTTTGAAGGTGGCGCCTTTTTTATTCAAATTTGGAAACTTTTTAATTTGGGCGATTTTTTTTAATATTTCCGAATTTTTTTTTTATATTTCGGTTTTTTTTTAATATTTCCGTTTTTTTTACAGTTTTTGCATTTTTTTTTTTTAATTTTTGCGATTATTTTAAATTATCAATTTTTTTCTAATTTTAGCTTTTTTTTAATTTTTGGCGATTTTTTCAATTAATGTGTTTTTTTCAATTTCGAAGATTTGTTTAAATTTAGCGTTTTTTCAATGTTTTCTCAATCTTGGCAATTATTCGAATTTCAACGACTTTTTTTAATTTTGGTGATTTTTTTCAAATATGGCGACTGTTTCTAATATTTTTTTCTTTTTATTTTAACAATTTTTTAGTTCAGTTGAACGAATTCAGTGAATTACTTAAGAAAAGGAATTCATTCAATTCTAGAGAAAATTGAATTCGATTGGTAGTGAATTCATATAAAAAGGAATTAATTCTTCAAAGCTCTGCTCGAGATTAAACATTGACTTCAATGAAAACTCTTTCATAGAGTCTATGAAAAGTTTCAATGGACGAGTTCCAGTGATAATTTTCATTGAAACTATGAAGAAATTCATTACGGAAATGATGATAATTCTCTCAGTGTACATTATTCGAAAACTAGCAACATTTTGAGAAGATTTTAGTTTTTATCTACTTCAGTGATGAACTATTTATGCGAAAATACCTTATTAGCTGAAATATTCCTAATTGGTGATGATATTTTTGTGTGTACCTATTCCTCTAGACTAAACTGTAAATGAGTGTAAATAGTGTGAAACATATTGCGCCAAAATTTACTCAAAATATTTCATTTATATATGTACTTTTATTTAATTCTCCAACTCTAGACAAGTATATTTTTACCGTTACTTTTTGTTATATTAATATTAAGAATTTTTTTTTGTTTTAATATTTTAAGATTAGTTTCAAGTTAAACTTCATTTGAGAACAAATATTTTTTTTTTCAAATATATTTTAAATGTGTAGTTTTTAATTTAACATTTTAATTTGTATTTATCTTGGTATTCAATTATGTTTAAATTTTATTTAAACAATAAAATAAAATTCATATTTTTTATATGGATTTTATTACAATTAAATGTAAATTGTCATGGTTTCTCTGTTAAACCTTTCAAACGTGATGTGACAACCAGTGTGCCAATGAACATTATCACTACAAATGAAAATGCTGAAGAAGAGTCGACCATTTTAAATCAACCAGAAACTATTGAATATGAGGATACAAGTGGTAAGAAAATATTTATAGTAAATTTTTATAAATTTTGCTATTTAAGTATTAAAAATATCTAAAAAATACATTTTTGTTACTAACCAAAAAAAAAAAAACACTTGGCAAACATTTTGGTTCAAAATTCCTAATCAAGTTTTTTTTTATTAAAAATGCAAGAACTTTGGTTATTTTATCAAGGTTATTTTTTTTGCAACTAAAAACTTGGCAAATGTTTGCTAGTTTTTGCATAAATTGGAGAAACAAATTTTTAAGTTAAAAACTTGTAAATCTAAAAAATAAAAGGAATTTTTTAGTTAAACTCTTTAGAAAAATTGTTTTTATTTTCTTAAATTTGGGAACTCACAAAGAAAGTCTTCCACTGAGATTATATTTTTTTATATTTTTTACTAGACATGTGTATATTTTGCACGGCTTGTATATATTTTATAAAATATTAAAGATAATATGCAGTTGATTAGCTGCCGCATTCCATGGTTTACAGTTTTCCGGGGTCTACTTTAATATAAATAATTTAAATGTTTTTACCTGATTTTCATTTGAATTTCTATTTTTAAATTTAACACCCTCACTTGTTAATGACTGTACTAGTATATATTTTTTAAAAATTTTTTTGCAATAAAAAAAAAACCCCAAAAATGTGTTAATATTCTGTTCACTTTCAATTTAATTTAATAAAGCGTAGAAAAAACAGAGAATTAAAATTGTTAAAATATCATTATCAAATTAGTATTTATTTTATTTAAATAAATTTGTGTTTTGTATTTACCAAACCCCCAAACAACAAAACAATTTATATATTATTTAATCGGCTTAAAACTAATTTGAAAATCAGCTTTATTTATTGTATTATTATTTGTTTAATTGTGCTTTACAAATTGTTTTGATGTTTGTGATCAAATTAAAATTAATATACAACAAATGACAAAGAAAATTTGAAAACAGTGTTTCTTTTGAAATACTTTCAGCTTACCAAAAAACTCATACCTCCTCTAGTTTGTTGAAAAAATGTGACCCATGTCCTGAGGGTATTCTATGCGTGCCACAAATACAGTGCCCCGCTCATGTTCGCATGAATGACTACGAAAAACCACAAGTTTGTGATTTGTCTGGTGGTAAATTTGGTTTTTGTTGTGTTACCGGACAAAATCATACTGGTAAGTATTTGATTATATACTTTAGTAAATAAATGAATTTTGCAAAATTCCAAACTAAATCCACTTAGCGATCATTTACCTGTCAAAAGAAAAGTTTTAGTATCCATATTGCCCTATTTAGAACATATCGTTTACACCACATTAAATTTCTGAACGCGAACAACTGCGAATTAAAAAAAAGGGCTTTTTTAAAAATGGTCCAGCTCGTGAGATCTCTAGAACCGAAATATTTTGGGAATCATCATAAAATAAACCAAGGTTTATTTTGAGAGGAGCACGTTTTTTACTTTTTTTCGTGAGTCAATCTAATATATATATATATTTTTTTTTTACTGTAAAAAGGTGTAAATATGGATATGGCACGCATGCCAGGTGTTAGATTTATGTCACCACAAATAGTAGAAGAAGCACGTTTGAAATTTGAAAAGTTAATGCATCAAATTGCCATGATACCAATAACACCAGGGCAACCAGATTTTATGCATGGCATGGTCTTTCATTCCTCGCAGCATGAAGATGTACAAAATTTTCATCTATCCAATTCGGCCATGGAACAGGTCATTACTTCGCAAGTTTTTATCAAAAAGTAGGGAATTTTTATGCGATTCCACAAAATATATATTTTAAAGACGTTCTTTTCTTTCTTCGTTCAGAGAGCAAATTCCTGTAGATGATATTATTACCAATAATATTGAAGTTGAATTTAAGCAAACTCCTCTGGGTCGTCATTGTCAATCACCAAAACCATGTTCAAATCCTAATTCAAAATATCGTTCTTTTGATGGTTCTTGTAATAATGCTATACCGACACGTTCTGATTGGGGTGCTGCTGGTCAGCCTATGGAACGTTTATTACCACCAGCCTATGAAGATGGTATATGGACACCACGCCTACATAGTCGCGATGGTTCTATGCTAACAGGAGCTAGAGATATATCCAGAATTTTGTTGGGTGATTCCGATAGGCCACATCCGAAATATAATTTATTACTTATGCAATTTGGTCAACTAATCGCTCATGATGTAACACAATCGGCATCAGTTAGATTGGGTAAGTTTAAGAGACCTTGAAAGCAAATTTCCTAAATATCACTAGTGTTTTTTTTGAATACTTTCAGAAAATGGTGAATTAGTTCAATGCTGCAGCCCCAAAAATGACGCTATTTTACCACCCGAAAAACGTCATTTCGCCTGCATGCCCATTAGTGTGGAACAGAACGATGAATTTTATAGTGCTTTTAGAATAAGATGCATGAATTTTGTGCGGTTATCTTTAACTCCCAATACAGATTGTCGTGTTGGTTATGGCAAACAACGTAGTAAGGTAACCCACTTTTTGGATGCTTCTCCTGTTTATGGTTCTAGTATGGAAACTGCACGAGAGTTAAGATCTTTTAAGGGTGGTAAACTGAGAATGTTTAATGATTTTGGTCGTGATTTATTGCCTCTAACCAATGATAAACAAGCCTGTGAAAGTGATGCTCCTGGAAAGACTTGTTTTAAGTCGGGTAAGTTTATAGCATATGGCGGACTAGTGAATTGAGTGAACTAGAACTAACTAATTGATGATTAATTTTTGTTGAAAAGAGCGAAAAATTTTCGCTCAATGTTTGGAGCTCAAAAACTATAATAAAAACCACAGATTAATACCAGATGTGAAACTAATGACAGGTGTCAAAACGGTATTCTCGAACTGTATGGTTTTGTTTACATGGAAGTCAAGAGGAAAATAACAATATAAAATCTCCATACATTTTGTATTGCGCATTTTTTGTATATATCTGTCTCTTTTTAAATTATTGTGCTTTATCTTTTGTGTTTTTCTTAAATTTTTGCGTTTTGTTTTGCTCATTTTCTGTCGGCCATATTGCCCAAATCAGCTGATTCATACACTCAGAAAAGCCCTACAGTTACTACATGACAGTTATTTGTGTAGTAATGCGGTTGTAGTTATTTTAACTACAATTGTAGTTAATTTACTTAAAGCAAAATTTTTCAATATTTTTGACAGTTATTTTTTTAAACAAACTACAAAAACTACTACATTGTAGTAACATTTATTTTATGCAGTTATTTTGAATTTTGTTTATAAATACTTAAATTTTCAAGTGTGTGTGTACACACAGGAAGCAAACAGGAGAATGTGTATGAAGTAGAGTTTGCTGTTCGGTTTTATTCGAAACCGAAACCGCGGTTTTTCAAGCCTCAAAACCGAAACCGAAAACCGACAAAAATAAGTCTGTTTCTGTTAAATACTTTAACCAATTAAAATAATTTAATAAATTGCATTGCAGTGTACAATTAAAATCAGAAAGGTTTATAAAAGAGCCCTAATACCTGATGCAGCCTCCGAATAATGAGAATTATTAGAAAATTTATAATTTTCTGAGCCATTATGAGTCATTTATTATTAATTTTTCAATAGTGAACAAATTTTTAATCCACTCATAAATACGAGTGTAATATGTTTCATCTATAAATCCAAAATTTGAACAATCTGAAAATTTTCTAATATGCTTCATTTATAACTCTAAAATTTGAGTCTTTTACGAGTCAAAATTTCTGAGCGCTCAGAAATACGTCGGCTGGGATATTATTGAATCTTGAATTTCAAAAAGGGCTCAGCTCCTATTTTAAAAATTTTGTATTTAATTGTAGTTAAAATTTTCTCCATTAAATATTACTTTAAAGAATTTTTTTATTTTTGTTATTACGAATAACATAAACTGAGGCTTATAATTTTAGAAAAAAAATTGCACCAAAAAGTCAAGTGGTTTAAGAGATATTGAGTTTCACATATTCAGTTCAGATTTTAACCTTGTATTTTTCAAAAAGTCCTTTTTCGTAGTCCGCGAAACTTATGAAATTTTATGTTTATATTGTTTTAAATAAATTGCCAAAATTTAAATTTATACTCTTGAAAGAATAAAAGAATTTAATTCATAAAAAGGCAGAAACTGGATCTAGTCTGTTTTGCAAATTTAATGTGTTTATAACTTTCTTCTTCTTAACCTCAAACCTACTAAATTAGAATTAATAAAAATACATATTAATTACAATATTAATTGTATTTGGTCTATACGACGCGTTTGAAAAAACAACACTTAAAAATGCCCTGTAGGCTGTCCGTCTCCAATATACACAAATTGCCTGCACTTGTACGTAAAAACCATACGTCAGTGTGGCAACATTTGCGAAAAAGTGACACGGAGGAAATAAGAAGATAAACAGGAAATCTAAAGTAGAATGTTTGTATATGTCTGTTTGATCACTTCTGAAAGTATTCATATAGAGATAATCTGACAATAAAAATATAAACAATATTACAATTTAATGGAAAATCACTGATGAAGCCTGTCCATTAAAAAGGCAGAAACTGGATGTAGTCTGAGTTTTACGCGTTTTTTTTTCTCACACAAAGCCCGTGGAACGGCGTTATTGCATATATTTGAGTGAGAAATTCAATTGAATTTTAAGTAATAAGTATATTGTGCGTTTTAAACTATTTACTTCTTATACTTATTTAATTATTTTAAAACAATTCTATTATTAGCAGAAGAAAACCGAAAATTAACCGAAACCGCGGTTTTTATAATTTTGAAAAACCGAAACCGCGGTTTTCAGATTTTTCGGTTTTTAGCAAACTCTAGTATGAAGCGCTTTTTTAGAAATTTCTAGTGAAAGAATATGAGAAGAACATGTTTTCTCTTGTCTTAGTCATAAAACAACGCCAAAGAGTGAGGACGCGTAATACGGAAAAGGTTATATATTTTTTATTAAATTATTAAAATAATAAGGTAAGTTTTATTATATAAAATATAAATTTATTTACGGGAATGTTAAAAAAATATTGTATTTATTTTCTTTCAGTTCTTTTATATTCTTATCCCTTTCTACCTGGAGAAAAAACGAAGCCAAACAACACCAAATTTCAGCCCTCACAGACGGACATCTACAACAATATCTTAATAGTGAAAAATAAAAGTGACATTAAGTGTAAATTTTCATTTCTCAATTTTAAATTTATTATAGAATAAAATTAAGTTAAGACTGTTTACATAAATTTGTTTTTTATTAAATTAATAATTCTTAAAATAATTTTTATTTATGTTTTTAACTACATTTGCAGTTGTTTTTACAGTTTTACAATAAAATGCATGTATGTATGTTGTTTCAATTGCATTTGTAGTTGTTTGTCAGTTGATTTTTAACAGCTAAAAATAACTTCATATTGCAGTTAATTTAACTACAAATGTAGTCTACACCTTTTTAAGTGTAAATGCAGTTATTTTAACTGTCATTTGCAGTTGATTTTACCTACATAATTCCCTGAGTGTATCTGGTATAATTTGTGATAAAAACATTAAAATGCACAATTTTTTTTGGTCTATAAAAAGTTCCCAGCAAAATATTGGTAATGACATCTCATTACTATCTGCATTACCCAAAATGATGAATCATTACCTTTTGCATTATTTTATAATTTAAAATAATGACTTTCTAATAAGGGCCTATTGTATTCATTGTTTCTAAATATAAAATAATGACTTACTCGTAATAGTTTAAATAAGTAATTTTTACACAGTTAAATTTTATAAAAATTTTATTTATTATATGTAAATATAACTACTTATTTCTCATTTTTTCGTAAGCGAGCGGGTAAGCGTGACTACTTATAAAAACAACCACGCCAAACAAAAATAATGAGTTTAGACGCAAAAAAATAAGTTGTGCGGAGCTATGAATTTCTATTATATAACCACTTATTTGGTAATGAAAGATTTTGCTGGGTTACAATCATAATTAATCCAAATGTCACTTTTTCGCTACATTTTCAAATGGTCCTGTCTATTAAATTGATGCGAAAAAATTCCACAGCAATTTCGCAACAATTCCACGCAAGTGAAAAATAATTTTTTTATATGGAGTTTGACAGCTTTTTTCGCAAAAGTGCGAACAAAATACCTGGCTTTAGCATAAAAATAATTCGCGGGTAAACTCAAAAATTAAAAAAAAAATAATGGCTTTTTATTTAAAAAAAAAGTTTGAAAACATTTTACTGGGACTTAATTTTTTAGTCCGCCGTAATACAAAAAAATACATTTAAAATCGGTCTACCCGTTGAACTCGATTTTCAATATGTTGTTAAAGCCCGTATGACAGTTGCTTAATTTTGTATGGGCTTGATATTGGATTGACGAAATGAAACAGCAAATATTAGAGAGAGGAAAAAATACGGCTGCGGGCTTAAGAGAAAAATCTATTTAGGCCCGTTCTTATTTTTCTAGTATTTAATAAAAAAATCAGCTAATTTTAGCAGTTTTTCTGCAGCATCATTTTTAACTAATTTTTAGTAACTTTTTCTGATATTTTTACAGATTTATTTCTATGAGTGTAGTGTTTACGACCGCGAATCTTAAAAACAACGACGTGGTCAAGTGTATTATTTTTTTATGACCAGAAACATACAAAAAACCGCGAGAAAAACCTTTAATTTTCCCTATCGAAAAAAAAAATTTTTGTCATTAATTTTTGTTTTTATTCTGACATTTCAAACTAAGGTTAACTACCCAGAGTTAAAATATTGATAAGTTATTATGGTTAAATTTTCCTAGCGATAAATATTTAGTATTGGTTAGTTACCTATGGTTAAGTTAAAGTTAACTGGTCGAGATAAGTTAATGGACCTTAAAGTTTGCTACTAAAATACGAAAACAAAACTTTAAATATATCTCTACTTGTGTACTTTATTCCCTGAAAATTCTAGAAGAATCGATTCTGTAGTTTTTTAAATATTAGGCATATAAAGTTTTAAGATTCGGACGAATGAAAAAATTTGAATTGAATTTTTAATAAAATTCGTTAATTTCATAAAAAAAAAATAATAATAAACTAACCCCTAAATTCATAAACGCTTTGTAAAATTATAGGAGGTTTATACTACGTTCACAGTACGATTGTTAAACACGTTGATGTAAAAGTTAAACATATCAGTTCACACTTAAAAATGAAGTGTTTAAGTTAAACATCTCGAACAGATGTTCCTTAACAATTGTGAAAAAAAACAAAACGTTTACAAAATCTCTCAAAAAGTAGTTTTTTCTTCGGCCGGAGGCAATAATTAATAATTTTTGGCATTATCCAACGTTATAATTGCTATAAAAAATGAAATAACATTATCCGCTCCAGTCGGAAACAAGATTTTTCAATATTTAGTTAAGGGAAAACTTCGTGGCTGTTTTTGGATTTTTCGTTCACCGGAAGCAAAGTTTAATTAATTGTTTTGTTCATCTATCACTTTAATAATAAAAAAACACAGTTTAACTGGTTTTTATTTAAATTTAGTTTATTTTATTCAATTTTAATTTTTTTATTTTTCCTGTTGTGTCTTCTTCTGCTTCAAACTTGTCATTCAACACCAATTGATATCAATTTTATCGTGTTTAACAACGAGTTTAAAAATTAAACACGATAATATAGCGTGTTTACGGGTAGGAAAAATGTACTGTAAAACATCTTACTTAAACATTTTTAACGCTTAAACACTTCAAATGGAGTTAAACACGTATATGTGAACGCCGTATTATTGAACAAATTTTTTATGAAAATGACGTTTTGTAAACCTGCAGTTACTTTACAAAGCATTTATAAATTGAGGGGTAAAACTACAACAAGTCCGTAAAAAAATTTTAAAAATTACAATATCTAACAAAAATCAGTAAAAAATTTCTAAAATAAAGTTTTCATTTCCAAATTTTTTCTGATTGTGCTACGGAAAATTCTCGATTAATAGTATTAGTATACTCATAGAAAAAAGTTTGTAGAAAAGTTAGTAAAACTGTTAGTACTTCAACTTAACAAAATTTTATCTAATTTATTAGTTAAAATTTAATTTTTATTTAATTTTTTTGCTACCTCCACATTACTAACTTACAAATTTTTTTGCTATTTTTTTTTGCTGAATTTAGTTACTAATTTTTAACAATAAATTTGCTAACTTTACTGTATTTCGCTGAATTTTATTTACTAATTTTTAACAGAAGATTTGCTAATTTTAGAAATTTTTTGTAAACTAAACCACCAATTTTGGAGCGCTTATAAACAGAATGTTAAATGACTCATAAAAATTACTGCAAAAATTATTAACTCTCCAAAAATAATGCAAAAAGTTTTTAAATAAAGCTAAATTGAAATGGTTGAAAATTTGTCCTACTCACAAAATATCTAAATTATTAAAATTTATGAGAAAAGTTTCTATTTATCGTAATATGTACATTAATTTTCAAAGATCAAGGTTTATTTTGGACGAACCATTTTAATATGAAAATTGTGATTAAAAGTATCTCTGGGGAGCAAGTGGAGTTTACGGGGATGACCCTAATTTCCCCCCCCCCCCAAATATTGTACTTTTTAAGCTTATTTAAAGAATATGATATTTTTAATCGGCCACACCTTCTTTCCTGTGGGTGGAGCTTTAGAGGTGAAAATGGAAACTCAAATAAATTCGGAAGTACATATCCGATCAGCAAACAATGAAAATCAAAAGAAGGGTCTCTGAAATACATTTTCCCAATCAGAAAAATACAAACGGGAAAGCGGTGGTAAAGCACTTTAACAGGTGGTACAAGTACTGGCAAAAAGTGCTTTCCCATTCCCAAAATGATAACATCATTAGACAAAGGGACCGGCTGTTCAAAAAGCGCAGGAAAAGCAGTGGAGGAACAAAATTTTTGAACGTTGGCAAAACTAATAAATAGGTGGTCTGGGAATATATTTTCCAAAATAAAATTTAAAAAAAGTTCATATGTATTTTTTGGTCCTGCCGTGATTTGAACCCAGGGCGTCAGATTAGCAGAAGATCGCTCTACCCACTGAGCTAACGAGACATATAATATTTGATGGCTAAACACATAAATGAGTGATAATAGCTGGACAATTACTGGCTGTGCCAAAAGGCTAGTACTGGCAAACAATTTTTTGTAACTAATATGCTAGCCTTGGGAGTGCAAAAGAAAAGTTGATCTTGAAGGAGCTTTCCCACAAACAAAAAATTGATTTTATAAAACAAAAAAAATTTTAAATTAAAAAAAATCAAAAAAAAATTTTTTTTGCTTGCAACCGGATTTGAACTCGGAACCTTTTTTTGTATAAAATTTGTATAAAATCATTGGTCTACCAGTGAATTGATTTTTATACCACTGGTAGCATTGGCTAGGTAGCAATGGATAACCACTGGTTGCAAACCTTGGCATATCACTCTAAGCCAATTCTATCCCAGTGAGTTTTTTTATAAAATAAAAATTTTTGTAAAACAAATACTGGCAAAAGGCTTTTTGCAAACGCTGGAAAAGCGTCCCAAATGAGTGTTCTGCCAGTCATTTATTTTTAATACCGTGGTTACCCAGTGATATGCCAGTGCTTGATTTTTTGTACCACTGGTGATTTCTGACTGGGTTGTTATGGTTAACATATTATTGTCTATAAATAATACCACTTTTACAAAAAATCATTCTTGGGAAATTTTCATTGGTATTGAAATATAATTGGCATTACTTTATCTCAATGTCAATGCCAACAAATTCATCACCATTCAATGCCAAAGAAATTTTTTTCAATTTGCATTGATGAAAACAATGGTAATGAAATGTACACATGATTGAAGAAAAAGCATTGTAATATAAAAAAAAAATATAAGAAATACGCGAATTTTTAATTTTTTTTCTTAATTTATTCTTTTATTAAAACATGAAAACAAATACTTCTTTCATCAATTATAAATGGGCATTTAGGCATTGAACAATGCCAATTGAAAATTTTTAATTAATTGACACATTTAATAAACTGGTCCCAAGTATGTTTTTAAATACACTTTTACCCCTCAATTCATAAATGCTTTGTAAAGATATAGCAGCCCTACGGGGAATATGTGGTCAATTGCCCTCCAGGGACCTATCCCGTGACCGGTCAACCGAAGGCATATTACTAAATTAGTACAAATATGTACAAAAGGGCATGAATTAATTTTCTAAGTATTTTCCGATCCGTTACATTCACTGTTGCTTTTAAAAAACGTGACCGATACCGAAATAAAAAATAAAATTCGCGGCATATTTTTTAAAATATTTTTTTTTATTTATTTTACTTTTTTATTTATTTTGAACTTTATTTTTTACGATTTGGCACTTCCACTATATTTGTGTGTGTGTTAGTGTTGTTTTCTTTTCTATTTTTTCTTTTCCATTTTTTTTATTTGCTTGTAGTGTTTGTTTTTTCTTTTTCTTTTTTATTTGAACAGAAACGAAAAATATATAACTTTACCATCAGCCAGCCATCACGCATAAGCAGCATTAGCTCAGACGGTAGAGCGTTTGCCTTACAAGCAGGGGGTTGTGTTATCGAGCCCTACTTCGACTTCAAGTAGATTATTTTTAATTCTTAATTTTTTATCAGTTTATTTGAAAAGCTATTTTTAGACACACCACTTTACTGCCACAAGGTGTCTAAAATGTGGCAATTGGTCATTTCCAATGACAACGCCATGTTAAAGTGATATGTCTCTTTCAAAGAAAAAGACCGATCAACGACCGGTCTCCGCCCCCTTGGGACCTATCCTGCGTGTCATCTGGGACCGGTCCCTTTCCCCGTAGGGAGGTTTACAAAACGTCATTTTCATACAAAATTTGTTCAATAAACCTCCTATAATTTTACAAAGCGTTTATGAATTTAGGGGTTAGTTTTTATTGAAATTTAAGCTTACTTTTTATTTATTAGTTTTCCTTTCATTTGCTCCTTTTTTACATTTTTCCAGTCCACTAGTAATCTGCCAAAGTTTTGTTGATTTCAGAAAATTTTAACAAAAATGATGTAGATTTAACAGTTTTTTTTTGCTATTTTCATTCTACTATTATTTAGCTATTTTTTTTTGCTGATTTCAGCAAGTTAAATTGTTATTTGCAATTAACAAAAATTTAGCTCAAATATTACTAAAATTCTGTAAATTTAACAGTTTTTTTGTTGCTATTTTTATTAAACTACTATTCTGCAATTTTTTTTGCTAATTTTAGCAGGTTAAATTGTTATTTGCAATTAACAACAATTTAGCTCAAATATTATTAAAATTCTGTAAATTGAACAGTTTTTTTGCTGTTTTCATTTTATTAATATTTAGCAAACTGATTCTGCTAATATTAGCAGTTTTTTTTGCAGCATCATTTTTAACTAATTTTTAGTAACTTTTTCTGCTAATTTTACGGACTATTTGTATGAGTGCAAGTAAGTGAATTTTCACTCAGTTACACAAAAGTTCCGCTGCACGCATTTATTAAAGTTCCAATATACACTGCAATAAAATATCGCATTAGGTGTTTGTTTAACATGATATAACTTTTTTATTTCAAAGTTTTCATTCAAATCTTTACAGCTTTTAGAAAAAAAGTTCAAACTATTGAAATACGAAAGAAAAAAAAATTCAATAAAATAAAAAAAATCTAAAGAGAGTAAACCCCTTGAATCAAAATGTTCCCTAATGCCAAAAACACATTTATTATCCATACTTATTAACATGTCTGCCAACCAAAAACATTTCATACATCTATTTCCAGGTGATGGTCGTACTAATCAAATCATATCACTGATTGCATTACACATTCTATTCGCCCGTGAACATAATCGTGTAGCTGATATGCTGAGTCATCTAAATCCGCATTCATCCGATGAACAACTTTATCAAGAAGCACGTCGCATTGTCATTGCCGAAATGCAACATATTATTTATAATGAATATTTGCCAGTTGTCATAGGACCCATGCAAATGAAACGCTTCCGTTTGGTAACACAACATCATGGCTATAGTAGTGAATATAATAGCGATGTAAATCCAGCGATAACAAATGAATTTTCTGGTGCTGCTTTTCGTATGGGACACTCTAGTGTGGATGGGCGTTTTCACATACATCAGGAGCATGGTCAGGTGGATGAAGTCATTAATATACCCGACGTTATGTTTAATCCATCTCGCATGAGGAAACGTACATTTTATGATGATATACTAAAAACAATGTTGGTGCAACCCATGCAAAAGATTGATAGCGCCATAACACATGGGGTAAGTTTAATGTAGTTTTTGAAACTTTTGAAAGTACAGATTTTAATTTGTACACTAATAGAAATAACTCTACTAAATCGAAGCAACTAAAACTTAGTTAAAAATGATGTTGCAGAAAAAACTGTTAAGTTAATAGATTTTTTTTTTGCTAAATGCTAGTAAAATAAGAACAGCAAAAATAAAACTGTTAAGTTTACAGGATTTTAGTTATATTTAAGTTAACTTTTAGTTAATTGAAAATGATAAATTGTACTGTAAAATCTGCAGAAAGTTTTGCTAAATATAAGTAGACTAAAAATAGCAAAAACAAACTGTTATATTTACAAAAATTTTGTTAACCCTTAAATGCAATATATCTTCGATTTTATACTACGTTCATAGTATGATGTTAAACACGTTTATGTAAAAGTTAAACATATCAGTTCACACTTAAAAATTAAGTGTTTAAGTTAAACATCTCGAACAGCTGTTCCTTAATAATTTAAAAGAAAAAAAATATTTTTTCTTCGGCCGGAGGCAATAATTAATAATTTTCGGCATTATCCAACGTTATAATTGCTACAAAAAGTGAAATAACATTATCCGCCCCAGTCGGAAACAAGATTTTCCAATTTTAGTTAAGGGACAACTTCATGGCTGTTTTTGGATTTTTCGTTTACCGGAAGCAAAGTTTAATTAATTGTTTTGTTCATCTATCACTTTAATAAGAAAAAAACACATTTTAACTGGTTTTTATTTAAATTTAGTTTATTTTATTCAATTTCAATTTTTTTATTTTTCTTGTTGTGTCTTCTTCTGCTTCAAACTTGTCATTCAACACCAATTGATGTCAATTTTATCGTGTTTAACAACGTGTTTAAAAATTAAACACGATAATTTAGCGTGTTTAAAGGTAGGAAAAATGTACTGTAAAACATCTCACTTAAACATGTTTAACGTTTAAACACGTCAAATCGAGTTAAACACGTATATGTGAACGCCGCATTAACCATTTTTCCATGATTACTAAAGGCGTGTAGATTTCAAGAAAAATATCAAAAAAAAAATTTATTTAAAAAAAGGTGATTTTTATGTAAAAATATGGGTTTTTTTTTCCAAATAGCTAAATTGTGATTATTTTAAAGTGTATGAAAAAAAAAAAAAAATTATAAACTGTGAATTATACATTTATTGTCGTCAAAATGACTTTTATTGCGAGAATACCACTTTAAATATTTAAACAAACATTTTTGAATATTACAATTTTGGTAAAAAATCGTGTGTTATATATTTTTCACAAACATACGAAGCAAAACTAAGATTTTTCCTCTAACTCTTTAAAAAATCTAGGCTAAACTTTAAGAACACTTTCTACAGTGCCCAAAAACGCAGTTCTGTGCATCAAGTGGGTTTTGTTAGTAAAAAATATTTACTAAAAAAATTGTAAACTGCTGTTTTCAAAAGGCTCGATTTTTATTTGAATTAAAAAAAAAACAATCGAAAAAAACTTCGAAAATTTAAAATTTTTTAGGGACTTTTTAGGCTAGTAAGAAAATTTTTTTTTAGCAGCTTAATTTGTCATTTTCTATTAACAAAAATTTCATCTAAATATAACTAAAAGTCTGTATAATTAACAGTTTTATTTTGCTGTTTCTATCTTACTAATAAATAGCAAAAATAATCTGCTAATTTAGCAATTTTTTTCGGTAGCATAATTTTTGAAAAATTTTTAGTATTTCTAATTAATTTTTTTTACAGACTTTTTTCTATTAGTGTATGCATTGAACATACATAACTCTCACCCACTTTATTTACAGTTAAGTCGTTTTCTGTTTCGTGGTCATAATCCTTTTGGCCTCGATTTGGCTGCAATTAACATTCAGCGAGGACGTGATCAGGGTCTACGTTGTTATAATGACTACCTAGAAGTGATGGGCAATCGTAAAGTACAGAGTTTCAGTCAGTTGCCCGGGGAGGTAATAATATATGTAACAAAAAACAAGTCAAAAAATTTGAAAGCTGGATATGTCGACTATACCCAGCAAGATTTTCTGTTCTAAGGAATCGGTTGTAGAACAACAGCTTTCCCTTTGCAATATCAGTTCTACCACCGACGATTTTTTTTTTATTTTTTATTTTATTTATTTTATTTAAGTCTATGGATTTTTCCTTACAGACTAGTTACAGAGAATTATACCCAGATGTAGAATAATAATAAAATACAACATATAAAATATTAAAATTAAAGATTTTATCTTAAATTGTTCAAATGTAGTATAATATCCCTTTTTATGATGTGCAAGCTTTTGTTAAAATCAATGTAGGGGTATAGCATGTTGAATTCATCACAAATACGACGAAATGGATCAAAATTGGAGTAGTTTGTAACATAATATTTTATACTGAGGAAATCAATATATCTAGATGAACGAAATGGAATAAATATGTTTATTTTGCTGAGCAGGAATTCAGAGTTGACATCAGTTGTTGTTTGAAATTGTACTAAAAGCAAACGCTTTTATTAGGGTGTCCCTTATAAAGTGGTCGAATTTCGACACGCATACCTCCCAATTTTTTTTACAAATGGTCCCAAATTAACAAAATCGATTTTTTTATTTTTGTAGAAAAACGTTAACCCGTGCCGAGTTGCGGCCGAAAATGGCCCATTTTGGAAAAAAAATGTATTATTATTGAAAAATTTAGTATTTAGTTTCATTTATTCATTTTGTACACCCTATCGAATATCCCAATTTAATAAAAATCTGATAAATGTTATTCTGTACATTTCCTAGTGGGTCTTTTTTTGTGAAAAGTGAGAACATTAACCCCATATGGATCAAGTTACTCAAAATAATAATTTTTATCAAGTGGAAAAAATTCCTTTAAAGTGATATTTTCCCTAAAATTATTAAAGGTGTTATTTTGTAAATTTCCTAGTGGGGCGTTTTTGGCCAAAAGTATAAAAGTTAACCCCATATGGATCATGTTACATAAAATAATTATTTTCATCCAGTTGAGATTTTTTTTTGATCAATTTAATGGCTTTAGAATCTCGTAGTCATAATTAATATTAAGTTTCATGGGTCTTTTCTGGACCCAGGCCACTAAGAGTTAACGATTTTTTTTTAAAATGCAAAGATAATTATAATCTAACCAAATTTAAAGGAATTTTTTCCGAAAACTATGTAAAATTTGATGAAAACATTCAAATTTTGTTAAATTTTTGACAAAATAAGCAATTTTTGTAAAATGTCCTGGAAAGCAGTCGCTCCAAACACAAACTCGAATTATGATTTTTCCAATTTATTTTTTTTCTTTAATATCAACTATTATGTGGTATAACCAGCAATCGACATCACCAAATTAGGCTTTTTAAAAAATCTTTAAAAGAAAGATAAAATTGCCTTATTTTTTATGATTATATATTTTTTTAATATTAATTAAAATTATTCAAGTTTTGATTAATCAAAATTCAAATTATTCGATTAATCATAATTCTGATTAATCAAATTTTAAATTAATTAACTGATTAATCAGATTTCTGTTTAATCATACTGTTTGAATAATCGATTAATCGAACTTCCCTAATTTATTCAAATTTTTGTTTAAAAACTTCAAAAAAATTAAGACCTGATATCGATACAATCATAACATTGACAAATAAAATTTTAATTTTTTGAATTTTATTGTTGTTTTGTATGAAAAGTTATGACTCTGAGTCTTAAAAATAGTCTTAAGACTGTCACAATGAGTCACAAATAGGAATAGGAACCTTAGTCAATTTGTTTCACAAATTAAGTAATATTTGATGTTTATTAAAGGCACAAATGAAAATCTGGGGTCTGCTTTTCATTGTAGATTTTTTATTAGCGAAATTTCGAATTTCGACAGATGCAATGGGTTAACTAATAGTTAATCCAAAAATTTGTTGTTGTTTTGTATATAATTTTTTGACATTTCCTTTTCTTCAATAGTTATGTTAAGTTAAAGTTAAACCTACATTATAAAGGCACATCTACACGGGATAGAAATCTCATAGAGTTTGCGCTAAATTTGTCATCAATAATGTAGTTGGCACTAATTTTTCTCGTAAAAGTATCATCTTTAGTTGTCAAATATTTGTTTTTATTAAAATTGTTGTATTTTAAAGAATAATTTTTCCTCCAAATACCAAAAGGTGCATTTAATAAACTGAAATGTTCAATAATGTTACAAGACATCTTAAAAATTGTTACTAATTAAAGAGGTTATGTTTGATTGACAACAATTGTCAATGGAATAGAGATTACATTTCGTAGACTTATACAGAGCTGTATTTTCATAAAGTCTAGCGAGTTTTGTATCCCGTGTATATGTGCCTTAAGACCCACCATTAATGTATTGAATTATTAAAATTTAAATAAAAAAAATAATTGAAAATCCTTTATTATCTTATTCCGCAGATTGCTAGCAAACTTTCAAAAGTCTATCGTCATCCTGATGATGTTGATCTTTGGGTTGGTGGTCTTTTGGAAAAATCTGTTAAAGATGGTATTGTTGGTAGCACTTTTGCCGAAATTATAGCCGATCAATTTTCTCGCTTTAAATTGGGCGACCGTTACTATTATGAATACAATAAGAATATAAATCCTGGAGCTTTTACTATTGATCAGTTGCATGAGATACGAAAAGTAAGCATGGCAAGAATAATCTGTGATAATGCTGATCATTTAACGTTGATGGAGGTGTCACCGTCAGCATTTGTAAGACCTGATTTTCCGGGGTAAGTTAAGGGAAAGAAATTCGCTTTACATCTCAATTATCGCAATGCTTTCTTCAATACTCAAATCGATGGCTTAATGTAGAAAGGCCCTAACACGTTTTTGTTATTTATTTAGGGGAGAAAAAAACCCAATATAGAAACGGTACTGAAAAGTCTTCAGTACCGGATTTGCAGTATTTTTGGTATTTATGTAAATATTTTTAGCGGGCTAAAGAACTTAAAAACCCAAAAAGGTCATAAAAACGATCTTAAGAAAACTAATATTTTAGTAATTTTTAACTATTGAAAAATTTAATTCAAAATAACTGACAATTTTTTAGTACAACTATTTTAAACAACTGAAGATATTGGTAAAAGCTACTGTTTTTTGTAGTTAATTTTATAAATATTATAAAAGTATATTGAATGAATGAGGTTATGTATAGTTGATCTTTTTAATTGATAAATGAATGTTCTACGTTCGATTTGAGATCATATTTTAATTATAAAATTTTGTTTTAAATTATTTTCAAATTAAAGAAAGATGATAAAATTTTTATAAGTCAATTACAGAGAATCAAAATTGAAAAAATTCGATAAGGCCAGCAGGATAGAATACGTATTTTCGGTATCGTATACCGTTGTGGGTCAACAATTGATGATGATCTATTTATATTGAATATGAAACAAATAAACAAACGTAAACAACTCAATTAGACCAACATCAACGAAATTTTAACAATGCTATTTTTATCCTCTGTTTTTACTGTCTTTGCTTTGAACTTTAATTGTTGAAGTATCGCGATACTTTAAAAATTTGGTATTTCCTTTCTAAAAGAAGAGTTGTATTTACATATAGTTGTATTTTCATGGAAAAATTATGCATATACAGTAAAACTCGGTTAAGACCAGAGCTTTGAAGAATTAATTTTTTTTTTAATGAATTCACTACCAATCGAATTAAATTTTCTCTAGAATTGAATGAATTCCTTTTCTTAAGTAATTCACTGAATTCGTTCAACTGAACGCGTTCATCAAACAATAAATTCAAAGAATTAATTCCATTGCAATAGTTCTCTTTATTATATCAAATGAATTAATTCACTTGTGAACGCGTTCAATTTTATAAATCGAACGGAAAAAAAGTGAATTAATTCCTTACTGAATTAATTCACCACAGAATTCGTTCAATTTCATTTTCGTTGAGTGAATTAAAAAAAATAAAATTACGTTCAGTGAATTAAAAAAATAAAATTACGTTCAGTGAATTAAAAAAAATTAAATTACTAAATTCTAACTAAATATATGGAAACAAATATTTTTAGGAAATATATGCGTTTTCTTATTGCAATTCTCCTACCAGATCGTTGCAATTAATGGAAGTTTTAGTTTTGCATATCAAAATAGACGAATCCGAGAAGTAAAAATTGTTACCTCAATGTAATGTAATTTTCTTCTGTATCTTTTCTGGTACGTTAATTTTAAATCTGTTTTGTTTTTGTTCACAATTTTTCATTTATACATACTGTTACTTAATTTTTCTTTTATGTATTTATATAGAAATTTTCACATTTTAAAATGTCAAATATTTCTATACTTATGTTAAAAATTCTACTAGCCCTACCGGCTAGTGAAATTTTATTCACCACAAAACTGTCAAAAATTTACCATAAAGAATACTTTGCTACCATTTCACATACACTTAACATAAGAAATTTAAACAACACAAATGAAAAAAAAAAATTTAATTTTAATAAAAATCAACAAGAACAAAAGGTATTGTGGTTTTTACTGAAATTAATACATATTTGTGATTTAACCAAAAGTTGAGTTAAATGCAGCATCATTATCCTTCCGGGCAAGAAATTGTATGCAAACAGATTTCCAATAGCAGCGGTCTTCCTCAGTCCAAAAAATTAAAAATGTCCTCTTGAAACTACTCATCCCTGTTCAAAAAGGTTTTATATATAAATATTAAAGTTGTATCTTATCCAAAGTTAATAAATATTGTATTCCCGCCTCGAGGAATATGTTTTTTAAAATTTAAGTTTTTAATTTCACAATTTTCTTGAGCGTAAGGTTTGTTTTTTATATGATGATGCTACACTAATATCGAGAATAAAGAACTTTTTATATATAAAAAACAAACCTTACGCTCAAGAAAATTGTGAAATTATAAATTAAAAAAGAAGGTTAAATAAACGACAAGAATATATTAGATTGTGTCATTCCCATATAAATTTGACATAAGCCAAAGTTTAGTGTTAACTCTCAACGATACTAATGTCAAATTTGTATGGGAATGACACAAGCCAACAACGTTGATAGCTTGCCGCACAAACACAGCTATTATTAAATTTTTGGTTAGGTCACAAATATTTTTTGTTTACAAAAGTAACCAAACAGCTGTTAACGAGATAATAAGTCTGATTACTCTCTCAGTAAAAATTACTTAGCAAAAAATTTACAGATATTAAGACAAAATTTATTCTCAGCAAGAAATATGTCTCAAAATCAGGGCTGCCAGATGATTTTGATGAAAAATCGGCACTTTTTCTCAAAAAAATCGGCATTTTCGGCACTTTGATTTTAAAAAATTGGCAAAAAATCGGCACTTTCAAAAATACTCATTTATGTAATATTTAGGTTACTTTACATAAAAAAATATTTGAAAAAGAGTAAAAAGGTTAAAGTCGGGCATGCCGACTATACAATACCCTACACCAGTCTGGGTAAAAGCCAACTAATGTTTGGATCCGAAATTCGAATGGGTTAAAATGGGGCTTGTGTCAAAATTTTCTATAATGTGAGTCAGCGCACCAAATTTCATTAAAATATCTTAATATTTGCGACCTGCAGTTTGTAACCAAGCAAATTTTGGGGGGACCCTTATATGGGCACTACGTCTAAACATGGACCGATGTTCACCAAAATCAATAGGCTTCGTCCTTGGGCCGACATAGTACTAAATTTCATCAAAATATCTTAATATTTGCGACCTGCAGCGTATAAACAATATAATTTTGGGGGGACCCTTATATGGGAACTAGGTCTAAACATGAACCGATATTCACCAAAATCAATAGGCATCGTCCTTGGGCTAATATAGGTCGGTGTACCAAATTTCATCAAAATATCTTAATATTTGCGACCAGCAGCGTATAAACAATATAATTTTGGGGGGACCATTATATGGGCACTAGGTCTGAACATGGACCGATGTTCACCAAAATCAATAGCCTACGTTATTGGGCCAACATAGGTCTGTGTACCAAATTTCATCAATATATCTTAATATTTGCGACCTGCAGCGTATAAACAATATAATTTTGGGGGGACCATTATATGGGCACTAGGTCTAAACATGGACCGATTTTAACCAAAATCAATAGGCGTCGTCCTTGGGCTGACATAAGTCGGTGTACCAAGTTTCATCAAAATATCTTGATATTTGCGATCTGTAGAGTGCGCACAAGAATGCATGGACAGACAGACAGACGGACGGACGGACAGACGGACATCGTTAAATCGAAATAAAAAAAATTCTGAGCCGATCGGTGATATTTGCGACCTGTAGAGTGCGCACAAGAATGCATGGACAGACAGACGGACGGACGGACATCGTTAAATCGAAATAAAAAAAAATTCTGAGCCGATCGGTATACTATAAGGTGGGTCTAGGACCAATATTTTTTGGTGTTACAAACATCAGCACCACATAGTGGTGTAGGGTATAAATACATTTCGTGTAAAATAATATGTTTTAAGTTTAACAATTAAATAAAAATAAAGGCTTAATAAAAAATTTTAGTTGTAATTTTATTTTATGAATATTTTTATGATACATATTCAGATATTATCTCACCAATACTATGTACATAAACGAGTAAAAAGGTTAAAGTCGGGCATGCCGACTATACAATACCCTACACCAGTCTGGGTAAAAGCCAACTAATGTTTGGATCCGAAATTCGAATGGGTTAAAAGGGGCTTGTGTCAAAATTTTCTATAATGTGAGTCAGCGCACCAAATTTTATATAAATATCTTAATATTTGCGGCCTGCAGCGTATAAACAATATAATTTTGAGGGGACCCTTATATGGGCACTAGGTCTAAACATGAACCGGTATTAACCAAAATCAATAGGCGTCGTCCTTGGGCTGACGTAAGTCGGTGTACCAAGGTTCATCAAAATATCTTGATATTTCCGATCTGTAGAGTGCGCACAAGAATGCATGGACAGACAGACAGACGGACGGACGGACAGACGGACATCGTTAAATCGAAATAAAAAAAAATTCTGAGCCGATCGGTATACTATAAGATGGGTCTAGGACCAATAGTTTTTGGTGTTACAAACATCAGCACAAACTTATAATACCCTGACCACGTAGTGGTGTGGGGTATAACAAAAGAATAAACGTTTTTTTTTTTTAGCAATATTTTAGTACACTCAAAATAATAAAGTGCGTAAGCATAATAATTTGAAAACCATATAACACGTTTATAAAATGAATTTTGTATGAAAAATTTGTTTTATAAGTCACTTATAAATTTTAAAAGTGATTATGCATATGACCCTAAGTCTATTGGCTGAATAGAAAAATTTGTTACTTTAACAAAATTGATTCCTGGTTTTTGGCTTAAAATAAAATTTGTTGATTTTAACACTTTTTTTTTGTTAAAATTAACAAAACTATATTTAAATAAAAAAATTGTAAAACTACAGTTTTATCTGTAATTATAATGAGTCGTGGAATTTATTTAAATTTAGAGTCTCGGGACCTGAATTTAGTTTAGATTTATTTTAGCCAGTACATTTTTTATTTGTATGATTAGAAGTTTAATTCAATTAAAGTTTAATTGTTTTTACAAATGATTTTATATAAACTCCATTTTAGTTTTTCCTGTGTAATAATTCCATTCAAGGAAGACTTTATTTTCTGCTTAAACATACAAATTTTGAGGTAAATTTTCCACAAAATATTTCCTGGGAAATTAATTTTATTGGAAATTATAATTAAATTAATTCAAGGAAAGTTTTTGCTTATCATTGAAAATTTTTGCATTCTTATTGGAGCGAATCATAACGGCGTCATATGTAATTGTGTCAAACCACACTGACATATGACGCCATTTGCAACAATTAATGCACGTTCACAATTGCCCAACCTTGTAGCTGAGTCAGGGATGGAAAATGAGTTTTTCTATTTTGTACCAATCGGACACGCAAATTGTACTTTTTCGAACCTCATGGTACCAAAATGTCAAACTTGCAGCAAAATTTGCTCTACAATGGTTTGTTCTTTTCCGACCCTTACCAATTTAGTTTTAATAAAAGAAGTTTGTACCATCTCAGAAAACCTTGTAAACCTTATATCAAAATAATCAAAATGCGTAGTTTACATTTAACTGTGGTTATTTTTAGATAAGTTATTTTCTTATTTTAAGGGTAAAAATAAATTAAAAAGTAGAATTTTTATTCGAAATATGTGTTGCTGTAACCCCCTCTATTAATAGCAGAGCTTGAAAAAGATAATTCTTTTTTGAATAAACTTAAAATTGATTAATTTTATGAATCAGTGAATAATTCATTATCACTTTAAATCATTGATTTGGTATTGAATAAAGTGAGGTTTTGATTTATCCAAATTCAATTTTGATTCGTTTGAATTATATGTTTAATGATTTGATTCGCGAACTATAAATCAAGACAACCATTTTTTGTTACATTGATTTGTTAAAATTTAACCAATTCGCTTGGTTCTAGGAAAAGAATCAACGAAAATCAAATTGATTCTTTGATATTGATCGAATAAAGTAGAAAATAATTCAATCAATAAAATGAGTTTTGCGAATCGTTTCGTTCAAAATTAAATCAGATTTAAAAATTCAATTAAGAAATTATGTTTTTAAAAGACAGAGTAATAGTACTAAAAAATGCGTGTTGATGAGTTCGTTATGAGAAAATAATAATACATTTTTGGAGTGCATGGAAATATTTAGAGTACAGCAAGTTGATACAAAAAAAAAATTTTTAATTTGGAAAATTTTGAAATTGTACCAAATGAAGCGCGGGTACTGGTACCAACAAAGGTTAAATTGTACCAATAAAAGTACAATTGTCCATCCATGAGCTGAGTTAAACAATCGAGTTAGGGCTTTTCTATATTAAATCAGTGTTATATTATATTTTCTTTCACATTTTTTCTCTATTGTTTACCTTTTCCATTGGAATTGGTAGATATGTATTTTTAAAAAATTTAATTAATTCCATTTAATTTCTTCTTTTTTTTTGTTTTGTTTTAGCAATCAACCTCTTAGATGTGATAGTCCACATATACCATCAGTAGATTTGGAAGCATGGCGTGTTTAAGTAAATATAAATTTTTTTTATTACTACATATATGTAAAAAATAAAATTTATAAAAAAAAATTATAGTTTCATTAACAGTAGAACGCTATCCTGTGGTATATCCATATCGCAGAGAAAATTCTTTTCAATGATAACTCTAATCTTTAAGTACTTATCAAGGGCATGTGTCCACAATATAATAGAAATTTTATTAGTAGAGTTAGGCCTAGTGTAGAAAGTCATTACCAAATATGTGGTTATATAACCCAGGAACGTAGCTAGCTGGGTGGGGGGTGGGGCAAGAGGGCTCGATCCCCTCCGAAATGTTTTAACAAATTTTAAAACGAACAAAATACGTCGAAAGTAACAATATTTTTTAAAAATGTAATAAAAAATATTTATTTTTTGTTGAAATCAAATAGCAAATGGCCAAGTTTCTGGCCATAGACTCAAAATCCATTTGCGAAAACTGTTTTCTAAAAAATTTTTTAAACCGTTTGGTGCCCATTGAAACTATTTTTGTTTTTGTTTAGGTTTAGGTTTATGTTTTTTTTTTTTTTTTTTTTTTTTTTTGTAAAAATCCTGCAAGTTATGAGTGCTAGGCATAATCAAAGAGGTTAGAAAGTAAAGAGACTGCAATCCTCTCATTTACTGAAGAAAAATTGATAAAATGTGGCTGCAAATAGAAACTGAAATTTTTTTAGCACCTTTTAATTGATAAGTGTCTATCTTTGATTGTTACTACTAATAGTTTTCGCCATATTTATTATAATTTAAACATAAAATTGATAAATTAACCTTTGGTTTTCCTTCAAAAACCTGATCACTCAGATAGCACTGTCATATTTTGGTAGCGTAAAATATGTTTTCTTACTTTTGATCAAATAGTAATACATTTGTTGTTGTTGTTTTGTAAGAATGATAAATAAAAACATACAAATATAAAACAAAAAATTTTGAAAATCAAAGGAAAATATGCAAAAAGTGTATTTAAAAGCAAAACAAAAAATAAATAGCGTTCAGCTGAATTAGTACTCACAAAGCGCTACAAGTTACCGGTGTCAGTTTAAGGATTCTCTGCTGAATGCTATCATTTTGTACAAACAAACAATCGGAATAAAAATTGCTAGAATTGGGCATTATATTTAGTTCACAGTTCATTTCAATCAATTTTATTTTTGAACTAGTGTATTTTTCTTGTGTGTTTTTGCGCTCTTACAGATATTTTTATAAAATTTTCTGCCTCTGACTATTTTGTAAAAAACATTTTTATATTGAAATTTTCTTTCTTTCTTTATCACTATCAGACAATTAATAAAAGAAATTTGTGTTTTAATTTTTTTGATTAATTATCACATAAAAGGTCTGTTCCTTTATGTTACCGCGGGAACCATTCTTACCAAAAAGCGTTCCCGTACTCGAAAATTGCTAAATGAGAGCGCTTAAATGAATGTATTTGTATTTTTAACTTACTATTAAACAAATAACACCATTGTGAAAAAGTTTTAAATTTCAATTAAGCAAAGAAAAACACAAAATAAATCTTCTGTATATAAAAATTAACTGAACAAAGTCAAAAAACTTTTAAATGCGAAAAATATGTGCATCTGTGCGATTTTTCAGACTAAAACCAGGCGGTATTCGTCGCTCTCTTTCGAAGATTCACAATTTATATCGAAAATGTTAGCCTTTACAGACGTGTGTAATTCTTATGGCTGAATTTTCGATATAAATTAAGAAGAGAGTGATTTAACAGAGGTAGGGAGAGTAGTCTTTTAATGATATAGTCGTTGCTAAAACTATACGCATTTTAATTTTTTTTTAGATAAAGTTAATAATACTTTTGGGCAATTTTGTCAATTAGAGAGAGGATTTGGTGCTTACACTCATTTTACTAAACTTTACACAAAAAGTAAAGAAGCACACTTAAAATAATGAGGTTTTTGTAACGGTTATACATTTTTTTCTGTGTACATAGTTTTATAAGTTTACCTAGTATACCAAAACAAACAAAAAAAAAAACACTGGAAAAATTAAACAAAAATATTTAAAAAGCCCCCCTAAAGAAATTCATAGCTACGTGCCCGTATGTGTCGCAAATGTGACTCCATTGGTAGCCAGATATAGTTCAAACACATTCAGTGTGTTCGTTTACTCGAAATTCTTACTGCTTTTACTACAATTGGAAAGTTTTGTTTACTTTTTTGTATTTAATTTTTCCAGGTGTAGTAAAAGTAGTAACTTTTAGTAAGTAAACGAACACGCCTATTATATATAACTATTTTTACTCGGGTATATATTTTTTATTTTGCGGAAAAGACATCGCGAATATTTAATTTTTTTTTAATATATGAAAGCTATAATATATTCGGCATTTTGTTTATTATCTATAAATAGGCCCTTACTATTATTAGCAAGTAGTATAAATAGTAGAAGTATTCAATAAAATCTCAGAAAAATTCCATTTGTCTCATAAAAATTCCATTGATTTTTTTCCAATGGAGTTGAAAGCTGGATTAGCTGATACAGAAAGACATGATATTTTGCATAACAACCAAAAAAGATATTTGGGTTACAATTTTTTTCATACAATTTTGAATATCGTCATACCAGAATTTTGAAAAAAATTTAAATTATTTTTAATTAGTCAGAGGTTCCTAAAACTTTAAAAATATTGACATTCGAGAAAATTCGTCTCAAACCCTAGGTAGGCTGAATATCGAAAAAAGCCGAAACACCACCTAAATTAAATATTATAAAGATTAATATATGAAAATTTGACCGTTACAAAACCACCTAAAATTTTGATGTTTTGTGTTATGGCATAAACAAACAAGCATGCTTAAGCATGTTTACTAGACCGTACAACCTTACAGGCAAAAAAAGTGCGCGGTACACCTTCAAATATAAATTATTTTTGCAAGGCAATTCTAAAAACAAAAATTTTTCCCGAACATGGGTCGCCTTTTTCAATTTTTCGTTATAGCTTCGGCATTTAAAGTCGGATTTTAAAGTGTGATATATCGATTTGTTTGCCTCGAAGAGACCAGTCTTTTGCTATGAAGGAAAAATCTAATTAAAAAAAATTTAAAAAGGCAAAAAAAAAAATTCAAATTCAGCTGGGTTTATCAAAAAACTTCCCTTAGCAAAAGTTTAATGATTTTTTGCGAGCTTTAATTTTCTGATATTAGGGTGCTCTATTAGGGTGGTAGCAACTGGGATCTGGTGGGTAAATACTAGAACGGGATACTTGAGGTGGTCCTTAGAGCAAAACATTGGTCCCATCGAGAGAAAAACATCGATATATCATACTTTAAGATCGTACTGTAAATGCCAAAGGTATAACGAAAAATGTAAAACGGCGACCCCTACGATCAGAAAAATTTTTTTTTTGAAACCTCCTTGCAGAGAATGAATTTCCTTATGTGAGAAATAATGTTTGTGAAGAGAACAACTATATCGAAAAACTATCGAACTATCAAATGGATCTTGGTAATGCAGTACCCTTCATATGATTTGCATTGATGGTGCAAGAACTAGAATCTAGAAACTAGCAAGTGTCTTATATGTATGTGTTATTGCTTCAAGTAGTTGTTTACCTTTTGGTAGAGTTAAGGCTGAGTTACCCAACCGTAAACGTATCTGTAACGAATCAGCTGTTCCGATACCACAAGAAGAAATGTATACGAATGGTTACTAACACGTAAATGTAAACGAACTTGCCGGATCATTCTGTTGAAATCAGAATTTTCTATCCGGCATCGAAACAGCTGAATGATTTTAGTCGGAAAAAATATGAAATGAATAAAGAAAATTGATTCAAACAACAAATAAGGAATAAAAATTAACAAATAAATGAAAAAATTTAGAATAAATTATAAAACCACATGAAATAGATGCTAAATAGTAATGTCGTTTACGATAATCTATAAGTGTACTTTTTAGCTACGGCACGGTACAGTTACATCACATTTACGTTTACGGTCCCATAATCCGCCCTTTAAGGTATAATTAGTTTGTACGTAACGTGCCGTGACGAATCAGCTGATTTGTTTTTGTTCTATGAAAAAGCATTTGAGTCGTTAGTTTGTCTGTAATGTAACGTGCCTTGCCGGATGAACCTGTTGAAAACAGAATTTTTGTTATCCGTTAAGCTGCTATTTTGAGATCTGCGATGAATGGCTTAAACCGGCTAAGCCGAGCCGCCGTCTAATTTTTGTCACCGTCGCCGTGAAAATTTTTTTTTACACGATAAAAATCTAAAATTAGTTTAAATTTTTTTTAATTTTCTTTTTTTACCGTTAAGCCGATGTTTTGTATGTGTCAACTTAAAGTTGGCTAGCCGATCAGCTTTTGGCTCACAGCCAGCTTTAAGCCGCCGCTGCAATTTTTTTTATTTAGCCACCGCAACCGATTATTCTGATTGGCGCAGATCTCTGCTAAGAAAAACAAAATTAAACAGCTGATACGTTGTTACGGAAAAGACTAACTACACAAAAGAGCCATCCGGCACGGCACATTACAGATCCGTCACGGAACGCAAATACTAATGGAGCCTTTAAGCTTGAGTTTGGTATTATTGTATTTAGGTGGCCCAGAGCTTTGAAGAATTAATTCCTTTTTGAATGAATTCACTACCAATCGAATTCAATTTTCTCTAGAATTAAATGAATTCCTTTTCTTAAGTAATTCACTGAATTCATTCAACTGAATGCGTTCATCAAACAACAAATTCAAAGAATTAATTCAATTGCAATAGTTCTTTTTATTAAATCAAATGAATTAATTCACCGGTGAACGCGTTCAATTTTATAAATCGAACGGAAAAAAAAGTGAATTAATTCCTTACTGAATTAATTCACCACTGAATTCATTCAATTTCATTTTCATTCAGTGAATTATAAAAAATAAAATTACATTCAGTGAATTAAAAAAAAAATAATAAGTTCACTGAATTGAAAAAAAATAAAATAAGTTCACTGAATTAAAAAAAAATAAAATAAGTTCACTGAATTCGAAGCCTGTTTTCTGCCGTTCAGTAGAAGAAAACAATAATGTACAAATAAAAGTTTTAAATTAGCAATTTTACAGCGTGTGCTAGTAATAAATTAGAAACCGGATGCTGTATATCAACCTACATGATTCAAAAATAAAGCCTTTTACTATTAAAAATAAAAACTTTACAGATATAGATAAATTTGTAAAAAAATATAACTATTAATTATTCAAACTAGTTATATAGTTATATTTTTTTCCAAATTTATCTATATCTCTAAAGTTTTTATTTTTAATAGTAAAAGGCTTTATTTTTGAATCATGTAGGTTGATATACAGCATCCGGTTTCTAATTTGTTACTAGCACACGCTGTAAAATTGCTTATTTAAAATTTTTATTTGTACATTATTGTTTTCTTCTACTGAACGGCAGAAAACAGGCTTTGAATTCAGTGAAATTATTTTATTTTTTTTTTAATTCAGTGAACTTATTTAATTTTTTTTCAATTCAGTGAACTAATTATTTTTTTAATTCACTGAATGTAATTTTATTTTTTTTTAATTCACGGAATGAAAATGAAATTGAATGAATTCAGTGGTGAATTAATTCAATAAGGAATTAATTCACTTTTTTTTCCGTTCGATTTATAAAATTGAACGCGTTCACCGGTGAATTAATTCATTTGATTTAATAAAAAGGACTATTGCAATTGAATTAATTCGTAACAAAATAAATCGAACGATAGCAAATATGAATTAATTCCATTCAATATATGGTGCTTATTGAATTAATTCATCGAATTTTTAATTCAGAATTGAAAAATTGAATTAAGGAATTAATTCTTCAAAGCTCTGAGGTGGATAGTAGACGGTCGATATTACAAGAGGGTCATGAATGCCTTCGATTAAAACGCAGGTTGGTTCAATACAGTGTTTTCTGAAATTTAGGATTTTGGTGCATTTAATGTACTTTCTAATTGTTATTGTTCTAGCTCTATGAGCTTTCTCCGATTTGGGAAAAGTTTTCATAATTTTCAGATTATAATGCTTAGGATATACTTAGGTAAAAATATTCTGAATTTTACTAATTCGATCTCAACAATATTAAGCAACTGTTACCGTATAGACCTGATAATGGCAAGAAACAGAAATGTTCTCTAAATTCGCTGAAATTAAATATCTGCCGTCGCTAAATTAAAAGAGTAATAATATACACTCACAATATATTTTCCTTTTAACTTTATTTAAGAAGTTATAGGTAAAGTTTGTTTTCAATTGAAGAATCAATTAAAATGTATGGAAACATCCCAGGAAAAAAGTTAGGAAAAAGAAGTAGTAAAAACATAACAACAGTTGAATAGGGAGTTGTGAAAATTTGTGGTTTTCACTGATGAATTTAACATTGGCTTGTCATAGGAGGGAAGTTGTTCTTTTTTGAAACAAATTATGTATATTTGAACCAATGAAAAGAAAGTTCTTTTTAATTTGTTTTTATTTTAATTTTATTAAAAAAAATCATCATGCATCGTGTGGAGTTTGAATCCACACTCGTTGGCATTTCAAGCAGACGCTCTACCCCCTATGCTATGGCTTGTTATAACTAATAGCTGACTTTTAGCAGTCTTGTTCAGTAAATTATTATCTTTATATCTTTCTATTTGTATTAACAAAAATATATAACATATTGGAAAATATATAAAGTTGTTTTTTTAAGTGTTTTTTTTTATAAAAATAATATACTCATAGAAAGAAATAAAGCTGTAAAAATAGGAGAAAAAGCTACTAAAAATTATATAATTAAAAATGACCTTGCAAAAAAACTGCTGATATGAGCAGATTGTTTTTTTGCTAAATACTAGTAAGATTAGAAGGAAAAATAAAACTGTTAAATTTACAAAATTTTGGTTAAATTTAAGTTAACTTTTAATATAAATTACCTTGATTAAATCCGGAGAAAATTTTGCAGCATATTAGTAAATAAAAACTAGTTTTTTCTTCAAGGTAATTTTTAACTTATTTTTACTAGTTCTAACTAAAATGTTTACATGATTTTTCTTTATCTGTTATATTTAGTTTCTAAATATATTTAAGAAAAATTTGATCAAAATGGATTTTTTAAATTATAATTTTTTTAAATACAAACAAAATTGTAATATTTACCTTTTTCGTAATTTAACAAAAAATATTCGAAGAATTACATATTTATTTAGAACTTTTATATTTCCATAAAATTTCATTAAAAATTAATAGAAAATTAAAAAAAAAAAAATTTAAATCGTTTCAAAAATTAGTTTTTGAGTGTACATACATAGAAAAAAAATAAAATTTTACAGTGAAAACTACAAAAAATTATTAATTGTGTAAAAAAAGTTCCAAACAATTTTTTTCGAGCTGGTGGGATTCGAACCCGCAACCCTCTGATTTCTGTGCCAGCACGTTCCTATACAACCCCCATACAAAATAGTAACTTCCTATCACCCATGATAAAGAACTTCTGACTAGCATATATATATTTATTGCAGCATTAGATGTTGTTTAAAACCCATTCCTAAGGGAGTAATTCTTTGTGATGTAATGAAGGAAGTGATTCATTTAGAAGTCATTCCATTTATTTTTGCTGGGAAGTTATAGGTAAAGTTTTTGTTTTCAATTGAAGAATCAATTACAAATTTTACAAATTTTTATTTCTAACTTAACAACATTTTCAAATAACTGAAACTGGAGATTTGAAAATGCTTTAAAATAATTGACTGCTTTGGCCACCAAAAACAATTAATGCAATCAGAAGTGTTTAGATTCATTTTAAAAATTCTCCATATGTCTCTGAACACCTCTAATGTATATCTTCAGTTATTAATGATGTTTATTTTAAAACTTGATGGCTTACAATACTATATGTATGTTGTTTCTATTACAAAAAGACAATACAATAATGTTCTTAAATATTTTAAAGCTATTTTATAAATTGAATTAATTAATCGCATTAATTTCAAGTTTACTACAGATGAACAAGTAGCATGTTTAAAAATTGTAATTTGTTTGAACGCCAAAACAGGTTTTAATATCTGGATACAAAGAAGAGGAAACAAAAACAGCACTAGTTCTTAATTTGAAAAATTTTAAATTCCAACATTTTCGAAAGCTCCGGAGCAATTGTTACTGTTTACATTGCCTTGTAATTACAACTGATAACCTTCAGCATTATTTTAAAACATTAAATAAGGCGTTACCTATTACTTGAAGCCATAAAATAATGATGACACTTTCTTCTAGAAATCTATATTTGTACCAGATACCCGAAATAACTTTTAATTTTTGGAAATAATCCTGAAACAAATTTAAACTAACTTACTTTCAACTAACGCACTAATGATTCTGCAAATAACAAGAATTTCGCACGATTCCCAATAATTTAAATTTTTTTATTTTTATTTTCAAATATTTTATAAATATCATTTGTTCATTATTTTTAAAATTGTATAATAAAAAACACAGTGAGACAAATGGTAGGGGTCAGTGATCGGGAAGGGTTCAAACTACCGGGGAAAGTTATATCGGTAAAAAAGAAGTTATACGTGTCCCGGCGTTTCGCTGGGTCACCCCTAGGAATCGAGATATATCGATTTGACCTTTGGTGGTATTTGACATAACTCGAGAACCACTAGTCCGATTTTGCTCAAACAATTTTAAAAAAATTAAAAATTATAATTCCTTTAATCTGTTCATATAACGTTTTTCTATATACTCAACAGTTTTGCCGGTAAAAATAAATGTATGAAGAAAAAAATATTTTTTGCCTAAAATATTAAAAAAAAGTAATAAAAGGTTATTGATTTTTATGGTAGCGGTAACAAACATTTATTTTTACCGGCAAAACTGTTGAGTATATAGAAAAACGTTATATGAACAGATTAAAGGAATTGTAATTTTTAATTTTTTTAAAATTGTTTGAGCAAAATCGTACTAGTGGTTCTCGAGTTATGTCAAAAAAAGATATATCTCGATTCCTAGGGGTGACCCAGCGAAACGCCGGGACACGTATAACTTGTTTTTGATCGATATAACATTTCCCGTTGGTTTCATCCCATCCCGATTTTGACTGTCGCATAGTGATATTATTGTACAATTCCAATTATTGCCGAAAACTATGCACTAGTCACAAATATTTACCAAATTCAGACTTTCAGCATTTTTCTGCTATTGCTTTTCCCTCAACTGTATTAAAACTGTCTTAAGTATTAACTAAACATTGTGGTTTAGGTAAATTTGAGCGCGTAGTTTTAAACGCTGGGCAGTCAATACATCTCATTTATATTGTTCATATCAATGAAAAGGAATCCCCATTTTGCTTTGAATTGACGTTTACAATTTTTACGCCGCAATTGACGACTTTAAATTGTTATTAATTAATAAAGGGGTTTAATTAATGATTTTTCGTTTTAGCTTTATAAAATATAAATAAACAAATGTTTTGATGACAAATGATACAAACGTGAATATGTATTAATAAACAAATTATTAAATTTTTTTATACTTACTTAAACATCTGTATGAATTTATTTTCTTAAAATAATACTTGTTAATAATTTAAATTAAAAAAGAATAAAATAGATTATGACAATTTGTTTAACCCTATAATGTGCTGCAGCGTTAACATATTACGCTGGGTTTTATATTGAAGGTTTATGCCCAGTAGACCGTACCTCAAAAAAAATTTTTTTTTTGACGAACGTAGGGTTCGCCTTTTTTAATTTTTTGTTATAGCTTAGGCATTTAAAATCGGATCTTAAAGTGTGATATATCGATTTTTTGCCTCGAGGAGACCGGTGTTTTGCTATATAGTAAAAATCCAATTAAAAAAAATTTAAAAAGGCGACCCCTACGTTCGGCTACCAATATATTAAAAAAATTTCTACTGGGTTTAGCGAAAAACTTCAGTAGCAAAAGTTTAATTATTTTTTGCGAGCTTTAATTTTCTGACATTAGGGCTGTGCATTTGGGTGGTAGCAACTGAGATCTGGTGGGTAACTATTAGAACGGGATACTTGAGCTCAAAATGCCCTTAGAGCAAAACACTGGTCTCCTCGAGAGAAAAACATCGGTGTATCATACTTTAAGATCCGACTGTACATGCCAAAGATATAACGAAAAATGTAAAATGGCAACCCCTACGTTCGGCAAAAAAAATTTTTTTTTTCAAACCTCCTTGCAAAAATACTTCATATTGGAGGGTGTACGGCGCACTTTGTTTTTTTTTTTTGCCTGTAAGGCGGCACGCTCTAATGCCCAGTATTCTGTTCAATAGAGCAAAAAAGTTTCTTCTACATTTAAAGCCCTAAAACTAAGAGAAAAACTATAAAAATAACAAATTTTTACCAAATCGCAATCCATTTTATTTAGCATTTGCACTCCACAAACATAATAATGGTAAAATAAAATTATCATTATTATGTTTAAGTGGGAAAATATTACTAACATACAAACATTACAGTGTTTGCCCGGAGATATACCTACATACGTATTATAACGATACAAATAAAATAATTGGAAGCACACCTCAAACATAAATATAGTAGTTTATAAACATACACTGAAAATATTATTACATTAACTGTTATGTTAAAAAGTTGTTCGTACATTTATTTTTAAATGATTACAGTTAAAGAGAAAGGAAATATATTTTTCAACATTTTTTGTCATTTATTTAAAACTAAACTACATATAAATACGAATTTTCTGTTATAGTTAATATTTTAATTTAAAATGTTTTGTTAAAAAAAGAAACCTTTTTAGATTTCTAAGTCAGTTCAAAAAACGAAATAAACGAATTTTGTAGTTAATTTTTTGAAAGTTAAAAAAACGAAATAAATGAAAAATTATTATTGTTTTACAGATTTTGTAGTTAATTTCCCAGTGTAGAAAATCATTACCAGATATGTGGTTATGTAACTACATACTTGGTAATGGTAACTAGTTACTTTTGTTATTACATTTCTTATTACCTTTATATGGCGATGTCGCGAAAAATAATGAGTTATGGTTACACACCAGCATACGAAAAATCAAAAAATATATCGCTACCTATGTGTTTACCAGTACTGACAAAAATAATGAGTCTAAAAATAGATTTTCAAAACAATAAATTATATCAAAAAAAATATTTTTTATAGTATTTTTTTTTAAATAAAATTTCCTGGTACGGGAATCGAACCTGGGTCTACAGATTGCCAGTCAATAGCTTTACCATCTAAGCTATATCGACATGTAATATTTAATAGATAAAAACATAAATGACCTGCTGCACACAAATAAGCTTACTCGCCGACATACAAAAACTCAAAAAATATGTGGTTACATATATCCTTACCAGTGTTTAAAAAATATTGAGTCTAAAAATAGATTTCAAAAAATTTTCAAAAAAATCTAGAAAATTATTTTTTATTTGAAATAATGATAAAAATAAGTCATTATCAGTAAGTCATTCTTATATGTTTTAAAATAATGAAGAAGGTAAGTGGGTGTCATTACTGGTAGTCCAAAAAATAATGATATGTCATTACCGTTTCTACACTTACTGATTCCATTAAGAAAAAACCGAAATATTAACACTTTTTGCTTCTCACAAATTTCGCCCAAAAATTTATCACATTTTTTGATTTTGTAGTTAATTTATTAACATTTCAAAATAAATGAAAAGTTCTTTTGATTTAAATGAAAAGTAGCTAGACCGGTGGTTTTTCGTTTATTTTAAATTACATTTTCATTTAATTTAAACCACAAACTATTTTGAGTGTATCTAAACATAACTGCCTGTAAATATATCAAACAATGTCTTTTTTTCAGCGTGTATTGCGGCATATTTAGAATGTGTCATTTAATTTACAATTCAATGTTAATTTAATTTATAAATGAAAATTTATTCTAATTCTATTTGATATGTCTCATTTTTTATTAATATTAAAATCTTTCTAAAAAATTCTAGAAATATTTCAATATATTTTTCTTCCAGTCTATTTTTAAAAAAATATTTTATTTATTACTTTTTATATTTTTTTAACGGATTATGTATACTATTTTATAAAATTAATAAATGATTTACAAAACAAATTTGTCATATAAAATACATTTGATAAACTTGTTATAAATAAGTTTAACAAATTATTATGCATTAAAGCATAAATAATTTAATTTATTTATTTTAGAAATTAGTATATTTTTCTCCTTGATTTGTTATTTTGTTTTTTGGCAATGTTTTGGAAAAATTTCCTTAACTCTTAATAACAATAATAATCTTTTTAATAAATTTGTTTATTAATAAAAAAGATTTTATTTTAGTAATAAACATGTCGGGTTTAAAAATTGTAAAAACAAATTTTATATTTTTATACCCTACAGCGTATATTGATTTGTGCTGATGTTTGAAAGTAACAAAAATACTGGACATAGACCAATCCATCTAAATTACGAGTACTTTCTAAGTCGATTTGGCGATGTTCATGTAAATTTTGCGATCAATCCTTGAGATTGGCTTGATTTAGTTCTCATATAAACCTACCTTTCCGCATTTTTTTTTCATATTTTTATTCAGGTTTTTAACTTATTTATTGCACAGCTAATTTCTCCGTCCACATAATTAGAATCAGATCGCTAACTGGAATTTGTTCCGCTTACTGGCCCAATCGTTTTGTGGTATAGGCTCATCTCATGGTCGGGCTTGACCGACTATAATTTTCTTACTTATTTTGTGATGTGTTTGTATTGCGACATTTAGGTTATATTTGCCAAACTTAGTTAAAAACATTCGAAAGTAAAAAATTAGTTTTCGATATTTTTTTGTAATATTCAGAGAAAATTTTAAATAATAAAGAAATTGGAAAATCCATGTTAAACCATTGCATCTTAAGAAGATGATATCACTGGCATAAATTTGTACAAATTATTACTGGATGGCGTTCGTTTACATAAATACTCAGTAAACAGAAAGAAAAAAGAGAGAATAAAGTGACAGTTCTATGTTGAGAGTTTCTAAGTCTTCTTCTTTTTCTTGCAAATTTTTACTGGATAAATTTTTGCCAGTAAGAATTTGCAAGCAGAAAAAAACATGTTTCGAAAACATATGATTGTTTATGGTAAATAAAAAAAATTATTTTTCAATTATATTATTTTATGGAAATGCAAAGCAGTAAAACTTTCAAAATAAATTATGGAAAAGATAAGAAAACCTTCTAAAAATGTTCTGCTTAAGGTTTAACATCAAAAATTGTCTTCTTTCATAGCGACCAGTTAAAATTTATTTGTATAAATTAACTTGCAAATTGTTGCAAATTTTGTGTTCGCGTACATGTTTGGGAAAATTTTATTTTGAGAGTAAATCTTGTCTTACTCTCTGAAAGTTTGTACTGAGTAATTCTTACTGGACTTGACTGAGAAAAGTAATCGAATGGACCTAGTATAATCGCAATTTCCTTCTTGTTGTTTATAATATTTATGTACAAAGGTTTTGCTTAACGCCATAGTATACAGATTTGTAATTCCAGCCGATAGTGTAAAATTTGTTTACTTTTTTTTAATTTTTAAATATCACCCACTGGGATTTAAATAGATGTTTTCAGTTTTTTTGTTATTAGTTTTTGGTTCGAGTTATAAATGTTTAATAACAAGGGCAATAAATTTTATGCATTTGAAAAACGAAAATATGCAATTAAAATACAATTTAAAACCATACATGGGACTTTATCAATAGAAAGCTTCCTAGCTGGAAATTGTGTCTTAAAGAAACTGTCATCAGCGACTTATTATATACAAGTCATCAGCTTAAGACATTTTACGTCAGACGTTTTAAAGACATGTCAGCGTTTTGTATTCCGTTTTTACTAAAGTACCTATGACATTAAGCTGCCTACATGTCAGCAATAATACTATTTCTTTTGATTTCAATAAATTATTAAAAATTAGAAATTTTTTTTACTAAGGAATATTTTCGGAATTTTTGTATTTTTGAAGACAAAATGCTGTCATATCAAACAGACGTTTATAAGAAATATCTTAAGGGGGTATCGACTCTAGGAAAAATTTTGTTTTCGAATTTTTTTTATATTTTATTTGGATAGAGCATACTCTTTAGTATATGCTCAGAAAATATCAATGAAAAATTCGAAGAAATAAAATTTCCACATGTTTTGTTTTGTAAAATATATTTTAATCACAAAGTAATATTCTATGCATTAATTTTGTACACAAAATTTTTTGGGAGGGTTTATTATCATTAGCCGTTTTTTCTAATCACTTGGATTTAATAAATCCAAAAAGTATTTCTAAAAGTGCTCAACAGATTGGGTTAGATTTTTCTTATTTTAAAAAAATTTTCTGTCCGACACTTCTTTCACCCTAATTTTTAATACCGAATTCGATGATGAAGGATTCTACTTTAACTTTTAATTTATAATTATATTTTACATAAAACAGCGATAAACAATCTGCCTTTTCAGTTTTATCACTTCAATTTATATTTTTACACAACTGAAAAATTCCATTGCAATATTTAATATTCACTAATTGGATTTAATTAAATTACTTACTGTAGAGTGAAAAATTGCCATTTCTATTTGAGCTATTTCTCCATGTCCAAGATGAAAAATATGTATTTGGTGAGGTGTAGTTTTTTTCTAAACATATTTCATAAAAAAAAATTTAAGAAAAACCTTTTATTTGTTAGTTTTTCAATTTTTTTGTTTCTCTTTTAATTTTCATTCGTATTTTTTTCTGACATTAAATTAATAGGCTGTTTCATATATTTGTGCTTTTATTGTGGATTTATTAAATCCAGCTTTTTTTTTGGATTTAATAAATCCATTTTTTAATTCTAAATCCAGGTGATTAAAAAACACGCTAATTGTCTTTATTATAAATCTTATTTCGCATAATACAGCAGAACAAAAAGAAAAAAACTATATCCAAAAATGCAAGAAAAGCCAATGACGATTCCGCGATGGTGGGCGAAGGCACGTTATATGAGGCAGGTACTGATGGCTTTTTATAAGCAATAAAAGTAATCAATGTATATAAAAAATAAAAAACAAATACAAAACAGATTAAAAAATGTATGAAATAAAAGATTTCGACCGAAATGAAATGTCTAATAAATTCTCTACCATCGTTTTTAAGAATATTTGGCTTAATATATAAAATACTTTTTATCCGATTCTTCCCAAATTTGGTGCACATGTAGAAAACTTCGTTCATACACGGTTGTTTTTTTAAATTTTGCTGGTTTCTTAAAATTAATTTAAACTTTAAACGCGTTTTCCCACAACCCTGAGTTCAAAATCAGCTGCCACTGTACAGCCAAGGCGGGTTAACCGATTTTGATCCGGGTTTTTTTCTTTCATAGACAACAAAAAACTCTAGTCCTTATCGTGGCTCTTTTTTTGAATTTTGGTCAAATAAATTTTATATCCCCGAGCAAAAGTGTTTTTTTTTTTTGCCTTTTTTGGAATTTTTAAGTTTGTGTGGCAACTTTGTTAAAAAAATTTTATAAATAAAAATTGGGCACGGTAAGGACTAGAGAATTTATCTGCGATTAAGAATCAATTTACATTTTTATTTTCCGATAATTAATGAAGGCGGCACAGTGGCAGCCGATTTTGCCTTTTTTAGAAAAGGCCATTAATGAAGTGGCAACTCTGATGATTTTGGCTGGGGAAATATAAAACTGCTATTTTTTAAAAATACTGTCATAACACGATTTTTAAATAGAAAACTAAAATATTAAAAATATTGTTAATTGAATTTTTGACTACCGTTCAAATTTACCCTTTAAAATGCTGTTGTTACACTCATCCAAAAAAGTCTGTAATGGCTACTGAAACTTTTGCTGTTATTACGGGAAATTTAACTGTTTTGAGGCCAGCGGTATTTTTTGCTAATTTTAGCAACACATGTCTGCTGATCTGTAGTACAATAAAATTAGTAGAAAAAATTAGTAACCGCTACTAAATTTTAGTAAAATTTATGTAAAATGCAATTCAAAATCGATTTGCTAAAATCAGTTAAAAAACTTACTAAATATCATAATTTTAGTACAATGAAATTAGTATAAATAATTAGTTGCAGCTACTAAATTTCAGTAAATTCCTGTAAACTGTAATTTAAAATCAATCAGCTGAAATTAGCAAAAAATTGTACTAAAAAATAAAAAAACTGTAAAATCTAAAAAATTTTTTTCTTTCGATTGTAACAAGCGTATAATTACTTCATCGTACTTGAAATTTGGAGTCAAAATTGCAAACGGTTCTCCAGTTATTGCCGTTTTATGCATTGGAGATGGAATAAAATTTTCTGCGTGTTATTTCTAAACTAAGAATATATCAATAGTAACAAATATAAACTAAACAAGAATTGTAAAAAATTTACCACTCGGTTTTGAAAAATTAGTAAAATGTTTTTCTGAAATCAACAGCGAAAATTAGTAAAAAAAATCCGTAATTTGTAATAAGAGAATAGCAAAAATGATTACTAAAAATAAAAATTGTACTAATAATCAGTATAAAAATAGTATAGTGCGATTGGAAACTGTTTACAAATTTTTTTACAAACTTTTTTATTTAAGTGTACAGTATTTACCCCCCTTAAAGACGTCTTAGTGAGATATTATGAATAAGTCATTACCTGTGACGGACTGCGGAATAGTTATGATGTATTATCCGTTTTTTGTGGAAACAATTCCTAAAGACGTCTTAAGGATATGTCATCAAGTAGTCTTTACGCGGAAAGACACTTGATGATTCGTCGTGATGACATTTTTACATTTTTATGAAAATGTCATAAGGGTTCTTTAGGTTTTTATATGAGACCGGATCAGCAAGTCAGCAGTGATAGCGACATGTCACTACGCCAGTCTTGATGACGTCTTGATGATATTTCCAACTGGGTTCAGAGGCCGATTCCAGTACAATTACCTTTCGTTTTATTACACTCAATCAAAAAAGTCTGTAATGGCTACTGAAAATTTTGCTGTTATTACGGGAAATTTAATTGTTTTGAGCCCAGCGGTATTTGTAGCTAATTTTAGCAACACATGTCTGCTGATCTGTAGTACAACAAAATTAGTATAAAAAATTAGTAGTCGCTACTAAATTTTAAATTCGCTAAATCGATTTGCTAAAATCAGTTAAAAAACTTACTAAATATCAATAATTTTAGTACAATGAAATTAGTATAAATAATTAGTTGCAGCTACTAAATTTCAGTAAATTGCTGTTAACTGTAATTTAAAATCAATCAGCTGAAATTAGCAAAAAATTGTACTAATAAATAAAAAAACTGTAAAATCTGAAAAATTTTTTTCTTTCGATTGTAACAAGCGTATAATTACTTCATCATACTTGAAATTTGGAGTCAAAATTGCAAACGGTTCTCCAGTTATTGCCGTTTTATGCATTGGAGATGCAATAAAATTTTCTGGGTGTTATTTCTAAACTAAGAATATATCAATAGTAACAAATATAAACTAAACAAGAATTGTAAAAAATCAAAAAAAAAAATTTTTTAAATTAGTATATTTTTTTGCTAAATTTAGCACTCGGTTTTGAAAAATTAGTAAATTGTTTTTCTGAAATCAGCAGCGAAAATTAGTAAAAAATCCGTAATTTGTAATAAGAGAATAGAAAAAATGATTACTAAAAAAACAAAATTGTACTAAAAATCTGTATAAAAATAGTAAAGTTCGGTTGGAAACTGTTTACAAATTTTTTACTAACTTTTTTATCTGAGTGTAGTGTTTAAATTGCACTCGTCCCCCATTCCATTATATTTCTTATTTCCTATTGTCTAGTGTTTCAATTTCTTACACATTCGGTTTCGTTTCACTTGCCATTCCCTTGCAAATTTTAGTGTTCCAATTTCACTTGTTCGGCGTTCCGTTCCATTTTGTTCCCATTTCCATTCCATTATAATCCAATTGTCTAGTGTTTCTTATTAATTGTTGCCCGCTCCATGCCACTTCTTTCCACTCGCTGTTCCATTTCATTTCGTTTTCTTTTCCAGTTTCAGTGTTGCAATAACATTGTACAACATTTTCAAACTCTTTCCAAAATTAAGGGGTTCTGGCAATGGATTCTGGTAGAGGAGACAAAAAAAAAATATACGTGTGTCCGCGTTTTGAAATATCACATCGGAATTTTATTTTAGTTGGGGTTAAAGTTTCCCCCCTTTGTCCTGTTCGTGCAGCATATCGGTATTAAAACTATGTGTTCTTTATTTCTAAGGTGTAGGGTATGTTTAGAAATTTTGTAGAAAATATTAAGGCAAATATTTTTATGGAATATATTAACTCTCTAACTCCCCTACATAACTGTAATTTCTGGCACTATTCTAACAAATCGTAAAAATCACCCCTAAAAAGGGGGAGGGTGGGGATGAAATGTTCAACAAAACTTTTGACCATAAAATTTTACTACATATGTTAGAACACACCAAAGCTCAAAACTTAACACAAACAGAAAAAACCAATAAAATTCAAGATTGCCCATTAGACTGTAGCACCTTACAGGCGAATAAAAAAGTGCGCGGTACACCTTCGAATATAAAGTATTTTTGCAAGGCAATTTCGATAAAAAAAAAAATTTTTCCCGAACATAGGGATCGCCTTTTTAATTTTTCGTTATATCTTCGGCATTTACAGTCGGATCTTAAAGTGTGATATATCGTCTTTTTTACCTCGAAGAGGCCAATGTTTAGCTATAAAGGAAAAATCCAATGAAAAAAAAATTAAAAAGGCGACCCCTACGTTCGGTAACAAAAAAAATTAATAAAAATTAATTAAGATATTCGGCAAAAAATAAAATTTTTTTTCGAAACCTCTTTGCAAAAATAATTTACATTCGACGGTGTACGGCGAATTTTTTTTTGTGGGATGGTCTATTGCCCATTAAGGGTTAATTTAGTTATTGTTCACATACACTTGTGCTCACGAAATTAAGTCAATTCAAGTTTTTTTTAAATTTTATTGTTGTTGCCTTTATTTTTAAAGATCAAAATAGTGGTTAAATTCGCCACGAAAGGCAAGGAGATGGTTCAGAAAATTATACAGAATTTTAACGTAATATTTGTTTTTTCATTTTGTCACTTGTTTTAAGTGGGCGTGGCTTTTAACGAAAAATTAGCGATATCAACCTTTTATCAAATTACATAATAAAATTTAGGCAGTACTGATCGGTTCTGTACAAACTGTATATTTTTGAAATTCCTATAAAATTTCCTTAAGTCTTGCATTATTTTTATCTACAAATAGTCGCCAGACTTAAAATTGCAGCACTTTAAACATGACCAAATTTTTCCTTGTTTTTAGCGATTTTTAATAAAGTTAACAGCACTGAAATTTTAAAGTGAATAGTTTTATGCTTTTCTTACCACAATATAACAAATCAATCAAGATTTTTTTTACATTATAGTAAAAAGCATTTCATGTTAAAATTTCAGTGTTGTTAACTTTCTTTTAAAATCGCTAAAACAAAGAAAAACTTGGTCATGTTTAAAGTGCTGCAATAGATAAGAATAATGCAAGACTTAAGGAAATTTTATAGGAATTTCAAAAATATACAGTATGTACAGAACCGATCAGTACTGCCAAAATTTTACTATGTAATTTGATAAAAGGTTGATATCGCTAATTTTTCGTTAAAAACCACGCCCACTTAAAACAAGTGACAAGATGAAAAAACAAACATTACGTTAAAATTCTGTATAATTTTCTGAACCATCTCCTTGCCTTTCGTGGCGAATTTAACCACTATTTTGATCTTTAAAAATAAAGGCAACAACAATAAAATTAAAAAAAACTTGAATTGACTTAATTTCATGAGCACGAGTGTATGTAGGTTATCCAATCTCTGACTAGAAGGTTTGACACTTAACTACCGAATACTTTTGTAACTATAGCTGCATTTTGTCTCATGCCTATCAACGTTAAGTATTTAAAGCAAATCTACGTTAAACCGATGGTAGTACAAAAAAATTTTAAACAGATTATGTTTATAGTTTTTCCGTTACAATCGAACTTACTTCAGCAAAAGTTTTTAGGAAGTAACGCGAATAAATTGCGTTAGATGTGAAAATGTATAAACGTTGAGTTTTCAACGGAGAAAAAGTTTTTAGTTGATCTGTTATTTTAAGTAAATGAATGTTATTTCAGTTTGACTCAAGATCATAAATCAATATCAATATCACTAACGTTGGTAAATATCAGTGTTGAAAGTTAACGTGCATACGAAAAGTAATATGTTAGTTTTTGTCGTAAACGCGTTTTTATGCAGATTGAATTTTTTTTATGAGTTAACGGATATAGTTAAGTGGAAAACACAGCTTATGTCACTATGACTTCAGTTTTGTTGCTTATGTTCTTCTTCATTCTTTTTGCCACTCAAAATTGCCATAAGGGAATTTAATTTTTTTCGTTTTTTCATTGTCCCACAAGGGAATTTGTAAGAATAAAAATGCCTGACTGTTTCGAAAAATTTGACTGCTTTTGCTATGTCTGCGGCAAGCATACCCTTAAGGAATTTTTCAATAGTAAAATGAAGGATATATAAAACTTTATTTTGACCCATGGATGCCAAAACATATCTGCGGAAATTGCTAAAACTGCTTGATGCTGTGATCTAAAGGTAATACAAGTTTTTGATTGATATTCTTAGCACGACAATAATTTTGTGAAATTATTGATTTAGGTGAACGAAACTCAATGAACTTTGGCATTACGAAGCGATGGCTAGAGCCAGGTGAGCACGACAAGACTACCTGTTATGTTTGCCAAAATATTGCCATGCATAATAAAATTAAATAGGCATAATCGAAAGAGCTTTGTATATAATGCCGTGCAATCAGTTTTGCTTCCAGTGCCACATTCGGATGTGTTTCCGGTACTTGGACTCACATATGGATTTCTTTGAAAATCAGTTGTCAACGGTATTTGATGAACATGGCGAAGGTTTTCATCATAAATGTCTTCCTATTGAAGAACGCTATAAAGGCAAGGAGTTTGTATTGGTCATTGTTCGATAATGGAAATAATATGAAAATAAATGAACTTATATATTTACTAAGTATTTCCTTTTGTATATACGTTATTAAGAGATTTTTTTGTTTGTAGACCTATAGTGAAATTTAATATTAAATAATTTGTTCATACACATCAACCCCGAAAAATCAATTTTTCAAAGACTTTTTTGTACTAACTCTAAATAATAACTAAATTAACCCTTAATGGGCAATCTTGAATTTGACTGGTTTTTGCTGTTTATGTTAAGTTTATGGCCAACATTTTTGTAGAACATTCAAGAACTCTCCCATTGTAGAACTCTCCCACTTTTTAGGGATGTTTTTTAAGATTTGTTAGAATAGCCAAAACGAATAGAGCCAAAACTTACCGTTATGTGGGGGAGTTAGAGGGTTAATATGTTCCATAAAAATATTTGCCTTTTCTACAAAGTTGCTGAACATATCCTACACCTCAGATATAAAGAACACATAGTTTCAATACACCGATATACTTCACGAACAGGCGAAAGGGGGGAAAAGAAATTTTAACTTAGTCCAATTGAATTTAATCCAAACCGTGTAATGTACACAAAAAATTCTGCACAAAATTTTAGAAAATGTTGGTTTTATCGAAATATAATAGCGCATTTGTGATCAATCTGTTATACCCCGCCTGGAGGCGGGCTTGCCGGTTAGAGGGTTAACTGTTTATTCAAACCACTCTACTGATTTATTTCTTATATAACTATTGAACCTTAATGGTAAATATATTGTGAGTGTAATTTATAATATTACATACTAAAACTATGTTAAATATTTCTTCAATAAGTAGTATGTAAGCAGATCAAACGCATGTTTGAAAGTAAAATGTTTGCTATATTCAACACCCTTGTTGTTAATAATATACTTATGAAGTAGGGTGTAGTGAAAAATTTAAACTTTCAATTTCGATCTGGTTTGCATATGGAAAATTTATTCTTAACTGAGTATCAAAGGTTTAAAAGGCTTAATTCTTTCATTCACTTTTTAAAAATTAATGAAATTTGGGTTAAATTTCATTCCGTAATAGCATTCTTATGGAATTAATTCGATAGCTTAATTCCCAATAGCTTTAAATTATATGAATTCATTCTATTTTGATTGAATTCTAACTGAATGAAACCCAATTTACCTGAATTCATTTAATAAAAAGGTGAATGAAAAATGATTTGTTTTCATTCACTTAATCAAATGAAAAATTTAAATTTGCATGTAATTGCTGAAATAGTAGCACAATACAAATGAAAAACGTTTAAAATTCATCTAACAGAAATAAATAGTATCGTACGCTTTGTTACAGCTTGTATGCTTTGGTTTTGGTTATATTTTAGTTTCAAACTACACTGCACTAAGTGAATGGTAATAAAATTTCTTCATTCAATTAGTAAAATGGTGAATGAACATGCGATTTGAATGATTCAAGTTAGGAATTCATTCAATTCATATTAAAGCTTTGGGAATGAAGCTTATGAATGAATTCTTTACGAATGGTTTAAGGGAATGGTACATGAATATTTTTAAAATCTGAATTTAATTTTTCGTGATTTAAGCTTAAATTGAATTAAGTTTTTCGAAGCTCTGCTGAGTATATTACACATGCAAAATTTCATTTCGATCAGATGAAATTTTCATTCACCAATAAATCGATAAAATTTGGGCAAAAAGTCAAAATTGGTTAAATTTAAAAATTAAAAAAAAAATAAATAAAAATTTTCCGAAATTATTCAATTTAAAATATTTTCGTATTTCGTATTTCAACTCAAATACTAAGATTGGAAATATAAAATTTTTAGGATATCGTTAACCTGTTCTACGTAAGGCCAATTAATAATTAAATTATTTGAATATTCAAAAAAAAAAAAACAAAAAAAAAATTTCAACAAACTTAGTTTTTTTTACCTTGATTTTATTATTTCTTATTGAGGAATACAAAAAAATAAAAATATAACTGGAATTTTTCGTATCTTAAATTTTCGTGTAAAGCGATATGATTTCAGCGATTTTCAAGGAAAATCGCGTTTTTAACGTTTTTTGTTGAATTTGATAATAAATTCTACAAGTTAGAAAAAAATAACATAATTTATATTTTTTCCGTTTTTTTATCATCAAGTTAACATAATTATGATATATTACCTCCTTTAAACTTTGCACTGTGGGGAAAAATAAAATTAAGCTTTTTTCATCAATTATAATTGGTTGTTTTTAAACATTGAGCAATGACAATTGAAAATAATTTCATTGGCATATATCAATTGTGAAGCCAAAAAATTTCATTGGCAATTGGTTTATTGTAATGCCAATGAATTAATCGTCAATTAATTGGTCCATTCAATTAACTAGTCCCAAGTGTGATGTATCTATCTGCTATTATATTTACTAGAAATCATCTTTGGTGTATAAAAGTGAAAAATTTTCATCACTACGAAACAATATTGCTCTAATTAAGTGGCAAATAAATAAAATTAAGATTAAACAATGTGTGTGTTCACATTAGAGTGGGACAAAATTAAAAAAAAAATTAAAATCTATATTTTGTTTTGGTTTAAAGTTTTTCTTAAAAAATTAAACTAAATATTTTATATAAACTTTTTAATTTTTTCGCTTATTCCTAAGCAAAGTCAATTAAGTATGTAAAAGCATACAGAAACCTACAACTATGGCAATTATCATGGTTGGTAACCGAAACGATGCGTTTATCGGTAAGGGTAACGTTATTTTAGATTATTTCCATAACGGTATTTTAAGGGTAACGCTATATCATTTATTTCGGTATCGGTATTTTGAGATTAACGATATTTAAGTTATTTCGGTAACGGTACTTTAAAGATAACAAACAGTATTTAGATTATTTCGATAATGGTATTTAAAGGTTAACGATATTTGAGTTATTTCGGTAATGGTATTTTAAGGGTAACGGCTAACTATAACTAACTATTTCGGTGCATAGCGAAATTTGTGATTCCATTTTCTTTTTAATTTCAGCCCACTCTAGTCTACACACAAGCACAAATTTGTTTTATACTTTCTTTTAAAGTCACGTGAATAAATGATTACGTTTTTTTGCACACTTGCACTCAAATAATTAAATAAAGTGAAAAATGCAAAAAAAAAACAATATTTAAAGTTTTTTTATTTATTTCCAGGTTAAATAGCCCTAAATAAAATATTTGTAAACAAAGCTTTAATATAAATAAATTAAAATTAAATACAGTTAAGAAGATAAGTTCCATGGGAAAAATTTGTATATGAACATTTGTTTATTTAGTTTATTGTTATTGGGAAAAACTTAAAAAATAGAAAAAAGAACGCGAAATAGCGAGTGTAACTTTAAGTTTTGTCAAGCAATTTAATAAAAAAAAATCAGTTAAAGATGTAGAAGATATATATATATATATATGTTTTCGTGTATAGTTTTCACACCACTATTTTTTATAACTAAATAATGGGCATACCCGGGGCGTCCGGAATATTTTTACGGAATAAATAACAAAAACATTTTGGAGGGTACTTTGAAGTGTCGTAAAAAAAAGTTTTTTATTTTAACTATTAGCACTCAAACGATGCATAATTTTATGTTGATTAAAAGAAAAATAAAAAACAAAAAAATTTTCGAGGATACTTACCTCTACAAGCGTTTGAAGTTTCACCTTTCGCGGAAAAAAATTTGCTTGTGAAGCTCTAAAAGCTTGGAGACAAAAGTCACAAACTTTAGGGAGCAATCACATATTAGGTGGTAAAAATGGGGTTCAAAGTTTTTCAAAACTTTTCGGTTTAAAGGTTTTTATTATTTTTAGTATCCTATTGAAAGGGTCATCATAGAGTTGTCAAGTTTTCGAATACTTCTAAAAACCGCATTTTTGAAAAACCGGCTTTGGGCTTCTTTAATTCAAAACGGGATCGAATAACTGTGTTTTCCGGTTTTTTAATTAATTAATTAATCATTTTGTATTGCTGTTATATGAAAATTTTATTTGTAAACTTAAAAGTGCACCGAAAATTATTCTCAGTTACTGGCTACTAAATTTTCCACTGAGTGTCAGTGGAGTGGATTTTGTTCCTTTTTTCCTTCTAAAGTTCTGTCGTTAAACGTCAAAAAACAAAAATTCCATCAACAATAGCCTCCTTTTCTTGCTTTAACTTACCATGGATACGAAAAAAGGAAAAAATATTTTTATATACAATCTGTCAGTTGTCCGTATATTATCGACGTTAAGAGTTAACATTTAACATGCCAAATGTCAAAATTTGTATGGGATTTCGTAACACGTATAGGAACAAAAGGAGCCTAATAATAAAAACAGCATTTGATTTTTAAATACATCCCAACAAACAATTCGTTCCGGTTACGCACCGTTTTCGGCCCGTCATAAACGGAATCCGACTCCGTTTACGTACGGAACATCGAAACTGATTCGAATCCGTTGAAAGTCCGTCAATGACGGACCGTTTACGGACCGTAATGTCGTGTTAAAAACTGACAAGTCCGTTTTAAGTCCGTCAATATCGGACCGTTTACGGACCGTTATGTCATGTAAAAAACGGACTAGTCCGTTGAAAGTCCGTCAATGCCGGACCATTTCCGGACCGTTATGTCGTGTGAATAACGGAGTGAATCCAATTTTAGAATGCCGTTTTCGGTCCGTATTCGTACCTTTTTTTTTAAACAAAAACGGATTTGCATGTCTACCTACATTGACCCTATTTTTATTAATTATAAGTAATAGTTTTTAAGTTTTTTTTTTATAGATTTATTAAAAATAGAATTTATTTTTTATATTTACGCTATATTTACATTTGGTGCAGCTTACGTCTCCATCCAGCATCAATTTACAATACCTGCATTCAAAAGAAAAAATAAATTAGATAAATTTAAACTAACTGTAGTCACGATGGTTTTTTACATACGATTTAAATTCGCACACTTTGTTATCAAAACAACTAAATATGTCAGTAAATATTTTTTAATTGCATTACAAAAAACCATCTTTAAAACACATAACAATTTGAATAAATCTTACCATCTGATGTATGTGACTTGAAGTTCTTTGCTTGGTGGCGTGTTAGGACGGATTCACGCTATTGCCACTTATTTTTCGTCCCAATATTATTTTTTAGCAGCTGAAGGGCTTTGCTCTATTTTTTTAAAATAATTTGTGTACTTAAAAACAAACTAATACCGATGAAGTCCGTATTTAACAATACGGAAACGGAGTTAAAACGTGTTATGTTCGAAATCCGATTATACGGTACGTTTGTGTTCCGTACACGCACATGCTATTACGGATACGTGCATACCGACCATTAACGTGCCGTAAAAGCCGAATTTATGACTCCGTACGTTGCGGACAATCCGTAAAAATGTTTCTTGGGATAGTTGCTCTTAATTGCTGTGCCGAGAAATCATTATGAATAAACTCTATTCTAACTTAGTGTCTTGACATGCAATAAAATGATAGCAAGCAATTGCCAAAATAATTTCATCTCAAATGAAGACACTTAATTTCAATGTGATTGCAATATCAACACTTAAAATAATACGTCAGTAGAAAAATCTGTCAAACGGGTTTCAAATCGATTTGACAAATTTAAAAAAAAATTTTAATTGAAACACTGATTTAAACAAAGATTTTGAGTGTTAATTTTCAAAACTATTTATAACTATTTTTTAAGAACCCATTCGTTAAATTTTACAAAATTTATTGTTCAAAAATAATATTTTCATGTTTCTGTTATTACCCGGTAGATGGCGACAAGAGTGTATCCGAAGTTTTAAAGATGCCGCTATTTCTTTCCCTCCCGATTTTTTTAAACCGGCCCGTATCTCGAAAACTAAGAGAGATAGAGCAAAATTGACGAAAATTTCGACTACCCCTAACCGTGTGGTACCACAGGGATAACCCCTTTCCTTGGGGTTTTCTATCCAAAAATGGACCAAGGCGAGGCCTTGGACCCTCGGAAATTTTTAATAAAAATTTTCCCCTTCATAAAATGGCCCATATCTCGAAAACTAAGCTACCCAACATACAATTCGTTCCGTTTACGTACCGTTTTCGGTCCGTCATAAACGGAATCCAACTCCGTTTACGTACCGATCCATATACGGACCAGAAAACGGATCCTAAGGAACATCGAAACTGATTAGAATCCGTTGAAAGTCAGTCAATGACGGACCGTTTACGCACCGTTATGTCTTGTAAAAAACTGACAACTCCGTTGAAAGTCCGTCATTGACGGGCCGGTTACGGACCGTCATGTCGTGGAAAAACGGACAAGTCCGTCAATGACGGACCATTTACCGATCGTTATATCGTGTATAAACGGAGTGACTAATGTTTGCGAATGCCGTTTCTGAAAATCAAATGAGTCCGTATTTTACGGTTCGGAAACGGAGTTAAAACGTATTGTGTTAGAAAATCCGATTACACGGTCCGTTAATATTCCGTATATGTACAAGCTTTAACGGATACGTGTATTACGGACCGTTAATGTGCCGTAAAAGCAGGATTCATGATTCCGTACGTGCCGGAGAGTCCGTAAAAATGTTTCTTGTGTAGATAGAGCAAAACGGACAAAATGTTTGCTCCTTACATGCCTTTAGATGTTATGAACTGGGACCGGGGAGGGTCCCAAGACCATAAATTTGAACAACATATACGAGCCAGTATAAATACAAATAAACTTGTAGTTTTACTAATTTCTTACTTAAGTTTAGATTTGTTAAATTTAACAAAAGAATTTGTTAAAATCAACAAATTTTATTTTAAGCCAAAAAACAGGAATAAATTTTGTTAAAGTAACAAATTTTTCTGTTCAGCCAACAGACTTATTATTTTGAGTGAAGAAATCGCTGAAATGCAGGCGGATCTTGCCAAGATGTTTGTCATCAAATGTCCCTTTTAAATAAAATTTTAGTAAACAAAAACATTGAAAAGTTTAGTTATTTATTACTTGTAGAAAAAATTAATTCTTGGAAAATTTGTGTTTTTATACCCTACACCACTATGTGGTCAGGGTATTATAAGTTTGTGCTGATGTTTGTAACACCAAAAAATATTGGTCCTAGACCCACCTTATAGTATACCGATCGGCTTAGAATTTTTTTTTATTTCGATTTAACGATGTCCGTCTGTCCGTCCGTCCGTCCGTCTGTCTGTCTGTCCATTCATTCTTGTGCGCACTCTACAGGTCGTAAATATTAAGATATTTTGATGAAATTTGGTACACAGATCTATATTGCCCCAATAACGCAGCCTATTGATTTTGGTGAACATCGGTCTATGTTTAGACCTAGTGCCCATATAAGGGTCCTACCAAAATTATATTGTTTATACGCTGCAGGTCGCAAATATTAAGATATTTTGATGAGATATGGTACACCGACTTATGTCGGCCCAAGGACGAAGCCTATTGATTTTCCTGCACATCGGTCCATGTTTAGACCTAGTGCCCATATAAGGGTCCTACTAAAATTATATGGTTTATACGCTGCAGGTCGCATATATTAAGATATTTTGATGAAATTGGGTACACAGGCCTATTTTGGCCCAAGGACGAAGCCTATTGATTTTGGTGAACATCGGTCCATGTTTAGACCTAGTGCCCATATAAGGGTCCTACCAAAATTATATTGTTTATACGCTGCAGGTCGCAAATATTAAGATATTTTGATGATATTTGGTACACCGACTTATGTCGGCCCAAGGACGAAGCCTATTGATTTTGGTGAACATCGGTCCATGTTTAGACCTAGTACCCATATAAGGGTCCCCCCAAAATTGGCTTGGTTACAAACTGCAGATCGCAAATATTGAGATATTTTAATGAAATTTGGTGCGCTGGCTCACATTATAGAAAATTTTGACACAAACCTCATTTTAACCTATTCGAATTTCGGATCCAAACATTAGTTGGCTTTTACCCAGACTGGTGTAGGGTATTCTATAGTCGGCATGCCCGACTTTAACCTTTTTACTCGTTCGAAGTAAAAACTATGATATTTCTGGGCCAAAAAATAGTCAAATCGATTTGACATTTTATATAATTTCATTGACAAATTTTATTTAAGATTTTCACCCTTAAAAATATTCGAAAATGTCGAATTATTCGGCAAGAAAAAACCGGTTTCTCGAATAACCCGACAACTGTGCTTTTTCAAAGAAACGGGTTTATCGAATAATTCGGAAACCGTTTTTGACAAACCTAGATCATCAATATACCTTTCAGCTAATATCAAATTTGTATACCTTTATTTGAAAGAAAGCATGAAAAAACGCAAAAAACAACAAATGAGGTAATTTTTGAATTTACATTTTAATTCTTAAAGACGAGTTTGGGCCGCTAAGAATATACCCATGCTTAATTATTTTGCCCCCTCTATCATACACCCAAATTTCATCGCAATCTATGGACCCATCAACCGTGCTTTTTGTTAGAAGTTCTTGAACAGTTAAATAATACCAGTGAATGTACCTTCGATAATCTTTTTCTTGGCTACGCAATTTTTCTATAATTTCACTCAAATACATAGAACGAAAGAAACCGAAACTCCAATTTTTGGCCCAATTTAACAAACACGTGATCCCCAAAAAGGTTTACTAGAAGGTGAGTCAACAACGTCCAGTAATTACAAAAACTATTACAAACTCAATATACCCTGTTGCATGTAGAGATGTAGGGTATAAAAATAAATGCCAAATAAAATTGTTATAAATAACCGAATTCTTTTTTAGTTTTAACATATGTATTTATTAATAAATTAGAAAACCTTGAAATATCCTGATAACATGATCTCATTACTTTATTATTTTTCCTTTGTATAGGTTAACTGCAATACATGCACATATTAAAAGGTGTTGCCAAAATAAATCAACCGTTATATTGCAAACAAAACAAAATGTATGACAATGTAACACTCATACTAATACAATATTTTTTCATCTTCATAAACCATGTTTTAAAGTACAATCAACAAGTAGTTGGACGATATTGATAACGATATTTTAAGACACACAGATACATACATACATACATAAATACATACATAAAACACATGACACACATTAACAAACCCGAACGAAAGAAACGAAGTTAAAAAAGCTTTTTGAATTATTCTAGCTGTACACCTGAGCTTAGTTATACGAGCGGTTTGTTTACTATCATCAGTTCATTAGCAAACTATTTGGCATTCCGTGTTTAGGCTATTGGTATATAATCCCAACGGGAAATTTAAACAAACTGTCACCGAACTGGCCCCTTTATATGAAATAGACTGGTCACTTTTACATGGCGTTGTCATAGGAGGGGGAAATTGACCCCTTGTAACATATCACAAGACAAATCAAAGACACGTTACTGAACTCTCATAAAAAACAAAGTTCAGGGACCTGTCCTGGGATTTGTTTTGTGACATGTCACAAGGGGTCAATTTCCCCCTCCTATGACAACGCCATGTAAAAGTGACCAGTCTATTTCATATAAATCGGCCAGTTCGGTGACAGTTTGTTAAAATTTCCGTAGGGATTATATAGTAAGCCCATTTCAACTGTACTTCGCTTAATTTTTGAGATAATTGCCTCTTTTAAAAGTAATCTTTCCTACATTAATAGAAAAAAGCCTGTAAAAAATTTCTAGGTCAGTTTAAAAACGAAATAAACTAAATACACATCATTTATTCTTACGGATTTTTTAGTTAATTTTATGAAAGTTAAAAAAACGAAATAAATGAAAAAGCATTATTTTTAAGGATTTTGTAGTTAGTTTAGTAAAATTTAAAAATAAATGAAAAGTTCTTTTGATTTAAATGAAAAGTTAGTAGATCGGTTTTCAAGTGATTTTTCATATATTTTAAATTACATTTTCAGTTAATTTAAACTGCAAACTGTTTTGAGTGTAGGAATAGCAAAAATAAAACTGTTAAATATACAGAATTTTGGTTGTATTCGAGTTAAATTTTTGTTAATAGAAAATAAAAAATATAACCTGCTAAAGTCAACAAACAATTTTGCTAAATAATTAGTAGTCTACAAAATCACAAAAAAACTTAAAATTTTCAAAGTTTTTTTTCGGCTTTTTCTTAAAAGCAAATAAAAATCGAGCCTTTTGATAAAAACAGTTTACAATTTTTTTTAGCAAATATTTCTGCTGATTTTAGCAGGATAGACTGGTATTTGCATTCTACTAAATTTAGCTTAAAAATAAAAAAATTTTTTTAGATATAACAGTTTAATTTTGCTAGTTTTAGTCTACTAATGTTTAGCGAAATTTTCTGTAGATTTTACAGTAAAATTTTTTATTTTCAATTAACTAAAAGTTAACTTAAATATACATAGCTAAAATTCTGTAAATTTAACGGTTTTATTTTTGCTGATCTTATTTTACTAGTATTTATCAAAAAAAAGAGAAAAATCTGCTAATTTAACAGTTTTCCTGCAGCATAATTTTTAACTAATTTTTGGTTGCTTTTTCTGCAATTTTTACATATTTATTTGCATGAGTGTAAGACTGATAGTATTTAAACTGCAAAGGCCATATTACTTTAAATTTTACAAAAAGCAAAGAAGTAGATAAATTAAAAAATACACAACGGTTAACTGATTCAATATAGTGCTGTAAATTCGGTTACTTTTCAATACTCGATACTAATCGATACTTTTAACGGTTTTTAAATTTAAAATTTTTCAGAATGTTCCAATAAAATTCTTTAAAAATGTTGATTCAATATTTAAGTATATTTATAAACATATTTGAAAACTTTTTTACCAACTTATTTCATTACTTTTTTAATAGTTTTCTAACATATACTTTTAAACGTTTTACTTTTAATTTTTTCTTTTAGCAGAGTTGTAGTTTTGTGATAAATATTTTAGCGGAGTCACATTTTTATATATTTTTTCCGTCCAAAATGCAACTCTGAAAATATCGAGTATTAGTTTTAAGTTTCAAGTACCCACAAAAATAGACAAATACTCGACACTCGATACCCACCACTCATATTTTTACCAGCACTAATTCAATACTCTAGTAGTTACAAACATCATCACTTACTAAATATACCCTGTTCGACAGAGTGATGTAACCCAGCAAAAACATGGTAATGACATACGGATTACGAAGCAATGATAGGTCATTACAATTTGCATTACTTTAAAATACAAATATTGACTTACTGATAATAAGTTATAGAAGAACTTATAATTATAATTATAGAAGAACATATATTCTTGCAAAGTAATTACTTACTACACTCGGAAAAATTCTGCAGTTACTACATGACAGTTATTTGTGTAGTAATGCGGTTGTAGTTATTTTAACTACAATTGTAGTTAATTTACTTAGAGCAAAATTTTTCAATGTTTTTGACAGTTATTTTTTTAAACAAAATACAAAAACTACTACATTGTAGTAACATTTATTTTATGCAGTTATTTTGATTTTTTTTTACAAATACTTAAATTTTCAAGTGTGCGTGCACACACACGAAGCAAACAGGAGCATGTGTATGAAGCGCTTGTTTAGAAATTTCTAATGAAAGAATATGAGAAGAACATATTTTCTCTTGTCTTAGTCATAAAACAACGCCAAAGAGTGAGGACGCGTAATACGGAGAAGGTTATATAAGTATTTTTTATTAAATTATTAAAATAATAGGGTAAGTTTTATAATATAAAATATAAATTTATTTACGGGAATGTTAAAAAAGTATTGTATTTATTTTCTTTCAGTTCTTTTATATTCTCATCCCTTTCTACATTACTGTACATTATTGTTTTCTTCTACTGAACGGCAGAAAACAGGCTTTGAATTAGTGAACTTATTTTATTTTTTTTCAATTCAGTGAACTTATTATTTTTTTTTTAAATTCACTGAAAGTAATTTTATTTTTTTTAATTCACTGAATGAAAATGAAATTGAATGAATTCAGTGGTGAATTAATTCAGTAAGGAATTAATTCAGTAAGGAATTAATTCACTTTTTTCCGTTCGATTTATAAAATTGAACGCGTTCACTGGTGAATTAATTAATTTGATTTAATAAAAAGAACTATTGCAATTGAATTAATTCGTAACAAAATAAATCGAACGAAAGCAAATATGAATTAATTCCATTCAATATATGGTGCTTAATGAATTAATTCATCGAATTTTTAATTCAGAATTGAAAAATTGAATTAAGGAATTAATTCTTCAAAGCTCTGCTTCTGAGTAACCACTTATTCTATTTTTGTGAGTAACTACTTATACTTTCACTATGGGTAACTCGTTATTCGCATTTTTTTTTGTAAGCGAGAGGGTAATGACCACCCATAAATTTTTGGAGATCGCGGACAAAAGTAACGTTGCGAGTAAATAGCCTGGTAAGTAGTGAAATCCTTTGTGTGCTTACTTGCTTAATTACTCGGTAATGTCTGTTTTTGCTGGGAAATTATAAAAATGTTATAATGTACAATCATACATCAATAATTCGTATTACGAGGCTTCGATGTAAAAGCTCTTTTTTGAACAGAATTTTACACGACTACATTGTAGAAACATACAAAAAGTACCTACACGAAAGTCATATTTTATAAAACTGTTTTCATTCATTGTATAAACGTCGCTGGTGAAAGATAGAATACGAAATCTTTGTTTGTCTCGTAGTAGTTCCGGACCCCGACAATTTTTAACGATGTTCTTTTTCTTGTTGTTGTATTGTGTTTCCAACATTGTGTTGTTTTAACAAAATTAAGCATCAAAGCCATTGTTATCACTCAAAATTGAATAGTATAAATATTGGAATTGTGTTTATGTGATTGTTTTGTAAAAAAAAAAGAATTCAAACTTAGTTCCATCTATGTTAGTATTGGTGTTAAATGAAGTGCAACAAGTGTTGATTGGTTAAATATAAATTTTAAGAATTATAAATTTCTGGCAATTATGAATAAAAAAATTCAATTTGAAAATATTTAAAAAATGTGAATAAATAGTCAATGAGAAAATGTAGAAAATTATTAAATATTGAAATAACCCGAATTAAAGATATGAAATTTTATAAAAAAATTTCTAATTAAGAAAAATGTTATATGTATGTAACAAAAATTAAAATTATTACATTTTGATATAATTTAAATTTACAAAAAAAAAAAAAATTTATTCTTAATATGTGAAATTACAAAAACAAAAAAGAAATAAAATATTTTTGAAATTAAAAAATAAAATAAAAAATTTTATGTAATTAAAACTCAAAGAAAAAGATTAATATTTAAAAATAATTATTTTTAAAAGTTTTCGTATCAGCGAAAAATTAAAATAACTATTAAAATTCAGTATTCCTTGGAAAAAGCAGCTTGAACCTGACAAATTCTATACGGAAAAATCAGTTTAAGTTTTAGAGTTATTATCGATGTTTGAATGTTCCATATTAAATATTAAAAATAAAAAGGTAATTTTAAATATAATTCATATGATTTCTTTTATATTAATGCTCTAAAGCTCAAGGCTGCCTTTAGGCACTCTTAATCTTTGGAGCAATATTTTTATAATTTAAAATTTATAGTTCACAATAATCGAGTGACTCTACTCTGCAGTGCATAAATTATAAATTTTTCTGCGAAAAGTGGACGAACGACAATCTTCAATTTTTTTTTCATAGAATCCCTAGCCTGGTTTTGTTTTTTATTTTAAAATTTCGTTGTGTTATAAATGTACAAAGTGACTCAAAGTTAACTTTAATACATATTCTAATTAATGGATGTGTTTAATTGTTATTTTAAAAGGCATTTGTTTAAGATAATGTTTAGCTATTTTAGTGATTTATTTTTAATTTCAAAGAGCTCTTCTCAAGAATAATATACATTCTTAGTATTTATCCTTATTTGAAATTATTATAAAGCTGCAATCATATAATATGGAGGTTTAACAAAAGCATAAATAGTCTTGCTTCGCAACTTTAACCGCGAATATCTTAAAATTGTGAGGTGAAGAACAAATTTGAAACTGCATTTGGAATCAGGGCAGCTAAGGCTACACAAATCATCTATCAATGTGCGAACTTGTTTTAGTGGGTGTTATTTACTTTTAATTATAATAATTAGTGGCAAATTTCCAAAAATAGTCTACAAATAATAATTTATAACTAAATATTGCTTGTATTGTATTTGGTTTTTCACATATTCTAAAATACAATTTCGTTCGTGATTTTTTCCCGGGGTTTCTAGGGTTGTATAAATTATTCTGTCAGTTGCACCCAGTTAGGTTGGTAAACAAAACTTAAGTGTTCATCACACATATCGAATTATTCAAATGGCATATCGACTGATTCACTCAAAATAATACGTCTGTTGGCCTTAACAGAAAAATTTGTTATTTTAACAAAATTTATTCCTGTTTTTTGGCTTAAAATAAAATTTGTTGATTTTAACAAATTTCTCTTGTTAAATTTAACAAATCTAAATTTAAGTAAAAAATTTGTAAAACTACAGTTTAATCTATAATTATACTGAGTCGTAGAATTGATGCAAATTTAGGTCTCGGGATCCTCCATATCATGTGAGGGCATATAAGGGCGCTCCGATGAAGCAATAATTTTGTCCATTTTGCTCTATCTGGCTTAGTTTTCAAGATATTGCCCAATTTATGAAGTGGAAAATTTTTATTAGAAATTCCCGTGGGTCCAAGGCCCTACCATGGTTCATTTTGGGATATCGAAATTTTCGTAAATTTTTCTCTATCTCTCTTAGTTTTCGAGATATGGGCCATTTAAAAAATCGGGAGGGAAAGTAATAGCGGCATCTTTAAAACTTCGGATACACTGGTGGCGCCATCTATCGGGTAATAACAAAAACATGAAATGATTATATTTTAACAATAAATTTTGTAAAATTTAACGAATAGGTTCTTAAAAATTAGTTATAAATAGTTTTGAAAATTAACACTCGAAACTAGTTAAAGTACTAAGGATTTTTAGTATAGTGTTAAATGAGGATAACTAAAATCTTTGTTTAAATCAGTGTTTCAACTAAAAATTTGTTAGAAATTAGTCAAATCGATTTGAAACCCGCTTGACAGATTTTTCTACTGACGTATTATTTTAAGTGTACCCTCTATCCTAATTTTACTTTTTGATTTCAGTTTTGTTTATGTAGGTATGAATTTGTTGTAAAGCAAAAAAAAAAATACCAAATAGAAATCCATCAATTCTAGGAAACTGTTAGAATTTTGAAACAATTTTGTTCAATAAAATATTATTGTTAGCAAATAAAATGTTTTTGTATGGATTTGGAACTCATATTCTAGCACATTTGAATAGGGAAGAGATTGAATTTTTTTTGAAATTCTTTTGCTAACTTTGACCAAAGTTATAATAAAAAAAAAGAAACATAACAAAAATATTAAATTTGGCTGTGAAAAATCTTTATATACCCTCCATTTTCGAATTTGTTTTAATCCAAGAAAAAGGGTTCACTTTGTTTTGCTATTTTCTTTCGGAACGAGTTGTAATAGCGGGCGGAAGTTGTGGACCCCCATAGACTAACCAGAGCCATTTTTTTTTAATCGGTTGATATCTTCTGTTAGAATTTTTACCTTAAAATTTCGGACTTTTGTCAAAAATGGTCAAAATTAAAAAAACAAATAATATTGTGATTATGATATTAATTACTAATAACACTGTGAGACAAATGGTAGGGGTCAGTGATCGGGAAGGGTTCAAACTACCGGGGAAAGTTATATCGGTAAAAAAGAAGTTGTACGTGTCCCGGCGTTTCGCTGGGTCACCCTAGGAATCGAGATATATCGATTTGACCTTTGGTGGTCTTTTTTTTGACATAACTCAGAACCACTAGTCCGATTTTGCTCAAACAATTTTAAAAAAATTAAAAATTACAATTCCTTTAATCTGTTCATATAACGTTTTTCTATATACTCAACAGTTTTGCCGGTAAAAATAAATGTATGAAGAAAAAAATATTTTTTGCCTAAAATATTAAAAAAAAGTAATAAACAAAAGGTTATTGATTTTTATGGTAGCGGTAACAAACATTTATTTTTACCGGCAAAACTGTTGAGTATATAGAAAAACGTTATATGAACAGATTAAAGGAATTGTAATTTTTAATTTTTTTAAAATTGTTTGAGCAAAATCGGACCAGTGGTTCTCGAGTTATGTCAAAAAAAAGATATATGTCGATTCCTAGGGGTGACCCAGCGAAATTCCGGGACACGTATAACTTGTTTTTGACCGATATAACATTTCCCGTTGGTTTCATCCCATCCCGATTTTGACTGTCGCATAGTGTAATTTTTTTTTGTGTAGGGCTCATTCATAACTTGCAAAAGGAGATTTTGACATAATTCTCAGAACTCGGTTTTCAATTTTTTAAAAAAATTTATTAAACAAAAAAATATACCTTAAAGGAATTAATTGTGCTAAAATCCCAAACGTATTTAACAAATTGTTAAAAATAATCCGTTGTAGGCATGTCCCTATCCGTATTTCATTCTTGCCTAAGGAAATCATCAGTGGACGACTCACAGTGCTTCGTTCCCATATAACGATGGGACAAAAATAGAAGGAGTGGAGACAGAGTTTTGAAATTTGGTATACTGACATAGAACCCCTTAGTTAAGAAAAATTTTAATTTTTGGAAATATCGGACAAGGACACGCCCACCTCCCATAGGTCCTGAAATTTAAAAATAATATATTAGCTACATAAATGGACGTAAAATTACAAAAAGTATCCATTGAGATGCACATAAATCTGTAAACGTTTGTGTAAATTTTTATCAAAATCGAAGCAAGGACTCTTAGTCCTGCCATATATCCTTTATTTCAAAATCATTATAAAACCTGCAAAAATTATCCGATTGCTATGAAATTTAGCACGTCAATTGATATAAGGTCAAGCCATATTTGTGCCAAATTTGGGTAAAATCGATTAATTAATAAAAAAAATAATGCCTCTCATATAAAAATGGATTTTAAACGCTTAAGATTAATTAAAAAAAAAAAATTAAATAGGATTAATATAGGAAAACATGTGAATCCTCCATTTGAGGCATACGGTATGTTCAGCGAACTTATGTAAAATACTACGAAGAATATTTTTGTGGAACATTTTAACCTTCTATCTCTTCAATTAAAGGGACTTTTTTGGACCCTTTTTAAAAAGGGTAAGTAAGTTGAAGAGTTAGAGGGTTAAAATGTTCCACAAAAATATTTGTCATGAAATTCTACTATACGTCTCTGAAGACATCAGCATTGAAAAAGGCCAGCAATAAGAAAAAACTTAAAATGTGTTTAAACCTTTGACGACCATAGGCAAGTATGCTTGCCCAAGGGTTTTTCGCACTTATAATTACCCAGACAAAAGATAGAGTAAATAAGTTAAAAGGTTATTTGTTGAGAAGGGTTAGAGGAATAAAAATGTAGAAGAAGGTAAATCCCTACCTGGTCCCGCTTTCCCCTTGTGAGCCGTCGAAGTTGGTTAACTAGAATTCTTCATTTAATGGGTAAAAAGCACAAATTTTGACAAGCGAAATTAAGGGCCAGCAAGGAGTCTATGATGCCAAGTTTTTGTAAAATATCTATAATTTAGTTGCGATCACGAAAATAAAATAATAATAAAAATCGATTCGTCCGGAACGGCAGGGTCATCAAATGGCAAATATTTTTGGCAAGCGAAATGCGGGGTAAGGAGGGGTTCTACGGAGCCCATTTTTCTTGGCATAACTATTATTAGGTCAGAGATCATAAAAATCCCAAAAATTTTTAAATCGCTTCGTCAGAAAATGTATGGTCCTCAAAGGGTTAAGGGTTAATTTCGTACTTATTCAGAATTGGTGCTCAAATGTCCCACAAACCTGGATTTTAGGGAGAAACCATGGGAATCTTCCGTTTTAGGTATAGGATGTGTTCAGCGAACTTATGTAAAACACTACGAGAATCATTTTTGTGGAACATTTTAACCCTCTAACTCTTCCACTTACGGGTCGTTTTTGTCCGTTTTAAAAAGGGGCCAAAAAAGTCCCTTTAATTGAAGAGTTAGAAGGCTAAAATGTTCCACAAAAATATTCCTCGTAGTGTTTTACATAAGTTCGCTGAACGTACCCTATGCCTGAATACTATTTAATTTTTTTTTTTGTTTCAGAAAAATCATTTTAAGCGTTTAAAACCCATTTTTTTGTGAAAGGCATTTTTTTCTTTATTAATGAATCGATTAGGCACAAATATGGCTTGACCTTATATCAATTCACGTGCTAAATTTCATTGCAATCGGATAATTTTTGCAGGTTTTATAAAGATTTTAAAATAAAGGATATATGGTAGGACTAAGAGTCCTTGCTTCGACAAAAATTGACACAAACGTTTCCACTTTTATGAGCATCTCAATGAATACTTTTTGTAATTTTACGTCCATTTATGTAGCTAACATAATATTTTTAAATTTCAGGACCTATGGGAGGTGGGCGTGTCCTTGGCCCGATATTTCCAAAAATTAAAATTTTTCTTAACCAAGGGGTTCTATGTCAGTATACCAAATTCCAAAACTCTGTCTCCACTCCTTCTATTTTTGTCCAGGATCAAAGCACTGTGCGACGTTTTTAGATTTTCTGGAAATATTTGTTAAGTTAAATTACAAACTCAATGAAAATTTCTTGTTCTCATCTAGGAGCATTATTAAACATTTAAAATATCAAAGAAAAAACAAAAACAACAACAAAAAATTTACCACAATTTGCTTTGGCATCTTCCAATATACTACTCTGTTGTTTTGACAGATCTAGCAATGAAGTGACATCCATTCATGTATAAACAACAATAGAAAAAAATGTTTTCTAAAGTGTCGTAATTTAGCATAAAAAATTGTTGTTGTTTCACATGTTATTTTTGTCGAATTTCACACAAGCCTACTGCCGATCCAACGTTTACTAATTTTTTACCATTTTATAGGCAAATTTTTATACCATTTGAACCTATCCAAAGTTCAGATCCAAGCATTAGTTGCTTTTCAACCAGTCTGGTGTATGGTATCATATATTTGGCAAGCTTGACTTAAACTTTTTTATTCATTCTCTATGTATATTGTTAGCGATATGCTGATTTTAATAGATTATAGTTTTTCTCAATTTGTCTTACCCATTCACAACTTTTTCTCATGTCAAGAATTTAATATTATTTTTTTTGTTAATTTCCATCTACTAATGTGCATATGTTTCTTTGTGCATCTGCATAATGTGGATACAAATGCCATATTTAATATGGGTTAACTGAAACAACAATAATTATCCTTTTGTTGTATTTTTTGATTAAACAAAACAAAGTCAAAACAATTAACACATATGTATGTATTTTAGTATTATCGGATTATATACAATACAATGAATGATATATTAATTAAGAAGACTGGCTCTTAATATGGGTCAATAATAAAAGGCACACTGAAATAAAACGTCAGTCAAAAATCTGTCAACTCAAATAATAACAAAAAAAAAATTCCTGTAACACTGATTTAAACAAAGATTTCAGTTATCTTCATTTAACACAATACTACACTCAGGGAACTTGTGTAATCAAGATTTGTTAGTTGTTTGAGTAGTATTTCAGTTTAATATATTTCCAGTAAATAAACTGTCATTTGTAGAAAAAATGTAAATTTTAACTACGTACGTAAGTTATAAAAAAAAAACGAAAAACATAAAATACTTTGAATTCGTGACATTCATTTTATGCAGCCATTTTTTTCGTTAGTTGTTTTGACTAATTTGTGATTAATTTTATTAACAGTCAAAAACAAACTAAAGTGTGAGTTCAATTAATGAAATGTTAGTGATTCTGTTTTCGAGTGAAATTTCCTTTGTTTTTAAATACATTTCCAGAGGTCTTTACTTACAAAATATTTTAAGTCTTAAAATCGTCAGTACTTTTACTGATTTTGAAAACTTAAAATAAAATTTACTAAATTTTGGCAAATCTAAATTTAAATAAAAAATTTGAGAAACTACAGTTTTATTTGTACAATAATTATACTGAATCGTAAAATTGTTTTTACCAACATGAAGAGGTCATCTCTTTCCAAAAATGGGACATGGAAGGGCATTACTAATTTTTTTTTTAAATTTAGATTTGATAAATTTAACAAAAATTGTTTTTAAAATTACCAAATCGGCTCTAAGCTAGTGGAGCCCACCGATTTTTTATAATTGCCCCTATCTTGAAAACTAAGAGAGATAGAGTAAAATGGTGGGGCAATGGACTCTCGGAATTTTGTATTTAAATTCCATTTCATAAAACGTTTGCTCCTTTAAATACATGTTATAATGAGATATGAACAAGATCCGTTGAAGACCTTGATACTCTTAAATTTAAATTATTTTTTAAAAATAATAAATTTAAAAAGTTTTTAAAAATAAAGCAGTAGTTTTGCTAATACAGATTTGTTAAATTACTTAAACACAAAATGTTGCTAAAATTAACAAATCGGTTCTAAGCCAAAAAATAGAAATAGTTAATTACTTGTTATTTCGAGTGTATTATTATTTGTTATGCTTTTATATTTAGGGCATCTCTGTCTTCTATTTATGTATTTATGATTTTGTATACAAACTAAAAATTGTTTCAAACAAAACACAGTAGCTTTAGATTATTTAATGCGATTTTAATATTTAATCAGTTTAAAGAATTGTTGAAATAAATTTCAAATAAAATTTACATATTTATTGTAGCATATTCATTAAGATTACTGATTAACTTAATCGCATTAAAAAAACAAGAATAACGAGTTATTTGGCTGTACCGAATATTTTAATACCCTTCAATAAAAGAATTTTTTTGTCAAATGAAAATTTTTCAAAATTAATTTAAAATCTTTACACAATTAATAGAAATTGTAACAATACAGTAGACGCTCGCAAATTAGAACCGCTTTGTTTTTGAGGCAATTCTAATTTCTGAATTATTCTAATTTCTGTACGTTTTTTTTCGAAAAAAAATTGAGTAAATTTACTTCCAAAAACTTAAATAAAACTCTTTTTAATATTTTTTAATTCAATTTTATTTGATAAAAACAAGAAAACAAAACACAACAATTCAGTCCAATACATCAAATGTATTTTTTTAAATTAAAAATATGAATATAAAAAAAAAACGAATGGCAACAAAACATAGCAATGCAGTCCAATTACATCACATGTATTTTTTTTTTTAATTAAAAACTAAAAAACTGTATTTAAAAAAAATTAAACAATTAAAATTAAACAATGGCCAAGTTAACAACTAATCTTTGTTTGACATATAATCAGTTATATTTGTTTGTTTTTTTGGTTTCTTTAAATCCGAAATATCATTACGGAGAGCCAAAAGATTACTTATATGCTTAGTTGAAAACAATTCACTGTTATTGCGCCATTTTATTAAATTATTTACGCTTTCAATGGCTGTAGTATTAGAGACAACTAATGATACTGCAACAAGGTCGTCTTCGCTGCTATCTGAAGACTCACCATCGCTACTGAGAACATAAACAGATCCGTCATCAAACATATCTTCATTCCATCTGTCGATGTCTTCTATACCGATGCAATCGTTGGGAGCTATTTCTTTTAAAAGAGCTTGAGTTATCTGAATAACTTCGTTGCAGTCCTGATCTATTTGCAACAATTGTGCTATTGGCACGTCATCGTCGCTGTCGTATTGGTTAGAGTCCCAATTGGACAACTTTGACCAAGATTTCTTCATAACACTTTGTGGTACCGCATCCCAAGCTTGTTTCAGTAATAATATAGCATTGCGGATCGAATGGGATTTCAAATGATTCTTCAGTTCACCACCTTTAGCAATTAACTGAGAAAGAAACATACTTCTGTAATTGAGCTTTGTTAACTTAATAGGGTTTTGATCCATTGGTTGTAAAGCTGCTGTCACATTTGGTGGAAAGAATAATGCAACTATGTTTCCATCGTCACTTTTAAGTTTCTCAATGGGTGTATGTGCGGAGCAATTATCTATAAGCAAAATGGCTTTCGGAGGCAAATTATTTTCCTGAGAAAAGCGGATCACCTGTGAATTGAAAAAAATTTTAATATTATGTACTGAACCTGAAATCAATATTTTTGTTTACCTCTTTAATAAGTGTTCCGTGAAACCATTCGTGAAAAATCCGAGAAGTCATCCAAGCATTTTTGAAAAGTTGTAATGCAGAGGATTATCGAAATTTTTAAAACACCTGGGTTTTTTTGCTTTTCCAATTACCAATGGAACTAATTTGTGTGATCCATCAGAGTTTGCACCAAGTAGGACTGAAATTCTGTCTTTTTGAATTTTATGTCCAGGGGCGTTTTTTTCAAAAGCAGAGACATAGGTTCTGTCTGGTAGGCAACGAAAAAATAATCCGGTTTCGTCGACATTATATATTTGTGACTCCATTAAACCCATCTCAGCGATCTTTGCACGATATCGATGAATAAAAGGAGTGACTGAAGCAACATCACTGGAAAGAATCTCGCCACAAATTTTTAAAAAACGGATACCGTGTCGCTTCTTAAATTTGGTAAACCATCCATCACTTGCCCGGAATGCTTTTTCATCTTTATCGGGATATTCCTCTCTAAATATTTGTTTAGCTTTCTCTTTTAATATTGGCCCAGTCAATGTACACTTTTTTTCTCGTTGATTTAAAAACCACTCATACAGACGACTTTCCATTTTTGGATATTCAGCGCTGTGCAAAGATTTATTGTTTGCCTCCTGATATGTGTTTGAAACAGCATTTAATATTGCTGTTCTATGTGATTTGATGTAGCTGATTGAAGATGTTGTCACATTAAAATCTAGGGCTAACCGGTTCCCTTGAACGCCTTTGTCAAGCTTTTCTAATATTTTGACTTTAGTTTCCAATGATAAAGTGTTTTTTTACGTTTATTTAACATTTTAAATGATACACTTTCACTATTTAATAGAGACTGCCAAATAATATGTACACGCGTATCAAATTTCACAAATAAACTAGCCAAAAATGTACATAAATGCGACAAAAAAAAAAAACAAATAGGGAAAAACATATATAATTTGGTGATTCCCCTTTTTAGTTATACTTTATTCAAACAGAATAAAAATAAATTGGGGATTTCCAAAAAAAAAAAAAACGCTCAGAAATTAGAATTTTAAATTCGAATTTCAGAGCGTTTAATGTATTGCAAACATTGAATCTAATTTCTGGACGTTCGAATTACTGAAAGCTCTAATTTGCGATCGTCTACTGTATTTATAAAAATTTTATAAAAACAATCAAGTAGTACTAGCAATTCGAAAAATTTTTTTCAAGTATTACTACACTCTAAAAAATGTTTGTAAATTTACTACAATAAAATGGGTAAAGTTTTGTTTAGTTTTAAGAAAATTCGGTAAATATAAACAAAAAATGCGTAAGCTTTTTTTGTACACACTTTCATATACAATAATACATACACAAACTATTTTTAGACATTATGTGTTTACAAATAAACACATTATGCGTAAAATTACTACTCTTTTGTTAAATAAAATTTTTACGCACAAAGTTGGTAAATATACTACATATAATAGTAATAAATACTCTGACATTTTAAATTGGAAAACATTTTTTTAAATATTAAAAAAAAAAAAACGGATTTTATTTTGTGAATTACTACATTTCTGCAAACACATTTATATCTGGAAATAGCAACATAATAAAAAAATTGTTTTTGAAATTGAATTTAGTATAATAGTTATAACCAGGGCAAGGACTTTCATGCAAATGCATGTTTGTAGTCAGTGGCCCAAAAATGATTTTGACCAAATACTTTTGCGAATCAAAGTATTTGCAAAAAAATGGCATCGATTTGTTGTTGCATATTTTTGCATATTTTGTTATAAATGCATATTTTGCTTTTAAGTGCATATTTTATTGCATATTTTATGATTTTTTTTTATTTTTGCATATTTTGCACATTATTGCATATTTTTTAATATTTTTAAATATGAAATTCGATTTAAGAATTCATACTTTAAAACTAAAAAAAATCTAAAGAATTAATTATTTGGAAGCTCTGTTGGTAATATAACACTACACTAGAAAGAGAAACATATAGTATACATAGGGTTGCCACATGGTCTTGAATGGCCTTGATTGTCAAGTTAATTTAGGTCTTGTCAAGTGTCAAGGTCAAATTTATTTTTTCAAGTTATATTGAATTTTTGTCGTATCAGTAGTTAAAAAAAATATGCAAAATTACAAAACTGATGAAATTTATTAGTTTTTTAATTTTTTTGAGTAGCATTTATTTCTAAACAATAAGAAAAGAAAGAAGAAGTCTGCAAATTAGATCTAATATGATAATAATACGATCTAATTTGAAACAATGAGATGTTGTCCTTTTTCGGATATTATTATATACATATAATATCAAAAGTCATATAATTTTTTTTAGTAGGGAAGTTTATATATTTTTTGGCCTAAAGTTTGAAAATGTCAACGACTTCTTGAAGACTTCATCTTTTTCTTCTTATTATACAGGAATAATTGCTACAAAAAAAAAAAAAATAAAACACTAATCAATTGTGTGCAGTAGGGTGATCCTGAATACAAAAATTTATAATTTTTGAATACACTCGCCATTTTATTAATATTCATAAAAAAATAAAAACAATTTCAGTTTTTTTTTGAATTTTTGGGGACAAACTCGATAGTGCTACCAGTCAGTTTTGTTTTTTTATTATTTGGTCCATTTAACCCTTATGTCCAAACTTCAATTCCAAAAAAAAACTGAAATTTTTTTTGAATTTTAATAAAATGGCGAGTGTATTCAAAAATTATAAATTTTTGTATTAAGGATCACCCTACTGCACACATATGCACATTAAATTTTTTTATTGTCAAGTTTTTTTTTTTAAATCAAGTTATTTTTTGCGAAGTGTCAAGTTATTAAACTTTTGCCATATGGCAACCCTAAGTATACAATATGTTGTCATACACTAACACATTTTTTATAGATGTAATTTTAAATTAAAGCATTAATTTCTGCCACTTTTTACGAAAGTGAGTACGATTTTATAGTACACATATTTAAGTTCTATTTTATAATAAAGTTTTTTTTCAGGTAAAATGCCACACACAAAAATATATTTAACTCTGTGTATTTGAAGACATATTCAGTGTGTTCGTTTACACGAATTTCTTACTACTTTTACTACAACTGCAAAGTTTTATTATTTTGAAGTATTAAATTTTTCCAGCTGTGGTAAATGTAGTAACATGTAGTAAGTAAACGAACAAACTTATTGTAACCAATACCTGAATTTTTACGTTTATGTTAGTTTTTAATAAATATAATTAAAAAAAACATTTATTTTTAATTGCATATTTTTTTGTTTTTAGTGCATATTTCGTTATAAATGCATATTTAAGTGCATATTTTCAATTTTATAGTGCATATTTTAAGCGCATATTTTCGATTTTTTAGTGTTATAACAAATTCTTATTGTACCAATTTTATACAAATATCTTAAGATCTAAAAACGAAGAATTTCGACATAAACGATTATATGAGTATGACATGGATATTATTATTAATAAATTACGTACTAAAAATGAATTTGTTGTATTCTTAAAAAAAATAGTTTTGGGTGGTTTAACGTTAAGGACGGCTGTGTTAAATATTTTTCTTTTTTTTATGAATTTTTACGCATTTTTGTGGATTTTTGTTCATTTTTTGTGGGTTTTTACGCATTTTATGCGTACATTTACATGTGAAATTTATTTTTTACTCATAAATTTAGTAAATTAACACACTAATTTCTAAATTTCATTTAATTTTTTAAGCACTTTCAATGTAAAATTACACACAATTTGTGCTACAACTTAAACACAATGTGCTTATTTTTTTCAATTACCCACATAGAGCAAATTTACCTAATTTATAGTAGGAGTACAGTTTTCTACTATAAGTTGTGTAAATTTCAACAGAATTTAATTAGAGTGTAGTAAAAATGAGTGTCAAAGTGGTTCAATACTATTTTGTTTGAAAACTTTTAAATTTTTTATACATTGAAAAATTACAACAAAATGCTAAAAGAATGTGAGGGAGCCACACACGTAGATCTTGCTTGTGAGTTAAATTTAAGTTGATTCCAGCCAATGTATTTCGCTACCAATTTGTGGAAAATGGTATTATGTATTATAAGTAGGGCAAGGAATTTCATGCACTTAAAAATGGAAAATATGCGCCTAAAATATGCATTAAAAATATAGGAAATATGCACTAAAAACTTTTATTTTTGCAAAAATAATGCACTTTAAAACCTAAAAATATATTTAAGTTAGTTATTTTGCAAACAGACACAGAAGTCGAAGATTTTCTATAGGTTTTTAAAAATAGGTTTTTAAAAATATTTATTTTAATTGAATCAAAATATGAAAATTTAATTTTTTTATATTTTTTTACAAAATAATAAATTCTCCTAAAAACGTTCCTAAAATGAAAAATATGCATTAGGGGGGGGGGGGGGGGACATGACATTGGCCGTTTTTTGAAAGCGACTTTTTTTTTATAATTTTGTATTTTAGTAAATATTCTTAAGATTCTAAAAAAAAATTTTCATGGAAAAATTCCTACGGGTTCAAAAGTTACAGCCGGATTAGTGAGAGCGCATTTTTAATTTTCGCGCTACCTACGTACCTTTTTTTTCTTTGTTCACAAACTTTGAACGCGTTTATCTCGAAGCCATGTTTTTTCGATTTTTTATGAATTTTTAAAGTCAAAATTTTTTTCAAAAAACCCACTTTCAAATCACCAAAAATTGAAAAAAAAATTTAAAAGAAAAAAGCTCGTGTCATAGGATAACCAATTATGTTAAGATTTAAAAAAGTCATTTTTTTCCAGATCGGACAATTTTTGCAACTCCCAGCCAGTTTGGAGCTCTATAAAACCATGTTGGAGTGAAAAATATATTTTTTTTAATTTTTTTTTTGTAATTTTGTTTGTTTTTGAATGAGTTATGAATTTTTAAAAAAATGTCTGTTTTCTCTGCCGCGAATGTAATGTCCCTCCTTAAAAAGCATAAAATATGCATTAAAAAGGCACCAAATATGCATTCAAAGTCAAAATATGCAAAAACATGCATTTTGGATAAAAGATGCCACTACAAATCGATGCCATTTTGTTCTAAATTGATGATTCGGAAAAATATTTAGTTCATATTAGTTTTGGACTATCGAGAAAAAACATGCATTTGCATGGAATTACTTGCCCTAATTATAAGCAATAAGATAAGATAAATAAAATACAGAGTTGTATCTTTCTTTTATTTATCTTTATTATTTCCTTTATTGTGTGTATATTAATAAAAATGCAAATCATCTAAAAGAAACTCAAAAGTTAGGCATTCTCAAAAGTTAGGCATTAAAAAAAACAAATTATTTAAATTTAGTAGGTTTGAGGTTAAGAAGAAGAATAAACCTTCCTCAAAAGTTAAATTTGCAAATCAGACTAGATCTAGTTTCTGCCTTTTTATGGACAAGCTTCATCAGTGATCTTCCATTAAATTGTATTATTGTTTATATTTTTATTGTCAGATTGTCTCTATATGAATAATTTCAGAAGTGATCAAACAGACATATACAAACATTCTACTTCAGATTTTCTCTGTTTATCTTCCTATTTCCTCCGTGTAACCTTTTCACAAATATTGCCACATTGACGTATGGTTTCAACGTACAAGTGCAGGCAATTTGGAGACGGACAGCCAACAGGGCATTTTTATTTTTTATAGTAAATGGTTGTTTTTTCAAACGCGTCATTAATATGTATTTTTATTAATTCTAATTTAGTAGGTTTGAGGTTAATTGCTTACTCTTTTTCCTAACCTCAACTTTACTAAATTAAAATTGATGAAATGCATATTAATTACAATATTAATTGTAATTGTTTATAGGACGTTAAATAACACTGTACTAAAACACATTATGAAATTTGCCTTATGACAACCCGTCTCAATCAGGGCTGCCAGAATTGTCGATTTTTCGGCATTTTGCCGATTTTTTATTAAAAAATATGCAAAATGCCGATTTGACGATTTTTGGTCGAAAAATGCCGATTTTTTGTTAAAACTCAAAACACGAAATTTTAATTTTGGTGATTTACAATGCATTAATAAATAAGAAAATAATTCTATCCTTGAATTTTCGAAAGTTCATGTAAATTCAAGGTTGTTATCGTTAGCTGAAAAAGAATGTTAACAAAATAGATTTGCGATCAACAAATTTTAAGCAAAATGGCATCGATTTGTTAATGCTTGTTTTTTTCATATTTTGCTGAAAATGCATGTTTTTAAAATAGTTTGTTGCATATTGTGGCATAAATACATATTTTTTTGCATTATTTGCTAAAAACGAATATTTTGTAGCATACTTTTTTGTATTTACTTTAAAACTGAGTTTTTTCCTATACACTGTACAAAAAAAAAATATTTTTAAAATTTCTAAATATTATGTTAGGATTTGCACTTTAGGTAGAACAATATTCTATTCTGATTTCTAAATATTTTTCAAAATTTTTTTGATCCCGAATACATAAATATCAAACATAAATCATTTTCTGACGATGATTAATGGCAATTTTCCATGTTTAAACTACTTTTAAAGGCAAATACACAAATATGTAATACTAAAACTGAATTGATAATATCAAAAACGTTGAAAAAATCAATAATAAATGCATATTTTTAAAATTTTCAATGCATATTTTTAAAATTTTAAGGGCATTTTTTTCGATTTCAATCATACATACATTTTATGTACATAAAACACGATTATAAATGCATGAATATACGAGCCCTAGTAATAATAGGCCTTTTTTTAATCACTGGATTTATTTTTAGATTTATTTTATTTTGTTAGAAAATTCACATTTTGTTTTTTAATTTTCAAAATTTAATATTTTTATCCAAATTCTACACTTATTCGCTAATATAATGTGAAAGAAAAAATTTAAATTTTTCGAAAACGCAATTTCTGGAATTAAATTAACCTAATCCAAAGCGGATTTATTTTATTTATAAATCTATTTTGGATTTAGTTTAATTCAATCCCGGTGTTCACATTTTTACAAAATTTAATGATTTTCTTTCACATTATATTAGCGAATAAGTATTAGATTTTGATAAATATATTGAATTTTGTAAATTAAAAAAACAAAATGTGAATATTTAAACGAAATAAAATAAATCCAGTGATTAAAAAAAAGGGCCAATATTTGCATAATATTTCAAGGTGTTCGGGTACCTTAAGTTCGGAGAACTATTTCTAAAAGCTGAAAAACTAATTTATGTACATAGTATTGGTCAGATAAGATAATATCTGAATATGTATCATAAAAATATTCATAAAAAAAGCTGAAAAATTAATTTATGTACATAGTATTGGTCAGATAAGATGATATATGGATATGTATCATAAAAATATTCATAAAATTACAACTAACATTTTTTATTATCATTTCATTCATCTCTTAAGCCTTTATTTTTGTTTAATTGTTAAACTTAAAACATATTATTTTACACTAAATGTGTTTTTCGCATATTTTTTATGTAAAGTAACTTAAATATTACATAAATGAGTATTTTTGAAAGTGTCGATTTTTTGCAGATTTTTTAAAATCAAAGTGCCGAAAATGCCGATTTTTTTGGGAAAAAGTGCCGATTTTTCATCAACATCATCTGGCAGCCCTGGTCTCAATATGTACGCAAGCTTCCTGCTCTTGAACGAAAAAACCTTACGCCAATTGGCAACATTTGCGAAGAAGGAGACACGGAGGAGATTACAAAAAAAAAATAAATATAGATTGTTTGTATTGCGTCTGAGTAAAAAATAAAATAACAGAAAACTGAATAGTAAAGAAAACTTTGAATTAGTTACATTGCATTTAAGCCGTTGGGTAAGATCGTTAAGGGTTCGCACCTTAGCATAGTTACTAGGGTGGGCGGATTTGTAAGGACAAAATTTGTCGATATTGTGTCATCGATTTTTCGATAGCTTTTGGTAAGTTCCTATACGACATATCAAAAAATTATATTCGAGGCGCCGTTTTTTCGACAAAAACTCGTCTAAAAACCCAAAAAATTATATCAGCATCGTTTTAAGCGCACAATTTTCCCTTGGATAGGATATATGTATTTCAAAAATTTGAAATTGTCGAATTTTTTTTAATATACCTACTAAAAAAACCTTAAAAATTAACTCGTAAAAAAGATCGACTTTTCGACAAAAACTCGTCTCAAACCTCAAGAAAAACATTTTTTTGAAAAACTGCTATCGCCATCGTTTTTAGCGTACAATTTCACCATGGAAAGGTAATATTTAAAAAAAATTAAATCAACCGATTTTTTTTTACCTACTAAAAAAACCTTAAAAATAAAAGTCGAGAATAAGTAAAAAAATTGAAATTTGGGCGATGGCACAATATCGATTGCTAAATCGACCCGCCCTAATATATATGATTGTAAACTAGAGAATAATATGATAACCAAATAAAAGAGAGATTTTAACTACAAAATAATTACGAGCGGTCATATCATTTGTAAAGTATGATTAATGCACTAATTATATGATGGCAACAACCAACTATGACGGTAGGGAACATAGTTTTGTAACTGCGATCATATTGCAATCATGTCTTTTCTCAATTTAGTTTCGTTTGCCCATGATTCTTACAGTGTGTACAGTATAAGGGTGCGTACAGAGTGGCCGCTTGTTGCCGAGCCGAGCTGACTGATGCTTATTGCGGGAACTTGTCATGCGAGAAACAAGTTTGAGTGTGCATAGTGGATGCGAGATTCAGCACTGATATTTTATCTATTATTTTTGTTTTATGTATGTTTGTATGCATTTGGGTTTGTTGTTCATTCTGACATTGAGTTTTAAAATTTTACTTATTAACGCATTTCTTCAATTATTCTTGAAATGTTTATTACATTTTTTTTTCAGATTTTGTTTATAAGTTTTTTTTAATTTTTTTATAATTGTTATAATTTTATTTAATTTTTATTATTTATTTGAATTTTTATTTTTTTGTTTAATTTTTATTTTAATAACATAACATAAACAATGTTTTCGGCGCTGAAAAACGCTTTGGAACTGTTTTCTCGCATTCAATCAGCTTTGCGCTCTGACCAGCTCGGCGCCCACTATGACCTGTTCGCGCTTATTTGTACTAATTTGTATAGTACCAGTTTTCTCGCAATGGTTCTCGCAATAAGCGTCAGTCGGCTCGGCTCGGCAACAAGCGGCCACTCTGTACGCACCCGAACAAGGAAATTAAATCAATGTTTTAGACATGTATTACTAAGTTTAAATTGTTTATATTAAGGGGGCTTCTACACTGGTTACCTTTTTTAGAAATAAAAATTATATATTTGTTTAAAAACAAGTACAGAACTGGATCGATTTTTTTTTAATTCAAATTTATTCGAGAAATACACAGTGTAGAAACACCTTTAATGATAACTAAAGAATTTAAATAATATGATTGAGAATTGATAATTTATTTAATTTTGTTTTTATTAATTTATGTATTCTGAGTTTTATCAGCAACAAATAACACTGTCTTATAATATTCAATTATTAAATGATAGCATAATAATATAAACAAAATTTTAGATGACATATTTTTCTTTAATAAAATTTTAAATAAAATACAATAAAATGATTAAACTATGCTGAAAATATTTACATATTCAAATCAGGTTGGGTATTATCTCAACAAGAATTATATTAAAATTCTGTTGGTGATCATTCAGGAGAACGTCTCGGTAAGTACTAAAGGGCTTAATGAATGTTTTACAAAACATTCTCTTGCATGCGCTGATGTCATATTTGACGAGTTTTACACCCTACACCACTACGTGGAGAGGGTATTATAAGTTTGTACTGATGTTTGGAACACCAAAAAATAATGGTCGTAGACCCACCGATCGGCTCAGAATTTTTTTTATTTCGATTTAACGATGTCTGTCTGTCCATACATTCTTGTGCGCACTCTACAGGTCGCAAATATTAACATATTTTGATGAAATTTGGTACACCGACTTATGTCGGCCCAAAGACGACGCCTATTGATTTTGGTTACAATCGGTCCATGTTTAGACCTAGTGCCCATATAAGGTTTCCCCCAAAATTGGCTTGGTTAAGTGCTGCAGGTCGCAAATATTAAGGTATTTTAATGAAATTTGGTTTGCTGACTCACATGGTTCCGACAACAATGCCAATAGATTCTAGATAGAATCGGTCCATATTTGGACCTGTCGCCCATATGGCTTGTTTATACACTGCAAATATGAAGGTATTTCAGTGAAATTTGGTTCGCTGACTCACATGGTCCCAAGGACAAAGCCTATTGATTCTAGATAGAATCGGTCAATATTTGGACCTATCGACCATATGGGCCATATTTCCGATTTTCTTTTTTATCATTTTAAAGAAAATTTTGACAGAAGTCCATTTTAACCTATTCGAACCTACTCGTTTTATCTTGAAATATGCAAAATGCAAATAAAACTGGAAGATTTCCAGTAAATTTTTCGAAAAAGACTGGTGGATATAAATTTATACTAAAATGTTAAACTTTTCAATAAAAATACTCCCAAAAAAATTTAAGGTGATAATAAAATTGAAAAAATGCATAAACTACAGTTGCATTAAAAGTGCAGTGATTTTTGTTTTCATGGATTTTTTTCGTAAAGCACCGTAAGTTGTTTTTCACGCGAAAAAATTTCACTCGACCTTTAAAGGCCTCAAATTCCAATTTAATTTATAAAAAAATGAAAAATTTTTTAATTTTAGAACAAAGACACAATCACAATAAGTTTAAAATGACACTTTTTCCCCAGAAAAACAATAGTCTTGTACATTAAATTTGCGTGAAAACAAACTCTACACAATTTTCACGTGAAACTCATTATCGTGGAAAATCATTTTTTTTTATATGGAGTATAACAGTTTTTTCACGTGAAATCGAAACAACTTACGGTGCTTTACAGTCAATCTGCAGCTTATAAGGTTCGTTGTTATTGCTAGGTATGACACGCCAGAAGAATGCATGAGATTTACGCCAATTCTGAATAAGTACGAGAATAACCCTTAAATACATTTTAAGTTTTGACTTATTTCTGGCATTAAAGTTAAATTTTCCACTTTGGTGTCTTCAGAGACTTACAGTAGAATTTCATGATAAAACTTTTTGGGGAACATTTGAACCCCTTAACTCTTCAACTTACGGGCCTTTTTTGTTCCTTTTTAAAATGGGGATAAAAAAACTCCAATTAATTGAAGAGTTAAAGGGTTCCACAAATATGTTCCTAGTAGTGTATTACATAAGTTCGCTGAACACATCCTATACCTAAAATATGGAAGATTCACATGCCTATTCACATTTCCTATGTCGATTCACAATAAACATTTGCAAAAGGGGGGAACTTTAACACCCCAAAAAACATAGGGCCAGACGTAAACTTTTAAAACGACGATATGCGTATATTTTTTTGGTCCCGTCGATAAGAATCAAAATTCAGAATCTGTTATTTTGGAAAAAATTTGATTTTGTTGCACAGAGTTACAGACGTATTGTTTTCACTGTATAACATTTTTTTTTAACAACTTCTCGTTAATAAATATTCCGATGCGCTAACTGAAACTGCTCTATTTTTGCTTGTTCTGGTATAAAAATATGCATATTTTGTTTAATTTTTTATTAATTTAAATAATTGTAACCAGTTATCTTGAAATAATAACAAAATATCTTTTTTAAATACATGTACGAGTATCTACTTACTTTTGTTTGATGTAACATTTTGTAGAAATTTACGGACAATTATTGAATTTGTAAAATTAATACAATAATGATTTAATTTGAAGATTATTCTAATTAAAAAAAGCTTTTAAAATATTTGCATCATGGGTAATTCCACATCAAATCAACAAAACATATAGTTCATAGATAACTCAGTAGATAATAAACTCAACTTAAAACTAATACATCAAACGATTGTTTTTAAGTAGCTCAAATGTGCATACTGCAAAGAGATACATACACTCAGATAATTATGTTGTTCACTGCAATTGCATTTAAATTAACTACAATTGCAGTTATTTTTAATTGCAATTTTAGTTAAAACGAGTAAAAAAGTTAAAGCCGGGCATGCCGACTATACGAGTATAATACCTTACTGCAGTGTGGTTAAATGGATGGATACGATTCGAATGGGTTAAAACTGACTTGTATCAAAATTTTCTGTAAAATGGTAAAAGAAGAGAAAATCGAAAATATAGCCGAACCCGAACAAAAAAATTTATATAAAGTCATATATAGTAATATCTTGTTTTATCTTATAATATCTGAATATATATGTTGCCATGAATATCCATATATAATTATATGTTTATTATGTGGTGCCTTATATAACCATATATTTTTATATATTATAAGATAAGATATCAACCATATACATATGCTATACATAATGAGATATGACAGATCTGTTTTCATATATAATTCTAAATGATCATATATAACATTATATATGATCACATATGGTGGCATATAAGCCATATATTTTGAGAAAATGGGTCTCCAAATCAGCGTTTTTGGCCGACTTGCGCCAGTGGAATGAGTTGAAATAAAAAAGAAAAAAAAAAAAACGCCATTCTGTTTTTCTATGCAAAAACTTTTAAAAAAAGTGATGATATCCGAAAATTTAATTTTTGTGACGAACTCTAATAATTATATATATTCACATATTACCTAAGAGACCCTACTATCGAATCCCAGCTCGGCCATAAACAAAAATTTTTATTTTTTTTATTTTTTTAACTCAATTTAATTTACTTGTAAATATTTTTTTTACATATCTTAAAAAAATTCACCCATTTTCTGCCAACAGCACCTGAAAGTTATGTTTACTTCATTTTGGGATTAATAATATTTTAATATGTAATTATATATGTATATAACCCCATAAATAATTATATATGTAACTGAGGTACTATTATTTTTTTTAACTCAATTTGATTTACGTATAAATATTTTTTTTTTGCAGATCTTAAGAAGATTAAACCATTTTGTGTCAACAGTATCTGCAATAATTTCGTTAAAGTTCTGAATTTGAGTTCTTCCAGAGTGAAAATGTTTTTTTTTTTGTAATATTTCAACATAAAATTTTGGCAATATTCTTATTTTTTTCTCCTATTTTTAATACCAACCAAACAACTTGTGAAAAAGTGTTGGATAAGAGTATTTTTTTCCAAAGGATTGCTAAATTTATACATGTCATACCTTATTTAAAAGACAGTTATATTACCTTTTCAACAACATGTATATTGTTCTTATACACTGAAAATATTATTACCGTAACTGACTGTAGTTTATTTAAAAATTATCCGTACATTTATTTTTAAATCATTATACAGTTAAAATACAAAGAAATATATTTTTAACCATTTTTGTCGTTTATTTAAAAAATAAATTACATATAAATACGGATTTTCTGTGACAGTTAATATTTTCATTTAAAATATTTTGTTAAAAAAAGAATTCCTTTTCGATTTCTAGATCAGTTAAAAAAATTAAATAAACTAAATATCATTTATTCTTACCGATTTTGTAGTTAATTTTTTGAAATTCAAAAAAACGAAATAAATGAAAAATCATTATTTTTTAAGGATTTTGTAGTTTATTTATTAACATTTAAAAATAAATGAAAAGTTCTTTTGATTTAAATGAAAAGTCAGTAGACCGGTTTTCAAGTGATTATTCATTTATTTTAAATTACATTTTCAGTTAATTTAAACTACAAACTATTTTGAGTGTACCATTATTGATTAGACTTTTGAGCCATATAAATCGGGGCCGAGACCCTCCAACAAACATTTTTTTTATCTTCTTCACCAAAAAATTCCGTCAGTGGAAAACATTTAAGATTTTTAATTTTTGTTTTTTGCAAGATTGTTATTAATTTATTTTTTCTAAATCATCTTTATATATAAATTTATATAATTATATATAACTCAATAACACGAATAGTGTTTTCTCCTATAGTCAGTCGTTTTGTATAGCAGTGTGTGGATGAGTGAGTTAAGTGACCGACTACAACTCCATCAATCTGGGTTCTAATCTTGCCGACGGTGGTTTTTTTTAATGAAATAAATGTTCTTTAAATAATAAATTTTTTTTTTAAATTTTTTGTGTTATTTTTTAAATATTATTAAAATTTAAATAATTCCAAATATATTATTGGACAAATTTTGACCTCAAATTATCCAATTCGGTCTGCCAAAATTAGCTTATTCGTTTGTATCTAATTGGATCTTAATTAATCCCATGGGATATTTTGGGATCTATCAGGATTTCAATTTCATATCACTGGATCTCCCATTTATGAGATCAATTTGAATCCAGTACAAATTACATTAAAATATCTGAATATTTGTAACCTGCAGCGTGTAATCAAGCCAATTTTGGGGGGGGGGGGGCCCTTATATGGGCACCAGGTCTAAACATGGACCGTTAACTAAAATCAATAGGCTTCGTCTTTAGGCCGACATAGGTCGGTGTACCAAATTTCATCAAAATATCTTAATATTAGTATAAAGTGAGTAAAAAAAATTTTATGTTTAACTTGAAATTACCCTTATTATATTATTTATGAGTTATTTCATCACTCATCAAAATGTTCTAGAATTCTAAAACAAATATCGTCGAGTGAAATGCAAAACAACGAAACTAGTAAAATTTTCATAACCGGTTTTTGATGATTATGATTCATTTACCTAAACTACATAAAAGCACACAATATAAAATGGCGGTTCTACAAACAAATTTCTGACAAAAAAATGTTTTTAACTTATCGCGTCCTTTTGGTTTCCCTTTAAAAATTTTAAATTGAGTTGAGTGATTATAAAGCATTACTTTGGAATACATTTCTCTACATAATTTAATCGTTAGATAATCTAAACTATTAGTTTCATAAACGATTTTTTGTATCGAAGATACATTTGCATTTTCCTGTGGGAGAATGTAATAAGAAAAGTAACTAGTTACCATTACCGAATATGTAGTTACATAACCACATATCTGGTAATGATTTCTACACTAGGTAATTGTAGGCAACGCTGTTTTCTTAGAGTGACGGTTGCCAAAACCAAAAACACACACACAAAGTCATATAAAAATTAACGTTAAGACGCTGCCTCAAAAATATTTTGGCGCTGTCGATAAATATTTTGCCAAAGCAGACATTTTTAATGCTTTACCAGCTACTTCTTTCACTGCTTCACAAGTATCCGTTAGTGTATTTTTACTGCTTTTTTAGAAGTAATTCTGAACAATTTCAAAAAATCACTTTTTCAGTGCTTTCAAAGTATCCGTTAGTATATTTTTAACAGCTTTTTTAGAATTACTTCTGAACAACATGCAAAAAATCACTCAAGTATTGCTTCTAAAGCAGAATTGCTCTAAAAGTGAGCCTAAAAAGTGAGTTTGGTATCATTTGGTATTTCTAAACAGATTCCTCGAGGAACCATTAAATTTTTATTTTTTTTTAATATTCATAACTAATTTGTTTAAATTAATTTTTTTTTAATTTTTCAAAATACATAAAATAAAAATTATAAAAAATTGCTTTTTATGCGCTTATGAAAATAGTACTGAAAAGAATACTGAATTGCAGTGCACCTTTTGCACTTGTTTAAAAAATACTTTTGTTGAAGAGGATGAAACACAATACCCAGCAAAAATGTGGAAGCAGTAAAAACGATTACTGCTTCCTTACTGCTACTTTTACCGCTTCTAAAAATGTATAGCTTCGTAAACAGCACTAATAAAAGGCCTAAGTTGATTAATTGTTTACATCGCTTTTTGCTGTGCTTTTCAAAAAGGCATGAAATGAGCAATACATTTTGATTTTCTTAAATATTTTTGCGGTTCTTTTATCAAAATATTTTAAAATGTGGAAAAAAGTTATTTTAATGAAAATAAGAGGTTTTAGTAAAAAAAGAGGAATTTCCTCTTCACGGAAAAATATTCAGAAATATTCTGCTTTTGAGAAGGCATGATATTAAAGCTTTATAATATGCACTTCCGAGAAGGCATGAATTATCGACATTTAAAAAGAAAAACAGGAGCACTAATTAAAAGCGGTGAATTCATGCCTTTTTGGATCTCGAAACAAGTGCTTTCACGCGAGCTATCTCGAACAAAAATCACGCATGATATCATCAATAATGCAATCGCTTCACTGCTCAACTTTCCCTGACAAAACTGCTTCCAAGCAAGCAGTAATTTCTGCTGGGTATCTCGCAATGATAAAGTGGTGCTTTTATGCCAGTCAACCTTCATATCAAAGAATGGCTCAGAGGTGGATATTAGACTAGCAATCATGAGGTCGCAAGTTCAATACCCGGTGTCGGCAATAAAAAACTTTAGTAAAATAAAAGAAATATAATTTTTTTTTGAGAAAAAATTTTTTTTAACTTTTAATTGGTGAAAAAGAGCTTCTTTTTTACTCTTTCAAAAAGTACTGAAAAAGTGTTGAAGTGGGAGTACTCCTCTCCTAAAAAAAATCCATGTTAAAATCATTAGTGTTTATGTTAAAAAAGAAGTACATCGATATCATCAATTGTAGTGATTTTTCTACTGCTTCGACGTCTCTCTTTTTTGCTGGGTAGTTAATAATTAATTGTCAAGTTATTCTTTTAACTTGTAAAAACTGATTTTGTAAATGATAGAGAATAAAAGTTTGAATTAACTTTAATCAAGAAGATTAATTTCGATGTCTAAATGAGCTATTATGCAATTTTTACATTTCAGCTGATGATATATACCCCAGAGTAGTACATATTAGCAGTAAATTTGTTGTTTTTTTTATTGAAATAATTCACAACAATATGTTAATGACATTAATAAACTCATGTTAAGTTTACAAAATATTTATAGCTAGTATACTTCTATGAAAAGTATAAATTGGAATGAAATCATTTTAAAGCAAGTGAAAAGTTTTCATTTTTTTTATAATTTAATTACATTTAAAGTACGATGTAATAAAGTTTAAATATATGAAAATAAAATAAAAACAAAGAAAAGTATTATACAGTAAAAATAGAGTAAGAGCATACGTGCTACTTTCAGAGCTGTTTTCGGACAGATAAAATATAAAAACTGTCACTCGGCTGAAATCAGTTGTTAAAAATAAAAACTCAGGATGCGAGGAAAAATCAAATGTAAAAGTTCATAGGAAAAAGTAAAACTAACGAAAATAAAAAAAATAGTTACTAAAAAGTTTAAAAACTTGTTTTCAGAATTATGAAAAATTTAAATATTCAATAAACATGAGCAGTTTCGAGAATTTTCACCGAAAATTAAAATAAACATACACAGAAAAAAAAATGTTTTTATACCCTACACCACTATGTGGTCAGGGTATAATAAGTTTGTGCTGATGTTTATAACACCAAAAAATATTGGTCCTAGACCCACCTTATAGTATACCGATCGGCTCAGAATTTTTTTTATTTCGATTTAACGATGTCCGTCTGTCCGTCCGTCCGTCTGTCCGTCTGTCCGTCTGTCCGTCTGTCCGTCTGTCTGTCTGTCCATGCATTCTTGTGCGCACTCTACAGGTCGCAAATATTAAGATATTTTGATGAAACTTGGTACACCGACTTATGTCGGCCCAAGGACGACGCCTATTGATTTTGGTTATAATCGGTCCATGTTTAGACCTAGTGCCCATATAGGGTCCTACCAAAATTATATTGTTTATACGCTGCAGGTCGTAAATATTAAGATATTTTGATGAAATTTGGTACACAGACCTATGTTAGCCCAATAACGCAGCCTATTGATTTTGGTGAACATCGGGTCCCCCCAAAATTGGCTTGGTTACAAACTGCAGGTCGCAATTATTAAGATATTTTAATGAAATTTGGTGCGCTGACTCACATTATAGAAAATTTTGACACAAGCCCCATTTTAACCCATTCGAATTTCGGATCCAAACATTAGTTGGTTTTTAACCAGACTGGTGTAGGGTATTATATAGTCGGCATGCCCGACTTTAACCTTTTTACTCGCTTAATTATAATTTTATTTCCATCAAATTTTTTGTTATAAATGGAAAAAAAATAATAATAAGAATATTCTTTTCGTTTATTTAACCTTCTTTTTCAATTTTTAACTCTACTATTTTCTTGAGCTTAAGGTTTGGTTTTTATTTATAAAAAGTTTTTTATTTTCGATATTTCGCTACTCCAATGTGTAGCATCTTTTTTTTTTTTAATTGTTATTTCCTGAAGATGCTACACATTGGAGTAGCGAAATATCGAAAGTAAAAAACTTTTTATAAATAAAAACCAAACCTTAAGCTCAAGAAAATAGTAGAGTTAAAAATAATAAGAATATGCATTTAAAATTTAAAATTAATGGTTCGCTGTCGTTTAATAAATCTTTGATTCATAAGCTGACGCTCACAGTTGAATAGAACCAGCTGCGATAGTTTAAGAGTTAAGGTTCAAAGCAAAAACAGTAATAACAGAGAATAGAAATAGCATTGTTAAAATTTCGTTGATGTTAGTCTAATTGAGTTGTGTTTACATTTGTTTCGCAGTCAATATAAGTAGATCATTATCAACTATTAACCCATAAACACACACCCAGAAAACAGATTCGGTGCTGACAACCCCATTTGTTGCCAATCGAATGGTTCAGTTGCATCAAAGAAATTTTTCGGTTATCGCTACCGAATTATTCTTGATACAACTGAAATTCCGTTGTCACAGTCAAATTAGTCCTGTTTCAATTGGTTTTCTGTTGTCACAACTGAAAAATTCGGCTACTACAACCGAACCATGCGATTGGCTACAAATGCGGTTATCAGAACTGAATCTGTTTTCTGGGTGGATGGATACTGAAGATGGGTTTGTAGCGGAACCCGAAAATACGTATTCTATCCTGCTGGCCTTATTTAATTTTTTCAAATTGTAATCTCTGTAATTTACTTGTATAAACTCAAATCTAACAAAAAAAATTCATTAATCAATTAAAATATCAACTATACATACCTTCACTCAAAATAGTTTGTAGTTCAAATTAACTGAAAATGTAATTTAAAATAAATGAAAAATTACTTGAAAACCGGTCTACTGACTTTTCATTTAAATCAAAAGAATTTTTCATTTATTTTTAAATGTTAATAAATAAACTACAAAATCCTTAAAAAATAATGATTTTTCATTTATTTCGTTTTTTTAAATTTCAAAAAATTAACTACAAAATCCGTAAGAATAAATGATATTTAATTTATTTCATTTTTTTAACTGACCTAGAAATCGAAAAGGAATTCGTTTTTAACAAAACATTTTAAATGAAAATATTAACTGTAACAGAAAATCCGTATTTATATGTAATTTATTTTTTAAATAAACGACAAAAACAGTTAAAAAAATGTATTTCTTTGTATTTTTAATTTAATAATCATTTAAAAATAAATGTACGGATAACTTTTTAAATAAACTACAGTCAGTTACTGTAATAATATTTTCAGTGTTCATACAAATGTTTGTAAATTGTTATTTTTCATTAAAAAAAGTGTTTAAAAATAAAAACTTAAAATTACAAAAAATTGCAATATGTTTTTTGGAATTAAAAATTCTTTTGTTTTTTTTTTGTATGTATTGTACAAAAACGGTATGAGAAAGATATTTAATAATTATTAGAATTTTGTAAATTCTTTCTGTATAAAATTTATTGATTTTAAAATTAAAAAAGTCCTTTAAAATATATCGATTATCGAAATATTGAATATCGAAAAGCGGCCGAATTTACTGGCACTAGTGTTATATTTGGCAGTAAGAAATATTTTATTCACTAGTTGAATTAAGTCTGTAAACATAGCAGAAAAAATTACAACAAATTTGTTAAAAAGTACCTTGCAGATAGAACTGCTAAAATCAGCAGAAAAGTAAAAATAGCGAAAATACTGTTGAATTTACTAAATTTTAGTTGACTGGCAAAATACTATTTGTATATCGAGAGCCTATATTTTGTAACTTCTCATATCTACAAACAAATTTATTGTTTTAAAGTTATAAGCTCAAAAATAGATTTTTTTTTCAACTAAAAATAAAATCTTATTCAAAAAAAAAAATGCAATGTAATCATTCCGACGACCTGAAAAATAATTTTGTTTTAGCATCGGATGGCAGAGTTAGATTTGCAAAATATACAGCTGATTTTTCTTTATAGAGTTAAGGACCCAAAATCACCATTTAAGCCGCCTTAAAGAATATAAATTAGTAGAAATTTAAAAAATTTGGACTTGAGGTAGAATAATATGCTAACTAAGTATATAAAAATAACGAAAAATTGCTTGTGAAAAAGTAATTAAAAAATTTCGACTTGTTGTTAAGTTCAAATTCAGTTTAAATGCAGTTTTTCTTTGTTGATAGTGAAACTTTTCCTAATGTTAGCGCATTTCCTTATGAAATCATATAAGTGCATTTTTATATTTAGTTTGTAGTTTGTTATAAAATACTTTGACATGTTTACAGATTTTTGAAATATTTTGCTATCAATTGGATTTTAATGATTTTTTTTTTTCAGTTACTTACGAGTAATTTTGCAAAGTACGAATACGTAACAAAAAAAAAAAAAAAAAGAAATCACTAAAAATACTATAAAATAAAACAAATTAGAAAATGGTTGTTAATCATCCAACACAAAATGTGTCCTACACCAGGGGTGGCAAGACTTTTTTTGCTGCGTGCCAGAAACGGACAATTTTTTTTTTGTAAAAATTTACCGCGTGCCACCTTAATTTTAGTTGTCTTTTAAAAGTCCTTTTTTAAAAATTTTTAAAATTTAGAAAATTTCTCATAAAAATATCATCGCAGATGTACATACTTATTTATCAGCGCTACGGATATATATATTTGTTCCTTTTACTCCTGCAAGGAGCATAGGGCCGCACTACGGATAACCCCCATGAAATAACCCGCAAAGGAAAAAATTAAATAACATCCAAGAAATGACGTAAAAATGTTTGACGGTTATTTAATTTTTAGAAGTTTATTTACTCTTTAAATATTGAGATTATTTCATTATGAAAAAATTAAATTGAACATTATTGCCTTTTAATTTTTTTGGGGGTTATTCCATATTTGGTGGTTATTTCATATTGTTAAAAAAAGTTAAATTATTGGGCGCCATTCATTATTTAACGTACGTAAGAAACTTGCTGAAAAATGTGCTTCCGGCAAACATTTGATTTTGTTAAAATAAATCGCGCGGTTTTGATCATCATAATAATGAATAAAAAGCGAATATTATGGATTTGAACAAAGAAACTTCCATTTCAGATGAAATGGCTCTGCGAAACACGATCAAAACCCAATTTCAAATTCCAACAAAGGGGGTTATTTCATTATGAAACTTATTTACAGCCTTTATTTCATTGAGGGTTATTTCGTAGAACCTATTTTCCCTTTAAAAAAACTTAATTTTTAAGATCCAATTTTACTACAAGTTGTTTTCCATTTTTGTGCAATTTTCTGGTACTTTTTACTTCTCCATTTTCTCATCGAAACATTTAAACTTCTTTCAATCTAGAATTTTTGAAATTTTCCCAGAATTTTCTGATAATCGAATTTGCGAGTTCTGTATTAACCATATTTCTTTAAACAAAAAATGGTGGCAATACTTAGTTTTCTTCATTTTAAAAGAGGAAGCTCTATGAAAAATTTCACCACTATGGAGTTAAATCACACATTTTTGTAGCGAAATTTAACATTTAACTGAATTTTTTGCTGGTCTTCTAATAGTTTAAATTTTTTGAAAATATCCAACAAAACGTCGCGTGTCACCTAAAATCCACTCGCGTGCCACTACTGACACGCGTGTCATAGTTTTGCCAGCCCTGCCCTACACCATATAACAATTACATACACATTTCATAGAATAATTGACATTGGGGATGGAATAGAAACATAACTTCGTAGGCAGTTTGCTAAAGTACTACATAAAAATAAAATCGCCACTTGTTGCTATTTGACATTCCGTACCTCCATACCTCTCCTTTTTTGACTGGTTCATAATAAGGCAGTAATTTATTTTTTTTTTCTTAAGTTTTGCAGCAATATTGAATATTACAGTCAATCTGATATATTGCACTCAAATATGTTTGTCGGTATAATCTACTGAAAAGGACATTTAAAATTAGGTTATAAATATATAGTTAAAAAGGCTACAAAGGTTTAAAATGGTTAAACATGTAGTTGTTGTTAACTGGCGAAAGCTAACTAACAAGTGTAGTAACAAATAATAAAAATATTATAAAAATAAATGACAAAATTTTACTCGAAGAATATTAAAACAACTGACAGAATTATTAAAAACTGATATTTTTACAGCCAAATAACTATGACAATAGTTGTTTTGTATATTTCAATAGAGAGAAACTGGAATTACAGTAGAAAGTAGCAACCAATGATTACTATACAAACAACTGTCATGTATTAACTGTCAAAATTTGTTTGGTGTACATAATATAATATTGCCAAATCTCTGCATGAATGAGCTTTAATCAAGAATGTTAATGAATACTATTATTATAGAAAATGTTTGATTGTGTCAATGAACATGAAATGTACCAGAGATTCGAAAGCCTTAATTCAATTTTATTTATTTATTTTTATTTCAAAAAATATTTATAAACCAAGCCCTGTGGGCCAAATACGGTTTGTATACTACTATCTAAAGCTTAAATTACGAAAAATTGAATTCAGAGGGACGATTGTGTAACTTTTCAACGACAAAATTCCCTAGTTAATTTGACAAATTTTCATAGACAACTGACAACTTAACTACCGAAGTTTGTCATTAAAAAGTTAAAGAAACCCCCTACAGATTTTTAAAATGTTCCTATTCCATTCCGTTAAACCATTCGTAAAGAATTTATTCATTTCCAAATCTTTAACGAGTAAAAAACTTAAAGTCGGGCATGCCGACTATATAATACCCTAGACCCTGATTTAAAGCCAACTAATGTTTGGATCCGAAATTTGAATGGGTTAAAACGGACTTGTATCAAAATTTTCTATAAAATCATAAAAGAAGAGAAAATCTAAAATATAGCCCATATGGGCGTAAGGTCTAAATATGGACCGATCCTATCTAGAATCAATAGGCTTTTCCCTTGGGATCATGTGAGTCAGTGAACCAAATTTCATTAAATTATCTTTGTATTTGCGACCTGCAGCGTGTAAAAAAGAAAATTTTGGGGGGTACCCTTATATGGGCACGAGGTCTAAACATGGACCTATTTCAACCAAAATCAATAGGCTCCGTTCTTGGGCCGATACAGGTCTGTGTACCAAATTTTATTTAAATATCTTCGTATTTGCGACCTGCAGCGTGTAAAAAATACAATTTTGGGGGGTATTTATATGGGCACTAGGTCTAAACATGGACCGATTTCAACCAAAATCAATAGGCTCCGTTCTTGGGCCGATACAGGTCTGTGTACCAAATTTCGTTGAAATATCATTGTATTTGCGACCTGCAGCGTGTAAAAAATACAATTTTGGGGGATACCTTTATATAGGCACTAGGTCTAAACATGGACCGATTTCAACCAAAATTAATAGGCTTCGTTCCTGGGACGATATAGGTCTGTGTACCGAATTTCATTAAAATATCTTCGTATTTGCGACCTGCAGCGTGTAAAAAAGAAAATTTTGGGGGTACCCTTATATGGGCACTAGGTCTAAACAAGGACCGATTTGAACCAAAATCAACAGACATCGTCCTTGGGTCGACGTTACTCGGTGTACCAAATGTCATCGAAATATCTTAATATTTGCGACCTGTAGAGTGCGCACAAGAATGCATGGACAGACAGACGAACGGTCGGACGGACGGACATCAATAAATCGAAATAAAAAGTGATTCTGAGCCAATCGGTATACTATAAGGTGGGTCTAGGACCAATATTTTTTGGTGTTACAAACATCAGCACAAACTTATAAATAAGAATTGAATGAATGCCCAACTTGAATCATTCAAATCGCATATTAGGTCAACATTTAACTAATAGAATAAAAATTTTTATTTTATTCCCCCATTCAATTTTTATTATCATTCACTTTATTTGTTTTTGTTAGATGAATTTTAAACGTTTTTTAGTTGATTTAATGAATGAAAAAAAAAATCATTTTCTATTCATCTTTTGACAAAATGAATTCAAGTGAATTTGGTTTCATTCAATTATAATTCAATCAAAATAGAATTAGATCATATACTTGAAGTTTTTGGTAATTCAGCTATCGAATTAATATTATACACTCACAATATTTTATTGTTAAACACAAACTAAAACACATATTAAATTAATTGAAAACAAAATTAAAAAAGGGCTACTGATTTTTCATTATATTCAAACCATTTTGCTATTTATTTTCAAATATTGTTTAAACAAACCATGAAAGAAATAAAAATAATTGAATAGTCTCCCTATAAACATTTTCACTGGAATTCAAGTTGAAACCAAGTTCAATTCCAGCCCTGTTTTCCAGTTTCAAGGCTTGAATTCAACTTTTATTACATTTTATTTCAATAGCATACTCCAGCAAAAGGGAAACAAAAATTCAAGTTTGAAATATTTTTGTTAAAAAAACAAGTGCTGGAATTTGAAATAAACTTTACTTCAAGCAAAATTTAAAGCACTTGAATTTTTAAAACCTACGTGCTTATTGGGTCTGTTAAAACATTAACGGTGGGTCTCATACAGCAGGTTTAAACTTTAGTTAATAGTTAACCCAAAAATTTGTTGTTGTATTGTGTACATTTTTTTGACATTTTCTTTTGTTTATAGTTAAGTTAAAGTTAAACCTACAGTATGAGACCCACCGTAAAACAATCAACAATTTTTAACTGACAAAACGTAAAAAAAAACGATTTTGTGGATTGTTTTTTCATATTTGAAAGTTTTTTTTGTTTGAATTTTCAAAACACTACACCACAACACACACGTTCATATTTTTGTTGGAGTAAAGAATTTCTTGTAATTTCAATTGAAATAATTTTGTATATAAACAAACTATTTTAACAAAAAAGAAAACCGAAAATATTTAAATTTTTTGTTTTAAAACAGAAAACAACGAAATTATTTAAATTATTTTTTCTAAAAATAGAAAACTAAAAATAGAACATTTGACTGAAAATATCAACTCCTACAGACGATACATATTTTTTGTAGTTTGTTTTTTATTGACTTATAAAACTTATATGAGCGCCCATGCTCCAATGGGAGTTAGAGGAATATATATATATAAAAAAAGTTAAACAATTAGCGTGTTTTTTAATCACCTGGATTTAGAATTTTTCATACAAAAAATGGATTTATTAAATCCAAAAAAAAAGCTGGATTTAATAAATCCACAATAAAAGCACAAATATATGAAACAGCCTATTAATTTAATACGAATGAAAATTAAAAGAGAAACAAAAAAAATTGAAAAACTAACAAATAAAAGGTTTTTATGAAATATGTTTAGAAAAAAAACTACACCTCACCAAATACATATTTTTCATCTTGGACATGGAGAAATAGCTCAAATATAAATGGCAATTTTTCACTCTACAGTAAGTAATTTAATTAAATCCAATTAGTGAATATTAAATATTACAATGGAATTTTTCAATTGTGTAAAAATATAAATTGAAGTGATAAAACTGAAAAGGCAGACTGTTTATCGCTGTTTTATGTAAAATATAATTATAAATTAAAAGCTAAAGTAAAATCCTTCATCATCGAATTCGGTATTAAAAATTAGGGTGAAAGAAGTGTCGGACAGAAAATTTTTTTAAAATAGCAAGCATCTAACCCCATCTGTTGAGCACTTTTAGAAATACTTTTTGGATCTATTAAATCCAAGTGATTAGAAAAAACGGCTAATAAGTTTCAATGTATTTTAATTGATTCTTCTTAAAAACAAATTTAACCTATTACTTTTCAAATAAACCTCAATCCGTTATGGAAAATATATTATGAGTGTAAGAATGCTATTACGGAATGAAATTTAACTCAAATTTAAACAGTTTTAAAGAATTAATTCTTTTAAACCTTTAAAATATGTATACTAAACGTTATAAAGTAAAGCAAGGAAAATCAATGTCTTCACACAAGATATTTGTGAACAAATTTATAAGCAAATTTTCTACTCTCTGCATTAGAATGTCCCGTTGGAATTTTTTGCAAGCAATACCATTCAAACGATGCCAAAAATACTTAAAATATTACAGGGAACATTTAGGTTAGGTACCTACTAAGTATACCCAATTTTAGATATAAAAATTGATAAATTTTGTTCAAATCAAGTTGTCTTACTTTTGTTCGAAATGGAACTCGAGGAGTTAATAGACTAAGAATAGCAAAAACAAAATGTTATATCTTCAAAGGTTTTGTCAATTGTAGCTAAATTTAGTTGAATGCGAATAGTAGTTTATTCTGATAAAATCAGCAGAAATATTTGGTAAAAAATTGTAAACTGCTGTTTTCCACCAGCTCGATTTTTTATTGCATTAAAAAAAAACTGAAAATAAACTTTTTCTGTGATTTTTAGACTATTAATTATACTGCATGACACTCAAAAAATTAATGGAGATCTGACCATCAGTTCTATATATTTCAGATATGCTGATTACAATGGCGTTCTTTATTTTTTGATCTAAGCTACAGATTTTTCGCTAAATGTCTTTAAAGTTTGGCGGTTTTCCATTTAGTTTCTTATATACTAAAATTTTCAAATGCAATCCATATAAATTTTTTGTGGTGAAATGTAAGCACAGGACCTGTATTCATATTTAGGGTTAAAATTTGATGCATAAAACTTGATATTAAAACCACTGTTTGCGTTTTTTATGGATTTTTACGGTATTTTAAGGTTTAAGCCAATTGAATCGCTGAAAGCAAAATCGGCTTTAAGAAATGCTTTGGCTAAGTAAAGAAGCAATAAAAAGAAAAATATTTTAACAAAAAAAAAAAAAAAAATGTATTCATCTATAGCGGCCTATACGTTAAAATCGTGACTTCTCAAAAATTGTTTATGGCATTATACACTCAAAATAATACGTCTGTTGACTGGACAAAAAAATTTGTTACTTTAACAAAATTATTCCTGTTTTTTTGGCTTAAAATAAAATTTGTTGATTTTAACAAATTCTTTTGTTAAATTTAACAAATCTAAATTTAGATGTTTGACAGATGTTCCTACTGACGTATTATTTTAAGTGTAGCTTTCCTAGTCCAACTTTTAGTATAATATGGGGTCACCTCTAAAAACTGTTCTTGGAAAATTTCAAGCAAAACAGTTTCCATTTGCAAAAAGTTTTGGAAATAAATACATTTTTTACTAAGGTTAGTATCGTACTAAAGACACTTTAGTAAGGAATATTAAAATGGGACCGATCCCTTTCCCCGTAGTGAATATTCAGCGAAATTGTTTGGTGATCGCACTAGTCTAAAGTCATTGGCAGTGAACTGAAAAATAACTCAAATAAAATTAAAATTTTGTAGATTTAACATATTTTCTTTGCTGTTTTCTAACTTTCTATCTTATTAATATTTAATCAATTTTTAATAATTTTGTTCGCTTTGAACAGTTTTAATGCTATGAGTGTATATGTACATAAGTGACAAACTGTCCTTGAATAAATAAATTGTGTAGGATTATTTGATCTATTCATATGTATTTATTAAATGTGACAATACATATATTCATAAGTAGGTATGAGCAATTTTACATCAATTTTTCTGACATAGAGAAAATATTTTATCTTAACCCCCCGTCTGGAACTAAGATGAATAAATATAAAAAACATAAGCAGAACAACGGCACCAAATTGTCTATTGCCAAGTTAATGCTAAAGGTATGAGAACATGTAATTACTCGTATGTTAACTGATAATTTGCAATAATTAAAGGAAGGTAATTATTCAAGGGTTAATTCTAAAAAGCCATGTAAAGTTTGAAAATTGTTACATGTATTTCTGGATTTTTTTTTTTTTTTATTATATATAGAATTTCATGTAATTCTTCAGAATTTCAGTTTCGTCTTTGTTTTGTGTCTGTTTTTGTGTACAATTGTCAAAAAAAAAAAAAAAAAATTTCAACTGAATTTGAAGTTTTTCATATATCGAATTTGCATTGTTCAAATATTCACTTTACAATTGCAAATTGGACAGCTAAACTGGATTCGACAGCTAAATCATTTTTTTTTGTAACAAAACCCTTGAAAATTTTTTACAATCGGTAGCCAACCACACAAATTCTGAAATAGGTTCCACTGCAACCGATTCCATGGAACTGGTTCCGGAACCAGTTCCACTGATCTCAGATGGAAGGTATGACTGACGTAGAATCAGTTCTAGAACAAGTTGCAGAACTGATTCTAGGGCAACCGGTTCCATTTTGGAGCTAACGAAGTTTTTGCTTTTGGGACAATTTCAAACAAAAATAATCGGTGTTAGAATCGACAGTAGAAAGGGTTGTAAATGAGAAGTAGGTATTCTACAACCGATTCTTTGGAACAGAACATTTTCCTGGGAATGATATGTTTGCCAGCAAAATTTTTTGTAACCAATTACCCCTGAATCTTTTCAAAAATAGGTGCTTTTACCACCGGTTCCATATAACCGGTTCTAGAACTGATTCCCGAAAGTCAAAATGTAAGGTTTCACTGTCCTAGAACCAGTTATTTAACTATTTCAAGAACCAGTTCTGGTTTGGAGGAAAAGAACCTAATAAAATTCAAGCTAAGAAATAATTTTTTTTATAGTTGGCATGGCAACTACCACTTTATCCAACTGATTAGAGTCTTATTTATGTAGATGTTATACAATATTGATCAATTTTTAATCCAATGAATTAATTTTTAATCAAACTCATATAAAAAAAAATAAAAATCCTAATCAAATGTAACACTATTTTATTGAAAATTTATTCAATTAAAGAGCTACAAATTTTTAATTGCATTGAACAATTTTCGTGATTGGAGGAATTTCAACGATAGAATTTATTGAATATGCGATTTTCATGATTGAAATTAGTTTTTATTTTTTTGTGTTTGTTTGAATTTTATCAGATTTCTACACTCACAATATATTTTCCCTAACCGATTAAGGTTTATTTGAAAAATAATAGGTAAAGTTTGTTTTCCATTGAAGAATCAATTAAAATACATGGAAACATATTGTTTAACTTTTTGTATCAGTCAATAAAAAACAAACTACAAAAAAAATACGTATCGTCTGTAGGGGTTGATATTTTCAGGCAAATGTGTTATTTTTTGTTTTCTATTTTTAGAAAATAATAATTAAAATAATTTCGTTGTTTTCTGTTTTAAAACAGAAAATTCAGATATTTTCGGTTTTCTTTTTTGTTCAAATGGTTTGCTTATATACAAAATTATTTCAATTGAAATTACAAGAAATTCTTTACTCATACACACAAACATAGCCAACAAAAAATATGAACGTGTGTGTTGTGTGTGTAGTGTTTTGAAAATTCAAACAAAAAAACCTTCAAATATGAAAAACCAAACCACAAAATAGCTTTTTTTCTAACGTTTTGTCAGTTAAAAATTGAAGATTGTTTTAACAGACTTTTCAATTATTTTTATTTCTTTTATGGATTGTTTAAACAATGTTTGAAAATAGATAGCAAAATGGTTTGTCCTCTTTTTAATTATGTTTTCAATTAATTTAATATGTATTTTGGGTTGTTTTTAATGATAAAATGTTGTGAGTGTATGTCTTTTAATTTATATTATTCTTTAATTTTTTGTTTATTTTTGCACACAAACTCTATTATACGGGGGTGATCTAAAAACGAATCCACATAAAATGATGAAATTTTAAACAACGACCACATGTAATTTTGTATGAAAACTAACGATTTGATGTGGATTTGTTTTCCAGAACACCCCCGATAACCTATATATATAAAAGAATAACGTACGTGACTGACTGACTCACTCACGGATCCAACATCGTCCACCCTAAACCACTGGAGCTAGATTGTTGAAATTTGGTATGGAGCAGATTTTGAATTTCGGTTTTAACCATAAAGGTGCGTTTACAATGATGGAGTACTCCAATCTGTAGCCAATTTAGTTCTTTTCTCTTTCTTACTAATACATTTTTGTATTTTGCTATCTTTTTTTATTCCACTCCAGAGTCAAACTGGTTCTACTCTGGAGTGCGGATTTGTTTCACTTTAGAGTTAACATTGATCTGTTAACTGTTTAACATGACAAATACAGCTTAAAAAACACATCACTAATTTGTTCACATCCCTAATTGTCAACAAATTAGAAAAAAAAATGTTTAGAAACGTAAAACTAATACAAAATATTTGTATTGGGAATTTTAATATAAAATAAAAAATTATTTTAAAGTATAAGCAGTCGTAATAAAGCTTGGAAATTCGCGAAACAAAATGTAAGTTTTTAAGTGTCAAATATTTTTTGAAGTAACTCTACTCTGCATTGTGAACAGTTAACATTTCAATCTGTGCTGCAGAGTAGAGTCACTCTACCATTGTGAAAGCGCCTTAATTGTGAATATTTTAATATCAGAATTTTTAAATTATTACATAAAACTAAAATTTTTACAAAAAATTTACGCAATTTTTTAAAACTCGCCTAAAAAGTTATTAATTATTAATAAATTTTCTTAACTTTTTATTTTTAGTCTGGAACCGTAATTTTATTCTTTTCAAGTTATGATCAAAACTTGTATAAATTGTCATCCAATATTTAAAGAGTACTGATTTCCTAAATAAAATTTAATTTTTTTGTACATTTTTTTCGTTACAAATTTCTTTTCAAATTCGACTTTTATTTTAGATTTTAATAATTTTGCCATTGTTACTCTAAAATTAATTGATTTTGTATTAAACAAGCAAGTTAAAACATTTTTTTTATTGTGAGTGCGATTAACCGTTAACCGAACGAATTTTAACCATAACCGCGGTTAAACAAAATTGCGGTTAAATGCAAACTTACTATGAAAGTTCCACCTCAGGCATAGACGTCTGCTGTAACATGATAAAAATCCCAGCAAAAAAAATTGGAATCAATTCTTTACAAACTACTTCTTTTGCTGCTTCACGAGTATCCGTTAGTGTATTTTTACTGCTTTTTTAAAAGTAATTCTGAACAGCTTTAAAAAATCACTTCTTTAATTGCTTCCAAAGTATTCGTTAATATATTTTTACAGCTTTTTTAGAATTACTTCTGCACAACATACAAAAAATCACTTAAGTATTGTTTCTAAAGCATAATTGTTTTAAAAGTGACCCTAAAAAGTGATTTTTGGCATCATTTGGTATTTCTAAACTGTATTTTTATTGAAGAGAATAAAGCACAATATCTCGCAATGACAAAGTGCTGTTTTATGCCAGTAAATTTTCATATCAAAAATAGCGCAGCGGTAGTGTGCTAAACTAGCAGTCGTGAGGTCGCAAGTTCGATACGCGGTGGCGGCAATAAGAAAACTTTTGTCAAATAAAAAACAATAAGATTTTTTTTTGGCAAACATTTTTTAAACTTTTAATTGGTGAAAAAGGGTTTCCTTTCCACTCGTTCAAAAAGTACTGAAAGAATGTTGAAGTGGGAGTACTCCACTCCTATGACAGCTCTATGTTGGAATCATTAGTGTTTATGTTAAAAAACCCAGTGTAGAAACGGTAATGACATATCATTATTTTTTGGACTACCAGTAATGACACCCACTTACCTTCTGCATTATTTTAAAACATATAATAATGAGTTACTGATAATGACTTATTTATATCATTATTACAAATAGAAAATAATTTTCTAGATCTTTTTGAAAAGTTTTTGAAATCTATTTTTAGACTCAATATTTTTTAAACACTGGTAAAGATGTATGTAACCACATATTTTTTGATTTTTTGTATGTTGGCGAGTAAGCTTACTTGTGTGCAGCAGGTCAATTATGTTTTTAGCTATTAAATATTACATGTCGATATAGCTCAGATGGTAGAGCTATTGACTGGCAATCTGTAGACCCAGGTTCGATTCCCGCACCAACAAATTTTATTTAATAAAAAAAATAAAATAAAAAACATTTTTTTTATATAATTTATTTTTTTGAAAATCTATTTCTAGACTCATTATTTTTGTCAGTACTGGTAAGCACATAGGTAACGATATATTTTTTGATTTTTCGTATGCTGGTTTGTAACCATAACTCATTATTTTTCGCGACATCGCCATATAAAGGTAATAAGAAATGTAATAACAAAACTAACTACACTCATATAAAAAAGTTTGTAAAAAAATTCGCTGCTGATTTCAGAAAAACATTTTACTAATTTTTCAAAACCGAGTGCTAAATTTAGCAGAAAAATATACTAATTTAAAAATATTTTTTTTTTTTTATTTTTTACAATTCTTGTTTAGTTTATATTTGTTACTATTGATATATTCTTAGTTTAGAAATAACACCCAGAAAATTTTATTGCATCTCCAATGCATAAAACGGCAATAACTGGAGAACTGTACGATGAAGTAATAATACGCTTGTTACAATTTTTTAGATTTTAGGTACAGTTTATTTATTTTTTAGTACAATTTTTTGCTAATTTCAGCAGATCGATTTTAAATTACAGTTTACAGCAATTTACTAACATTTAGTAGCTGCAACTAATTATTTATACTAATTTCATTGTACTAAAATTATGATATTTAGTAAGTTTTTTAACTGATTTTAGCAAATCGATTTTGAATTGCATTTTACATAAATTTTACTAAAATTTAGTAGCGGCTACTAATTTTTTCTACTAATTTTATTGTACTACAGATCAGCAGACATGTGTTGCTAAAATTAGCAAAAAATACCGCTGGCCTCAAAACAGTTAAATTTCCCGTAATAACAGCAAAATTTTCAGTTGAGTGTAGTTACCATTACAAAGTATGTAGTTACATAACCACATATCTGGTAATGATTTTTTACACTGGGAAGAAGTACATCTAGATAATCAATTGTAGTGCTTTTTCTACTGGTTCGGCATTTTTTTTTTTTGCTGAAATGGGGATCAAAATCTCTCCTTAATGACATGCTCAAACCTCTTTGTATCTCTTTGTGTACCAAATTTCATTAAAATTTCTTAATACTTGCGAACTGCAGCATGCACACAATAATACATGGACAGAGAGCCAGACAGACAGACGAACGGAAGGGCGGGTGGGCGTACATCGATAAATCGGAACAAATAGTGATTCTGAGTCGATCGGTATACTAAATGGTGGTTCTAGGCATATTCTAGGTGCAAAATTTTTTGGTGTTACAAACATCAGCACAAAGTTATTGTACCCTGTCCACGTAGTGGTGTAGAGTGTAAGGATGTTTTGCAATATTTTTTTTTTTTTTTTTTTTTTTTTTAAGAGAAGCAACACTCAGGAAATTCTTCCTATTAATTAATGTGTTGCTTCCTTTGGCAAGGGGATAGAGAAGAATTGAAAGGTGGTGAAAGATGAAGGGCTTCAAATATGGCAACACTGTAATTGCGCGAGATATTGAATTTTAGAACAGTTGTTGCGCGCCATCTGATGGTGAGTTGGCGAACTTTGTTGAAGCTTTTTAGTTCATAGCCCTGTTATATTATTTTACTTCGGTGGGGTTAAGTGCTATGGGAACACCGAGGGAGGACGCTGCGATATGTATGAGGGATAGAAAAAACTCATACATATTATTATTTTTCATAAATTGATGTTGCCTTGGTTGGGGCTCGAACCCGCAACCTCACGTGTAATAGTCCAACGCGCTAACCATTACACCACAGCGCCCACAATTTTTAGGGCTGTTGTACACTGCAGTTATGGATATTTACATATCGATGCTGCTCCAGCAGACACAGCATGTGCTATTTTACAAATAGAAAATTTAATATTTTGTTAAAATATTTGTAAAAATAACTACAACAACATCGATATGTAGTTTTTATTCGATTCATTGATTGATGGCTTGACTTTGTTTTTCACCATTAACTTGCAGGACAACAAAGGTCCCTATTAATTTCTACAAAATTCAGTTTTTCTTTTTTTATGTAAAGTCCAATCAACTTTCATAAAATCCATCAAAAAGACACGTGAAACAAATTGATATTGATGACAATATTCAATGTTTTATATTGAACAGTTTTTATGCTCATTTATCCGGAAATGATGTATGACATGTATGACAATAACACAGTACAACAGTAAACATTTTTTGTTTATGCGACTTATTCATGCGACCTATCAATTTTTTCTAGGGCGTAGATCATCAATGTAAACTTTTAAATGAATGCCAATTTTTGAAATATTTGCAAAATTAATGTTTACCAAAAAAAAAGTTTTTACTTTAAAGCTGCCTACACACTAGGGAACATACTTAAAAAAAGAGAGCATTTTTTGTGAATGTGTGAGTGCGTTTGTGTGTGTGTGCGTGTTGAGAGCGTGCATTTCGTGTTTACAAAATTTTTTGATATTTTTTGTTCCCTCAACCATGTTCCCTAGTGTGTAGGCAGCTTAAAATTTCCTATTAGTCAATATACCTCAATAAGTTGCGGATCACTTTGAGTATGGGTTTAAAGCAGTGGTGTTCAGCCCATAGGACAATTGTCCCTGCTCAATTCACATGTATTCTTACGCTCTTGCTTTTAGTCGTCACTGAAACAGCGACGAATGAACATGAGTACGGATATACGCTGATTTTTTTTTAATGTACTGAAAAAAAAAAATTAATAATAATAATGGACAAATATTTTATGATTATAATTGCAGATTAAAGATATTTTATAAATATGTAAATACATTGAAACCATTGATATTGATTTAAAAAAATTTAAAACCTTTTGTTTTACATAGAATAAAAGAAGCCACCCTTATGTATGTACGTATTTTTTTTCTTTCAAAAATTGTGTTTTGTTTATTTTTATTTCTTTAAAACAGTGTAGTATTTATTTATATTTTCCGAAAGTACCAACTTCGTTTTTTACACAAAACATTTTCATATTTTTAATAAAAAATAAATGCATACAGATTCTATTAACACATTCAACATTTCTTACAGTGCAATTCTCATTTTCTCACCAACACAACTACATTTTTAGTTTTGAACACCACTGTTTTAAAGTATTGCATTAAACACATAGACGACTGCAGCTACATGACTACACGACTACAAATGCTGCTGGCTGCAATTGTAGTCGTGTAGTCAGCTACTTAATTTTTTTGAAAACGACAGCAACATAGTAAACAGATGATGCAAAAAATTTGACGTTTTGATAAATGTTAATCTTTTTTGGTTTGTGCTTCTAAAATAATGGCTGAGGAATATTTTGTTAATTTTGTAAGATCCATTTTTTTTTACAAAACATCATAATAAAATTAGTTCCAAATATAAATTAATGATACCTTCAAACAATTGTAAAATATAAACAGCTGTTTCTTTAGTGTTCCCATTACGGTGATTTTTTAGTCAGAACTAGCGATTTTATTTCGCCTCTAGCGGGAAAAATTGTCTTGTTTTACATATTTTGTTATATTGTCAACACTATTTTTGTTTTGTAGCCAACAAAAATAGAAATTATCCTAAGTTGACTACAGCGGCAAAAGTAGTCGTGTAGCCGTGTAGCTGTGTTGGTGTCAAAATAATCGTTTTCATATAAACGTGTGTATTTTATTTTTGACAGGCTGTAGTCGTGTAGCTGCAGTCGTCTATGTGTTTAATGCTTATGGAATTTGAGCTTTAAACGTCATATTAATTAATTTCGGTTGAGAGCAGGGTGTAAGACAGTGACGCCCAAACACTTGTTAGAACGATGAAGATTAATCGGCTATTTACACGTACACAACCCGAATGTCAACAAAACAAAAAACAGAGAGCGTAAAAATAAAAAAAAAAACCTTTAGTTGCACGTCTACTGTCAACATAGTAGGTTTACGTCGCTTTGTTTGACAAAATAAGTACACAGATAATATTTTGCAACAACCAATGAAATTACAATATATGTATATAACTTTATAAAGTTTAAAAATCTCTGCATTATAATTGTTTACATTAAAAACAATTACAACGCAGAGATTTTTAACTTTCCTGTATTTAATAAGAATTAATATAAATTATTTTAATTTTTTTTTGTTTTTTTAAATTTATTAATATTTACTATTATTATTATTATTTTTCTATTTGTTTTACACAATACAAACACACAAAGAACACGTGCACCTATTTTCTTAAAGAATATCTTTTTATTACCTATTAATTGCTCTTATTATATTTAAAATTTAACACATAATAATATAAATAGTAAAACAATCCAACAAACAAAACCAAGTGATTTTGTTCAGTGCAATAGTACCAATATATTCTCTTTTTTTTGTAACATAACTAATACATTCTCATTTCTCTTTGTGGGCACCACTGGCATAGATGTCAACTTTTTCATAGCAAAAAGCGCAAAAAAGTTACAAAAAAGGGTTAAAACGCGTAATTTTCATATAAAAAAACGGTTAAAAAAGCACTAAACAGTTTTTAAGGCCTCTAAAAATAAATTGTCGTGTTCCACATACACCGAGAGAAAAATATGCATGATATTAATGAATTTTTTCATAAAACCAATGAACTTTCATTGGAATTGAAACTTTTCATTGAATTAATGGAATTTTTCATAGAATGTTATGAACAATTTCATTCAAGTTTCATACACTCAAGGGAAAAGTTTCATTAAAACTGGATTCATAAAATATTTAAATCAAGCTTTTTCAACAAATTTAAGAAATTTTTCATTTACTTTATGAAGAAAACTTCATCAGTTTACTGTTTACAGTTTAAGAAAGAAAATCGAATACTTTTTAGATTATTCCATTTTTAAGAATTTAGGTTAGGGTCTTGTTTTATAGTCAGAACAAATAAGGAATTTTGTCTTAAAGTAATTTTAGAAAAAATTCGTTCCTAGTTCTGACTATAAAAAACTGACCCCAAATTTTTTTTATATAAGATTACGCTAAATTTGTATTAAATATTATACGTGCAAAATTGGAAATTTTCGCGTTTGGCACATAAAAAAACACTACATTTAGCGACAAAATCACTCTTTGGAACTTACAACTTTTCCTTGATATTTAAATGTATTAAAGTAAAAGCCAATGTTGATATATTTTTTGATATTGCTATAAAAACAATACATGTATAAAAAGCGCAAAACGCGCTAAATAAATTTTTAAAAAGCACCAATTTAGCGCTTTTTTCAGTTACGCGTTATGTTCATATTTTTCGCGTTTTGGCACATAAAAAAGCACCAGATTTAGCGCGAAAAGCACTAAGTTGGCATCCCTGACCACTGGTGTAAGATATTCTTGCAATTAAAATGAAAACTTCGCTTAATATTATAATTCGTTAATTTTACAAAATCCTGTAATCGGATTTTTCCTGAAATTAATTGTGTATAAATTACATTGAAAATATTATTACAGTAACTGACTGTGGTTTATTTAAAAAGTTAACCGTACATTTATTTTTAAATGATTATACAGTTAAAATGAAAAGAGATATATTTAAAAAAATTTTTTTTGTCGTTTATTTAAAAAATAAATTACACATAAATACGGATTTTCTGTTGCAGTTAATATTTTTATTTAAAATATTTTATTAAAAAAGAAACCGTTTTAGATTCCTAGGTTAGTTAAAAATCGAAATAAGCTAAATATCATTTATTCTTACAGATTTTGTAGTTCATTTTTTGAAAGTTTTCAAGTGATTTTTCATTTATTTTAAATTATATTTTCAGTTAGTTTAACAAACTATTTTGAGGTAGGAATTCGCACCTAAATCAACTAGAACTGTGTTTTGGTATATTTTTGCGAAAGATTTATCCCAAAATTTAGTTTTCCTGCAAAAACAGGTTTGAAAATACATATTTCTTTAAAATTCTCAGACCATATTAGGAATCTGCGTCCCCAAGTCTATTAAGAATAATGTGTTTCAGACCCGATGCATAAAATTTTTCTTATTTTGTTGTGCTGTGTAATTAATATAGAAAAGACAAAATAAAACAAAGTCAATAAAAAAATATAGACAACCAATTAACCGTACCATAAAATATAGATGGATGATGATAGTATTACCAATCGATAACATAAGTAATATTATTATTAGCATATTAGTAAATTGAATAGTTTTTATGAAGAGGCGCAAGATAGAGAAACACAAATAAAATAATGAAATTATGAAAATAAATTTATATAAACCAAATTAAAAAAGAAAATTTAAGGTTTCAATGCTAAAGTTAGTTGAATGCAAATAACAGTATATCCTGCTAAAATCAACAGAAATACTTGCTAAAAAAATAGTAAATAACTGATTTCAGAAGGTTAGATTTTTATGTGCATAACAAGGGTGTTTTTGCTATTCTTTCAAACATTTAGGTTGTTCATAAGGGGTGTGCTATCTGTTGTATCGTTGTATCGTCCTAACAAAAAACAGAGTTGTTAAAATTTTTATTTGTGTTTAACAACGATTTTCTATTCAGTTTTCTATCTGTTAGCACACTCAAGCATAGGACACTAACCATATGTAAAAATGTTGTATCGTGCTATTTTCAAATGTTGTATTTTTTTAATTTAATTTTTAACAACAAGCCTGCACTTGTACGTACAAACCATACGTCAATGTGGCAATATTTGTGAAAAGGTGACACGGAGGAAACAAGAAGATAAACAGAGAAAATCTGAAGTAGAATGTTTGTATATGTCTGTTTGATCACTTCTGAAATTATTCATATAGAGACAATCTGACAATAAAAATATAAACAATAATACAATTTAATGGAAGATCACTGATGAAGCCTGTCCATAAAAAGGCAGAAACTAGATCTAGTCTGATTTGCAAATTTAATGTGTTTATAACTTTTGAGGAATGTTTATTCTTCTTCTTAACCTCAAACCTACTAAACTCTGTTTTTTGTTAGGACGATAAAACGATACAACAAATAGCACACCCCTTGTAAAAACCCTTATTATTTAGGAAACTTCGTCGTAAAATAAAAAAAAATGTCCAGACTTCCATATTAGTAGACAATTCTAAATAACAAAAAAGGGAATACACTATTGCTTTAATATTTTAAAAACCGTTTTCTTTAAAAAGGGAAAGTAAACTCAAAAATTTACCCAAACGACTGAAAAAATGTTGTCTTTGTATTTCACATAATCACTATTTATAAACATTTTGTTTATAAAGGGTGTTCTTTAGAACCGATGGAACTTACGAAAGGGTTAACTGTCAAAAGAACTGTCATACTGCGCTCACTTTTTGACATTTATGATCAATATGCTCTACCAGTACACTCTAAAAAATTCTTTACTACTATAAAATGGGTGAAATTTTGTTTAATTTTACGAAAATTCGGTAAATATAAACAAAAAATGCGTAACATTTTTTTATACACACTTTTATACACAATAACACACACACAAAGTATTTTTAGGCAATATGTGTTTATAAATAAACACATTATGCCTAAGATTAATACCCCTTTTGTTAAAACAACTTTTTACGTACAAAGTTGGTAAATATACTAACATGTAATAGTAATAAATATTCCGACATTTTGGAAAAATTTTAATTGAAAAAAATTTAAAAGAAATTTAAAAAAGCTAAAAGCGAATATCAACCTAAGAATGAAATTGTTGTTGGTAATTATTGTTGGCACATGTGGTTGTGCAAATCTCTTTTCAATTGCTGTTAGTTCAATAGTTATAACAATCTACCAATGATACAGATATTAACATTTTATATAAAACAATTATCTTAATTTTTGCATTAAAAAATACAAAAATTGTTTTTTCGGACTTTCTATATTTTCATATATTTAGTTAGAATATTCTTCCACCTCAAGTCCAAATTCCAATATGATATTGTCATATTAGATTTTTATTTGTTGTTTCAAAAAGGGTTGATCATTTTCATGATAGACAATACAATTGTTTCGTAGACACCACTCTACTCTTCAGTTGCCCGCAATAAGAAAATGATAACTTTCTTACTCAAACCGAGACAATAAGGTACAAAAAACCAACGGGATGAGAATTTTGTACTTTCGTATATGAACTGTCTGATTTGGTAAAACCAGTTATAAATCAACTCCTTTTTGAAAGCAACAATTATATAAAAGTACCCTTTGTGTACTATTTATATGTATGTCTGTTGTCAATACTAATTAAAACTCAAAACAAAATAAATATTTGTATGCGATTTTAGCCGTGGTGTGCTTATTTTCAACAATTATCTTAATTTTTGCATTAAAAAATACAAAAATTGTTTTTTCGGACTTTCTATATTTTCATATATTTAGTTAGAATATTTATTTTGTTTTGAGTTTAAAATTAGTTGTTTTTACAAAATGTATTGACAACAGATATACATATAAATAGTACCCAAAGGGTACTTTTATATAATTGCTGCTTTCAAAAAGGAGTTGATTTATAACTGGTTTTACCAAATCAGACAGTTCATATACGAAAGTACAAGATTCTCATCCCGTTGGTTTTTTGTACCTTATGTAATGTCTCGGTTTGAGTAAGAAAGTTATCATTTTCTTATTGCGGACAACTGAAGAGTAGAGTGATGTCTACGAAACAATTGTATTGTCTATCATGAAAATGATCAACCCTTTTTGAAACAACAAATAAAAATCTAATATAACAATATCATATTGGAATTTGGACTTGAGGTGGAAGAATATTCTAACATTTTATATAAATTTAATTTATTTAATTTGTCTTTGATTTCTAAATTAATTGCATTATTTTTATTTGAAATCGTTTTCGTTTAATTTATTTTATTGTAGAATACAACTCATTATTAATAAAGTAAGTGCTAACAATTAATTTATGTTTTATTAAAAAAAAAAAGTTTTTAGGTGGTTTAACTTTAAACACTGCTGTGGTAAATGTTCGCATTTTTGAGGGATTTTTACGCATTTTCGTGGATGTTTACGCATTTGTGAGTATATTTACACGTTAAATATGCTTTTTTACTAAAATAATTAGTAAATTAACACATCAATTTCGAAAATTCTTTTAATTTTTACGCACTTGCAATGTGAAATTACTCAGTATTTGAGTACCAACTTAAACATAATGTGCGTATTTTTTCAATTACACACACAAGAGCAAATTTACCCAATTTATAGCAGGAGTACAGTTTCCTACTATAAGTTGGGTAAATTTCAACAGAATTTAATTAGAGTGTATACAAGGCTACCAAATTATCCAGATTTACTTTGAAAATCAGTCATCAATTCGCGCAACTTATAGACGCAAAATTGCGTTCAGCGATGAGGCTCATTTTTGTCTTAACGGGTTTGTTAATAAACAAAATCGCCGCATATGGAGTAAAACCAATCCATAACAGACCCTACAGACTTCATTACATCCAGTAAATGCACTGTTTGGTGCGTTTTACATGCTGGTGGCATCATTGGACCTTATTTCTTCAAAAACGAAGCGGGAGCTCACGTTACGGTCAATGGAGATCGTTATCACACCATGATCAATGATTTTCTGTTTGAAAATATACACTCTAATTAAATTCTGTTGAAATTTGCCCAACTTAGAGTAGAAAACTGAACTCCTACTATAAATTGGGTAAATTTACTCTATGTGCGTAATTGAAAAAAAAATACGCACATTGTGTTTAAGTTGGTGCACAAATAATTTGTAATTTTACATTGAAAGTGCGTAAAAATTAAATTAAATTTTGAAATTAGTGTGTTAATTTACTAAATTTGTGTGTAAAAAAGCACGTTTCACGTGTAAATGTACGCATAAAATGCGTAAAAATCCACAAAAAATGCGCAAAAATTCACAGAAAGTGCGTAAAAATCCAATCTAATGCGACATTTACAACAATTGTGCTAACTTTAAGCACCACCCAAAAATTTTTTATATAAAATAAAAAATTAATTTTTAGTACGTATTTTATTAATAACACTATGCTACAGTCAAAATCGGGATGGGATAAAACCAACGGGAAATGTTATATCGGTCAAAAACAAGTTATACGTGTCCCGGCGTTTCGCTGGGTCACCCCTAGGAATCGAGATATATGTTTTTTTTGACATAACTCGAGAACCACTAGTCCGATTTTGCTCAAACAATTTTAAAAAAAATAAAAATAACAATTCCTTTAATCTGTTTGTTGGAACATAATGGAGTTTTTTGGCCTGATGGTTTTCTCCATTTGGTTTTTTTTTATCTAAAATATTTTTTTTACCCTTTTTTTATACTTACTTTTTTATTCTCTTTTTTTTAATAATAACACATTGTTATTAATTGTTTTTTAAATAAACGTTTTATTGAACTAAAGGTTTATAATTAAAGTAAAATCAAAATTTAAAAACTTATGTCATAACATGAATTTATATAGACATAATGTTAGCTATAAATGGACAATATAATTTCCTTTGGCAATCCTGTTTTTAATGAATTTAGTCACAATGTTAATTGTAACGGTATTGCTGAAAATAAAGGAAAACATACAATAAGAAGAAATATATTACCAATAAATAGTTGAATTTTATATACAAAACCAACAAGACGCGTTTTACTTACCCCCTTTTTTTCGTTAAAATTTTTAAATTTGCCCACCATTTTTGAAGTGATAAATTTAGATTTTTTTTAAATTTATCAAATCCTTAAAAACTATTAAGGAATAACATTTTGGCGCCCGAGCACGGACTTAATTTAAAAATTTTTTGTGATATATTTTGATAAATTATTTCAAAATATAATTAAATAAAATTTGTTAATTTATTACAAATTTATTTTTTGCTAAATTATTGCAAAAAATTAAAACACGTCTTGGTGGTATAAATATATAATTGTGCGCGAATTTTTTTTCGTTCCACTTTTAATAAAATAAATCGCAAAATAGTTGTCGGTTAGTGACTTAACTTAGTTTTTTGTGGAAACTCCATTTGCTGCTACATGCCTCGCCGTTGCCGTTGTCGTGATTGCCGCCCTCATCATAACCAGGTACTATTAAATTGCGTGTTGGTTTATTTCTTTTCCTAAATTATTGGAAAGAAATTATTTGAAATACCAATTCCGAAAATAATTTGTTTAAATTTCGGAAGATCGTTAATTAGTAAAACAATCTTCATTTGTTCCATTTGGAAAACTCACAAGTACAAATTTATTTTCGAGCGCTGTGTATTTTGTCAATTTTTATTGAATTGTACACACTTATTTCAAGGTTAAACCTTATATTTGTTGCGGATAGCGAATTTCCTGGGAAATTGGGTTTCGCGAAATTTCGGAAATTTTTCCGTTTTATTTTGATTGATATTTTTATATTTTATTGAAGTCTTTTCTCAATATGGCTGGTGGTAAAAAACACCAAGATACTCCTGTATCGGGAGATTTGGCGAAATTGATACAGAGGAAGGCTAAAGTTATTGAAAGTATTTCAAGAATCCGTACCTCTATAGTAGAGAAAACGATATCATTCAATCCCTTTGAGATAGACTGTCGTTTGGAAATACTAAAAGATCATATCACTCAGGCAATGGAGTATCAGTCGCAATTGGATGATTTGGATCCTCAGAATAGCGACAGAAATGAACTTGAAGATCTTTGTGTGAACACGAAGTCTCTATTATTGAGTCTTCAGGCCAAGAATAGAAGAACCAGTTTACCTGAAACTTCTTTTATGATGCAAGGACATCATTCTGGGCTTCCAAATATTAAACTCCCTAAGTTCAGTGGGAAATATTGTGAATTTAAAAATTTCATAAGCCTTTTTGAAGATTTGGTCCACAATGATCCGATGCTAACGGATATTCAAAAGTTCAATCATTTGATATCATGCTTATCCAATGAAGCTTTGGGTACGGTCCAAGCTTATCGCGTTTGCGAGGAGAATTACCCCAAAGCATTAGCCAGTTTAAAAAGGGTTTATGATAATGAATGTTTGATATTTTCCGATAATATTTCGAGACTTTTTGATCTTCCTGAGATCACTAAACCTTCGGCTACTGCTTTGCGAAGCATGATTGATACTGTTACGGCTATTTATGAGTCATTGCTTTCTATTGGAGATGATAAGAAGATTTCTAATGCCATTATAATTCACTTAGTGATGTCGAAAGTTGATCCAATCACTAAATCCAAATGGGATGAACAGCTTGACTTCGAAAAGCTCCCATTGTGGTCTGATTGTGAGGCCGTCTTGAACAAACGCTATCAACATATTGCTGCTGATGAATCGTCAAGTTCGAGACCTAAACCTTCTATGAATAGAAACGACAATGTGCCTAAAAAACATATTAGGACATTACTATCTCTTTCGGTTTCTAAACAATCTGCTAATAAGTGCCTATTTTGTAAATCCGATCAGCATAATATATATAATTGCCCTTCTTTTGCCGCAGTGCCAGTTCTTCAGAGGTTTGACTTTGTAAAAGGTGTGCCTGCGTGTATAAATTGTCTTAGAAAAGGTCATACCGTAGCGAAGTGTAGTGCTCAAAAGTGCAGAGTTTGCAATGGTGCACACAATAAACTTCTGCATCGCTACAGTTCAGAGTCTCAAGGTGCAACTACTGTTCAAAATTCATCTGTGAATTATATGTCGGAGCAGCCATCGTGTTCTCACGCTTCGGTGCATTACGCATGCGTGAATAAAAATGTTATTCTAGCCACAGCTGTGGTAAAAGTGAGAACAAGTTCTGGAAATTATATCCTAGCTAGGGCTCTTTTAGACTCCGGTTCTCAATCGAATATGATTACCGAGGAACTTGCACAGAGACTTAGAGTAAAACGAGAAGGAGGCAGATTAGTTTTGAATGGTGTTGACGACATGAGTACATCTTCTAAATCAAGTGTCGAGATATCTGTAATGTCGAGGGTTAATTCTACCCAATTCTTTTCGGAGTTTTGGATATTAAGGCAGATATCTGGTTGCCATCCTAATCGTCGGATTCCGCGATCCGAATTGAATATTCCGAAGAATATTGAATTGGCAGATCCTTGCTTTGATGTATCACAAGGGGTTGATTTATTGATTGGTGGTGAAATTTTCTTTGATCTATTGTGCGTTGGGCAGATAAGATCTGATCCGAGTCTTCCAGTTCTTCAAAAAACTTCTCTTGGCTGGATTGTGGTTGGAAGGCACAATCAGTCAAAGGGCTCGGTTTCAAATATGTACCATCTTTGCAATACAATTGAAAACCAGGAAACTGTTGACTCAATTGTTCGAAAATTCTGGGAATTGGAAAAATGTTCGGACGAATCAACAGTAATTTATAGTGAGGAGCAACGAAAATGTGAGGACATGTTCAATGATTCGGTACGGCGTTTACCGTCAGGACGTTTTATGGTCTCACTTCCTTTTAAATCGGATCCTAATCTTTTAGGATCTTCTTTTGATACTGCCAAACGGCGATTTCTTGCGCTTGAGCGCAGACTCTCAAATGACCAAAATATGGGGAAAATGTATCATGATTTTATGAAGGAGTATATCGACTTAGGTCACATGTCTATTACGGACATTCAAATACCGAATGTCCCTCATTATTTTATTCCGCATCAGTGCGTTTTACGACCTCAGAGCACGACTACGAAACTTCGTGTAGTTTTTGATGCTTCGAGCCGAACTTCTTCACGAATTTCGCTTAACGATTTGTTAATGGTTGGGCCTACTGTGCAAGAAGAATTATATTCGACTCTGATCCGTTTTCGATTTCATAAATATGTAATCACTGCTGATATTGAAAAAATGTATCGCCAAGTTTTGGTTGGTGAGAATGATAGAAATTTTCAATTAATCCTTTGGAGACAAAATCCATCTGATCCGCTACAGGTTTTTCGTTTGAACACTGTGACTTATGGCACATCTTCCGCGCCATTTTTGGCAATCAGATGTCTTGTTTATTTGAGCGATTTGTACAAAGAGACTTTGCCTATCGGGGCAAATGTAATTCGCAGTGATTTCTATGTTGATGATTTGCTAACAGGCGCCGATAGTTATCAAGAACTTGTAACTATTCGAGATCAGGTGATTCAAATATTGAGTTCAGCTGGTTTTAATTTGACTAAATGGTTTTCAAATCACCCCGATTTGAATTTTTCTGAATGCAAGGAAAAGTTACTAGATAATGATTCCGATTCGGCTAAAGCTCTAGGCATACATTGGATTCCGAAGAATGATTCGTTTAAGTTTCATTTGGAAGATAACTTTCATGCTCTTAGGGCAACAAAAAGAAACATTTTGTCAGTTTCTTCTCGGTTGTTTGATCCTCTCGGACTTGTATGCCCAATTGTAACTAAATCCAAAATGTTGCTTCAAGAACTTTGGATTCAGAAACTTGACTGGGATGAATCAATACCTATGCGACTAGATACTGCATGGGATAATCTGAGGGATAATTTACTGAAAATTGATTCAATTCAAATCCCAAGATTCGTCCACACAACTTCTTCGGCAAAGGTCCAAATTCATGGATTTGCTGACGCTTCTATTCGGGCTTATGGGTGCTGCATTTATATAAGGAGTAGTGACTCAAATGGGGTCTTTTGTCGGCTACTTACTGCCAAATCTAAAGTCGCTCCACTCAAGACAAAATCTCTTCCGAGACTTGAGTTGTGTGCAGCACACCTGTTGGCAAAATTGTGGGTTCGAATTAAAGATATGATGAGCTTTGAGATCGAGAGTGTTAATTTCTGGACAGATTCAGAAATAACTTTACATTGGATTAAAACACATCCATCCACCCTTGCAACTTTTGTTTCTAACAGAGTTTCTGAAATTCAGGAATCGTCAGATCGCGCTTTATGGCGTCATGTGCCTACAGGGCAGAATCCAGCTGACATTGTTTCTAGAGGATGTGATGTTGATGGCTTAAAAGATTCAATTTGGTTTGAAGGTCCTTCGTTTCTTCTCCACGATATTTCAAAGTGGCCTGTTAACCATCATTTCGAGTTAACAGAGGACCAGGAATCTTTAGAGAAAAGGAAATCTAATGTATTCTTTGCAGTGGAGAATCCTACGGGATTAGGGCCATACCCGATTATGGGGAATATTTTCATTAAGTTGGTTGAGGACCATTCTTCATATAGGAAAATTTTGAGAATCATGTGCTTTGTGCTTCGATTCATTGACTTTGGTAGGAAATGTAAAATTTCAAAGTCAAAATATCCCACTGCAAGGGAAATGAATTGGGCCTTTTATAGGCTTGTGGAGATAATCCAGAGAGAATCGTTCTCTGAGGAGATTCAAAAATTACGGAAATCTCTGGCATTACCGTCGAATATACAGAGGCTAACACCATTTATTCACGATTTTACTGAGGATAAACGAAACTTTTCACTGGTCAGGGTAGGTGGGAGGTTGCTAAATGCACCATTACCATATGGTACGAAATTCCCACTTTTATTACCAAGGAGAACACTCTTCGTGACTCTATATTTACGCAATCTGCACCTCGATAATTGTCATGCTGGCACGAAAGCATTGATAGCCCTTTCACGGGAGAATATTTGGCTCATAAATGCCAGAGAGGAGTGCAGTAGAATAGTTCGTAAATGTGTTCACTGTTACCGCTATAAACCGAAATTGATGACCCAAATAATGGGAAATTTACCCACCGATAGGGTGAGAAAGCTACGGCCATTTTTAATAGTTGGCGTAGACTTTTGTGGTCCCGTGAATATTTCATTGCGAATTCGCGGTAGACCACCTGTGAAAATGTATATAGCGGTTTTCGTTTGTTTTACTTCCAAGGCTGTTCACTTAGAATTAGTATCTGATTTGTCTACTGATGCATTTATTCTCTGTTTTAAAAGGTTTACTGCCAGGCGAGGTCTTCCCAGCAAAATTTATTGCGACAACGCCACCAACTTCGTGGGAGCCAGCCGAACCCTCAAAGAGCTGTACGAAGCGTTCGAACGCAGCAAGGAGGACGTCGTATCGTTCGCAGCGTCGTGCAAGGTAGACTTCAGTTTCATACCTCCCAGGGCTCCTCACTTCGGAGGACTGTGGGAAGCAGCCGTGAAGCAGGCGAAGCACCTACTTCTGCGAGCAGTGAGCAACGCACTGCTCAATCAAGAAGAAATGGCGACAATGCTTGCAGAAGTAGAGGCGGTGCTCAACAGCCGTCCAATAGCACCGCTGTCTCCAGACCCGAACGACGGGGATGCATTAACTCCAGCGCATCTTCTAATAGGGGAGGGTCTGCGTTCGCTGCCGCCAGAATCCGTCGGAGACGTCAACGACAACAATCTGCGGTACTTGAAGCGATGGCGGATGCTTTGCGCTCTCAAGCAGAGGTTCTGGCGAGCCTGGTCCAAGGACTACGTCCTGGGGTTGCAGGACAAGGGCAAATGGCACAAAGAAGAGCCCAACCTGGAAATCGGCCAAGTAGTAGTGGTCCACGAGGACAATCTCCCGCCCCAAGAATGGCTGACCGGGATAGTCGTCCGCGTAATCGAAGGCCAAGACGGCAAGGTCAGAGTGGCGGAGGTAAAAACCAAAAACGGCGTTTATAAGCGCCCTATTACTAAACTGGCACCACTACCAGATGTTTGAAGACCTACGGTCCTTCAATGGGGCCGGAATGTTGGAACATAATGGAGTTTTTTGGCCTGATGGTTTTCTCCATTTGGTTTTTTTTTATCTAAAATATTTTTTTTACCCTTTTTTTATACTTACTTTTTTATTCTCTTTTTTTTAATAATAACACATTGTTATTAATTGTTTTTTAAATAAACGTTTTATTGAACTAAAGGTTTATAATTAAAGTAAAATCAAAATTTAAAAACTTATGTCATAACATGAATTTATATAGACATAATGTTAGCTATAAATGGACAATATAATTTCCTTTGGCAATCCTGTTTTTAATGAATTTAGTCACAATGTTAATTGTAACGGTATTGCTGAAAATAAAGGAAAACATACAATAAGAAGAAATATATTACCAATAAATAGTTGAATTTTATATACAAAACCAACAAGACGCGTTTTACTTACCCCCTTTTTTTCGTTAAAATTTTTAAATTTGCCCACCATTTTTGAAGTGATAAATTTAGATTTTTTTTAAATTTATCAAATCCTTAAAAACTATTAAGGAATAACACTGTTCATATAACGTTTTTCTATGTACTCAACAGTTTTGCCGGTAAAAAATTTTAAAATTGTTTGAGCAAAATTGGACTAGTGGTTCTCGAGTTATGTCAAAAAAAAGACCACCAAAGGTCAAATCGATATATCTCGATTCCTAGGGGTGACCCAGCGAAACGCCGGGACACGTATAACTTCTTTTTTACCGATATAACTTTCCCCGGTAGTTTGAACCCTTCCCGATCACTGACCCCTACCATTTGTCTCACATTGTAATAATATCCGAGTCATTCTCTCATAATCGTTTATGTACAAATTAGTCGTTTTAGGATCTTAAGGCATTTGTATAAAATTCATATAAAAATTTGTTATTACTATTGAATGGGTGCGATGACTCCTGCTCAACAAAATGCTTTCTTTGAAAGGGAGGCAGTAGCAGGGCTGCCAGAATTGCCGATTTTTCGGCATTTTGTCGATTTTTTATTAAAAAATATGCAAAATGCCGATTTGCCGATTTTTGGTCGAAAAAAGCCGATTTTTTTTTTAAACTCAAAAACACGAAATTTTAATTTTTGGTGATTTACAATGCATTAATAAATAAGAAAATAATGCTATCTTTGACATTTCGAAAGTTCATGTAAATTCGTGTTTGTTATCGTTAGCTAAAAAAGAATGTTAACAAAATATCTTTGCGATCAGCAAATTTTCAACAAAATGGCATCGATTTGTTAATGCTTGTTTTTTCATATTTTGCTGCAAATGCATGTTTTTAAAATATTTTGTTGCATATTGTGGTATAAATACATATTTTTTTGCATTATTTGCTAAAAACGAATATTTTTTAACATACTTTTTGGTATTTACTTTAAAACTGTGTTTTCGCCTATTCACTGTACAAAAAAAATTATTTTTAAAATTTCTAAATATCATGTTAGGATTTGCAATTTATACTTTTACACTTTTTTTATTCTATTCTGATTTCTAAATATTTTTAAAAATTTTTTTGATCCCGAATACAAAAATATCAAACGTAAATCAATTTCTGACGATGATTAATGGCAATTTTCTATGTTTAAATTAATTTTAAAGACAAATATGTAATACTAAAACTGAATTGATAATATAAATACATTTAAAATTTTAAATGAATATTTTTAAAATTTTAAGTGCATAGGGCTTTTTTAAATCGCTGGATTTATTTTATTTTGTTAGAAAATCCACATTTTGTTTTTTAATTTTCAAATATTAATATTTTTATTAAAATTCTACACTTATTCGCTAAGATAATGTGAACGAAAAAATTTTAATTTTTCGAAAACGCAATTTCTGGAATTAAATTAAGCTAAATCCAAAACGGGTTTATTTTATTTATAAATCTATTTTGGATTTATTTTAATTCAATCCCGGTGTTCACATTTTTACAAAATTTAATGATTTTCTTTCACATTATATTAGCGAATAAGTATTCGATTTTGATAAATATATCAAATTTTGAAAATTAAAGAACAAAATGTGAATATTTAAACGAAATAAAATAAATCGAGTGTTTAAAAAAAGGGCCAATATTTGCATAATATTTCAAGGTAAAAGCCGTAAAATTAATTTATGTACATAGTATTGCTCAGATAATATCTGAATATGTATCATAAAAATATTCATAAAATTACAACTAACAGTTTTTTATTATCATTTTCTTTATCTCTTAAGCCTTTATTTTTATTTAATTGTTAAACTTAAAACATATTATTTTACACGGAATGTCTTTTACACATATTTTTTTTATGTAAAGTAACCTAAATATTACATAAATAAATATTTTTGAAAGTGCCGATTTTTTTTGCCGATTTTTAAAATCAAAGTGCCGAAAATGCCGATTTTTCATTAAAATCATCTGGCAGCCCTAGGCAGTAACCGTCAACAATAATGGGAGAAAACGCCTTAAGAGAGATATAGCCTACGCAGGAACAACTAGGTGCAATGACTCCTGCTCAACAAAATGCTTTCTTTGCAAGTTAGGCAGTATTCAATGAATACTGACTTTGGTGAGCAGGAGTCATTGCACCCAGTTGTTTCTGCGTAGGCCGTGTCTCTGTTACGGCGTTTTAAACTTTGAAATGAGGTTTAGACTACCACATGCGTTAACAATAATTACCAAAAACAATTTTATGCTTATATTGCTATTTCCAGACTCTAATGTGTTTGTGGAAATGTTGTAATTCAAAAAACATAATCCGTTTTCGCTTTTTCTTTTTATTATTTATGATTTTTTTTTCAATTTTTTCCAATTTGAAATGTCAGAGTATTTATTACTATTATAGGATAGTATATTTACCAACTTTGTGCGTAAAAATTTTATTTAACAAAACAATAGTAATTTTAGGCACAATGTGTTTATTTATAAACACATAATGGCTAAAAATACTTTGTGTGTGTATTATTGTGTATGGAAGTGTGTATGAAAAAAGTTTACGCATTTTTTGTTTATATTTACCGAATTTTCGTAAAATTAAACAAAATTTTAGCCATTTTATAGTAGTAAATTTACAAACATTTTTTAGAGTGTAGATGATATTAATCCAGGCGAGATGTGGTTTCAACAGGATGGATCTAAGCAAACATCGACTTATTGAAACGAAAATTTGGCGATAAGTTGATTTCGAGAAATGTATTGGCCTCCAAGATCGTGCGATTTGACATCTCTCGATTATTTCCTGTGAGGTTACGTCAACTCACTGGTTTATGCTGATAAACCAGCAACAATTGACGCCTTGGAGGCCAACATAGTTCGCGTTATTCGTGACATATGGCCAGCAATGCTCGAAAAAGAGGCCCAAAATTGGATGTCCAGAATGCGCTTCGTCAAAAACAGCCGCGGTGGCCATATGCCAGAAATAATTTACAAATGTTAATGCCATGTATTGATTTTTGGACTAAAAAAATTTTTGGATTAAAATTAAATTTTTTCTATTATTTTTTACAATTTAAAGTTCTTTCGGGCTTAAAAAAACACCCTTTTTTATTTTATACTCAACACCCAAAAATGTAAGTGATATATATGACAATTTAAGTGATAGAAATATCACTAGGGTGATTTACAAAAATCAGTTTTTCATAAAATTTTTTTTTAAAAAACTAGGTGAAATGAAATGTAGTTTTTTAAGAAATTAGGCTATTAATTTCCCTACAAATATTTCTTAACTTTTAAACTTTAAATACATATTTATAATCTGCAACTCAAAGTCTATTCGAAATCATGAGTTGCTAACACGATGTATAGAAGTTTTCTTATTTTGTTGCTAAGCATTGCATTTTCTGATTTCTCTTCATGTTATATCACAATTAAAGAAGTCACAAAATGTGAATAATAACAGGAATTTGCGAGATTTTTTTTCCAGTATCGTCTGGCAGCTACTTAAATATTGTTTAACACTTATCTTTTTCTTTCTTTAAAAATAATATTTTCATAAGAAATTAATCAAAATATTGTAGTTTATTTAAAATCTAAACATTAGAGCGATTGCTTTTATTGTGACGTCACGTAGAGATGAAACACATGTGTATTTATTTTTTAATTAAATTTACAAAAGGAAAAATCAACAATATATGTAGAAAAAAAAAAAATATATATTTTTAAAACTAAAAAAACTTTTCGTACAAATATTCAATATGTCGGTTTGTGTATTTAAATTGTTATCAATTGGCTAAAATGTTTGGTATTCAAAAAGAGAAATAATAATAATAATAAAAAAAAAAGAAAATATTTATTGTATATGATTAGAGTGTCCAAAAATTGACCATTTCAGAAACCGGGTTTAGGTTTAAAAAACTGCTAAACGTCGGTTTATATTTTTGTTTTTTTTGTTAAATAAAAAAAGTTTATTATTAACCATAATTTTTATTAAAAAATTGACATATAATTTTATATTTGGGTCATTCCATGTCAAATCGACCCCTTTCGATTTGGATGAATTTTCAACTTTTCTTTCATCATAATTTTTTTTTTTCAATTCAGTGAACGAATTTTTTTCTTTTTTGATTCACTGAACGTAATTTAATTTTTTTTAATTCACTGAATGTAATTTTATTTTTTTTTAATTTACTGAATGAAAATGAAATTGAATGAATTCAGTGGTGAATTAATTCAGTGGTGAATTAATTCAGTAAGGATTTAATTGACTTTTTTTCCGTTCGATTTATAAAATTGAATGCGTTAACCAATGAATTAATTCATTTGATTTAGTAAAGAGAACTATTGTAATGGAATTAATTCTTTGAATTTATTATTTGGTGAACGCGTTCAGTTGAACGAATTCAGTGAATTACTTAAGAAAAGGAATTCATTCAATTCTAAAGAAAATTGAATTCGATTGGTAGTGAATTCATTCAAAAAAGAATTAATTCTTCAAAGCTCTGACTACGACATATCAAAAAAATCATTTTCGAGGCGCCCAAATTTCAATTTTTTGACTTTTTCTCAACTTTTATTTTTAAGTTTTTTTTAGTAGGTAATAAAAAAATATCGGTTGATTTATTTTTTTTTTTAAATATTACCTTTCCAAGGTGAAATTGTACGCTAAAAACGATGGCGATAGCAGTTTTTCCAAAAACTTGTTTTTCTTGAGGTTTTGGACGAGTTTTTGTAAAAAAATCGATCTTTTTTTACGCGTTAATTTTTAAGGTTTTTTTTAGTAGGTATGTTAAAAAAAAAAAAATTCGCCGATTTCAAATTTTTTAAATATTTCCTATCCAAGGTAAAATTGTACGCTTAAAACGATGGCGATATCATTTTTTTTCGAAAAAAAATGTTTTTTTTTTTTTTTTGGTTTTTAGACGAGTTTTTGTCGAAATTTGGGCGCTTCGAAATTGATTTTTTTGATATGTCCTAGTGGAACTTTTTTTCATGCCAAAAGCTATCGAAAAATCGATGGCACAATATCGACACATTTTTGTCCTTACAAATCGGCCGACCCTAATAAACCCTCTAACTGATGTTAAAAGATTCTAAAATTTTCAAGAGGGTGTTTTTTTTTAAATATATGAATTTTTTAATTTTTTTTTTAATTTGAATCTTAATACAATAATACTGTACAACACAAAAAAAGTATCAAGGTTCTGACAACTGATTCTGGTAGGGGAGACCAAAAAAAAGTACACGTGTCTCGCCGTTTTTAAATGTGGCCCTATGTTTTTTGGGGCGTTAATATTTCCTCCCTTTTGCAAATGTTTATTGTGAATCGGCATCGGAAACGATGTGAATCTTCCATTTTAGGTATATGATGTGTTCAGAGAACTTATGTAGAACACTACGAGAAATATTTTTGTGGAACATTTTAACCCTCTAACTCTTCAGTGAAAAGGTCTTTTTTGTTCCTTTTTAAAAAGTGACCAAAAAAGTCCCTTTCACGGAAGAGTTAGAGGGTTAAAATGGTCCACAAAAATGTTGCAATGACCCATTTAGTACATTTATTTTGTTACATATGAAGCAAAAAAATATTCTTTAATTAAAAAAAAAGCAAGTTGAATTTTGGATTTCAAGTCCTATATTTAGTTGATGCATTTTAAAATAATTTGTTTATGTAATTGAACAAAGATGATGCATTTTTATACCCTACACCACTATGTGGTCAGGGTATTATAAGCTTGTGCTGATGTTTGTAACACCAAAAAATATTGGTCCTAGACCCATCTTATAGTATACCGATCGACTTAGAATTTTTTTTTATTTCGTTTTAACGATGTCCGTCTGTCCGTCCGTCCGTCTGTCTGTCCGTCCATGCATTCTTGTGCGCACTCTACAGGTCGCAAATATTAAGATATTTTGATGAAACTTGGTACACCTACTTATGTCGGCCCAAGGACGACGCCTATTGATTTTAGTAAACATCGGTCCATGTTTAGACCTAGTGCCCATATAAGGGTCCCCCCAAAAGTATATTGTTTATACGCTGCAGGTCGCAAATATTAAGATATTTTGATGAAATTTAGTACACAGACCTATGTTGGCCCAAGGACATCGGTCCATATTTAGACATAGTGCCCCTATAAGGGTCCCCCCAAAATTGGCTTGGTTACAAACTGCAGGTCGCAAATATTAAGATATTTTATTGAAATTCGGTGCGCTGACTCACATTATAGAAAATTTTGACACAAGCCCCATTTTAACCCATTCGAATTTCGGATCCAAACAATACACCAGACTGGTGTAGGGTATTGTATAGTCGGCATGCCCGACTTTAACCTTTTTACTCGTTTAATAATTCATTCTTGTAATAGGTCCAATATTTTTTGTTCAAAAGCGGTCAGTTTTTTGAGAATAGAAAAAACCGGTTAACCGGTTTTCTGTTTCCGGGACACACTACAAAATATATGATATCGCAAAATTTTTTTGAGTTAAATCAGCTAAGATATACATATTTTTAATAATTTAACATACATATGATAAAAATTTTCGTCCGAATCAATCGTCTTAAATCAATAAATTACAATATTTCGCGCGTTTATTTTAAGTTTTTGTAAATTTGAGTTTAAATAATACAGAAAAAGTTTATTTAAAAATACGTCTGAAAATTTTATTATTAACTTTTTTTAGTTTTTGTTATTATTGTAACTTTTCATGCTTCAAAAAAGACCACTAATTGTAGCAAAATATAATATAATTAATAATTAGTTAAACAAAAAAAGAAAAAAATAATAATAATAATAAAAAATTGTGTTAATTAATAAGACACGATTCACTGTCATAAAAACCACATGTACTATTATTTAAATATCCACATTCGTTGGTATTCGCATATTCGTGTGGTTAATAATAAATTTAAATTTCAATATAATTTTTAATATTAATGAAAACTTATAAGAAAATGTATCAACTTGATAGTTGTAAAACCTGAATTCATATGCACAATGGTTACACAATTAATTTAGAATTAATTATATTCAATTATTTAAATTTAATAGATTTCAAAGAATTTTCAATAGGAGAACAATTTCAGAAGATTAGGTCCCGACACGCAGAGAAAAGAGCAGTTTAAGAGAGTTTAAGAGCATCATATTATGATTGAAGTATGTGATGATCATAATATGATACCAATGATCTTAGTTAGTATGATCCTAAGTGATAATAAAATCGTCATCAGTGATCAGTCAGTATCACATTTATGATCACTACACTCATACAAATAAGTCCGTAAAAATAGCAGAAAAAGTTACTAAAAATGAGTTAAAAATGATGCTGCAGAAAAAACTGCTAATATTAGCAGAATCAGTTTGCTAAATATTAATAAAATGAAAACAGCAAAAAAACTGTTAAATTTACAGAATTTTAGTAATACTTGAGCTAAATTGTTGTTAATTGCAAATAGCAATTTAACCTGCTAAAATTAGCAAAAAAATTGCTGAATAGTAGTAGAATAAAAATAGCAAAAAAAAAACTGTTAAATTTACAGAATTTTGGTAATATTTGAGCTAAATTTTTGTTAATTGCAAATAACAATTTAAATTGCTGAAATCAGCAAAAAAAATTGCTAAATAATAGTAGAATGAAAATAGCAAAAAAAAACTGTTAAATCTACAAAATTTTTGCTAAAATTTTCTGAAATTAACAAAACTTTTACAGATTACTAATGGATTGGAAAAAGGTAAAAGAAGGAGCAAATGAACTGAAAATTAATAAATAAAAAATAAATGTGCATTTAAAAATAAATTATTTATTTAATTCAATTATCAATATCAAATTGAACATAATTATTATAAAAAATAATAAAATAAGTGTTTGAACGAAAAGTTACATATAACATTTCAATATTTGAAATTTTTCTCCAGCACCAATTATGTTGGTTTTCCTTTTAAGTTTTTAAATTATTGAAGGGGGAAAAAATTTACTAAAATATCGAATGTTCACTAAATTTTAATAAATTCTGATCTGAATTTTCTTTTTGTAAAAAGTAAAATCGTATTTCAATAAAATAAACGTTTTAATGATTTTTTTTATTATTTGTTTGATGTTTTATAAAGTTGTTTCCAGAGTTTTCATCAGAACTGGCTTTGTTCAAATATGTTGACAAACTAAGTGCTTCTGCAGACAGGTCGTCCTTTCGGATTTAGAGACCCTTCTTTTGATTTTCATTGTTTGCTCATCGGATATGTACTTCCGAATTTATTCGAGTTTCCATTTTCACCTCTAAAGATCCACCCACAGGAAAGAAGGTGTGGCCGATTAAAAATATTGTATTCTTTAAATAAGTTTAAAAAGTACAATATTGGGGGGAAAAAAATTAGGGTCATCCCAGTAAACTCCACTTGCTCCCCAGAGATACTTTTAATCACATTTTTAATATTAAAATGGTTCGTCAAAAATAAACCTTGATCTTTGAAAATTAATGTATGTGTTACGTTAAATAGAAATTTTTTTCATGAATTTTAATAATTTAGATATTTTATGAGTAGGAAAAATTTTCAACCATTTCAGTTTAGTTTTATTTAAACACTTTTTGCATTATTTTTGGCGAGTTAAAAATATGCAGTAATTTTTATGAGTCATTTAACATTCTGTTTATAAGCGCTCCAAAATTGATGGTTTAGTTTACAAAAAATTTGTAAAATTAGCAAATCTGCTGTTAAAATTTAGTAACTTAAATTCAGCAAAATACTGTAAAGTAAGCAAATGTATTGTTAAAAATTAGTAACTAAATTCAGCAAAAAAAAAATAGCAAAAAAATTTGTAAGTTAGTAATGTGGAGGTAGCAAAAAAATTAACTAAAAATTAAATTTTAACTAAGAATTAGTTAAAAATTTGTTAACTTGAAGTACTAACAGTTTTACTAACTTTTCTACAAACTTTTTTCTATGAGTGTAGGATCATATTGTGATAATTTCGCCAATCAGGTTCAGCTATATTTTATTGATATAGTAATACTCGTACATGAGGTTTACTAATTTAAAATAGTTAGCAGAACTGATATCATTCCACGTAAAAGCTCCCAGTGTAGAAAATCATTACCAGATATGTGGTTATGTAACTACATACTTGGTAATGGTAACTAGTTACTTTTGTTATTACATTTCTTATTACCTTTATATGGCGATGTCCCGAAAAATAATGAGTTATGGTTACAAACCAGCATACGAAAAATAAAAAAATATATCGTTACCTATGTGCTTACCAGTACTGACAAAAATAATGAGTCTAAAACCATATTTTCAAAAAAATAAATTATATAAAAAAAAATGTTTTTTATTTTATTTTTTTTATTAAATAAAATTTGCTGGTGCGGGAATCGAACCTTGGTCTACAGGTTGCCAGTCAATAGCTCTACCATCTGAGCTATATCGACATGTAATATTTAATAGATAAAAACATAATTGACCTGCTGCACACAAGTAAGCTTACTCGCCAACATACAAAAAATCAAAAAATATGTGGTTACATATATCCTTACCAGGGTTTAAAAAATATTGAGTCTATAAATAGATTTCAAAAAATTTTCAAAAAAATCTAGAAAATTATTTTCTATTTAAAATAATGATAAAAATAAGTCATTATCAGTAACTCATTATTATATGTTTTAAAATAATGCAGAAGGTAAGTGGGTGTCATTACTGGTAGTCCAAAAAATAATGATATGTCATTACCGTTTCTACACTGGGAGGTTTGGTACGAAAAGAAAAAAAAAGCTCCTAAAAATACCTTGACCGTTCCTGCTAATGCATTTTCAGTTGTTTTAACTTTCATAATATTTTGAGTGTAGTTAAATTAAATTCTTTTACACACAGAAAATGTTTTCAATATTAAATCATAAATCTTTTGTAAATATTTATTTACAATTTCAACCAAACATTTAAATTTTCTTTACAAAATCATGCAATTGTTTTAAGTTTGAGGTTGCACTGAAAAATCCACAATTGTAAACTAATAAAAATCCCAAAAATGTATAAACAACATTTTACAGCCACCATTCATTCAGCTTCTGGACAATACAATAATAGAACACGTTCTTTGTTTAGTTTACATTATAAGTTTTTATATCCAAACATTTGTAAACATTTACAAAATACACACAGAAAAATGTGATAAAAATATAGATAGAGGGCTCTGAACTATTTATTGTGTTAATGAATTGTATTGGTATATCGTGTTTATTTTTTGTTTTGTTTTGTTTATTTTTTAATTTTCCGGTGAAGGTCATTAAAATATTAAATTAATTATTATGCCAATAGGAACTGAAAGTAGAGAGATAAACATAAAGGTTACTTTATATGAAAGTGGAAAAAAATTATTAGTTTGCTGTATAAAAAAGCAGACTATGCAAAGATTGAATAAAACTTAGCAAACAAAGATTATTTGAAATTGTATCAATTTTTTATGCAATAAAATCTAGTAAAAAAAAATACAAACAGGAAAGCCACGTTAAGACACTTAAAAAGTTGGTACCAGTGCTGGCAAAATGTGCTGTCCCAACTCCAAAATAATAAAATCTTTAGACGCTCGAAATCTATTGACAAATCGTCTTAAAAGTATTAGTGATACACTCATAGAAATAAATCTATAAAAATAGCAGAAAAAGCAACTAAGAATTATGTAGTTAAAAATGATGCTGTAGAATAAAATTGTTAAATTAGCTGACTTTTTTTTTTTTTGCAAAATACTAGTAAAATAAGAACAGCAAAAATAAAAATGTTAAACTTACAGAACTTTTTTTTTTTAGTAGATTTGAGGTTAAGAAGAAGAATAAACCTTTTCTTTAGTTAATTGAAACTGTAAAATCTACAGAAAATTTTGCCAAATGTTAGTAGACTATAAATAGCAAAACAAACTGTTATAACTACAAAATTTTTGTTATTTTAAAGCTAAATATGTTTGAACGCAAATAGCAGTGTATCCTGTTAAATTAGCAGAAATATTTGCTAAAATAATTCTAAACTTCTGTTTTGAAAAAGCTCAATTTTTATTTGCATTAAAAAAAATCTAAAAAAAACTTTGAAAATTAAAATTTTTTTATAGTAAAGTGTTGTTTTTTCAAACGCGTCGTATAAACCAAATACAATTAATATTATCATTAATATGTATTTTTATTAATTCTAATTTAGTAGGTTTGAGGTTAAGAAGAAGAATAAACCTTCCTCAAAAGTTATAAACACATTAAATTTGCAAATCAGACTAGATCTAGTTTCTGCCTTTTTATGGACAGGCTTCATCAGTGATCTTCCATTAAATTGTATTATTGTTTATATTTTTATTGTCAGATTGTCTCTATATGAATAATTTCAGAAGTGATCAAACAGGCGTATACAAAAATTCTACTTCAGATTTTCTTTGTTTATCTTCTTGTTTCCTCCGTGTCACCTTTTCACAAATATTGCCACATTGATGTATGGTTTGTACGTACAAGTGCAGGCAATTTGTGTATATTGGAGACGGAATTTTTTTGTTGAGATTTTTTAGGGTTCTAATTACTTAACAATACTTTTTGCTGATTTAACAGGTTAATTTATTATTTTCTATTAACAAACATTTAACCGAAATGTAACAAACTTTCTACATATTTAACAGTCTTAATTTTGCTGTTCCTATCTTATTAATATATAGCAAAAATAATCTACTAATTTAGCAATTTTTTCTGCAGTATCGTTTTAAACTAATTTTTTGTTACTTTTTCTGCTCTTTTTACAGATTTATGTATATAATCCTGCATGAATGGGTCTATAAAAAAAAATTAATGAACCAAACTCCAGCGGTTTGAGTCATTAAAATTCAATTTAGTTCCAGTTATATTGTGTTTCAATTTCGCTCGTTTCCCGTTTTATTCCATTTCGTTTCCCAATTTTAGTTTTTCAATTGCACTCGCTTACCGTTCCATTCCATTTCTATTCCATTGTTTGGTGTTTTAGTTTCACGCGTTCCCTGTGCCATTCCATTACGTTCCATTTGCTTAGTGTTTCCATTCCACTCAGTTTTTGTGTTCCAATTACACTTGTTCTTTTAATCTGTGGCTTCAAACCTTGAAGGTTTGGGCGGTCCGTTAAGGGGCAGACTTTTCCCCCATTTTCCCAATTTCCTGTCGAAAATTCCAGAACGTATCTTAGGCAGGGTTGGCAGGCAATACCGCTAAAATACCGTTATCGATTCAAAACCCTTTCAACTGACTACCGTTACCCCTAAAATACCGTTGCCGAAACAAATGAAATACCGATATCTTTAAAATACCGTTACTGTTAAATTTAATTTTCTGCTTTTGGCAATTTTACGTGCCCAGTGTAGAAAATCATTATCAGATATTTGGTTATGTAACTACATACTTGGTAATGGTAACTAGTTACTTTTGTTATTACATTTCTTATTACCTTTATGGCGATGTCGCGAAAAATAATGAGTTGTCGTTACACACCAGCATACGAAAAATCAAAAAATATATCGTTACCTATGTGCTTACCAGTACTGACAAAAATAATGAGTCTAAAAATAGGTTTTCTAAAAAATAAATTATATAAAAAAAATATTTTTTATTTTATTTTTTTTTTCAAATAAAATTTGCTGGTGCGGGAATCGAACCTGGGTCTACATATTGCCAGTCAACAGCTCTACCATCTGAGTTATATCGACATGTAATATTTAATAGATAAAAACACAATTGACCTGCTGCACACAAGTAAGCTTACCCGCCGACATACAAAAAATCAAAAAATATGTGGTTACATATATCCTTACCAGTGTTTAAAAAATATTGAGTCTAAAAATAGATTTAAAAAAATGTTCAAAAAAATCTAAAAAATTATTTTCTATTTTAAATAATGATAAAAATAAGTCATTATCAGTAACTCATTATTATATGTTTTAAAATAATACAGAAGGTACGTGGGTGTCATTACTGGTAGTCCAAAAAATAATGATATGTCATTACCGTTTCTACACTGGGTGGTTATTGAGTATTTTTTGTACATTAAGTTGATAAATTGGTTCTGTTTTTAATCTCGTTTGTTTTTTGTAAAAAAAATTTCGGAATGCATCGAAATAACTGACTACCGTTACCATTAAAATACCGTTACCGTTAATCTTAAAATACCGTTACCAAAATAACCCAAATATCGTTATCTTAAAAATACCGTTACCGAAATAACTCAAATACCGTTATCCTTAAAATACCGATACCGAATTAAATGAAATAGCGTTACCCGAACGATAACCGCATTCGTTTCGGTTACCATCCATGATCTTAGCACATACTCCAGGGAAATTATATAAAAAATTTTAGCATAAAACTACATTCTAAATTTCAACTCCCTAGTTCCAGCGGTTTAGGCGGGCCTTCAAACGGGAGGATTTTTGTGTCACTCGCCGAAGAAATTTTCAGAAATCCCGTCTAACCGCATGTTTACGTCAGAGGAGGAACCTACGTACCGAATTTCAACTTCCCCAAAGGAATTTCCAAAATTAAATCGATATGCCACACATTCTGATTTCCAAATTGGTACGCCTTGCTAATATCGGGTCGACAGAGATGAATTCAAAATGGCAGCATTAAATTTTTTGTGGTTTATCGATTTTTTGCGGTCTAGAAATTTTACATGTCAAAGTTTTAGCTTACTTATTGGGTCAGGCAATGAGAATTTGGACTACCAGTTAGGCGTTGAGTTCTACTTTCCGAATTGGTACGATTCATTTAAAAAATCTTTTACCAAAGAATGAAAAAAAAACGAAAGTGCTAAAAAATTGTCGGAATTGTGTTCGAAATAAGCACAATCTAAGTAAATAATAGAATTATATTCGTCCCGTTCAAGAAATCGATTAAAATCGCCTTGGTTTGGTAAAGTCATTTAAGCTCAATACAGTCGATCGGTTATAAACATCAGCACAAACTGAATACACCCGGTTCCATGGAGTGGTATAGGGTATAATCAAGAAGCATATAAACTAGGATATACAATCGCTATCGGACGGAATTTCGGAGAGAACAGTATGGTCTTGTCGGATAGTCGATCAAAAATGCGGAAAAAGTGGAAGTAAATTGGCAAATACTAAAAGTGGCAATAAAATTAAAAAAAAATAATAATATTAGAACTAAGAAAAAGAATTAATAAAAAATACCCAGGAAAATTTTCTGTTCCAAAGAATCGGTTGCAGAATAGCTACTTTTCCGTCTACTGTCGGCTTTTACATCGATTATTTTTGTCTGAAATTGTCCCAAAAGCAACAATTTCTATAGCTCCAAACTGGAACCGGTTGCCTCAGAATCAGTTCTGGAACTAGTTCTAGAACAAAAACAAACTATTGTAACAAAAAAGAAAATCGAAAATATTTTAATTTTTTGTTTTAAAACAGAAAACAACGAAATTATTTAAATTATTTTTTCTAAAAATAGAAAACTAAAAATAGAACATTTTACTGAAAATATCAACTTCTACAGACGATAAATATTTTTTTGTGATTTGTTTTTTATTGACTGATAAAAAAAGTTAAACAATATGTTTTAATGTATTTTAATTGATTCTACAATTGAAAACAAACTTTACCTATTAGTTTTCAAATAATCCTCAATCGGTTATGGAAAATATATTATTGTGATTGTATGTTTGTGTGTTCGTTGTCAATAATATTTGAAAAAACAACGAGATTTACCCCAAAATAAAATATTTTGAATGAGACTTAGCCGTGGTATGCTTTTGTTCAACAATTATTTGAATTTTTGCATTAAGAACCAAAAGCTTTAATTTTGAAAACCAAAATTTTTAATTTAAAATTTTTCAGAATTTATCGGTTGTCGGGTTGTTTTTTAAAACCAAGGTTTTTGTTTTTTTGAATAGCAAGAAAAAGGCAGAAACTGGATCTGGTATGATTTTCAAATTTGATGTGTTTATAACTTTTCAGGAAAATGTTTATTCTTCCTCTTAACCTCAAACCTACTAAAGTTTTGGACTTTTACAATGTGGCAACCCTATTTGCATGCAATCAACTAAAATTTAGTAGACTTAACCTAATTTTTTGCTATTTTTATTATATTAAATTAAATTATTTCTTTCTATAATTCTCAATAGTTAAGTAATTATTTTCCTTTTCCTTTTTTTATAGTATTCTTCTGGGAAGGTCTTCAAGTGGCAGCATAATGTATCATTTATTATGGCTTTCAAAAGTTTTTATTAAAACTAATACAATAAAACTTGAAATGTACTTTGAAAAGTGTATAAAACAATATAAATAGTTTTTAAGTCGAAGAAAATTTAAACAACAGTTCGAAAGGAGATTGTCGTCAACAAAAATCTAAGGACCAAATGTAAATAATAAGAAAAAGATATATATAGTATATAAAACAAGACTACAACAATACAATAAAGTCCAACCACCTACATTTTATTATTAGTTCTAAGTCCATTGAGAAATAAATCTACATAAATGTGTAAAAAAGAGCAGCCAAATAAAAATATGTGGCATCAACGTCAGTATTATAACAATAAAAGACATTATCGTCGACATTACCATCATCAACATCATTGTTTGCCGAAAATACCAAAAATGCAACAACAATTACAAATGCCAGCCTATCAATTGTTACGTTTTCTCTTACTTTTGGTTTGCTATTGTTGTCACTCACAAGCCTCAATGGAATATAGTGCTAAATTAAGTAATTGCTATGATAATCAATATGGGTTTAATGGTCATTATATCCACAATGGTTCAACAGCACCCAGTCATTTGATATGGGATACAACTAGTGATAAACAAAATAGAACCAATAGTGGCAACTTTGTGCATTCAATACAGCAACATCAAGAAGTTAGAGAGGAAATATTGAAAAGTGAATTAGATGTTACAAATACAATGGCATATCAACATTCATCATCGTTGACTGGTTGGAAATGTTGTTGTTGGAATGCAACAAATTTGGTAAGTTGAATAACAGAAAATCCATTCGAATTCATTATGAAATTAGCAAAAACAAAAACACCAAAGGGAAGTCATTGAAAATAAATTACTACTTCATTGCTAACAAAATATGTGTATATTAGGGATATAACTTTTTGCAATTTTTACAAATATCATTTCTCCCAAGTTAAAATCAAGTAGAGGATGGAAAAATATTAATAACTACGATTTTCCTTTTTCGCGAACGTTACAAAAGTACCCGATCCAAACGCATTGAAGTTTTATATAAATAAATTTTTTTTAATTAAAAAAAAATTATATTTCATTTTAGCCGTGGTGTGCTTATTTTCAACAATTATTTTAATTTTTGCATTAAAAAATACAAAAATTGTTTTTTCGGACTTTCTATATTTTCATATATTTAGTTAGAATATTCTTCCACCTCAAGTCCAAATTCTAATATGATATTGTCATATTAGATTTTATTTGTTGTTTCAAATAGGGGTTGATCATTTTCATGATAGACAATACAATTGTTTCGTAGACATCACTCTACTCTTCAGTTGTCCGCAATAAGAAAATGATAACGTTCTTACTCAAACCGAGACATTACATAAGTTACAAAAAATCAACGGGATGAGAATTTTGTACTTTCATATATGAACTGTCTGATTTGGTAAAACCAGCTATAAATCAACTCCTTTTTGAAAGCAACAATTACATAAAAGTACCCTTTGGGTACTATTTATATGTATGTTTGTTGTCAATACATTTTGTAAAAACAACTAGCTTTAAACTCAAAACAAATTAAATATTTGAATGAGATTTTAGCACAATATCATATTAGAATTTGGACTGAAGGTAGAAGAATATTCTAACTAAATATATGAAAATATAGAAAGTCCGAAAAAACAATTTTTGTATTTTTAATGCAAAAATTAAGATAATTGTTAATGAGGATTTTTTTATAATATAAACTATATTTATTTACCTGAATACTTTTAAATATTGCTTTTGTCTTATTTCAGTCGTTTAACATTTTTATCTAATTACTACCTGTAGGTAGACGATAAAAAGTAACCAAACATACAACTTTCGGTGGCACACATATTGGAAAGAAAATAAAAGTAATAATTGGTGCAAATAGTATTTTCCGATTGTGTGATTTATTCGAAAATAAAATTAACATTATTTACATTAATTTATTTTTATTTAATTAATAACAAAAAGTGATTGTAATTCCAGCAGAATATTTTGCAGATTTCAACTGACCCACTCACATTCTATTAGACGAACATTCTTCTAAATTTTTGAATGTTAACTCAATTTTTTATCTGTTTTCAATCAACTAACATTTAGCAAAAAAAATGTGCTGATTTCAACTGAGTAATTTTCATTTCCATTAAACAATATTTCTTCCAAATTATTGTATTTGAACTAAATTTTTTAGCTAAAATTTAGCTCACCTAAATTTGGCAAACCGTGGTTCTCAACATCATTGAATATTCTGCTGTAGCAAATACAGGTACTATTTTCTGTTATTTTAGCAGAATTTTCAACTATTTGTGCGGGCTTTTTTTTTATGAGTGCCTTGGGAGTTTGCACCCCTAAAAAAGTTATACCCCTAATATACATGTGTTGAAATTTCTAAATACAGAGACAAACTTTCAGTTTCTAACTAAAATTTGCTTATTAAGAAATCAGTCAGTATAACAGAATATTGGTTATCACAACAAACTTCGGAAATTGAAACTGAAGAAAATATGAACAAAATATACAGTAAATACAGAAAATTTCTATGGAAACTTCTTAATTCGATGTATTGGGCCGACAACATATCACAAGAAACAACCCTAGACCATAATATTGTCGGCCCGTGCTTGACTGTCTTTTTTGTAAATTCCTTACCCTTAGGGCGTCGAACATTTAGGGTGGAGTCGCTTCCAATCTTCTGGTGACTAAGTTACATAAGCTGTGTTTTCGACTTAACTATATCCGTTAACTCATAAAAAAACTCAAAGTGCATAAAATCACGTTTAAGAGGAAAAATAAGGAGGTATTTCTAGATGACGTTTTTCTTAACACGAACGAAAATACAGTAACAAAATACATGCAATACAAAAACAAAATACATGTAGTCACCCATTCGTGTGACAACGAATGTCTTCTAGAAACCCCATGTAATACATTACTTTTCGTATGCACGCTGACATTCAACACGGATCAACGTTGAAAACTCAATGTTTATACATTCTCACATCTAACGTAACTTAATCACGTTACTTCCTAAAAACTTTTGCAGACCTACGTTCGATTATAACGGAACAATTATAAACATAAATAATCTGTTAAAAAATTTTATACTACAATCGGTTTAATGTATATTTACTTTAAATACGTAACGTTGATAGGCATGAAACAAAATACAGCTATAGCTGTTGTGTACACAACGAAAAGGCAAACATTTTCTTTATATAAACTTTTAACCCTCCTATGACCGCTAATGGTGTTTTAAGAGGTAAACATCAAAATTTGTGTCAAAACTAAATTTTGAATGAATTTTTTGAAATACTTTTGGAGATGTGTAAATACGTATACTCTTCGGCATATAATAACAAAATTTAGGGTAGATTAAAAGCAAAAGAAGCTTGTTTTAAGTATTTCGTTGATTTCATGACAGAAAGGTCAACAACTGATTCTGAGCTATAGATTTATTACATATGTATGTTTACTAGGGAACCATGTGAATCTTCCATTTTAGGTATAGGATGTTTTTAGCGAACTTATTTAAAACACTACCAAGTACATTTTTGTGGAACTATTTAACCCTCTAACTTTTCAAATAAAGGCACTTTTTTGGGACAAAACAGACCCATAAGTTGAAAAGTTAGAGGGTTAAAATGTTTCACAGAAATGCTTTTCGTAGTATTCTACATAAGTTGTCTGAACACATCCTATACCTAAAATGGAAGATTCACATGGTTTCCTCCTAAAATCCAGGTTTGTGGGATATTTGAGCGCCAATTCTGAATAATTACGAATTTAACCCTTAAATATATTTTAAGGTTTAACTTATTTCTGGCATTGAACTTAAATTTGAAACTTTGTTGTTTTCAGAGATTTATAGTAGAATTTCATGACAAATATTTTTGTGGTAATTTTAAACCCTCTAACTCTTCAATTAAAGGGATTTTTTGGCCCCTTTTTAAAAAGGGGCATAAATGACCCGTAACTTGCAGAGTTAGAGGGTTAAAATATTCCGCAAAAATATTTTCCATGAAGTTTCACTATAAGTCTTTGAAGACATTAAAGTTTAAAATTTAGGTTCAGTGCCAGAAACATAGGTTACATAGATATCTCACTCTTTTTCTTCTTTTGTCAAAAAACAAATTTTTACACATCCATTGAAATTTTTTTTGTATAGGTATACCACGTATGTCTAGCACATTATCATGAGATACGTGCGTTGACAGCGAATGTCAAGGAGTAAGAGCTCTATGTATTCTATGGCCAGAAATAAGTTAAAACTTAAATGTGTTTAGGAGTTAATTTTGCACTTAAAATAATACGCCAGTAGAAAAATCTGTCAAACGGGTTTAAAATCGATTTCACAAATTTTTAAAAAATTTTTAGTTTAAATACTGATTTAAACAAAGATTGTAGTTATCTTCATTTAACTTATACTAAAAATCCTCAGTACTTTAACTAGTTTTGTGTGTTAATTTTCAAAACTATTTATAACTAATTTTTAAGAACCCATTCGTTAAATTTTACAAAATTTATTTTTAAAATATAATATTTTCGTGTTTCTGTTATTACCTGGTAGATGACGATTCCCTCCCGATTGGCCCATATTTCGGGAATTTCTAATAAAAATTTTCCACGAAAACTAAGCGAGATAGAGCAAAACGGACAAAATGTTTGCTCCTCCGGAGTGACCTTACATGCCCTTAGATTTTATGGACCAGAACCAGGGAGGGTCCCGATGGCCTAAATTTTAACAAATTTTACGACTTAGTATAATTACAAATAAAACTGTAGTTTTACAAATTTTTTACTTAAATTCAGATTTGTTAAATTTAACAAGAGAATTTGTTAAAATCAACAAATTTTATTTCAAGTCAAAAACCAGGAATACATTTTGTTAAAGTAAAAAATTTTTCTGTCCAGCCAACAGATCTATTATTTTGAGTGTGTGATTATTTAGAATTGGCGTTCAATGGAGCACCCATATGCGCAAAAGTGTTACTTGTTCACCTGCCCACGCACTTTCCGATATACTGGGCATAAAAAATAATATCTCCGCGAAAATTTAACCTCTCTGATTAAAACAGGCCAATCACCCGCGGATTTTAGCCCTAAACATGGACTAAAATTAGTTCAAAGTTTCTTTGCGCTATAACTCTTAAAGTAAAGGGGTCGCCTTTTTTAATTTTTCGTTATAGCTTCGGCATTTACTCTGATTATAAAAGGTGATACATCGTTTTTATTGCCGCGAGGAGACCAGCGTTTTGGAAAAATCTAATGAAAAAAAAATTTAAAAGGCGACCCCTACATTCGGCAACAAAAAACAATAAAAAATTTTCTGCTAGAATTATCGAAAAACTTCCTTAACAAAAGTTTAATGATTTTTTGCCAACTTGACATGAGGGTGGTACATTAGGGTTGTAGGAACTGAGATCTGGTGGGTAAATACTAGAACGGGATTCTTGAGATCGGTTCCCTCGAGACAAAAACACCGAAGTATCATACTTTAAAATCCAAATGTAAATGCCAAAGATATAACAAAAAATGAAAAAAGCAAAAATAAAATTTTTTTTGAAACCTCCTTGCAAAAATAATTTAAATTCGACCGTGTACGGCGTACGTCGAGTTAAAATACATTATTTTTATGTGTCTGTTATTACCCGGTCGATGGCTCCACCTAGTGTATTCGAAGTTTTACAGATGACGCTATTACTTTCCATTCCGATTTTTTAAAATGGCCCATATCGCGAAAACTTTGAGAGATGGAGCAAAAACGGACCTTGGGGGTCCTTGGAATCTCGGAAATTTTTAATAAAAAATTCAAATTCATAAAATGGCCCATATCTGGAAAACGAAGCGATAGAGCAATTCATAGAAATCCTAGCAATCACAAAATTGTTCAAAAAATCCAGAAACAAAATTTTTGAACGAGATCTGCGATCGCATAGCCAAAAATATATTCATGCGTATTGGTTACCTGCCCTCTAGCACATATTCAAATTTAATGAAAATTGGTGGTTGCCCGAAGATTACCTTCCCTGTTAATATTTATATTTGTTGTTAAGTTCTTGGCACAACTTTAATTAAGTTGTGACCACAACGTGAATTTAGTTGTTTTTCCATTTTAATTAGATGTTGCGAGTTTATGGTGTTTTTGTTTTTTTATTAATATTTAAACGGATATTATCGTGTATGTTGTGAAAGTCATAACATATCATAAATAATAAGGGTGATTACTAACACAAGGAATTTTTTAATTTGAGTAAAATTAAATACATATTTACAACATATTTTCCTAACAAATATTTGCAGAATTCCGGAAGTTACAAATTGGTATAAGCATTTTAAGAATATTTATATTTGAATGCTTCACTTGCTAAAACGATTAACTCCATAAAAAAAATGAATCAGTCTGAATGAGAAAATAGTATACACATGTGACCTTCTCCGAGAAAAGGGGCCTAGTGTGTGAAAATGAAGTTTTGAGAAGAACGTATTTAAAGTTAAATTAAAAATAAAATTTTAATGTTTTTCTCATTTTTATCGAAACCCGTTTTTTGACACACTAGGTCCCTTTTCTCGGAGAAGGTCACATATATTGTTTGTTTTTTTAATTCCTGTTAATTTATAAATTTTTTCAGTTAGTAGTGTTAATATTTATTATCAGAAAAATTAATTTATAATATTATACAGTTAGAAGTCGATAATGTGTTTTGAAATTAAAATTTTATACACTCATAGAAATAAATATGTAAAAATAGCAGAAAAAGTTACTAAACATTAGTTAAAAATGGTGCTGCAGAAAAAACTGCCAAAAATAGCAGAGTTTTTTACTAGAAACTAGTAAAATGAGAACAGCAAAAATAAAACTGTTAAATTTACAGAATTTTACTTATATTTAGGCCAACTTTTAGTTAATTGAAAATAGCAAATTGTACTGTAAAATCTGCAGAAAATTTTGGTAAATATTTGTAAACTAAAAATAGCAAAAATTAACTGTTATATCTACAAAATTTTTGCTATTTTTAAGCTAAATTTAGTTGAATGCCAATAGCAGTCTATTCTGCTAAAATCAGCAGAAATATTTGCTAAAAAATTGTAAACTGCTGTTGTCAAAAGGCTCGATTTTTATTTGTATTTAAAAAAAATGGAAAAAAAACTTCGAAAATTTTTAATTTTTTGGTGATTTTTTAGGATACTAATTATTTAGCAAATTTTATTCTGATTTTATCAGGTTAATTTGCAATTTTCCATTAACAAATATTTATCTCAAATATAACTAAAATTCTGTATATTTAACAGTATTATATTTGCTGTTCCTTTATTACTAATATATAGCGAAAATAATCTGCTAATTTAGCAGTTTTTTTCTGCAGCATCATTTTTAACTAATTTTTAGTAATTTTAACTAAATTTTTACGGACTTTTTTCTATTAGTGTACAGTTAAAATATTTTTTTTTCGTAAAGAATTTTGCTTGAAAACAGGATTAATAACATTTCATTAAATTCAACTTACATTTTCTTTTGTTTTTGACAATCAAATTAGTCAAAACAACTGACAAAATTCACTTACATAACTTTGTTGCACGTTTGGTTATTATAATACATTTCGATTTCTTGGGGTTAAGAACAAGGCCTTTTGACGAAGCCCAGGCTGATATTTTCCCAACACCTTCATTTAGTTTCTCGTTGCAGTTCAGAATTAATTATTTTGGGCAACTAATATAAATTTAAACATTGTCTGCATATATGTGGATATTGCATCAAAGATTATATAATTTATAGATTGACGATGCTACTCACGGTTCTCTGGATAACACTATGCGACAGTCAAAATCGGGATGGGATGAAACCAACGGGAAATGTTATATTGGTCAAAAACAAGTTATACGTGTCCCGGCGTTTCGCTGGGTCACCCCTAGGAATCGAGATATATCGATTTGAAATTAGTAACTATCATATAGGGGAAATTGTCACCTTTGGTGGTCTTTTTTTTGACATAACTCGAGAACCAATAGTCCGATTTTGCTCAAACAATTTTAAAAAAATTAAAAATTACAATTTCTTTAATCTGTTCATACAACGTTTTTCTATATACTCAACAGTTTTGCCGGTAAAAATAAATGTATGAAGAAAAAAAATATTTTTTGCATAAAATATTACATTTTTTTACTTTTTAAATTCATAAAAAATCCAAAACGGAAAAAAGGCAAGTCGTATTACTTTCGTGCAAAGTCACATAACCTTTAAACAAAATGAGACATAGATCATGAAAATCGATGGACGCGTTTCGCTTTTATTCACAATTAAGTGAAGGTATCTCATTTTGACAAGAATATTGATTTTATGTTTCAATGAGTTTGAATAATATTTGTTATATATTATTTATTATTAACACGTAAAATAAAAAATTATTTCAGGTAATTATTAGGTTATTACATAGATATATAGGTTATAAAAACCGATGAACGCAAAACTTATTTTCGTTTGTTTGCGCCCTTTACTTTCTTGCGTGGTGGTTCGCCCACTTGTTCAGAGTCTGTATCGGATGAGGATCTGTCTTCATCAGGAAAAAATCAATTGTTTTTAATCAGTCAGTTAACTTCATTTTTGTGACTTACCCTCGGAGGAAACTCCCATTGTATATTCTTCTTCTTCATCTTCATTGTCGGGATCGTACGTCTTTTGCGACCACCAACAAATTTCAGCCAGCAGTGAATCGAGCCTTTTGCCTTTATATCGCGTTTCCATTGGCATTGCCTCTTGATGGAAGCGCTCGCCATGTTCATCCGACTCTGAGGCTAGCTGCTTGCTGAAGTATTCGAGATGGTGATACAAGAAGTGAATTTTGAGGGACATATTCACTCCAATTTTCTGGAAGTAGTGCAACATCTTAGTCACAAGAGCGGGGTAATTGTGTGCTCGCGTACTTCCCAAAAAATATCGTATGACTTTCTTCACTGCCCTCCACGCAAAGTAATCATTACCGTCTAAAGCACCTTTAAATTACTTTGATTTCATGAGCTTTCGTATATCCGGCCCATTCAGAAAACCTTCCTTCAATTTTGCTTCGCTGATTCGTGGGAAAATATTATTCAAACAATCAAGAATTTTCGGTTGCTTCACAATGGCCTTGATGAAATTTTTTACGATTCCCAGTTTGATATGGAGAGGGGGCATGAGGACGTTCTCCATTGGCACCAGTGGATCATTTATGCAGTTGTGTCCTTTCTCCGTTGGATCTCGAGGAAGCCAGTCATGCGTTTCGTATTGGTTTTCTTTAAATCGGGTATCCCAAAGACACAAGAAACACATGTTTTTCGTATAGCCTCCTTGGAGACCTCTTAGCATCGCCACGACTTTCAGATCACAACTGATCCGCCACATGTGATCAGTGTAGCAAACTTTATCCAAAATTATTTTCATCGAATCGTATGTTTCGCTCATGTCTGTGCTGTAGCCAATGGGAATGCTTGGTTTTTTATTATATTTATGTAGCAAAACGACTTTCAGGCTTGATTTCGAAGAATCGATGAACATTCGTCAATCAGCTGCGACATAATTAATGGCCATCGCCTCCATCAGTCCCTTTATATCGTGGCAGTAAACAAATGTGTTCCCTTCGTTGAGTGTGTGGCAATTGTCGTCTTCGATATCCGGTGACTTTGACATTAGGCTCCAAATTGTTGCCTTCTTTCAAAAGCTGGGCAAGTTTTTCTGCTTCACGTTGAGAAAGGTTTAATTCTGCAACAATCTTGTCCATTCTTGCTTGTGATATTGGAATTATTTTGTTCGATGGGCCGGCTTCTGGTGTTGGTTTATAGGTGATATCCGATTGATCCATAAAGAAGTTTCTCTGTCAGGACTTGGAAGCGGTGGAATTGGTATTTCATCCGAATGCGGTAGAGGTATTTGTGCACTTCTAACAGATATGTAAACTCTTCGTTTAAGGCCTTTACGATTTACTCCACATATTTTGTTTGCGCAAGCGTAACAGTTATCGGAATTGTGCTCTCCTGGATCAGTCCAAATCATTGGTACACCAAAAGAAAGTGAACTGCGTTTCCCTTGGATCCACATGTTAAGAGCATTGTAGCACGTTTTACAAATTTTGTCTGGGGCCCACGAAACGCCGCGAATTATTTCGGAATCAAAATAAAGTTTAAAAGCACGCTCCACTTGCTCAGTGAGTAATGCAGTATTTGTTGAAAAAGCTCTTTTGCCACAAACGTAACAAAATAAATTGATATTTTCTGGACAATTTGCACTCATTTCGGTTTTATACTTTTATTACTTTTTCGTCACTTTAAAAAAATCGTACTTTACGCGTTCGGAGACACTTGTTGAATGACAAAAATCGATCAATGAACACCTATAAAAACTACGTAAGTTTCAATATTTTACTGAGAGGTACTTAAGGGTGGCTATATACCTGATTCGTGTGCGTTTTAAATTTTTCGAAACGTTTTAAAACATGACCACTCATAAATGTGGGTGCAATTTGTGTAACAAAATCATGCAGGTAGCCAACGGAAAAAACCCAAATAATTAAAAAAGTGCACTTTCCTTTTTTCCTTTTAATTGTCCACGCACATATATGACCGTTTTTTAGTTTGTTACCGCTACCATAAAAATCAAATAACCTTTTGTTTATTACTTTTTTTTAATATTTTAGGCAAAAACTATTTTTTTCTTCATACATTTATTTTTACCGGCAAAACTGTTGAGTATATAGAAAAACGTTATATGAACAGATTAAAGGAATTGTAATTTTTAATTTTTTTAAAATTGTTTGAGCAAAATCGGACTAGTGGTTCTCGAGTTATGTCAAAGGTGACAATTTCCCCTATATGATAGTTACTTACTTAAAATCGATATATCTCGATTCCTAGACGTGACCCAGCGAAACGCCGGGACACGTATAACTTCTTTTTTACCGATATAACTTTCCCCGGTATAACCCTTCCCGACCCCTACCATTTGTCTCACAGTGTAATTAGCGAAATCGGGCCATACTCGGGCAAAGAGAAAAATGCATAAGAAAACCTATTTATAAAAAATGCGACCAAATAAATAGAGCGAGGTGTTGGCAAATCGTTAAAAAATATGATAAAAAGAAGTGCCCCTAAATTGGAACCCTGTGGTACTCCAGCATAGACTGGTAGTGTTTTAGATATTGAATTTCCGGCACTGACTGATTGCAATCTATCTACTAAATACGATGAGATGAGAGTTATTGCCGTGTTCGTTAAATTAAAATTCTCAATTTAACGAACACGCCAAAGGCTTTGGAGTGATCAAGCAGTACAAGAAAAGTGGTAAGTCCATCATCAAGTTGTTTTCTAATGTCTTCAGGAATGTTAATAAAAGCTCTTGCTCTTTTCCATAACCGATTGAGGCTTATTTGAAAAGTAATAGGTAAAGTTTATTTTCAATTGAAGAATCAATTAAAATACATGGAAACATATTGTTTAACTTTTTTTTACAAGTCAATAAAAAACAAACCACAAAAAATACGTAGTAGGAGTTAATATTTTCAGTCAAATGTTCTATTTTTAGTTTTCTATTTTGAGAAAAAATAAATTAAATAATTTCGTTGTTTTCTGTTTTGAAATTAAAAATTCAAATATGTTCGGTTTTCTTTTTTGTTAAAATAGTTTGTTTATATACAAAATTATTACAATTCAAATTACAAGAAATTCTTTACTCATACACACAAACATAGTCAATAAAAATATGAACGTGGGTGTAGTGTTTTGAAAATTCAAACAAAAAAAAACTTTCAAATATAAAAAAAAAACACAAAATCGTTTTTTTCTAACTTTTTGTCAGTTAAAATTTGAAAATTGTTTTAACAGACTTTTCGATTATTTTTATTTCTTTTATGGATTCTTTAAACAATGTTTTAAAATAGATACACAGATAATAATCCATGCATAAAATTACGAAAAAATGTCAAAATAACAAAAAATTTCGTAAAATATACGAAAAATGGTTTATATTACAAACGTTTTTGTTGTTTTGACATGAATTTCGTATTTTTATGCATGGATTATTATGTGTGTAGCAAAATGGTTTGAATATAATGAAAAATCAGTAGTTCTTTTTTTTTTTGTATTTTCAACTAATTTAATATGTATTTTAGGTTGTTTTTAATGATAAAATGTTGTGAGTGTATGATTCTTTCTAAAGCCAGATTGATTCCTTGTCAGTAGTTGATTATTATTTAAATATTCACTTATGTGTTGATGTACAATTGTATGAGTAAGATAAGATCGAAATAGGACGATATTGAGTATTTTTTTTGGGTGCTGGTATTATTTTAGCATGTTCCCAACACCTTGGAAAGCAACTTGTGATGAAGAATGTATTGAAGATATGGGTAGTAGTTTAGGAAGTAGCAAACTTCATTTGGAGTGAATCAAGTCGAATAAGTATTAGATTTTGATGAAAATATTAAATTTTGAAAATTAAAATACAAAATGTGGATTTTTTAAACAAAATAAAATAAATCCAAAAATAATTCCAGCGATTAAAAAAAATGCCTATTATTATTATTAATTGACTTTCCAATTATACTTTCTCTTATTGCCTTCCACTTTTTTTAGAATCGACAGCCGTTGGAAATCGGTATTTGTAATAGTTTGATTTCGCTATTTTTATATTTTTGGCTACCTCACTACGTGCTACAGGGTATTCTTCATGGAGCTCAGTTATATTAAATCTTTTTCACCGTGTGTATAATTCATCTCGACGGTCGATTAAGTTCCTAATTTCTAAACGCTTTATTCGACTAGGAACTATAAGTTGGAGAATGTCACTATTTAGTAATAGACCGATGATGCAATGGTGTTTTGTCTTTATTATGTGCCATAAACTGTCAAAATCTACCTGTTTCTATTGGAAAACCATAGACCACTTTTATAGTATCGAAAGAAATTATAATTTGTTTGAAATTATGTACCATTATAAATGCTAAAAAACGCATATCAATTTCTTTTAATTAAATAAAATTTTATATCGCAAATAAGTTCTACATTTCTTAAGCAACATTAGCTTTGAAGATATTAATTAAGTTATGCGCTTGGTTGCTTTAAATATGAAATTAAATTTACACCCAAAAAAATTGTTTTGGAACACAATAAACGTTTTACTTTAATCAACAAAATTTTCATATAAATTTTGTCAGTTTCAAGGTGAGAAAATTTAAGCAAAAAAGAGATACAGTAAATATATGATCAAGATGTAATTCTTTTTCAAAAAAAAAAACACTAAAAACATTGAGTTCTCATAGGAGATGAGCACTTTCAATTCAAACATTTTTCAGTACTTTTTTAACGAGTTCAGAGGAAACTCTTTTTCATCAATTGAAATAACAAAAAAAAAAAAATAAATACAAAAAAAAAAATATTTTAACTGTTAGTCTAGCAATAATTAAGCGTTTTTTTGGGTGTTGTTCAAAATTGCTTCTAAAAAGCTTTAAAAATATACTTATGGATACTTTGGAAGTACTGAAAGAAGTTTTTTTTAAAATTTATTTTTATCGGGATATATATTAATTGATTAAAAGGAATTAAATGTGCTAAAATCCCAAACGTATCCCAAAAATAATCCGTTGTAAGCATGTCCCTATCCGGATTTCATTCTTGCCTAAGGAAATCGTCAGGGGACGACGCACAGTGATTTGATCCCATATAAAAATAGAAGGAGTGGAGACAGAGTTTTGAAATTTGGTATACTGACATAGAACCCCTTAGTTAAGAAAAATTTTAATTTTTGGAAATATCGGACAAGGACACGCCCACCTCCCATAGGTCCTGAAATTTAAAAATATTATATTAGCTACATAAATGGACGTAAAATTACAAAACTGATCCATTGAAATGCACATAAAACTGGAAACGTTTGTGTCAATTTTTATCAAAATCGAAGCAAGGACTCTTAGTCCTGCCATATATCCTTTATTTTAAAATCTTTATAAAACCTGCAAAAATTATCCGATTGCGATGAAATTTAGCACGTGAATTGATATAAGGTCAAGCCATATTTGTGCCAAATTTGGGTAAAATCGATAAAAGAAAATGCCTTTCACAAAAATTGGGTTTTAAACGCTTAAAATGATTTTTCTAAAAAAAAAATTAAATAGGATTAATATGGGAAACCATGTAAATCCTCCATTTTAAGCATACGGTATGTTCAGCGAACTTATGTAAAATACTACGAGGAATATTTTTGTGGAACATTTTAAACTTTTATCTCTTCAATTAAAGGGACTTTTTTGGCCCCTTTTTAAAAAGGGACAAAAACGACCCGTAAGTTGCAGAGTTAGAGGGTTAAAATGTTCCGCAAAAATATTTGAAAATTTAACTTAAAGGCAAGTAATAAGTAAAAACTTAAAATGTGTTTAAGGGTTAATTTCGTACTTATTCAGAATTGGCGCTCAAATGTCCCACAAACCTGGATTTTAGGGAGAAACGATGGGAATCTTCCATTTTAGGTGTAGGATGTGTTCAGCGAACTTATGTAAAACACTACTTTTAACATTTTTGTGAAACATTTTAACCCTCTAGCTCTTCAACTTAGGGGTCTTTTTTGTCCCTTTTTAAAAAGGGCCCAAAAAATTCCCTTTCATTGAAGAGTTAGAGACTTAGAATGTTCCACAAAAATGTTTCTCGTAGTTTTTTACAAAAGTCCGCTCAACACATCCTATACCTAAAATGGAAGGTTCACATGGTTTGAATACTAAACACTCTTAAATGCGTGAAATTTGTGTAAAAATCATGAATTTAGGCATTTCAAAAAATCCATTTTTTTTAATTTGTGGTAAAAAATAGTAACTAATTTTTTAATAAATATAATCACTTAAATAATTTTTGGATTTTCAACAAAAAACATGTGTTTTTCGGAGCCATAAAAAATAATTGTTTTGTAAACATATACTAAAATCCATATTTTTATTTAACTACAAATATATTAAAGTAATTAAAAAACAAATCTTCGAACAAGTTTTTAAAAAAATGTATTTTTGAGAATTATTTTAGTGAAACAATTAAACCCATTTTTCTGTTAAGTCATTTTTGCATAAAATTCTCTGAGTTTTGCGCATTCTCTTGGCAGCAAAAGCAATCACAGCAAATGTTTTTTCACATTTGTTTGAGTTACTTTCTAATCTTAAAAAAAATCCTTCTTTAATCCCAATTTGAGACAAAAATTTTTTTTTTAATTTTTGTCCATGGGACGCAGCATTGTGCGACGTTTTTAGAATTTCTGGAAATATTTGTTAAGTTAAATTACAAACTCAATGAGAATTTCTTGTTCTCATATAGGAGCGTTATTAAACATTTAATATATCAAAGAAAAAACAAAAACAAAAAATTTTTACCACAATTTGCTTTGTCATCTTCCAATATACTACTGTGTTGTTTTGACAGATCTAGCTATGTAGTGACATCCATTCATGTATAAACAACAATAGAAAACAATGATGTTCAGAATAATTTACAAAAAAGCAGTAAGGATACACTAACGCGGACTTTGGGAAAATTTAAAAAAACGAGTGTAGAGCATGACTTCCAATTTTTTTTACTAGGTAATTTTACTTTTATTTTTTTTTTATTTTGAAATTTGTCAAATGACAATTGAAGTATATTTCTTTAATTTTCTTGAATATTTGAATAAAAATTACATTTGATTTCTGAATAGTTTAATATATTTAAATAAAATATATCATTAAAACAAGTTATAAGTAAATATTATGAGGTTTTTATTAGTAGTAAAAAATTTTCGTTTATTTTGTATCGAAAAATATAAATACTTTAATTTAGTAGCTCAAATTTTATATTACATTCTCTCTGTGTATTATCCTTTCGACAATTACGACATCAATAAAGGATGCATATAAAGAAAACTATAATAGTATTATATCTGTAATGAAAAACTGTGCTCAATTTAATTTTTCAATTAATTACACTCTATGGCAATAAATGATGGTAATTGCAATTTTATATTTCCATATAATGTTATTACATGTTTTATTTTTCGAAAGTGTAGTATAAAAGGAAAAAAAAAACACTTAACAATATTAATATGACATTTAGATTTTATTTGATATTTCAAAATTATAGTAGCTTTATTTTCGCCTTAACATATACTCGTTATTTCTTAAAAAACACAAGGAAAATAAAAATATCCTTTATTTGCATTTCTAATATACTCCAATGTTATCTACATCTTTGTTCTAAATATTTTTCTATTGTTTTTATTAAAATTTTTTTAGATAATTCTCCTGAGGATGAAATTAGATGAATATCGAAATATTGAGAAATAAATGAATTTTTTTAGTAAACACAACTGGCCTCGAGCTTGTATATTTCATTTAATTGTATAACATTATCTTAACTTTTTCGCGATACATCCTAATTTCTTTTACGACATACGTTTAATGATAATGTAAATATTATAGACATTAACGGTGGATTTCATGCTGAAGGATTAACTTTAACTTTACTATAAAACAAAAGAAAATGTTAAAAAATTCTATGAAATATTCTTGAAATAAATCAAAAAGCTTCAGTATGAAAGCTAGCGTTAGAAATATATTTTAAATCAAACTAGCAACGGAATTACCCTAAGGAGTATACGCCAATTTAAATAAAAACTTTTAAAACTTTTTCTAACTTATGTAAATCGATTCTCAAGTTATGTGTTGAAATTTTTATTTATTTTAACAAGCACTGTTTTATTAAAATAAATATAAATAAAAACTCAGAACTTGAGGCTGATAAACTACTCTCACTTATGAACTTTTCCGACACAGTTCGAATAAAGAAGTTTTGTTTTTTTTTAAAACAAAATTTAAATCGGTTTAAATTATATTTGGTTTAAATACATAACGTTGATAACATAATTATACATGTTAGGGTGTCTGTGCAGGTGACGCACAATGCTTCGTCCAATTGACAAAAATCCAAAAAAAATTTTTGTCTCAAATTAAGATTAAAGACACATTTTTTGAAATATAATAAATGTGAAAAAAAATATTTGGTGTGACTGCTTTTGCCGCCACGAGAGGGCGCTAAACTCAGAGAATTTTATACAAAAATGACTGAACAGAAAAATGGGCTTTAATTGTTTCACGAAAATAATTCTCAAAAATTAATTTTTTAAAAAACTGGTTCGAAGATATTTTTTAATAACGTCAATGTATTTGTACCCAGTGTAGAATATCATTACCAGATATGTGGTTATGTAACTACCCAGGTAGAAAAATACAAACGGCACAATGTCGGCCCGGTATTGGAGACGGTAGTACATGTACTGGCAATGCTTCGGATTTTCAACTTTCACTGTACTGGCATGTTGTCGAAATGATAACACCAATAAACGCTTGGCCGTAGCTATTTCTCAACGTTGGCACATGCTTGGAATTTTATTTTTTTGGTATTATCCCAGTACATTTAATAACAAATTTAGTAGTTTGCTGGTACTTTACTGTCCTTTTAGTGTACATCACAGATTTTTAATGCATTCTGTCGAAACTTCACAAGAAAAGAATGGCTATGTCTCACTTACATAAATAATTTTGTAATAGGTGCAAAAACACATAAAACTTATAAAATTATTAATTTTAATAAATTAAAAAAAACTCGTTAATTTTCAGAAAACAGTACTGGCGAAGCACGTTTTAAGTAGTACCGGCATTTCGTAGAAAAAAGTGCTCTCCCAGTACCATTTTTGTTGCAACGTCGGCAATTTCTACCTGGGTACATACTTGGTAATGGTAACTAGTTACTTTTGTTATTACATTTCTTATTACCTTTATATGGCGATGTCGCGAGAAATAATGAGTTATGGTTACACACCAGCATGCGAAAAATCAAAAAATATATCATTACCTATGTGCTTACCAGTACTGACAAAAATAATGAGTCTAAAAATAGATTTTCTAAAAAATAAATTATATAAAAAAAAAATATTTTTTATTGTATTTTTTTTTTTTTAAATAAAATTTGCTGGTGCGGGAATCGAACCTGGGTCTACAGATTGCCAGTAAACAGCTCTACCATCTGAGCTATTTCGACATGTAATATTTAATAGATAAAAACACAATTGACCTTCTGCACACAAGTAAGCTTACTCGCCAACATACAAAAAATCAAAAAATATGTGGTTACATATGTATATCCTTACCAGTGTTTAAAAAATATTGAGTCTAAAAATAGATTTCAAAAAATTTTCAAAAAAATCTAAAAAATTATTTTCTATTTGAAATAATGATAAAAATAAGTCATTATCAGTAACTCATTATTATATGTTTTAAAATAATACAGAAGGTAAGTGGGTGTCATTACTGGTAGTCCAAAAAATAATGATATGTCATTACCGTTTCTACACTGGGTAGTTAAATTAAAATATAGATTTTAGTATATCTTTGCAAAATAATTATTTTTTATTTCTCCTAAAAAGACATTTTTTTTTTGTTGAAAATCCAAAATTTACTTAATTTTGATGGAGTATAAAAAAAATTATATAAAATTAGATATTTTTTTTCTTTTTTTGTAAGTTTTTAAAATTCCTAAATTCATGATTTTTACTCAAATTTCACGCAGTAAAGAGTCCCAGCAAAACCTTCTATTACCCGGTAATGACTTTGGTAAGAAGAAATAAGGGTAGGTAACCTCTTACTTTTCTACTACCAAAGCTATTATTTTAACAAGGTCATGTCAATCGAGGTAACTCCTTACCTAGTAATATGTTATTCTAAACTTACGTGTAAGGAGTTTTCAAAAGGATTTTATTTAAATTTTAATTTTTTAATCCGAATATCAGTTTAAAATTCACGGATATTTAACAAAAAATAGAATTTCTAAAATTTTCTATAAAAACGAATTATTTATACCAATAAAACATTGATAACGTATGAATTTCGTATTACAAGTAATGCAAGGGTAAGCGGTTTATATATTACCAGGTAATATGCATAGTAGTACCCATATATTACCAAGGTTTTGCTGGGGCGTTTAGTATTCAAACCATGTGAACCTTCCATTTGAGCGGACTTATATAAAACACTACGAGGAACATTTTTGTAGAACATTCTAAGGCTCTAACTCTTCAATAAAAGGGAATTTTTTGTCCCCTTTTTAAAAAGGAACAGAAAAGACCCGTAAGTTGAATAGTTAGCGGGTTAAAATGTTCCACAAAAATATTCCTCGTAGTGTTTTACATAAGTTCGTTGAACACATCCTATACCTAAAATGGAAGATTCTCATGGTTTCTACCTAAAATCCAGGTTTGTGGGACATTTGAGCGCCAAATCTGAATAAGTACGAAATTAACCCTTAACCCTTTCGGTACAGATTTTGATTGGCTAAATAGTTTTTGACCAAAGTTTGTGGAAATATAAACCTATGCCTAGGAAATACTTTTGTTTTGTTTTTATAGCTGTATCGCTCCTCCTAGCGGAGAAATTTTGCCTTAAAATTCAAATTTTAACACGCTGCTGCTTCGAAACGGGTTAAGATTTTTTCTAATTTTAAATTTTGTATTATTTCCACCACAAAACTCTATACAAAATAAAATGAACTTTTCGAAAACCTTTAAAGCGCGAATTTTAATAACTTTTGGAAAAAATCCCAATTTTGGACCGCTTCTTAAAATTTTTTATATGGCAACCCTGGTATAAATATTTTTAGTAAATTGAGTTATTTTTAGAGCAAAAGTGTCAGATTTCATACCAAAATTAAAAAAACAGACAAATATCTGTAAATTTGTCATTTTATATAGACGCAATCTTCATGTAACGATCGGTCAAATTTTGAAAAAATATATTGTTGGACAAACAATTTCTGAATATTCCTATAGTCCCTGAAGCTCTCTTAATAAAACCAGACAAAGAAATTTAGAAAATGGGCTTTTCATGTATTTTGTAATAACTAAAGATCAAGAATTGCAAAAAAAAACCTAAATAAATGGTTTTTTCAGAAGGAAATATGGCAACCATGTGCCGATAATTATTTTGAAATTTTTATTGCAAATGATCTGCAAGACATTAAAAAACAATTATCAATTAAAATCCAAATCGTTTCTCTAATATGGAGGTTGCCAGATACACCCTAAGTTTATGATGCCATATGGCAACAATATAGCGAAAGGGTTAAACACATTTTAACTTTTTACTTATTACTGGCACTTAAGTTAAATTTTCAATGGCCAAAATAGTCCCTTTAATTAAAGAGTTAGAAAGTTAAAATGTTCCACAAAAATATTCCTTGTAGTGTTTTACATAAGTTCGCTGAACATATCCTATGCCTAAAATGGAGGATTCACATGGTTTCCTATTTTAATTATATTTAATTTTTTTTTATTTTAGAAAAATCATTTTAAGCGTTTAAAACCCGTTTTTTGTGAAAGTAATTTTTTTTTTTATTAATCAATCGATTTTATCCAAATTTGCCACAAATTTAGCTTGACCTTATATCAATTCACGTGCTAAATTTCATGGTAATTGGATAATTTTTTTTGGTTTCAAAAATACTTTAAAATAAAGTTTATATGGCAGGACTAAGAGTCCTTGCTTCGATTTTAATAAAAATTGGCACAATCGTTTCCAGTTTTATGTGCATCTCAATGGATACTTTTTGTAAGTTTACGTCCATTTATGTAGCTAATATAGTATTTGTAAATTTCAGGACCTATGGGAGGTGGGCGCGTGCTTGTCCTGATATTTCCAAAAATTAAAATTTCTCTTAACTAAGGGGTTCTATGTCAGTGTACCAAATTTCAAAACTCTCTCTCCACTCCTTATATTTTTGTCCAATTTTCATATGGGATCAAAGCACTGTGCGACGGTGTTTGCTTTTAAATTCTAAAATTTTTATAACACAGTTAAAAAAAATTGTTATTCTATACTGTGGAAAAGTGTAAAGTTTATAAAATATTTAACAATTTTTAGGAGGAACCGAGTAGAACCCGCAAGAAACCTTTAATATTTAATCACGTATGATCACTGCAGATCCCTACCCTTCAGCTAAGTGTCCAACCAACGATTTCTTAAATGGTCATCGACGATCTACGTCTCCTAACGGTCCGCCAGTCCGGTAATCCTGCGGAAACACAAACATTGGACCAGAGCCTAAACTGTAAAATTTACCGGCTCCTCCATCCATCGCAACAAACTTTACCTACAAAATTGGAAAAACAAAAAACACACAACCAGAAAAACCAAAAACCACCACCCATTCAAAAATATAGCCATGCAGGCAGGATAATTCCTTAAGTACTTTCGTCCCCAGCCAAAGGGAATCATCAGCAGGATTTACCTAATAGTTCCTTAGAACTCCTAATGAAACATAACCATGCTCTAGAACACCCTCCAGCAGAGCTATGACCCCACCAATTCCATTGCACAAATCCACACACCCACCTATCTATACACACGAAAGTATCAAAAAAACCAGAATCCATATCCCATATGTCCTGCAATAGGTCACATATGCCACGTTCACCTTATATCGAACACACATACTCCCTGGCCACATCAACACATGGGCTGGAAAGTCCGTAGGATAACCAATAAAACAACAATTATTTGGCAAAATTCGACTTTATTCCTTAAAATAGTCTCCTTCAAGGGCGATACAATGACTCTAACGCCTTTCTAACTTTCCGATACCTTTTTTATAGAATGATTTACCTTTGGCCTCAAATTAGGCCTCTGCTTCGGCAATCACCTCTACATTCGATCCAAATCTCGTTCCAGCGAGCATTTTTTAAAGTCTGAAAACAGATAAAATCGCTGGGAGCCAAATCTCTAGGTGCGGAAGCAATTGAAAGTGCAATTCGTGCAATTTGTCCATGTTAGCCAACGACTTGTGACACATCGCATTGCCTCGGTGAAAGAGAACTTTTTTCTTCTTCATATGGGGCCGTTTTTTTGCGATTTCCTCATTCAAACACACCAGCTGGGCCATGTAGCGATCGCTATTGATGAACTGGGCTTTTTCAAGGTAATCAATGTACAAAATTCCAGCTGCAACGCAAAATACTGATGCCATAACTTTACCAGCTGACTGTTGCGACTTTGTTTTTTTCAGGCGAGGTTCGCCAGTTGCTATCCACGCAACTGGCTGCCGATTCGGCTCTATAGTGAAGTGGCAGATCCAAGTGTCGTCCTCGACACTTTGTTGTTTATGGTGAACTGAGAGCAAACGCGGCCCCCATTTCGAAAACAGCTTACTCATGGACAAATGTTTATGCAAAATAAAGTCGATATATGCCTCCTGCAACTTCACTTTACGGTCTGCCAAAACGATTTGTAACTTGTTCACTAATGAACAAATTGTTTAATAAATTTTAACAGGTATCATCTGAAGATCCATAGTTCCAAAAAATTATTAGTGGCACCACTTTCCGTGGAAATCTTTGGCATCTTTGGAAACTTTTTTGTTGCCTTAATTTCTCTTTTTGTACTTTAAAAGTTTTTAGGCCAGAGTTCTTTTTGACCTTGCAAACAATCCACTTTTTGACCAATCCACTTTTTGACCAATCCACTTTTTGAGCGACTTTTCTCCCTGAAATGTTGGGATTCTTCTTCAACATGGTACTAATGTTGTTCGCCTTATTCTGGTCACGGATGCATTTTTTTTGCCAGAACCTGCCTTTCGAGTGATTCAAGTCGTCTTTAAACTTCTTTAGAACTCTAGAAATCGTTTTCAGGTCAACTTTTTGTAAGCTATATTTTATATGTCCACTGAGGGTGGTTTTGAAAAGTTTTCACAATATTTTTTCGCACTTTCAATTTGCTTGATATTTTTAATCGAATAAAAGCTTTTAGCAAACAAATTTGAAATAAGAAATTTTCTTTAATTCATTTCAAAGCCTACTAAAAAAATGTTTAATTTGAAGGATTTTTCAAAACTTGATTGCAAAAAATGCGAGGGACAATTTTTTCAAACGTAGTCTGTATAACTAAGTTATCACCCTAAAATTGGACTTCTAGCCCCAGTGGTTGACAAGAAAATGTAGGGAAAATGATGAAAGTTGTTAAAACTACTCTTTATACAATTGACTCTAACTTTTGTAATATTTTAGTTATTTATGTTGTTATATCATTTTATAGCTACTGAAATCGGGCTTAAACTATGACACATTGAACTATTTTATCTCAAAGGTCTTATGAAGTTCTGGAGGGTATGTTTCAAAAAATAATATTTTTATTGTTCTTGTGACCAATACAATTGTTAAAATTAGATTTATAAAGGGTTTCCTCATGGGCTATTTTTGTTTAATAATTGCGTTTATTTGTAAATAAAAATCAATTTTTTCATATTTTTGCAACGTTTCGTTTGCTTTATTCAAAATTCTTCAGGAGCGAAATATTTTTTAAAATAATTCTTTGTTATATGTCAAGTTTTTTAATTATAAATAAATTATACAAAACAATAATTTTGACGATGTAATAAAAAATTATTTTAAACAAATTTACGTTCCTGAAGAAGTATGAATAAAGCAAACGAAACGTTGCAAAAATATGAAAAAATTGATTTTTATTTACAAATAAACACAATTATTGACCAAAAACAGTCCGTGAGGGAACCCCTTATTAATCTTATATTTTTATATTATTATTTACGTTTCAACCAATTTATGGGTTCTTGATTTATCAATAAACAACATTTTGAGAATTTCTCTAAAATGGCATAATAATTTTTTTTTTATCTTTTCTAATATTGAAGCTATGTAAATGGTTTATATCTTATTTTAAAGTGATTGGCAGTGTTGTTAGATAGGGGATTTCGCCCCAAATTGGGGATTTCAACTTCCGTTTGGGGACAGATTTTCGTGGCGAGGGATTTGGGGATTTCATAAAAGTTTGGGGATTTTACCAATGTTCTTAAGTATTTTTGGGGATTTCAGTTTTCTGTCTATTTTGAATATTGTGTATTTATATAAAAGATCAACTATACATACCCCTCATTCATTGTGTATTTTATCTTAAATTAAAATATAATTTTGTAATGTACATTATTTTGTTAAACTACTTTTTAAAGTTGGCTATAATAAAATTTTAAAAGGAATGACAACCATATTATAACCTAGCCGATTAAAATGACTGATCGGTTATTAAACCACACATGTCTACAAATTCACTAAATCTGTGCGAAAAAAGGCAAAATACAAAACCGATAGCAACAAGTAAAATTCGTCGTCTTTGTATATTTTGTTTTCTATTCACACAAATCTATGGATAGTGTAGACACCAAATAAAGAAAAATATATAACTTGACGTCTACACAAGACATAAAATTAATGTTAAACACGTAAATAGATGCAAACTATCAAAGCACAAAAATTTTTTGTTGCTTTGTATGTATTATTCGTGGTTTAAGATTGATTTTATGTCTCGTGGAAACGTCAAATAAACTAAAATATGGTTTGAAGACCACTCTACTCATGGTGCCTGGTGTAACCATGCCTACACTCTCAATGAAGGACCTTGTTTTTTGATTAAAAAAAAAAAACCTACATAATTTTTAAATAGTTAAACCCCGGAACCAAAAAATTGAAGTCTTGCTTTTTAGTAAAAATCCCATATTTTAGAAATATGCGTTCTTTCCCAGGAAAATTTTCTGTTCCAAAGAATCGGTTGTAGAATATCTACTTTTCATTCACAACCCCTTCTACTGTCGATTCTAACACCGATTATTTTTGTTTGAAATTGTCCCAAAAGCAACCCCTTCTATAGCTCCAAAGTGGAACGGGTTGCTTTAGAATCAGTTCTGGAACTAGTTATGGAATTGATTCTACGTCAACCACACCTTCCATATAGGATCCCAGGAACTGGTTCCGGAAACAGTTCCATGGAATCGGTTGCAGTGGAACCAGTTGTAGAATGGGTGTGGTTGGCTACCGATTGTAAAAAATTTTCCTGGGTTCTTTAAATCGAGAGTGGCCAAATTTTAGAAAAATGTATTCCTTTTTGACATTAACAAAAAAATTTTTTTTAAAGAAAATACAAATGTTGAAACTGACACTCCTTTTGTAATTTTTCATTTTTTTAAAAAACGTAATCGCGAGTCCAACGGGAATTTTTAATTCTTTCTAGAAAATGAAAACGGCAATCTTTAGGTGGTTACATAGAGTTCCAAGGTGCAAAATAGGATTGAAATCAGAAATCCCACGTTCAGATTTTGACCGATCGTTGACGAGTTTTTTCTAAATCAGTTAAAATAATTTACACTTGATCTTACTGAATGTGTTCATTTTAATGTTTTTAGATTGCTATAAATAAAAATATGTCAATTCTTGTTAACAAATAAAATTTAATTTTCCTTTAACTTGGGTTTTTGTTTCAAATTCGTATTAAAAACTATATTGGGGAAATATTTGGGGATTTATAAATTTATTTTGGTGATTTTTGGGGATTTCAACTTCTAAAATGGGGATATGAGCACAAACTTTTCTGGCAACGCTGGTGATTGGTATGGTATTTGAGATATTAAACTTTTATAGTGGTTAAACGACTTCATTATATTTTTAATGATATCATAATGAGTCTAGTGACCATAGGCGTAGATAAGCCGGTATGGGGGAGGCTAAGCCCCCTCAGAAATAATGTAGCCCCCTCAGAATTTTCTAAAATTTTTTAAAAATGTTTTTTCCTTAAAATAACTTTTTTTTTACCCATTTCTAACTCAACAATTGGGCTAAAAAGGAATGAATATTTTTTGTTCACGTTTTTTTTTATGAAAGTTGATCAGTATTGTCTAGGGCAAAAAAGTTCATGTACAAAAATTTTAGTTTTATGTACATAAAGTAAATAATAAAAACTAGAAGATTTGCATTAAAATTTAAAAAATACGCATTTATTGTTTATTTATTTCGGCGTTTTCAATATTATTTTTATAGGTTCTATTAACTTTATTTCGGGTTATATTTTTGTATTGAAGGTGTAAATAAAAATACAATCTATTTCATAATTTCCTTTTTAAATATTTTTTAAAAGAAGACATCTATTTGAAATTGACTATATTAGTAGTATAGAAGTTCTATTCTTATTTATTACCACTTTTTTTTAAATATCCTCGTACTACTGATCGCTGTAATGTGACAAGTTTCCACAAAATTTATTATAAAAAATTCCAGTCCTTAAAATTCAGGCACGAAAGGGTTAATAGTGATATTTAAACAAATATAAAATATTTATTATTCTAATCTAGAAGCGGTTTTATGTTTACAATACTAGTACTATACATATTTCCACATTCAATTGAATTACATTCATACATACATAAATATGTTTGTATTAAAAATAACCGGAAAATTGTATATAGTAGGGGAAGTGGGACATACTTGATCCTAAAAAAGTTAATCTTCTGAAATATTCATACACTTTTTAATTAAATCTTAAAGCACCGTAAGTTGTTTGAGGTTTACGTGAAAAAACTGTTATACTGCATTTAAAAAAACTAATTTTTCACGACAATGAGTTTCACGTGAAAATTATATAGACTTTGTTAAACGCAAATTTAATATACAAGACTTATTTTTCTTGTGAAAAAGTGACACTTTGTGTTTTTTGTGATTGTTGCTTGCATTAAAAAAATGTTCACTTTCAGAATTTAAACTATTATTTGAGGCCTTTAAAGTTTGAGTGAAAATTTTCCACGTGAAAAACAACTTACGGTGCTTAAGTTAACGGTATTTCATTTGCATCGGTATTGCACTCGGGGAATTATGTAGATAAAATCAACTGCAAATGACAGTTAAAATAACTTCATTTGCAGTACTACATTTGCATTTAAATCAACTGCAATGTGAAGTTATTTTTAACTGTTAAAAATCAACCGACAAATGTATTAAAAATAACTACAAATGCAATTAAAACAGCGTACATGCAAATTATTGTAAAACTGTACAAATAACTGCAAATGTAGTTTAAATAACATAAATAAAAATTATTTTAAAAATTATTAATTTAATAAAAACAAATTTATGTAAATGCTCTTAACTTAATTTTATTTCATAATAAATTTAAAATTGAGAAATTAAAATTTACACTTAATATGACTTTTATTGTTCACTATATTGTTCTAGATATTTTTCTGTGAGGGATGAAATATTGTTTGCCTTCCTTTTTCTATCCAGGTAGAATGTGATGAAAATACAAAAGAACTGAAAGAAAATAAATACAATATATTTTAATATTCCCGTAAATAAATTTATATTTTTTATTATAAAACTTACCTTATTATTTTAATAACTCAATAAAATATATAAACTTTTACAAAATTTTGCTCTAAGTAAATTAACTGCAATTGTAGTTAAAATAACTACAACCGCATTACTACACAAATAACTGTCATGTAGTAACTGCAGAGTGTGTTTTATCAGTACCAAACATCAATACCGGTACGTACCGGTATTATTGAAGAATTGTGTTTTCACAATAACTTATGTGTTAAGCACAGTAAATTGTTCCGATTTCACGTGAAAAAAACTGTTATACTCAATATAAAAAAAATATATTTTCACGAGAACGGGTTTCACGTGAAAACTGTGTAGACTTTGCTGTCATGCAAATTTAGTGTACAAGACTATTAAAAAAATGTCATTTTTTGTTGTTTGTGATTGTGTCTTTCTAACAAAACAAAAAGATTTTACAATTTCAAAATATAAATTAACTTTTGAGGATTCTTAAGTTCGAGTGAAATTTTTTTCAGGTGAAAAACATTGTAAAAAAAAACAATGTTGCTAAACCAAATTAAAAAAAAAATAATAGCAATACGCCTGCTAGCAATACGAGTTTTTATTAAAAACACAGATAGAATTCTATTAATTTTAAATTTTCCATATTTTGTATAAAACAATTTATATTTTTTTGTGAAAGACGTAAAAAAAATTATTTTATTAGAAACCGATTCAATACCGGTACGATACCGGTATTACGGGAAAAGGTTTTTGGATACCGGTACTTTTTAAAATTAAGAGTTTCGGTATTGGTTTGTAAAGCACTACTTGCAATTTTTTTTTGCTGGGGTATTAAGTTGTTAAAATATTCCGTTCAAATTATCTGTCAAAAACAATCAGTTCTTATAGGATAATTATGTAATTTTAAAACTAACAAAAAAAAAAACAAATCCATAGTTTTTTACCGACTTTGTAAGTTAATTATTAAAAATTTAAAAATAAATATTTTAACTGATTTTCAATTTTTACCAACGTGTCTTTAAAGACATTTTTATTTTAAGAGCCTATAACTTGATAGGAAGGCTAAATAACAAAGCAGTGATAAGTTTTTACATGTTTCTGTTCACACCACACCGAATGTCATCAGATAATATTTGTAGAAAAGGAAATTATATGGAAATAATCTTTGAGGTGGTTTTTGTTTAACTAAAATGTTTACAGACTTTTTCATTTCCTATTAGTGTAATAACAAAAACATATTTAGAGAGAATTTGATACAAAGGAATTTTTTAAATGACAATTTCTTAAATATACACAAAATTTTAAAGCGTAAATTCATAAACACTTTATAAAGTTGTATTAGGTTTATGAATTTACACATAAATATTTAGCTTCTTGGTATTTTAAGAAAAAATATTTTAAAATTAAAATTTTTAATTAAAATTTTTATATTTTCATAAAATTTCATATAAATTAATATAAAAGTAAAAACAAAAAAAAATAAATAATTGTATAAAAAAAAGTCCAAACAAGTCCTGGCTAGGATTTGAACCCGCAACCCTATGATTACTGTGCCAGCATATTCGCATGCAACTCCCATACAAGTGGTTAACTTCTTATCACCCACGTAAAAGAACTTCTGACTAGCATATATTTATTGCAGCTTTGGATGTTGTTAAAAAAAAACCTTCCAAAAGAAGAACTTTTCTATGATCTAATGAAGGAAGTAATTAATTTTGAAGTTGTTTAATTTTTTTTCTTTGCAGGTGTGATAGAAAGTGGGTCCCGAACAAGAATTTCGGTATACACAAAATAAAACTATAGGTACGTTTATCAAAAATGGGGTACAACACTAAAAATGCATCGGACATGCGACACTTCAATTCTGATAGATTTTAAGATGAACATCACGAATGTGAACACCAAATTTTAAAATAAGCTATAAGACTTCTCATTTATTCACATCCAAAGTGATTTAGAAAAATTTGTGATTTCTGTGGCTGAGCTGATCTGGCCAGAGTTGGTACCAGATATTAACCATTCGAAATGCGTTTGAAGATAAAAAAATTTATAAACGAATTTGTTAAAGAACTGCCCGATAAAAGATGACTTTAAGGGTATGCTTTATTTAATTTTATAGAAGAAAAGATAAACCAGATAAAATTGGATCTGATTATATAATGTGCGCCAGAACTGCCTGGCTCTGCTTAGATCTAATTAGATTCAATTTTATCCCCAATTTTGAGATATAAATCTAGTATAATCGGATCTACAGAAATGTGGTCAGATTTGGAACTTTCACAAGAGATAATCCCAAGTTCGGAAATTGGAATAGTGTCCTTTGTGGTTATATTATCTCGCCGCTTTTAAGGATTAAGTGTGTCGCACTTCCCTTACAATATTATTTCCGGTAACAAGTTATTCTTGAAATTCAATCCTAAATCCACAAGTTTATAAAATTTTATAACAATGCTTATTTATGGTTTGGTATAGTAAGGTCATATTGGTACGACTGTAATCTGCAAATAGAATAGTTTTCTTAAGCAAGTGTTAAACTAAATATTAATTCTTATACCCCTTGTTATTTATATATTTAGCAAAGTTTAAAAATCTATATGCATAGCTTTAAATAGAATATATTTTTACTAATGCAATAAAAACAAAACTTATTTTATATTACCAATTTGCCCTCTTCGAACTACAGAGAAAGAATTTTGCTGGACGAGTTTCAATGAAATTTTTCAGTAAACTAACAAGGAAAGTATCTCATGTGACAGTCTCCGATCTTAATAATATTCGGATATTTTGTAGAAAAAAAAGTAAGGTTGGGGACACTAAACATACGCAAAAATGTTGTATCGTGCTATTCTCAAATGTTGTATTTTTTCAATTTAATTTTTAACAACTCTGTTTTTTGTTAGGACGATACAACGATACAACAAATAGTACACCCCTTATTGTTCTTGTTTACATACGAGGGGTACTATTTATATTTCGTCAACTGGCAACACTAATGTCAATAGCTAAGATCTGGCAACACCACAATAAAATTTGAAATTTTTTAACATAAACGTACTCACAAGGTTTTGATTTACAAGTGCTATTTGTTTTGTTAACAGTGAGTTAAGGAAATCAATTTGGAAAAAAAATTTAAATTTCAAGAAAAGGTTTTCGTTGGATTATTTTTCACAACTTTCGATTATTGGATTATTTTTCACAACTTTCGATGCAGTGCGTGAACTGATAATGCAATGTCGTCATGTGACATATCATGAGATAGAGGCATCCTTGCACATTAGTTCCACTTCAATATATTCAATTAGTTGTAAAAAAAATTTTATCTCGTTGGATACCCCATAATTTATCAATCGCTTAAAAAGAGGCGCGCGTCGATTGTTGTAAGGGAATGATTAAAAAGTTCCAAAAGTGTATTGATCATCAAGGGAAATATTTTGGAAAACAATAAAGCCATTTTCATTTAAAATGTTTGTTATTATTTGCTATTCCCGAAAGGCAAACAGTACTCCTCGTACCCAGGACAATTTACAGTCTGAGCAACATGGACACCCCAACTCTCAACTCAACCCTGGTAGCGAAATTCCGACTTACATGGCTATATTTTAAGATCGTTTATTTTTTTTACCGGAAAACTAAGCATTAGAGAGAGAAAGGTCTTTTATTTGGAATGTCGCCCGGATCTGGAAAACTAAATGCTGTAAATGAAATGGAACATATAATTTAATGCAAGGAGGTAACGATAAGCCGTCTGCAAAAATTCGCATGGGTAAAATTGGTTCTTTAGCGACTTATTTAGTTTTTGCGGTATTTTTAGTTAAAGCGATTTTTATCACATTATTTTTTAATTTTCGAGATTTTAACTAACTAATTAATTCTCTGAAGGTTTTAACTTTTTTGTTTAACTAAAGAATTTGGGAAAAAGTGGATTGCATATAATACCACGTGGAATATTTTCCATTTCTCATAAAAATGAGACTATGAAACATAAAATATTTTAATTGTTTGCTCTTCTGCTTTGGTTTTTACAGAACCGGATAAATCACTATTAAAGGGTTCCAGCCTATCAAAAAAAAAAAAAAAAAAAAAAATCGTGGTACAAATTATTACTTTTGATGACCTTAAAAATAAAAATTCAGAATTCTGCAAGTTTAAAGCACAATAACTTACAAAATGAGCAATAATTGAGCGTAAAATTAAATTTTTTAGATAATTTCTTAAAATACCCTTCACTTACTCTTGTCAATTTAGGAAAAAGTATTAAAAAACGAGTAAAAAGGTTAAAGTCGGACATGCCGACTATACAATACCCTACACCAGTCTGGGTAAAAGCCAACTAATGTTTGGATCCGAAATTCGAATGGGTTAAAATGGGGCTCGTGTCAAAATTTTCTATAATGTGAGTCAGCGCACCAAATTTCATTAAAATATCTTAATATTTGCGACCTGCAGTTTGTAACTAAGCCAATTTTGGGGGGACCCTTATATGGGCACTAGGTCTAAACATGGACCGATGTTCACCAAAATCAATAGGCTGCGTTACTGGGCCAATATAGGTCTGTGTACCAAATTTCATCAAAATATCTTAATATTTGCGACCTGCAGCGTATAAACATTATAATTTTGGTAGGACCCTTATATGGGCACTAGGTCTAAACATGGAGCGATGTTCACCAAAATCAAACTTGTTCGTCCTTGGGCCAACATAGGTCTGCGTACCAAATTTCATCAAAATATCTTAATATTTACGACCTGCAGCGTATAAACAGTATAATTTTGTTAGGACCCTTATATGGGCACTAGGTCTAAACATGGACCGATGTTCACCAAAATCAAACTTGTTCGTCCTTGGGCCAACATAGGTCTGCGTACCAAATTTCATCGAAATATCTTAATAGTTGCGACCTGCAGAGTGCGCACAAGATTGCATGGACAGACAGACAGACAGACGGACGGACGGACGGACATCGTTAAATCGAAATAAAAAAAATTCTGAACCGATCGGTATACTATAAGGTGGGTCTACGACCAATATTTTTTGGTGTTACAAACATCAGCACAAACTTATAATACCCTGACCACATAGTGGTGTAGGGTATAATGACCACATAGTGGTGTAGGGTATAAAAACTAAAACAAAACTAATTTTTGTTTCGTCATTTTACATGAAATTTAAATAAATATATGAAAATTTCTTGACAATCGAAGTGGGTTTCGGATGAAAACTATTTCGAAAACCTATTCAATCGATTTAATTTCAGTCCTCTACACTGCTTATTGCTCAAGTTGTTATTGTTTTATCTTGGGAAATACTGAATTTTTAACTATGAAGTCATCAAAGTGACCCTGACACTAAGAATTGTAGCACGAATAATTTTTGTAGTATGTTGGACCCTTAGTTAGTGATTTATCTGGACAAAGAACAACAAAAAAACAATAAAAACTGGTATATTTTTAATGAAATCCATTGCAGCGACCCCGTAATCTCCTCAAAATTTCTGAAAAATTTATTAAAAATCTTTTGGGCCATAAGTATGCATATTCCGTTTTAAGAGTTGCAAAAATCGAAATAAATCTTTTTGTTTGGCCTAATCTAATCTAAATCTAATAGTTATGCCTAATCAATGTACGCTTGTCAAATTGTTTTAAAATTTGTCAAAAATTATTTTCACTCTTTATGAATTCCTTCAGATGTATTGTAATAACATAATTAAATAAATCCTTCTTAAAATTTATATTCTTCATTTATTTCTTATCGTTACAGGATGAAGTTGAGTGTCGTTGTGAGGGTGAAGCTTTAACACGAGTACCACAAACTCTGACCATACCATTACAAAGACTTACAATTGCTTCTGCGGGTTTACCCCTTTTACGCACTACTGGTCTGAAAGTTTACAACGCTTCATTGTTGGATATGTAGGTTATGAAACCACTAATAAAGCATACTGTACAACTACTAATATAGATTAGTTTATGCGTAGGCCAACCAAAAAATGGTTCTAAAACCGATTTTTAAATCTTTTAAAAAAACTCGAAAAACAGTAAAATAATATTTCAAATGAAAAGTAAGCCCTTAAGCACCGTAAGTTGTTTTTCACGTGGAAAATTTTCACTCAAACTTTACAGGCCTTAAATAATAATTTAAATTCTGAAAATGAAAATTTTTTTATGCAATTAACAGGCAATAATCACAATAAACACAAAGTGTCACTTTTTCACAAGAAAAATAATAGTCTTGTATATTAAATTTTGCGTGAAAACAAAGTCTACACAATTTTCACGTGAAACTCATTGTCGTGAAAAATTATTTTTTTTATATGGAGTATAACAGTTTTTTCACGTGAAACTCAAACAACTTACGGTGCTTTAGATTCCAATAAATCTTCATTTTATTTTTAATAAAAAAAAACCTTATAAAAAGTGAAATTTTGTATTTATTCTAAGAATACACTCATAGAAATAAATCTGCAAAAATAGCAGAAAAAGCAACTAAAAGTTGGGTAAAAATTATGCTGTAGAAAAAACTGTTAAATTAGCAGATTCTTTTTGCTAAATATTAGTAAAATAGGAACATCAAAAATAATACTGTTAAATTTACATAATTTTAGTACAGTTTAGTTTTAATAAATTGAAAATGACAAATTGTACTATAAAATCTGCAGAAAATTTTGCTAAATATCAGTAGACTAAAAACAGCAAAAACAAACTGTTATATCTACAAAATTTTTGTTATTTCTAATCTAAACTTAGTTGAATGCAAAATAACAGTCTATTCTATTAAATTAACAGAAATATTTGCTAAAAAGAATTGCCAACTGCTGTTTTTAAAAGGCTCAATTTTTATTTGTATAAAAAAAATCAAAAAAAAAACTTAGAAAATTTAAAAAAAATTTAAAAATTTTTTAGGCTACTTATTATTCAGCAAAATTTTTTGCTGATTTAACATGTTCATTTGTTATTTTCTATTAACAAAAATTTAACTCAAAAATAACTAAAATTTTTCATATTTAATAGTTTTAATTTTGCTGTTAATATCTTACTAATATGTAGTAAACATAATCTGTTAATTTAGCAGTTATTTCTGCAGCATCATTTTTAACTAATTTTTAGTAGTTCTAACTAATTTTTTTTACTAATAGTTTTCTATTAGTTCGATCGTACTTCAAAAAAAAAATTTCGCCGTACACCATCGGATCTAAATTATTTTTGCAAGAAGGTTTGAAAAAAATAATTTTTTTGACGAATGTAGGGGTCGTTATTTAAAATTTTTCGTTATATCTTTGGCATTTACAGTCGGATCTTAAATTATGATACATCGATGTTTTTCTTTCGAGGGGACCATTACCTAGGGGACATTAACCTCAAGTATCCCGTTCAAGTAGATCTCAGATCTCAGTTGCTACAACCCTAATGTACCACCCTAATGTCAGAAAATTCAAGCTCGCAAAAAATCATTAAACTTTTGCTAAGGAAGTTTTTCGATAAACCTGGCCGAATTTTTTTTTTGTATTTTTTTGTTTGCCGAATGAAGGGTTCGCCTTCTAAAATTTTTTTTCATTGGATTTTTTCTTAATAGCAAAACACTGGTCTCCTCGAGGAGACTTTAAATGCCGAAGCTATAACGAAAAATTAAAAAGGCGACCCCTACGTTCGGCAAAAAAAATTTTTTTTGGAATTACCTTGCAAAAATACTTTATGTTTGAAGGTGTACCGCGCACTTTTTTTTTTCCTGAAAGGTGGTACGGTCTAGTGTACATTCCTTGGAACTTTGGGAATCACTCAAAGTTGTAACATGTTTGTACTATTGCAAAAGTTTATTTTAACAAGAGTGATTTTTTAAATTAAAAACAAAAGAAATTAAAAATTAAATTTTAATTAAAAAATTTAGTTCGACTTAAAATTATTTAAAAACTTCTTGGTTTTATGAGAAAAATATGCTCAGTTTTCTAAGAAATAGCTAAAGTAAGTTTAATTTTTCAAGAAAATAGCAAAAGTAAGGCAATATTTAAAAAATTTGCAAAAACGAGCCAAATTATGCAAAATAAACAACAAAAAAAAATCTAACAAATATAGCTTAAAATTTTTATATTTTTGAGATCAGAACTTGTATTCCTATCTAAATTGCTCTATCTTTTCAAATAACAAACAAGTTCTGGCTTCGTTTTGGTTGGCCTAGTTATGTGTATGTAATTAAAAATACTTTGATTATTTTTTCATATTTATTTATAGAGTATTGACGGACCTTAAATATCTTGAGAGTATACAAGATGGTGCATTTGCCAGTTTAAAATTACTGCGTACCATGTAAGTTTTCATATATAGAAAAAAATAATTTCATCATCACCAACATTATCACGAGATATGTAAGTATATTTATATACTGCAGCTCAAATATGTAACTATGGTCCAGTAGTCTATAGTTAAACCAACACCGGAATAAATATTGTTCCGGGATTAGAACTTATATTATTTTTAAATCATTTGAATTAAAAATGCATTTTTAAACTTTAGTCTTTAAAATTTTACCAGCTACTTAGCGAAATGTAACTCTTTAAGTTTTATTTTACTATCGTCTTACATATTTTTGCACACAGAGCCAGAAATAAAATTATTTTGGTCAATAAATTGTCCTGCATACGCAGCTGCACTTACAAAAAAGTATTGTATGTCAGTAAAATGTACTGAAAATGGCAGTTAAAACAAAGATATGCAGTTAATAAGGCTACAAATGTATTTACCCTTAAAATAACTAAAAGTTTAGCTGAAAAGTAACTAACTAACTAACCAATCCATTAAAAATAACTATGTCCTAAAATTAATTGACAAATTTTTACTACAAACATTTTAGAACAACTGACAAAATGGATAAAAACTACTGTTTTTTCTATAGTTAATTCTTTTGGTATTATTAAAGAATTATTTACTAAAAAAACAATTTTTTCTTTTGTTTACAAAAATGTGTGTAATTACTGTTACTTACAATGTACAGATATTTAAATCAAATATTCACAAACACTGCCTCCCCTTTCCTCCTCCCCATAACCAATTTTCAAAATACCAACACAATGCACTGCATTGGTAGGTGACATCCCCTGGGTGTTGGTCTAACATAAAAAAAAAAAATTGTGCAACAGTGTAATTGAACCAGTGATGTGAATGAAAGTAAGTCGGCTATTATATCAATTTTATTATTTTATAATATTTGTATATGGGTGAAATCATAAAAAGTTATAATTATAAGCCTTTTTTATACAATTTTAGTTTATTGTTTTACCGAAATATATTACTAAAATGTAATCAATTCATTAGATTTTTTTTGATATCACCCATACACACATAATAATCCATGCATAAAAATACGAAAAAATGTCAAAATAACAAAAAAAAATTGTAAAATATACAAAAAATGGTTTATTTTACGAAAGTTTTTGTTGTTTTGACATTTATTTCGTATTTTTATGCATGGATTATTATGTGTGTATATACATTTTTATTTATCATTTAGCAAGTTTCGATTTTAAAGCATTTTGTTGTTTCATTATGTCTTTTTTCATCTAGTTACATTGTTTTTTCTCTTTTTTGCAGCTATATTTCACATGCTCCCAAATTAACTTACTTGTCAAAGGATGTCTTTCAAGGCATATCTGATACAATTAAAATCATGTAAGTAAGAAGAAACTATTACACAACTACTAGTGGAGAATTTTTAATGTCGAAAATAAGAACACATTTTAAAGACATGTATTATAAATAACACTTAAATAAATAAAATCTCTCATATAAGTGCAATTTTATCCGAAATTTTAAGATTTTATAGTGCTTTGAGCATTACTTACAACTGAGGTAGTCATTTTAAGTCTACCTAGCTTAAAAAATTTTTGACTTAATTAATTAATAGTACACCTAAGATAACAAAATTAAGTGTTCACTATAAAACAAGCCAGTCAGAATTTGTCAGTGGTACAAAAAAAAAGCACTGCCTTACCACTGGGTAAGCGTAGTGTTAAAAATAACACTCTCATTTGGAACTTTTTACCAGCGTTTGTAAAAGGCGGTTTACCGGTATTACTCTTACAAAAATTTCAGTGGTTTTTAAAAAATACCACTGGCAAAAAACTTGCCTAGAGTGCCATGCCAATGTTTGAAAATAGTGGTTATGCAGTACTATAAATCCAGAAACTTCCAACGGTACAAAATCGATGCACTCGTAGAGTAATGACTTTATAAAAATTATGACTCTTTGTTCAAAAAGTTTTGTATCAGAAATTTTTTTTTATTTAAAAAAAATTTTTTAAATGAAATTATTTCTTTTTTTGTGGAAAGTTTCTTTAACACCAATTTTTTTTGTTTTCTCAACGTTGGCATGTTAGTTAAAAACAAACGTTTTGTACCCGTTCAATCGTAGTCCACTTTCCCCTAATATCTTAATATATCAAATAAATACCTGAATACACTAAAATACAATATTTTCCTAATTTTGCATTTCATTTCAGACGCATCATAAACAGTGGTTTAATAAAAATACCAGATTTAATATATTTACCAAATACAAATATATTGCAAATGATGTGAGTATAAAATGAAAAAAATAAAAAAAAAAACTTAAATGAATATCTCTCTCGTACAAGGGTATACAATCCAATATCAAATCTTTACAGAAAAATAAACAAAAAAATTAGTAAATATTGAAATAATAAAAAAAACATGGGAAACTGTTATAAATACAATTCTTTAAATAGACTGTTTCTGATTACAATTCTTTAATAAAAGTCTCATTATATCGGTTTAGAAAATTTCATTCAAATGTTGTAAATACCTGAAAGTAGTTGGATCTTGCCTTTAAATTTGCCAAAATTGCTTTAATTTTGCAGTATTTTTTAAGATATCTAAATGAATTCTTTGGAATTTCAAAGAGTAATAATTCAACTATCTTAATAAATTACACTATGCGACAGTCAAAATCGGGATGGGATGAAACCAACGGGAAATCTTATATCGGTCAAAAACAAGTTATACGTGTCCTGGCGTTTCGCTGGGTTACGGCTAGGAATCGAGATATATCTTTTTTTGACATAACTCGAGAACCACTAGTCCGATTTTGCTCAAACAATTTTAAAAAAATTAAAAATTACAATTCCTTTAATCTGTTCATATAACATTTTTCTATATACTTAACAGTTTTGCCGGTAAAAATAAATGTATGAAGAAAAAAAATATTTTTTGCCTAAAATATTAAATTTTTTTATTTTTTAAATTCATAAAAAATCCAAAACGGAAAAAAAGGCAAGTCGTATTACTTTCACGCAAAGTCACATAACCTTTAAACAAAATGAGACATAGATCATGAAAATCGATGGACGCGTTTCGCTTTTATTCACAATTAAGTGAAGGTATCTCATTTTGACAAGAATATTGATTTTATGTTTCAATGAGTTTGGATAATATTTATTATATATTATTTATTATTAACACGTACAATTAAAAATTATTACAAGTAATTATTAGGTTATTACATAGATACATAGGTTATAAAAATCGATGAACGCAAAACTTATTTTCGTTTGTTTGCGCCCTTTACTTTCTTGCGTGGTGGTTCGCCCACTTGTTCAGAGTCTGTATCGGATGAGGATTTGACTTCATCTGGAAAAAATTAATTGTTTTTAATCAGTCAGTTAACTTCATTTTTGTGACTTACCCTCGGAAGAAACTCCCATTGTATATTCTTCTTCTTCATCTTCATTGTCGGGATCGTACGTCTTTTGCGACCACCAACAAATTTCAGCCAGCAGCGAATCGAGCCTTTTGCCTTTATATCGCGTTTCCATTGGCATTGCCACTTGATGGAAGCGCTCGCCATGTTCATCCGACTGTGAGGCTAGCTGCTTGCTGAAGTATTCGAGATGGTGATGCAAGAAGTGAATTTTGAGGGACATATTCACTCCAAATTTCTGGAAGTAGTGCAACATCTTGGTCACAAGAGCGGGGTAATTGTGTGCTCGCGTACTTCCCAAAAAATATCATATGACTTTCTTCACTGCCCTCCACGCAAAGTAATCATTACCGTCTAAAGCACCTTTAAATTCCTTTGATTTCATGAGCTTTCGTATATCCGGCCCATTTAGAACACTTTCCTTCAATTTTGCTTCGCTGATTCGTGGGAAAATATTATTCAAACAATCAAGAATTTTCGGTTGCTTCACAATGGCCTTGACGAAATTTTGTTGAAAAAGCTCTTTTGCCACAAACGTAACAAAATAAATTGATATTTTCTTGGCAATTTGCACTCATTTCGGTTTTATATTTTTATTACTTTTTCATCACTTTAAAAAAATCGTACTTTACGCGTTCGGAGACTCTATTGAATGACAAAAATCGATCAATGAACACCTATAAAAACTACGTAAGTTTCAATATTTTACTGAGAGGTACTTATGAATTGGCGCATCTTTTAAGGGTGGCTATATACCTGATTCGTGTGCGTTTTAAATTTTTCGAAACGTTCTAAAACATGACCACTCATAAATGTGGGTGCAATTTGTGTAACAAAATCATGCAGGTAGCCAACGGAAAAAAACCCAAATAATTAAAAAAGTGCACTTTCCTTTTTTCCTTTTAATTATCCACGCACATTTATGACCGGTTTTTAGTTTGTTACCGCTACCATAAAAATCAAATAACCTTTTGTTTATTACTTTTTTTTAATATTTTAGGCAACAAATATTTTTTTCTTCATACATTTATTTTTACCGACAAAACTGTTGAGTATAGAAAAACGTTATATGAACAGATTAAAGGAATTGTAATTTTTAATTTTTTTAAAATTGTTTGAGCAAGATCGGACTAGTGGTTCTCGAGTTATGTCAAAAAAAAGACCACCAAAGGTGACAATTTCCCCTATATGATAGTTACTTACTTCAAATCGATATATCTCGATTCCTAGACGTGACCCAGCGAAACGCCGGGACACGTATAAATTCTTTTTTACCGATATAACTTTCACCGGTATAACTGACCCCTACCATTTGTCTCACAGTGTTATGTAAACTGTTAAAAAATCTTTACGATGGTTCAGTTTAATAAGATTCTTAAAACCCTAAATGGCACTTTTAAAAGTTCGGGGTCGAAAATGCATGAAGAACTTTAGAAATATTTTTCGCAACCCATGTGAAAATCGAAATATATATGAATATACATGATCATATATTGACTTGTATATGATCATGCATGGGCATACATAATCATATACGTCCATGCATAGTTCAATGTATGACCATACCTGATTCGAAATATTTCCATTTACTTTTGGATCCGAAATTTGAGTGTATATGGAGGTATATGGGCATATATGATCATATATGGGCATACATGAATCATATGTGAGCATATATGAACATGTACGCTCATATACCCTCAAATTTCGGATCCGAAGATATATGGTAATATATGAGATGATGTATGGTCATATATAGAACTATGCATTGACGTATATGATCATGTATGCCCATGCATGATCATATACTATGATCATGTATGCCCATGCATGATCATATACTAGTCAATGTATGATCATGTATGTTCATATATATTTCGATTTTCACATGGGAAGTGAATGCAGTTATGACTAAAATATTGTGTTATGCAAAAAAGAGAAAAAAATAAATTTTCGGAAAGTTGGAGTTGATACTCTTATTCGAGCGAGATATGCCCATATTAAAAGCAAAAATTTGATTTTTTTAAGATTTTAATTTGTAAATAAGCCAAAAATATATTTTTTGTACCAACTTCTTTATTTTAACATAAGAAATATTTTATATATATTTTAAATCACCGTAATTCCTAAGTTCAGTTTGATATACCCGAATTTTTTGCTTCAAACATAGAAAATGTACATACACTCATAGAAATAAATCTAATAAATAGCAGAAAAAGTTACTAAAAATTAGTTAAAAATGATGCTGCAGAAAAAAGGTGCCGAAATTAGCAGATTATTTTTGCTATATACTACATATCAGTAATATAGGAACAGCAAATATAAAACTGATAAATGATCAGAATTTTAGTTATATTTGCGTTAAATTTTTGTTAATTGAAAATAGAAAATTAACCTGCTAAAGGCAGCAAAAAATTTTGCTAAAGAATTAGTAGTCTAAAAATCAAATAAAAAAAAATTATTTCAAATTTTCTAAGTTTTTTTCCGTTTTTTTTAGCAAATAAAAATCGAGCCTTTTGAAAACAGCAGTTTACAATTTTTTTAGCAAATATTTCTGCTGATTTTAGCAGTATATACTGCTATTATATTCAGTTTAATTTAGCTTAAAAATAGCAAAAAATTTGTAGATATAACAGTTTATTTTTGCTATTTTTATTCTACTAATATTTAGCAAAATTTTCTATTTATTATTTTCAATGAACTAAAATTTAACTTAAATATAACTCAAATTCAGCAAATTTACTAACAACAGAACTCCAGTTGCATAAAGGAATATTTGGTGGACACCACCAAAAATTTTGATTGTTACAACCCAAAAATTCGATTGGAAACAATTTCTATTTTCAGGGTGGGTGCAGAATCACGCTAAATAAAACCTGCCCAGTCAGAAATCGCCAGTGGTACAAAAAATCAAGCACTGGCATACCACTGGTTAACCACGGTGTTAAAAATAAATGACTGGCAGAACACTCATTTGGGATGCTTTGCCAGCATTTGCAAAAAGCGTTTTACCAGTATTTGTTTTACAAAAATTTCGGTGGTTTATAAAAAAAACCACTGGCAAAGAATTGGCTTAGAGTGATATGCCAAGGTTTGCAACCAGTGGTTATCCAGTGCTACCTAGCCAATGCTACCAGGCGTACAAAAATCAATTCACTGGTAGACCAATGATTTTATAAATATGCTGACGCTTCATTAAAAAAATGTTTGTAGTCAGGAGGTTCCGAGTTCAAATCCGGTTGCAAACAAATTTTTTTTTTTTTAATTTTTTTTATTTTAAATTTTTTTTTGTTTTATAAAATCAATTTTTTTGTTTCTGGGAAAGCTCCTTCAAGACAAACTTTTTTTCTGCCCTCCCAACACTGGCATACTAGTTACAAAAAATTGTTTGCCAGTACTAGCATTTTGGCACAGCCAGTAGTTGTCCAGCTATTATCACTCCCCAGTCAGAAATCGCCAGTGGTACAAAAAATCAAGCACTGGCATACCGTTGGGTAACCATGGTATTAAAAATAAATGACTGGCAGAACACTAATTTGGGACGCTTTGCCAGCGTTTGCGAAAAGCGTTTTACCAGTATTTTTTTTACAAAAATTTCGGTGGTTTATAAAAAAACCCACTGGCAAAGAATTGGCTTAGAGTGATATGCCAAGGTTTGCAACCAGTGGTTATCCAGTGCTACCTAGCCAATGCCACCAGGCGTACAAAAATCAATTCACTGGAAAACCAATGATTTTATAAAAATGCTGACGCTTCGTTAAAAAATATTTGTAGTCGGAAGGTTCCGAGTTCAAATCCGGTTGAAAGCAAAAAAATTTTTTGGGATTTTTTTTAATTTAAAATTTTTTTTGTTTTATAAAATCAATTTTTTGTTTGTGGGAAAGCTCCTTCAAGACCAACTTTTTTTTTGCCCTCCAAACACTGGCATACTAGTTACTAAAAATTGTTTGCCAGTACTAGCATTTTGGCACAGCCAGTAGTTGTCCAGCTATTATTACTCATTTATGTGTTTAGCCATCAAATATTATATGTCTCGTTAGCTCAGTGGGTAGAGCAATCGTCTGCAAATCCGACGGCCTGGGTTCAAATCACGGCAGGACCAAAAAAATTACATATGAACTTTTTTTTAATTTTATTTTGGAAAATATATTTCCAGACCACCTATTTATTGGTTTTGCCAGCGTTTTGCCAACGTTTAAAAATTTTGTTCCTCCAGTGATTTTCCGGCGCTTTTTGAACAGCCGGTGCTTTTGTCTAATGATGTTATCATTTTGGGAATGGGAAAGCACTTTTTGCCAGTGCTTGTACCACCTGTTAAAGTGCTTTGCCACCGCTTTCCCGTTTGTATTTTTCTGACTGGGTGGTTGATACTTGCACATGTGTATTTGCGAATTTTCGCAAATTTGTCCTTGCACATTACACATCTAGAATGTATGCCCATTGTTGGAAAGGATTAAAAAACGCGCTTAAATTAAAAAAATCGCCAAAATTTAAAAAAATCATCATAGCGGTATTTCGGTTATTTTAAGGTTAACGGTATATGAATTATATCGGTATTGGTATTTTAAGGATAACGGCAATCAGTTATTTCGGAGCAAACTGCTATATTTTTTTCTTTGCTAAAAACCAACTAAAATAAAAACAAGACAAATAAAATAACTTAATTTATCTAAAATACTCAATAATCACGTGCAATTGCCAAGAGCAGAGAATTAAAAATAGCAGTAACGATATTTTAAAGAGAACATTATTTTATTTATTTCTGTAATGGTATTTTAATGGTATCGATATTTCATTTATTTCGGTATCGGCATTTTAAGGATAATGGTATTTCAGTTAATTCGGTAACGATATTTTAAGGATAACTGTATTTTGGTTATTTTGGTAACCGTATTTTAAGGTTAACGGTAGTCAGTTTAAAGGGTTTGAACCGATAACGGTAGTTTAGCGGTATTGCCGTCCCTGGCAATTTTTTTTTTTAATTTTGGGCTATTTTTGAAATTTTGACGATGTTTTCAATTTTTGACAATTCCAAATAGAATTTACAATTTATATTACAACAAATAGAGAAAAAACTTATGAAAAAAACTTTCCTAGAACCAATGGTTGACAAAACAGAACAAAAATAATACTCATTGTAACAATCTTCAGATCAACTAAAATCTACGATAAAATTTTTTCAAAATATTTGAGATTTTTTCCAGTTTTAGGCATTTTTTCTTTAATTTTGGCGATTTTTTTTAAGTTTTAGCGATTTTTGTTTTCGTACATCTTAATGAGCGAATTGCAAATACAAATTCGCACATGCACATGCACATGCACTTGTCCGAGTGTGGCTTTTGCACGTATTTACATTATATTTCAACTTTCGATTTTTTTTAAAGTTTGTCTGAAATAAAAGTTACGGAAAATAAAGTTTGACCCAGCCAACATTGCCCATTTTTATGAAAAATTAGAAAAATTTTCATACTGCTTTTTGTGGCTCACAGAACTTTAATGGAACAAACTGTTGAAAAAAGTGGAAATGGTTGAAATCGAATCTATTTATTATATTTATAATTACTTCTTATTTCTTTTTAGAGATCTCGACAACAATCACATAACTCGAATTGAATCGAAATCCATGAAAATAAAGACTGATCAACTGTAAGTAAATTTTTTCTAAATAGTTTTACATTTCCAGATTTTAAGAGCACAAGATTAAAAAAATTGTATTTTATAAATTCTTAATTTATTGAAACTGAATATACAAGTTGCGTTGGAACCTACGTGGAGCTTTTTCGCCAAGCACAGTCACCTGGCACATTTAGTAAATGAGCCAACACTAGAGTTATGATTTTCCATTCACGCAATCCCAAAATTTTGTGCGGGATTTCTCGGGATTTTTTTATTCTTCCACTAGCTTTTTTTTAAAGATTTCAAACTTTCATTTAAAATGAAAAAAAATATCAACAGATTTTTTTTTTTGATAGTTAACAAAAGTAACGCTATTTTGGATTATTTTGATAGCGGTGTTTTTAGGGTAACGGTAATAATTTATTTTGGTAATGGAATTTTAAGGGCAACATCATATTAACAATTTTAGTAATGGCTGTTTTAACAACAAAAATTCATTTATTTCGGTTACGGTAGTTTTAAGATAACGTTATCGTAAACTCTAATTTGAGGGGAACGGTATTTTAGTTTTTCTGCGTATACCCAATTTACAATGAATTAAAAGGCAAGATAAAACAATCTAATTGCGTGAAAAAAAAGTTATGGGGAAGCCTGAGTTAGGACTTTGAAATAATCGGTATGACTCTCAAATAAAAAAATAAAAAACCGCATTTTCCGGGTAACAGTATTTTAGTCAATCAAAAGGGGTACATAACCATCTCTAACGCTCTAAACTGTGTTCGGCACAAAAAATAATCTACAATTTTTTCCATAAAATTTTGTTCCATTGTCTATTTCAATCGATATGGGCCAAAATATGTGAGAGCGAATCTTGAAAACTAATACTTAAATATTAGTGAGTTAAAGCCTAAATTATTTCTCTTGTAAAGAGATACCCACATTCTGATTATTAACTCTTTTGTACCGTTACTTAAAAAAATATAGCGATTTCGGTTTTTTGAAAATGCGAAATTGAGCGAAAACTTACCTTAACTTCCACATATTTTTTTCAAACTTAAACACTTTGCTATGACTACTAAGTATATTCTTTCTGTCCTTTAAAGATATACTGATAAAATACTGTAGGTCCTTGAACCAAAGTCAGGACTTATTCTAAAATTTAAGGATTCAGTCTTGCTTTAGGTTCATTATCAAAAGTTTTTACTGAACATAAATATGTTTTTTAGATATTTGAAAATTGCATTCTTTTTAAAATAATTATTTTTTGAAAAACTTAATTTATTATCATAAAATGCACACTTGACGTATTTTTGGAAAATTTTTTGACAGCTGCTTGAGGCATCTTTGCCCTTTATGCATACATTTATATATTAAATATGCCTTTTTACGCACAAATTTAGTAAACTAACACACTAATTTAAAAATTTAATTTAATTTTCAAGCACTTTCAATGTAAAATTATACATGGGTCATTCCATCTCAAATCGACCAATGGTTGGACTCGACCCCTTCGATTTGGATGAATTTTGGTCAGAACTTTTCTTTCATAATATAACGAAGTTTTGCCAAAGGAAAGAAATTAAAAATTTTTTTTTCAAAAGTTATGCAATATTTAAAATTTCTAAAAAATCCCAGTGTAGAAACGGTAATAACATATCATTATTTTTTGGACTACCAGTAATGACACCCACTTACCTTCTGTATTATTTTAAAACATATAATAATGAGTTACTGATAATGACTTATTTTTATCATTATTTCAAATAGAAAATAATTTTTTAGATTTTTTTGAAAATTTTTTGAAATCTATTTTTAGACTCAATATTTTTTAAACACTGGTAAGGATATATGTAACCACATATTTTTTGATTTTTTGTATGTTGGCGAGTAAGCTTACTTGTGTGCAGCAAGTCAATTGTGTTTTTATCTATTAAATATTACATGTCGATATAGCTCAGATGGTAGAGCTGTTGTCTGGCAATCTGTAGACCCAGGTTCGATTCCCGCACCAGCAAATTTTATTTAAAAAAAAAAAAAAAAATACAATAAAAAATATTTTTTTTTATATAATTTATTTTTTAGAAAATCTATTTTTAGACTCATTACTTTTGTCAGTACTGGTAAGCACATAGGTAACGATATAATTTTTGATTTTTCGTATGCTGGTGTGAACAATAACTCATTATTTTTCGCGACATCGCCATATAAAGGTAATAAGAAATGTAATAACAAAAGTAACTAGTTACCATTACCAAGTATGTAGTTACATAACCACATATCTGGTAATGATTTTCTACACTGGGATGTGATAATTTGTCTAATTTTTTTGCTTTGTTACGAGGTTATTTTTTGAATATCGTGAAAACTATTATAGCTACAAAAATGGTTCTTAGCTCGTTTTAAAGAGGATATTTAGCAGTATTAAAAAAAGTATTTTTCAATTCAATTCCATTTATTTCATATAATATTTACATTATTTACATTTGACTTAGAAGCAAAGAGTTCGTTCCTTTTCTACTTCGATATATAAATATATTGTTTTAATTTATGAAATTTATGTACATTATTATTAAACGGAAGGAAAAAATTTACAAAAACCTTTATGAAAAAAAATATTAAAAAAAAAAAATATTGAAAAATAAAAAAATTAAAAATTTTTCAATTTTGAAAAATCCAAAAACTCAAAAACCTATTTTTTTTGCTCAATTTTTTTTTAATAAAACCTCTAACTGATCTCAAGAGGGCGTTTTTTTCTCTTTTATTTTTAAAACAAAAAAAAAAAAATTATGAATTTTTTAATTTTTTTATTCTCTTTTTTAAGTTGAATCTTAATACAATAAAATTAAACAAATATCGAATTTTGAAATTTTGATCAATAAACAACAAATTGAAGGCTTTAGAAGCACAGAACAATTTTTAAATCGAAATTACGCTTTTATTTTTTTTGGTAATAGTTGAAAAACAAATAAGCTAAGAAATGGCACATTGCAAAAAAAATTGCTGAGAACTAGTACACTTAATATACAAGACGTTTTACTAACTTTTCTACTAAAGTATTTTTTTGAGTGTAGGTTACAGTTTCCTATACTAATAGAAAAAAGTCCGTAAAAAATTAGCTAAAGCTACTAAAAATTAAATAAAAATGATGCTGCAGAAAAAATTGCTAAAATTATCAGATTATTTTTGCTATATGTGACGCGCAAAATAGAAAGGGACCTAAGGATAGAAAGGGACCTAAGGTCAGGAGAGCATGGAATCGGTCTCATTCGATGCTCAGATGTTGTCCACAAAAAAAAAAATTGATTTTTTACCCTTAGGTCCCTTTCTCTATGCGCTGTCACATATATGTATTAGTAATATAGGAACAACAAAAATAACAATGTTAAATATACAGAATTTTAGTTATATTTTAGTTAAATTTTTGTTAATGTAAAATAGCAAATTAAGCTGCTAAAATCAGCAAAAAATTTTGCTAGATAATTTGTGGTCTAAAAAGTCACAAACAAATTTAAAAATTACGATGTTTTTTATTCGATTTCTTTTAAATGCAAATAAAAATCGAGCCTTTGGAAAACAGAAGTTTATCATTTTTTTAGCAAATATTTCTACCGATTTTAGAAGGATCGATTGCTATTTGCATTCATCTAAATTTAGCTTAAAAATAGCAAAAATTTTATAGATATATTTTTGCTATTTTTAATCTACTAATATTTAGCAAAATTTTGTGCATTTTTTATTTTCAATTAACTAAAAGTTAGCTTAAATATAACTAAAATTCTGTAAATTTAACAGTTTTAATTTGGCAATTCTTATTATACTAGTACTTAGCAAAAAAAATGTGCTAATTTTAGCAGTTTTTTCTGCAGGATCATTTTTAACTAATTTTTATAAACTTTTGCCGCTATTTTTACAGACTTATTTCTATGAGTATTTTAAATATTGTTTTTTTTATTCTATACACTTTTTAAAAAAATCGGGTTTCGGCATCTTTAAATTAACCCGTGTTCAAATAACCAGTTTTTTAAACCCTTAAATGCATGGTGTACACTCAGATAAAAAAGTTTGTAAAAAAATTTGTAAACATTTTCCAATCGCACTATACTATTTTTATATTGATTATTAGTACAATTTTTATTTTTAGTAATCATTTTTGCTATTCTCTTATTACAAATTACGGATTATTTTACTAATTTTCGCTGCTGATTTCAGCAAAAAATTTGACTAATTTTTCAAAACCGAGTGCTAAATTTAGCAGAAAAATATACTAATTTAAAAATATTTTTTTTTTGATTTTTTACAATTCTTGTTCAGTTTATATTTGTTACTATTGATATATTCTTAGTTTAGAAATAAGACCTAGAAAATTTTTTTGCATCTCCAATGCATAAAACGCCAATAACTGGAGAACCGTTTGCAATTTTGACTCCAAATTTTAAGTACGATGAAGTAATTATACGCTCGTTACAATCGAAAGAAAAAAAAATTTTTTGATTTTTTAGTACAATTTTTTGCTAATTTCAACAGTTTACAGCAATTTACTGAAATTTAGTAAATACAACTAATTATTTATACTAATTTCATTGTACTAAAATTATGATATTTAGTAAGTTTTTTAACTGATTTTAGCAAATCGATTTTGAATTGCATTTTACTTAAATTTTACTAAAATTTAGTAGCGGCTACTAATTTTTTCTACTAATTTTAATGTACTACAGATCAGCAGACATGTGTTGCTAAAATTATCAAAAAAAAATACCGCTGGCCTCAAAACAGTTAAATTACCCGTAATAACAGCAAAATTTTCAGTAACCATTACAGACTTTTTTGGTTGAGTGTAGCCATTTGGCAACATACCGGTTTTTTAATAAAAAAAAACCCACTTGATGCACAATACTGCATTTTTGGGCATTAGGAGCCCCTTCTGTACATAGGTTCCTATAGTTTAGCTCAGAATTTTTAAACAGTTAGAGTAAAAATCTTGGTTTTGTTCTGTATATTTATGAAAAATCTAAAGCAAGCATTTTTTTACAAAAAGTGTAATATTCAAAAATATTTGTTTAAATATTTAAAGTGGTATTCTCCCAATAAAATTCATTTTGGCGACAATAAATGTATAAATTATAGTTTATAGATTTTTTTTTGTTTGTTTTTATACACGTTAAAATAATCACAATTTAGCTATTTGGCAAAAACCCATATTTTTTAATAAAAATCACCTTTTTGTTAAAAATAAATTTTTTCATATATAAAAAAATGATTAAAATGGAAAAGATCATGCATTTAAGGGTTAAGTAATCGTTATGTTTTTTTTGTTTTTTTGAAATGCCTTTTGTTAAACTAAGGAAATATTGCAAAAAAACTAAATTTTTTTTTTGCTATGTAAGATTGATTTTCAGTGCTGGAATACTCCACTCTGCAGAGTGAAATTATTCTTTACTTCTTCGCACTTACTACATATTTTTTGTATAATTCTCTCTCTTTTCTTCTAAGCCTTATATGCATTTGGGTTAGTTGTTCAAACTGACATTGAGTTTTAAAATTTTATTTATTAACGCATTTCTTCAATTATTCTTGAAATTTTTATTACATTTTTTTTTTAATTTTGTTTATAAGTTTTTTTTTAATTTTTTTATAATTGTTAAAATTTTATTTAATTTTTATTATTTATATATTTACGCACCCTAAACGTTATTCTTTCTAAAAGCCCCTTTTTTGTGTTTTTTCTTATTACCAAGTGTTTTTCAATCTCTTTGTATTTGGCAAAAAGTTTTCTCTTGTCACGTCGATTTAGTGACGGTTAAAAAGAAACTTGGGTTAATTTTAGTGCGATACTTTTATATTTTTCCGCCTAAACTTTTCATCTGGAAAGTTTTTTTCTACCATGCAGTCAAAATCGTAAAAAAAATCTGTTGAAAATAGAAGTTTTCTACTTTGCTACTTGAGATTTAACTCTATGCACAAGAAAAAGATAAACAATATTTAGAAATGTGTTAATAGAAATATGGTGATTCAAAAAAAAATTATCCATTTTAGCTTTTTCTTTTTATTTTTTAAAATATTTTAAAATTTTTTCCAATTTAAGATGTCAAATAACAAAAAAATTTGTAAAATATACGAAAAATGGTTTATTTTACGAAAGTTTTTGTTGTTTTGACATTTATTTCGTATTTTTATGCATGGATTATTATGTGTGTACCAACTTTGTGCGTAAAAATTTTATTCAATAAAAGAATAGTAATTTTAGGCACAATGTGTAAACACATAATGCCTAACAATACTTGGTGTGTGTATTATTGTGTATGGAAGTGTGTAAAAAAATTATTTACGCATTTTTTGTTTATATTTACCGAATTTTCGTAAAATTAAACGAAATTTTACCCATTTTATGGTAGTGAATTTACAAACATTTTTTAGAGTGTAATCAAAATCAAGTAGTTTTTTAAAATTCATGTATTTAATTCAACTTTTTAGTGGAAATAAAATAATTTTTTATAAACTACTATTTTTTTTTGTTGTAGTATTTTTTAATTAATGTAGTATTTTTTTTAAATTAATTGCAGTAAGTTGATTCTATTTCTCGTGAAAACACTAGTATACTCCATATAAAAAAATTATTTGTCACGATAATGAGTTTTACGAGAAAATTGTGCAGACTTTGTTTTCACGCAAATTTAATATATAACACCATTACTTATTTTTCTTGTGAAAAATTGGCAGTCTATATTTATTGTGATGAAATAAAAAAAATTGTTTATGTTTAGAATTTAAATTAATTTTTGAAGCCTTTTAATTTCGAATGAATATTTTCCACGTGGAAAACAACTTAAGGTTTCATTAGCCTAATGGTAAAATAAAAAAAAAAAACATATCTGTAAAAAAAATACAATGTGTTCAAATAATATAGAAAATAGTTTTTTTCTACCATGCAGTCAAAATCGTAAAAAAAATCTGTTGAAAATAGAAGTTTTCTACTTTGTTACTTGACATTTAACTCTATGCACAAGAAAAAGATAAACAATATTTTTGTTTTTTATACTCTTTTTTTATTAGAAGACTGCTACGTTACTTTTTTCAATACTTCAAAAATAATTCGGGCTTTAAGGTGCTCTATTAAAAAAACGAATTATACCTTTTTTTTACATTTTTACCTTTATAAAAATGTCAAATTATTCGATACGAAACAAGCGCTTTCTCGAATAACTCGAAAACCGGCCTTAAAAGAAACTTTTTAGAAAAACTGTATTATCTAATAACTACGAAACCGATTTCCACAGCTCTATAAGGGAGATAGGTGTGAATATGAACCGATTCTAACAAATTTTAATAGGCTTCGTTCTTGAGCCAAGAAAATCTCATGTGGAAAATTTCATTTTAATTAATATCTGTGACTTGTAGTTTTAATGCGTTAAAAGATCCGTTTTATAAATTAAGTACTTAGTTTTCAAAATATAATAAATAACTGAAATACCGTTATCATTAAAATATCGATACTGCAATAAATAAGATTGCTTTAGACTTAAAGTACCGTTACCAAAATAATGTAAAATTGCATTACCCTTACCGCATTCTTTCGGTTACCATCCATGAAAATTATTTTAAAACAACTTAAGTAACAATTTTCCTTTTTCAAGAATGCCATTAACTATGTTTTTCTTTTGTTGCTCCGTGTTAAAGTTTCTTTTTCAAAAGTAAATAGCTTGTTGACTTGCTCTTAAGAATTTACATAAAAAATTTATCTTAAGGGGTGTACACAGTTCGAGTTGCACATAAATGCTTGAAATTTTAGATGACTCTGTAAATAAAAATATAAGAGATATTTATATAGAAAGAAGTAAAAGTATTTGAAAGCCTTCCTAGTCAGAAAAATACAAATGGGAAAGCGGTGGCAAAGCACTTTAACAGGTGGTACAAGTACTGGCAAAAAGTGCTTTCCCATTCCCAAAATGATAACATCATTAGACAAATGGACTGGCTGTTCAAAAACCGCCGGAAAAGCAATGGAGGAACGAAATTTTTAAATGTTGGCAAAACGCTGGCAAAACTAATAAATAGGTGGTCTGGAAATATATTTTCCAAAATAAAATTTAAAAAAAGTTCATATGTATTTTTTTTAGTCCTGCCGTGATTTGAACCCAGGCCGTCAGATTGGCAGACGATTGCTCTACCCACTGAGCTAACGAGACATATAATATTTAATGGCTAAACACATAAATGAGTATTAATAGCTGGACAACTACTGGCTGTGCCAAAATGCTAGTACTGGCAAACAATTTTTTGTAGCTGTATGCCAGTGTTGGGAGGGCAAAAAAAAAGTTGGTCTTGAAGGAGCTTTCCCACAAACAAAAAAATTGATTTTATAAAACAAAAAAAAATTTAAATTAAAAAAAATTTTTTGCTTGCAACCGGATTTGAACTCGGAACCTTCCGACTACAAACATTTTTTAAGGAAGCGTCAGCATTTTTATAAAATCATTGGTTTTCCAGTGAATTGATTTTTGTACGCCTGGTAGCATTGGCTAGGTAGCACTGGATAACCACTGGTTGCAAACCTTGGCATATCACTCTAAGCCAATTCTTTGCCAGTGGTTTTTTTTGTACACCACCGAAATTTTTGTAAAACAAATACTGGTAAAACGCTTTTCGCAAACGCTGGCAAAGCGTCCCAAATGAGTGTTCTGCCAGTCATTTATTTTTAATACCGTGGTTACCCAGTGGTATGCCAGTGCTTGATTTTTTGTACCACTGGCGATTTCTGACTGGGTTAATATAAAACTCAAAGATAAAAAAATAATCCAAAATTTGGATCACCACAAACGCCAGGGTTACCACTTGTTTAAAAATATTTTTTTTAAATTGCTTACTGGGCTATTTACTCGCATAAATACTTTTGTTAGCGATTTCCCAAAAGTAGTGGGTAGTCATTACCTTCTCACTTACAAAAAATAAAAAGTATTGGATAGTTATTACTCTCACTTAGTTGTTTAAGTGGTAAAGTGAGTAAATATTTAGTCTGGTAAGTAGTTTGGTGCGTTTTCTACTTTTCTACTTTTCTGATTTTATGATAATGTGACTTTCAAATATCATAGCCGGTTTTTGTTGAAATTTAGTATTACTTTTTATACAGTCGTTCAATTCAGTTATTTATGAATAATTCAAACTATACATTCCCTCCCTTTAAATAAATATTTACATTTTCTTCATTTCTTTCATTTTCAGAATTTTAGCAAATAATGATATAAATTTTATAGATGATTCTGCATTTCAAGGTTCTCAGATAGCAAAATTGTAAGTAATATTTTTAAAATTAAAATAAAACTTTCCAAGACAAACTATTTAGTAATTATTTTTTTACTTCTTTGTGTTTTTTTTTGCTTTTTTAAGAATTTTAAGAGAAAATCGTAACTTACAACAAGTGCATCCCAAGGCATTCAATGGTATGAGTATGCAAGAACTGTAAGTATTTATCATTATTTGAAAATATTGTATATGAAAAGACTTTAAGATTAACTGCACTCAAAATTAACTACACTCATAGAAATATATATGTCAAAATAAAAAAATGCCGTAAAAATACTAAAAATTAGTTAAAAATTATGTTGCAGAAAAAACTGCGGCTTTCCTCGGGGTAATAGTTATAAAAAAATTTGCTTAGTAGGTTAAGTCGGCGATAACCTACACTAGGTGGAAAATCATAAAATATTTGTATCCGAAATTTAAATATGTTGAAATGGATTTGGTTCAAAATTTGTCCATACACTGAGAGAATTATCATCACTTCAGCAATGAATTTTTTTATAGTTTCAATGAAAATTGTCACTGAAACTCATCAATTGAAAATTTTCATAGAATCTATGAAAAAGGTTTCATTAAAGTCAATGTTTATGAGAAGTTCATAAAATTAATGAAACTCGTCATAAAATAAATAGACAACTCCTCCAATGAATAAATTATTCAGCCAATGAAGAGCTTCATAAAATCTATGAAGCAATTTCATTTTTTTTTTTTTTATATTATTTAATTAGAAATTTATTAATTCAGTTCGAGGCCAATTTCCTTATTATGAATTAACCTAATAAGTACTTTTTTCAAAAACAGCTATTTTTCTTCATCAGGATACTCTCCTGACAAATACTTCACAAATTTCAATTGAAAAGATCGAAAAAACAATTTTTATTTTTTTAAATAAAAATTAAAATCCAACATTTTGACAACACTCATAGTCGGAGAAAAAATGTTTTTGCCTCTTCTTGTATTAACAAAGAAGAAGGGTAAAAATAAAATTTGTATTTACTTATACCAATGGTAGGAAATACAAAAAACTTTCATAATATTTCTATTGTTGGCTATGCTTTGCAGAAGACTTCGAAAACATATTTTATTGTTTGGCCATTCCCATTTTGTTAATGTAGCAGACTACATTTAATATAAGATTTTGATGCTTCACATTGCATTACACTACTGCCACCACTTTCTAAAGAATATTGATGAAGGGGACCTGGAAAATCCTCGAAACGATCGTCTTTTCATTCCTGAAAGTGTAGAGGTTTTTGAAAGCAAAATCTCTGTGAAGTATGTGTCAGGAGAGTATTCTGATGAAGAAAAATAGCAGTTTTTGAAAAAAGTACTTATTATGTTAATTCATAATAAGGAAATTGGCATCGAACTGAATTAATAAATTTCTAATTAATCAATCAAAAAGGCCTAAAAATTTTTATTTTTTTTTTTAAGGGGGGACATGACATTGGCCGTTTTTTGAAATCGACTTTTTTTATAATTTTGTATTTTAGTAAATATTCTTAAGATTCTAAGAAAAAAAATTTAATGGAAAAATTCCTACGGGTTCAAAAGTTACAGCCGGATTATTAAGAGCGCATTTTTAATTTTCGCGCTACCTACGTACGGTAGCTGGTATATACTTGTTTTACTTGCTACCTGACTTTTGGTGGTTGTTATTTCGTACCTACTTGAAGGGTGCGCCAGAGTGAAGGCATATGAAGCTTCAAAAGAAGGCCGAAATGCTAAACGATTGCAAAAAACTATAAGAAACAGCACAACACAAGATGACGAAGGCATATAGTACGAAACAGGCATGGCAGATTGAAGGTAACCTTGTTTTCTTCGTTCACAAACTTTGAACGCGTTTATCTCGAAACCATGTTTTTCGTACTGGTTGCGGCACTAGCGGGTTCATTTTTTGACGAAATTTTTTTTTTGTATTTTTTTAAACTTGATTCCCTATCGTATGACATGAGCTTTTTTTTTAAATTTTTTTTCGATTTTTTATGAATTTTTTAAGTCAATATTTTTTTTCAAAAAAACACACTTTCAAATTTGGAACATCACCAAAAATTTAAAAAAAAGCCCATGTCGTACGATAACCAATTTTGTTAAGATTTAAAAAAGTAATTTTTTCCAGATCGGACAATTTTTGCGACTCCCAGCGCTGCAACCACGAGGCCCCGTTTTTTTCTCTGCCACCAGTTTGGAGCTCTATAAAACCATGTTGGAGTGAAAAATATATTTTTTTGAATTTTTTTTCTTGTAATTTGTTCAATTCTCTACAATAATAAAAAAAAATTTGGAAAAATGTTTGTTTTTGACTGAGTTATAAATTTTTTATTGTAAAATTTTTGTCAACAGTTCTACGTGTTTTTGTTTTGCTCTACAAAAATCGTTAAATAAACTTGTATTGTTGTTGAAAAAATAACAAAAAACAATAGAAAAATCGCGAAAAGACGCTTTATAAATGTACGTTAAGATAAATAAAGATTTTAAATATTAATAATAATAAAAATTTCTAAAACATCAAGAACCAATAGTGCAAAAAAAGAAAAATAATAACAAATAATATGCCTGTTAGGCGCTCTCCGCCTACTCCAAATTCCTTGCTAATTCCAGCAATAAATAATAAAAGCTCTCCCGCGCAAAATGCATCCACATCCAGTATAAATGTATACGATCACTCTTCTCTCACTGCGCATGCGCAAAAAAAGTACTCCCTTGGTCTATAGAGTGTTCTACACCAACTACAACATCATCAAATAAAAGTTTTTTACCCCATCCCCTGTCTTTAGCTACTCTTCCTCTAACAAGTGTAACATCAGCATCATTCTCTACAGTAACTACACAATTACCCAATACTACCACAGTTACAACATCCATAAATTCCGCCCTTATATCGATTATTCCCACATGTAATTCGTACATTACCAAAAATCTCCTAAACAAAACCCAAGCATACACAATGAATGAGCAGGAGAGCATAACAAACAATAATTTAATAACAAAGAGTGTAAATCTAACAACTACACACCAGTGATGGTATTTGAGAATTTTCGTTTGGTGCCTCAATGATGCCAAAAAAGTGCCAAAAAAAGCTTTAAAAGTGCCAAAAAAAAAATTAAGCAACATTTAATGTTTCAAAAAAAATATGTTCAGCTTTTATTTCAAATATTTATACATTTAGTTACTTTAACCCTTAAATGCATGGTGTAGCCATTTGCCAACATACCAGTTTCTTAATAAAAAACGCCACTTGATGCATAAAACTCAATTTTTGGGCATTGGGGCCCTTTCTGCACAAAGTGCTCTTATAAACTATAACTCAGATTTTTTAAACAGTTATAGGAAAAATCTTGGTTTTGCTTCGTATGTTTGTGAAAAATCTAAAACACGCGTTTTTTTTTATAAAAAAGTGCAATATTCAAAAATGTTTGTTTAAATATTTAAAGTGGTATTCTCGCAATAAAATTAATTTTGGCAACAATAAATGAAAAATTAATATTTCATATATTTTTTTTGTTTCTTTTTTTTCATACACGTTAAAATAATCACAATTTAGCTATTTGAAAATTTTTTTGGTATTTTTCTTAAAATGTACACGCCTTTAGAAATCATATATAAAAAAATGGTTAAAATTGTAGAGATCATGCATTTAAGGGTTAAGAAAAAAGACAAAAAAAAGGCGGGCAACTTATCTAAAAAGTAACCCGAGTTTAACATTACCTACCACAAATATTTTCATATAAAAATACCATTCTTAACTATAGTAAAACACTAAATTTACGTTATTTTAAGATAAGTTAGCAGGTCCAGGACTTTCAAAAAATTTTACAATTAAATTTGACAATACAATAGAATCAAATAAAGTTTTTCTAATTTTATCCCCGTTGCTTTTATTTTTAAATATCAAAATAATGATTAAATTGTCCCCGAAGAACTGGAAGGTGTCCAAAAAATTGTAGATATTTTTAGTGTAGCATTTGTTTTTTAATTTTGCTACCCCTTCTTAATAGGCGTGGCTTTTAATGAAAAACCAGCGATATCGAACTTTTATCAAATTATATAGTAATTTTCGTAAAAAGTGCCAAAATTCTATGGAGAGTGCCAAGGTGCCATTGAACATTCAATAGTGCCACAAATGGCACTTTTGTGCCACTTTTACCAACAGTGCTACACACACACAACAATCAAACATACAATCACCAAAGCAGTCGGCAGTGGTCGCATCAGAGGTGCTATACCTCAAATAATAAAATCTAAAACACCGAGTAATATAACAACGAAAAAAATACCAACTGGCATCGATAGATACATTACGATCACTAAGCGTAAGTTAAGCCCCAAATCCGCAAAAGTAAAGCCTTCCCCGAAGCAAACTAAAAATACCGATCCTGTGAATATGGTAAGTCAAAATCGCTTTTCCATTTTAAACACAGATGATAATGAAGAAACCCCAGTGAAATCTGTAAAAGAATTTACACCTCCCCCTATTCATCTCCGTGAACCGAACTCTAACGATCTTGTTAATGATTTAGCCAAGCTTGTAGGAACAAATAATTTTTATGTAGTATCAACACGAGTGGGAAATGTTCAGGAAACTAAAATTAAAACATTCACTGAAAATCATTATAGATCCATTACTCAATATCTTGATACCAAAAGAAAAAACTATTATACTTTTCAATTAAAAAGTGCTAAAGGCCTGATGGTTGTTTTAAAAGGTATAGAAAGCAACGTTCCAACCAAGGAAATTCAGGAGGCTCTAGAAAAGGAGGGCTATGAAATTAAGTCTATAAACAACATTATCAATAAAAATAAAATTCCTCAACCCCTGTTCAGAGTAGAATTAAACTTCGAGTCTAAAAAACTTAAAAAGAACGAAACACACCCGATCTATAGCCTTCGATATCTTCTGCATAGAAGAATAAGTGTTGAAGAGCCTCGTAAACGCAATGGATTACCCCAATGCGTAAATTGCCAAGAATTTGGCCACACACGGGGGTATTGCCAATTACCACCTGTATGTGTAATATGCGGTGATATTCACAAATCGTCGGAATGTACATCTTCTAGATCTGACCCAAACGTTAAAAAATGTAGCAACTGCGGTGGAAACCACACTGCGAATTACAGAGGCTGTCCAGTATACATAAATATTAGACAAAGGACAATGAAAAGACCTCATAGACCCCAATACCAGCCAACAGAATTCCCAAATCTGCCCAATAATTCTCGATCGACTGATCGTACTCCTTCAAATGCCCAACACACTACTTCTCATAGTGCCAGTACAAGCAATTTTTCGTATGCACAAATCGCCACTTCCCAAAGCGTTGGTTCTACGCAAACCAATTCATACCCACTGCCCTCGCTGGAAACGCCTTCTCCTCCCCAGAAAAGCTCGCTGGAAAACTCAATTGAAACTTTAGTTCAAACCATTAACAACTTCATGGCCAATATGCAAGGAATGATGCAAGAATTACTCCGCAACCAAGGCATGCTTATGCAGGCTTTCTTAGATAAAAAATGAACGTTTTAAAAATATGTTATTGGAACGCAAACGGCTTAAGCTTACACAAAAACGAACTAAATTATTTCCTCGGAAACAAGCAAATTGACGTTATGCTTGTTTCTGAGACGCATTTAACCCCAAGAAGTTCTTTTTCAATACAAGGATACACAATTTATGACACAAAAGACCCCAGAGACAGAGGATGCGGTGGTGCAGCGGTTATCATAAAGTCTCGTTTAAAACACTTTCCAATGCCCGAATTTCGTGAAAACTATCTTCAAGCCAGCACTATATGCCTCGAAGAATTTAACATGAACCTTGTTATTTCATCAATTTACTCCCCTCCTAGATTTCCGATAACAGAAATTCAGTACACGGACTTCTTTAAATCGTTAGGTCCCCGCTTTCTGGCAGCTGGTGACTACAATGCCAAACACACATTCTGGGGGTCACGGCTGATTACTCCCAAGGGCCGTGTTTTATTTAATACAATTTCAAAAATGGGTATGGATGTTATATCAAGCGGAGAACCCACTTACTGGCCAACAGATAGGCAAAAAATACCAGATTTGATAGATTTTGGAGTGACAAAGGCTATTTCAAGGGAATTAGTACAGGTAGAATCGTCATTAGATTTGTCGTCAGATCACACACCCACCATTGTTTGTATCCAGGGCCCCCGAGAAATTGTAAACCCATATGGTGACTCAGCGCTTACGGGAAAAAATACAGATTGGCTAAAATACAGAATGTTTATTAGTTCTCATTGTTCGGAAAATATACGGTTAAGAACAACAGACGATATTGACCTCTCTGTTAAAAATCTAGAATTACAAATCAAACTTGCTGCTCAACTGGCTACAAAGCCCCGCCGACACAAAAGACCAAACAGAATTTTTTCTATAGATGTCGAAAGACTCCTAAATGATAAAAGAATTGCACGAAGAGAATGGCAACAGCACAGATCTCCACAACTAAAGGAACGATTTAAAGAATGCACGAAGAATTTGCGAAGACTTCTTGAAGAAAAAAGAATTGAATCGCTTAGCAGATATCTCGAAAACTTAGATCCATCAGCTAAAACTGATTACTCTTTGTGGCGTGCTACAAAAAATCTTAAAAGACCCGTTACATGTAAGCCTCCTTTGCGAAAACCAAATGGAAATTGGGCCAGAAACGACACGGAAAAAGGAAATCTGTTCGTGGATCATTTGAAGGAAGTTTTTACGCCAAACTTATCTAGTATTATAATAGAGCCGCCTCCTACTACATCCCAGCACATAGTATGTCCCCCGCTTATGTTTGAAATGCGAGAGGTTGAAAAAGCTATTATTGAATTAGACCCAAAAAAAGCACCTGGCATCGATAAGATAAGTAATAAAATGCTTGTAGAATTACCCCGTATAGCATTAAGAATTATTCTCTTTATTTTTAATGCTATTTTACGCCTTGAGTACTATCCCGCGGAATGGAAAGTATCACTTGTTAAAATGATACCCAAACCAGGCAAAGACCACACCAAAGTTGAATCCTATAGACCAATTAGTCTTTTACCGAATATATCAAAACTGTTCGAAAAGCTACTCATGAATAAGTTGACCTTGTATGTAGACGAAAACAATACTATACCAGCACATCAATTTGGCTTCAGGAGAAAACATAAAACCATCGAACAAGTACATAGGCTAATCACTGTAATAAGAAAGGCATTTGAGGAAGAAAAATACTGCTCTGCTCTCTTTATTGATGTCTCACAAGCCTTTGATAAAGTTTGGCATGAGGGACTTCTTTTGAAAATAAAACTTTTGTTACCGTCAAACACCCATAAGCTCCTAGAAAGCTATATAACAAATCGTAAATTCGTTCTCGCGGAAAAAAGTTTCTTCAGCTCTCCCCAGGACATTTGTGCTGGAGTACCGCAAGGTAGTATTTTGGGACCACTTCTGTATATCCTATATACATCTGATATGCCATTAAACTTGAATACCCATACGTCCACTTTTGCTGATGATACAGCAATCCTTAGTGTCCACAATGACCCATTAGTAGCGTCAAGATTGTTACAAAATCATATATCACAATTGGAAACTTGGCTAGATAAATGGAAAATTAAAGTGAATGAACAGAAATGTATACACATAACTTTTACTTTAAGAAGAGAATCGTGTCCACCGATTCAAATAAATAATAATAATATACCCCAACAATCAAATGTGAAATATCTCGGTATACACCTTGACCGTCGCCTTACATGGAAAAATCACATAGATGCGAAACTTACCCAGATAAAGTTAAAAACGGTTGAGCTTACGTGGCTTATGAGTAGGAACTCTTTACTTGCCTTAGATTGTAAACTGTTGCTTTATAACTCGATAATTAAACCCATATGGTGCTATGGAATTCAACTCTGGGGTACCGCCTCAGCATCTAACATAGAAAAATTGCAAAGACGTCAAAACAGGCTTCTTAGAATGATCACGTGTGCACCCTGGTATATAAGAAACTCCAACATACATAAGGATCTCAACGTAAACCTTGTTAGAGTTGAAATCAGAAGACATAGCGAAAACTATTTAAAGAAACTAGAAACACATCCGAATACACTAGCCCGGAATCTTCTAAATAGCAGTGGTCACCTGCGACTAAGAAGGAGACATACTGCTGACTTGGTCCACTTATAGAGAAGGAATTAGAATGAAAGCACAAAATTTTTGTCTGGCACTGGCTGGACTTAATACTTTTATTTAGTCTTAAGATTTGAATACTTATTGTTAGTTCACACATATTTAGTGAAGATTCAATAAATAAATAAAACACGAAAAAAAAAAAAAAAAAATTTTTAAAAAAAGGTCTGTTTTCTCTGCCGCGAATGTAATGTCCCCCCTTAAATAAAAATTAAAAACCAACATTATTATTTATTATAATTGGTTGTTGTCGTTACTAAGCTGGAGTGGATAAATAAAAAGTATTTAGTTAATCCAAAAAGCGTAATAAAATTCAGGCGCCAGAAAACGTTTTTTTTTTGTTTTTATCAAAAATAAATGTCACTAAAGTTCAAAATGTTTTTATTTCTCAATCGAAAACAAAAAATTTCAAATGTACTTTAAAACAAAAATATCCCTCAAGTTGAAATTCGAAAAATATCTTTAGGTATAAATATCAAAGATAAAAAAATTGATAAAAAAATAAAACTTTTCAAAACGTTTTAAAAAACGTTTTTTTTTTGTTTTTCATCTTTGTACTATGTACAAAAATATGAATAGAATTTTAAAATTTTTGTTTTATTTATATGGTGGAGATACTATTATGGTTTTTGTTTTCAAATCTGTTGAAAATCATATAATACCCTGGAGTGAACTGTTGAGCGGTATATACATACAAACATATATTGCAAATATTTTTTTTTTCTTGCTAAAATGTTTGGCAATTGACCAGCATTTTGCACTAATATTATTCATTTTCGAAATGAAATCGCTGTATAAGTTTTCTAATTAAATTTTTGCACCATTAAACCCGATATTAATTCGCAATTTTTTAAGTGCAGATTTTTAAAATTTATAACCTAGGGACCATAATACCCATATCTCATACCAAAGTTTGGTAATTAGTTCGCAAAAAAAAAAATTGCCAAAAAAAATTTGCAAAAAAAAATTTTTTTCCATTAATGTATTTTTTTGCAGAATACAAATTGCTGATTAGGTTTCTTAACTATTTTTTTGTATCATAAAGGCTTTTTTCACATTCCGCCAATATTTTGCAATTTTTTGAGTGCGGTTTTTTAAAATTTTTAACCTTAGGACAATAATTCCCATATCTTATGCCGAAGTTTGGTGGTTAGTATGCAAAAAGTTTCGCGAAAAAAATTTAGCAAAAAGGAAAATTTTTCCATCAACATATTCATTTGAAGAATGTAAATCGCTGACTGAGTTTTTTAATTTATTTTTTGTACCAAAAAGCTTTTTTCGCGTTCCGCGATTTTTTTTACAATTTTTTAAGTGCGGATTTTTAAAATTCATAATCTTGGGACTATAATACCAATATTCTCATATCAAAGTTTGGTGGTTAGTTTGCAAAAAAAAATTCGCGAAAAAAATTTTACGAAAAGAAAATTTTTTGCATCAGTGTATTTGTTTGCAGAATGTAAATTTCTGATAAAAATTTTTAATTCATTTTTTGTACCATAAAGTTTTTTTTTCGCGTTCCGCCATTAGTTTGCAATTTTTTAAGTGGGGTTCTTTAAAATCCATAATCTAGGGACTATAATACATATATTCTATACCAAAATTAGCTAGTTAGATTGCAAAAACAAAAAATCACGACAAAAAACTTTGCAAAAAGGAATAGTTTTGCATCAATATATTTGCTTGCAGAATGTTAATCGCTGATTATCATGCTTTGTAGAAGTCTTTTCGGCGGAAATTTTTATTACTTTTTAATAACGCAAAGGTATATATCATTGGATGCAGAAATGTGTCTATATGAATGTTGTTTTAAGAATTTTTACAAAATTTATATGTAATTGTAATCAGAAAAAACTAAAACAAAACGTTTTAAAACGTTTTATTATGTTTTTTCCTCAATACAAAAAAAAAAGTTTTTTTTTTGTTTTTTCCTCAGTACAAAAATAAAAATAATTCTCAACTTTCCTGAAAATATCAGTACGGATATTTTTAAAATTTTGTTTTCGAAAAGAAAACAAAAAATAAAAAAATTGATGAAAACAAAATATCCATCAAGAAAAATAAATTCATTTGTACACAAGTGATTTTTTTTTTATTGAGGAAAAAACAAAATAAAACGTTTTAAAAGTATTAATATCGGGTGCCTGATAAAATTGTAGCATATTTTACGAATGTACAAAATATATCTAATGAAAGAATTAATTAAATTGAAAAGTTTCAAAACATTGTATAATAAGCTTAATACAATTAATGGAATTGTAATGTTTCGAAAAAATTATAAAAAAATTTCATAGTCCAAAATTAATATTAAAAAATGAATAAAGAAACGAGTAAAAAAGTTAAAGTTCGGCATGCCGACTATGCAATACCCTAAACCAGTCTGGTTAAAAACCAACTAATGTTTGGATCCGAAATACGAATGGGTTAAAATGCGACTTGTGTCAAAATTTTCTATAAAATGATAAAAGAAGAGAAAATCGGAAATATAGCCCTTATGGGCGATAGGTCCAAATATGGACCGATCCTATCTAGAATCTATAAACTTTGTCCTTGGGACCATGTGAGCCAGCTAACCAAATTTCATTAAATATCTTCGTATTTGCGACCTCCAGCGTGTAAAAAACTAATTTTGGGGGGGGGGGGCCCTTACATATATGGGCACTAGGTCTAAACAGTAACCGATTTTATCCACAATCAATAAGGTTCGTCGTTGGGCTGACATAGGTCGGTGTACCAAATTTCATCAAAATACCTTAGTATTTGCGACCTGTAGAGTGCACACAAGAATGCATGGACAGACAGGCAGACGGACGGACGGACAGACAGACAGACGGACATCGTTAAATCGAAATAAAACGTGATTCTGAGTCGATCGATATACTTTAAGGTGTGTCCTGGTACAATATTTTTTGGTGTTACAAACATCTGCACAAACTTATTATACCCTGACCACGTAGTGGCGTAGGGCGCCTATTCCTACCTGTGACTCATTGTGACCATCTTAAGCCTATTTTTAAGACTAAGAGTCATAACTTTTCATACAAAACAACAATAAAATTCAAATTTTATTTGTCAATGTCATGATTGTATCGATATCAGGTCTTAATTTTTTTGAAGTTTTCAAACAAAAATTTGAATAAATATAATTTATTAAGACTTTGCAACAACAAATATATGGGGAATACAGTCATAACCATAGTATAATATAGTAGCTTTACTCATTTTCTGTCATTTGAAAAAATTAAGCAGTGTTCGTAATTTTACTTGTACATATGGTTCTTAATACCACCACAACTACATGAGATAGGAACAAGCTCTCAATTTTTTAATGAGTGGGGCTACTATAGTATACTATGGTCATAACTAAGAGTCACAGACTTTTCGTAGGAATAAGCACCATAATTCTATCAGTTTTGAAATTACATAAAACTATTGTATTTGAGAATTAAATGTTTAAAATAAAATTCTTAATGTATAAAAATTTTTAAAAATTAATGAAATGACGATATTTTATGAAAAAATTGAAAAAAGTAAATACTATTGAACAATTTCACATATATAAAGAACATTTTCATTAAATTTATGAAGATCTAATTTATGAAATTCAATGAAGTTGTGAAATTTTATGAAAGAAAAGTTATGAAAAATTTCATAATATTAATTAAATATTATATACATAATGAAATCCTTCATTGATTCTACGAAAAAAATTCTATGAAATTATATAATTAATATCATGAAGGAAAATTCTTTCAGTGTATAATGAGAAACAATTGTTCAATATGCGTTTTACTGCGTTGGCAGTAAAAAAAACATTTTTTTTGTAAAATAAAAAAACTATTAATTTTTTTGCGAACAAATTTTTTGAAACTTTTAATTGATGGAAAAGGCGTTCCTTTGCACTCTTTCAAAAATACTGAAAAAATGTTAAAGTGTGAGTACTCCCCTCCTATGACAACTCAATGTTAAAGTCATTAGTTTTTCTGTTAAAAGAGAACAACTTAATCATTAATTGTAGTACGTTTTTTTACAGCTTTGGGGTCTCTTTTTTTTTTGCTGGGTAGGTTTAGGGTATAGTGAATTTGTATTGATGTTTGTTACTGCCAAAATACAAGGCCCACTTTTTACAAAACCAATTTTTACATATTTTACTATATTTACTGCATCTTTAATTGAAAGTCCCTTCAGAGAATTTGGCCCGCTACCAGTAATATGACCCAACTAGTACTATGTTGTAGGGCTTTATATACATAGTCGGTATTTTTTTAACGTACAATTTTTTGAAAATTTTAACAAAAAATAATTTAAAAAAAAAATCTAGTTCACCTTTAGAAATTTAAGATTTTTAAACAGAAGCCTATTTAGATGTATGGGTTTTACATGAAAAAACCTTTTTATTCGATATAAAAAAATGATTTTTCACGATACATACAAATTTTTAAATCAAAGAATTATATTTAAAGCTTACTGTGATTTTTAAATAAACAAAATTTTCATTTTCACAGTTTGACTTAACTGTTGAGGCATTTAAAGTTTGTGCGTTTTTCTTTTTCAATTTAAAAACAAATTTATTCTGCTTAAAAGAAAATAACTTTTTCCTTTGTTCCATATGTGCGCTAGAGTGGCAATCTTTTTTTGTGAGAAAAACTTTTGTCCCCCAATTTAAAATTAGGCACTAAATTATTTTAATAAGCAAAATATTTCATTACCAAATAAGTGATTATAAAGTGAAACTATAATTGTTTACTACACTCATAGAAATAAGTCTGTAAAAATAGAAGAAAAAGTTACTAAAAATTAGTTAAAAATGATGCTGCAGAAAGAACTGCTAAAATTAGCAGATTGTTTTACTAAATACTAGTAAAATGAGAACAGCAAAATTAAAACTGTTAAATTTACAGAATTTTAGTTATATTTAGGCCAACTTTTAGTTAATTGAAAATACCAAATTGTACCGTAAAATCTGCAGAAAATTTTGCTAAATATTTGTAGACTAAAAATAGCAAAAATAAGCTGTTAAATCTACAAAATTTTTGCTATTTTTAAGCTAAATTTAGTTGAATGCAAATAGAAGTCTATTCTGCTGAAATCAGCAGAAATATTTGCTAAAAAATTGTGAACTGATGTTTTCATAAGGCTCGATTTTTATTTGCATTTAAAAAAAAAATCGAAAAAAAACTTCGAAAATTTAAAATTTTTTGTTGATTTTTTAGGCTACTAATTATTTAGCAAAATTTTTTGCTGATTTTAGCGGGTTAATTTCCTATTCTCCATTTACAAAAATTTAGCTCAAATATAACTAAAATTCTGTATATTTAACAGTTTTATTTTTTTCTGTATAGCAAAAATAATCTGCTTATTTAGCAGTTTTTTTCTGCAGCATCATTTTTAACAAATTTTTAGTAGTTTTAACTAAATTTTTTGCGGACTTTTTTCTATTATTGTACTTATAATTTGGTTTCAGTACTGTTTATTTTGGTTAGATGCAGTCATTGTTATATTGTCATATTGTTAACTACTTATTTTTTAACCAATAATAAGTATATGGATAAGCCTTATTATTTAACAGCTTGTAAACACCTATTTTGTAACTGCTTATCTGCATACGAATGACTACTTATTTTGTTAGCTACTTATTTTTTATATTTGAAATGGTACAGAGAGGGAATTTTGCTGTACGAATTTTAATGAAATTTTTCATTAAATTAATGAAGTTTTCTTTACAAAATAAATGAAAAAATTCTTAAATTGGATGAAAAATTTTCATATATTTTATGAATCTGGTTTTAAGGAAACTTTTTCATTAAGTGTATGAAACTTTTAATAAATAAAATGAAATTAATTAAATAAAAAATTTCATTTAAACTCGTCGAAGAAAATTCGCTCTGTGGAGTTTTCTGTGTTAGTTTTTTCGCCACTATCACTTATCGAAATTCCATTAATATCAAAAAATAAAATAATATACTCAAAGAATTTTCTTGGACAAGTTTTAGTTAAATATTTCATTAAACTATTGAAGTTTACTTCACAAAGTGAATAGAAATTTTCTTAAATTTTATCAAAAGGCTTCATTATTTTTATGAAACTGTCTTTAATGAAACTTTTTCATTCATTTTATGAAATTTTAATAAATGTGAATGTGAATTTTAAATTAAATGCTATAATAATTTTCTAGCTATTTAATATAAATCTAAAGACAAATAAAACTGCCATTCTAATCTACATACATGTAAACCAGCATCCATCTTCATATCATTTCTCTTTACAATTTATTAAAAATTATAAGTCAATATTAACTTAAGTGAATTGTATGTTTTCATTTTAACTTTCTTACACTTTAGAGATCTCTCCAGTACATCTTTAGTACGACTACCCTCGGCGGGCCTACAAGACATTGAAATATTACGTATTGAAAATACACATACATTGAAAACAATACCATCCATTTATTATTTTAAGGTAAATGAAGCTAAATTTGCCATAAGAAAATTTTTCATTCCTACTTTAATTAATATTTTTTTTTTCTTCTAGAATTTACAAAAAGCCTATTTAACACATTCCTTTCATTGTTGCGCATTTAAATTTCCTTCACGTCATGACCCAAGACGTCATGCAGAACGTTTAAAAGAAATTGAAAAATGGCAACATCAATGTAATAATAAAAATGATAACAGAAATGAAAATACAAATAATTTAGCAAATCAAATCAATAAGATTCTTGAACAAAGTAAATTCATTGCTCGGGATGATAAAAGTAATTATGTTGACGATAATGGCAGCTGGTCCACACTAAAGACTGATGACGTTGATGATGATGATATTAATAATAATGACAATGATGATGGTATTTTTGCCCGTGACAGTGATAAGGGTTTTGGTGCATTTTTTCCTACTGTTACTGAAGGTTTGTATGAACAAACGACACAACAACACATTCCAACTTCATCAACAGACAAGAGCTCGCTCAATTTGTTAACAAATAACAACAGAATTTTTTATAGGTAAGTAAGCAAACGAAGAAATTTTTCATGAAAAAAAAAAAATCAAGTGTTTATATATTTACAATGATACAATCATAGTTGGGCATAAGTACACTGAGTATCAATCAAATTTATATAATCACTCGTATATTCTACTTATATTTGAAAAATTTTAACTTCCCAGTGTAGAAAATCATTACCAGATATGTGGTTATGTAACTACATACTTGGTAATGGTAACTAGTTACTTTTGTTATTACATTTCTTATTACCAGCATACGAAAAATCAAAAAATATATCGTTACCTATGTGCTTACCAGCACTGACAAAAATAATGAGTCTAAAAATAGATTTTCAAAAAAATTAATTATATAAAAAAAAAATATTTTTTATTGCATTTTTTTTTTTAAATAAAATTTGCTGGTGCGGGAATCGAACCTGGGTCTACAGATTGCCAGTCAACTGCTCTACCATCTGAGCTATATCGACATGTAATATTTAATAGATAAAAACATAATTGGCCTGCTGCACACAAGTAAGCTTACTCGCCAACATACAAAAAATCAAAAAATATGTGGTTACATATATCCTTACCAATGTTTAAAAAATATTGAGTCTAAAAATAGATTTCAAAAAATTTTCAAAAAATCTAAAAAATTATTTGAAATAATGATAAAAAAAAACCAGTAAAAAGGTTAAAGTCGGGCATGCCGACTATACAATACCATACACCAGTCTGGGTAAAAGCCAACTAATGTTTGGATCCGAAATTCGAATGGGTTAAAATAGGGCTCGTGTCAAAATTTTCTATAATGTGAGTCAGCGCACCAAATTTCATTAAAATATCTAAATATTTGCGACCTGCAGTTTGTAACCAAGCCAATTTTGGGGGACTCTTATATGGGCACTAGTTCTAAACATGGACCGATGTTCACCAAAATCAATAGGCTTCGTCCTTGGGCCAACATAGGTCTGTGTACCAAATTTCGTCAAAATATCTTAATATTTACGACCTGCAGCGTTTAAACAATATAATTTTGGTAGGACCCTTATATGGGCACTAGGTCTAAACATGGACCGATGTTCACCAAAATCAAACTTGTTCGTCCTTGGGCCAACATAGGTCTGCGTACCAAATTTCATCAAAATATCTTAATATTTGCGACCTGTAGAGTGCGCACAAAAATGCATGGACAGACAGACAGACGGACGGACGGACGGATGGACAGACGGACATCGTTAAATCGAAATAAAAAAAAATAAAAATCGAAATAAAAATTCTGAACCGATCAGTATACTATAAGGTGGGTCTACGACCAATATTTTTTGGTGTTACAAACATCAGCACAAACTTATAATACCCTGACCACATAGTGGTGTAGGGTATAATTATTATCAGTAACTCATTATTATATGTTTTAAAATAATGCAAAAGGTAAGTGAGTGTCATTACTGGTAGTCCAAAAAATAATGATATGTCATTACCGTTTCTACACTGGGTTCCCATGTGAAAATCGAAATATATTTGGACGTACATGATCATAAATGGACTAGTATATGATCATACATGGGCATACATGATCATATACGTCCATGCATAGTTCAATGTATGACCATAACATATATGAGCATACATGAATCATATGTTAGGCCATATACATACCTCCATAAAATGTTCCACAAAAATGTTACTCGTAGTGTTTTATATAAGTTCACTGAACACATCCTATACCTAAAGTGGAAGATTCCCATGATTTCTCCTTAAAATCTCATATTGAATGTAGTCTGCTAGATCAACAAAATGTGAATAAAGCAAACAATAAAATATGTTTTCGAAGTCTTCTGCAAAGCATATCCAACAATAGAAATATTATGAAAGTTTTTTGTTTTTGTATTTCATACCATTAATATAAGTAAATACAAATTTTATTTATATCCTTCTTCTTTGTTAATACAAGAAGAGGCAAAAACATTTTTTCTCCGTACTAGTTGTCAAAATGTTGGTTCTTAATTTTTATTTAAAAAATAAAAATTGTTTTTTCGACCTTTCTAATTGATTATGATCTAGTTTCTGCCTCTTTGTATGGATAAGCTTCATCAGTGATTTTCCATTAAATTGTTAATTGCTTATATGCATGCGCGGTTCAAGTAATTAATATAAGGGGAAAAATCATACGCCTCAGTACCCAACTCAATGTATTTGTCTACGATGGCGTATGATTTTTCCCCTTATATTAATTGCTGGAACAGCGCATGCTTATATGTTTATTGTCAGATTGTCTCTACACTCACAATATGTTTTCCATAACCGATTGAGGTTTATTTGAAATGTAATATGTAAAGTTTGTTTTCAATTGAAGAATCCATTAAAATATATTGAAACATATTGTTTAACTTTTTTTCATCAGTCAATAAAAAACAAACCATAAAAAAATATGTATCGTCTGTATGAGTTGATATTTTCGGTTAAATTTTCTATTTTTAGTTTTTTATTTTTAGAAAAATAATTTAAATAATTTCGTTGTTTTAAAACAAAAAATTGAAATATTTTCGGTTGAATGACATTGATGATGGCTTTGCAGCGAAAGCCGAAAATACGTATTCTGTCTTGCTGGCCTTATCGAATTCTTACAAAAATATTTATTCTTTGTAATTTACTTGTGAAAATTGTATCATCTTTCTTTAATTTGAAAATAATTTAAAAACAGAAAGTAATATTAATTTATGATCTAGAGTCAAACTAAAGAACATTAATTTTCGGTTTTTCTTTCAAATATGAAAAACAAACCACAAAATCATTTTTTTTTAACTTTTTGTCCGTTAAAAATTGAAGATTGTCTTAACAGACATTTCAATTATTTTTATTTCTTTTGTGGATTGTTTAAACTATGTTTGAAAATAAATAGCAAAATGGTTTGAATATAATGAAAAATCAGTAGTTCGTTTTTATACCCTACACCACTATGTGGTCAGGGTATTATAAGTTTGTGCTGATGTTTGTAACACCAAAAAATATTGGTCGTAGACCCACCTTATAGTATACCGATCGGTTCAGAATTTTTTTTTATTTCGATTTAACGATGTCCGTCTGTCCGTCCGTCCGTCCGTCCGTCCGTCCGTCTGTCTGTCTGTCCATGCAATCTTGTACGCACTCTACAGGTCGCACCTATTAAGATATTTCGATGAAATTTGGTACATAGACCTATGTTGGCCCAAGGACGAACAAGTTTGATTTTTTTGAACATCGGTCCATGTTTAGACCTAGTGCCCATATAAGGGTCCTACCAAAATTATATTGTTTATACGCTGCAGGTCGTAAATATTAAGATATTTTGATGAAATTTGGTACACAGACCTATATTGGCCCAATAACGCAGCCTATTGATTTTGGTGAACATCGGTCCATGTTTAGACCTAGTGCCCATATAAGGGTCCTACCAAAATTATACTGTTTATACGCTGCAGGTCGTAAATATTAAGATATTTTGAGGAAATTTGGTACACAGACCTATATTGGCCCAATAACGCAGCCTATTGATTTTGGTGAACATCGGTCCATGTTTAGACCTAGTGCCCATATAAGGGTCCTACCAAAATTATACTGTTTATACGCTGCAGGTCGTAAATATTAAGATATTTTGATAAAATTTGGTATACAGACCTACATTGGCCCAGTAACGCAGCCTATTGATTTTGGTGAACATCGGTCCATGTTTAGACCTAGTGCCCATATAAGGGTCCTACTAAAATTATATGGTTTATACGCTGCAGGTCGCAAATATTAAGATATTTTGATAAAATTTGGTACACAGACCTACGTTGGCCCAAGGACAAAGCCTATTGATTTTGGTGAACATCGGTCCATGTTTAGACCTAGTGCCCATATAAGGGTCCTACCAAAATTATATTGTTTATACGCTGCAGGTCGCAAATATTAAGATATTTTGATGAAATTTGGTACACCGACTTATGGCAGCCGAAGGACGAAGCCTATTGATTTTGGTGAACATCGGTCTATGTTTAGACCTAGTGCCCATATAAGGGTCCCCCCAAAATTATATTGTTTATACGATGCACGTCGTAAATATTAAGATATTTTGACGAAATTTGGTACACAGACCTATTTTGGCCCACGGACGAAGCCTATTGATTTTGATGAACATCGGTCCATGTTTAGACCTAGTGCCCATATAAGGGTCCTACCAAAATTATACTGTTTATACGCTGCAGGTCGCAAATATTATGATATTTTGATGAAATTTGGTACACAGACCTATATTGGCCCAATAACGCAGCCTATTGATTTTGGTGACATTAGTTGGCTTTTACCCAGACTGGTGTAGGGTATTCTATAGTCGGCATGCCCGACTTTAACCTTTTTACTCGTTTAATTGTGTTTTCAATTAATTTAATATGTATTTTAGGTTGTTTTTAACGATAACATATTGTGAGTGTATATGATAATTTTTTCAACAATCCGCCGGATGTGGGATTCGAAAACATGTCCCCACATTACAAACGTAAATATACTAAAGTGCGACGACAGTTTAGCCATCTCACCCAAGTAAGGCCTTGAATGCAATGTAACTAATTCATTGTTTTCTTTCCTATTCAGCTTTCTGTTATTGTCTTTTACTCAGAAGTGATCAAACACAGACACGTACAAACATTTTATTTTCAGATTTTTGTTTATCTGCCGATCTTCTCGGAGTCTCATATTTTCCCTAATGTTGCCACACTGACGCATGGTTTTTACGTTCAAGAGTAGCCAACTTGCATATATTGGAGACGGGTTGAAAAAATGTTGAGCCTTAAAAATTGATTTTCAAAAAAAATTTACGAAAATCTAGACCACCCATGTGAAAATCGAAATATATATGAATACAAATGATCATACATTGACTTGTATATGATCATGCATGGGCATACATTGTCATATACGTACATGCATAGTTCAATGTATGACCATACATGATCTCATATATTTCCATATATCTTTGGATCCGAAATTTGAGGGTATATGACCGTACATGTTCATATATGACCATATATGCTCACATATGATTCATGTATGCTCATATATGATCATATATGGCCATATACCTCCATATACCCTCAAATTTCGGATCCAAAGGTATATGGAAATATATGAGATCATGTATGATCATACATTGAACTATGCATGTACGTATATGACAATGTATGCCCATGCATGATCACATACGAGCCAATGTATGATCATGTATGCTCATATATGTTTCGATTTTCACATGGGCATTACTTTATATTTGAAATGATGATAAAAATAAATCATTAAAGACATTATTTTTCATTACTCAATATTATGTGTTTTAAAATAATGCAGAAACGAAGTCAATGTCATTAGTGTTAGTCAAACAAATGGTGTTATGTCATTATCGTTTCTACACTGGTTTATTTCTACCTTTCTGTAGTGCTCTGTTCCTGGCTTTTAAGGACTCTTAGAGTTGATTTTCCTTGCTAGGTATTTTCGTCTGTACACACCTTTTAAGTCGTTATCTGTCCCCGAGCTATAAAACCAGAGCTGTAAACGATTTCAATCGATTTAATTCCAATCAAACACTCAAAAATTTTTGACAGTTACTACATGACAGTTGTTTGTGTAGTAATCTGTAGTTATTGTTTTTAACAGTAATTACAGTTGTTTTTCTATAGAAAAATAATAAACAACTATTACGACGGTTATTTAAAAAAACACCCAAGAAAAGTTCTGATATTTCGTAACAGTTATTTTAAGCAGTTATTTTTAATATCATAATACTTAGATAACTACCAAAACAGTAATTTTACAGTAAACAGTTGTTTTCGTTAGTTATTTAAAAAGTAAAATATTTCGTTGAATTTTAAAATTCTTCCTTAGTTTATATTTCTTGTTATTGATATATTCCTAGTTTGCAAATAATAATCATAAACTTGTATTGTATCTCAAACGCATAAAAACATAATACATAAATGGAAAACAGTTTGGAATTTTTTCTTCAAATTTTAAATAAGCTGAAGTAATTTTACATATTTTTGTAACCAAAAAAAAAAATATACTTTAATAATACTAAAAGTATTAACTTTAAAAAACAGTAGCTTTTACCCATTTTGTCAGTTGATTTTACGGTATTGCCAGTTATTTTTAATGCTTTTGTTATTAATTTTTCAAAAGTTAAAAATAACAAAAGTTTTAGTTATTTTAAAGGTAAAAGCTTTGTCGCCTTTTTAACTGCAGACACCTTTGTTTTAACTGTCATTTTCAGTAGATTCTTCCGACAAACTTTTGTGAGTGCATGATTTCGCGTTAATGATTGCCAATTTTATGATTGCATTAAAAATCGTTAATTCATTTTATGATTTCAATTTGAAATCAATACGATAAAAACGATTAAATTAATTTTTGAATTTTGAAATGAATTCATATATTAATTGATTGTAATCGATTTGTGGACGCTATGGTGTAATGGTTAGCGCGTTGGACTGTTATACATAAGGTTGCGGGTTCGATCCCCAACCGAGCCAACATCAATTTATGAAAAATAATATGTATTTTTCTAAAAAGATATGCAATTTTCGTACTCAATCTGCTAAATATAGCAGAAAATATGCTAACGTAGCAACACTGGTTGTCGAATGAAATTGTAACAATATGAGTAGCCACACTGGAGTGCTAATTTGAGGAATTACACACTTTGTTGAGACACTGAAATCTCCATATGCCAAACTAGCGGGCGCAGCCCGCTACGTTGTTAGCGTGCCCCCGACAATTTTTTTTAAATTCGCTTTTTATTTAAAGTACAGTTTTTATATAGTAAAAGCCTTCACCCAGTCACCACAAATAAATAATTCTGCACAACAATGGGTTTAAAATAAATAAATAAATATTTGATCACTTTTTCTCATGAAAGTGGATTGTTAGTAATGAATCCATAATAAATTGCAATATACGTGTGTATGTTAAGATAATTTGGTAAAGTGCGAACTTAAGTAGATAGACCCGTAAGTAGTTGTGTTCATTTGTGTTTTGAATGAAAATAAATAACGAAAGCAGGGTTGTTAGCGTGCCTTAAAGTTTTTTTTTTAATTCCAGTTTATGTAAAGGTAGACCTGGCAATTCAAGTAAATTCACAAATTCAGTTGGAAAATTTACTGCGTCGGTTTCTTCCACCGGTGCTTCGTTACATGAAGTTTAAATATCGGAATATATAAGTTCCATTCCTTTTCGAAGGTTTTTTCTCTTTTAGAAAATTTGTTTAACTTTTTCGAGAGTATGTTTCAATGCTACATAAGTTTCATATTCCGTGGATAGTGTTTGAACAGGTAATTCCCTCTTCCAATCCATTTGCATTGTCTATAATTTCAATTCCACTCGTTCAACGTTTATATCCATTTCGTTCCACTTGTGTAGTGTTTCAATTCCACTCGTTTCCTATTTAGTTTCTTAATTTTAGTGTTCCATATACACTTGTTCTTTAAGTTTTAGGTTTCTAGCTAAAGACGCAGACGTTAAGAGGGGGGGGGGGCAATTTTCCTTTTGAACCACCATTTTTACCACGTTCCTGTCCAAAGTCCTAGAGAAGCCTTGTCGATAAGTTAGCCGATACTCCAAGGAAAACATATTATATATTACAGGTTTCTAGCCGAAGGGTTCGGTTAGGCCATCAAGGGGGAGAATTATTCCGTTTTTACCCCTCCCGTTAGGAATTTCCAAAAATTCCGTCTTAGAGGACGTCTGCGTTGGAGGAGGAACCTACTACATACATAATTTTAGGTCTCTATATCCAGCAGTTTGGCCAGGCTATCAAGGGGGAAGTTTTTTCCCTTTTTACCCCTCCCGGTATGAATTTCCAAAAATACCGTCTTAGGGGACGTCTACGTTGGAGAAGGAACCCAAATACCGAATTTAAGCTCCCTAAATCCAGCAGTTTGGCCAGGCCGTTAAGGGGGAGACTTTTCCTGTTTTTGACCCTACCTGTAGAAATTTCCAAAACTCTCATCTTAGCGGATGTCTACAATAGAGGAGGAACTTTAATACCAAATTTCAACTTCCTACCTCCAGCGGTTTGGGCAGGCCTTTAAGCGGCACTTTTCGCTTCATTAATCCCCATTTTTGCAATGTCGCTGTCCAAAAAGCACCTTCCCGGTAAGTGAGCCCATACTCCAAGTAACATATGTTTTACATTTCTGGTTTCTAGCCAACTTTTACTATTTGTGCCCCTCTCGGTAGGAATTTCCGAAAATCCATCGACAGCAGTTTGAGCAGGCTGTCAAGGGGGACACTTTTTCTTTTTTTGTCCCTCCCGGTTGGAATTAGGCTGGAAGAGGAACCGAAGTACCGAATTTCAGCTTCCTAGTTCCAGAAGTTTGGACAGGTCGCTAAGGGGCCACTTTCCCTTTTTGAGCCCCCATTTTATAACGACCCTGTCCAAAATTCAAAAAAGTATCTTTCTAATAAGTTAGCCCTTACTCCAGGGAGCCACATTTTAAGTTTCAGGTTTCTAGCCGAAGGGGTTTTTACAGGCCCCCAAGGTGAGGCTTTTCTTCTTTTTGCCCCTCCCTTTAGGAATTTACAAAAATTCCATCTTCGCGGCTATCTGCGATGGATGAGGAACATTCATACCAAATTTCAACTGCATTGCCTAAGCGGTTTGGGCAGGCCGTTAGTGGGGACATTTTTCCCTTTCAACCACCATTTTTACTATGTTCCTGTTCCAAAATAGAAAAATTACGTTACCGGGGAGTTAGTCCTACTCCAATGAATACATATTTAAAATTTTAGGTTCGCCAAAAGGGATTGTGCAGGCCGTCAAGGAGGAGACTTTTCCCCTTATTTCCCCTCCCGATAGGAATTTCAAAAATTCCGCCTAAGCGGACGCCTACACAGAAGGAAGAACTCACATTCCGAATTTGCTTTTGGGATATCCTATAGGGAATTAGTCGATGTCTACTACAGTGGAGGAACCTTTATACCAAATTTCAACTTCTTACCTCCAGGGGTTTGGGCAGGCACTTTTCCAATTTGTGAGACTGTTTATTGGGAGACTTTTCCCCTTTTTGCCCGTTCCGGTAGGAATTTCCAAAAATCCCGTCTTAGCGCACGTCTATGCCGAATATCAAGAAACCTTGTTTTAGTGGAGATATCCGTGGGGGGAGGAAAAAAAGTAGTTTTTTTGAAATTATATATTATTTTAAATGGTACTTTTTGGAAAAACGAAATTTTTTGGAAAAAGATACTTTGTTTTTACAAAGTACTTTATTTGTACTTTTTTTGGAAAATGTATTTTTTTTAAAAAGGTATTTTTTTTTGGAAAAATATATTTTTTTTGGAAAAATGTATGTTTTTTGGAAAAAGGTACTTTTTTTGGAAAAGGTACTTCTTTTGGAAAAGGAACATTTTTTTAAAAAAGGTACTTTTTTTGGGAAAAGGTACTTTTTTTTTGGAAAAGGTACTTTTTTTGAAAAAGGTATTTTTTTGGAAAAATGTATGTTTTTTGGGAAACGGAACATTTTTTTAGAAAAAGGTACATATTTTGGGAAAAGGTACTTTTTTTTGGAAAAGGTACTTTTTTTAAAAAAGGTATTTTTTTGGAAAAATGTATGTTTTTTGGGAAAAGTTACTTTTTTTGGAATAGGTACTTTTTTTTTGGAAAAGGTACATTTTTTTAGAAAAGGTACATTTTTTGGAAAAAGGTACTTTTTTTTGGAAAAAGGTACTTTTTTTGGAAAAAGGTACTTTTTTTGGAAAAAGGTACTTTTTTTTGGAAAAAGGTACTTTTTTTGGAGAAAGGTACTTTTTTTGGAAAAATGTACTTTTTTTGGAAAAAGGTACTTTTTTGGAAAAAGTAATTTTTTTTTGGAAAAAGGTACTTTTTTTGTCCCCTTTCCCGATAAGAATTTCCAAAAATGCCGTCTCAACGGACGTCTACACCGGTCGAGGAACCTACATACCAAATTTCAACTTCATAGCTCCAGCAGTTTGAGCAGGCCGTCAAGGGGGAGACTTTTTCCTCTTTTTGCCCGTCCCTGTAAAAATTTCCAAAACTCCCGTCTTGGTGGATGTCTATGATAGTGGAGGAACCTTTATACCAAATTTCAACTTCCTACCTCCAGCGGTTTGGGCAGGCCATCAAGGGGGGCCTTTTTCCCCTTTTTAACCCCCATTTTTACAACGTCCCTGCCCAAAATTCCAGAAAGTACTTTCCAGAAAAGTTAGCCCATACTCCAAGGAACACATATCTTAAATTTTAGCTTTCTAGCCAAAGGGGTTTTGGCAGGCCGCCAAGGGGGAAACTTTTCCCCTTTTTGCCCGTTCCGGTAGGAATTTCCAAAAATCCCGTCTTAGCGGACGTCTACGCCGAAAGAGGAACCTACATACCAAAATTTCAACTTCCTAGCTTCAGCGGTTTGGGCTGGGCGATGTTGAGTCAGTCAGTCAGTCAATCAGTCAGTCAGTCACGTTATTCTTTTATATATAGAGATATATAGAACTGATGGTCAGAATATATTTAATTTTTGCAATATCTTAAAGTTTTTGTATTTTTTTGTTATTACATTTTATATCGCGCTTTTATTAACCTAGTCATTCATCATTAAGAAACTTTTCATCAATAGTTTTCTTAATATTTCCTATAATATAACATTGAATTTCTTGCAAATTGTATCTGTCACTCAGTTGTTAACATTGATTGATTTGTTCAGGACAGAAATTCTTCTAAACATTAAGTTGTGTTGCAAAAAGAAATTCGTTTCCACAATATATCTGTTTTTATCATAAATTGATTTCATTTACTTATTTACCTGAGAATGATTAAATAACGGGAAATAATAATAAAAAAATAAAAAAAAAATATAAAAACAATATCTAAGTAATCATTTAATGTATTGATATAATTCTACACTAATAAATATTTTATTGTTATCGACATGCTAAAAGATAATAAATGAATCTTTTACTGGACATAACAGCAATTTCATTTCAATTTATTTTTCTTTATTTACAGCCGCTTAATACGTTCTGACTTATCCATTAATCAAGAAGAAATGTTAAGAGAAAGTGAAATGTGGTCTCAGCCACCGCTTCCAAGTGATGTAGAATATGATGGGGATTATTTATCAGATGCAATGAATAAAGAAATTGGTATATTTCATGAACCTATTGATCCGGATGAAAGTCAGTTGGAGGAATATTGTGGAAACTTTACATTTGGGTAAGAGTGTGTAGTAAATATAATATTTATAGGGCAAGTTATTTTTGTGGTATTTGCCATTAGATACCATTTTCCTATTTTTACAATTATTTTTTAAAAATGTAATTTTTTTGGATTGTTGCCGACTTTTTCGACTTTTCATTGCAAAAAAAAAATTTTTTTAATATTGGTAGGTAATAATGAAATTCCAGATTTGTTTTTTTACATCAAGCAAAATTTCAAACCTTAAAATCATAATAATTTACGCCGATGTGACTTTAGCTGTTCAAATGCAAATACCCTTATTATCATTTTTTGTGAAAAATATTTTATAAAAATACTTAAATCAACTAGTAAATTTCAAAATATTTGGAATAAGTATATCATTTTTGGCACTTTCGTGCAAATTTTGCTGATTTTTCGTGCCATTTTGAGTGCCAATTTCAATTTTTTTTGTGCAATTTTCAATTTGCCCTGGGTATAAGGTAATTAGGGCCAGCTTTGTAGTCAAAACTAAGAACAATTTTTGTCTTAAAATATTGCTTGAAAATTTATGACTTAAGTTAAATTAAAAAAAAAATCTCTTCTTAGTTCTCACTACAAAACTGACCCTTAGTAAATTTTATATATTAGCAAAAACCAAAAACAACTTTTGACCAAAATATTTATGAGTTGGGAAAAAATTCAAATAAATGCCTCCCTAACGAATAAATTTTAAGTAATTTTTTTTACAATTTTTTTATGTTTTGATTTAAACGTTTTAATGTGTTTTACAACCGTAATTGATTTAATTACTTTAATGCTTAAAACATTTGTCCAGTTATTTCATTTTGTATAAAAAAATACAACTGTTGCCTTTTTAATTAATTAAAAGGAAATAAAATTGATAAAAGCTTTGATGCAGTGGATAAAAATGTATAGGAATACACAGCAATGAAAAAAAAAACATGCACAGAATAGTTAAAAAGTAACTTTAATTTTTTTTTGGATTTTTATGGTCAGAATTTTGCAAAAAATGCTAACAGGTCTTACACGCAACCAAAAAAGTTTGTAATGGCTACTGAAAATTTTACTGTTATTACAGGAAATTTAACTGTTTTGAGCCCAGCGGTAGTTTTTGCTGAAATTAGTCGAAAAAATTATTAGCCGCTACTAAATTTTAGCAAAATTGTTATAAACTGCAACTCAAAATCGATTTGCTAAAATCAGTTAAAAAACTTACTAAATATCAATAATTTTAGTGAAATGAAATTAGTATAAATAATTAGTTGCAGCTCCTAAATTTCAGTAAATTGTTGTAAAATGAAATTTTAAATCAATCTGCTTAAATTAGCAAAAAACGTACTAAAAAAAAAGACAAAGTGTAAAATTAAAAAAAAAAAATTAATAAAAAAACTTTTTTTCTTTCGATTGTAACAAGCGTATAATTACTTCATCGTACTTGAAATTTAGAGTAAAAATTGGAAACGATTCTCCAGTTATTACCATTTTATGCATTGAAGATACAATAAAATTTTCTGAGTGTTATTTCCAAACTAAGAATATATAAATAGTAACAAATATAAACTAAACAAGAATTGTAAAAAATCAACGAATTTTTGTAAATAAAAGTTATTATATTAGTATATTTTTCTACTAAATTTAGCACTCGGTTTTGAAAAATCAATAAAATGTTTTGCTGAATTCAGCAGCAAAAATAAGTAATAAGAGAATAGCAAAAATGATTACTAAATAAAAATTTTACTAAAAATCAGTATAAAAATAGTATAGTGCGATTGGAAACTGTTTACACATTTTTTTTACTAACTTTTTTATCTGAGTGTAAAACCAACAACAATTATTCATATAAATAAATGTGCTATTCGAGAAAAAAAATCACTGAATAACAAAAAACCTTGTGCAGGTTTTGCTTTAACCGGCAATACCGGTTTTTAATGTAACAGATGTCGTTGGCTGCTCTTTTGTTTTTTCTGGCAACACTTCTCTATTTAGTGGGGGGCAGTTTTGCCCGCAAATTTTTAGCTCATTCCCATTTCGAAAATTTAAATCACCAATTTTATACCCAATTCGTTTTAATTTAAACAAAAACGGTCCTACGTCCAGAAAATTATTAAGAAATGACTCAGCAAAGTAAATAAAATTGAATATGTTACTTACGAAGAAATATTTACTTTTTCACTCGAACTTTAAAGGCCTCAAATCTTTGTTTAAATTGAAAAGGTTAACAATTTTTTATTATAAGAAAGACACAATAAAGCTTTTTCAAAATAATAGTCTTGCACATTTAATTTTCGAGACAACAAATTCTTCACAATTTTCACACGAAAATCATTATAATGAAAAATCTTTTGTTTTTTCCAAAAGTTTTATGGAATTTGACAATACGAGCAGTTTTCAAATGCGGTTATCAGAACTGAATCTGTTTTCTGGGTGTACAAGTTTCTGGTTAAGTGTAAAGTTCAAGGCTAAGTGTAAACTATTTTGAACATTAAGTTGGTATAAGGGCTGGTATCTTATCTCCAATACTTAGTTTACTTTAATCATTGATTTAGAAATCACTGATTAGTCCTTAACCTTACTTAAAATAATATCGGTAACTTACAAAAATTTAATCAATGATTTGTTAATTTTAGATATTTTCATTTGACAATACGAATAAGAAATAAAAGAAAATAAAAAAGTTTGGAAACTCGCGAAATAAGAATTTTTTATTGAATTTTTCGCATGATACGGGGTCATAAAATTATAAAATAGATGCCCAAATTGTTGTTTAAAAATCATCAATCGCTAAATGCCTCAAATAAGAAGTGTCTTTTTGCATGCTACATGCATATCCAGGTATAGGAAGGTGTTATTAAAAATATTTATGAAGGACAAGATGATTTTTGATGTTTTTGATACATTCAATACAAATTTTGTAGTCAGAATTTATTAGAAAACTACACCCAGGAAAAATATTGGTTGGAATTCGATCAAAACCATTAAAATGAATTTGCCAGGACGTTATTTTATTTGCAGTTGCCTATAAGTGAATACTACACCAAAAATATTTTACTAGGTATTAAAAATAGGGAAAATGAATTAAAAAACTATACTTTTAACAAATTATTGGTATCTCCAATCAATTTTAAAATTAGTATCAGTTTAGTAATTCTATGCAGTAGAAGCAGCCATTTATTTAGTGTATATACAAGAAAATTGGTGTTACCTATAACCTCTATTAAAAAAATTTGAATATTCGAAAGTGGTAACTACAAATACGGGTATCCTAATCAAATATGACCTTAAAGTCGAGTTTCTGTAGAACCAACCGAATTGTGGATTGTGTTGATAACACACACAACTATTGATTGGTATTGGTAAATGAATTTTTTACTATATGTGTTTTCCAAGCAAGACATATAAATTCAAAATTAGACTTCAAAATTAATAAGTGTTTGTGGTGTAGTCGGTAGAGAGTTGACCTAGTACGCCGGATTTCCGAGTTCAAATCCCGGACAAGACAAAAATGTATGTTTTTTTTAAATTAAAATAAAATATTCATATGTATAAACAGTAAATATGGCTAAGAAACCTAAAAGTAGTTGTGGTGCAGTGGGTAAGAGTGTGAACTATTAACCTGAATGGCCGGGTTCAATACCAGAAATTTCAAAAAAGTTTTTTAATTTCAATAAAATTTTGTGGAACATAATAATATTTATGTGGAACATAATATTGAATAATACAACCGAATATTGGCTTTCACGACGAAAAATATAATTTAATATAACGATAGTTGTCGTAACCGCACGAATTCGATTGGCAACAAATTCGGTGGCCATAACTGAGACTGTTTTCTGGGTGTAGGTTCAAATGAAAAGTAAAATAACTATGCCTCTATATTATTTGTTATTCGTTTAGGTAAATATATCTGGATCAAATTTAATATACACATACAGTGACATCTCCCAAAGCAGTAAATTTTTACAAACCGCGAAACTTAAACGCTTCATTTTCTCAATTCTATTTTTAAGATATCTTCCAACAATTTTGTGTAAAAAGCAAAAATCTTCTGAAGAGTCATGTCTGTGAAATTTTGTGTTAATTAAAAAAATTATAATTTTCTAATTTTGTAGAAATATTCCTCGGAGGAAAAAATATACTGCGTACATAAAAATTGTACTGCAGGAAATATTTAACTGGTCTAAACAACTATAATAGAATCTAAGCAGTATGCATAAATCTTAACCTCTGTTAACTGACTCTGCCTGACATTTCAACAATTTTTAATAGAATGTGGTAGATTAAGTTTTATGGTTAAATTTTATTAAATAGTAAAAACTTGTTCAATAAATAAGCAAAATAAGAAAAAAGTTTAATAAAAAATTATACTCATTAACTGCAATTTAAGATATTGCAGGAGCGCGTGAAGTATGTCTTATATCTTTATATAGCTCATATTTTTCCAGAAAATTCGAAAATTTAAATTATTTGTTATTAAAAACGGCATAATTAAAAAAATTATTGTGAGACACCTTAAACACATTTTTTGGTTAAATTTTCCTTCCACGAATCATGGTTTATTTGTGCTAAATAAAGATCAAAATTATGACCGATTCTAACAAACAATTCGTACAGAATCCAATATTATGTCATATTATTAAAATTTCCCCCAAATATTTTCTTAATTCCAATTGGTATTTTTAGAGAAGATATATGTGCAAGTTACTAAAGATGTTCATTATTTAGATGGAAAATAAAGATGTTGTACGGTCTTTATTTACAAATTAATTGGTCTACGTAAACCTTTTTCAAAAGTTACCAACATTAGGAAAAAATGTTAATACTAACATGAATTGTAGGGTGGAAAATCTACGTTTAACGTCTTAATCACAGAAATTTCTGTAGTTAAATTTAAGCAATGTTTAGAGTAGAATCAGAGATTAAAATATGATGAGTTACTGTAATTAAGTGCTAAACAATGATTTTCTTCTTAATCATTGTTTAATATCACATAAGATACCAGGTCTAAGTCTAGTAAATACGATTCAGAAGGCACATACGAGATTAACTGGAAACCTCTAGTAATTTTTGAACCTACACAAAATTAATTTTTTCTTTGATTAATTATCGAGCTTGGTTGCTTTTCATTATTTCAAGATTTATAAATATTCAGAGAAAATTTCTTCAATAATTCAAATAATTTTAGCGACATCTACAGTTTGTTTAAAAAGTTATAGAAATCACATATCTATATTATACATCTCTGGGTAGATACGCATTTAAAAAAGCTGTGATTTGAAACGCCTTGAGGCTTTTCCTTATCTTTGAAATTATAAAAAATAAATAAATAAAAAAAACGAAAAGTTGTATAATTTTTGACACCACTTTTTAACCAAGGAGGTTAGGAAATAAATAAGATGCAGTCCTCTCAATTAATGAAAAAAAAAAAATTATTAAATCTGGCTGCAAATGGGAAATTGGATATTTTTGCAGCTTTTAATTGACAAATTGGTATTTTTATTTATATTTTTAATTTAAACATAAAACCGCCTATGGATTTCCTTAAAAGTGACCAGTTTCCTGCTTGTCAACTCCTAAGCATGAGATTAGAACGGTAAAAAACACGTGTACATTATATATTTTTTCTTCTATCACATATCCAAATCGCATTAAGATGGAAAAGAACCCATTGGGATACCTACCTTGTAAGTTAGCTTAATTGTGAAAAATATTTAAAGCCAAAATTTTATAGTAGGCCTCAGAAATTGAAACATTTTTATTTTTATTATATACCAATCGGACAAGTAGTTGAAAAAGTTGAATATCCACCCCACTGTGCATTGTTCTTTGGTATTACAAAATAAAATTACACAAATTAATTCAAATATTTTCAAGTTAAGTTATAAAGCAGTCAAATCATCATGGAATGTAAATAAAATCTATCACATTTATTCTAGATGTGTAATATAGATTTTGTGAACTGATGGCGTATGATGAATATTTATGAGTTTAATTAAATATTACGTATACGACTGAGTTGTCGTTGTGTGTCTTTCTAAAACAGTAAATAATTGTTACGCATACATAATGTGACCAACTGAACAGAATATGAAAAAGCATACAGAAATGGGCAATATTATTTTTGTAAGAAAAAACTCTGATTTTTATACGTTTTTAACAAAATTTTTTTGTAAAAACAATTTTAAATTTCATAAATTAAAACTACGAAAAATGGAATTTTCCCCAAATACGTTTCTTGGTTACTATACGACATTCCATGTCTTTCTGTATCAGCTAATGCCGTTTTAAACAAATGATGCTGAAATCAGCATCATTTGTTCGTTTAGTAATATACTTATGAGTTGAATTTAAGTCAACTGCCAATTAGAATTTCCTAAGAACTTTTAGTTATATTTGTATCTAAAAATTTTTAGTTATATTTCAACAAATTTAATTAAATGTAAAAACAAACTAGTCTGCTGAAATCATAAGAAATATTTATTATTATCTATTATTAAATATTAAGCACATATCCCTGCTGATTGCAGAAAGATTGATTGAAAATTACATTAAACTGAAACTTTTTTTAATACTTTAACGAAAATATTACTGTTTTTGGTCTACTAATATTTCAAGGTTGAAACTTAATTTTTAAAATATTAGGCTTTTTATGCAGATCTATTCAAACTCTAATCTATTTGAATTATACTTTTAATGCCCTTATATATGGATTAAATTAGTTTTTTTTTGTATTAATATTTAATAAGAGATTTTGTTTATGTGATTTGGGTCAAATATAACCATAAAAACAAATGCAAAAAGTGAATCATACAGGGGTTATTTTCTAGAACACTTCAATGAAGTGTTTGTTGCATTGTTTCTATAGAAACTGTTTTTGTTACAAAAAGAATTTATATTGAAAGTTCTTTACACTTCACCCAAGTGCTTTAAAAGTACTAAATTCTTAAGCAGCTTCAACCAACCCTTAGGGATGTAAACAATTAGTACACAAGTTAGAGGCTCAAGAATGCGAATAAACAAAATAATTTAATGACAGAAAATTATTTGACATGTTTTTTTGTGTATAATAAAAACCAGAGACTATTAATTACACTGTGAGACAAATGGTAGGGGTCAGTGATCGGGAAGGGTTCAAACTACCGGGGAAAGTTATATCGGTAAAAAAGAAGTTATACGTGTCCCGGCGTTTCACTGGGTCACCCCTAGGAATCAAGATATACCGATTTGACCTTTGGTGGTCTTTTTTTTTGACATAACTCGAGAACCACTAGTCCGATTTTGCTCAAACAATTAAAAAAAAAATTAAAAATTACAATTCCTTTAATCTGTTCATATAACGTTTTTCTATATACTCAACAGTTTTGCCGGTAAAAAAAATGTATGAAGAAAAAAATATTTTTTGCCTAAAATATTAAAAAAAAGTGATAAACAAAAGGTTATTGATTTTTATGGTAGCGGTAACAAACATTTATTTTTACCGGCAAAACTGTTGAGTATATAGAAAAACGTTATATGAACAGATTAAAGGAATTGTAATTTTTAATTTTTTTAAAATTGTTTGAGCAAAATCGGAGTAGTGGTTCTCGAGTTATGTCAAAAAAAAGATATATCTCGATTCCTAGGGGTGACCCAGCGAAACGCCGGGACACGTATAACTTCTTTTTTACCGATATAACTTTTTTGACCGATATAACATTTCCCGTTGGTTTCATCCCATCCCGATTTTGACTGTCGCATAGTGTTATAGAGACAGGAAATCAAAACTTAGACTATTCACCGATAGAGGGAGCTGAAATTTAGTATTACCTAAGCAACTATTTAGTATCAGCTGAGCCTTTATTTAAAAACTCAAAAACTGCTTAAAATAAGGAACAACAAGCGCGGAATATATTCAAATAATAAAATGTGATATATCCGTTTGTTTTTTTGCTTTATTATTTAAATTTAAATAAAAAAAGAATTTTTTGAACAAAGTGTCATCTAGTGACAACAATATTTTTATACCCTACACCACTATGTGGTCAGGGTATTATAAGTTTGTGCTGATGTTTGTAACACCAAAAAATATTGGACCTAGACCCACCTTATAGTATACCGATCGGCTCAGAATTTTTTTTTATTTCGATTTAACGATGTCCGTCTGTCCGTCCGTCTGTCCGTCTGTCTATCTGTCCATGCATTCTTGTGGGCACTCTACAGGTCGCAAATATTAAGATATTTTGATGAAATTTGGTACACCGACTTATGTCGGCCCCAATTTTGGTGAACATCGGTCCATGTTTAGACCTAGTGCCCATATAGGGGTCCTACCAAAATTATATGGTTTATACGCTGCAGGTCGCAAATATTAAGATATTTTGATGAAATTTGGTACACAGACCTACGTTGGCCCAAGGACGAAGCCTATTAATTTTGGTGAACATCGGTCCATGTTTAGACCTAGTGCCCATATAAGGGTCCTGCTAAAATTATATGGTTTATACGCTGCAGGTCGCATATATTAATATATTTTGATGAAATTTGGTACACCGACCTATGGCAGCCCAAGGACGAAGCCTATTGATTTTGGTTAACACCGGTCCATGTTTATACCTAGTGCTCATATAAGGGTCCCCCCAAAATTGGCTTAGTTACAAACTGCAGGTCGCAAATATTAAGATATTTTAATGAAATTTGGTGCGCTGACTCACATTATAGAAAATTTTGACACAAGCCCCATTTTAACCCATTCGAATTTCGCATCCAAACATTAGTTGGCTTTTACCCAGTTGGCTACACCCAGGTGTAGGGTATTGTATAGTCGGCATGCCCGACTTTAACCTTTTTACTCGTTATAGCTTATTTTTTTGGTGATGCCATACCCCTGATAAAAACATATTTGTTACACATAACGTGACTACACTCACAAGGAAGGTCCTCGAATGTGGTTCCTTCAAATTGAATTGAAATTTGGACATTTGATTGAGATGAAAGAAAAAAAAAAACTAGCATGTTAAAAATTGGGGCTATTCGTTTTTTGTATTTTTTTCATGTGTGTTCCACGGAAATATATACAAATTAGGTACCAACTGAAATATAGGTGAATGTTGTGTACCATGGATTGCGTGTATTGTACCTTGGACCTTTGAATTTTTCCCTTATTTGTTACTGCTTTATTGTAAAGTCTTCTTCTATAAAGTTTTTTATTTTGCCGAATGATCATTTTGAACTACACAAAGTTTCCGATAAGTCTATAGGAGACCCTAAAATTCGATGCGTATACCTTGGAGGGAAAAAATTTTTTTTTGAAAAATTTAAAAAAAATTTCATAAATGAGACATTTATATTTTGTTTTGCCTCTCCTTCAGAATCAGTTGTCAGAACCTTGTTAATTTGGAAAAATATTGATTTTGTTGTATAGTGTTTTATATATAACATGATTAGCTGTTTTAGTTTAGTCCTGTGAGTAATTGAGCACCTCCTGGGATAACAGCATGTAAAATGATCGTTCCCTTTGTTATGTACAAGAATCGATTTAAGTACCGATCCCCTTTCCCATAGGTTTGTTAAAGGTTGTTTTTGCATCCTAAAATTCTAATACCACTGCACAAAATATTGATTGTGATTAACAGACTCCAAATTTATTTTTCTGCACCTTATATTTTCAGAGAATTAAAAAAGAACATATATTTTCTACCTACATGAAATTATTCTGACTTTAGCAAAAACAGAATTAAATCTATCAAGTTAAACTTTCTATAATTTTGAGGAGAAGTTTGCTTTGTAACAGTGTTATTACTAAATTTTAATACCAAATAAAAATAAGAAGTAAATGGTATTTAAAATAATTATATTTGTTTTTTTTTCAGAAAACGTGATGTTGAATGTTATCCTATACCAAATGCTTTAAATCCCTGTGAAGATGTCGATGTCATGGGCTATCAATGGTTGCGTACCTCAGTTTGGATTGTTGCAGCTTTGGCTGTTATTGGAAATGTTGCCGTTTTAGTGGTCATTTTATCCATTAAGTAAGATTTATGATTACAATTTTTATTGGTTTTTATTAAAAATTATTGTATTATTATAAAATTCACTTTTCTTTTAGAGCTGAATCCCCATCAGTGCCACGCTTTCTTATGTGCCATTTGGCATTTGCTGATTTATGTTTGGGTTTATATTTACTTTTAATCGCAGCTATTGACGCCCATTCAATGGGTGAATATTTCAACTATGCTTATGACTGGCAGTATGGTAAGTTCAGCCTGCTATTGTAGTAAACAATTAATATACATAAATATTTACAAAGGCCAATGAATACTTGCCATATTGGCAATATGACTTTTAACCTTTAACTATATAAATGGTACTTGAAAAGAGTGATTTGACTGGGATTGCTTTTAAGTACCTTTTGTTCAAGTAAATGTAAAATATATTTTATGCAACAAATTAAACGATTGATATACTATCTATTCATTCATATCTATTCACAATTATAAGTTAGTAAAAATATTTTTAAATTAGAGCTTACAAGGGCTCATATGAATAAAAAGTAGATATTACTAATAGGGGAAAATACAGGGTTTTTAAAGCAATTACTTGACAAATCTAGTCTGCTTGGGAGTAGACTAGAAATTTATTTTTTTTAATTTTCGTTTACATTTCATGTTATTCTACCAGCCAATAGGTAAATTTGGAGTTAAAATCCATTCCTAAGCCCAAAGTAATTACTTCAAAGTAATTGCTAAGTTTTATTCATATGACCCAAGGTGAGTCTGTTCTTGGCTTCACTCAGATTTCGATGAAATTTGTATTAGTTGTAGAGAGAACAAACTTGAAAAACTTTCGATTCTAAACATAAATTGATTTTAAGAGGGTAAAAATGAGTTTTTAAGTTATTCTAAACTTTTTTGATTAGAACTTTTCTAATATATTTTTAAAATTCCTTTCATTTAATATTAAATTTTTATAAATTTACTTGCAAAAGAGAGTAAAAAAAAGAACAAAGAAATTTTTAACCTTACTTATTAACCCTCAAACATTAAATTGGGCCGCTAAAAAGGTGCCCATACTTATTTTTTCTGACTTCTCTATCGCATATCTAAATTTCATCCAATTTTGAGTGAACCACATACACGGAACATCCTTGCTAGTATTTATGCTCTGATTTCGAATCAGTCATAAGTAGCCACCCTAATTTTATTCCTAAATTAATTGTTAATTAAAATACATAGTTAATTTTCACTATATTTACTATTTATTCAATTTATCGTGAAATTAAACTGGAATATTAGTAGGTATTAAAAAACCATGATATCTTTGATTTCCCAGTTTTTAAAAATCTTTCACATCCCTATGTTTGACTTCCAACAAATCTCTAAAAATCCATGAAACCTCTGACCATTCACTTTATTCATGTTAATTTTCAATTCTAATTATTTTCTGTTCTTTCATTCATATGTGTATTTGTATTTTAGGAGCAGGTTGTAAAGTTGCTGGCTTTCTTACAGTATTTGCCAGTCATTTGTCTGTATTCACCTTAACCATAATAACAATAGAACGTTGGCTGGCTATAACACATGCTATGTATTTGAATCATCGTATAAAACTAAGGCCAGCTGCCTTAATTATGGTAGGAGGTTGGATATATTCCATAGTTATGTCCTTATTACCATTATTTGGCATTAGTAATTATTCATCAACAAGGTAAGATAATGAAGCAGATGATTGAAGAATAACAAGTGAATAGATTTTATATCAAATATTGCTTTCATTACTTTCAGTATTTGTTTACCCATGGAAGATAGAGATCCTTTTGATACAGTATATCTGGTGGCAATAATGGGTCTTAATGGTGCGGCATTTTTTATTATAGCAATTTGTTATGGCCAGATTTATTTGTCGCTAGGTGAAGAAACTCGTAATGCACACGCTACGTCAAGGGGAGAAATGAGTGTTGCTAAGAAGATGGCTTTATTGGTAGGTTACTAGGGATTTTAAGATTTTCATAATAAATTAATTCATCTTTAATTTAAGGTTTTCACTAATTTTGCTTGTTGGGCTCCAATAGCCTTCTTTGGTTTAACTGCTTTGGCTGATTATCCATTGATAAATGTTACAAAATCCAAAATACTGTTGGTATTTTTCTATCCTTTAAATTCCTGTGCAGATCCGTATCTTTATGCAATATTGACATCACAATATCGTCAGGATTTATACACATTGTTGGCTAAGTGAGTATTTTTAAAATTAATTCCATATTGCAACTGATACAAAACAAATTTTTGGTTGTAGAAGGTAATTTTTCTAAAAGGATGTGTTTTTTTAAAAAGGTATTTTTTTAACTCTTTAACTACCCTTGTACAATACAGTGTAAAATACATCGTTAAAAGAATATATAAAATTTCATAATGCAAAAAAAAAACTTTGTACATTTTGCAAATAAGTTTATTAGCTCTTTCAAAAATTATTATATGTATAAGCAGTTCAACATGGCAAGATAGTCGCGATATTTGTTAATGAAGTGTATTTTTTTTGAATATATGATAATCTCCGAGAAAAGGGTGTATTGTTGTTTCTCATAAAATAATGAAGATATATAATTTAAGTTTGGCATATACCGAGGTAGAAATTATGTATGGTAACAAAAAAGAAGCACTGGCAAAGCACAAGTAGACCGCGGTCTTACAAAAAAAAGTACTGGCAAACCACTAAATTTGGACGCTTTACCAATTTGAAAGGGGTGTTTTCCTAAAACATTATTTTGTTTCTGAAAAAGAAGCTCCAAAAAAGGATGGATATTTAAATAATTTTTGACTTCACACTTCAATAACTACAAGAATTACACTAATAGAAAAATGTCCATAAACAATTTAGTTAAAGCTACTAAAAATTAGTTAGAAATTATGCTACAGAAAAAAAACTGCTAAATTAGCTGATTATTTTTGCTATATATTAGTAATATAGGAGCAGCAAAAATAAAACCGTTAAATATACAGAATTTTAGTTATATTTGAGCTAAATTTTTGTTACTGGAAAATAGCAAATTAACCTGATCAGCAAAATATTTTGCTAAATAATTAGTAGCATAAAAAATCACCCAAAAATTTTAAAATTTCTTAGTTTTATTTTTCGATTTTTTGTAAATGCAACTAAAAATCGAGCCTTTCGAAAACAGCAGTTTTAAATTTTTTACCAAATATTTCTGCTGATTTTAGCAGAATAGACTGCTATTTATATATATATGTCCTTTATTTATTTAAATTACGTAGTAAAAAAAGAGTTTACACATAACACTTAAATAAAAAGTTCACGAAGAACATAGGGCGTCAACGAATTCTCTCCATTTATTTCTGTCTCCGGCAAGTGATTGGTTCCAGGTTTTACGAGCTGTTTCATATTCTTTTTTGGTACAGCGTATCCATGTATTACGTGGCCTTCCTTGTCTTTCCTGCTATTTGCATTCAACTAAAGAAAACAGATTCGTGCTTACAACCGAATTTCTTGCACTTTAAAAGGTACTTTTTTATTAAAGGTACTTTTTTTATAAAATGTACTTTTTTATAAAAGGTACTTTTTTTATAAAAGGTTCTTTTTTATAAAAGGTACTTTTTTATAAAATGTACTTTTTTGGAAAAGGTACTTTTTTAGAAGAGGTACTTTTTTAGAAAAGGTACTGTTTTAGAAAAGGTACTTTTTTAGAACAGGTACTTTTTTAGAAAAGGTACTTTTTTGTAAAAGGTACTTTTTGTAATAGGTACTTTTTTATAAAAGGTACTTTTTTATAAAAGGTACTTTTTTAGAAAAGGTACTTTTTTGTAAAAGGTACTTTTTGTAATAGGTACTTTTTTATAAAAGGTACTTTTTTATTAAAGGTACTTTTTTATAAAAGGTACTTTTTTATAGAAGGTACTTTTTTATTAAAGGTACTTTTTTATAAAAGATACTTTTTTATAAAAGGTACTTTTTTATAAAAGGTATTTTTTTATAGAAAGTACTTTTTTATGAAAGATACTTTTTAGTAAAAAGTACTTATTTTTAAAAAGTGCTTTTTTATAAAAGGTACTTTTTTGTAAAAAGTACTTTTTGTAAAAGGTATTTTTTGTAAAATGAAATTTTTTTTATCACGTACTTTATTTCATAAAAGTCACTTTTTTGATACTTTTTTATAAACGCTATCTTTTTATAATGACCTCTTTTTCATTTCAGATTCGGTCTTTGCAAACAAAAAGCCATGAAATATAAAAATAGCATCTCCTACCTAGGCACAACTAATTTCACCTGCTCCGTTCAACGTGGCTCTCTAATATCAAAAAAACAAAGTATAACTCCTCCTGAATCTCAAATAATGCTGAAAAATAAAGAAGATTTTGTATGAAAGTGGTTTAGTGCAAAAACTGAAATTGCATTTGAAATCAAATAAAAATATAAACACAATGTTCAAAGGCTTTCTAAGCCAGAGGTGTATCTAAAAGATACAAATAGCAAGGGCAAAACAGTGGCTGGTTAAGCATTTTATTAAAAAGTAGTTAAAAAGTTATTTAAAATATACCATAGATAATGAAACAATTCCAAATTATAAAAACTAATTTTACTTAATAACAAAAGTTTTTTTTATTTAATTAAAAATGTATTTAGTTAATGTTATTTAATAAATTAAACAAATTCATACAGTTATACTTAGGTTTCAAAAAACTATAAAAAAAATTATGTAGTTAGATTTATTTAGGGTATTACTAGGGTTTGGGATTTCCCGGACTTTTTTATTTCCCGGGAAACGGGAATGAAAAAATTTTAAATTGTTTTTTTGGACTTTCTATATTTTCATATATTTAGTTAGGAAAGTCCGAAAAAACAATTTTTGTATTTTTTAATGCAAAAATTAAAATAATTGTTGAAAATAAGCACACCACGGCTAAAATCTCATTCAAATATTTATTTTGTTTTGAGTTTAAAATTAGTTGTTTTTACAAAATGTATTGACAACAGACCCAAAGGTACTTTTATGTAATTGTTGCTTTCAAAAAGGAGTTGATTTATAGCTGGTTTACCAAATCAGACAGTTCATATACGAAAGTACAAAATTCTCGTCCCGTTGATTTTTTGTACCTTATGTAATGTCTCGGTTTGAGTAAGAAAGTTATCATTTTCTTATTGCGGACAACTGAAGAGTAGAGTGATGTCTACGAAACAATTGTATTGTCTATCATGAAAATGATCAACCCCTTTTTGAAACAACAAATAAAAATCTAATATGACAATATCATATTAGAATTTGGACTTGAGGTGGAAGAATATTCTAACTAAATATATGAAAATATAGAAAGTCCGAAAAAACAATTTTTGTATTTTTTAATTCAAAAATTAAAATAATTGTTTTTACCAAGTTTTTAGGTTTTACTACTTAAATTTTGAATAAGTTATGCGAAAAATCTTTATTAGTTGAAATGCTCCTTATTACTTGGCAAATAATTTATTTGTGTGTCAAATAAATGTATTCCCTTTTAAAAGATTTTAACAGTGACATTTTTGTTTTGGTATTTAAAATGTTTTTTATGACTAAAATTAAAAAATCCTATTCGAAACAAAAACAATTTAAAAAATTTATTATTTTTAAAATTTCCCGTTTTCCCGGGATTTCCCGGGAATTCCCGAACCCCAAACCCTAGGTATTACTTTAGAAATAAGCTGCCTGTAAATTTTATTAAATATTTATTAATAACTGTCCAATTATTTAAAATGAATATTTACAATTAGTGGGAAATTTATATGAATTGCCGCAGGATCTTAATATTACATAAAAGGACCTGCCACTTTTATTTGGGAAGGGGAAAAGGACCCCATAGAAAATCTGTGACATGTCACCTATCTGTTTCTTTTGATAGACATTAGTGATCGGTCCAAAGTTGATTCTACTTATATTATTCAGGAAGCCTCATTTTCTCTCACTTTTGACAACGATATATTGAAGTGACAGAGACTTTTAAAATACATTGACAGCTTCTGTAGGATTTATAAAAATTTCCAATGGTTTACAGGCGTTTTGCCGTATCTATATAATACAATATCGTATATACCTAGTTACCTAATTTTTTTGTTTTAAAAGTAATTCCTCTATACTTTAATGGAAGTAGATAGAATATTATTATATATCATTAGCGGACCAATCCCAAAGATAACCAAGTGATTAGAAAACCCGGTGTTTGTAAATACAAAATCCGATGAACCAAAAAAAAAGGTTGAACGTTTATGAATGTTTTTTTTTAATTTGATTTGCAGATGCCGACAAATTTTGCCTCCTGCATCAAATAATCAATTCGCTTTTAAAAAATTTCTCGTAGTGCTTTGAAAAGTTTTGTAACCTTTTAAAATACACTATTCAACTAATGTTATGTTTTTGAAAAACCTCCTCGTGAAATGCATATTTTCTAATAAATAATGGTTCACAAGTCTGAAATTGGCCAGAACAAAATTTTTTAAAAAATTTCATGAAACTTCTTGATATTATTTTTCTTGGTCTAGAAATAGTATTCTGAATTTAATTTCAGAAAATTTACCTTTAAGTGCTGATGGGGCCTACACTTAGGGAATTTTGCAGACAAGCCAAAAGGCTTCACGGGAATAGCATTAAAGAAATGTAAAAAAATGAGTTTTAATGAAATTTTTCAGTAAACTAATGAAGTTTTCTTCACGAAGTAATTTAATTAAATTTAATGAAAAGTCTTCACATATTTTATGAATCCAGTTTTAATGAACCTTTTTCATTGGGTGTATAAAACTTTAATAAAATAAAAATTTTCGCAACATTTAATGAAAAATTCCATTAATTCAATGATAAGTTTCAAAATAATATTCAAGCAAAATAATATCAAGAAATTTCATGAAGAACCCCTCTAATTTTCTATTACAAGGATATTTTCTTTTTTAACGAAAATAAAAAATTTGAAGCCTTTTTAGAAATCGCTTTTGGTTTTTTTTTTTTACAAAATTGATTTATTTGATTTATCAGGTCAATATTGTCTATAAGGTTTTGCCTTGGGAGCTTGCACCCAAAAAAATTTATACTCCTAATGTGCACCTACTACAACATTTCTTCAGTACTTTTTGAGCAAGTATAATACAACATTTTTTCAGTCCTTTTTTACAAGTGCATAAAAATTAATTTTTCACCACTTTTGTTTTATTTGTTTTTAAAAATTTTAAAACTAATAAAATATTTAATTTAAACAGATTATTTAATAATATCACTAAAAAAAATTATATATTGATTACACTATGTGGAAATAAATAGTATCGGTTTGGAAGTAAACTGTATCGGTTTGGAAATAAACTGTATCCAAATCACTTCTGAGTATCACTTTTAGGGCCATAATGCTTTTTTAGAAGCAGTAATTAAGTGTAGACCCTATAACACCCCAGCAAAAAAAATTGCAAGTAATGCTTTACAAACTACTTTTTTCAATGCTTCACAAGTATCTGTTAGTGTATTTTTACTACTTTTTTAGAAGTTATTCTAAACAACTTCAAAAAATCCCTTCTTTCATTGCTTCCAAAGTATCTGTTATTACATTTTTACAGATTTTTAGAATTACTTCTGAACCACATCCCAAAAATCACTTAAGTATTGCTTGTAAAAAGTAATTGCTCTAAAAGTGATCATAAAAAGTGATTTTGGTATCATTTGGCATTTTCAAACAGAGGGTCCCGGGTACGATTCCCGGCGGGACCAATATTTTTTTATTTTTTTTTATTTTATTTTTATTCCATTAATTTTTTGTTAATATTTTTAATTAATTTGTTTAAATTCAATATTTTTTTATTTTTAAATTTTTAAAAATATGTATATATATAAAAAAAATGGTGAGAAATTACTTTTTATGCACCCGTAAAAATAGTACTGAAAACAATATTGAATTGGAGTGCACCTTTTACTCTTGTTTAATAAGTACTTTTATTGAAGAGAATAAAGGACAATATCTCGCATTAACAAAGTGGTGTTTTTATGTCAGTCAACTTCCATATCAGAGAATAGCTCAGCGGTAGAGTGCTAGACTAGCAATCGTGAAGTCGCAAGTTTAATAGCCGGTAGCGACAATAAAAAACTTTTGTAAAACAAAAAAAAATATAATTTTTTTGCGAAGAATTTTTTTAAACTTTTAATTGGTGAAAAAGAGATTCCTTTGCACTCGTTCAAAAAGTACTGAAAAAATGTTGAAGTGGGAGTACTCCTCTCCTATGACAACTCAATGCTAAAATCATTAGTATTTAAAAAGAAGTACATCTAGATCATCAATTGTAGTGCTTTTTCTACTGCTTCATCATCTCTTTTTTGCTGGGTCGGTTATAAAATAAATTTTGTAAAAAGAAATCGTTTTCTAAGCCATTTATAAATTTAAATTTGCTTATGCATGTTGTCAGATTATTATTGGTTTGACTAACCGACCAAAGTCGAAAAAATTGAGCTAGGAATTGGAACATGTATACCATAAATACCCCTTTCTGATTCCGAAACCCGTTTTTCGATATCTGTTTTCGTATGTGAGATTTCCAACATCGACTTTGCTCTACATTCGCAATTTTTACAATTAATAAACATTGTTTTGCTGTATGCACCCGTCCTTGGGTTATACGGCAAATTTTGCATACAAAAATAAAATTAAAATAATTTCCCTGATTGCCTTGTGTCTGTTAAATTTTTCAATAAAAATGTTTTCTTTTTAATCTTCCCATAAATCAGCTTTAGAAAATAATTCTTTAGTAATTAATTCTAATATTAATTACGATTTGCCCTTTTATAAAAAAAAAACTTCATTATTGTTGTGCTGCATTACCATAACAACCGAAAAGTTGTAAAAGTATTAAATATTTGGGTACTAAGTTTTCAATACCGCCTGCTTTTACAAGTCCTTAATATCCTATTAAGTAGTTAAATAGTTTCAGTTTTGCATTTTGTAAAATAATTTTTCCATGGAAATAATCTACCATAATATAACTCTGCCTTATAACTCTTTCGAAAAAAGGTTGTATGAAAAGATATTGAGCAGTATCGAGTACTTAATTGAAAAAGTATTGAGTAGTATCGAGTACTCAAAGTTATCGAGAACTCAAAGTTATCTAGTAAATTGAAATAAAAAAGAAAACTGCTTTTAGGCTTACATAAAAGTATGGATATGCAGCATAGACAGTCAAATTGAAAAACAAAACTTGATATGCAGCACAAAACAAGAAAATTTATTTTTTCGAAAGCTTAATGAATTTTGATTTATGAAAATTTATACTTTTGTTTAAAATATACGCCGAAATTAAGGGTGGAAATAAAAAAAATATATTTATCATGTATGTTAGATTTTAAGAAAAATTAATCTAAATATTTTTTATCGTTTCTCTCGATACCGACTTTTTGGTATATGGATCAAATCAATAATAAGCTGACGATATGACTCTAAGTACATACCAATAATAAAAAATAAAAACTAAATAAAAAATAAAAAACACAACGAAATTCTTTATTTTTGAAATAGCTAAATATTCTAATTACTATTTGTGCAAAAATACTATTTCGGCAGTTATTTATTATGATGTTAAAAATAACTGCTTTAAAAAACTGTTGCGTAATACACTACTTATCTTTAATTGTTTTTTGAATAACTGCGATAGTAATTGTTTTGTATTTTTTCATAAGAAAATAACTGTAATTGCGGTTAAAAACAACTACTGATTACGCAATAAATATTAAGTGTTAGCTGCCAAACTTTTTTTGAGTGTACATTAGCGCGTACCACCTTACAGGCAAAAAAATGCACCGTACACCCTCCAATATGAAGTATTTTTGCAAAGAGGTTTCAAAAAAAAAATTTTATTTTTTTTTGCCGAACGTAGGGGTCGCCATTTTACATTTTTCGTTATATCTTTGGCATTAACAGTCGGATCTAAAAGTATGATACATCGATGTTTTTCTCACGAGGAGACCAGTGTTTTGCTCTAAGGGCCATTGACGCAAAAAATTATTAAACGTTTGCTAAGGAATTTTTTCGATAAACCCAGTAGACATTATTTTATATATTGGTTGGCGACCGTAGGAGTCGTCTTTTTAAATTTTTTTTCAATGGATTTTTCTTTTATAGCAAACCACTGGTCTCCTCGGGGCAAAAATATCGATATATCACACTTTAAAATCCGACTTTAAATGCCGAAGCTATAACGAACAATTGAAAAAGGCGACCCCTACGTTCGGCAAAAAACAAAAATTTAATTTTGAAATTGCCTTGCAAAAGTACTTCATAAAGGAGGGTGTACGGCGAACTTTTTTTTTGAGGTACGGTCTACACCATTTTCAGTTTTATTTCAGAAAATTCCAAATATATTTCAAAATTGTCCAAAAATGTTTTAAAGTTATCCGAAAATGTTTTAAAATTATCCAAAAATGTTTTAAAATTGTCCAAATATATTTTAAAATTGTCTAAAAATGTCTCAAAATTGTCTAAAATATTTCAAAATTATCCAAAAATGTTTTAAAATTTTCCAAAAATGTTTTAAAATCGCTCAAAAATCATTCAAAATTTTCCAAAAATATTTTAGAATTGTCCAAAAATCATTAAAAATTGTCCAAATATGTTTTAAAATTGTCTAAAAACCTTTGATATTTGTCCAATTGCATTTCAAAATTGTCCAAAATGAATTTTAAAATTTTCAAAATGGATTTAAAAATTATTCATTTGTATTTTAAAATTTTAAATCTGTATTTCAAAATTGTCCAAATTGCATTTCAAATTATTCCATTTGTATTTCAAAATTCTCTAAATGTATTTGATAAAATTCCAAATGTATTTAAAAAATCTATATTCTGGAATACAAATATAGTTTTTTTTAAATACTTTTGGAATTTTATCAAATATATTTGAAAAATTTTGAAATACAAATGGAATTATTTGAAATGCATTTGGACAATTTTGAAATACAAATGGAATTATTTGAAATGCATTTGGACAATTTTGAAATACAGATTTAAATTTTTTAAATACAAATGAATAATTTTGAAATACATTTTGAAAATTTTAAAATTCATTTTGGACAATTTTGAAATGCAATTGGACAAATATCAAATGTTTTTAGACAATTTTAAAACATTTTTGGACAATTTTGAATGATTTTTGGACATTTTTAAAACATTTTTGGACAATTTTGAATGATTTTTGGACAATTACGAAACATTTTTGGAACATTTTAAAACATTTTTGGACAATTAGGAAACATTTTAGGAAAATTTTAAAACATTTTTGGAACATTTTGAAATATATTTGGAATTTTCTGAAATAAAAGTGAAAATGGTGTAGTGTACATTTTATTTTTATTATTTTATTTTATTATTTTAATTATTTGACGCCCAATTTCAATACTCCTTCTCTGCTAAATTCTCTAATTGTGACCCATTCAGACTGTCAAAAGACTATACTAACAATATTTTATCGTTAAAAACAACCTAAAATACGTACTAAATTAATTGAAAACACAATTAAAAAAGGACTACTGATTTTTCATTATATTCAAACCATTTTGCTATTTGTTTTCAAACATTGTGTAAACAATCCATAAAAGAAATAAAAATAATTGAAAAGTCTGTTAAAACAATCATCAATTTTTAACTAAGAAAACGTAAAAAAAAACGATTTTCTGCTGTGTTTTTTCATATTTGAAATTTTTTTTGTTTCAATTTTCAAAACACTACATCATACACAACACACACGTTCATATTTTTATACCCTACACCACTATGTGGTCAGGGTATTATAAGTTTGTCCTGATGTTTGTAACACCAAAAAATATTGGTCCCAGACCCACCTTATAGTATACCGATCGACTCAGAATTTTTTTTTATATCGATTTAACGAAATCCTTGTTGGCCCAAGGACGAACAAGTTTGATTTTGGTGAACATCGGTCCATGTTTAGACCTAGTGCCCATATAAGGGTCCTACCAAAATTATATTGTTTATACGCTGCAGGTCGTAAATATTAAGATATTTTGACGAAATTTGGTACACAGACCTATGTTAGCCCAATAACGTAGCCTATTGATTTTGGTGAACATCGGTCCATGTTTAGACCTAGTGCCCATATAAAGGTCCCACCAAAATTATATTGTTTATACGCTGCAGGTCGCAAATATTAAGATATTTTGATGAAATTTGGTACATAGACCTATGTTGACCCAAGGACGAAGCCTATTGATTTTGGTGAACATATATATGAGTCCCCCCAAAATTGGCTTGGTTACAAACTGCAGGTCGCAAATATTAAGATATTTTAATGAAATTTGGTGCGCTGACTCACATTATAGAAAATTTTGACACAAGCCCCATTTTAACCCATTCGAATTTCGGATCCAAACATTAGTTGGCTTTTAACCAGACTGGTGTAGGGTATTGTATGGTCGGCATGCCCGACTTTAACCTTTTTACTCATTATTGGCTATGTTTGTGTTTATGAGTATAGAATTTCTTGTAATTTGAATGGAAATAATTTTGTATATAAACAAACTATTTTAACAAAAAAGAAAACCGAAAATATTTGAATTTTGTGCTTTAAAATAGAAAACAACGAAATTATTTAAATTACTTTTTCTAAAAATAGAAATCTAATAATAGAAAATTTGACTGAACATAACAACTCCTACAGACGATACACAGAAAAAACAGTAGTCACTAACAATGGGAATTTGTAAAAGCAATCACATTTTCTTTTAAATTGAAATTTTATTCCCAACAATTTTTCTGTTTCAAATATTTGTAAGTCGTTTGTAAATTGTTATCTTTCATATCAAAATTGTTTAAAAATAAAATTTTAAAGTTACAAAACAAAATTTTTTTTTTGTATTTACAAATTTTTGTTGTTGCCTTTTTAAAAAGTTTTTTTTTTGTATTTACAAATTTGGTATGAGAAAGGTATTTAAAAATTTAATTAGAATTTTGTGAATTTTTTCTGTGTAAATATTTTTTTGTAATTTGTTTTTTATTGATTGATAAAAAAAGTTAAACAATATGTTTCAATGTATTTTAGTTGATTCTTCAATTGAAAACAAACTTTACCTATTACTATTCAAATAAACCTCAATCGGTTATGGAAAATATAATGAGAGTGTATTTTGAAAACCAATAGTCACAACTTTCCATACAAAACAACAACAATGAAATTCAAATTTTATGTATCAATACCATGATTTTTCGGTATGAGATCTTAATTTTTTTTTTGAAGTTTTCAAACAAAAATTTCAATAAATTTAAATTATACTGACAGCGCAATAACAAACACAAGGGGAATCCAGCCATAACTAAGAGCCACATACTTTTCGTAGGAATAAACATGTTTTTTATGTATAAAAAAACATTTTAGTTTAAAGTCCATATCTAAAAATTATAGAAAAAAACATTAAAACCGCGATTTCTCGAAAAAGTTGAATTGAATTTTTGTTTCCTATTAAGTTTGAATACACCACTCGAAACTTCATTAGAAAACATGCATTGCGGCAGGAGATTTTTTTGCTGTTGTTTAGTGCTATTATTAATTTAGGTTAAATTGTGAATAATTCTTTAATTCATAATAACAGTATTTTGTTTTATAAATTTGGATAAAATTTAAATTTATACAATTTATTTTTTCTAAAAATGTGATTTATTTTTTAATTTTATAAATTAGATAAATTTAATATAAAATTATTAAAATATATTTGTAGTCATAAGTATACAATATGCATATAAATAAATGTCACTGAATATTTAAACACATATAAGTGTAATACTTAACATCTAACTATCATAATATTTGTATATTTCAATGTAAAATTTTATAAAATTAGTATGAAATGTATTAGGGCCATTCACAATATGGGCTAGTTTTTTTGTTTTTTTTTATTTCAATTAAAATCAGGGCTTTGCAAACAATTTTGTGAATACCTCTATTGTGGATGCAGCTTATTTTCTATTTATGTATCATGACAAACAAAAACTACAATCAACCATGCAAAATTCTGTGAGCTCCTTAGGAAAATATTTTGTATTTAGTTTCACTTAACTGCATACAGGTCTATTGCCATTGGAGACAAAATATTCATATACCTCTCCTTACAAATAACTACTAAATATTTACAATGCTTACCTTATATTAAAAATTATAAAAGTATTTATAACAAAAGGATTATAATTAGAAAATATTTATATTACATACTTTAAAAGTATTTATGCGAATAAAATCTAAGTGTTTGCTTTAAAATAAATTTAAGTGTTTATTGTACTTTACTCTTTCTAAATTATATTGTTTGTATTAAAAAAAATGTTAAATAAAAATTACTGAACTAAAAACTTTTTTCAATTACTTGTTCATACATGATATTTTGCCAGTATCTTTAGCCTGTTTTTTGTGCAGTCAACAGAAATAGTATTTAGGTCATAATCCGGGAAGCGAAACAAATTCGAAGAAGGGATATGATGCATATAATAGACATGAACCTATTAACGATGCAGTAAGTAATTACAGTAAAAATGTTTATAAAACTGGAAAAAAAGCTTATTAAAGCCAAGAGAATTTATATTTGTATGAAACAATAACCTAAAGTAATATTTAGTTTTGTACAAATATTCAATAATTTATTTGAAGAACACTAATAAAAAAAAAAGTTAGTACAAAAGTCTGTTAAACGCGTTGTAATTAAATTCAACTTATTTTTCTGTTATTTTCTCTGAAAAAGTCAGTAAAAATAGGTAACAATTCTGCTAAAATAACAGTAAATAGTTTATGTATTTGCGCCAGCACAATTTTGACCTATTTGTATGGACTTTTTTATGAGTGTATGAAAAACGAATGTTCGAATGTTGAAAATATAATTTGATTTTTAATGAATTATTTAAAAAAAAGACTTTCAGAAATAAAATTTACATTGAAGCCAGTTAAATATTCCAAAGTGTTTTCCAATAATCACCACCGCAATGTAAATTCCTCTAAAACAATTAACAAAATCATAACTGTTTATTTGAAATAAAAGTATCAATTAAAAATAAATTTTTTTGTAATTGTATTTTTTTTTCGTTAAATATCAATTATATTTTAACTATTTTATATTTATAATAAAAAATTTCAAATAAATTCTGTTCCTTAAAAAAATAATCGTGAAACGGAAAATTTTTATTGTTATTTTAAATTTATCTTTTTTAAATAAAAAAAATAATAATTTTAATTGACATTGTTCGAATAAAAATTAAATATTTTTTATTTTCGTTTTATTTTTTTTATCTTCAAATAAAATTCTAAAATTTTTTATTTGAGTTTCATAAAAATCAAATAATTTTAATATAAATAATATTCGGCAAATAAAATAATAAATTAAATTATTTATTTGGGTTTCCTAGAAATAAAATATTTTTTCTTGAATTTTTATTTGTACCTGAAAATTTCTAATAAATTTATTTCATATTTTTATTTGAACTTGAAAAACATGAAATAGATTTGTTGCTGTGTTTTATTTGAATCGGAAATATTTTGAATATATTTTTTAATTGATACAATAATGTTTCAACTTCTTTTGTTGCCTATTATTTTAACAAGGGCATGTCCATCGATGTAACTCCTTACCTAGTAACATGTTATTCTGAACTTACAGGAAAGAAGTGTATAAAAACATTTTGTTAAAAATTTTAATTTTTTAAACCGAATATCAATTTTAAATTTACAGGTTTTTAACAAAAAATAGAATTTCTAAAATTTTCTAGAAAAACGAATTATTTATACCAATAAAACATTCAAACGTATGAATTTGGTATTACAAGTAATGTAAGGGTAAGCGGTTTGATATATTACCAGTTAATATACATCCCAGTGTAGAAAAGGTAATGACATATCATTATTTTTTGGACTACCAGTAATGACACCCACTTACCTTCTGCATTATTTTAAAACATATAATAATAAGTTACTGATAATCAATTATTTTTATCATTATTTTTTAAACACTGGTAAGGATATATGTAACCACATATTTTTTTATTTTTTGTATGCTGGCGAGTAAGCTTACTTGTGTGCAGCAGGTCAATTATGTTTTTGTCTATTAAATATTACATGTCGATATAGCTCAGATGGTAGAGCTATTGACTGGCAATCTGTAGACCCAGGTTCGATTCCCGCACCAGCAAATTTTATTAAAAAAAAAAAAATATACAATAAAAAATATTTTTGTTTATATAATTTATTTTTTTGAAAATCTATTTTTAGACTCACTCTTTTTGTCAGTACTGGTAAGCACATAGGTAACGATATAGTTTTTGATTTTTCGTATGCTGGTATGTAACGACAACTCATTATTTTTCGCGACATCGCCATATAAAGGTAATAAGAAATGTAATAACAAAAGTAACTAGTTACCATTACCAAGTATGTAGTTACATAACCACATATCTGGTAATGATTTTCTACACTGGGATAGTAATACCCACATATTACCAAGGTTTTGCTGGGTACATTGCTAGGATCGGTGTAATTTTAAACAACGTCATTACTGGTAACGTCTTATTTTATTCCCTATATGTAACGAAAGACATATGTACTAATGTGTAATGACTTACTTTTATTTTTAACTAATTTTTAGTAGTTTTAACTAAATTTTTACGGACTTTTTTCTATTAGTGTAGAAGCTAACTTTGGTGCTTATTATTTGGATATTAGTTATGAGCACCCATTACTGAGATTTTGCTGGGTTGTGTAGGAATAAATAGTCATTTGATAATGGCAACAGAATTTCTATTGCCTCAACAATATTTCGGTAGTCACAACTGAAAAAGTCTGTAGTCACAACCGAAGCGTTCGATTGCCAATAAATTCGGTTGTAAGCACGAATCGGTTTTCTGGGTGTACTTATTTTTTAACAACTAATAATTATATGAGTATGCCTTATGTTTTAATAACCTGTAACCAATTATTTTTCAACTGCTTGTTAACACCCGAATAACTACTTATTTTGATAACTATTTATTTTATATATTTTTATAACGCAGCGGATAAGCGGGTGCACAAATTTTGTTTGTTTTTTCCTGCGGCGAATATGGACAACTACTTACAAAAACGACCTTGTCGAAGAAAAATAATGAATTTTGACACCGAATTATATGTGGTGCACTCATAGAAATAAATCTGTAAAAATAGCAGAAAAAGTAACTAAAAATTAGTTAAAAATAATGCTGCAGCAAAAACTGCCCGCAGATTTTTTTTACTAAATACTAGTAAAATGAGAACACCAAAATTAAAACTGTTAAATTTACCGAATTTTAGTTATATTTAGGCTAACTTTTAGTTAATTGAAAATAGCAAATTGTACTGTAAAATCTGCAGAAAATTTTGCTAAATATTTGTAGACTAAAAATAGCAAAAATAAACTTTTAAATCTAAAAAATTTTTGCTATTTTTAAGCTAAATTTAGTTGAATGCAAATAGCAGTTTATTCTGCTAAAATCAGGCAAATGTGAACTGTTATTCAGTAGTTTGTGTAGTACTATTTTCACAGGTGCATAAAAAGTAATTTTTCATATTTTTTTTTTTTAATATATTTAGGAATTTAAAAATTAAAATAATATTGAATTTAAACAAATTAAGTACAAATATTAAAAAAAAAAACTAAATAAAAAAATAAAAAAGTAACAAAAAATAAAACAAAGGATCAATAAATAAAAAAAAACAATTTAGAAAAAATATTGGTCCCGCCAGAGAAGAAACTGCATCACAATCAATTTTTGTGATCACTTTTAGAGCAATAATGCTTTAGAAGCAATACTGAAGTGATTTTTTGGATTTTGTTCAGAATTACTTCTAAAAAGCTGTAAAACTGTGATAATGGATACGTTGGAAGCAATGAAGAAGTTGTTTGGAATTACTTTTAAAAAACATTAAAAATACTTTTGAAGCAATGAAGAAGGCATGATTTCCAATTTTTTTGCTGCGTCATTTTACACTCAAGCATGACTGTTTAGTTATCTGAGTTGTCATCAAAAAAGTTTTGCTGTGTATTAGAACCCGTTTTCCAAGTGCATATTTGTTAAAGTTCAAAAATATTGATGTGCCAAAAGAAATTTCACCCACTGCAATCTTAACTGCAATCGTAAATAAAATGTTCGTTACACCAAATATATTTTTATCGGGATAAAAATTAATTGCGTTAAAGGAATTAAATACCCAGCCAGCAAACGAGCCCAAAAATTATTCAAAAATAGCCCAAAATATATTATTGAAATTTTAAATTTTTATATGAAAGTGGGAGCAATTTTTGACAAAAAAATTTAAAATTTTAAAAATATGTGTTTTTTGACTCCTAGAATAAGAACCCTCAAAAAAGTATTCAAATTTTGCTGGCTGGGTATGCTAAAATCCTAAAATTTCCCACCAAAAAAAAATTGGAAGTAATGCTTTACAAACTAGTTTTTTCACTGCTTCACAAGTATCCGATAGTATATTTTACTGTTTCTGAATAACTTCAAAAAATCAGTTCTTTCCTTGCTTCCTAGCCATCCGTTAGTATATTTCTACAGTTTTTTTAGAACTACTTCTGAACAACATCCAAAAAATCACTTAAGTATTGCTTCTGAAACATAATTGCTCTAAAAGTGATCCTCAAAATTGATTTTGGTATCATTTGATATTTCTAAAAAGATGATCGTGGGTTCGATTCCTGGAGGGACCAATATTTCTTGATTTTTGTTTTATTTTTTTTTATAACACTATGCGACAGTCAAAATCGGGATGGGATGAAACCAACTGGAAATGTTATATCGGTCAAAAACAAGTTATACGTGTCCCGGAGTTTCGTTGGGTCACCCCTAGGAATCGAGATATATCTTTCAAACAATTTAAAAAAAATTAAAAATTACAAGTCCTTTAATCTGTTCATATAACGTTTTTCTATATACTCAACAGTTTTGCCGGTAAAAATAAATGTTTGTTACCGCTACCATAAAAATCAATAACCTTTTGTTTATTACTTTTTTTTAATATTTTAGGCAAAAAATATTTTTTTCTTCATACATTTATTTTTACCGGCAAAACTGTTGAGTATATAGAAAAACGTTATATGAAGAGATTAAAGGAATTGTAATTTTTAATTTTTTTAAAATTGTTTGAGCAAAATCGGACTAGTGGTTCTCGAGTTATGTCAAAAAAAAGACCACCAAAGGTCAAATCGATATATCTCGATTCCTAGGGTTGACCCAGCGAAACGCCGGGACACGTATAACTTCTTTTTTACCGATATAACTTTCCCCGGTAGTTTGAACCCTTCCCGATCACTGACCCCTACAATTTGTCTCACTGCGTATTTTAACAAATTTTTAAATATATTAATACTATAAAAATTTTTCGTGAATTTGAGTCGTTTATGCTGAACAAAATGAATGTTCTTATTCTCTTTTGTGTTTTCGTAAATATTACTGTACTAATTCGGCTAACCTTTATAATTAAACCATGGTTAAAACAACATACCGAAAATTTGTCAAATAAGCAGCAACAATAATTCAACGTTTTTCAGGTGTGTATCGCTCCATTCCTTGTTGTCAAATAATTCCCTATCTGTCTACAACATAGATGTCAAAGCACTATGACCTTTGACGCCATTTGCAAAAATTAAAGCACATTCAAATTATGATATTACTTTTGCGCCACCCTGTATGTACATTACATTAAAAAACTATACTTTTTAAAACATTTTTTTAGATTAAAAAAAAACTTGACAATAGATCTCTAATTGAAACATTTTTAATTGATACATTTTATGTTGAAATAAATTTTTATTTGATACATTTCGTTAGCAAATAAAATTTTATTTGAACAATATTTGAGGAGAATATTTTTTTATTTTATTAGATTTTGGTTCAAATAAAATTTCAAAATATTTTAATCGATTTAGATTTGAATAAAATATATTTTTATTTTGTTTGAAGGCAAATGAAATATTTATTAGAAAATTTTGTTTTATATTTTTACAAATTAAAATATTTTAATATAATAATAAAATGTTTAAAGAAATAAATTTTAATTAAAATTTGATGAAGAGATGTTTCAATTAAAAAAATGTTTTTGAGTTCTGCTCAAATAAAAATAACAATTAAAAAAATATTTATTCCTATCTCATAAATAAATAAATATTAACGTTATTAATATTTTTATTTGAAAACGATCAATTAATTTAAAAATAATTTTAATTTTTTGGAAACAAATTATTATTTAATTTTTTCTGTAAAACACAAATAAAAGTAATTGAAGATAGCAGCTATGACCAAATTAATATAAATAATATAAATACCCTACGGGAAATTTTAACCAACTGTCACCGAACTGGACCCTTTATATGAAATAGACTGGTCACTTTTACATGGCGTTGTCATAGGAGATGGAAATTGACGCCTTGTGATATATCACAAGACAAATCCTAGGACAGGTTACTGAACTCTCATAAAAAACGAAGTTCAGGCACCTGTCCTGGGATTTGTCTTGTGACATGTCACAAGGGGTCAATTTTCCCCTCCTATGACAACGCCATGTAAAAGTGACCAGTCTATTTCATATAAAGGGGCCAGTTCGGCGACAGTTTGTTAAAATTTCCCGTAGGGTAGTTATTACTAGAGCAAGGAATTCCATGAAAATTCATATCTTTTCCGCATAGTCCAAAAAAATATGAACTATGTGAAATCACCAATTTTAAAACAAAATGCCATCGATTTATACAGGGTGCGGCTAAAATAACTATTTGATGTAAAAAAAATTGCAACTTCTTTGCTTGTGAATATTTCATATTTTTTTTCTATTTCAGGAATTAAACTTGGGAGAATATAAAAATGGAACTCTATACAATTACGCCAAGAACTAAGATTGTTTTTCTATTCCTTGAAAATAATCGTTATCGTAGTTCATACTCCACGTGCACACAAGAGCGTACCACCTTACAAGCAAAAAAAAAAAGTGCGCCGTACACCCTTCAGTATGAAGTATTTTAGCAGGGAGGTTTCAAAAAAAAAAATTTTTTTTTTGCAGAACATAGAGGTCGCCATTTTACATTTTTCGTTATATCTTTGGCATTTACAGTCGGATTTTAAAGTGTTATACATCGATGTTTTTCTCTCGAGGAGACCAGTATTTTGCTCTAAGGGCCATTGACCTCAAGTATCCCGTTCTAGTAGTTACCCACCAGATCTCAGTTGCTACTACCCTAATGTACAATCTTAATGTAAGAGAATTAAAGCTCGCAAAAAATGATTAAACTCTTGCTAAGGAAGTTTTTCGATAAACCCAGTAGAAATTTTTTTTATGTATTGGTTGCCGAACGTAGGGGTCGCTTTTTAAAATTTTTTTTCATTGGATTTTTCCTTTATAGCAAAAAATCGATATATTACACTTTAAGATCCAACTTTAAATGCCCAAATTTATTGATGACCGAAGAGGCGTATTTGCCTTTAAACGGTTTCGTAAATAAACAAAACAACAAATTTTGGGGATCACAAAATCCCAAAAATCTTAACACATAATTCGTGTTACTGTTTGGTGTGGCATAGTAGCAGGGGGTATCCATTAAAGTGTTATAAGAATTCGTAAAAATTTCACACACGAATGAGAAGAAAAACACAAAGAATTTTAGGAAATTTAACAGCGAACGAGAGAAAATGAAGTACGTCACGAAAACAATAAATTTAATAAAAACGGGTTTACAAGCAAAAAAATCATTAAAAACAACAAAAAAATAATTAAAATTGATTATTTATTTTACTCTTAAAGTTGTTTTTGCTACCGCTTTAATCAATAATCATAAGAAACAATAAAAACAGTGCTCTGTTAACTTTTTTGGTTTTCCTTTTGTTTCTCTTATTCTTCACGGGAATTAACAGAATCCCAATCCATATAAATTTTCTGGGAACCAAAGAGTACACTTTTTTCGTATGGGAATTCTTTAGCCTATACCCTCGTTGATATTAGTAGTTCCGAAAACACCGATAACAAAATAAATAAATTAAATCAGATTTTATTTAAAATTAGAATTCCTTTGATATTTTTATTATCTTTTGAATATCCCTTTCAGACCCAGCATACACGATTGTGAGATGTGATGTTTTCTCTTAAAAATACAAATATTTTCAATACACTGAGAGAGTTATCCTACATGATATTAATAATACAATTTCATAGAATTTTTTTCGTTGAGTCAATGAAGAATTTCATTATATATATAATATTTAATTAATATTATGAAATTTTTCATAACTTTTCTTTCACAAAATTTCATAATTTCATTAAAAAAATTCATTGAATTTCATAAATTAAATCTTCATAAATTTAATGAAACTGTTCTTAATATATATTTCAATTGTTCAATAGTATTTACTTTTTTTAATTTTTTCATCAAATATATATTTTCATACAATTAGAATTTTTTATTAAACATTTAATTCTCAAACATAATAGTTTTATGTAGCCATAAGGCCGAGTTTTAGTGATGTGCATTAATTTCCATAATAACAGAATAATCTTTTATAATTATTATTTATTTTTTAATTAATTTTTTATTATTAATTTTGGACTATGAAAGTTTTTTTTATAAATCATATTAATTTTTATCGAAATATTAATAAGAAATTTCATTAGCTGAATTAAGCTTATTTTAAAATTTTATGAAACTTTTTAATTTAATGAGTTCATTCATTAGATACATTTTGTGCATCCAGAAATTATACTATAATTTTATTACACTTTTTGCATTTGCTAAATACTTTTTATTTACGCACTCCAGCTTAGCAACGACAACAACCAACTATAATAAATAATAATAAATGAAATTGCTTTATAGATTTTATGAAGCTCTTCGTTGGCTGAATGATTAATTCATTGGAGCAGTGGTCTATTCATTTTATGAAGAGTTTCATTAATTTAAACATTAATTAAACATAAAAATTGACTTTAATAAAACCTGTTTCATAGATTCTATGAAAAGTTTCAATGGACGAGTTCCAGTGACAATTTTCATTGAAACTATGAAGAAATTCATTACTGAAGTGATGATAATTCTCTCAGAGTATTAATAGGTTTATTTAGATAAAAAAAATTCAATTAAACTATGAATTGAGATGGGGAAATTTTAATAGTTTTAATACCATTTTACCTTAAAGTTATAAAATCAATAAATTTTTGCACGCTGCTTGGGTCTGGTAAGCATTTCTGTGTCGTAAGGGTGCAAAAGGCTGTCATAGCAACCTCAATAAATTGATTAAAACTATCCGTTACCCTGGATACATTAGAACTTTATTTAAAACTAGACAATACAATAAAAAACTAGGGGCTAAACTTACAACTCCATAAAATACACTCTAAAAAATGCTTGTAACTTTACTACCAAAAAAGGAGTAAATTTTTGTTTAATATAACGCATGGAGATTAAATATAAACAGAAAATACGTTAAATTAGTTTGTACATGCTTTCATTTACAATAATAGCCATGTGGTGTAATGGTTAGCGCGTTGGACTGTTACACGTGAGGTTGCCGGTTCGAGCCCCAACCAAGGCAACATAAATTTATGAAAAATAGTTATATGTATGAGTTTTTTCTATCCCTCATACATATCGCAACGTTCTCCTTCGGTGTTCCCATAGCACTTAACCCCACCGAAGTAAAATAATATAACAGGTCTATGAACTAAAAAGCTTCAACAAAGTTCGCTAACTCACCATCAGGTAGCGCGCAACAACTGTTCTAAAATTCAACATCTCGCGCAATTACAGTGTTGCCATTTTTGAAGCCCTTCATCTTTCACCACCTTTCTGTTCTTCTCTATCCCCTTTCCAAAGGAAGCAAAACGTAAGTTAATAGGAAGAATTTCCTGAGTGTTGCTTCTCTTAAAAAAAAAAAAAAAAAAATTAACCAGGAAAAACATGGTAATGGCAGGTCATTACCATACCCAGCAAAATCTCAGTAATTGTGCTCATTACTAATATCCAAACAATAAGCAGCAGAATGAGGGTCCACTACATATAATTCGCTGTCTAAACTCAATGTTTTTGATCGACAATGTCGTTTTTGTAAGTAGTTGTCCATTTTCTCTGAAGGAAAAAACACACACAATTTGTGCACCCGCTTACCCGCTGCATTATAAAAATATATAAAATAAGTAGTTACCAAGATAAGTAGTTATTCGGGTGCTAATAAGCAGTTAAAAAATAAGTGGTTACAAGTTCTTAAAAAATAAGGCTTACTCATATACTTATAAGTGGTTAAAAAATAAGTAGTTACCAATATGAAATTATTTTTGTAATTGAATAAGTAGTCGCGCGTAAGCTAGACTGCTTATAAACATGTCTTCGTCTAACAAAAATAACTAGTACTGACACCGAATTATAAGCAGTAAAAAATTTTGGTTTCATTATATAACCACTTATTTGGGAATGAAAGAATTTGCTGGGCAAGCATTGCCAAGAAATTATAGGTCATTACCTTTGGCATTACTTTAAAATACAAAATAATGACTTACTGACAATATATTATAGCAGTACTTACATATTCTTGAAAAGTAATTACTAACTGGTAACACTGTGAGACAAATGGTAGGGGTCAGTGATCGGGAAGGGTTCAAACTACCGGAGAAAGTTATATCGGTAAAAAAGAAGTTATACGTGTCCCGGCGTTTCGCTGGGTAACCCCTAGGAATCGAGATATATCGATTTGACCTTTGGTGATCTTTTTTTTGACATAACTCGAGAACCACTAGTCCGATTTTGCTCAAACAATTTAAAAAAAAATTAAAAATTACAATTCCTTTAATCTGTTCATATAACGTTTTTCTATATACTCAACAGTTTTGCCGGTAAAAATAAATGTATGAAAAAAAAAAAAAAATATTTTTTGCCTAAAATATTAAAAAAAGTAATAAACAAAAGGTTATTGATTTTTATCGTAGCGGTAACAAACATTTATTTTTACCGGCAAAACTGTTGAGTATATAGAAAAACGTTATATGAACAGATTAAAGGAATTGTAATTGTTTGAGCAAAATCGGACTAGTGGTTCTCGAGTTATGTCAAAAAAAAGATATATCTCGATTCCTAGGGGTGACCCAGCGAAACGCCGGGACACGTATTACTTGTTTTTGACCGATATAACATTTCCCGTTGGTTTCATCCCATCCCGATTTTGACTGTCGCATAGTGTAATTGATTAAATAAGTACCGATTTAGTCTTTTTTATATTATTATTTTATTTATTAATTTGTTATGAAATAAATAGGAAATTTTCTAAGGTAAAAAGTTATTTTGCAAACATGACCAACTATTTCACAATCTAGGGTAACCACCTATATCCTAACTTCTGAGTAACCACTTATTCTATCTTTGTGAGTAACTACTTATTCTTTTACTATGGGTAACCATGTCATCAGATATATGTAATTATAATGAAATATTTTTTCATTTTCATTACACTCAAGTAACTGTAATGAAATTAATTTAAATTTTCAGTACAAAATTAGGCATACGTTTTCATTACCATAACTTTTATAGCCTTCTGTTTTCGTGTCCTTTAATTTGAATTCGTGGTATGCTGATTAGTTGTTAAAAGACCAAATAACGAATAAGCTTAAATTTTGAGGTCTGAAGCCCATGAAACCATACTTGGGACTAATGAATTAGGTGGACTAATTAATTGACGATTTCATTAACATTGATTGATATAAATGGTAATGAAAGTATTTTCGTTATCATTGTTTCAAATTAATGTTAATGATTTTGGAGTTTGATTTCATTGAATAATGACAATGGTTTTTAATTTCATTATCTATGATAATGTATCAATTAAAAAAAATAATTACCATTGACAGATAAGCTTTTCGAGACACGTAAAAATGCAGAAAATTCACTGAAATCAGGGTTGGAAATTGCTAGCTCAGGCTGATGCACATTAAAAAATTGTATGTAACCACAAAAATTATTATTCAGTAAATTATTAATAATAATTATTAAGTGTTGTTTTTATAAATTCATAATCCAAGGGCTATAATCAGGGTTCGTAATTCACGCACATGTGCGCACATACGTGCAGACAAAAGATGCACATGGACATGTGCATGTGCAAATTTTTAATTATAAAAAAATCGCTAATATTGTCGATTATTTCCAATATTTAAAGAAAATATTGCCAATATTTAAAAACAAACGATAAAAAAATTTTAAAAATGGATAAAAAATCGCCAAAATTGAAAAAAAACTGTCAAAATTTTTAAAAAATCGCCAAAAATTTTAAAAAAATTGACAAATAAAAATATCGCATAATTTAAAATAAAAATATCAAATTTTAGAAAATCTACGAAGTTTAAAAAAATCACCATTACTGGAAAAAATCGTCAAAATTTGAAAAATAGTCAAAAATTTGAATAAATCTGCAAAATTGAAAAAAATCGTTAAAAATTCGAAAAATCGCCAAAATTGAAAAAAAAATCGTCAAAATTTGAAAAAATATCCAAATTGTAAAAAATCAAAAAAATTGCAAAAAACTGAAAAAAATCGTAAAAATTTGAAAAATCGTCCAAAATCGCAAAAATTGAAAAAAAAATCGTCAAAATTTAAAAAATTTTCAAAATTGAAAAAAATCACAAAAATTAGAAAAAAATCGTAAAAATTTGAAGAATCGTCAAAAATTTCAAAAAATCGTCAAAAATTTGCAAAAATCGCTAAAATTGAAAAAAAAACGTCAAAATTTTTAAAATTGTAAAAAATTTCCAAAATTGGAAAAAATCACAAAAATTGGAAAAAAATTCGTCAAAATTTTAAATATCGTGAAAAATCAAAAAAAAATCGGCAAAATTGAAAAAAAGTAAAATTTAGAAAAAATCGTCAAAATTTAAAAAAACAAAAAAAAAAAATTTCAAAATTGCATAAATGTCAAAACTGTCAGAAATTCGTCATTTTGAAAATCGTCAGAATTAGAAAATATGGTGAAAATTTCAAAAATTAGAAAAAATCGCCAAAATTCCTTTCTCGCATTTATTTTTCTCTACGAGGCTTAGTTTTTGGTGCAGTAATTTTTCACCTAGCTCTTCTAGTTTTCGAGATATGGACGATTAAAATTTTATTTAAGCGATTTTCGCATTTATTTTTCCGCAGATGACTCACTATGACTTCCCTGTTTCAAAACCGTTGTCCGTTTTCGTTTAACTAATTTAGTTTTCGAGATATGGGGGATATTCCAAATAAAAGCCCTTTTATCTCTACGAGGCTTAGTTTTCGAGAAAAACGCGATTTTAAAATCTTCGCTATCGGGGTATTAGTAGTGAGTTTTGACCCCTAGCTCTTCTAGATTTCGAGATATGGGCGATTAAAATTTTATTTAAGCGAAAACTAAATGAGTTAAATGAAAACGGACAACGGTTTTGGAACAGGGAAGAGATAGTGCATCATCTGCGGAAAAATAGATGCGAAAATCGCTTAAATAAAATTTTAGTCGTCCATATCTCGAAAACTATAAGAGCTAGAGGAAAATTATTGCGCCAAAGGTCAAAAAACACTACCAATACCCTGATAGCGAAACTAAATTTTGACTTGCATTGCAAGCGTTTTTCTCGGAAACTAAGCCTCGTAGAGAGAAAAGGACTGCAAGTACCAGTCTGCACTTGCTCATGTGCGAATTTGTATTCGCACATCGCACATCGAGATGTGCATGTGCGTTCAGCTTTTTAGCTTTTTAGAAAAATGTTTATATTTTTGGCTCGCTTCAGGGCTTTTCCATCCCTGATTGTAGCTTATTTTATATATTAGGATTTTTGTAAACAAATGGTTTTTTAATCAATTGTAATTAGTTTCTTTTTACATTAGTGTGATTTCATTGCCATTAGCAATGTTTTTTCTAATGTAAAATATTTCATTATCATTAAATGATAATGAAATTTTTTTCATTGTCATTAATTGTAATTGGTTGTTGAACAATGCCAATTAAAAGAAATCATTGGCATTGTTATCAAATAATGTCAATGAAATCGTCAACTGATCCATTTAATTAACTAGTCCCAAGCATGGTTTGTAATAATAATGAATCCAAAAATTGTTAACGAGAGCTTCTAAAAAGCTTTTATAAATCTGGTTTGTGTATTCAATAAATGTTTTGTATAACAAGTAAATATAACTGTATAAAGTGGCGCAACAATTATTGTCCTGTTTTCTGGTACTTTTTATACAAGAATTGTATAAAAACAGAAATGGGAGTAATTAATTACTTTGTAATACCCATTGCTCCTTTTCATTGCCATTGAATCTATAAAATGGAAATAAAAAAAATCCATTACCATTACAAAATGTAATTACAATGAAAAAATGTTCATTACTTTTGTTTTTATTATATGTAGTGAAACGTTTTTTTAATTTTAATAACGTTTACAAAAATAATAAAAACTGTGTATATAACGAGCTCCCTTAACGTTCAAGCATGCAATCAACTAAATCAATAAAGAAAAACAAAAAAAAAAAGAAAAGGTCAATTTATTAAAAAGTACCGTTTTTAAAAAGTACCATTTATGAAAAGTACCGTAAAGTTGTTTGTGTTTCACGTGAAAAGACTGTTATACTCCATATAAAAAAATGATTTTTCACGACAATCAGTTTCACGTGAAAATTGTGTAGAGTTTGTTTTCACGCAAATTTAATGTACAAGACTATTATTTTTCGTGGGAAAAAGTGATATTTTGTGTTTATTTTGATTGTGTCTTTGTTATGAAATTAAAAAATTGTTCATTTATTTAAATTAAATTGCAATTTTAGGCATTTAAAGTTCGAGTGAAATTTTTCCACGTGAAAAACAACTTACGGTCCTTTATTATTAAAAACGAACAAAAAAGTGAAAGCCAACTAATATTTTGATACGAGATTAGGGTGACAATTTTTTCTGACTTCAAATTAGTACAAAAGTTAAAAATATCATCAAAAAAAAAAAATGATTATGCAGCCAACCTAATTTGTAGTCAACCGAATGGTTTGGTTGAGGTAACAAAATTTTTCGGTTAACCATCATACCATCCTAAAAACATTACAAATTTCTCCCTATATAGACCAAAAGACAAACATTTTTTCCCATGAAAAAAATTAAATTTTTTAAGTACAGAAAACGGACCCATTATTTAGAAATTTCAATGATCATTCTTTTTCTAATTTTTTTATAACAGACTGATGGAATATATAGCCATGCTAGGAATGGAGTCAAATATGACCCCAAGATAGTATGAACGTTAATTCTGCCGAATTTTTATTCAGGCCAACGTATTTCTGTTGTGACGAGCAAATTCCATTGTCTAAACTAATTTTCTGTTGATAACCAATCGATTGGCTACAAATTTAGCTGTCAGAACAAATCTTTTTTCTCTTTGCTAATTTCTGCATGATTTCTGAAATAGAAAAACTTCACATTTTGGCTACGTTTTTCAACAAAGACATGTAACGTTTTTAAAAATGAAAATCTTAAGGTTTTGTGTACTTTTTTCTATTGAAAATCCCACAGATTTGAACATTTTTCCATGGAAATACCCCATATATTTCTTCAGATTTTAAGGATTGTTGTACGGACAAATCTTCAGCTTTTGATCGCGTTTCCTACACTCAGAAAACAGAATCATTCTGACAAATGGATAATTAAAATATTTTTATCGCAGTCAAATAACTGTTGTATTAACTGATTTCCTATTAACGCAATGGAACCATTTGATAAATTCTGTCACCACAAATCTTCTCTGTGTATGAAATTACATATTATATTAAAAAATTTACATGGAGAAAAATCATTTTGAATGCTTACTGGTAAAGAAAACCTCCCAAATTCACAAAAATTTATCATATAAAAAAAAACTACATTGTACTTGCATTTTGGCTTTTTTTTAATAAAAAAAATGTAATATTTTTTTAAATGCCAAAAATCAGTACAATCAGTACAAATTTTAAAAATTCAGTACACGACTTTTTCATCAGTACACGTGACCAAAAATCAGTACATGTACTCATCAAATCAGTACGAATGGTCACCCTATCCGAGATGGACTTGTGCCAAAATTTGCCTATAAAACATTAAAATTTAGAAAAATTGTAAGATATTTTGGTTCTACCTAATGTTAGGTGTATTTCAGAGAAAATTGTAAATATAGTCCATGGTGGACCTTTACATGAACCCTCAGAAAACAATCCAAAAGGTTGTCTTTACAACCTGAAAAACGACGGTTCATTTTTCGGACTCAAAGAAGATTCCAAAATTATTTAAATTTATGAAGAGTATTTTAGTTTTATACATTTTTCTTCTGAGTACACAGGGGGCTCTTTTGGACGGACCACTTTCATAGGAAAAAGTGTTTATGTTTTTGGAGCTCATTTCTAAGTCGTTAATGATCATCTTTGTTTGCTGGGATATAAAAAAAATTGTGAGATATTTAGCGTGTTTTTAATCACCTGGATTTAGAATTTTTTATACAAAAAGTGGATTTATTAAATCCAAAAAAAAGCTGGATTTAATAAATCCATAATAAAAGCACAAATATATGAAATAGCCTATTAATTTAATGTCAGAAAAAAATACGAATAAAAATTAAAAGAGAAACAAAAAAATTGAAAAACTAACAAATAAAAGGTTTTTATTAAATTTTTTTTATGAAATATGTTTAGAAAAAAAACTACACCTTACCAAATACATATTTTTAATCTTGGACATGGAGAAATAGCTGAAATAGAAATGGCAATTTTTCACTCTACAGTAAGTAATTTAATTAAATCCAATTAGTGAATATTAAATATTTTTTTTTTTTTTTTTTGCAATGGAGTTTTTAAATTGTGCAAAAATATAAATTGAAGTGATAAAACTGAAAAGGCAGTCTGTTTATTGCTGTTTTATATAAAATATAATTAAAATTTAAAAGTTAAAGTAAAATCCTTCATCATCGAATTCGATATTAAAAATTAGGGTGAAAGAAGTGTCGGACGGAAAATTCTTTTTAAAATAGGGAGAATCTAACCCCATCTATTGAGCACTTAGAGAAATACTTTTTGGATTTATTAAATCCAAGTGATTAAAAAAAACGGCTATTGCTATAAAAATAGTACTGAAAACAATATTGAATTGGGGTGCAACTTTTACACTTGTTTAATAAGTACTTTTATTGAAGAGAATAAGGAACAATATTTCGCATTAACAAAGTGGTGTTTTTATGCCAGTCAACTTTCATATCAAAGAATAGCTCAGCGGTAGAGCGCTAGACTAGCAATCGTGAGGTCGTAAGTTCGATCCCAGATGGCGGCAATAAAAGAAAACTTTTGTAAAATAAAAAAAATTTAATGTTTTTTTGTAAAGAATTTTGTTTAACTTTAAATTGGTGAAAAAGAGCTTCCTTTGCACTCGTTCAAAAAGTACTGAAAAAATGTTGAAGTGGGAGTACTCCTCTCCTATGATAACTCAATATTAAAATCATTAGTATTTATGTTAAAAAAGAAGTACATCTAGATCATCAATTGTAGTGCTTTTTCTACTGCTTCGGCATCTTTTTTTTTTACTGGGAGGATCTTAAAGTGTGATATATCGAAGTTTTTGCCTCGAGGAGACCAATGTTTTGCTATAAAGGAAAAATCCAATGAATAAAAAATTTAAAAAACGGCAAAAAAAAACAAACAATAAGAAAATGTTGTGCAGGAATTATCGAAAAACTTCCTTAGCAAAAGCTTAATTATGTTTTGCGAGCTTTAATTTTCTGACATTAAGGTGGTAGGAACTGAGATCTGGTGGGTAAATACTAGAACGGGATAGTTGAGGTCAATAGCCCTTAGAGCAAACCATTGGTCCCCTCGAGACAAAAACATCGATGTGTCTTACTTTAAGATACGATTGTAAATGCCGAAGATATAACGAAAAATTTAAAAAGGTGACCCCTACGTTCGGCAAAAAAAAACAATTTGTTTTGAAACCCCCTTGCAAAACTAATTTAGATTCGATGGTGCACGGAGAACTTTTTTTTTTTGTGGTACGGTCTAGTGACCGCATTTAATAAATATATATTTATAAAGGCACATCTACACGGGATAGAAAACTCGCTAGATTTTATGAAAATGCAGCTCTGTATAAGTCTACGAAATGTAATCTCTAGGCCATTGACAATTGCTGTCGTACATAATTTCTTTAATTAGTAACAATTTTTAAGATATCTTGTAACATTATTGAACATTTCAGTTTATTAAATGCACCTTTTGGTATTTGGAGAAAAATTTATTCTTTAAAATACAACTATTTTAATAAAAACAGATATTTGACAACTAGAGATGATACTTGTACGATACAAATTAGTGCCAACTATATTAGAGATGACAAATTTAGCGTAAACTCTATGAGATTTCTTTCCCGTGTAGATGTGCCTTAAGAAAGTTTTTTATTTTTTATAATTTAAAAAAAATTTTTTTTTTTGTATGAAAATCTATTTTTAGACACATTACCTTGCTGATCCTCGTAACCATATAAGTAACCACTTACTTTATCACTTCCTCCCCATACATTACCTTGGATCTTATCGCCCGTAAAAATCATACTGAAATAATAAGTAAAGTAATGCATGGGCCCCTATGATAACACATTATTTGTAATGTGTGGTTTTGCAGGGCTAATATAAATTTTTATTCAAATAATTCATTTTTGTTTTTATCAAATACGAAGTTTTAAAAAATTTATCTAAATTTTCATTGAATATTAGAGATATTTCATTCACTTTTTAAATAAAGCTTCAATAGTTTACAAAAAAAAAATGGATTAAAACTCATCTAAATGCAAACATATACGTTCAATATTATTGATAAAAGCTTTTAAAATCAACCAATCAGAACAAATTATTTAAAAATCAAATGTTCTGATTTGTTGATTTTTGAAAAATTGATCAATAATATTGAACGTGTATACCCTACTAAATAAAATTCTTTTCGTATAATAATTTTGTATTCAATATATTTAAAGACAAAATTTTTGTTAGTATATTAATAAAGAAGTTATGTCCAAAAAACATCATTATTTTGCGCCTTTGCGATGCTTTTTAAAACATTTTCATTTACAAATAATATTATGAAATTGAAAATTTTCTATTTGTGTGCAAATTTGTTTCAAACACTGCGCAGAAGTAAAAATAAACATTTTTTTTTAAAGAAAACTCAAAAACACAGTTTATTCAGTCCGCTTATTGCGCTGACATCAGCATTTATTTCTTTTTAATAAAATAAACATGTGTTGTATTATTAGTTTTTACTCTATAACATGCAATGGCCTTGCAACTCTCTCAATATTTTTTATTTGAAAAAATATTATGCGGCTTGGAACAGGAACGAACTCCGACTGGTTAATCAGGGATGGAAAAGGCTCACTTAATCGGGCTCTTATACCAAAAAATGTTCGATCGCTCTTACATATTTAAAAATGTAAGTAACTAAAAAATAGCTTCCTCTTTGGCTCGTTAAAAAAAATTAAAATTAAATAATTAGATATTAGCAAATATTAGCACAAATTGCGAAAATAAAACATTTGCAAAAAGCGAAATTTTTGAAACAATATATTTATTTGCAGAATGTCGATCGCTGATTACCTCCTTTAATTCATTTTCTGTACCATAAAGCCTTTTTCGAATTCCGCCGTTATTTTGCAACTTTTTAAGTTCGGTTTTTTGTAAATATATAACCTAGGCTTAAATTTTTGTACCATAAAGCCTTTTTTCAATTTCCGCTATTATTTTGCAATTCTTTACGTGCGTTTTTTTTTAATTTATAATCTAGGGGCTATAATACACATTTCAGACAACAAAGTTTGGTGGCTAGTTGCAAAAACAATCGCGAAAAATAAAATTTCCAAAAAGGAAAATTTTTGCATCAATATATTTGTTTACAGAATCTAAATCGCTGATTACGTTTCCTAATTAATTTTTTGTACCACAAAGTCTTTTTTCCCGTTCCGCTATTATTTTGCAATTTTTTGATTACGTTTCTTTTTAATTTATAATCTCGGGACTATAATAAACATTTCATACAACAAAGTTTGGTGGCTAGTTGCAAAAAAAAAATCGCGAAAAATAAAATTTGCAAAAAGAAAAAATTTTTTCATCAATATATTTGTTTGCAGAATGTAAATCGCTGATTAAGTTTTTTAATTAATTTTTTGTACCATAAAGCCTTTTTTCGCTTTCCGCGATTATTTTGCAATTTTTTAAGTGTGGTTTTTTTAAATTTATAATCTAGGGTCTATAGTACCAATTTTATACACAAAAGTTTGGTGCTTAGTTTTCAAAAAAATAAATCGCGAAAAAAATATTTGCAAAAAGGAAAATTTTTGCGTCATTGTATTCATTTGCAGATTGTTAATCGCTGATTGAGTTTTTTAATTATTTTTTTTTGCAATTTTTTAAGTGCGGTTTTTTAAATTTATAATCTACGGAGTATAATGCCCATTTCATAAAACAAAGTTTGGTGGTTAGTTGCATAAAAAGAAAATTTTGGCATCGTTTGCAGAATGTAAATCTTTTAATTAATTTTTTTGAACCCCAAAGCCTTTTTTCGAATTCCGATATTATTTTGCAATTTTTTACGTATGGTTTTTTAAAATTCATAATCTAGGGCTATAATACTGTTGGAATAGTATAATTCCATAGTATAGTTCCATTCTTGATTTTTATAACTAAATTATTATTTTCCATCCCTGGTTACAATCGATGTTTGAGTCATACAAAGAGCGCACATAATGACCCTGCAAACATTTAAATGTTACCTTCCAAGAAGATTGTCATTTGAATGGATTATGTATGCAGATATTGTTTTTCAGGCTTAAATTTAATAATGAAAAAAGTAAATCGTTTTTTTTATTGTACCGGGAGTTTATTTAGCGATATCCCTTTTATCTTCCATATGAGTTATTGCTTTCATATTGCCTGGAAGTATTGTTTTAGTGTAACAGTTGTTTCCGACGGAGGAAACTTACGAAATTGATATTGCCGGCAATAAATGATTTCTTCCTGGCGATATGTTCGGAGAATCTTTTTCGTATTTCAATGTTTGCTGGGTGATATTGGTTTGAGTATGTTCCTGTTCCAAGGCACATAATAGAACAAATGCTTTCTTAGTGATAGAGAGTCCCCCAATCTCTTTATTATGTATACTCTTTGTAACATGTCAATTATTTAGTTACTATATTATTTTATTTGTTAAACGAAAAAATTTGACATAGGTCAACAAAGTTCACTTTTACATTGTTCGTCCAAAAGTATACATATTTGGTATATTATGAGGAGTAATAACGTTAGTCTATAAAGGTTAAAAAAATATTGTCCATGAGTGACAAGTGCAGACATATACACTCAAACTAATACATCTGTAATTTAACAGAATTATTTCTACACAAAGAAAATATATTCATTGTGACAACCTAATTTCTTGCTTCAGTTAGCATTTAGTTGCAGCAACCGAATTATTTGGTTGTTGCAATCTAATGTATTCCTGGCACATTAACCAACTTGGCATTAACCAAATTTCTGTTGCAACAAACAAATTTTTCGATGGCTCTAACTAAATTATTCGATTGGCAAACAATTCAGTTGTCACAATGAAACCGTTTTCTCTTTGTAATTTTTGGCTTAAAACTAAACAAATTAGTAGATATACTAAGATATTGACACAAGTTTAGTAATTTAACAGAATTTTGTGTTCTTTTACTAATTTTTACCAACAAATAATATTTTAAGCCAAAAATTAGAAATAATTCTATTAAATAACCCAAGAAAAAAAGTGAGGTAAAAGAAGTAGTAAAAACATAACAACAGTTGAATAGGGAGTTGTGACAATTTGTGGTTTTCACTGATGAATTTAACATTGGCTTGTCATAGGAGGGAAATTGTTCTTTTTTGAAACAAATTATGTATATTTGAACCAATGAAAAGGAAGTTCTTTTTTAATTGTTTTTAATTTAATTAAAAAAAAAAAAAAAATCATCATGCATCGTGTGGTGTTTGAACCCACACTCGTTGGCATTTCAAGCAGACGCTCTACCCCCTATGCTATGGCTTGTTATAACTGATAGCTGACTTTTAGCAGTCTTGTTCAGTAAATTATTATCTTTATTTCTTTCTATTTTTATTAACAAAAATATATAACATATTGGAAAATATATGAAGTTGTTTTTTTTAAAAGTGTTTTTTTTTTTTATAAAAATAATACACTCATAAAAAGAAATAAAGCTGTAAAAATAGGAGAAAAAGCTACTAAAAATTATGTAATTAAAAATGAGCTTGCAAAAAAAAAATGGCTGATATTAGCAGGTTGTTTTTTGCTAAATACTAGTAAGATAAGAAGGAAAAATAAAACTGTTAAATTTACAAAATTTTGGTTACACTTCAGTTAACTTTTAATACGAATTACCTTGATAAAATCCGTAAAAAATTTTGCAGCATATTAGTAGATAAAAAATAGTTTTTTCTGCATGGTAATTTTTAATTTATTTTTACTAGTTCTAACTAAAATGTTTACAGGATTTTTCTTTTTCTGTTATATTTAGTTTCTAAACACATTAAGTAAAAATTTGATCAAAATGGATTTTTTAAATTACAATTTTTTAAATACAAACAAAATTGTAATATTTACCTTTTTCGTATTTTAACAAAAAATATTTGAAGAATTACATATTTATTTAGAACTTTTACATTTCCATAAAATTTCATTAAAAATTAATAGAAAATTAAAAAAAAAATTTTAAATCATTTCAAAAATTAATTTTTGAGTGTACAAAAAAAGAGAAAAAAATTAAATTTTTACAGTGAAAACTACAAAAAATTATTAGTTGTGTAAAAAAGTTCCAAAAAATTTCTTTCGACCTGGTGGGATTCGAACCCGCAACCCTCTGATTTCTGTGCCAGCATGTTCCTATGCAACCCCCATACAAAATATTAACTTCTTATCACCCATGAAAAAGAACTTCTGACTAGCATATATTTATTGCAGCATTAGATGTTGTTAAAAAACCATTCCTAAGGGAGTAATTCTTTGTGATGTAATGAAGGAAGTGATTCATTTAGAAGTTATTCCATTTATTTTTGCTGGGTAACAAACATATTATTTAGAGCATACCCGTAAATATTCTATACCAACTTTCCAGCCAAAAAAGTTAATCGTATCAATATTAATCCTACTACCCAGTAGCAAAAAACCCTAGTTCCGAATTAGTGATGTATAGCTTATATGTCTGTTGGCTGAACAGAAAAATTTGTTACTTTAGCAAAATTTATTCCTATTTTTTGGCTTAAAATAAAATGAGTTGATTTTAATTTTTTTTTTTTGTTAAATTTAACAAATTTAAATTTAAGTAAAAAACGAGTAAAAAGGTTAAAGTCGGGCATGCCGCCTATACAATACCCTACACCAGTCTGGTTAAGAGCCAACTAATGTTTGGATCAGAAATTCGAATGGGTTAAAATGGGACTTGTGTCAAAATTTTCTATAAAATTATAAAAGAAGAGAAAATCGTAAATATAGACCATATGGGCGATAGGTCCAAATATGGACCGATTTTATCTAGAATCTATGGACCATATGAGTCAGCAAACCAAATTTCGTTAAAATATCTTTATATTTGCGACCTGCAGGGTATAAACAATATAATTTGGGGGGACCCTTATATGGGCACTAGGTCTAAACATGGACCGATGGTAACCAAAATCAATAGGCTTCGCCCTTGGGCCGACATAAGTCGGTGTACCAAATTTCATCAAAATATGAAATTATACCCTACATCCACGTATTTTCAATTATACTGAGTCGTTTAAAATTTAAGGTCTCGGGACGCTCCCCGGGCCTAGTCCATATTATCTAAGTGCATGCCAGGACACTCCGAAGGAGCAAACATTTTATCCGTTTTACTCTATCTAGCTTAGTTTTCAAGACATGGTCCATTTTATGAAGTGGGAAATTTGTATTATAGGTTTTAGTTAATCTGAAGATTGTTACAATGAGTGTTATTTTTGTTCGATTTTAAGATCAAATATGACAAATTCCAAATAGAATTCACAATTTAGAGAAAAAACTTATGAAAAAAACTTTCCTAGAACCAATGGTTGACAATTAATGCATTTTCAAGTGCAACCAAGCACTTTCATCAGATTGTCTTTATGGGGTTCTCTCTAGGTTATAATGTAGATTTTAGATTTTGTATATATGTTAACTTTCAAAATGAAAAACATTTGGAGAAGTAAACTCAAACATATTACAACGAAAATCAGATGTTTTTAACAAAGCTATTATTTTTCTCTATGTTATACAGGGTGGCGCAAAAATAACCTTCCGATGTTTTTTGGCTGTAATTTAAAAAAAAAATGAAAAACTTTGATTCTTCTTGTGGATTATTTTTATTTGGTCTTTTAATTTTTTTTACATCAAATCGAGAATATGATGGCCGCCGCCACTGTTGATTGTCATTTGAGCCCATTTTTTCATTCATCACCAATCATGAGTGATGAGGCCCATTTCCATCTTAGCGGGTACGTAAATAAGCAAAATTTACGCTTCTGGGGCACTGAAAATCCGCGTGTAACCCACGAAGAGCCATTACACCCGCTCAAAGTCACTGTATGGTGTGCTGTTTTCGCTGGAGGAGTCATCGGACCTTTTTTCTTCGAAAATGCCATAAAAAGGGCTCAAATGACAATCAACTGTGGCGGCGGCCATTTACATGACATCATATTCTCGACTTGATGTAAAAAAAATTAAAAGACCAAATAAAAATAATCCACAAGAAGAATCAAAGTTTTTCATTTTTTTTTAAATTACAGCCAAAAAACATCGGAAGGTTATTTTTGCGCCACCCTTTAGTTGTTACTTTGACTGAAGCTCCTTCAATAGTAAAACAATATTTGTTGTGCTTTTTAACATTCAAGCTTTTAATTCTATTTATACACTTAGATAAAAAAGTTAGTAAAAAAATTTTTAAACAGATTCCAATCGAACTTTACTATTTTTATACTGATTTTTAGTACAATTTTTTTTTTTTTAGTAATAATTTTTGCTATTCTCTTATTACAAATTACGGATTTTTTTACTAATTTTCGCTGCTGATTTTGGCAAAACATTTTACAAATTTTCTAAACCGAATGCTAAATTTAGCAGAAAAATATACTAATTTAAAATTTTTTTTTTTATTTTTTACAATTCTTGTTTAGTTTATATTTGTTACTATTGATATATTCTTAATTTGGAAATAACACTCAGAAAATTTTATTGTATCTCCAATGCATAAAAAGGTCATAAGTGGAGAACCGGTTGCAATTGGACTCCAAATTTCAAGTACGATGAGGTAATTATACGCTTGTTACAGTTGAAACAAAACAAATTTTTTTTTCGATTTTACAGTTTTTGTTTCTTTTAGTACAATTTTTTCCTAATTTCAGCATATTGATTTTAAATTACAGTTTACAACAATTTACTGAAATTTAGTAGCTGCAACTAATTATTTATACTAATTTCATTGTACTAAAATTATGATATTTAGTAAGTTTTTTAACTGATTTCAGCAAATCGATTTTGAATTGCAGTTTACATAAATTTTACTAAAAATTAGTAGCGGCTACTAATTTTTTCTACACCCAAAAGATTCCGTAGTTGATTATTACGAATATTTCAACTATCTCATAGGTGAAATACCCCTAACTAATATATAGTTGAATTGATTTAGTTGATAGTAATCAAGTTTTTGTATTTGAAGAAAATGGTATAAATCAACAATATTCTATTTTAAATGGTTAATAGACACCACAGATATCGTTATTTTCCCCCTTATTATATAGAAAGAAACATTTGACCAAAATATTGTCGTTTTCTTATTGAATTTATAACAACAATACACCACACATGCATGGTTAAAAAATAATTGGAATTTAATTCACACATACTTCAAAACGAATTTAAACTTTTACGGCATCTTCCTCATCTTGTACTTCTCCTTTGAATCTGGATCTATTTTAAGACAATTCAATTTTTTCTACAGAACAAAAAATTCAATAATTATTAGTTCTAAATTGGTGAAAATATCAATAAATTAAATCTTACCAAATCAATTATAATTTTACATTTTCTTTTCTTTTCTCTATTAAAAACTACAATATATGACATTTTATATTGCGACAATTTAAAATTAATGAAATATTCATAAACAGGGCAACCAAAATAATATTAATATCAAAGGCAAAAATAGTTGTTTAAAATTATAGAGGTATTGCAAAACTGAGTGTTATCCCAAAGTTATTTGAGAAGATTGTTACTGATAGGTTAATTCATATGGTGGGAAATTTAATATCTCCTTATCAGCATGGTTTTATTAAAGGTAGGTCTACAACGACAAATTTAATGGAATTGACCAGTCATGTCTTTAGTGGCTTTTCAGATAGACGCCAAACCGATGTTATCTACACTGATTTTAGTAAGGCTTTTGATACGGTTAGTCATGATCTGTTATTGTACAAACTTGATACTTTAGGTTTTCCTCAAAGACTTTTGAAATGGATATCGTCTTACTTAAGGGGTCGAACACAGCGTGTTATTTTCAAGGATCATATTTCAGAAATGATTTTTGTAACATCGGGCGTCCCTCAGGGTAGTCATCTTGGTCCTATTCTTTTTGTTTTATATTTAAACGATCTTCCTTCTGTTATAGATGTTTGTGAAATTCTAATGTACGCTGACGATGTTAAATTGTTTTTATCATTAAATAGTGTCTTAGACTGTAATTTATTGCAAAATGACCTAGAGAAACTTGCTGAATGGTGTTGTGTTAATGGGATGTCTCTTAATTTGGGAAAGTGTAAGAAGCTTTCTTTTTATAGGTCGAAACCAATTCAATTTGATTACTGTATTGGTGCTTACAGGTTGGAAAATGTTGCATTATTTACTGACTTGGGAGTTTTACTAGACCATAAGTTAAATTTTAATTCGCATGTTAATTCGTGTGTTAATAAGGCTAAATCGTTACTGGGCTTCATAAAACGGTGGTCTAAAGAGTTTGATGATCCTTATATCACCAAAAATTTGTACATTAGTCTTGTTAGGCCTATTTTAGAATACGCATCTGTTGTATGGTCCCCTAACTACGGCTGTTATATTGACAGTATTGAATCGGTTCAAAAGCAGTTTCTATTATTTGCTTTACGCGGTTTAGGTTGGAGTGTTAATGAAATATTGCCACCATATGAACATCGTTTACAACTTATTGATCTTCCTACACTTTGGAAGAGAAGATTAATGCTGGGCGTAACTTTTATGGTAAAACTAATTAATGGGGAAATTGATTCGCGCTTTTTGCTTGGAAACATTAATTTTAATGTTCCAGTTCGTGTAACGAGAAACTATGTTTCAATAAGCACGACGTTCTGTAGATATAATTATGAGGAATTCAATCCATTTCGCTGTCTTTGTACTCAATTTAATGAGCTTAACTTTTTATTTTCCGTGTCCGATCCTATATATAAAATTAAACGATTATTATTGCGTGGGATATAATTTTTTGAGTATACTTGGTTGCTAACTGTTGTATCCGTAGCGTTGTGTCGGAATCATCTTTATTTGTTCCTGTTTTACCAGTCTGTTCCTGCCCTGCCAGTCTGTTTAAGCCCTGTCAGTATGTTCCAGCCATGTCAGTCTGATCCAGCCATGCTAGTCTGTTCCAGATCTACCAGTCCGTTCCTGCCCTACCAGTCTGCTCCAGCCCTGCCAGTCTCTTTGTCTTGCCAATTCTACAATATTTCTTCCGTCAGTCTGTTCCTGCTTTTCTGCTACATTTCTTTCTGCAGCTTTTTCCAGTACTTATTCCTATCCATATGTGTTCCTGTAATAACTGTGCTATTTCTGTACCTACCCTGCCAGTCTGCTCAAGCCCTATCAGTATGATCCAGCCATATCAGTCTGATCCAGCAGTGATAGTCTGTCCCAGCTCTGCCAGCCCGTTCCTGCCCTTCCAGTCTGTTCCAGCCCTGGCAGTCTCTTTGCCTATTTCTGCCATCAATCTGTTCCTGCTTTTCTATTACATTTCTTCCGGCAGCTTTTTCCAGTACCTATTTTTATCCATATGTGTTCCTGCAATAACTGTGCCACTGTGAACAGTTGCTCATCTCTATTATTATTTAATCATTTTGTTCCCGCTTTATTTTTCAATATTTAAATTTCAATCTTATTTTTGTTATTCTGTTATTTTTGTTGTATTGTTCGTATATACATAATAAAAATTATTGCTATTTTTGGTTTACATAAGTATTGTGTTTGTTCATAAATTTAAGATTATTTTTTATTTTTTTGATTTCTTTTTTTTGTTTTTTGTTTTATTTATAAAGTTTTATTTCAATTTGTTTTTTCCGATTTTATCTCATTATTTTTATATAATTCTCATAGGATTAATTATATTTAATGTTTTCCAGCTGATGTATATTATACTGTATCTGATGTAAATCAATAAATCAATCAATAATTATAATAGTTATTGAGATTGTTTTTAATTCAACTACAGATTTTTTTAACTATCTTACTATGGAATTTTATCGGTGTACTAATTTTATTGTACTACAGATCAGCAGACATGTCTTGCTAAAATTAGCAAAAAATACCGCTGGCCTCAAAACAGTTAAATTTTCCGTAATAACAACAAAATTTTCAGTAGCCATTACAGACTTTTTTGGTTGAGTGTAGTGATTAGAATGAAAGCAAAGAACTTTAACAACGATTATTTGTTTTCTGTAGGGTTCCACTTTTGGATGGAGATAACCTTTTCACGGGGGGTATTACATAATTAGGGGTAGTCGAAATTTACGTCAATTTTGTTCTATTTCCCTTAGTTTTCGAGATATGGGCCATTGTAAAAAACCGGGATGGAAAGAAATAGCGCCATCTTTAAAACTTCGTATAATTAGTTATAAATAATTTTAAAAACTAACACTCAAAATTAAAGTATTAAAGATTTTTAATATTGTTTAAACGAAGATAACTAAATCTTTGTGTTTTAACTAAAAATTTGTTAAAAATTAGTCCAATCGAGTAAAACCTGTTTGACAGGTTTTGCAATACACTCAGCTAGATCTGTAATCTACACTAGGTCTTTTGACGAGTGATTTTTTTAGTGTAGCACAGTGTTATTAGTGATTGATTTAAAAATTACAAATTTAAACAAATTCTTTTAAGTTTTAGTAGAGTTAAGTTTTAATAGAAATTAAGTTCTTCATTTTGTACATTTTCTACATATTGTAAATAATACAAACTGGAAGCTTCAGATGGCAATAATCGTCAAAAGTTATTGTATTAATGCAGCCATGAATCAAAGTTTATACTCAAAAGTTTTAATTTTCAGTTCGCGTGAGTTACGATATTACTTTAACATCATAACCTTAATATAATTAAACCCTTTTTTTCTATTATCTTTTATTGGACTCTTTAGTTTACTGCTTTATTTAGTCTAATTATTCTTTATATCATTTTCAAGGTTTTACAAGAAATTACTAATTTATGATTAATTATATTTTCGTATAAGTCAGTCATAATCTATACTCCGAAGAATAAACATGATTTTGATCTCAATTAAACCATTTTAAAATAGTGTTTAATTTTAAATTTACAAAACTCGTGTGCTAGCTGCATAAGTTTTTAGCGCGCCAAAGTTTCCAGGATATACAATTATTATATATAAAAAAATACATTTTAACCCAACATTTCTATTTCTTAAGGTCCGTTAACTTATCTCAATTTATACCCTGGTTAAGACCTCTACTAGCCTTAACCACTGGTAAACATATTTTTTGAATAACTTATCTAAATTTTAACCAAGCATTTCTTCTAACCAATGCTAAAATTTAACCATAGAAATTTCTGTGGTTAAGAAACTTAACCAAGGCTATTTTAGAACAATTCGCCCTACATAAGATATTTTAATACATTAGACTTGTAATGATGATTATTAATAAAATTTAAAGCGCAGCTTTAACCAAACTTTGACTAAGAATCGTTTATGACACATGTAAGTATTTTCGATGTGCATTTCCCCCACTTTACAAAAACTTATAAAAATTGCATCAGTACTTAAAATCGTGCACAAATTTTTGCTATTTAGGATTTAGGTTTCTGTGATAGCTTACAGAAATTGGCCTTATATAGGAAAATAGGAAAATTTATTTTTTTATTGGTTCAGGGAGCCAAAATATGTCTTGAATAATTAAAACCAAAAATAGTGACCAATATTACAACAATTTGACGCGAATTATACACCTCTACAAAATGAAAAGTCGATGTTGGTAGAAGCTTGATACATACTTTTAGTATTTTACTTGCTGATTCTAAATCTCTATTCCGAATTCTCTATCACCTCTCAATTTTGAGAAAATCGTGATTAAAAACGCGAAAAATAGCTTTCTACGAATTTTAAAATACTATACAAAACGCATTCAAATAGCTTAAGACTTTTTGTTAAGATGGTAGTAAAGAATGAATTTTCTTCTCTAAAATACATAGGACAACATTTTCTTAATTTGTGTACTGTTATAGGAAAAAATTCTTTTGAAAACCACTCTCAGAAAAACAATTGATTTCGGTAACATACATTAAAGAATTTGGAATCAGCGTATCAAATTCAAAATGAATCATGTATCAAAGCTCAATACTACTGAATGAAGTACAAAACTACTGAATTTAATTCTTAAATATCAAAAAGCGCATAGAAATCACTCTCGAATTTATGAAATGTGAACCAATCATGTTTTAATTATTTTAAAAGTATGTGAGGAACCCCTGGACAACCCACAGTTTTGACTCGCAATTACAAAAAGATACAAACTCATGCACAGCGATTATTTTTCTACCCACTTTGATGTGCTGATCACACAAATTGCCTTAATTTAATAATCTATCACCAAATTTCCACTACTTTTTTTAATTTTATGCGCGAATCTTTCCGCGTTTGTCTCGATTAGCACGAAATACTTATTAATAGTTCCAATAATCCACTTTTATTTTATATACTTACCAAATGGATTTAATTAAAGTCAAGTGTATTATTTTTTTACGACCAGAAACACACAAAATACCGCGAGAAAAACTTTTGATTTGCCCGCATTGAAAAAAAAATTTTTTGTTATTAATTTTTGTTTTTCTTTTTCTTTTTATTCTGACATTTCATACTAAGGTTAACTACCCAGAGTTAAAATATTGATAAGTTATTATGGTTAAATTTTCATAGGGATAAATATTTAGTATTGGTTAGTTACCCATGGTTAAGGTAAAGTTAACTTCTCGAGAAAAGTTATTGGGCCTAAGTAGCATTAAATTATTATTAAAAAATAAAAAGTTCGTTAATTTTATGTATTTTTCCATAAAACAACAGAATAAATTTTTAACTCACTTCTAATATGAGATTGCGCCGCTTATATTATTTCATTTTTTAAGATTGGAGGAAACCTATCGGAATAGCTTCCTTGTGGGCTGGTCTTTAAATAAAAATAACTGAAATCTTTATTTACATATATCAGTGTTTCAATAAAATATTTTTTAGAAGTCGCTTACATATTATATGAAGTAGAATTAAAACACGCCTCCATATAAATATCCCAGCAAAAAAAAAAAATTGGAATTAATGCTTTACAAGCTACTCCTTTCGCTGCTTCACAAGTATGAGTTAGTGTATTTTTACAACTTTCTTAGAAGTAATTCTGAATAACTTCAATAAATTACTTCTTCCACGGCTTCCAAAGTATCCGTTAGTATATTTTTACAGCTTTTTTAGAATTAATTCTGAATAAAATCCAAAAAATCACTTAAGTATTGCTTCTAAAGCGTAATTGCTCCAAAAGTGATCCTAAAAGTGATTTTGTTATTATTTGGTATTTCTAAACAGGTGATTGCAAGGGCGATTCCTGGAGAGACCAATATTTTTTTTTAATTTTTTTGAAATTTAAAAAATCTTTATTTAATACTTATAATTAATTTGTTTAAATTCAATATTTTTTTAATTTTCCAATTTTTAAAAACGTATAAAATAAAAATGATGAAAAATTGCTTTTTATGCGCTTATAAAAATAGTACAGAAAATAAAACTGAATTGAAGTGCATCTTTTGCACTTGTTTAAAAGTACTTTTATTGAAGAGAATATAGCACAATATCTCGCAATGACAAAGTGGTGTTTATATGTCAGTCAACTTTCACATCCAAGAATAGCTCAGCGGCAGAAAGCTAGACTAGCAATCATGAGGTCGCAAGTTCGATACTCGGTGGCGTCAATAAAAGACTTTTGTAAAAGAAAAAAATATAATTTTTTCTCCAAAGATTTTTTTAACTTCCAATTTGTGGAAAAGCGCTTCCTTTGCACTCATTCAAAAAGTACTGAGAAAATGTTCAAGTAGGAGTAATCCCCTCCTATTACAACTCAGTGGTTAAATCATTAGTGTTTATGTCTAAAAAGAAATACACCTAGAGCATTAATTGTAGTGCATCTCTTTTTTGCTGGGAAGTTATACATGAATATTTTGTTTATAGAAAATTATTTATTATTAATATTTATTTTAGTTTGTAGGTGTTGTTAATACAAATATTTTCATTTCACACCAAAAATTTAATCAACAGTAAACAAAGTGTAAAAATTACAACAACAATTTGTATTTAAATATATGTATATTGGTTTTTATATATAAATTATTAGTGTTAGTAATTGTATGCATATTAGTAAAATATTTTTATGTGAAATTGTATAAACAAATATTGTGACAGTTATGTGTTAGGGTATACTGATTGAAACTTCTTTATCGAATTCGATACCCCGCCCCTATGCGGCAAATTAGAGCTATAAATATATGCTTAGAAATTGTACAATATTTTATTTCAAAAAAAAGGAGTAATTAACCCTGAAAAAACGATTAGAATCAATCAAATAATGTTTGACTAAATTGTATGTATTCATATTAGATAACGAATAACACCATATAATATTAGATAAGATACTGAGCATGGGTCTGTAGTGGGACCCGAAAATAAGTTTTCCATCCTGCTAGCCTTATCGAATTTTCAAAATATATTTTCTGTAATTTATTTGTATAAAATTTTATAATTTTTTTGATAATGTATTTGACATTTTTTTCTCTAAACATTATTTAATCTACACAAAAACAATTTACAAAATTCTAATTAAATTTTTAAACACCTTCCTTATACCAATTTTGTAAATACAAAAAAAAAACCTTTTAAATAGGCACCAACAAAGAAATTTGTAAATCCAAAAAAAAAAATTTTTTTTTTTGTAACTTTGAATTTTTAAACAATTTTTATATGAAAGATAACAATTTACAAACGAGTTACAAATATTTCAAACAAAAAAATTGTTGGAAATAAAATTTCAATTTAAAAGTAAATGTGACTACTTCTACAAATTCTCATTGTTGGTGCCTACTATTTTTTCTGTGTAATTAAAATATTGGCACTAGAGTTGCCATATAAAAAATTTAAAAAGTGGTCCAAAATTGAGATTTTTTTGATAACCCAGCAAAACCACACATTACCAAATAATATGTAAAGTAATGTGTTGCCATAGGGGACGATGCATTACTTTACACATTACTACACTGATGAATATTACAGGCGAGGATGGGGAGGATGTGATAAAGTAATTGTCAGAAAAATACAAACGGGAAAGCGGTGGCAAAGCACTTTAGCAGGTGGTACAAGTACTGGCAAAAAGTGCTTTCCCATTCCCAAAATGATAACATCATTAGACAAAAGGACCGGCCGTTCAAAAAGCGCCGGAAAAGCACTGGAGGAACAAAATTTTTAAATGTTGGCAAAACGCTGGCAAAACCAATAAATAGGTGGTCTGGAAATATATTTTCCAAAATAAAATTTAAAAAAAGTTCATATGTATTTTTTTTTGGTCCTGCCGTGATTTGAAACCAGGCCATCAGATTGGCAGACGATTGCTCTACCCACTGAGCTAACGAGACATATAATATTTGATGCCTAAACATATAAATGAGTGATAATAGCTGGACAACCACTGGCTGTGCCAAAATGCTAGTACTGGCAAACATTTTTTTGTAACTAGTATGCCAGTGTTGGGAGGGCAAAAAAAAAGTTGGTCTTGAAAGAGCTTTCCCACAAATAAAAAAAAATGATTTTATAAAACAAAAAAATTTTAAATTAAAAAAAATCCAAAAAAAAATTTTTGCTTGCAACCGGATCCGAACTCGAAACCTTCTGACTACAAACATTTTTTAACGAAGCGTCAGCATTTTTATAAAATCATTGGTCTACCAGTGAATTGATTTTTGTACGCCTGGTAGCACTGGATAACCACTGGTTGCAAACCTTGATATATCACTCTAAGCCAATTCCTTGCCAGTGGTTTTTTTTATAAGCCACCGAAATTTTTGTAAAACAAATACTTGTAAAACGCTTTTTTCAAACGCTGGCAAAGCATCCCAAATGAGTGTTCTGCCAGTAATTTATTTTTAACACCGTGGTTACCCAGTGGTATGCCAGTGCTTGATTTTTTGTACCACTGGCGATTTCTGACTGGGTGGTTACTTATGTGATTACAAGGGTGAGAAAAGTAATGGGTCTAAAAATAGATTTTCGTAAAAAAATTGTATTTATAAAAAAATTATTACACTCAAAAAAAAAGTCTGTAAAGTCAGCAAAAAATGTTGCTGTGTCAGCAAATTTTTAGTCAGGGGCGTGCTTGCAAAAAAGTTGGTAATTTCAGCAAAAGGTTTGCTGAAAATCAGCGAGCTGATTTTTACCAAAAAAATAGTAATCTTCAGCAAAAGTTTTGCTAACAATTAGTCGACTGCAAATGAAAAAAATCCTTGCTAAACTCACTAAACTTTTTGCTGAATATTAGTAGACTGAAAACAACTCAAAAAACTTGTAGCGAAATTTTACTTTAGTTAATTTATTTGCTGAAAATTTAAATATAGAAATTGTGTAGAGCTGTTTTTCTTTTTAATCATTTCCGTTGTGTGTACTACATCGAGACAAGCTGCGACATCTACATTTGTTTATCTGGTTGTCGTCTACGCTATAATTGCGGTTATCAGCACAATTTTTGTAGGAAAATAAATTGGTAAAACATTAGTTCAAAATTAGTTTAGGGCTAAAAAAATATAACTAAAACTTTTGCTGAAAACGGAATTTCAGCAAAAAAATTGCGGAAAACTAGTAAACTTGATATACAAGACGTTTTACTAATTTTTCTACTAACTTAGTTTTTTGAGTGTACAAATATAGTACATTATTTGCACCACCTCTTTGTACGGACATTTTCTTATGAGTGCATGCTTACAAAAAAACACAAAGTAATGGGTCTAAAAATAGATTTTCAGAAATATTTCAATCATTAGTTTCCATTTATAAATCATGCAATACGTAATCAGTGATTGGTAAGTCATTACTTTTTGCTTTAAAATAATACAGAAGATAACAATCTATCATTGCATTTTTTAGCCAAAATTTCTCCGTTAAGTTACAAAAAAAAAAAAGATATTTTTATTTCCACAATGTTTGGCCAAAAACAATTCATCCAAACAAAATCTGTAGCAAAAGGGTTATACAGAAAAATATTATCCGATAAAATTGGATAAAATTATATCAATTCAAATACCTTTTTAATTCGTTTGTATATTTTTTTCACTGGTAGTGTTGCAACTGAACTGTTTGTTTGGACTTCGGTATATGTGAACGTATGAGCGATATTAAATATACACAAAATATAGCGTATACGCATTACTGGGTGTGGTAACAAATTTGTTAAAATCAATGAATACTACACTCGATACTACTAGATATTTTTGATTTGGATACGCGATACTACTCGATACTTTTAACGGTTTTTAAATTTGAAGTTTTTTTTTAAAAATTTTTTAGTAAAATTCTTTGAAAATGTTTACGTTAATTCAATACTTAAATTTATAAACATATTTTTAAACTTTTTCACCAACTATTCATTGCCGTTTTAATAGTTTTTTAACATATACTTTAAAATATTTTATTCCTGATTTTTTCTTTTAGCAGAGTTGCTCTTATTTTGCTCTTAGCGGAGTCACATTTTTATATACTTCGTCTGTCCAAAGTGCAACTCTGAAAATATCGAGTAGTAGTTTTGAGTATCGAGCACCCAAAAAAAAAAAAGACAAATACTCGATAATTGATACCCACTACTCATATTTTTACCAGAACTATACTACACTCTAAATAAATTCTGTACTCCTACTATAAATTGGGTAATTTTACTTTATGTGTGCAACTAAAAAAATACGCATATAATTTTTAAGTTGGTGCAGAAATAATTTGTAATTTTGCATTGAAATTGCATAAATTTTATTAAATTTGTGTGTTAAAAATATGTTTTACACAAAAAACCGTAAAAATGAAAAAAAATCGCAAAATTCGACAGAAATTGCGTATAAATCCCCCAAAAAATGTGTATATTTACCACAGCCGTGCTTAAAGTTAAACACCCAAAACATTTTTTTTTAATAAAACAACAAATTAATATTTAGTACGTATTTTATTAATAATAATATCCATGTCATTCTCGCATAATGTAAAAAACTTTATGTAAAAATTTGTCGTTTTGAAATCTTTAGGTATTTTTATAAAATTGATATAATTAAAATCTGATATAACTATTGATCTAAAATCAAATTTGAAAAGATTTCAATTTCATTCTTGTGTTACTATTTCCAGATAAAAATGTGTTTGTATCGATGTACACAAAGGTGTCCCTTTGAGTGTTTGATCGATGATTTTCGATACGCATACCCCCAAATTTTTTACAAATGGTCCCAAATTAACATTATTAAATTATTTTTTTTGGAACACGTTAACCTGTGCCGAGTTGCGGCCGAAAATGGCCCAATTTGGAAAAAAGTGTATTATTTTTTAAAATTCCCAAAATTCTAAATTTTGAAAAATTTTGTATTTTGTATTTTGTTTTATTATTCATTTAAGATAGTCAAAATGATTCAGACTTGGAATTTTGACTTCATCGGATATCATTAACCCCCTTTTTTGATATAAATGCAAAAAGGTGTTTTTTAATTAATTTTAAAGATTTTTTAAAATGCCTAATTTGGAGATGTCGATTGCTGGTTGTGCCACATAATAGTTGATATTAAAGAAAAAAAAAATAAATTGGAAAAATGATAATTCGAGTTTGTGTTTGGAGCGACTGCTTTCCAGGACATTTTACAAAAATTGCTTATTTTGTCAAAAATTTAACAAAATTTGAAAATATCACTTAAATTTGGTTAAACTATAATTATCTTTACATTTGTTTAAAAAAATATCTAACCCTTAGTGGCCTGGGGTTAGAAAAGGCCCATGAAACTTCCCAGCAAAATTGTCAGATGCAAAGAACCGGTTGTAGAACAACTTGTTCTTGCATGCAACCTGTTCTAATTTGTGTTCTATCATCGGTGATTTTTGTTTGAGTTTGACCCAAAAGCAACAGGTTATGTTTCTCCAAACTAGAACAGGTTGCTTTGGAACCGGTTCTATAACCAGTTATAGAACCGGTTCTGCGACAGTGAGGCTTTCCATTTTGACTTCCAGGAATCAGTTATAGAACCTGTTCCACGGAACCGGTGGTAAAAACACCTATTCTAGAACAGATTCAAAGGCAACCAGTTCATGAAAATTTTGCTGGGTTAATATTAATTATGAGTACGAGATTGTAAAGCCAATAAATTGGTAAAAAAAATGTCAACTAGATAAAAATAATTATTTTATGTAACATGATCCATATGGGGTTAACTTTTATACTTTTGGCCAAAAACGCCCCACTAGGAAATTTACAGAATAACATGTTTAATAATTTTCGGACTTTATATATTTTTATATGGGATACGTATATAATACTGTTATGTAAAATACTGTTTAGACAAAGTACTGGCCAAAAAAACTTTAAAAATCCTGCTTTTCATAATACTGTTTTGCAAAATACTGGATTTCACAATACTGTTTTGCAAAATTCTGTGAAGTAAAAATGCTGGTTTACAAAATTTATTTTATTAAAAATAACTTCAACAAAAGTATATAATTTTCAAAAATTAACAAAAACATTTAACAAAAAATTAATTTCAATGCAATTTATAAACTTAAATTAGTACAAGATTTTTTGCAATTCGCTTTAGGTAGCCTGTATGGCTTAATTTACACCTTTTTCTTATAACTCTTTTAATGTTTGTGTACGCTTTTCTTTAAATTTATGTAACGTCTTTCTCCATTCGCGCGTTTTGAAATGGTATTTACAGCTACCACGACCTCATTACCCAACTGCCTGATAAGGTGGTATAACTAATCCTGACTTTCTACGCCCAACAACAGCTTTCAGTCTTCTATGCTAAGCTTCCACACTATTTTGAGTTCTTGGGTAGGATTTCTTACTGTCATCGTAAACCGACCAAAAGGTTCCAGGATACTTTGGGTGATATGAGCCCTTGACGTTGTTTTTTTTAAACCACTCGCACAGTTTAAGCAAATCTTCATCTTCATATTAAAATTTTTGTAAAAATAAAGCAAAAAAGCGCGCGCGTTTTTGCTTTATTTTTACAAAAATTTTCGCCGCCCAGTAAAACAGGATTTTGCAAAACAGTATTGTGTTATACATTATTTTGTAAAACAGTATTACGAAAAGCAGGATTTTGAAAACAGGATTTTGTTATACACAGGATTTCGACCCGAACCCATTTTTATATATTTAGTAAGAATATTGTTCTATCTCAAGTCCAAATTGTAATATGATAGTGTCATATTAGATTTTATTTATTTGTTTTTTCATTAGAAAATTTTTTAAATTGTTGCCAATTCAAAATGTCAAGACAATTTATCACTATTATAAGTTAGTATATTTACCAACTTTGTGCGTAAAAATTTTGATTTTAACAAAAGAATACAAATTTAGGCATAATGTGTTTATTGGTAAACACATAATGTCTAAAAATACTTTGTGTGTTCTACTGTGTATGGAAGTGTGTACATAAAAAGTTTATGCATTTTGTGTTTGTATTTATCGAATTTTCGTAAAATAAAACAAACCATTACCCATTTTATAGTAGTAAATTTACAAACATTTTTTAGAGTCTACACTTATTTAAAAACAAAATCAGTGAAGTTATTTCAATTAAATAAGTAGTTAAATAGAAAAAATAATTATTTTTTATGTGTCTTTCAATAAACAAACTTCACCTTTTGCAATTTTAATTCAGAAAATATCAATTGAAATTCAGAAAATATCAATTGAAATTCAGAATTTCCATTTGAAATTCAGAAAACATCAATTGAAATTCAGAATTTCCATTTGAAATTCAGAAAACATAAATTGAAATTCAGATTTTCCATTTGAAATTCAGAAAATATCAATTGAAATTCAGAAACCGTCATTTGAAATTCAGAAAATATCAATTGAAATTCGGAAAATATCATTTGAAATTCAGAAAATGTCAATTGAAATTCAGAAAATATCATTTGAAATTCAGAAAATATCAATTGAAATTCAGAAAATATCATTTGAAATTCAGAAAAGATCATTTGGAATTCAGAAAATATCAATTGAAATTCAGAACATATCAATTGAAATTCAGAAATCATCAATTGAAATTCAGAAAATATCAATTGAAATTCAGAATTTCCATTTGAAATTCAGAAAACATCAATTGAAATTCAGATTTTCCATTTGAAAATCAGAAAACATCAATTGAAATTCAGATTTTCCATTTGAAATTCAGAAAATATCAATTGAAATTCAGAAACCGTCATTTGAAATTCAGAAAATATCAATTGAAATTCGGAAAATATCATTTGAAATTCAGAAAATGTCAATTGAAATTCAGAAAATATCATTTGAAATTCAGAAAATATCAATTGAAATTCAGAAAACATCAATTGAAATTCAGAAAATATCAATTGAAATTCTATTGATATTTTCTGAATTTCAAATGACGATTTCTGAATTTCAATTGATATTTTCTGAATTTCAAATGACGATTTCTGAATTTCAATTGATATTTTTTGAATTTCAATTGATGTTTTCTGAACATCAATTGATATTTTCTGAATTTCAAATGATATTTTCTAAATTTCAAATGATATTTTCTGAATTTCGATTGACGTTTTCTGAATTTCAAATGATATTTTCTGAATTTCAATTGATATTTTCTGAATTTCAAATGACGGTTTCTGAATTTCAATTGATATTTTCTGAATTTCAATTGATATTTTCTGAATTTCAAATGACGATTTCTGAATTTCAATTGATATTTTCTGAATCTCAATTGATGTTTTCTGAACATCAATTGATATTTTCTGAATTTCAAATGATATTTTCTAAATTTCAAATGATATTTTCTGAATTTCAATTGATATTTTCTGAATTTCAAATGATATTTTCTGAATTTCAAATGGAAATTCTGAATTTCAATTGATGTTTTCTGAATTTCAAATGGAAATTCTGAATTTCAATTGATATTTTCTGAATTTGAAATGGAAATTCTGAATTTCAATTGATATTTTCTGAATTACAGTTGCAAAAGGTGTAGACAAAATGCGAACTTTCGGCATAAGGTAAAATATAGATTCTTATAGTAAAATTAATTTTAAAATAAACGAGAAATTTATTATTTATACCGACTGTGTCAGTTAATTAATTAACAATGAAAAATAAACGACAAAATACAATTGTTTTAACTGGAAAGTAGGTAGTATTTTTTAGCTTATTTTCAATAGCTTTAATGTACATATTCAGTAGATTTTAAGGAAAATATATTGTGAGTGTATTTATAAATACAACGAAATAAGGTTTGAAAAACAATTTTTAATAATCTATAAAATTAAATAAAAATACATCAATTGACAAGGTGATCAAAGTAATAATTTTATAATTTTAGGTTCATATGCATAATCAATTTTTGAATTTATAAATGGATTATAAAACAAATTTTTCATACACAATTCATTTTATAAACGTGTTATAAGGATTTAAAATTATTACGCATAAGCTTTTTAAAATATATTCAGTGTGTTCATTTACTCGAATTTCTTACTACTTTTACTACAATTGGAAAGTTTTGTTTACTTTTTGTATTGAATTTTTCCAGCTGTACACTCATAGAAAAAGGTTTGTAGAAAATTTAGTAAAACTGTTAGTACTTCAACTTAACAAACTTTTAACTAATTTTTAGTTAAAATTTAAATTTCAGTTAATTTTTTTGCTACCTCCACATTACTAACTTACAAATTTTTTTGCTATTTTTTTTTTGCTGAATTTAGTTACTAATTTTTAACAATAACTTTGCTAACTTTACAGTATTTTGCTGAATTTTAGTTACTAATTTTTAACAGAAGATTTGCTGATTTTACAAATTTTTTGGAGCGCTTATAAACAAAATGTTAAATGACTCATAAAAATGACTGCATATTTTTAACTCGCCAAAAATAATGCAAAAAGTTTTTAAATAAAGCTAAATTGAAATGGTTGAAAATTTGTCCTACTCATAAAAATATCTAAATTATTAAAATTTATGAGAAAAGTTTCTATTTATCGTAATACATTAATTTTCAAAAATCAAGGTGTATTTTGGACGAACCATTTTAATATGAAAATTGTGATTAAAGGTATATCTGGGGAGCAAGTGCAGTTTACGGGGATGACCCTAATTCCCCCCCCCCCCAATATTGTACTTTTTAAGGTGCTTTCACAATGGTAGAGTGACTCTACTCTGCAGCACAGACTAAAATGTTAACTGTTCGAAATGCAGAGTTGAGTTACTTCAAAACTTATTTGACATTTAGTACTTACTTCATATTTTCGCCACTCTTTTCCCAGAATTTTGATGGTTTTTTATTTCAATATTTTTTTTATTTTAAATAATACCGAAAACACCACAAATTTTATATTTATTTATTATATTTTGTTATTATTTTTTTTTTTATTTGTTGACAATTAGAGATGTGAACAAATTAGAGATGTGTTTTTTTGGGTATATTTGTCATGTTAAACAGTTAACAGACCAATGTTAACTCCAGAGTGTAGAAAATCTGTACTCCAGAGTCAAACAAGTTTTACTCTGAAGTGGAATGAGAAGAGATAGCACAATACAAAAATGTGTTAGTATGAAAGAGAAAAAAACTAAATTTGCTACAGATTGGAGTACTCCGTCATTGTAAACGCACCTTTAAGCTTATTTAAAGAATACGATATTTTTAATCAGCCACACCTTCTTTCCTGTGGGTGGAGCTTTAGAGGTGAAAATGGAAACTCAAATAAATTCGGAAGTACATATCCGATTAGTAAACAATGAAAATCAAAAGAAGGGTCTCTGAAATACATTTTCCCAAGCAGAAAAATACAAACGGGTGGTGGTGGTAAATTAGTTTAACAGGTACAAGTACTGGCAAAAAGTGCTTTCCCATTCCCAAAATGATAACATCATTAGACAAAAGGACCGGCTGTTCAAAAAGCGCCGGAAAAGCACTAGAGCAACAAAATTTTTGAACGTTGGCAAAACACTGGCAAAACTAATAAACAGGTGGTCTGGAAATATATGTTCCAAAATAAAATTTGAAAAAAGTTCATATATATTTTTTTGGTCTGGCGTGATTTGAACCCAGGGCGTCAGATTGGCAGACTATTGCTCTACCTACAGAGCTAACGAGACATATAATATTTGACACATAAATGAGTGATAATAGCTGGACAACTACTGGCTGTGCCAAAAGGCTAGTACTGGCAAACAATTTTTTGTAACTAATATGCCAGCGTTGGAGGGGGGGGGGCGGGGGGCGGGGGGCAAAAGAAAAGTTGGTCTTGAACGAGCTTTCCCACAAACCAAAAATTGATTTTATAAATCAAAAAAAAATTTAAATTAAAAAAAATCAAAAAAAAAATTTTTTTCCTTGCAACCGGATTTGAACTCGGAACCTTCTGACTACAAACCTTTTTTAACAAAGCATTTGTATAAAATCATTGGTCTACTAGTGAATTGATTTTTATACCACTGGTAGCATTGACTAGGTAGCACTGGATAACCACTGGTTGCAAACCCTGGCATATCACTCTAAGCCAATTCTATGCCAGTGGTTTTTTTTATAAAGCCCCGAAATTTTTGTAAAACAAATACTGGAAAAACGCTTTTTGCAAACGCTGGCAAAGCGTCCCAAATGAGTGTTCTGCCAGTCATTTATTTTTAACACCGTGGTTACCCAGTGGTATGCCAGTGCTTGATTTTTTGTATCACTGGCGATTTCTGACTGGGTTGTTATGGTTAACATATTATTGTCTATAAATATTACCACTTTTACAAAAAATCCTTCTTGGGAAATTTTCATTGGCATTGAAATATAATTGGCATTACTTTATCTCAATGTCAATGCCAACAAATTTCATCACCATTCAATGCCTATGAAATTTTTTCAATTTGCATTGATGAAAACAATGGTAATGAAATGTACACATAATTGAAGAAAAAGAATTGTAATATAAAAAAATATAAGAAATACGCGAATTTTTAATTTTTTTTCTTAATTTATTCTTTTATTAAAACATGAAAACAAATACTTCTTTCATCAATTATAAATGGGCATTTAGGCATTGAACAATGCCAATTGAAAAATTTCAATTAATTGACACATTCAATAAACTGGTCCCAAGTATGTTTTTAAACACACATTTATTTTTTATTTCTTAATTTTCATTTCATTTGCTCCTTTTTACCTTTTTCCAGTCCACTAGTAATCTGCAAAAGTTTTGTTGATTTCAGAATATTTTACCAAAAATTTTGTAGATTTAACAGTTTTTTTTTTGCTATTTTCATTCTAGTTAAATTGTTATTTGCAATTAACAACAATCTAGCTCAAATATTACTAAAATTCTGTTAATTTAACAGTTTTTTTGCTGTTTTCATTTTATTAATATTTAGCAAACTGATTCTGCTAATATTAGCAGTTTTTTCTGCAGCATCATTTTAACTAATTTTTAGTAACTTTTTCTGCTATTTTTACGGACTTATTTGTATGAGTGTAGTAAAAGTAGTAACTTGTAGTAAGTAAACGAACACACTGATTATGTTTTTAAAAGTGTTTTGGTTTTAATTGATATTTCTAAGAATTTCTGTTTACCAAACATTTGCAAATATAATAGGGGTTTTCATATAAACTCGTAAATTCCTTGTAAACCTTGTATAAATATTAGGGTATTCAATTAATCGACATTTTAATTTAAGCGATTAATCGTTCAAATAATTATTCGGGTTTTTTTCTTAATCGATTAATAGAATAAAATTTTAAAATTAATCGATTAATCGAAAAAATGTTATGTAAAATAATATACATGCATTTGTTGTATTTTTATTAATTTTATTTTAAAAAAAATAACAAAAAGAGTTTCGGAAACTCTTCTAAAATTCACAAAAATAAAAAATGCTATAATTGAGATCATATTTTATAAATATTTTTTTACTTCTATTCTCTCTGTAACATATTCAAATTTTATCCAAATCGGGGAGAACCACACCGCAGACCTTTCTTTAAATTTAGCATTGCATAAAAATTAGCCAGACGTTCATATATTTAGCGCTCTATAATATCTTCAATGAAAAGAAGAATAGAACAACTCGTAGATTAGTTTGTATCTATTTCGAATGCATTCAACTCAAAAAAACACATAAAAGTAGAGAGACATTCTGTTGAGAATTGATTTTCTCTCCACGTTTACGTCCCTCCATCCCTTTATTTGATTTTAGCAACTATTTCGCAGGAAATTAAAAAAAAAAACTTCTGTACCCCGTTGCTGTATCCAATGCGAGAAGTTTTGTCATCGAGAATTGCATGGTCATCCTGCATTAAACAGGGTGATTTAAGCGCTAATAAAATGGACTGGGGTTTTAGTTATAAATTTTACAGATATTGTAACTTTTATAACTGAGTACATATGTAATTTTTTAAAATATCTAATTAAATTAGAAATAACTTACATGCACCGCATTATTAGCTAATTTGGTTTCATATATATTTTATTGTTTGCGACTCATCCTATATCCAGCAGAGCAGGGTTGCATTTCACAAGTTTTTTGCGAAAACTTTTTCGATGCGAGAAATACAGAAACGGGGTGCTGATTAATTTTGACAAATTTGTTTCTAGCAGAGTTAGCTGAATTGGGCTCTGAAAAGCTCATATAAATATATAAAAGGTTATTTGGTTCTCATTAAACATTATTTAGAACTCATAAATACTAATTTTGACTATAATCTTGTTAACAACTTATTTGTAAATTTCTTTGTTTTACTTTTCAAATAAAAAAACACCTTAATTTGCCATTTATTAATTCGAATCATATGTCTTGGGATAATATCCTTTGCTAAAGGATATTATGAATGCAGAGTGCTCACTACTGTTGATGTTTTTGTTTTTTCTTTGATATTCAAGATGTTTTTTACAATTTTTTAAATAAGTTTCAATAAAATCCCATATTTACTTTAATAAAAAATATATATTTTTAAAACATTTTATTAATTTTTTACCAATTTCGATTAATCGATTAATCGTATTAAATTATTCGAATAATTCGTTATTCGAAATATGGCCATTTTTAATTATTCGAACAATTTTTGAGCCAAATTGGTCGATTAATCGAATAACGATTAATAGACTGAATACCCTAATAAATATAAACCATATTTTTTATACATGGTGTTTGAAATAAACTCATAAATATACCAGGTTTACACCGTTTACGGATAGAATATAAGTTTATATGAAAGCCCCTAATATATGTTTGCTTATTACTAAATAACTTCCAGTTAAAAGAAAAAATATTTATACGTTATATAAACTTTTGTTCGAATAAATATTGGACACGTATTATATTTACTGTTTAATTAAATTTTATTCGTTCACACATTTTAATTAATATTTTCTATGACATAAATACTAATGACATTGATTTTATGGAATCTTAGTTGCATGAAGGCTAAAAAGAAATGAATAGGATTTCCAATTACACAGGGTAAACACGTTAAATTTGAAATCGAGATTAGGTAAATGTAGTGTAATAAAGCACGATATTTAAAACTGACCTTACAAAAAAGGCATACTTCACTCCAGAGTCGAATCGGCAGCCAGCTGAGTGGACAGCAACTGTCAAACTTCACCCGAAGAAGCCAAACATGCAACACAGCTGGTATAGCTATGGCATCAATATTTCGGAATGAGGCTTAAATTTTGTACATTGATTGAAAAAGGCCAGACCATCAATAGCGATCGCTACATGGCCCAACTGTGAAAGAAAAAAGTGCCCTTTCACCAAGACAATGCGCCGTGTCAAAAGTCGTTGGCTACCGTGGTAAAAATGCACGAATTACACTTTCAATTACTTTCGCACCCACCATATTCGCCAGATTTGGCTCCTAGCGATTTTTACCTGTTTTCAGACTCCAATAAAGGCGTTGGAGTCATTTTATTACTCTTGAAGGAGACTAAGTTGATGAATAAAGTCGAATTTTGCCAAAATATTTTTGTTTTATTGGTTATCCTGCGGACTTTTCAGCCCATGTGTTATCATAATTGGTCTAGGTGTTCAACAGTTATGAGTGAAAATGTGAATACACCTTTAAGATCTCCAAATAAAATGATATAATTTAGAAAAGCACTACTAATATATCGTCTTATTTTGATAATTGAATTTCAAACAATCTTTAAGGTGACATTTATTTTAAGAGACGAAAAAAAAAATTCCAACCAACTTTGCAAATTCCTTAGGGATTTTGTTTTAAAATGAGTGTACTACTTTCATTTCGTGTTGGAAAAATAGTGACAATTTGTTTACCAGTATTACTAAGGACAAATACAACAAAAACCACATTACAAATATAAATTCTTAAAAACTTAATATGGAAATTTATTATATACTAAATTTTGGCTATTCATTTAATTACAAACAAACAAAATTTTAATTAAACACAACATTAATTAAGTAATTGAGAAAAGGAGAAAATTCTTTGAAATTTAGTGTGGAAATAAATTGGCTTAATTTAAAACAGACAAATTGTACACATTAATTGCGTGGTACGAGTAAAGCCTTTAATTAAAAAAGTTACATTGGTCTAAGTTTCATATTACAATTTAAAAAATGTTATAATTTTGAAGTGTTACAAAAGTATTTTTCTACATTAATGTCGGCCATCATCCTCATTTTTGACTTGGGGATAATGACAGAAAAATTGCGGTCATAACCTCAAATTGAAATGGGGACTATGATTTTGTTTATAATCCCCAGTTAAAAGTGGACATATTCCCCAATGTGGGGATGGATATTCACGGTAAAGTTTTTCTAAATAGCCGGTCTTTAGATGGTAACTGATCATAACCGTCATGTACATTATCCCCATTTTAATTGTGGGGATAATGGCAGAATTTAATTATAATTCCCAAACTAAAAATGTGGTATATATAGGGATGATAGTCCCCAAGGGGGTCTTAGGACCACTTTTATAGCCTTAACTAAATATGATTTTTGTCTTAAGAAAAAAAAAAAAATTTCTTACTTAAGAAAAATTTTAGAAATCCCCCATGGGTATTATCATCCCTACACATAACCCATTTTTAGTTTGGGGATTACAAAATTCTGCCATTTTCACAATAATTAAAATGGGTGTAATGTCCGTCAGGCTTAGGATCAGTTACCTGATCAGTCTCTCCATCGATGGCCGCTTTTCTTTTTTATATAAAGTACTTTTCGAGATGCAGCTTCAATGTCCAAGTGTTTGATAAGTCCACTTCATAAAAAAACATTGGATTTTAATGAAATTTTTTCTGTGACAATCGAAACGTGATGGTTGACGGAAATGCTATGCCAGATAATTTCGCTAACGGTATTTTAAGAGTAACGTTACTTAATTTATGTATCTAATGGTATATTAGTGTTAACGATATACTAGTTATTTCGGTGACTGGTTTTAAGCGTAACGGTATTATATTTATTTCGTTATCGGTACTTTAAGATAACGATAGGATTTTGAATCCGTTATGGTACTTTAGCTGTTTTGCCTACCAATCGTGGCCCAAATTAGTCTTTTGGGAATACTTTTTAATACCGGGCTATTTCGTAAAAATTTTTAAATTAATTATTTCCTTGAAAATGTAGCTGGCATCTTTTGAAAGCACTGTGCGTTGGTGTTTATAAGAAAACTAAAATGTTTTATAACACCTAGAACACTAGGCTACAAATTATTTTAAATTCCCAGCCAGAAAAATGTTAATACTTCTTTGAGAGTTCTTATTCTATGAGTCAAAACTTACTCAAATAAAATTAATTTTTTTGAAATTTTAAAATTTTTTGTTAAAAATTGCTCATATTTTGGAAGAAAATTTGAGCCTTCTAAAATGAATCATAAAAGACACAAAAATTTGAGCCAAATTATTAAATCCAAAAGATGGTTCAGAAATGACTCAGAAATGTAAATAAATTTAAATATTTTGTGAACAATTCAAAAAAGGCTCAAAAAAATTATTAATTTTTGAGCCTTTTGAATTTTTTTAAATCCTCTTGTTTGAGTCAGATTTGAAGCAAAAAAGAGGGTTCTTTTGGAGGAACCACTTTCATACAAAAATTTGAATTTTTAATAATATTTTTTGAGCTTTTTTTTGATTCATTTTTGTTTGCCAGCCAGGTTATAAATTAAAATTTTTATAAGTTTGAAATTTTAAATGGCATCTTAAATATTTTGTGGGTACAACAGAAGAAAGTTTCTATCTTGGGACAAATTTAAATTTTTCTCGTGAAACTACACAGAGGGAATTTTGTTGGACGAATTTTAATGAAATTTTTCAGTAAACTAATGAAGTTTTCTTCACAAAATAAATGAAAGATTTCTTAAATTTCATGAAAAAGCTTCGAATATTTTATGAATCCAGTTTCAATGAAACTTTTTCATTGAGTGTATGAAACTTTTAATAATTAAAATGAAATTTTTCACAACATTTAGTGAAAAATTCCATTAATTCAATGAAAAGTTTCAATGGACGAGTTCCAGTGAAACTTCATTGGTTTTATGCAAAAATTCATTAATATCATGCAGATAATTTTCTCAGTGTAGAGATCACAGATTTAAAGTTAAATTGAATTTCGCGGGTCTCGCCATCATATGATGCCAAAATCGGTATCAATTGAAAGGTGAGAATCTCTGTTTTTTGAAAATATTATCGGTTATTGTTTGTCATGATCAAAGATTTTAAAAACGTCCTTTTTAAATGTAATCCTTTAATATACTTGATCATTCTAAAAAAAATCGAAAAATAAAAAATGCATATTGAATGCATTCAATATGCTGTAATATAGAAATGGGTGCGTTAGTACAATTTTGCGCGATTCCCGTAAATCACTTATGAATACGAGTGAGTGTGAGCAAAGTCTTAACATAATCACGTGAAGGTGAGTGAATGTGAGTGCAGTAAAATTGTTCGTGAGTGAGTGAGCCTGCTTTAAATTTTTGCCTGAGTGAGTGTGCGTGAGTCGAGTTTTACAGAATTTTTTCTTTGTCTCTTAATAAATATTTTTATTACTTTTTCTTGATGTGCGGGAAAGTTTTCCCGAAGGATGGCTTTAAAAATTGACAAAATGTTTTGAATTATTTAGCGTGTTTTTTAATCACCTGGATTTAGAATTTTACATACAAAAAATGGATTTATTAAATCCAAAAAAAAAGCTGGATTTAATAAATCCACAATAAAAGTACAAATATATGAAACAGCCTATTAATTAAATGTCAGAAAAAAATACGAATGAAAATTAAAAGAGAAACAAAAAAATTGAAAAACTAACAAATAAAAGGTTTTTATTAAATTTTTTTTATGAAATGTTTAGAAAAAAAAACTACACCTCACCAAATACATATTTTTCATCTTGGACATGGAGAAATAGCTCAAATAGAAATGGCAATTTTTCACTCTACAGTAAGTAATTAAATTAAATCCAATTAGTGAATATTAAATATTGCAATGGAATTTTTCAATTGTGTAAAAATATAAATTGAAGTGATAAAACTGAAAAGGCAGACTGTTTATCGCTGTCTTATGTAAAATATAATTATAAATTAAAAGTTAAAGTAAAATCCTTCATCATCGAATTCGGTATTAAAAATTAGTGTGAAAGAAGTGTCGGACAGAACATTTTTTTAAAATAGGAAGAATCTAACTCCATCTGTTGAGCAATTTTAGAAATACTTTTTGGATTTATTAAATCTAAGTGATTAGAAAAAACGGCTATTGATCCTTAATAAATAAGTTCATGTTAAAAATCAATAACAAACCAAAGTTCACATTTAGTCAATTTGTTTAATTTATACAGATTTTCAAAATAATTTTTGCAGGAATTTGAACCATAACACAAAATTTTCCAAATTTCTTCATCACGTGACAATTTTGATATTCTAATATAATAACCACACTTGGATTTAATAAATCCAAAACAAATTAGTTCAAAAAGTGCTCAACAGATGGGGTTAGATTCTTCATATTTTAAAAAGAATTTTCTATCCGACACTTTTGTCACCCTCATTTTTAAACCGAATTCAATATTTTATTTTAACTTTTAATTTTTAATAGTATTTTATATAAAACAGCGGTAAACAGTCTGCCTTTTCAGCAGAGACCCAAAATAACTGTTATATTTCTAAAAAAGTCACCACCCAAATTTATTTAATTATAATATTTCAATAATGCACTATATTTTATAAATCATATTGCACAAAAAAATCACAAAGTTTGGCAAAGATTTTAATTTTTTCAATTTTTATATTTTACTCTATAAATTTCTGTTGTTTTTTGATTTTTATTTTAAAACTTTTTATAAAAGTTACAGAATGATTTTTTTGAAAAAATTAAGCACTAACTTTTTTATTTGATAATAAAATAAAAATTAAAAATTGACCTAAATTGAATGCCGGAAGTTGCTGGAATATACATATTTACTCACTTTAAATCACTGTTCAATCTTTTATTAACACTAGTTGACATCATCAGGATATTATAATTGGTGAAGTCATTGGTTCCATGGCTTTTGATATATATTCTTAATTGTTATTTTTTGATAAAGAAAAAAAATCACAAAATAACTTTTATTATTTTTGAAAAAATAAAAATCGTGTTTGGATTGTTTTTGTTTGAATTAAAAATAAAAATCATTGCTCTGTTTGATAAACAGAAAATTAAAAATACTCAAACAAGAAATAATTGTAAAACAATCACTTTTTTGAATAAAAGTTATAACTGTTACGTCCCTGCTTTTCAGTTTTATAACTTCAATTTTTAATTTTTACACAATTAAAATATTTCACTGCAATATCTAATATTCACTAATTGGATTTAATTAAAATACTTACAGTAGAGTGAAAAATTGACCTCCCAACAAACAATTCGTTCCGTTTACGCACCGTTTTCGATCCGTCATAAACGGAATCCAACTCCGTTTACGTACCGTTTTCTGGATCCCTATACGGACCAGAAAACGGAACTAAAGGCACATCGAAACTGATTCGAATCCGTTGAAAATCCGTCAATGACGGACCGTTTACGAACCGTTGTGTCGTCTGAAAAACGGACAAGTCCGTTGAAAGTCCGTCAATGACGGACCGTTTACGGACCGTTACGTCGTGTAAAAAACGGACAGGTCCGTTGAAAGTCCGTCAATGACGGACCATTTACGGACCGTTATGGCATGTATAAACGGAGTGACTCAGGACTTGTATATCTACCTAAATTGACAATATGTTTACTAATGTTGAGTAGTAATTTTTATGCTTTTCTATAAATTTATTGATAACGATATTAATTACTTACAATATATATTATTACATCCCGCTCAGTTTAGCTCTATCCCGCGAATCAATACGCAATAGGAACCCATAATAAAATCGATCATCTACATGCAAAGGGCAAAATAAATTAGCTATGGTTGAACTGATTGCATTTACAATGGTATTTTGCATACGATTCAAATTCGCACACTTTAGGCTTGTTCCACGTCGTTATCGCGGGTTCCCAATTTACTCGAAACAACAATTTACGCATAATTTTGACGATGGAAACGCTTTTTGAAAAAATTGGGTAGACGCGTTAATGTATGTGGAACAGAGCTTTTGTTACAAAAACAAACCATCTTACGAAAACCATTGTGAAACATGCACTAAATTTCATAAATCTTACCATCTAATGTAGCTATGCTACTTGAAGTTATTTGATTGATGATGTGTTGCAAATATTCCCGCCATCGCGACTAATTTCTCGCCTACCGACTGAAGGGTTGAGATTCATTTTTTATACCCTACACCACTATGTGGTCATTATACCCTACACCACTATGTGGTCAGGGTATTATAAGTTTGTGCTGATGTTTGTAACACCAAACCACCACCTTATAGTACACCGATCGGTTCAGAATTTTTTTTTATTTCGATTTAACGATGTCCGTCTGTCCGTCCGTCCGTCTGTGTGTCTGTTTGTCCATGCAATCTTGTGCGCACTCTACAGGTCGCAAATATTAAGATATTTTGATGAAATTTGGGAGGCAGACCTATGTTAGCCCAAGGACGAACAAGTTTGATTTTGGTGAACATCGGTCCATGTTTAGACCTAGTGCCCATATAAGGGTCCTACCAAAATTATACTGTTTATACGCTGCAGGTCGCAAATATTAAGATATTTTGATGAAATTTGGTACATAGACCTATGTTGGCCCAAGGACGAAGCCTATTGATTTTGGTGAACATCGGTCCATGTTTAGAACTAGTGCCCATATAAGGGTCCCCCCAAAATTGGCTTGGTTACAAACTGCAGGTCGCAAATATTAAGATATTTTAATGAAATTTGGTGCGCTGACTCACATTATAGAAAATTTTGACACGAGCCCCATTTTAACCCATTCGAATTACGGATCCAAACATTAGTTGGCTTTTATCCAGACTGGTGTAGGGTATTGTATAGTCGGCATGCCCGAATTTAACCTTTTTACTCGTTTTTTTATTTAATTGTTTTTATTTTGAACACAAATTAAAATCAACTCAGTCCGTATTTTACGGAAACGGAGTGAAAACGTATTGTGTTCGAAAATCCGATTACACGGTCCGTTAATGTTCCGCCTACGTACAAGCTTTGACGGATACGTGTATTACGGACCGTTAATGTGCCGTAAAAGCCGGATTCATGATTCCGTACGTGCCGGAGGGTCCGTAAAAATTTTTATTGGGCTTTCTATTTCAGCTATTTCTCCATGTCCAAGATGGAAAATATGAATTTGGTGAGGTGTATTTTTTTTTCTAAACATATTTTATACAAAAAATTTTTAGAAAAACCTTTCATTTGCTAGTTTTGCAATTTTTTTGTTTCTCTTTTAATTTTCATTTGTATTTTTTTCTGACATTAAATTAATAGGCTGTTTCATATAATTGCATTTTAATTGCTATGTGTAAACCCAGATAAATAAATCCAACTTTTTTTTGGATTTAATAAATCCACTTTTTGTATGAAAAATTCTAAATCCAGGTGATTAAAAAATGCGCTTAATAATTCTATATGAAGCATTTACTAATAATCATAAAAAACCCCAGACTCTTGTAGACGTAATAAAAAATAACCCAGCAAAAAAAATTGCAAGTAATGCTTCAAACTACTTATTTCAATGCTTCACAAGTATCCGTTAGCGTAGTTTTACTGCTTTGTTCGAAGTTATTCTGAACAACTTCTAAAAATCACTTCTTTCATTGCTTCCAAAGTTTCCATTATTACATTTTTACAGCTTTTTTATACCCTACACCACTATGTGGTCAGGGTATTATAAGTTTGTGCTGATGTTTGTAACACCAAAAAATATTGGTCGTAGACCCACCTTATAGTATACCGATCGGTTCAGAATTTTTTTTATTTCGATTTAACGATGTCCGTCTGTCCGTACGTCCGTCCGTCTGTCTGTCTGTCCATGCAATCTTGTGCTCACTCTACAGGTCGCAACTATTAAGATATTTTGATGAAATTTGGTACGCAGACCTATGTTGGCCCAAGGACGAACAAGTTTGATTTTAGTGAACATCGGTCCATGTTTAGACCTAGTGCCCATATAAGGGTCCTACCAAAATTATACTTTTTATACGCTGCAGGTCGTAAATATTAAGATATTTTGATGAAATTTGGTACACAGACCTATATTGGCCCAGTAACACACCCTATTGATTTTGGTGAACATCGGTCCATGTTTAGACCTAGTGCCCATATAAGGGTCCTACCAAAATTATATTGTTTATACGCTGCAGGTCGTAAATATTAAGATATTTTGACGAAATTTGGTACGCAGACCTACGTTCGTCCAGTTACGCAGCCTATTGATTTTGGTGAACATCGGTCCGTGGTTAGACCTAGTGCCCATATAAGGGTCCTACCAAAATTATACTGTTTATACGCTGCAGGTCGTAAATATTAAGATATTTTGATGAAATTTGGTACACAGACCTACATTGGCCCAATAACGCAGCCTATTGATTTTGGTGAACATCGGTCCATGTTTAGACCTAGTGCCAATATAAGGGTCCTACCAAAATTATAATGTTTATACGCTGCAGGTCGCAAATATTAAGATATTTTGATGAAATTTGGTACACCGACCTACATTGGCCCAATAACGCAGCCTATTGATTTTGGTGAACATCGGTCCATGTTTAGACCTAGTGCCCATATAAGGGTCCTACCAAAATTATACTGTTTATACGCTGCAGGTCCTAAATATTAAGATATTTTGATGAAATTTGGTACATAGACTTATGTTGGCCCAAGGACGAAGGCTATTGATTTTGGTGAACATCGGTCCATGTTTAGAACTAGTGCCCATATAAGGGTCCCCCCAAAATTATATTGTTTATACGCTGCAGGTCGCAAATATTAAGATATTTTGATGAAATTTGGTACATAGACCTATGTTGGCCCAAGGACGAAGCCTATTGATTTTGGTGAACATCGCTCTATGTTTAGAACTAGTGCCCATATAAGGGTCCCCCCAAAATAGGCTTGGTTACAAACTGCAGGTCGCAAATATTAAGATATTTTAATGAAATTTGGTGCGCTGACTCACATTATAGAAAATTTTGACATAAGCCCCATTTTAACCCATTCGAATTCCGGATCCAAACAATACACCAGACTGGTGTAGGGTATTGTATAGTCGGCATGCCCGACTTTAACCTTTTTACTCGTTTAGAATTACTTCTGAACCACATCCAAAAAATCACTTAAGTATTGCTTCTAAAGAGTAATTGCTCTTAAAGTGATCGTAAAAAGGGATTTTGGTATCACTTGGTATTTTCAAACAGAGGATCCGGGGTTCAATTCCCGCCAGAACCAATTTTTTTTATTTTTTTTAAATTTTTTTTTTTATTCTATTAATTTTTTTTTTTAATATTTATAATTAATTTGTTTAAAATCAATATTTTTTAATTTTAAGATTTTTAAAAATATGTGTATATAAAAAATGGTGAGAAATTGCTTTTTATGCACCTGTAAAAATAGTACTGAAAACAATATTTAATTGGAGTGCACCTTTTACACTTGTTTAATAAGTACAATTTCATATCAAAGAATAGCTCAGCGGTAGAGCGCTAGACTAACAATCGTGAGGTCGCAAGGTCGATACCCGGTGGCGGCAATAAAAAAACTTTTTTTAAATAAAAAATTATAATATTTTTTGTAAATAATTTTTTTTAAACTTTTAATTGGTGAAAAAGAGCTTCCTTTGCACTTGTTCAAAAAGTACTAAAAAAATGTTGAAGTGGGAGTACTCCTCTCCTATGACAACTCAATGTTAAAATCATTAGTGTTTATGTTAAAAAACAAGTACATCTAGATCATCTAGATGTAGTGCTTTTTCTACTGCTTCGGCATCTCTTTTTTTTTTTGCTGGGAAGTGAAATAATCGTCCAGTTAATGAAAATTCGGAATTATAAAAGTTCTTACAGACATTAAGAGCGGTAATATTTAAAAGTAGTTAAAACTAATTGTTTCTTTAGTTTTATTAATGGTTTTGACAATTTATTTCGGCATTTTATCAAAAAATTGTTGATCAAAAAGTTTAGCATCACTGAGTACAGGAACGCTTTTGGGTAAATTTCTGTAAGTTTGGTTACCCGCGGTAACCAACTACTCTTAAACATATGCATAAATGTCTGTAAACTAGTATTACAAATTAGTGTACATAATTTAGATGTGGGACTCACTTTGTTAGTGCGTGTTGTTGTAAATGCTTTTTTTTTTCAACTAACATCCCATCATTAAGGTTATGGTGTGATTGTTATGACATAAGATGTGTGAATATTAATGTCATCAACGTTTTAGTGAGGTGATTAAAAATTAAATACATATTAAACAAAATTTATGTCAATTCTGGCAAAACAAAAAATACAATTTGCCACACAAGTAGTTGAACCATGCTCAAAAACTATGTATAGCAAAATCAAATATATATATTTATAATAAATTTTATTTAAATACAGACTCTTTATGCCTTCAAACCAGCTTGATCAATTAATGTTATTAATAAGTCAGCAAATATAATATTCCAAATACTTTTTAAGCACATTATATGTCCACAGTAAGATATAATCATGAACACTAAGTTGTAATACATTCATCATTACATGAGAGACCCAAAAACAAAAGGACTTGTTGGTATTAACTTATAATTAAGTGGCTTTGGTATTAAAGGCAGTACGGGAATTAAACAGAAAAAGTTATCGTGCTTCGCATTCAACATGTGTGTGTAACAGTGATGGTATTTAAGAATTTGTATTTTATAATAGCTAATTGTACCATAACCTGGTTTTATAATTTTAAAATTTTTAAAAATAGTAAAATTACACTAAAAAAACCTGTCGGTAGAATCTACTAAATATAATGATACACTCACAAAAATTTATTGTTAAAAATAATCTAAAATACATATTAAATTAATTGAAAACACAATTAAAAATAGGACTTCTAATTTTTCATTATATTCAAACCATTTTGCTATCTATTTTCAAACATTGCGTTTTTGAAAGGCTTATTCACAACCAAATTACTACATTTTTGGAAAACAATAATTTGTTAACTGATCGCCAGTCTGGATTTCGAAAGAAAAACAGTTGCGTAACAGCCCTAGTAGATGTTGCAGAAGAGATACGTGAAGAGGTTGTTAATGGAAATATTTCGTTTTTAGTTCTTTTAGATCATTCTAAAGCGTTTGATACCGTAGACCATAATATGTTATGTTATAAATTGGAAAATATGTTTAATTTCTCATCAACCGCAATTCATCTTTTGTCAACATATCTTAACAACCGCTATCAGTACGTCGAAGTTACCGATAGAAAATCAAAATCGCTGGCAGTGAGGAGAGGTGTTCCGCAGGGTTCTATTGTGGGTCCACTCTTGTTTTCGTTGTACTCGAATGATCTCCCGCTCATACTTACGCATTGTAAGATTAGGATGTATGCAGATGATATACAACTTTATATCAGTTGTAATGAAGCTTCGTCTGAACAGTGTGTTAGTACTTTAAATCAGGAATTGAATCATATTTTTTTATGGGCAGCCGCAAATGGCTTAAGTATTAATCCTAAAAAATCGAAATGTATTGTTGTCCAAAAGCGATTATCCAAAATCAATTTGACACCTTATATATCTATCAACAATCAGCAAATAGAAATTGTGAAATCAGCCAAGAACCTAGGTATTCATTTTAATAATTCACTTACATGGTCAGATCATATTAATAATGCTTGTGGTCGTACATTCTCGATGATAAGATCACTTTGGAGAACTCAATATTGCACTCCATTTAGAATAAGAATGTTACTTGCCAAAACTTATTTGGTACCGATTTTACTGTACGGGTGTGAACTCTTTGCTGGCTGTGACGAAATAAGTAGTTCGAAATTAAAAGTTGTTTTTAACAATATTACTCGCTATGTTTTTGGTTTAAAAAGACGTGCGAGGATATCAATGTTTTCTATTAAATTATACAGCATTAGTTTCGAAAACTTGCTCAAAACGCGGGTTTTAATATTCCTACATAAAATCATGTATACCCACCAACCTAAACATCTTTTTGAAAAACTTAATTTCTCAAACTTTTCTAGCAGAGGTAAGAGACTATTATCAATTGAATATAATAGCCTAATGTCCAAATGGCAGTTTTATGTTCATGTCATTCCTCTCTGGAATTCACTTCCTCATGACATTCAACTTTTATGTAACGCACAACAGTTCAAGAAAAATATTATTAATTTCTTCTCACAATGATTTGATAAGAAAATGTTTAAAATTAGTTTGATGTCCTTATGATTTGTAATGATTTTTTTTTCTTCTTTTTGTAATTAGTTTTTAAGTTAAAAGTTTTTTTTTTTATTATATTAACGTTTTTTTACCTTTACAAATACTCAGTTCTATACTGTAATATGAGACTCTTAGTCTTGTGTGTAGAACAGCAAATAAATAAATAAATAAAAATAAATAAAAACAATCCATAAAGGGAATAAAAATAATTGAAAAATTTGCTGTTTGTTTTTTCATATTTTAAAGTTTTTTTTTTTGTTTGAATTTTCAAAACACTACACACACGTTCATATTTTTATTGTCATGTTTGTGTGCATGAGTAAAGAATTTCTTGTAATTTGAATTGAAATAATTTTGTATATGGGTGAAATAAAAAAATGTGATAAATTTTTGGGCCAAATTTGTGAGAAGCAAAAAGTGTTAATATTTCGGTTTTTTCTTAATGGAATCAGTAAGTTTCGTCATTATAAACCTAATTGCAAAAAATCTCTTCTACAAGTTGTCGCAATAACTTTTTTGGCACAATTTTAATTTTTTTTTGTTGTAACGGACCCAACAAATAATTCGTTCCGTTTACGCACCGTTTTCGGTCCGTCATAAACGGAATCCAACTTCGTATACGTACCGTTTTCTGGATCCGTTTACGGACCAGAAAACGGAACATAAGGAACATCGAAACTGATTCGAATCCGCTGAAAATCCGTCAATGACGGACCGTTTACGGACCGGTATGTCGTGTTAAAAACGGACAAGTCCGTTTAAAGTCCGTCAATGACGGACCGTTTACGGACCGTTATGTCATGTAAAAAACGGACTAGTGCGCTGAAAGTCCGTCAATGCCGGACCGTTTCCGGACCGTTATGTCATGTAATAACGGAGTATTTCCTTGTCCGTGTCCTACCGATTTTTTCCACAAAAATAGACCATATATTTATTATTTTCAATACAAAGTATTTCTTTTTTATAAATTCATTAATGATTATTATTTACTTAATTAATTAGAATAAAAATTAAAACCCAACAATTATTATTTACAATTATAATATTTAGCACATCCGGCTAGGTTTACCTATCTATCCAGCGCTTAGGCACCCGGAGTAAAAATCAACATATATATGGAAAAGAGACAATAAATTAGTTATGGTTTAATTGACTGTGTACACGATGCAAATTCTCACATGTTATACACAAAACATTGTAAAACATGTAGGTTGTTCATAAGGGGTGTGCTATCTGTTGTATCGTTGTATCGTCCTAACAAAAAACAGAGTTGTTAAAATTTTTATTTGTGTTTAATAACGATTTTCTATTCAGTTTTCTATCTGTTAGCACATTCAAACATAGGACACTAAACATGCGTAAAAATGCTGTATCGTGCTATTCTCAAATGTTGTATTTTTTCAATTTAATTTTTAACAACTCTGTTTTTTGTTAGGACGATACAACGATACAACAAATAGTACACCCCTTGTGAAAACCCTTATTAACTTTCATAAATCTTACCTTTTTACTTGACGTTGTTTGATTAAAGATGTGATAGAAAGAATTCCCTCTATTGCGTATTCTCTATATATTCTTCCGATTATAATATTTTAACCGACTTTTCCAAAATATAATTTTTTATTTTGTAAACAAACTGCAACCGATGAAATCCGTATTTAAAGGTACGGAAACGAATACACCAAAACGGAGTTACAACGTATTGTGTTCGAAAATCCATTTATACGGTCCGTTAATGTTCCGTATACGTACAAGCATTGACGGATACGTACATTACGGACAGTTAACGTGCCGTAAAAGCCGGATTCATGAATCCGTACGTGCCGGAGAGTCCGTAAAAATGTTTCTTGGGGAGTTTACATTTCTGCAAGCAAAAGATATAACAAAAAACATTGCGTACGAATTTTCTTCAATTTATTAGTTTTTCGTATTTGGGTTATCAACTTGCTTTCCAATGATATATAATTTGTGTTTATCAAATTGGCGGTTTCGCGAATAAAAATACAATTCATTCCGCGAAAAAAATTTTTATTTTTTTTAATTTTGTATTTTTGGTCCTTTTAAATGCTTTTCAAAAATATAAAATTTTTTAAAATCCAAAGAGCGGTTGCGCAGTTACAAAATAATATATTAAAAACATAACATTTCGCGATCAAAAAATTCTTAAATTGTGTGAAACAAATTTAATTTGTCAAACTAATGTCAGTAATGACTCGAAATATCGATTGAAAACCACTGAAATGCAAAATCAATCGTTTTTCGCTCCAGCAGCTTAGGGTAAAAAACTGATAACTTTTTTTGATTTGACGCAAAATTATTAGATAAATCGTCTTCTGATGCATAAATATTAGTTGAATCACCTCTGTTTATGGTTATTTTAAAATATTTTAAACATTTATCTACATTTATTTGAATGAAATCTGATGCAAACAATTTGGTTACTTTTTTCGTTTTCTTTCAGAAACGCTTTGTCAGAATTTTTTTTTCTGAAACAAAATCGCATGATACCTACAAGGTGAATCCAAATATGACATTGTTTTTTTTACTCGTTAAATAGTTTGGTGTAAAAATAAGGAACGGAGTTTACAACATTTTTTCAAATCTTATTAAAGTCATCCTTTTTCATCTCGAGAATGTTACATGCTACAGAAAAGCTTCAAATCTGTTATATTGGATGATTACCTACAGTCTAACGATCATTTTAGTATAAATAACAGTATACTTTTCGCAATATAAATAATAGATAACTCCAAAATTCTGGTATATGCATTTTTATCAAAAACTATGACGAAAAATCGTTACAGAGTTGAAGTCGTGATAGTTAAGATATACGAAAAAGTTTGTAAAATTTATTAATTTTTATTAAAAACGGCACTTTTCCTTTTCATAAAAATTCTTACAGTTAGTGTTTGGCTTTATTGGTTATTAAAATATAAGCTATTAAAGTTAAGAGACCTTATGAGTTACTTGTTACGGAGTTTACATTTGGCCTATAAAATTGGTCACAAATTTTATGTATTAACCAAAAATTGGTCAGATTGTTATAAATTTTGTAAAACAGGTGACAATGCGTTGATATATATCGTAATATATAACTCAAATGTAATCCATGCATTAGAAATTAGGTGGTTACACGGTTTTTATCACATTTTTTGATATCACCCAAATAAACAAACTATTTCAGCAAAAAAGAAAAAGGGAAAATATTTGAATTTTTTTGTTTTAAACAGAAAACAACGAAATTATTTAAATTATTTTTCTAAAAATAGAAAACTAAAAATAGAATATTTGACTGAAAATGACGGTACGTATTTTTTGTAGTTTGTTTTTTATTGACTGATACAAAAAGTTAAACAATATGTTTCCATTTATTTTAATTGATTTTTCAATTGAAAACAAACTTTACCTATTACTTTTCAAATAAACCTCAATCGGTTTTAGAAAATTTATTGCGAGTGTATTGTTGTATTTGTATTATTTTATTTTTGCATATTCTATTGGATCTATTTAGATAAAATAGCCATGCTTTTTGAATTAGTTCTTAATATTAACTGCTGGATTTTTACCTAAAGATAAACCCAGGGGTAAGGCATCACCAAAAAATAAGTTATAACGACATCTGTATCAGTAGGTGGCACTTTTTTCAAAAAATGTACACTTTTTTGAATTTCACTTCAAATTATAAAAAACAAAGCGGAAAACAAACGGATATCTCAATTTTTATTATTTGGATATATTTTGCACTTGTTGTTGTCTTATTTTGCGCAGTTTATAAATATAGGCTCAACTGATACTAGACTCAATAATAAATAGTTGCTCAGGTAATACTAAATTTCAGCGCCCACTACCGGTGAATAGTGTAAGTTCTGATTTCCTATGTCTATAATTAATACTCTCTGCCTAAAGCATCTTAAGTGCCAAGGCTGAGCTGGATTTAGAGGGGCTGATTTAGGGTGCATCGTGTGAGAAAAACTATTTATTTTTGATTTTTTGTGCTCGTTACATCTTTTAAATCTACAAGTAAAGCAAGTGATATTTAGGACTTAGCCAATACCCAGCAAAATCTTTCATTACCAAATAAGTGGTTATATAATAGAAATTCATAGCTCCGCACAACTTATTTTTTGGCGTCTAAACTCATTATTTTTGTTTGGCGTGGTCGTTTTTATAAGTAGTCACGCTTACCCGCTCGCTTACGAAAAAATGAGAAATAAGTAGTTATGAGATTTTAAATAATAAGTGGTTACACACATACTTACAAAAAGTTGAATTATAAGTGGTTATCCGATTGCTTACTTGATTCAAAAAAATAAGCAAATACTATTAGCTTAAGGAAATACATTCAGAAAAATTTAAGTTTTCTCTAGTGTGTAATTTTAGGACTCGTCATAAAAATTTAAACATAAAACATATTTACATATAATAAATAAAAATGTATAAAATGTAACTGTGTAAAAAGTACTTATTTAAACTATTAGGAGTAAGTCATTACTTTATATTTAGAAACAATGAATACAATAGGCCGTTATTAGGAAGTCATTATTTTATATTATAAAATAATGCAGAAGGTAATGATATATCATTTTTGGTAATGCAGATAGTAATGAGGTGTCATTACCAATATTTTGCTGGGTATTTCTAAGGTTTTTAATTTTAGAGATTAAACAATTTAATCCTTTTATTTTTTATACCCTACACAACTATGTGGTCAGGGTATTATAAGTTTGTGCTGATGTTTGTAACACCAAAAAATATTGGTCGTATACCCACCTTATAGTATACCGATCGGTTCAGAATTTTTTTTTATTTCGATTTAACGATGTCCGTCTGTCCGTCCGTCCGTCTGTCTGTCTGTCCATGCAATCTTGTGCGCACTCTACAGGTCGCAAATATTAAGATATTTTGATGAAATTTGGTACGCAGACCTATGTTGGCCCAAGGACGAACAAGTTTGATTTTGGTGAACATCGGTCCATGTTTAGACCTAGTGCCCATATAAGGGTCCTACCAAAATTATATTGTTTATACGCTGCAGGTCGTAAATATTAAGATATTTTGACGAAATTTGGTACACAGACCTATATTGGCCCAATAACGCAGCCTATTGATTTTGGTGAACATCGGTCAATGTTTAGACCTAGTGCCCATATAAGGGTCCTACCAAAATTATACTGTTTATACGCTGCAGGTCGTAAATATTAAGATATTTTGATGAAATTTGGTACACAGACCTATGTTGGCCCAATAACGCAGCCTATTGATTTTGGTGAACATCGGTCCATGTTTAGACCTAGTGCCCATATAAGGGTCCCACCAAAATTATATTGTTTATACGCTGCAGGTCGCAAATATTAAGATATTTTGATGAAATTTGGTACATAGACCTATGTTAGCCCAAGGACGAAGCCTATTGATTTTGGTGAACATCGGTCCATGTTTAGAACTAGTGCCCATATAAGGGTCCCCCCAAAATTGGCTTGGTTACAAACTGCAGGTCGCAAATATTAAGATATTTTGATTAAATTTGGTACATAGACCTATGTTGGCCCAAGGACGAAGCCTATTGATTTTGGTGAACATAGGTCCATGTTTAGAACTAGTGCCCATATAAGGGTCCCCCCAAAATTGGCTTGGTTACAAACTGCAGGTCGCAAATATTAAGATATTTTAATGAAATTTGGTGCGCTGACTCACATTTTAACCCATTCGAATTTCGGATCCAAACAATACACCAGAGTGGTGTAGGGTATTGTATAGTCGGCATGCCCGACTTTAACCTTTTTACTCGTTTTAACATGAAATTTTGTAAGTTATCGTTTTATCAAATCAGTGTATAAAAAATTAATTTGGCCCCAAACTAGTTTGGCCTCATTTTCCCTGGTTAGCAAACCTTTCAGAGAAATATAATTTTATTTTATTTAATTAGTGTGTTTTTTAATCACCTGGATTTAGAATTTTACATACAAAAAATGGATTTATTAAATCCAAAAAAAAGCTGGATTTAATAAATCCACAGTAAAAGCACAAATATATGAAACAGCCTATTAATTTAATGTCAGAAAAAAATACGAATGAAAATTAAAAGAGAAACAAAAAAATTGAAAAACTAACAAATAAAAGGTTTTTATTAAATTTTTTTTATGAAATATGTTTAGAAAAAAAAACTACACCTCACCAAATACATATGTTTCATCTTGGACATGGAGAAATAGCTCAAATAAAAATGGCAATTTTTCACTCTACAGTAAGTAATTTAATTAAATCCAATTAGTGAATATTAAATATTGCAATGGAATTTTTCAATTGTGTAAAAATATAAATTGAAGTGATAAAACTGAAAAGACAGACTGTCTATCGCTGTTTTATATAAAATATAATTAAAACTTAAAAGTTAAAGTAAAATCCTTCATCATCGAATTCGGTATTAAAAATTAGGGTGAAAGAAGTATCGGACAGAAAATTTTTTTTAAATAGGAAGAATCTAACCCCATCTGTTGAGCACTTTTAGAAATACTTTTTGGATTTATTAAATCCAAGTGATTAGAAAAAACGGCTAATGTTATTTGGAAAATCATAAAAAAAATTAACTTGATTTTAAAACAGAGTGCAAACATGTTGCTAAATAAGAATTACACTATTGTGCCAAATTTACCAACACTGGTGTATAGTATTTACAAATGGCGGTATGTTTATGGGTTTGTTTTCATATTTTCTATTAACATTTTTACAAATGTTAGAATCAATTGCTACAGGTTGTCTCCCATTTGTATTCATTTATTAATTATTCATACTTACAATACGTATTTTTCCGTATCGTGTTCACTTTGCTTTGACATTTATCATTCGTTTAAAAAATATGCACGGCATTAATTTCTTAATAATTTTACATGATATAAGAGATACAACGATGTCTGATCCGAATCTGCTAAGACAATTAGCAATATTAATAGTGACGCTTAACAAATAGCAATATATTTCATTTTGGGGATTGCGACCGAATTTTTTCGGGTATAATCTACAAACTGAAAGGAGTTATATGTCTTTTTACAAAACAGTAATCCCCATGGGGGTTGTGATGTATGTATTGTGTGGGCTACGACCAAAATCTTTTTGGCCATTATTCTCATTTTCCATTTAAAGGCCGATACGAGCTTGGACGTTTCACTTTACTTTGAAGGGTTGAAGGAAGCTCTTTTTCACCAATAGAGGATTAAAATACCTTTAATTACATGTCATTTAAGTCCCCCTAATTCTTATTGGTTTTTCTGAGAAAATAAGATTTTTTAGAAACTCACAAAAAACTAAAAAATATTTAGAAATATATATTTAAAAATCGCCCATGACAAATTTGTGCGCAATTTTGTAAGTTCAAACCCAAAAAAAGAATTTTGAAAATCGGTTAAGAATTGAGGCCTGACATGTTATTTGCTCAAAAAAGTGCTTTTAGATATACTCTGCGTTGGTTTATTTATTCTAAATAAAACGGGTTCTTTTCTATTGTAATCCAAATACTCAATTCGACTGCTGACAGCAATTATTACCTTTTACCTTCAAAAGCGTAAGTTTACCTCCTTTAGATAAATCGGGTTGGTGCTCTTTGCAATTAAAATAAAACACACTCCTTTGTTTGATTTTGAGCTTAAACACTTATTTATTTAACACTTTATTAATTTACATACAACTATAAAACACACACAAATATACAAACGCTAGTGTGCAACTCAATGCTAATATGAATTTAAAAAAACTCAATTAAACAACAGACTCTAAAGCGTAACTGAACTCCACAAATTGAATTTAGCAAGGCACGACGTGCATGGTAAGTTGTTGATAACTCCAACTTAACTACTGAGAAGTTGTTTGTAATGTGGTGTATACAACAATGTATTAATATTGTACTATAACACTATGCGACAGTCAAAATCGGGATGGGATGAAACCAACGGGAAATGTTATATCGGTCAAAAACAAGTTATACGTGTCCCGGCGTTTCGCTGGGTCACCCCTAGGAATCGAGATATATTTTTTTTTGACATAACTCGAGAACCACTAGTCCGATTTTGCTCAAACAATTTTAAAAAAATTAAAAATTACAATTCCTTTAATCTGTTCATATAATGTTTTTCTATATACTCAACAGTTTTGCCGGTAAAAATAAATGTTTGTTACCGCTACCATAAAAATCAATAACCTTTTGTTTATTACTTTTTTTTAATATTTTAGGCAAAAAATATTTTTTTCTGCATACATTTATTTTTACCGAAACTGTTGAGTATATAGAAAAACGTTATATGAACAGATTAAAGGAATTGTAATTATTAATTTTTTTAAAATTGTTTGAGCAAAATTGGACTAGTGGTTCTCGAGTTATGTCAAAAAAAAGACCACCAAAGGTCAAATCGATATATCTCGATTCCTAGACGTGACCCAGCGAAACGCCGGGACACGTATAACTTCTTTTTTACCGATATAACTTTCCCCGGTAGTTTGAACCCTTCCCGATCACTGACCCCTACCATTTGTCTCACAGTGTAATAATTTTTTCTTTGAAAAGTTTGTTTATCAGTTAATAAATTATGTATTTGGAAGTGCTTAACTTATTTTTTGTTGGGTATACTTTGAAATTTTAACGTCCTTTAAAAAGGACATCTGACATGATGACGGCAAACCGGGTACGCAATTTTACTACACATGGCCTGTTCTTTCACATACATGTAGATTTTTCCTAATACAAAAGTAGTTTATTACGTATAGTTTGAGTGATATTCCTTTAAATATTTTTTAACGCTACACTCTGATGTATAAGAGATTAATCAGAACGACAACGACAACGAGAGTTGCTTTTTCATATATTTTGTATGGGAAGCAAAATGTCGCAATGTCGTCCGGCGATTTGTCGTCGGAATAGAATCTATTCTATTTTCGTGACGACACACTAATACACACTTAAAATATTTCTCAAATTGTTGCCATATTTTTAACTAATGAAAGATTTTCATTAGAACAGAGTTGTTAGAAATTCGTATTAGAGCTGCAAAAATTCGTACTTTGTTTACAAAAAATTTATTTTTTTGACAGAAGAAATATAATTGAAATTTAGAATACATAATTTACGGCAAAAAAGCAAAATTAAATACAATAAAATATAAAACAACAAGAATTAGTGAAAGACCAATTGAATTGGTGAAGAATTGCGGTGAAACAAATACAACCATATTCCTGTTTTGCTTTCCTTTTTTTCTAAATGTCAACAAAAGTCGACGGTCGATTGTCGCTGAATTTAAATTAATCGTGACGACTTTTGCTGTCGTTGGTCGACAATCGACCCAGTTGTGATTAACCTCTATGTATTCATATGTTAGCCTTAAAGTTGTCATGGAATAAAATGAATAATAGTTGTTTTGTATACAGACTTGATGAACTAAAACGAAAAACTAAATGACTCCAATCCTGTGGGATTATAGGTTGACATTTGTTAAAGGACGTTTTTAACTGATACTTAATAAAAGTGATGTAATGAGTTTAAAAAGTAAACATTAATTAAAAAATCAAGGGTTTTCACAAGGGGTGTACTATTTGTTGTATCGTTGTATCGTCCTAACAAAAAACAGAGTTGTTAAAAATTAAATTGAAAAAATACAACATTTGAGAATAGCACGATACAACATTTTTACGTATGTTTAGTGTCCTATTTTTGAGTGTGCTAACCGATAGAAAACTGAATAGAAAATCGTTGTTAAACACAAATAAAAATTTTAACAACTCTGTTTTTTGTTAGGACGATACAACGATACAACAGATAGCACACCCCTTATGAACAACCTAATTAATTTTATTAAAGATAAAAAAGAGATTAGAATTTTAAAGTAAAATTTAATATTTAATATCATTTTTAGTACCCTTTTATACACGAAACTCTCTTTAGGCAGTTTCAACCATTTACTTTGAATTGTAAAGTTTGACATTGTTGATTAAAGGATTGAAGTTATTTTGATAAAAAATATTATTTATGTACTACCCCAGGCTTCGTTATTGACAACCGTATTTGTAGCCAATCGAATGGTTCGGTAGTGGTAGCCGAGATTTTCAGTTTTAATAACAGAAAACCAATTAAGGTAGGACTAATTTGACTGTGACCACGAAATTTAACTTGTATGATAAATAATTTGGTAGTAGCAATCGAAAAATTCCTTTGATGTATGTAACTGAACCATTCGACTGGAAACAAATGGGGTTGTCAGGAGTGATCCTATTTTCTGGGTGTACCTACACAGATAAAACAGTTTCGTGCTGATAACCGAATTTTTAGCCTATCTAATGGTTCGGTTGTAAGAGTAATTTAATTTTGATAATAGAATTTCGGTGGATTCAAATAAAATTTGATTGTCCCCACCAAAAAATCATTTGGTTGGTAACAAATTCGGTTGTTAGCTTGAACTGATTTTCTTGGGTGTAGAAAAATTATTACAAAATATCATAATTGTTGAACAAAATAGTGTGCTTATCGGTAAGGTAAAGCTATTTTACAATATTTTTTGTTACGGTTTTTTAAAGGTAAAGCTATTTCACTTATTTCGGTATCAATAATTTAATGATTAGATATTTTGGTTACGGTATTTTAAGCATAACAGCATTTCGGTGATTTTGGTAACGGTATTTTTTAGGCTAACAGTAGTTTGTTGAAAGTATCTTAAATCAATAATGGTATTTGAGCGGTATTATCTGCCAACCCTGCAAAATGCTAAATCGTATTTGAATTTAACAAAAAAAAACATACTAAACGTATGAGTGTTATAGATAATAAATTATATATATTACTCATACGTCGAGTATGACGTTGACTAAAAATTATTACTCTCAAAACGAAACTAAAGAAATATACATAGTACCTAGTGATGCCAGATTTTTTGGGTAAAAATTCGCCAAAAGTTTTAAAATAAATCGGCAAAATCGTCAATAATTTGAAAAACCGAGTTTCAAATACTAATAAAAATCGGCTTTTTTAAAAACCTATTTTCGGTTTTTTTAATACAAAGCCAGTTCGTATAACTGGGTTTTCCGATTTTTGTAAATAATCATTTGTAATTGCTTATACATGAAATGTTTCTTCATAAAACTTACAAAAACTTGCTAAAAATGTTAAAACTTTTGTTTCTGTTCCTTTCTTAAAAGTAATTCGTAAATTATTCCATCAGTGTGAATCCACCTTTAAGGCCAAAAGTTATTTTTTTCGTACTTTTTCTAAAAAAAGCTATTAGCATCCATAGGAAACATACATGATTTTTCACTTGCTCTAGAAATGTTGTGAAATTGCGGTGGAAGTTCTTTTCAATTTAATAAACTGCACCGTTTGAAAATGTGGCTTTATGAAGATTGTAGCTTTAGACTGATTGTGAAAAATTTGTGACTTTTAAAATTATTAATGTAATTTCATAATCACTTTGAAAATTTATAAGTGACTTACAAAACAAATTTTTCATACAAAATTCATTTTATAAATATGTTATAAGGTTTACAAATTATTATGCGTATGTGTTTTAAATCCCAAAATATTTTACCACAAGGGGAGAAAAGCTAAAAAAAAAGTCTTTTTATTTTATTTATTTATTATTTACTCCTTTTATTTACTGAGGAATATAGAAAAAAGGAACACTTTGTAAGGAACCTCCGGTTAACCCGGGTTTGAAGCTGGGGTAACTCAGCTAGGCCAGTGGTCCTCGCATTAAAATTTATAGTTTGGTGGTGATCTACTCTCCTGACTACCTGAACTCCCTAAACTTTCACGGATGCTAATCCGTCGCGGATGTTATCCACTTTTATTGGGTGTTACCCAATTCCTACACTCCTAGGATTTTGGTTGTAAACCAAAATATTTGCTAAAGCCCTGTGCCAGTGCCCTATAATCTCCTTCCGAGTAGGATGTAATCCTATTTATTCACCAAGTTAGTTCTTACCACTGTGTTGCTCTGGCCTGTTACCACGTCCTGTTCGTTCGCGTGCTTAACACCAAAAAGATCCCGACTGCTTGTGGTGATCGCCTGTTATACTTTTCGCAGGCTGCATTCCAGTCTCTTTGCTTATGCCTCTGAGACTAACAGTGTGTAATGATTCTAACTATTGTGTAAGTTATGCCAACAAATATAAACCTATAGAGAAACTACCGTCCTCACCAAATTTTGTTGTTGTGTGGCGAACTTGGGAAAGGCTAAGAAAACATGTTGATAATGTTGTTAAGAGAAAAAATGAGTTGGAAGAGCATTTTGAGAAACATTTTTTCGTTTTTTTTCTTTTAAAAAAAATTCTTTGATCAATGTTGTCAAGTTTGATTTTCCATTTAGGGGTTTATTAATAAGTGTAGTAAATTTTGTTCAACTATTGTTTTTAATAGTTTTTGTTAATATTATTTTAAAAATTTTTAAATAATTTATTTTATTATACAAATAATATATAACTCAACTTATGTTTTTAATAATTTTTGTTAATATTATTTGAAAATTTTGTAAATAATTTATTTTATTATACAAATAATATATAATTCATTTTCACCGTTCTTGTTAATTTAAATGTATATTGTTTTTGTTAAAATAAACTATATTTTAAAAAATAAAACTATATTAACTATCAGTTAAAAAACCCAAAATTGACACTATTGACAAATGTTTGTTGGCACGGGAATTTTTTGAATGTTTAGGCAACATTGGAATCTCTTAAATCCTCTTAAAAATCTGAAAATTCTCTTAAAAATCTAAAAAAACTCACTCAACCTCAATGCTTTTTATATAGGGAAATGTGTAAAAAAACCACTCAATCTCTCATTTTTTACAATGTTTACAAACATGTTTTAGTTTTCTTTCCCGACTTCACGAACAAAAATAAAAAGTAAAGGTTAACAGAGCAAGAGTTGTATAGATACCCACTGGTTATGCCCCCGTGTTAGATATGTGTGTGTGTTTTTGCTGTATTTGTTCTCTTTGTCTCTTGTAGTTTTCTTCTCCTTGTAGTTTTCCTTCCAGTTGTAGTTTCCTTCTCTTTTTGTAATTGCTTCTCTTCGTTGCTTTTCTGACTCTTTGTAGTTTCTCTTCTCTTTGTAGTTTTTTTCCCTTTGTAGTTGCTTCACTGAAATGAAAAGATCTCCCTTAACAGGTGGATGTAATCCGAACTTTCCGCGATGGGTGTTACCCATTCCCAAATAAATTATAAAACCTCTAATTAAATTCATTTTCTTTTCATTTATTCTCTGTTATTCTATTTATATATTTACTTTCACAATTTCCTTGAGCGTAAGGTTTGTTTTTTATATATAAAAATTCTTTATTTTCGATATTTCGCTACTCCATTGTGTAGCATCTTCAGGAAATAACAATTAAATTAATAAATTAACAAATTATAAACAATTTGAAAGTTTGAAAAAATTTGAAAAACATTTGTCAAATATAAATTGTATGTATACATTTATACCAGTAAACAAAGTCTTTGGTATAAAAGTATAACAAACAAAAATATTAATAATTAACAATAAAAAATAAAAAATGTATTAATATAATGTGTTATAAATTAATGTAATGTGTGCTATTTCTTTTGTATTAAATATCTATAATTCTGTGCTACATTTTCAGTATCTGCCTTAAAGTTAATTCTATTTGTTGTGGGTGTATTAATTATCTGTAACATTTCTAATATATAACGACGTTTATAATTATGTTCTGTGTTTAAAACTGATACATTTTCAAAGTCAGGATAGTGATTTAAATTTGAAAAATGAGAAGATAATGCTGTCTTTTGTGAATTAATATGTCTATATTTCTGATCTGATCTATGTCCAGCTATTCTAGTTCTCAATTTATTCTTTGTTGTACCTATATATACCTTATCACAATTCTCTCCGTCATTTCCACTACATGGTATTTTATATACTATATTTGACATGTCCAATTTCTGTATCTTATCTTTTGTCTTACTGTATAATTTATTTACTGTATTGTATGATTTAAAAGCTATTTTATATATATTAGTATCTATTATCTTCGATTTCTCCAAACGTTCTGATATTTCCGGTACATAGACCATAGACTTGTAAATTTTCTGTTCAATTAAATTTCCTGTGTTATTATTCTTTCTAAATTTATATTGATTTATTAATGAACAAATTAATCCTATCGGAAAATCATTATCCCTTAATAAATCCTTAATTATTTCCTCATTCTTTCTATGAAATTCTCTGTCACTAATATTCAATACTTTTTCTATCAAATTCTTCGCAGTGTTAATAATGATTTTCCTGTTATGTTTTGAATAAAAATTAATAAATCTACCTGACGCTATTGGTTTCTGATACCAATCCATTATCAAATTATTACCTCTTCTTATTACCAAAGTCTCCAAATAAGGAAGTTTAGAATCACGTTCCTTTTCCATGGTAAACTTAATATCAGAACTAAATTCATTTAATGCTATCAACATATTATCTATCGCATCCTCAGAAATGACACAAAACAGATCATCCACATATTTAGTCATTATCTTTGGCTTAACATTAAGTTTTTTAATACAAGTGTCCAATAATTCTTCCATAACTATATCAGCCACAATTGGAGAAGCAGGGGATCCCATTGGGAGTCCTTTCTGTTGTAAATAGATCCTCTCACTGTATTGAAAGTATCTATTATCCTCTATACAAAATTTCAAAATACGTAAAAACAAGCCTTTTTCAATAGTTGTATATTCCTCAATAACATTCCATTTTTCCTTTATAATATTCATCGCTAAATCAACAGGAATACTTGGGAATAAAGAAACTACATCAAAAGAAACTAATTTTTCATCATTTCGTATTTGTTTGTTGAATAATCTATTCCTAAATTCAAGTGAGTTCTTTACATTGTATTTAGATTGTTCCGTAATCTTCCTTAAAATGTTAGTAATGTATTTACAGAGTTCATAAGATGGAGAATTAATAAAAGAACAAATTGGTCTCAATGGAAATTCCTCTTTATGAATTTTAGGTAGTCCATATAATCTAGGTGCGGTAGCAATATTAGTCTTAAGTTTAATTTTCTCTGTATTTTTAATAATTTTCTTTTTAAAAAGTTCATCAACTAAATTATTATTAATCTTCTGTAATCTACTCGTTGGATCCCTATTTTGTAAATTATATTTTGTAATATCTCCTACTATATTGTTCATCCTCATATCATAATCTTTTCTCTTTATAGCTACAGTTGTATTTCCTTTATCAGATCTCAATATAAATAAATCCCTATTCTTTTTTAAGAAAATTTCTGCTTCTTTTACTTTATCCAAAATGTATCTACACTCATAGAAATAAATCCGTAAAAATAGCAGAAAAAGTTACTAAAAATTAGTTAAAAATGATGCTGCAGAAAAAACTGCTAAAATTAGCAGATTTTTTTACTAAATACTAGTAAAATGAGAACAGCAAAATTAAAACTGCTAAATTTACAGAATTTTAGTTATATTTAGGCTAACTTTTAGTTAATTGAAAATAGCTAATTGTACTGTAAAATCTGCAGAAAATTTTGCTAAATATTTGTAGACTAAAAATAGCAAAAATAAACTGTTAAATCTACAAAAATTTTGCTATTTTTAAGCTAAATTTAGTTGAATGCAAATAGCAGTCTATTCTGCTAAAATCAGCAGAAAATTTGCTAAAAAATTGTAAACTGCTGTTTTCAAAAGGCTCGATTTTTATTTGCATTTAAAAAAAAAATCGAAAAAAAAACTTCGAAAATTTTAAATTTTTTGGTGATTTTTTAGGCTACTAATTATTTAGCAAAATTTTTTGCTGATTTTAGCAGGTTAATTTGCTAATCTCCATTTACAAAAATTTAGCTCATATATAACTAAAATTCTGTATATTTAACAGTTTTAGTTTTGCTGTTCCTATATTACTAATATATAGCAAAAATAATCTGCTAATTTAGCAGTTTTTTTCTGCAGCATCATTTTTAACTAATTTTTAGTAGTTTTTACTAAATTTTCTACGGACTTTTTTCTATTAGTGTATCTCTATTTGTCAGGGTCATTCTATTCAAATGGCTATTAATTACATTTGTCAATCTATTTCTAGCCGTTTCCTGTTCTTCCTTATCCGGTATTGTCTGTATACAATCCTCTGCATCAGTTATCATATTCAACTTCGGAAAATCCTCTCTTCTAACTGGTAATGCATGTTTGTGTCCTAATGAAAGTATCCACTGTACGTCTGTCGGAATATCTACGTCAGTCTTATTAATAAACCATTTCTTATTAAATCTAATTCCTAACTCTTTCCTTTGTATTTCCCTTAAACATTCAAATTTCCTTTTATGAACTCTTCTTACCTTTTCATTAAATGATGTTGCAATTACCTCTTGATATCCTAAAAATTCTCTCATTTCAGTTTCAGTTAAATATCCCTCCAAATTACTTTTTATCAATTCTATCTCCCTTTGAAAATGTTTCAGTAATTGGTGTTTTTCTTGTAATGTTAATCTTAAAATTTTGTTGTGTAAATCTTGCATATAATTATCAATATTTCTCTGAATTGCCAAAAGTCCTTCCATCTTAAAAATATTTGATACATTCTTTGTAGAATTTGAGATGAATTTTGGAATAATTCCCGCATTTCTGCAACGTATCAAGAAAGTTATTGTAGATTTTACTTTGATAATTTTATCCCTTATTGTCTTGAATTTATTGATTAATATCCTAACTTGTTTGTTCTTTTTTAAATTGTTGTAATTCAAGGAAATTGTGAAATTAAAAATTGAAAAAGAAGGTTAAATAAACGACAAAAATTTATATATTTACAATAAAAAAAATTATATTTCATTTGATACTTATATGTGGGCAAAATTGCCCCAAGATTTTGTACCTCAGATCTTTCCTTTTAAACTTATTTTGAAAAAATATGACTTTTGTAAGCTAGAGAGAAAATAATAAATTCTAAAAAAATAGCCTCTTGGAAAAATTTAACCTTTCTTTTTTAGAAAAAATAAATTCTTGTGCCACCCAGCAAAAAAAAAAACAAATTGGAAGTAATGCTTAACAAACTACTTCTTTTGCTGATTATTGTGAATTATCCGTTAGTGTATTTTTACTGCTTCTTTAGAAGTAATCCTGAACAACTTCAAAAATCACTTTTTTCATTGCTACCAAAGTATCCATTAGTATATTTTTACAGCTTTTTTAAAATTACTTCTGAACAACATTCAAGAAATCTCTTAAGTATTGCTTCTAAAGCATAATTGCCCTTAAAGTTATTCTAAAAAGTGATTTTGGTATCAGTGGGTGTTTTTAAATGGATGATCGCGGTTTCCATTTCCGGAATTTTTTTTAATTTTTTTATTTTTTTTTTAATATTTATAAAAAGTTTGTTTAAATAAAATATTTTTTTTTAATTTTTCAATTTTTAAAAATATATAAAATACGAATGATGAAAAATTGCTTTTTATATGCTTATAAAAATAGTACAGAAAACAGTACTCAATTTCAGTGCATCTTTTGTACTTTCTTAGAAATTACTTTTATTTTAAATATTATTTGTCGCAAAATGACAAAGTGATGTTTATATGCCAGTCAACTTTCATATCAAAAATTAGCTCAGCGGTAGAGAAATAGACTAGCAATAATGAGGTCGCAAGTTCCGACAAAAACTTTTGTAAAATAAAAAAAATATAATCTTCTTTCCGAAGATTTTTTTTTAAATTCTAATTGGTAAAAAACAGGTTCCTTTGCACTCTTTCAAAAATTACTAAAAAACTGTTGAAGGGGGAGTACTTCTCCCTTATGACAACTCAATATCAAAATCATTAGTGTTTATGTTAAAAAATAAGTAGATCTAGATCATAAATTGTAGTGCATTTTCTACTGCCTCGGCATCTCTTTTTTGCTGGGAAATAATTATTTTTTCTGTGTAGTTTCTACTTTCTTTTCATTAAAAATAGGAACTGAGGTAGCAATTCATTTTAGTGCTTACTTATATAATGGCTCTTAAATTCTACAGAACTTTTATAATCAGTACAGTGCTGTTTTTTCAAATGTGTCATATAGACCAGCTGTAGGCAGGCCAAGTTTGTTTTCAATTGAAAAATCAATTAAAATACATTGAAACATATTGTTTAACTTTTTTTGTCTGTCAATAAAAAACAAACTACTAAAAAATATGTATCGTCTGTAGGAGTTAATATTCTATTTTTAGATTTCTATTTTTAGAAAAAATAATTTCGTTGTTTTCTGCTTTAAAACAAAAAATTCAAATATTTTCGGTTTTCTTTTTTGTTAAAATAGTTTGTTTATATACAAAATTATTTCCATTCAAATTACAAGAAATTCTATACTCATACACACAAACATAGCCAATTAAAATATGAACGTGTGTGTTGTGTATGATGTAGTGTATTGAAAATTAAAACAAAAAAAATTTCAAATATGAAAAAACAAACCACAAAATCATTTTTTTTTTACGTTTTCTTAGTTAAAAATTGATGACTGTTTTAATAGACTCTTCAGTTATATTTATTTCTTGTATGAATTGTTTAAACAATGTTTGAAAATAAATAACAAAATGGTTTGCATATAATGACAAACCAGTAGTCCTTTTTTAAATTGTGTTTTCAATTAATTTAATATGTATTTTTGGTTATTTTTAATGAATAAAATATTGTGCATGTATGCATTTTTATCAATTTTTAATTTAGTAGGTTTGAGGTTAAGAAGAAGAATCACCTTTTGTCTAAAGTTATAAACACATTAATTTGCAAATCAGACTATATCTAGTTTCTGCCTTTTTTCTTCTGGACAGGCCTCATCAGTGATTTTCCATTAAATTGTATTTTTCTTTATATTTTATTGTAAGATTGTCTCTATATGATAATTTTTTCAACAACCCGTCGCAAAATGCTTCGTTCCATGGACAAAAATAAAAAAAATTAAATGTGAAATAAAATATTTGGTGAGACTGCTTTTGCCGCCACGAGAGGGCGCTAAACTGTAGGAATCGATCCCATGCACCCCTACATTACAAACGTAACTATACTAGAGTTCGACAGCTTAGCCATCTAACCCACGTAAAGCCTTGCATGTACACACATAATAATCCATGCATAAAAATACGAAATTAATGTCAAAACAACAAAAGCTTTCGTAAAATAAACCATTTTTCGTATATTTTACGAAATTTTTTGTTATTTTGACATTTTTTTCGTAATTTTATGCATGGATTATTATCAGTGTAGTGTAGCTATTTCATAGTTTTCTTTCCTATTTAGCTTTCTGTTATTTTTTTTTTCTTTCAGAAGTGATCAAACAGACACATGCAAACATTCTACTTTAGATTTTTTGTTTATCTTCTAAGTTCGCTGGTTAAAGCGTTCAATTTAATGAATCCAATGGATTACGGATCCTATTTGTGAAACTTTCTAGCCATTATAATTGTTATATAATTTGCAAATAAGTCAAATAGCACATTTCTGCATGTTGAGCCAACATTTTCTCAAAATTGTGGAGTGATAGAGAAACTTGGATTCAGATTCCAAGCTTAAGAGATTAATCAGAACTGAGTCGACAACGACAACGACATGTGCTTTTTCATATATTTTGTATGGGAAGCAAAATGTCGCCATGTCGTCCGGCGATTTGTCGTCGTAATAGAATCTATTCTATTTTCGTGACGACACACTAACACACACTTAAAATATTTGTGAAAATGTTGCCATATTTTTAACTAATTAAGGGAACAGAGTTGCAGAAATTCGTATTAAAGTTGCAAAAATTCGTACTTTGTTTACAAAAAATTTATTTTTTTGACAGAAGAAATATAATTGAAAATAAAAATACATAATTTACCGCAAAAAAGTAAAATTAAATACAAAAAATGTAAAACAACAAGAATTAATGCAAACGCATTTGAATTGGTGAAGAATTGTAGCGAAACAAATACAAACATATTCTTCTTTTGATTTCATTTTTTTCTAAACGTCATCAAATGTCGACGGTCGATTGTCGCTGAATTTAAATTAATCGCGACGACTTTTGCTGTCGTCGGTCGACAATCGACACAGTTGTGATTAACCTCTAAGCTCCTGCAAAAAAATTGTTTTAAAATTGGGATTTTCTTGATTTTGTATTTATAGTTTTTAACAATAAATTAACTTATATTTCAATTCCGGTTTCAAGAGCAATGTGAATGCCTAAAATCGTGGTCCTAAAAGAATAGTTTGCGATTTTTTCCCTTATTTTTCTATATAGTTTTGCTTAAAATTCCCTAAAAATCTGTAATTTTAGAAATCATAAAAATTGATTGTATTTTAACCCAAAAATTGTTATTTGGCGAGTTTTAACCCAAAAAATCGTCAAAATGACTTTATATAGTCATGTCTGGCAACACTAACATATTAGTACCAAAAATACAGAGTATGTAAAATAAAATCAAAAACACTTTCACTATTTTAAACTAAAGACACGACATGAAAATCCCATTATTATTTGCAATTTATATATTTTTATAGCGGCACAAATGGGCATAGCCTTACTAATAATAAAAATGCATGGAAAAAAATATTTAGCTCTTTTTAAAAAATGACAAAAACGTATTTTTACAACAAAAAAAAAACACAAAAAAAAATTGTAATGAAGATAAAATACTTTGTGTTGCAAAGTAATAAAAAGAATGACTAAAGTTAAAGATAGAACAAATACACTAGTCGAGGGAGTTGATTTTTAAGGCGAATATTTAAGAAGAAAGACATTGTTTTCATTTTATAATATCGTTTAACAACTAGTAAAACAATGTTAAGGAAAAAATATATTAAGTCCCGAATTAGTCAACCGTGGAAGCAAGATACTTTTTATGAACTTTTAAATGCTTAAAACGAAAAGAGAAGGAGATGTTGTCGGTGTGTCGCTATCTAATGCATTAAATATAGACGCCTTAAGAAAATATGTTTCAGCAGAATTTACTATCCTCAAATCTATCACTTATTTGTTCAATACATAAAATAAAAATAACAATGTTTGGTGTCTTTAAATCATTACATTTTTTATAGGGAATAGCTTTTTCTTTCGTTTTTTTCGTATCTGTGAACTGGCAACATAAACTCAAAATTAAATTAAAATTTTTTGACAATTTGAGTTTAGTTTGACACATATTAAGCTCATTTGCATAGGGCAGTCTACCCGGGTAGTATTAATGCGACCTGAGTAGGCATATAAAAAATCTTGTTATCAGTTGCTATCAATAGGGTCGGCATATACGACTTAAATGTTCAGCACACAAATCGACTTTTCAAATGCTCTTTTGGCCTTCAAGATTACCAATTAAAATCAAATTTTGATTTTCAAATTGATATGTATTTCTATTATGTTTTAGCAATATTACAAAAGAATAAAAATTAAAAAAAAAATTATAAAAATCTCCCAACAAAAACAATTTAATGTGAACTTAAGTAGTAAGTGTGCGAACAAAAGTTATTTTCGTTTAGATATTCGTAAATCATCAGTGCCCAAATTTGTTAAAATTGTGTCATGGCGGCCTTAGAAAATTAATTAAAACTACCTGTTACCCTGGCTTAGGGCCTAAATAGTTTTAAAATTAAATGCACGCGAACCTTAATAAGTATGTATAATTCTGAAAGCTATTGAATTTTTTATAAACCCAAATTTACACTACAACAGAAACTAATATTACTGACAATCCAAGTGAATTTTAAAATTCTGTTAAAAAGTTAACTGCTTCGGGTTTTCCCACCGCTTTATTAATAGAAAGTTTCTAAGCCCTATACCCGTACAATTACTATGATCATTTAAAGATATCGAAGGAACGTGTAGACTTTATTTTGCATCAACATTTGTCCATGAGAAAGCTGTTTTGGAAATGGGTGCCGCGTTTGCTCACAGTGCACCAAAAACAACAACGTGTCGATGATTCTGAGAGCTGTTTGGAACTGTTTCGGCGATACAAAAAAGGCCTTTTGCATCATTATGTAACAATGGACGAAACGTGTATCTGCCACTTCACTCCAGAGTCGCATCAGCAGTCAGCTGACTGGACAGAAACTGGCGAACCTCGCCCGAAGAAGTCAAAGACTCAACAGTCAACTGGTCAAGTTATGGCATAAGTATTTTGGGATGGAGCTGAAATTTTGTACATTGATTACCTTGAAAAGGTCAAACCATCGATAGCTACATGGCTCAACTGATGCATTTGAAGTGAGGCCCCATATGTATAAGAAAAAAGTGCTCTTTCACGAAGACAATGCGCCGTGTCAGAAGTCGTTGGCTGCCATGGCCAAATTGCATGAATTACACTTTCAAAAAATCGCTGCGAGAGATTTGGTTCGAATAAAGAGGTGATTTCCGAAACAGAGGCCTATTTTGAGGCCAAAGATAAATAATTCTAGAAAAAAAGGTATCGGAATGTTAAGCAGGGAAGACACGATACAACTAGTTGTACAACTTGTTGTCGGAGCGAAAAATAATTTTGAAATACACGGTCAGACAAGTTCTACAACATGCCATTTGAAAAAGTATTTTGAAGGAGACGCATGTGTTTTGGAGCGGAATAAAATAAAAAACGTGATGTCAACTTTTAAAAAACGTTATGAATAATCAGACCACATAAAATCGCTAAAAAGGAGTAAATAGAAATTGTGCAATTAAATATATTTTTTAACCCATTTGTGCCATCGGGCAACCAAAATGTTTAAAATCGAACTTTACTTTGTATTTTAGTTACCAAATTTAAAAAAAATTTAAAAAAAATTTAAAAAAATTTTGTGTACAAATTTTAAATAATTCAATTTTTGTAAACATTCATCACGTAGAAATTTAAAAATTTATTAAACAGTCTTATTTTTTTTTTTTTAACTATCAATTTATAAAAATGTTGTATATTTCTTAAAAAACCGCTAACACAGATAGACAATTTTCAGACAGCACATTTTCAGATAGACAAAAATCGCTGTATTGGCAACACTATTGCGGACCAACAGAATAATAAAAAAATTTTGATTTTTGTTCGACATGTCCGTACGACCATACGACAGCCCAAGACACGATGAAAATTGTGCTTACGACCAACAAGTTGTACAACTAGTTGTATCGTGTCTTCCCTGCTTTAGAAAGGCATTGGAGTATCGCTGTTGATGAATAAAGTCGAATTTTACCAAAAATTTGTTGTTTTATTGGTTATCCAACGGGCTTTGCAGAAGATGTGTTATGATTTCCAATTGTTGGTTATACACAAATAGATATCACTACATTGCTAGATCTGTCAAAACAACAGAGTGGTATTTTGAAAGCTGACAGAGCAAATTGTGGTACATTTTTTTTCATTGTTTTTGGGTTTTCTTTGACATTTTAAATGCTTAATAACGCTTCTAGACGAGAATAATAAATTCTCAATGGGTTTGAAATTTAACCTAACAACAATATCTACACCCAAAAATATAAGTTAGTAGAAAAATTAGTAAAACGTTTTGTATATCAAGTGTACTAGTTTTCAGCAATTTTTTTGCTGAAATTCCGTTTTCAGCAAAAATTTTAGTTATATTTTTTTAGCACTAAACTAATTTTGAACTAATGTTTTACTAATTTATTTTGCTACAAAAATTGTGCTGATAACCGCATTCGTAGCGTGGACGACAACCAGATAGACAAGATGTAGATGTCGCAGCTTGTCTGGAAACGGAAATGACAAAAAAGAAAAACAACTCTACACATATTCTATATTTAAATTTTCAGCAAATAAATTAACCAAAGTAAAATTTCGCTACAAGTTTTTTGAGTTGTTTTCAGTCTACTAATATTCAGCAAAAAGTTTAGTGATTTTAGCAAGGATTTTTTTCATTTGCAGTCGACTAATTGTTAGCAAAACTTTTGCTGAAGATTACTATTTTGTTAGTAAAAATCAGCTCGCTGATTTTCAGCAAACCTTTTGCTGAAATTACCAACTTTTTTGCAAGCACGCTCCTGACTAAAAATTTGCTGATACATCAACATTTTTTGCTGACTTTACTGACTTTTTTTTTTTTGAGTGTAGAAATTCTAAAAATACCATCCTCTGACTATTTCTTTAGGCAGGAATTAAATCCTGATAGGGATATGCCTTCAACAGTTTATTTTTTTTTTAGAATTTGCTTAAGAAGATTAAAAATTTTAAAACATTTAATTTCTTTAATGCAATTAACGTTTATTTCGATAAAAATAAAATTGAAATGAAATTTTCGTTATTGAATAACTCAGAAAACATGGACTTAAATGTAGTGCTGGTAAAAATATCAGTAGTGGGTATCCAGTATCGAGTATTTCTCTTTTTTTTAGTACTCGATACTTAAAACTACTACTCGATATTTTCAGAGTTGTATTGTGGACCGTAAAAAAATATATAAAAATGTGACTTCCCTAAACTATTTACCTCAAAAATGTGACTCCGCTAAAATATTTATCACAAAACTACAACTCTGCTAAAATAAAAAATCAGAAGTAAAATAAATATTTAAAAGTATATGTTAAAAAACTATGAACATCATAATGAAAAGTTAGTAAAGCAGTTATAAAATATTTTTATAAATTTAAATATTGAATCAACGTGAATATTTTCAAAGAATTTCACTACAAAATTGTAGAAAAAATTTCAATTTGAAAAACCGTTAAAAGTATCGGGTAATATCGAGCTATATCGAGTATTGAAAAGTAATCGAATTTACCAGCAGTAATTAAATGCAACACGTTGTAATAAAAAATGGAAATTATTTATATTATATATTATATTTTTGAACTAATTTTAAAATGTTTTGTAATTAGCTATTTATGCTTGATATGCTTTTCATCTGTACTACAACTGATGAGTAAATATTTTGGAAAAAAAAATAATAATAATTTCTTAGATACCACCAAAAAAGTACACAAATAAAATATTTTTGACAAGTAAAACAACAAATTAAATGAAATGTTGTTAAAATGAGAAGTGAGCACACAAAAAGAAAACAAAATACCTTTCAACATACAGAAATAATAAAAAAACAGGTAAAAAAATGTAAAAAATAATGAGCAAAAAGAGGCGATTATAAATATAAAAAAACATAACTTTTGAAATAAATGTAATACATAACTTAAATACATACATATGGAAGGCATTCCATACTAACTGTTCTGGTGGAGGAAAAATTGAGTCGGCTCGATACTTAAACTAATAGCAATGTTTACTATATAAGATAAAAAAGCGAATTACATGATTTGTTTTTAAGAGGAGGATATATAAATGGTTTCTGCAAACATGTATTTTTTTAATCCAATTTCAACTAGTGCACTGGTTGGCAGTGGTAGAAAAATCAACTAGTGAATTTCGAGACTTTTGTAGGTTAAATTGAAATGCACTTAAAAAGGGCTGTCGGAAAAATCTACTGAAAATAACAGTTAAAGCTAAGATATAAACAATAGAAAAGGTTGTATTTTTACTGTTGAAAAATAACTAACAAATACATTAGAAATAATGTCGTAAAATTAACTGACAAATTTTTACTAGAAGTTGAAAAATCCGGCAAGCGGGCCATCCGGTGGGTAAACCTAATTCGAGCACGCTAAATTCAGTGCTGTAAATGATATCCCTTGATAGAGAAAATGATATTATGTATTCAGTGCTCACAAAACAATCTTCATTACGCTCAGATTTAATGTTAATTTAAAAAATCAAATAAAAAAACATTTCGAATTTTTTTTTACCAATTTCGATTGATCGATTAATTGTATTAAATTATTCGTTAGTTGAAATTTGGGCAATTAGAATTATTCGAACAATTATTTAAAAAAATTTTATATTAATCAAATAACGATTAATCGATTGAATACCCAATTAAATATATATTAATAGGTGAAATGAAAAGTCGGTATAGATCGAGTAGTTTTGGTATTAAAAAATATCAGCACAAAATCATTAATATCTATACCCTACAAGGTAGGGTATAATTCTTTCAAGACACCCTAAAAAGCTCAAATTCCGTTTTTTCTGTATCTCGATTGGATTGGAGTTCTGGATTATATGCTATCTGTAGGGTGAGATGTTAATATCGGCTCAATAGTTTTCGAGATACATACATAGGGTGATATCAAAAAATGTGATAAAAACCGTGTAACCACATAATTTCTAATGCATGGATTACATTTGAGTTACATATTTCGATATATATCAGCGCATTGTCACCTGTTTTACAAAATTTATAACAATCTGACCAATTCTTGGTTAATACATAAAATTTGTGACCAATTTTATATGCCAAATGTAAACTCCGTAACAAGTAACTCATAAGGTTTTTTAACTTTAATAGCTTATATTTTAATAACCAATAAAGCTAAACACTAACTGTAAGAACTTTTATGAAGAGGAAAAGTGCCGTTTTTAACAAAAATTAATACATTTTACAAACTTTTTCGTATATCTAAGCTATCACGACTTCAACTCTGTAACGATTTTTCGTCATAATTTCTGATAAAAGTGCATATAACAGAATTTTGGAGTTATCTATTATTTATATTGCGAAAAGTATAATGTTATTTATACTCAAATGATCGTTGGACTGTAAGTAATCATACAGTATAACAGACTTGAAGCTGTTCTGCAGAATGTAACGTTCTCGAGATGAAAAAGGATGTCTTTAATAAGATTTGAAAAAATGTTGTAAACTCCGTTCCTAATTTTTACACCAAACTATTTAACGAGTAAGAAAAACAATGCCATATTTGGATTCACCTTGTAGGCATCATGCGATTTTGTTTCGCAAAAAAAATTCTGACAAAGCGTTTCTGAAAGAAAACGAAAAAAGTAACCAAATGTAAACTCCGTAACTGTAAACTCCGTAACCACAATTGTTTGCATCAGGTTTCATTCAAATCAATGTAGATAAATGTTTAAAATATTTTAAAATAACCATAAACAGAGGTGATTCAACTAATATTTATGCGTCAAAAAACGACTCAACTAATAATTTTGCATCAAATCAAAAAAAGTGATTAGTTTTTTACCCTAAGCTGCTGGAGCGAAAAACGATTGATTTTGCATTTCATTTGTTTTGAATCGATATTTCGAGTCATTACTGACATTAGTTTGAGAAATTAAATTTGTTTCACACAATTTAAGAATTTTTTGATCGCGAAATGTTATGTTTTTAATATATTATTTTGTAACTGCGCAACCGCTGTTTGGATTTTAACATTTTTTATTTTTTTGAAAAGCATTTAAAAGGACCAAAAACACAAAATTAAAAAAAAATTAAATTTTTTTTCGCAGAATGAATTGTATTTTTATTCGCGAAACCGCCAATTTGATAAACTCAAATTATATATCATTGGAAAGCAAATTGAAAACCCAAATACGAAAAACTAATAAATTGAAGAAAATTTGTACGCAATTTTTTTTGTTATATCTTTTGCTTGCAGAAGTGTAAACTCCGTTACAACAAAAAAAAAATTAAAATTGTGCAAAAAAAGTTATTGCGACAACTTGTAGAAGAGATTTTTAGCAATTAGGTTTATAATGACTAAATTTACTGATTCCATTAAGAAAAAACTGAAATATTAACACTTTTTGCTTCTCACAAATTTGGCCCAAAAATTTATCACATTTTTTGATTTCACCCATATACAAAATGGTGATCGCAAATTTTCCTTTTTTTTTGATTTTCGATTTTTGCGTAGTTTTGTGGGGGTCTTGAATTTTATACATGAAACTTTTGCTTCTTGACCGGGTCATGCGTTAATAAGTAAGGTCGCGGGTGCTACTATCTGCTACTATTGGTACGATGCATTCAATAATTGTATATATAAGAATGAAAAATTCCGAAAAGGCTAAAAACTTTTCATAATTTTTCAAACTTTCCGTCTTTCCAAAAAGCTGTAAGAAGCCGGGAGTAACTAAACTGTAGTTGGACACATATCCTTTTCATTATAAATACTTTTTTCCAGCTAGTTATTTGGTCTGTAATGTTTCATATTCACATAAAGGCAAACACAGTCACAAAAATTTTTATACTAAAAACAATATTAACCATACTTTATTGCGCGTATAATCTAGATATGATGGAATAAGTACACTGTAAAGATGTACAGGATATGCTTTAGGTTGACACTTATTATTACTTATTATTGTGGTCCGGCTAATTTAAGTCCGGCTAATTTAAGTTACTTAAATCTAAAATCTACAGAAAATTTTGCTAAATATTATTAAACTAAAAACTGCAAAAATGGCACCGTAGTGTAATGGTTAGCGCATTGGACTGTTACAAATAAGGTTGCGGGTTCGATCCCCAGGCACCGCTACATCAATTTATATGTAATATACTGATAGAATTTTGGGCATAATATTAATGAATTTGTTCATTAATCCAATGATTTTTTTCATTGAAAAGTCCCCAAAGAACGCGTTCATTAAATCAATGAAACGTATTCACTAAATGAAAACTAATTGAAAAAGATATATTTTTTGCGTTACTTTTTTATTTATTGCTTATTTTTATTTTATTAATTTTTCTTTTTATTTGTACATATATTTCTTTTTTGTTTTTATAACGTTTTTGACATCTCCCTGAACTCGATTTGAACCCGTAATCACCAGAATGTAAATGTCTAAATAGCCAAAATAAAATGATGTAATTATTTGGACTTTTATATTTAAATAATTTCAGTTTGCAACCCTAGCGTTCATTACTGGAACATATATCTATTTTAGTAATTAGCAAATTCAAAACCCTTATAAAAATTATAGCATATCTTACGGGTTAGTTGAAAATATATAATGAAAAAATTCATGTAATTAATGAAGTTTTCATTAATTCAATGAAAAGTTTTCATTAACACAATGAATTCAGATTAATGAAATCGATTCATTAATAGTATGAACGAAAATTCTATCAGTGTATATATGTTTTTTTTTATTCCGCAGATTTTTTTTATCGCAGCGCCCACCTTCGGAGTTCCAATAGCACTTAACCCCACCGAAGAAAAATAATACAACAAAATAGCTTCAATAAAGTTTGCAAACTCACCATCAGATGGTGCACAACAACTGTTCTGAAGTTCAACATCTCGCGCAAATACAGTGTTGCCATATTTGAAGCCCTCATTATTCACCACCTTTCATTTCTTCTCTATTTTCTTTCCAAAGAAAGCAACATGTTAATTACTAGGAAGAATTTCCTGAGTGTTGCTTCTCTTAAAAAAAAAAGAAACCTGTTATGTCTACATTTTTTTTATTTTTAAGTTAAATTTAGTTGAGTGCAAATAGCAGTCAATCCTGCTAAAATCAGCAGAAATATTTTTTAAGAAATTAGTAAACTGCTGATTTCAGAAGCATCGATTTTTATTTGCATTAAAAAAAATTTTAAATTTTAATTTTTTTTCTGTAATTTTTTTAGCATAATATTGTAATTATTGCTCTTAACAGGTTAAATTGTATTAACAAAAACTTAACTCAAATATAACTAAAATTTTGTATATTCAAAAGTTTTGTTTTTCCTCTTAAAGGGTTCTTCAATAAGAGCGCTACAAAGGTTTTTTTAAATAAAACAAAAACGGTTTTGGATATCAATGAAATTCTTTATTCCTGTGAAAGTACGTTCGATGCCATTATGTATGGAAATCGATCTCTTTTGCATGGCCACCACGGGCACGCTTGCAGAAGTCCAGACGCTGAACCTAATTTTCGACGGTTTTCAAGCATAAATCGGCCGATATTCGTACTAAGTTCATCAATCGTCGCTGGCTTGTTGGCATAGACCATAGATTTGACGTAGCCCCATAGGAAATAGTCCAACGACGTCAAATCGCACGACCGAGGCGGCCAATCGACTGGACCATTTCGTGAGATAACACGTTTTCCAATATTGGTTTGCAATAAATTAATTGTGACATTCGCTGTGTGGCTTGTGGCGCCGTCCTGTTGGAGCCACATTCACAGTAACGTGCCGGTCTTGATTATCACGGAAGAAGTACGGCCCAATGACGCCGCCGGCCCATAAACCGCACCAAACCGTAATTTTTTCGGGATGCAATGATGACTCATGGAGTACGTGTGGATTGCTGTCTGACCAATAACGCATATTTTGTTTATTGGCGAAGGCATTCATTATGACGACCATAAATTGGACGTAGCCACTGACTCCGAATGTCGGTAGTAAATTTTAATAATTTCGACTCGTTATTGGCTCGTATATCTTTCCATCATGAAATGGCAAACCTTACTGAAGAGAAATGTCAAAAGAGCGGCAAGAAATATGGCGTCATTTGCTGTCCCTGTCTTTCTACTTTGCGTCCCTGTTGAAGAACCCTTTACTACCTTGCTAATTAATCTATTAATTTCAGCGTTTGTTTCTGCAAGGTAATTTTTAATTAACTTTTAGTAGTTTTAACTAAATTTATACAAAATTTTTCTTTAGGGTGGGCAAAGTTATTAATTTCATATAAAATATTGTTGTTATGAAACAATTATGGTGCGTTTTTAACTTCAGAGCGCAACATTGGTGCCTATTTTTGATTTTGCCTTTAAAGAAACGAGGAATTGGACTACCATGAGCTCACATTAAAGGACACGTAAAAAGAAAAGTACTTATCTATGTATAAAAATAGTGGTAATAATATTCTATATATAATTTCCCAGTGTAGAAACGGTATTGACATATCATTATTTTTTGGACTACCAGTAATGACACCCACTTACCTTCTGCATTATTTTAAAACATATAATAATGAGTTACTGATAATGACTGATTTTTATCATTATTTCAAATAGAAAATAATTTTCTAGATTTTTTTGAAAATTTTTTGAAATCTATTTTTAGACTCAATATTTTTTAAACACTGGTAAGGATATATGTAACCACATATTTTTTGATTTTTTGTATGTTGGCGAGTAAGCTTACTTATGTGCAGCATGTCAATTATGTTTTTATTTACTACCCAGCAAAAAAAATTGCAAGTAGTTTATAAACTACTTCTTTCAATGCTTTACAAGTATCCGTTAGTGTATTTTTACTGCTTTTTTAGAAGTTATTCTGAACAACTTCAAAAAATCACTTCTTTCATTGCTTCCCAAGGATCCGTTGTTATATTTTTACAGCTTTTTTAGAATTACTTCTAAACAACTTCAAAAAATCACTTAAGTATTGCTTCTAAAGGGTAATTGCTCTAAAAGTGATCGTCCCGGGTTTGATTCCCGGCGGAACCAATATTTTCTTTTAATTTTTTTTTTATTTTATTAATTTTTTTTTATTTTATTAATTTTTTTTAATATTTATAATTAATTTGTTTAAATTCAATATTTTTTTAATTTTTAAAACTTTAAAAATATCTATATATAACAAAAAGGTGAGAAATTGCTTTTTATGCACCTGTAAAAATAGTACTGAAAATAATATTGAATTGGAGTGCACCTTTTACACTTATTTAATAAGTACTTTTTTTTGAAGATAATAAGGATCAATATCTCGCATTAACAAAGTGGTGTTTTTATGCCAGTCAACTTTCATAGCAAAGAATAGCTCAGCGGTAGAGCGCTAGACTAGCAATCGTGAGGTCGCAAGTTCGATACATGGTGGTGGCAATAAACAAAATTTTGTAAATTTAAAAAAATATATTTTTTTTTTGTAAAGAATTTTTTGTTAACTTTTAATTGGTGAAAAAGAGCTTCCTTTGCACTCGTTCAAAAATTACTGAAAAAATGTTGAAGTGGGAGTACTCCTCTCCTATGACAACTCAATGTTAAAATCATTAGTGTTTATGTTAAAAAAGTAGTACATCTAGATCATCAATTGTAGTGCTTTTTCTACTGCTTCGGCATCTCTTTTTTTGTTGGGATAGTATATATAAAAAGAATTAAAATATTTGTTTGATAACAAATAGAAATTCGGAAACTTCTCAAAGGCTTACCCCAATGTTTATTGATCTACTTCACACTACAGCGAAAAAGGAAGTCTTTTTAGAAAACTTCTTATATTTACATGTCAAATGCGAAACAAATTTTTACAAGATTTCACAACGGACTATTTGATTCTAATATTCGATTCTCCTTTTATGATGAGATGTAAATCCAAATTTAAATAACCACAAAATGGTGAATATTAAAAAAATATCACCCTAATGTTGATGATGTTTTTTTATTGTGTGGGTGTGTGTGTCTGTGTGTATGTAAACAAATACCTACACGAATTTTAACAATTAACCACATTGTATGTAACAACAAAAGGCTAACTACATAAATTCAGTTAACTGTTAGACGTGCTGGAGTTTAAACGTACTTGTTTTTCTAAATTTTGTTTAACTAAATGGTACAAAATAAAATGAAACAAAAGTGAAATAACACGAAAATTAATTGTTTACCAGCAGAAAATTTGCCAATTTTTATGGTTGATAAGAAAAACAAAAAAAAAAAAAGACAACCAAATGATGACATAGTTTATTTTAAATTAAGGAAAATAAGTGCTGCAAATTGCATAAACAGACTAATGAAAATAATAAAAATTTTTTGTCTCAGTGGTTGTAACTCTTATCTTCTAAATATATATAATTTGCCCTAATGAGAGTCATCAAAATGCAATTGTAACTGATAAAATTTTATTCAGTTTTTATCAAATCAATTTTCCTTAACGTTTGTTTTTTTTCTGTTGACTTAATATCCGATAATTTAATCAATTGTTCATATTTTTTATATGAAATTATATAAAAAAAATTCATTATCTGTGCTATTGGAAATATGTAGTGATTGTAGAGTAAAATTTTATTTCCAACATAAATAAGCTGGTGATGTGTAAGTGTATGTATGTTAATTTATTTTTCATAATTCTTGATTATATTTGACTCGCGTTATTTTCAATTGCATATCATTAGGCGCGTTGTTAGTTTAGTGAATTTGTCCAACTTACAATCAATCAACAAGTATCATCAACTAACTAAACAAAAATTATATAAATATATTTAAAATAAGGTCTAATGGTGTTGCAAGAAAATTTCTGTGAATTTATTTAAGTTGTTAAAAAAAAAATATGCATATTGAGGGTAAATTCAAAGAACTACGAAATCATTTTTACCAAGCATTGAATCAATCCATGCTCCGATTTTGTTGAAATTTGACTTTGTTCGGCTATTGGAAGTTAGCATTATATTTAATGACGGTACCTAAAACCTAGTTTAGGTTTTAGCGATTTTGTCGCAAACTAATTGTGCTACCTATTGGTATGAAAAATGATAAAAAAATACTAGCTTTTTTGCTTAATGGAATATTTTGAGTGAAACGAAAAATATAAAATAAATTTTTAGAAGTTGTTACTTTTAGCACTGAACATAACGTGTGATCTTATGTGAACAAATGAAGTTGTTGATAAGAAAATTTATCAATACTTCAACTTATTAAGGATACGTCATAGATCCTTTGAACATTGGCAGCCAAACTTTATAAATATATAGAGCCAGGCACGTAGCTAGTGGGGGAGGGGGGGGGGGGGGGAGGAATCTTAGTTTTAACCATATTTCTTTGACATTTATGTGGGCACTATATCCAAACATGGAGCGATTTAAACCAAAATTTACACACACACAGAAAATAAGTTGGTTGGAATTCTATTGGAACCAACGAAATTTTTTCATTATTCAATAATTTTACTTGCAGTTATTTAAAATTCATCATCAGGAAAGTTATATTTATTTGTGAACAGCAAATATATATGATGAGCCAAAACACTGTCACATTATCCAAAATATTGGCTTTTCTAACCAAAATTGAAAAAATACCAACTTCCACATTAACTTCAATACCAACAACCACCAATTCATCGAAGATTTAGCCATTTGAATAAAATATCGGCTGCAAAAATCTAGTATCAGTTGTGTTTCAATAAAATCGATCACTCTATCAAAAGTATTAGTTTTTCCAATCAATTTAAAACTTTTTTTCAACTTTAATAGTTTAACCATTAATTTCCATTATTTTGGTAATTGTAATAATATATTGAGACAAGGAACAGAAATTTTATTTATCATAATAAAAATTTGGAATCTATTATATTTTTTTTGTTTCATGCATATGCATGTTTAAATTCTAGGTTAGACAACAACTAAATGTAAGTATCTATGGCGTAGGAGGTAGAGACATAGCCTTATAGCCTTAGAGATTTGAGTTCAAACCTCAACCAAGGCATTTCTTTTTTTTTAAATAATTTTTTTATTGATTCAAATTAAAAGACACAATTGATATTCTGTTGTGAATATAATTTTATTTATAGACAAAATATTAAAATTCTCAACCTGAAGAAATTCAAATTTGAAATTTGACAAAAAAAAATTATGTCGAGCTTAGCCTAGAGGAAAAGCAATGGGCTGACAAACGGAAAGTCGCCGGTTCTATCCCGGTTCGCGATATAAATTTTTTTGTTTTAAATTTTATTTTATTCAAATTAAAAGACACAACTGATATTCTGTTGTGAATATAATTTTATTCAAAAACAAAATATTCATATTCTCAACCTCAAGAAATTCAAATTTGAAATTTGACAAAAAAAAAAATTATGTCGAGCTTAGCCTAGAGGAAAAGCAATGGGCTGACAAACGGAAGGTCGCCGGTTCGATTCCAGTTAGCGACATAAAAAAAATGTAATTTTTAGATAAATTTTGTGGAACATGTTTTTCTATTTATAGAATTTATAATCCACAAACATTAAAGTAATCTATTAACACAACAAAAATTCAAAAATTGTAAATAAATTTTGGTAATTACAATGTTATTAAAAGTAAATAAAAGTGATTGTACCTACAAAAATTCGGTTGGCGAAAAATTCGGTTGGAACTACGAATCTGTTTTCTGTGTGCATGCTTCGTCCTTGGGCCTAGATATAAGTCGGTATACCAAATTTCATCAACATATTTTAATATTTGCACATACAGAGGGACGGACGGACGGACGGATATCGTTAAATCGAAACAAAAAGTGATTCTGAGTCGATCGGTTTAACAAAAGGTGGATCTAGGTCCAGTATTTTTTGGTGTTACGAACATCAGCACAAACTTATTATAGCCTGTCCACGTAGTGGTTTAGCGTCGTACGTCGCAATACGATTTGGTTCATATTTCAGAAAGCGGTTCAAATTCCGAAAAGGAAATTTCAAGCATACATTGGACTAATTAATTAGGTGGACTAATGAATTGATGATTTCATTCCATTGCATTCATATCAATTGTAATGAAATTATTTTCATTACCATTTTTTTAAATAATGGTAATGATTCTAAAATTTAATTTCATTGATTAATGACAATAATTTTAAATTTTATTACCATTGACAATGAATAAATTAACAAAAATAATTGCAATTGACAGAAAAACATAAAAATGGAGTAAAACTCGCTGAAATCGAAGATAGAATATGCTCATTCAGGCTCATGCTCATTTGAAATTAAATATTACTTTCCATTCCATTGTTATTTTTATCCAGGTAAACTTTAACGGAATGGAATGGATCCTCCTTAAAATATTATGTTTTCTAACTTCCCCGGCAAAACCCGTTGTTCGTTTTCATTTGCCTGAATTTTTTTGTAAACAAATGGTTTTTAATCAATTGTAATTAGTTTTTTATACATTAGTATAATTTTATTACCATTAGTAATGATTTTTCTAATGAAAAATATTTCATTACCATTAAATGGTAATGAAATATTTTTCATTGTCATTAGTATGAACTAATGGTAATGAAATTTTAATGGTAATGAAATTTCAATGGTAATGAAATTTCAATGGTAATGAAAAATTCCCATGTATGATTTCAAGTAATGGTACCCCGTATATTTAAATGTATAATTAAGTATAGTGTATAATTAAAGGTGAGTTCATAATGATGGTGTACTGCGAGCTGTAGCAAATTTGGTTTTTTTTTCTCTTTCATGCTAATACATTTTTGTATTTTACTATCTTTTTTTGTTCCACTCTAAGGTTTATTCCACTCTAAAGTTAACATTGATCTGTTAACTGTTTAACATGACAAATATGCTTTAAAAACCACATCATTATTTGTTCACATCTCTAATTGTCAACAAATTAGGAAAAAAAAATTATTAAAAAACATAAAATCAACACAAAATATTTGTGTTTGGAATAAGTAGATATAAATGTAGCTTACTAAAAACTAAATAATTACACTGTGAGACAAATGGTAGGGGTCAGTGATCGGGAAGGGTTCAAACTACCGGGGAAAGTTATATCGGTAAAAAAGAAGTTATACGTGTCCCGGCGTTTCGCTGGGTCACCCCTAGGAAGCGAGATATATCGATTTGACCTTTGGTGGTCTTTTTTTTTGACATAACTCGAGAACCACTAGTCCGATTTTGCTCAAACAATTTTAAAAAAATTAAAAATTACAATTCCTTTAATCTGTTCATATAACGTTTTTCTGTATACTCAACAGTTTTGCCGGTAAAAATAAATGTATGAAGAAAAAAATATTTTTTGCCTAAAATATTAAAAAAAAGTAATAAACAAAAGGTTATTGATTTTTATGGTAGCGGTAACAAACATTAATTTTTGGCGGCAAAACTGTTGAGTATATAGAAAAACGTTATATGAACAGATTAAAGGAATTGTAATTTTTAATTTTTTTAAAATTGTTTGAGCAAAATCGGACTAGTGGTTCTCGAGTTATGTCAGAAAAAAGATATATCTCGATTCCTAGGGGTGACCCAGCGAAACGCCAGGACACGTATAACTTGTTTTTGACCGATATAACATTTCCCGTTGGTTTCATCCCATCCCGATTTTGACTGTCGCATAGTGTTATAAAAATGCTGCCAAGTCTTGAAAATTCTTGGCTTTTCTCTTTTAAGCACCGTAAGTTGTTTTTCATGAGGAAAATTTTCATTTTAGTTTATGAAAATAACAAACAGTTTTTTTTATTTTTTAAGAAAGACGCAATCACAAACACAAATATAAAATGTAAATTTGTTACAAGAAAAATAATAGTGTTGTATATTAAATTTGCGTGAAAACAAACTCTAGACAATTTTCGCGTCAAATATATTATCGTGTAAAATGATTTTTTTTTTATATGGAGTATAATAGTTTTTTCATGTGAAACTCGAAGAACTTACTATGCTTTAAAATAAAAAAAAAAAAAATATATTTTTTACAAAAATATTTGAAATTTTGCTATTTTTAATTTGATAAAATATGAAAAACAATAAATGCCAACAAATGAATTATGAAAGTGTTTATTAGCAAAGGAAGGGAAGGGAACACAATGTAATTGCTCTATTTCGTGTTCTGGAGAAGTTTATTTACGAAAACAGCTTTCTTACGAAGGCGGTCCAAATGTTTAAATTTGTTTTTTTTTTACGTGAAGTTGTGGCGTTAAAAATAAAAGCCTAATAGACGAATGGGTATATGAATTGCCTAATGTATTTACAAAATGTTATAGTAATATTTTAATGAATAAAATGCTATTTCTCTTAGACGCTATGTCTGACACAATCAAATCATAAATATTTACTGCAATGCTAATCATTTGGCTATATATTTGGCCGATAGAAAAGAAAGCGTGTAGAGGTTTGGCTTTTTAAAAATTTGCAATAATTTAGCAACAAATATATAAAAACTAGAAAAAGGAGAACAATATTAATTGCTTTCAGCTAAAATATGTTTATATTATTAGCAAGAAATTAAATTTCTAAAAGCACATATCCCCAATGATTGTTGCGCGTAAAACATTTTGATTGATATATATATATTTTCGTATGTATTTAAATTTGATCATACATCAACATAATGATCAACACATGATCATGTATATGAAAATTTATGATCACGTATGTCAATTTTACCTCAAGCTCATTAATACACACATATGAACATACATGGATATTTGTATGAGCATTTATGAATCATTTATGCACATTAGAGCGTACCAGCTTACAGGCAAAAAAAAAAAAGTGCGCCATACCCTCCAATATGAAGTATTTTTGCAAGGAGGTTTCAACATTTTTTTTTTTTTGAAGAACGTAGTTGTCGCTATTTTACATTTTTCGTTATATCTTTGGAATTTACAGTCGGATCTTAAAGTATGATACATCGATGTTTTTCTCTCGAGAATGCCAGTATTTTCCTCTAAGGGCTATTGACCTCAAGTATCCTGTTCTAGTACTTACCCACCAGATCTCAGTTGCTACCACCCTAATGTACCACTCTAATGTCATAGAATTAAAGCTCGCAAAAAATCATTAAACTTTTGCTAACGAAGTTTTTCGATAAAACCAGTAGAAATTTTTTTTATATATTGGTTGCCGAACGTAGGGGTCGCATTTTAAAATTTTTTTTCGTTGCAGTTTTCCTTTAGAGCAAAACACTAATCTCCTTGAGGCAAAAAAATCGATATACTACACTTTAAAATCCAACTTTAAATGCCGAAGCTATAACGAAAAATTGAAAAAGCCGACCCCTACGTTCGGCCTTGCAAAAATACTTCATATTGGAGGGTGTATGGCGAAGTTTTTTTTTGAGGTACGGTCTAATGCACACATATGAATGATGCATATGGGCGTGCATGAATCATATGTGCAAAAGTATAATCAATTTTAATAGGGTAGACAATTAAATCTTCAGACCAACTTCTAAAAAAGTGTAAAGAGCAATAACAACAATTAATTAAAGTAGTTTGTACTTAATTCTCCTTTGCTTTAATTTCCAAAATAAAGATAAATTACAAATTTTTTGCACGAAAATAGCTCTTCACTATTCACTCTCCACTATTCGAATTTGACAAGATGATTTAACGGGGGACATGACATTGGCCGTTTTTTGAAATCGACTTTTTTTTATAATTTTGTATTTTAGTAAATATTCTTAAGATTCTAAGAAAAAAAATTTCATGTAAAAATTCCTACGGGTTCAAAAGTTACAGCCGGATTAGTGAGAGCACATTTTTAATTTTACGTACGGCAGCTGTAAAATTTGAACGCGTTTATCTCGAAACCATGTTTTTCGTACTGGTTGCGGCACTAGCGGGTTCATTTTTTGACGAAATTTTTAAAATTTTTTTTCGATTTTTTATGAATTTTAAAGTCAATATTTTTTTCGAAAAAACACACTTTTAAATTTGGAACATCACCAAAAATTTAAAAAAAAAATTAAAAAAGAAGCTCGCGTCATACGATAACCAATTTTGTTAAGATTTAAAAAAGTAATTTTTTTTCCAGATCGGACAATTTTTGCGACTCCCAGCGCTGAAACCACGAGGCCCCGTTTTTTTTCTCTGCCGCCAGTTTGGAGCTCTCTAAAACCATGTTGGAGTGAAAAATATATTTTTTCTAATTTTTTTTCTTGTAATTTGTTCAATTCTGAAAAAAATTTTGGAAAAATGTTTGTTTTTGACTGAGTTATGAATTTTTTAAAAAAGGTCTGTTTTCTTTGCCGCGAATGTCATGTCCATCCTTAATGGAATTTTGGCTTACCTTAATGAAAAAGAATTTAACAACAAAAAAAAAAACTTAAATTGGAGGAAGTCCATATAAAATAAACAATTTATACTTCATGTAAACATTTTAATGATTTCATAAAAAAAGCTTTAAACAAGACACTCACGCACACCTTACCTAGTGTCTTGACATGCAATAAAATGATAGCAAGCAATTGTCAAAATGCTCTCATCTCAAGTGAAGTCACTCAATTTCAATTTCATTGCAATATCATGATATCGCTGACATGCCATCGGATCTTGCAATGATGCCAGAGATCAAATGTCACTTTTAGTTTTCATTTTAATTTTGTAATAGAAAAACAACAAAAATTTTGGTAAAAAGGAATGGAAAAGTGTTTAGTTTTTTATTATTTGTCGGTAAACATTAATGTTTCATAAAATTTGGTGCTTTTCGAAGAAAAATCTATGATATTTCTTATCCATGAAATGGTAAAGTGTTCTCCACCACTCTGCAATTGCTATCATTTTGACGTTTCGCTGTAATGGTTTTGACATTTCATATAATATAATTTATTGCATTTGAAGACACCGGGTTAACAGCAGTTCTTTTTAATATTTTACTTAATTTTTCATAATTTTCTATTTAATTATTAGTAATTATTTAACAAAAATTGTTTACATTTTTAGTTATTTAATCATAAAGATACATTTAAATGTTTTGTTGTTTTAAGGTTAAATAAACTCAATAATAAACGACTTGTGAATATTCCTACACTCAACCAAAAAAGTCTGTAATGGCTACTGAAAAATTTACTGTTATTACGGGAAATTTAACTGTTTTGAGGCCAGCGGTATTTTTGCTAATTTTAGCAACACATTTCTGCTGATCTGTAGTACAATAAAATTAGTATAAAAAATTAGTAGCCGCTACTAAATTTTAGTAAAATTTATGTAAAATGCAATTCAAAATCGATTTGCTAAAATCAGTTAAAAACTTACTAAATATCATAATTTTAGTACAATGAAATTAGTATAAATATTAGTTGCAGCTACTAAATTTCAGTAAACTATAATTTAAAATCAATCTGCTGAATTAGCAAAAAATTGTACAAAAAAAAATAAAAAAAAAACTGTAAAATCTAAAAAAAAATTTTTTTTCTTTCGATTGTAACAAGCGTATAATTACTTCATCGTACTTGAAATTTGGAGTCAAAATTGCAAACGGTTCTCCAGTTATTGCCGTTTTATGCATTGGAGATGCAATGAAATTTTCTGGGTGTTATTTCTAAACTAAGAATAAATCAATAGTAACAAATATAAACTAAACAAGAATTGTAAAAAATAAAAAAAAAAAAAATATTTTTAAATTAGTATATTTTTCTGCTAAATTTAGCACTAGGTTTTGAAAAATTAGTAAAATGTTTTTTTGAAATCAGCAGCGAAAATTAGTAAAAAAATCCGTAATTTGTAATAAGAGAATAGCAAAAATGATTACTAAAAATAAAAATTGTACTAATAATCAGTATAAAAATAGTATAGTGCGATTGAAAACTGTTTACAAATTGTTTTACAAACTTTTTTATCTGAGTGTACACTAAAAAAAACCTGATAAAAATTAAGGCAGTTTGGAAAATTGGTAAAGTTGTTAAGGAGAGTTTATACTTAAAAAAACCTGAATTTCTTACTCTATATAAAGAGAGTATCTATTAAGGTGTCCCTTAAATTTCGAAGTATCGATAGTTTTTCTAACAACCCCTGGTTTTTTCCATGTGATATCATATTCATGAATTTCAACAACAAATTTGTTTTAAAAAACAATAACACGTATCGCTTCGCAATATGCTTCGTCCCATGGACAAAAATAAAAAAAAAAAAATATTTTTTTGTCTCAAATTGTGATTAACGAAGGTTGTTTTTAAAGATAAGAAAGTAACTCAAACAAATGTGAAAAAAAAATATTTGGTGTGATTGCTTTTGCCGCCAAGAGGGGGCGCTAAACTCAGAGAATTTTATGTAAAAATAACACAGCAAAAACATGGTAATGACAGGTCATTACCATACGGATTACCAAGTAATGATAGGTCATTACATTTTTCATTACTTTAAAATACAAAATAATGACTTACCGATAATAAGTTATAGAACTACTTACATATTCGTGCAAAGTAATCACTCACTGGTAATTGATTAAATAATTACGGATTAAGTCTTTTTTATATTAATATTTTATTTTTATATTTGTTTTGAACTAAATAGGAAATTTTCCTAGGTAAAAAGTTTTTTTTTCCAATATGACCAACTATTTTACAATGTAGGGTAACCACTTATTTGCTAACTTCTAAGTAACCACTTATTCTATCTTTGTGAGTAACTACTTATTCTTTCACTATGGGTAACTCGTTATTCGCACTTTTTTTTGTAAGCGAGAGGGTAATGATCACCCATGAATTTTTGCACATCGCGAACAAAAGTAATGTTGCGAGTAAATAGCCTGTTAAGTAGTGAAACCCTTTGTATGCTACTTACTCGCTTAATTATTCGGTAATGTCTGTTTTTGCTGGGGACTTAATAGAAAAATGGGTTTTATTTGTTTCACGAAAATAATTCTCAAAAATACATTTTTTTAAAAACTTGTTCGAAGATTTGTTTTTTAATTACTTCAATATATTTGTAGTTAAACTAAATTATAGATTTTAGTATATCTTTGCAAAATTATTATTTTTTATTTCTCATAAAAAGAAATTTTTTTTGTTGAAAATCCAAAAATTACTTAAGTTTGATGGAGTATATAAAAAAATTATATAAAATTAGATATTTTTTTTAATTTTTTTGTAAGTTTATACTGTTATATAATAGATCATTAAAAAATTAACTATTATATTTTACAACAAATTAAAAAAAATGTGTTTTTTGGAATTCCTAAGTTCATGATTTTTACTCAAATTTCACGCATTTAAGAGTGTTTAGTATTTAATCCATGTAAACCTTCCATTTTAGGTATAGGATGTGTTGAGCCGACTTATGAAAAACACTACGAGGAACATTTTTGTGGAACATTCTAATCCTCTAACTCTTCAATGAAAAGGATTTTTTTGGCCTCTTTTTAAAAAGGGACAAAAAAGACCAGTAAGTTGAAGAGGTAGAGGGTTAAAATGTTCTACAAAAATGTTTCTCTTGGTGTTTTACATAAGTTCACTGAACATATCCTATACCTAAAATGGAAGATTTCCATGGTTTCTCCTTAAAATCCAGGTTTGTGCGACATTTGTGAATAAGTACGAAATTAACCCTTAAACACATTTTAAGTTTTGACTTATTACTGGCACTTACATTAAATTTTTAATGCTGATGTCTTTAAAGACTTAGAATTTCATGACAAATATTTTTGTGGAACATTTTAACCCTCTAACTCTTCAACTTCCGGGTGGTTTTTGTCCGTTTTAAAATAGGGTCAAAAAAGTCCCTTTAATTGCAGAGTTAGAAGGTTAAAATGTTCCACAAAAATATTCCTCGTAGTGTTTTACATAAGTTCGCTGAATATACTCCATGCCTAAAATGGAAGATTCACATGGTTTCCTATTTTAATCCTATTTAATTTTTTTTTTATTTTAGAAAAATCATTTTAGGTGTTTAAAACCCAGTTTTTGTGAAAGGCATTTTTTTTATTAATCAAGCGTTTTTACCCCAATTTGACACAAATGACCTTATATCAATTCACGTGCTAAATTTCATGGCAATCGGATAATTTTTGCAGGTTTTATAAAGATTTTAATATAAAGGATATATGGCAGGACTAAGAGTACTTGCTTCGATTTTGATAAAAATTGACACAAACGTTTCCAGTTTTATGTGCATCTCAATGGATACTTTTTGTAATTTTACATCCATTTATATAACTAATATAATATTTTTTAGTTTAAGGACCTATGGGAGGTGGGCGTGTCCTTGGCCAGATATTTCCAAAAACTAAAAATTTTCTTAACTAAGGGGTTCTATGTCAGTGTACTAAATTCCAAAACTCTCTCTCCACTCGTTCTATTTTTGTCCAATCGTTATATGTGATCTAAAGCACTGTGCATAGTATCTACTATGTAATAGCGGTTAAATGAATTTATTTAAGTTCCTTATTTTAAGTATGGTAGCATCGGATAATGTAACAACAATTTTAAATCTTAAAATGAATTATTTATTAATACAATTTTAAATAAATCATTAAAATTTTCTAACACAATTTGCTGGTTTTAATTATGCCTGTCAAAAACTTTTATCATTAATTTGCAAATTAGGCAACAAGTTCAAGCTTGTACACCAAAAACAGTCACTTACACAATTGAGTGTACGCCATAAATAATATTATTGTTGTTTACTTAAGGCATGCGCTTCTCCAGCAATTAATATAAGGGGAAAAATCATACGCCACCGTAGACAAATACATTGAGTTGGATACTGAGGCGTATGATTTTTCCCCTTATATTAATTGCTGGAACCGCGCATGACTTAAGGAGAATGTTTTTACTTTCTATATTATAAATTATTTTTGCTGAGCGTTCTTTTCTCTGAGTTCTCCAAAAATTAAAAAAAAAATCGTGAAAATGTTTCTTAAATATGTTAAAATAATTTATTATTTTTGGTTAAAAATCGGCTACCAATGAATAGCTAAGGCGGATTAACAGATTTTGATCCGGATTTTTTTTTACTTTGTAGTCAACCTAAGCTGCCAGTTTTTATTGATGCCCTTTTATTGAATTTTAGTGGACATTTTAAATCCGCTAGCAATGTTTTAGTGAGAGTCCTTGTCAGTGATTTTCTGTATAAAAGAAAGTCCTCAGAATCTAAGAATTTTTCTATTGGGAAAAGTCCGCAGAATAGTTTATACTATCATATAATTGGCATGTCCGACTTTATGTTATGTGTGTTAACTTGTGAGAGTAAGTGTTTAGGAATAACTAAATAAACATTTTGTTTTTCTTGCTATTGTTATAATTTTGCTCTTGTTTGGTGTAAACTAAAAATGTTGTAAACAAGAAATTTTTTTTAATAAATACATATTTTGATTGAAATTAATTTTTATATGAAAAAATAATTTCGGCTGATAAAGTTTAATTATAATTTCACACTATGTCTTTCTATTTCGAAATATCACACTAATTGGACATATATTCAGACAATAGGATTGGGATATAAATTCTCTTACAGAGATAGTGTACCTAAATGTAAATAAAAAAAGAGTGCCTTAAATTGATAAGGTGAATATTTTAGCCAAATTGTAAGCCTTCAACTTTTGAGGCAGAAATTTCGAAATTTCGGGACAGATCCAAAAAAATAGGTTTTCGCTTATGTATTGTAACACAAGCTATATAATAAAATTTAAAATGCTAAACAATATTAAAACATTTTTGAATTCACTTAAAGGATTTTCGGCATTTAATTGTTCCTGAATTTAGGTAAAACCTTGAACTTCAGTGAAATATTATTATACGATTTTTCGTGTTAAACATACTAAATTTTATTCAAATCGAATTTTAACCCCAAAGATACTTAAATTTTTTTTTTTTTTTGGTTTGGGCCAAAGTTTTACTATATCAGTGAAAAGCGGAACTATAACCCACTCGGGTTTCGTTAAAACTCAGAAAAAAACTTCATCATATGCATTTCCTCCCTAATAAACATGTACATAAAATTTTGTAAACTAGTGTAGGTACTCATAGTATTTTTTTAGCTCTCTGCTGTTATAAAGTAATTACCATAAAATTTGTTTATAAAAACCTCAAGGATACTTTCTTTGGTTGGCCGAAAAAATTATTAAAAAAACGTTGTTGCATTATTTCTTTTCAAAAAAGGTTACAAAGAAAAAGGATGAAAGTTTCTTTCAAATATTATTTATGCGATTGAATAGCTGTTACTCTTTTTGTTACCCAGCAAAACAACACATTTCAAAATTATATATATAAAGTAATATTTATCAAAATCCAAAGTCCATGCATTACTTCATGTCTTACTTCATTGAAGAATTTTACAGACAAAGCGTATTAAAGGCAGTTCTAATCCATTACTTTAAAAGCAATAAACTAAGTAATATAACTAGTTAAAAATGTAAAAATAATGTGTCTGAAAAAATGTTTCAAATTTGTTAATTTCAAGCTGGGTGTTTCGTCTAGTTCTTATGTACAACTTTTTAAGCCTGAACTTTGGACTTCTGATGTTAAAGTCCGGCCTTTTCAGTTTTATCCAAAAAAGTCGCTGACAATGCAGCAAACTTAACGGCAGAATCACTAAAGGTTTATTACCAAAATCTGTCTGATTATGATGTTTTTGTTTTCACGGAGACTTGGTTGAAGTCTGATTGTTGTGATGAAGAATTTTTTAATCCCTTCTTATATATGGTTTTTCGTAAAGATCGTGATGCTCTAAAAACTGGACATGGAAAAGGTGGTGGTGTTCTTATAGCTGTAAAGAAATTGTTTTGCTGTAAATTTGTAACATTATCGAATACTGATTCTGAATTGGATCAACCGTGTGTATCTATTAAATCTGCTACTTATGATCTATATATATGCATTTCATACATTCCGCCTCGTAGTTCTGGCGAGTTATATTCGGCTCATGCTTCTAACATTTCCAGTCTTGCTGATCGTTTTAATGATGGAGACCGAATGTGCGTTTTGGGTGATTTTAATCTATCTGATATCATTTGATCTGTAATCCCTAATTCAGATCTCTTTTTGCCTAATAATGTAAATAAATCTTTTGAAATTAGTATTCTTGATTCAGTTTTTAGCCTTGATCTAGTTCAAATTAATTCAGTTTTTAATAGACTAAGTAAAACCTTGGACTTAGTTTTTATTAGTTCTGATTTAAAGTTTTCAATTATTGAATCCAACTTCCCAATTTCACCTTCTAACGTTCATCACTGTGCTTTAGAAATTGACATTGAATTTTTTAAGTATGCTCGAAAGAATAAATAGTAATGTTGAAAAACGTTATAATTATTATGCTTGTAATTTTAATGCTCTAAATCTATGTATATACAGTAGTGGACTAAAGTGGATATATATTTGAATATTTTTAAATCTGTATTAATAACTTTTGTTCAATTTGTGATATACAAGTGTAGTTTTTCCAGTTTTTGAAGTGGCCAGGTCAGAGCCCCGATTTGAATCCCATCGAGAATTGGTGGGCAATTGTCAAAAGAAGACTCTCCCAATGCGAACGAGCACCGACCAACTCAGATGATCTTTGGTCAGGAGTTTCAGCGGAATGGACCAATATTCCACCTCAAACTATTAAAAATCTCGCGGAAAGCATGCCTTCTCGCATAAAATCTGTCTTAAATCACAAAGGACTTTGGACAAAATATTAAAGAAAGAATTTGCCGAAAATTTCAAATATGAACAATACTGGATAAAAGCGGTCAAAATTTGCAATAATTTTTTTATAAACTTCTTAATGATATTGTCTACTCTTTTTAGGTTTTTATTGAAGAATAATGTTTTAGTTATGCTTTAAAAAAATCATTTAAATTTCTATAATAAAATAAAAATTATAACAAATTTCAAAAAATGTTGAATTAATGTATCCACTTTAGTCCATTACTGTAATTTAAATTGGTATAATATATTGAATAATGATATTGTATCTGTTTGCTATGAAATATTTTTATCTAATGTTCTAAAAATTATTAATATTAATGTGCCCCTTTCTCATCCTAAAGTGTACAAACTTCCTTGGTACACTAAAGGTTTGAAAAAACTAAAGAATCTTAGAAACAAATTTCACAAAAAATTTAAAGCCTCAAATAGTACCAGCGATAAGCACAATTTTCTTCGTTATGAAAGAGAATTTAATTTTCTAAACAAATTTTTGTACAATCAATATTTGATGAGTTTCAATGAATCAATTAAAATCAACCCAAAAAATTTCTGGAGTTTTATTAATTCCAAAAGAAATACTTCTCTTATACCATCACTTATGTCATATAATGATATTTCTTCGGAACTTGAAAGACTCTCTTAACCTTTTTGCAATGTATTTTCAATCTAATTTTAATGATGATTCCTTTTCTATTAATAAACATGATTTTGATGATATTGCTTCAGTTTTTGATTTTGGATCTTTACAAATCTCGGATGCAGATGTTGCTGCGGGAATTGGCAAACTTTTGAATTCTTTCAAATGTGATAATGACAGTCTTTCATCCTTCCTTTTAAAGAATGGCTTTTCTTCTTTGATATTACCCCGCAAAATAATATTTAAGAAATCTTTGGGGGCTGGTTATTTTATTCAAAAATGGAAATATACTACTATTTTTCCAATTCTTAAAGGTGGCAGTAGAAATAATATTACCAATTATCGACCTATATCTAAATTAACTAATATTGCTAAAATTTTCGAACACATCGTGTACGATAAACTTTTTTTTCAATTAAAACGACACATCTCAGTATCGCAGCGTGGTTTCATGGCTGGGAGATCAACGACAACAAATTTGTCCGTTTTCGTAAATTTTTGTATTTCTTCTTTTGAAAAAGGTGTTCAAATTGAAACAGTTTACACTGATTTCGCTAAGGCATTTGACCGTGTACCACATGAACTTTTGTTATTGAAGCTTTCCAAGATTGGTATTTATTCTAATATGCTTAGTTGGTTCCGTCATTATTTAATTGGCAGATGTGCTACAGTCTCTGTAGATGGAGTTTGCTCGGATTATTTTATACCAACTTCTGGCAGCATTCTTGGACCGTTGTTATTTAACATTTTTATTAATGACATTAGCAATTGCTTTAAAAATTCTCAGTTTTTAATGTATGCTGATGATCTTAAAATTTTCAAGCCAATTTATTCTGTCGGTGACAATTTTGACCTTCAGGAAGACTTAAATAATGCAATTTCCTGTTCAGATCGCAATGGTCTACCTTTTAATATTGCAAAATGTTATAGTATGTTTTTGCATAGACGTCGAAATATTCTCATTTCTGAATATAAAATAAATGGTCATGTATTAACATCTGTGGATGAAATCGTGGACCTGGGTGTAGTTTTTGATGTTAAATTATCATTCACTAGTCATTTAAACTTCATTATTCCCAAAGCATATTCTCTTCTAGCATTTATTCGACGCAATTTGGATACATGTTTTGATCATTTTACAAAAAAGGTTGTTAGATCTAGATTAGAATATGCTTCTTTTATATGGTGTCCCAATGCTGCTTTTCATATAGCGCGTATTGAGAAAATTCAAAGGAAGTTTATTAAATTTGCGCTCCCATTTTTAAATAATCATAATTCTTTTGATATTCCGTCTTTTTTAATTCCCTCTTACGAGGATAAATGTGAATTTATTTCTTTGCGAACTCTTGAAGCTCGTCGGAATATTGCGGCCTTAACATTTTTGCATGGTATTATTTGTGGTATTATTGATTCCCCTGAATTGTTAGATTTAATTTCAATATATGTTCCTCCAAGATCATTTAGAAATATAAGTAAGTTTTTCCACATTGATATACACGCTACTCAATATGCTCTGAATGAACCACTTAATAAATCTTTGAGGTTATTTAATATGTGTTGTAATCATTTAGATATAAGTGTTTCTCAATCTGATTTTAAAACCTTATTAAATAATATATTTTAAATTAGTTTTTAAGATGCTACTCTGTAAGGCTAAATTGTATCCATAGACTGAAATTAAATTAAATCAGTTCTTAATATTTAGAACATGCTGATTACAATGGCGTACTTTATTTATCAATCAATGGTACCGATTTTTCACAAATGTCTTTAGAGTTTGCCGGTTGTCCATTCAGTTTTTTATATAAAAATTTTTTCATAAATAGGAAAATATTTCAATAAAAAAATATATTCATCTATAGCGGCCGATACGTTAAAATCACGAATTTTAAAAAATTTTATATGGCAGTATAGCTTTCCAAGAGGTCGCCAAAGTCCACCATTTAGTATAATATGGGGTTACCTTTAAAAACTGTTGTTGCAAAATTTCAAGCAAAAAAGTTTCCATTTGCAAAAGTTATGGCAATAAATAAATTTTTTACTAAGGTTAGTATCGTACTAAAGACCTTTTTAGATACTGAAGTATTTTTAGTAAAAACTACTTCTTTCAATGCTTCACAAGTATCCATTAGTGTATTTTTACTGCTTTTTTAGAAGTTATTTTGAACAATTTCAAAAAATCACTTCTTTCATTGCTTCCACAGTATCCGTTATTACATTTTACAGCTTTTTTAGAATTACTTCTGAATCACATCCAAAAAATCACTTAAGTATTGCTTCTAAAGAGTAATTGCTCTAAAAGTGATCATAAAAAGTGATCTCGGTATCATTTGGCATTTCCAAACGGAGGGTCCCGGGTTCGATTCCCGGCGGGACCAATACTTTTTTATTTTTTTAAATTTTTTTTTTTATTCTATTAATTAATTAATTTGTTTAAATTCAAAATTTTTTTAATTTTTACATTTTTAAAAGTATGTATATTAAGGTTATGACTCATTTTTAACAAAAATTTTACCTATCACCACGTGATAGGCAATAATAAATTAATAATAAAAATCGTATTTGCGGGTCATTTCGGCAAAAAAACCTTCCGCACCAAATGCAATTTGTAAAAATAATATTTGCTCGGGGATTTTGTTTAATTTACATAACGAATTATTACAAAAATTATTTTGAACGACAAAAAATGTATCCAAAAGTCCCTCCAAAAAGGTTTCGTAATTTTTACCATAAATAGCTTTTAATAACCATCGTTTGAGTCTCATATGTTTAAAACTTCGGAGAAATATTTTATTTAAACTGAAACCATATAGAGCAAATTTCAACCCTTTTGGTGCGGGAACTTTTTTGACAGTAGCGAAAAAGTAAGATTGCGTTTCATAATATTTTTTTATGGCCTTTTTGGCTAGGGCATGTAAAATTTGATATTTGCAAAAAAAATCAAAAAGTCATAACCCTAATGTATATATAACAAAAATGGTGAGAAATTGATTTTTATGCACCTGTAAAAATAGTACTGAAAACAATATTGAATTGTAGTGCACCTTTTACACTTGTTTAATAAGTACTTTTATTGAAGAAAAATATCTCGCATTAACAAAGTGGTGTTTTTATGCCAGTCAACTTTCATATCAAAGAATAGCTAAACACTAGATCACTAGACTAGCAATCGTGAGGTCGTAAGTTCGATACCCGTTGGCGGCAATAAAAAACTTTTGTAAAATAAAAAAAATAAAATTTTTTTTGTAAAGATTTTTTTAAACTTTTAATTAGTGAAAAAGTACTGTACTCGTTCAAAAAGTACTGTCAAAATGTTCAAGTGGGAGTACTCCTCTCCTATGTACGACAACTCAATCTTAAAACGAGTAAAAAGGTTAAAGTCGGGCATGCCGACTATACAATACCCTACACCAGTCTGGTTAAAAGCCAACTAATGTTTGGATCCGAAATTCGAATGGGTTAAAATGGGACTTGTGTCAAAATTTTGTATAATGTGAGTCAGCGAACCAAATTTCATTAAAATATCTTAATATTTGCGACCTGCAGTTTGTAACCAAGCCAACTTTGGGGGGACCCTTATATGGGCACTAGGTCTAAACATGGACCGGTGTTCACCAAAATCAATAGGCTTCGTCCTTGGGCAACGTAGGTCTGTGTACCAAATTTTGTCAAAATATCTTAATATTTGCGACCTGCAGCGTATAAACCATATAATTTTAGTAGAACCCTTATATGGGCACTAGGTCTAAACATGGACCGATGTTCACCAAAATTAATAGGCTTCGTCGTTGGGCTAACATAAGTCGGTGTACCATATTTTATCAAAATATCTTAATATTTGCGACCTGTAGAGTGCGCACAAGAATGCATGGACAGACAGACAGACAGACGGACATCGTTAAAACGAAATAAAAAAAAATTCTAAGCCGATCGGTATACTATAACGTGGGTCTAGGACCAATATTTTTTGGTGTTACAAACATCGGCACAAACTTATAATACCCTGACCACTCAGTGGTGTAGGGTATAATGACCACACAGTGGTGTAGGGTATAACTATTAGTGTTTATGTTAAAAAAGAAGTACATCTACATCATAAATTGTAGTGCTTTTTCTACTGCTTCGGCATCTCTTTTTTTACTGGGTTATTATATTTAAGTGAGGGAGTGTTTCGGCTTCTTTGACATTCGGCCTACTTTTCTTTTGAGACGAATTTTCCCGAAGGTTTAAATTTTTAAAGATTTGGGAACCTATGAATACTTCGCATAAAGCCCGTATGATACTAGCTTGATTTTGTGTTGATAATTTTTTTGAGAACAGTGCTAATCTACAGTCATAGGAAAATTACATAAGTGCAAAAAGTACAACCATACTTACATATCAGAGAAATAAAAAAAAATTTATAAAAATTTTCAACTCTAAAATGACATTTAGTGATTGATTGCGTAGAAGGTTGTCAATTTCCTAAGTTTTTCACCGTTTCTAGCGTTTTTTCTATGTTTATAACGATTTTTAGCGATTTTCCTTTGGAACAAAGTGTGTATCACTGTTTATTTGTTTACAAATTGTATTGTTTAATCTCTCTGATGTTTGCTGTTTCATTTCATCAATCCAATTCAAAATTAAGCAAGTGTCATACGGGCTTATAAAATATGGGTATCAAACTTTTTTTTGACAGTACATTCCGGTTATGTAAAAATAATTTTAAATGTCATAAATTTTAAACATGTTACCATATAAAAAACATGAAAAGTCACAGTTCACTAGTATTGAAGCAGGATTTATTTTCTGCTATTTTAGAATATGGCTACCACAGTATCAAAAGATATATTACGTGACGTCAATTTTCAGAATGCCATGTCAGAGTCGCCTCCGTTTGACTTGGCTTGCATCGGACTAAAATATAAGTCGACCGATGCAAAGCCTCCGAACTTATCCGCGCCGCCGCAATTAAATATAGCTGATCTTTTGTTTTGGAAATTTTTTCCTTAATAAAAACTACAATAACAATTATTTTAATTTTTGCATTAAAAATACAAAAATTGTTTTTTCGGACTTTCTATATTTTCATATATTTAGTTAGAATATTCTTCTACCTCAAGTCCAAATTCTAATGTGATATTGTCATATTAGATTTTATTTGTTGTTTCAAAAAATATTGATAATTTTCGTGATAGACAATACAATTGTTTCGTAAAGAAATATTCAGGCCGTAAATTTTGCAACTACCGCACCGAAATTGGTCACGCCACCGCCGCCGGAAATTTTAGATCGGCTTGGTATTCTGTGCCGTATATGAATGTGACATTCCACCGTGTGCTGTCACTAATACATAGAAATGGACTGTGTGAAAAATGGAAAAACTAATCTGCAGGAAAAACGTATTATTTTCCAAATTTAAAAATTACGAAAACTTTCTGGTTGAATGGTTCAGTTGCCTAATCCATTAACTACACTTTCTGAATTTTATAAAACTTAAATTTCAAAATAATTTATTGACTCCTAACTATATAACATTCAAAACAAATTTCTCTGATAATAAATATTAACAGTAAAGGTGCGTTTACAATGATGGAGTACTCCAAACTGTAGCAAACTCAGTTCTTTTCTCTTTCATACTAATACATTTTTGTATTTAGCTATCTTTTTTTATTCCACTCCAGAGTCAAACTTGTTCGACTCTGGAGTACGGATTTGCTGCACTCTAGAGTTAACATTGATCTGTTAACTGTTTAACATGACAAAAATACCTTAAAAAACACATCACTAATTTGTTCACTTCTCTAATTGTCAATAAATTTGAAAAAAATATATTAAAAAACATGAAATTAATACAAAATATTTGTATTGAAAATTTTGTCATAAAATAAAAAATTATTTCAAAATTTATTCAGCTGGAACAAAGCCTGGAGATTCGCGAAACAAAATGAAAGTATTTAAGTGTCAAATATTTTCTGAAGTAAATCTACTCTGCATTGTGAACAACTAACATTTAGAGTGACTCTAGCATTGTGAAAGCACCTTAAGTGAGAAAATTTGTAATTTAACAGGAATTAAAAAAAAACAGTTTATACACTTAAAATAATACATCAGTAGAAAAATCTCTCAAATCGGTTTCAAATCGATTTGACTAATTTTTAACAAATTTTTAGTTGAAACACTGCAAACATTTTAGTTATCTTTATTTAACACAAACTAAAAATCCTCAGTAATTTAACTAATTTTGAGTGTTAATTTTCAAAACTATTTACGACTAATTTTTAAGAACCCATTCGTTAAATTTTAAAATATTTATTGTTAAAATATAATATTTCCACGTTACTGTCATTATCCGGTAGATGGCGCCACCAATATATCCGAAGTTTTAAAGATGGCGCTATTTCTTTTCCTCCCGATTTTTTAAAATGGCCCATATCTCGAAAACTAAGAGAAAAATTTATGAAAATTTCGACTACCCCTAATCCTACAATACCCCAGCGAAATGGATTATCTCTATCCAAAAATGGACCTTGGCGGGGCCTTGGACCCTTGAAAATTTTTAATAAAAATTTTCCACCACATAAAATGGCCCATATCTCGAAACCTAAGCGAGATAGAGCAAAACGGGAAAAATGTTTGCTCCATCGGAGCGCCCTTATATGCCCTTACATGATATGGACTAGGCCCGGCGAGGGTCCCGAGACGCTAAACTTGGATAAATTCTACGACTCAAAGTAATTACAGTTAAAACTGTAGTTTTAAAAATTTTTTACTTAAATTTAGATTTGTGAAATTTAACTAAAAAAGTATTAAAATTAACATATTTTATTTGAAGCCAAAAAACAGGAAGAAATTTTGTTAAAGAAACTAATTTTTCTGTCCAGCCAACAGACGTATTATTTTGAGTGTAGTTATTATTTTCTCATTTTTCTCATTGAGACTCATTAATTTTTCTTTTTGGAGTTTGATTTGATTTGGCAACTGAAGCATTCAATTGAAGAATTTGAAATTTATTTCTAACGAAGATTTTCCAGGATGACTTAACTATTTTTTTCGGGAATAAATCAAATATGTAAGTATAGAATAAAGTTTTATTCCAACGAAATTTCTGATTTATCAATTGTCGACAAACTGCAACATATATGGTTTGTCGAAAAAAAGATTTTTTACTGTCAGAATATGAACAAAACAATACCTCAATATTCCTGGTAATACCTGGGCATGTTAAAAAAGAATTCCCTATCCCCGGCAGTTCAAAAATATCGGAAATTTTAAAACCCTCTGTATGGGATATAATATTGTGTTGATGTTTGTGACTACCAAAAATACTTCACCGATACCCACTTTTTATTGCACTTAATTATATATTTCAATATATTTATTGCATGATTAATTCAAATTCCCTTCCTGAAATTTGATTGGCTTCCCGAAATATGGCTAGCATTAAATTAAATCAGCCGTGAACTCTGGCCCCTGCAAATATAATATTTAATAATTTTGTGTATAAATTAATTGTATCTTAGATAGATTTTAAAAAAATGCCCTAATTTTTAACGCTGAACATTTTGGGCTATAAAAAATTGGGAATAGCATTATGAGAAAGTCAAATATTCGTCAATTTTCACAACAATTTCGTCAATTTTCCCAAAAAAAAAAAGGCGATAAAATACAAAAAATGCACGAAAGCGCCCTCTGGAGGCACTCAAAAATAAAAAAAAATGCCAAAAAAAGGATTCCTTCACCCAAAAAACCCCAACATACACATTTGGCTAGAGGAAATACAATTTTCTTTTGCCTCGATTCTTGAATATTTTGAAAAAATACCAATTTTATCCGGGGCTCCAAGTTCATTTTTGTGCTATGGTTTCTTCGGCAAAGTTTCTTGGAATGACCCATAGAACAGGAATCGCGATGAGCCTATGTTGCAAAAAATTTTACCCATCCTAATATATACATTAGAGCGTACAGCCTTACAGGCAAAAAAAAAAAAGTTCGCCGTACACCCTCCAATATGAAATATTTTTGCAAGGAGGTTTCAAAAAAATTTTTTTAATTTTTCGTTATATCTTTGGCATTTACAGTCGGATCTTAAAGTATGATACATCGATGTTTTTCTCTCGAGGAGACCAGTGTTTTGCTCTAAGGGCCATTGACCTCAAGTATCCCGTTCTAGTATTTAGCCACCAGATCTCAGTTGCTACCACCCTAATATACCACCCTAATGTCAGAAAATTAAAGCTCGCAAAAAACCATTAAACTTTTGTTAAGGAGGTTTTTCGATAAACCCTGTAGAATTTTTCTTTTATATATTTGTTGCCGAACGTAGGGGTCGCCTTTTTAATTTTTTTTCATTGGATTTTTTCTTTATAGCAAAACACTGGTCTCCTCGAAGCAAAAAATCGATATATCACATTTTAAAATCCAACTTTAAATGCCGAAGCTATAACGAAAAATTTAAAAAGGCGACCCCTACGTTCGGCAAAAAAATTTTTTTTTGAAATTGCCTTGCAAAAATGATTCATATTGGAGGGTGTACGGCGCACTTTTTTTTTTGCCTGTAAGGTGGTACGCTCTAATATACATGTATATCGCACATAATACTAAAGTTTTGCTGGGTTATTGCTTTATCAGCATTCACTTAGTCAGTTAGTTTTGATTTTTTGTTGATGTCTTAGGTGGTATTAAATTTCCTTTTTAGTTTGGCTGCGTAAAATATCTTCTTAACTTGTTTTATTTACATTTGAGAAGATACAAAGTGTCAAATAAAAAAACTACTTTGGTATTAAAATACAATTTCATGATTTACTTTTGGTATTTGATTAAAGCTGGCGCGTGCTTTATTTTCTTATATTTTTAAACGATTTTTTGGGCAAACATTTGTATGAATTGAAATAAATTGTAAGATGAAGTTTTCCAAGTTGATGGCCAATGTTGTAAGAGTTTTGTTTTATTTGCTTATTTTTTTTTATATGAAGTCCAACGATGAGACTGATGATATTTCGACATGATTTTTGTAATTTTATTTATTTACAATATTTTCTTATTTTTGTTGGTGTTCAAAGTATTTTCCATAAATGAGAGAATTTTTGTAGTTGAATAAATTTTTGTTTCTTACTATTAGGATTTTTGTTTTTCAATGTTTTCAGTTGAACATGAACTTGCAAAGTGTTCATTACGGCTAAAAGATAATATTAACGCGATAAAATTTTGAGAATTCGCCTTTAGTGTTTTTCCCATAATTTCAGTGTTTTTCCCATAAAAAAGACAAAGTGTAAAAAATTTAATAATAAAAAAGAAAAATAAACAAACAAATAATTGTTAAACAAAACAATTTTAAAATAAATAGAATAAACACACAAAATATATTAAATGCAACATATGGAAATATAATTAAATATTTCAAAATATACTAATTGAAAATCTAAAAAAGTTAAAACCGAAAGAATTTAAATAATTTTATTTTACCTAGAAAATCTGATTTTTCTGTTTTTGCTATAAGTTATTTCTTTAGTTTCTCGAATAGTTGCCAGCAACAAGTGTTTTTGATAACTTATATGCAATATTTAAAAATGACACATTTTTTTTTGTACAAGTGTAAAATTGATCGATACTGCAAAAAATACTGTTCATCATCGATACTGTTCATCACTTTTTTATGACTCTCAATCGAATGTGTTAGCTGTTAGGGTGGCATTTATTGGTTGATTAGAAAAAAACATCAGTTAAATTTACACTTCAATTTTAGGTATTTAAATTTTTAAAACTCTTCACATTTTTTGACATAAATTTGTATTTTTAAGCAAATTTTCAATTCCTAGCCAAGGTTGCCATATAACAATTTATAAATATTACATTCAAGATGAGCATAAAAATTTTCTTATGACTATAATATATTCCTAATGATAATATTATGGTCATGCAGAAAATTTTATGATTTTTTCGTACTTCAGACTAAGAAATTTTAACATTTTTTTTTCAATTTTACTTTCACACAAAATTAAAATCTATTTTTGTATATCTATTCTAAAATTATAGACGCTTTTCAACTATATTTTTGCGTTACCCAGTCAAAAATGACAATGCACTTTATCAGGTAGTAAAAGTACTGGAAAAATGTGCATTCCTATTGCAAAATGATAACATCATTAGGCAAAAGGACAGGCTGTTCAAAAAGCGCCAGAAAATCACTAGGGAAGCAAAGTTTTTAACGTTGAAAAAAACTCTGGCAGAACTAATAAATAGCTGGTCTGGAGAGAGATTTTCCAAAATATAATTTAAAAAAGTTTTTTTTTGGTCCTACAGTGATTGGTAGAGATATTTGATGAGAGCTCTAACAAGACATATAATAATATTTGGTCGATAAAAACATAAATGAATGATACATGTTGGATATCTACTGGAGGAACAAAAATGCCAGCACTGGCAAAAATTTGCTGAAATTAACATGCCACGTTAGAAAAACAAAACAAAAACTAAGAAGCTTTTCAACAAATAAAAAAATCTATTTTATGAAACCAACATTTTTTTTATTGTAATTAAAAAAAATAAAAAAAAATTCGTGCAAACGCCTGGACAGAAATTTCCAACTGTACCGAAAATAAAACCCTGGCATAGCACTGATTTTATAAAAGTGACTACGCTTCATTAAAATAATGTTTAAAGTCAGAAGGTCTATTCCGTTCACGGACATGCAATTTTTCCTTTCTTTTCATTTTTTTTTTATAAAATAAAATTTGTTTTGTAAAATTAAAGTTTTTTTTAATAAATTTAATTGTTTACACTACACCACTATGTGGAGAGGGTATTATAAGTTTGTGCTGATGTTTGTAACACCAAAAAATATTGGTCCTAGACCCACCCTATAGTATACCGATCGCCTCAGAATTTTTTTTTGTTTCGATTTAACGATGTCCGCCTGTCTGTCTGTCCATCCGTCTGTCTGTCCATGCATTTTTGTGAACACTCTACAGGTCGCAAATATTAAGATATTTTGATGAAATTTGGTACCCAATTTACATCGGTCCAAGGACGACGCCTATTGATTTTTGTTGAAATCGGTCTATGTTTAGACCGAATGCCCATATAAGGGTACCCCCCAAAATTGTCTTTTTTACACGCTGCAGGTCGTAAATACGAAGACATTTCAATGAAATTTGGTACACAGACCTATTTTGGGCCAAGAACAGAGTCTATTGATTTTGGTTGAAATCGGTCCATGTTTAGATCTAGTGCCCATATAACGGTACCCCCCAAAATTTTCTTTTTTACACGCTGAAGGTCGCAAATACGAAGATATTTCAATTAAATTTGGTACACAGACCTATGTTGGCCCAAGGACGACGCCTATTGATTTTGGTTAAAATCGGTCCATGTGTAGACCTACTGCCTATATAAGGGTACCCTTCAAAATTTTCTTTTTTACACTCTGCAAGTCACAAATACGAAGATATTTCAATTAAATTTGATACACAGACCTATGTCGGCCCAAGAACGAAGCCTATTGATTTTGTGCCCATATAAGGGTCCCCCAAAATTGGCTTGGTTACGCTGTATGTCGAAAATACGAAGATATTTCAATGAAATTTGGTTCGTTGACTTACATGGTCCCAAGGAAAAAGCTTATTGATTCTAGATAGGATCGGTCCATATTTGGACCTATCGCCCATCTCATTAGCTATGGGCTATATTTTAAATTTTTTCTTCTTTTATGATTTTATAGAAAATTTTGACACAAATCTGTTTTAACCCATTCAAATTTCGGATCCAAACATTAGTTGGCTTTAAATCAGACTAGTGTAGGGTATTATATAGTCGGCATGCCCGACTTTAACTTTTTTACACGTTTTTATTTAAATATATTTTTAAAAATCTTTTTTGACCACATATATTTTGATTTTCCTGGCCTTATGTCAACGTTGGAAAGTGAGTTCTATGAGATGTTATACCAATATTTATTTGTTCGTCGTTATTAAAATTCATTTATTAATTAAGTAATATTGTATTACGTGTCTCATTAGCTTAGTGTGTAGAGTAGAGTGGGCCGATTTGTATTGGTATGAGAATAAAAAAGTTCCACTACGACATATCAAAAAAATCTTTTACGAGGCGCCCAAATTTCAGTTTTCTACAATTTTCTAATAAATGCTAGATTAGCGCCATCTTTTGGTGGCTTTTTGAAACAACTAATGAAGTTATAAACAATATAACATTACAGCCTTTCCAGAAAGGTATTACTTATGAAAATCGGATGAAAAATGTGGCAACTAGAGGTAAAAGTATATAAGTAAAATTATTTTCTGCTTGTTTTCATCAACATCATCATCATCATTTCATCATCATTATCATCATTTCGTCATCAAGCAGAAAATAATTTTACTTATATGTGACCTTCTCCGAGAAAAGGGACCTAGTGTGTCAAAAAAATGGTTTCGATAAAAATGAGAAAAACATTAAAATTGTATTTTTAATTTTTAACTCTACTATTTTCTTGAGCATACGGTTTGGTTTTTATTTATAAAAAGTTTTTTATTTTCGATATTTCGCTACTCCAATGTGTAGCATCTTCAGGAAATTACAATTAATTGAAAAATTGTTTATAATTTGTTCATTAAATTGTTTATAATTTGTTCATTAAATTGTTATTTCCTGAAGATGCTACACATTGGAGTAGCGAAATATCGAAAATAAAAAACTTTTTATAAATAAAAACCAAACCTTAAGCTCAAGAAAATAGTAGAGTCAAAAATTGAAAAAGAAGGTTAAATAAACGAAAAAAAAAAAATTGTATTTTTAATTTAACTTTAAATGCGTTCTTCTCAAAACTTCATTTTCACACACTAGGTCCCTTTTCTCGGAGAAGGTCACATATATTTTTACCTCTAGTTGCCACATTTTTTATCCGATTTTCATAAGCAATACCTTTCTGGAAAGGTTGTAATGTTATATTGTTTACAACTTCATTAGTTGTTTCAAGAAGCCACCGAAAGAAGGCGCTAATCTAGCATTTATTAGAAAATTGTAAAAATTTAAATTTGGGCGCTTCGAAAATGATTTCTTTGATATGTTGTAGTGGAATTTTTTTTTCCTTATGCCAAAAGCTATCGAAAAATCGATGGTACAATATTGATTACTAAATCGACCCACCCTAGCGTAGAGCGATTTTCTTTCAATCTGTCGGCCCGGGTTCGAATCATAGCATAAAAATGTTTTATTTAAAAAATTTAAATTAACATTTTTTTTTTAAATAAAATGTTTTTTCAGAAAAAATGTTTTTTTGAAGTTTTTGGACCCTTGATTTTACGGGTTATTTATACCAGTGTTGGCCACTTAATGTCAACCAACGTTTTACCGACGCTTGTAAGTTAGCTCCAACGGCTATTATCATTAGCCATTTCTATTTCAGCTATTTCTCCATGTTCAAGATGGAAAATAAATATTTGGTGAAGTGTAGTTTTTTTTTTCTTAACATATTTAACACGAAAATATAAAGAAAAACTTTTGTTTATTAGTTTCACAATTTTTTTGTTTCTCCTTTAACTTTCATTCGTATCTTTTTCTGACATTAAATGAACAGGACGTTTCATATATTAGTATTTTTATTATAAAGCACCGCAAGGTGTTTTTCACGTGGAAAAATTTCACTCAACTTTAAAGGCCTTAAATAGTACTTTAAATTCTGAAAATGAAATTTTTGTTTTGTGTAATTAGAAAGCCACAATCACAATAAACCCAAAATTTGCATGAAAACAAAGTCTACACAATTTTCACGTGAAATTCATTGTCGTAAAAAATTATATTTTTTTATATGAAGTATAACAGTTTTTTCACGTGAAACTCAAACAACTTACGGTGCTTTATGTGTTAACCCAGATAAATAAATCCAACTTTTTTTTTTTGATTTAATAAATCTACTTTTTGTATGAAAAAATCTAAATCCAGGTGATTACAAAATGCGCTTATTGATTTAATTTTTAGGTATCAAATATAATAACCCAGGTAGAAAAATACAAATGGCACAATAACTGTCCTATATTGGAGAGGGTACATTACTGTAGACCGTACCGTCTTTCTGGCAAAAAAAAAGTGCGCGGCACACCTTCGAATATAAAGTATTTTTGCAAGGTAAATGAACTTTTTTTTTGCCGAACGTAGGGGTCACCTTTTTTAATTTTTCGTTATATCTTCGGCATTTACAGTGTGATATATCGATTGTTTTGCCTCGGGGAGACCAATGTTTTGCTATAAAAAAAAAAAAAAAATTATTATCAGTAAGTTATTATTTTTTATTTCAAAGTAATGCTAACGGTAATGCCCTATAATAACTTGGTAATCTGTATGGTAATGACCTGTCATTACCATGTTTTTGCTAAGAAGCTAAAAAATTCTAAAAATATGTTTAATCCGAATAAATTTTTTAGAATAACTTTTTACCTCGGAAAATTTTTAAAGCAAAAATAATAAATATAATATTAAAATAAAAAAGAGCATAATCGGTATTTATGAAATCAATTACCAGTAAGTGATTATTTTGCAATTACCTATATATTACAAGTACTTCTATAACTTATTATCAGTAAGGCATTATTTTGTATTTTCGAGTAATGCAAAATGTAATAACCTATCATTACTTGGTAATCTTTGAAAATTCAAGATCCTTTATAAGCTTTCATGTCGAATCAAAAGTCTAAAACAAAAATTCATATTGTATTAGGTGGTACTTTGATCGTTAAAGTGCCACCCTTATGTGCACTGCATGTTGACATATTGTTTGTTTGCTTGATGTTACACCAAAAATATCAATAATAAAAAGTTTGTTTTCTTTTGATTGTGTGTTTATTTTGTTGTCTACGGCAATTGTTTTCAAATGGGAGATCGCGACGCCCTGGGGGACCCCTAAGAATTCCGAAAAAATTTTAAGAGTTTTAATTAAAATTTTTAACTGGAATAAAAAAATCATTTTTTCTAAAAATTGCTACTATTAATTATAAATTTATTAATTTAGTTCAAGGCCAATTTCCTTATTACGAATTAACATAATAAGTCCTTTTTTCAAAAACTGCTATTTTTCTTCATCAGGATACTTTCCCTACAAATACTTCACAGAGTTTTTGCTTTGAAAAACCTCTACACTTTGTGTGTCCGTTAGCCAGTATAAAAGTTTAAAGGTGGCGGTAAAGTAAAAGTTGATGGGAACCGCTGGCCTGTAGTATTGTGATGGCAGTAAATTTAATTTAATTTATTTGTTTTTTTTTTAAATCTCAGTAGTTACAAACTAGTTTTGGGAGAACTTTGTTAAAGTCACGCAAAATTATATTTCTTAGCAACAATTATCCACTAAAAAGACAGATTACTTCAAAATGCATGGCTGGTTAATCCTAATCCAGCAAAAGAAAATGCAAAAATTTAATAAAACAACTATAACAACAAAAAGCATTTAACGCGCAAGCATATTTTGCTGCTGGAAAACTGATAAATTAACAACAGTGACGGAACTTCCTTAGGAACAATGTTTAAATTTATTTTAACATAACAGTACTGTAGTCAGAAATTACAAGGAAATTATCTCATGTAATAAATATCCTAGTAATTATAATTATGATTATATAAAAAGATATTAAATTATATAAAATTATATTAACCAGATCCACCATTTTTCGGATGAAATAATATATTTATACCCTACACCACTACGTGGTCAGGGTGTTATAAGTTTGTGCTGATGTTTGTAATACCAAAAAATATTGCTCCTAGACCAACCTTATAGTATACCGATCGGCTTAGAATTTTTTTTTATTTCGATTTAACGATATCCGTCTGTCCGTCCGTCCGTCCGTCCGTCCGTCTGTCTGTCTGTCTGTCTGTCTGTCTGTCCATGCATTCTTGTGCGCACTCTACAGGTCGCAAATATTAAGATATTTTGATGAAACTTGGTACACCGACTTATGTCGGCTCAAGGACGACGCCTATTGATTTTGGTGAACAGCGGTCCATGTTTAGACCTAGTGCCCATATAAGGGTCCTACCAAAATTATATTGTTTATACGCTGCAGGTCGCAAATATTAAGATATTTTGATGAAATTTGGTATACCGACCTATATCAGCCCAAGGACGAAGCCTATTGATTTTGATTAACACCGGTCCATGTTTAGACCTAGTGCCCATATAAGGGTCCCCCCAAAATTGGCTTGGTTACAAACTGCAGGTCGCAAATATTAAGATATTTTAATGAAATTTGGTTCGCTGACTCACATTATAGAAAATTTTGACACAAGCCCCATTTTAACCCATTCGAATTTCGGATCCAAACATTAGTTGGCTTTTACCCAGACTGGTGTAGGGTATTCTATAGTCGGCATGCCCGACTTTAACCTTTTTACTCGTTTTTATATATTTTTTTGTATTTTGACAAATTTTGAACGGAACATACAGACATTTTTCCTTAAATATATTGCATTAAAGTTATTTCAGAAATTAAGTAAAACAATTTTACAATTTTTGAAATTCTTTTTAGGAACATTAAATATTTTGTAGATCATTAAAAAAATGTAAGCAAAATTTCGCCCCGGTTATTACGAACCTCACTTACAACGAACTAATTTGTCTGGTCCCCCCAAGTGCGTCTTAAGCGAGTTTAACTGTATTATAAACTAATCATTATACACTGAAAGAATTATCTTCCATGATATTAATAATATGATTTCATAGAATCAATGAAGAATTTCATTATGTATATAATATTTTATTAATGACATGAAATTTTTCATAACATGTCTTTTATAAAATTTCATAAATTCGTTAGAAAAATTCATTGAATTTCCCATTTTATTGTAGCAAATTGACATACATTTTTTAGAGTGTATGTATTATCATTGCAATCGTTAAATTTTTAATTTATAATGCAATTTTTCAATTGAAATTATGGCTCATTGTTATGTGTTTTAATAATCAAGTTGTAAAATGTTATCCTCCAACAGGAGGACAGAATTGTAATTAGTTTTGTATTTTATTGTCCTTGTCTCGCTTTTTTATCAGCGTTTTTTTTTATTAAATAGAAGTTAAGAGGCAATAAAACAGAAACAAATGAAAATACATGTTTTATGCACTAAACACTTTTAATTAACTAAATGGATTTAATTAATATTTTAGAAATTAATATACATACGTATGTTTCACAAAAGTTGTAAAAATAAAACTGTAATAAAATCATTTTCAAAAGTAAAGAGGATATTAAATAAGGAGCTTAAAATTATTTATTTCCTTAAATACATACAACATGTGTATGTGGTTGTGTGCTAATAACACAACAAAGACCGCAGTTGAATAAAGACAGGATATTGGCTAGTGTTTTTTTTTAATCATTTCATCAATTTCAATTGTAGTATCTAAGTATCATAACACTGTGAGACAAATGGTAGGGGTCAGTTATCGGCAAGGGTTCAAACTATCGGGGAAAGTTATATCGGTAAAAAAGAAGTTATACGTGTCCCGGCGTTTCGCTGGGTCACCCCTAGGAATCGAGATATATCGATTTGACCTTTGGTGGTCTTCTTTTGACATAACTCGAGAACCACTAGTCCGATTTTGCTCAAACAATTTTAAAAAAATTGTTTTATGGTAGCGGTAACAAACATTTATTTTTACCGGCAAAACTGTTGAGTATATAGAAAAACGTTATATGAACAGATTAAAGGAATTGTAATTTTTAATTTTTTTAAAATTGTTTGAGCAAAATCGGACTAGTGGTTCTCGAGTTATGTCAAAAAAAAGATATATCTCGATTCCTAGGGTTGACCCAGCGAAACGCCGGGACACGTATAACTTGTTTTTGACCGATATAACATTTCCCGTTGGTTTCATCCCATCCCGATTTTGACTGTCGCATAGTGTAATAGTTATCAATATTTCTTTAACGAGTGTATTTATATTTTATGTTATGAATGGAACACTAGTATACATTTTTTTCTACTACAAATTAGTGACAAATTATTATGTTGAAAAATACTGCTGAAATGAGCAGAATAATTTTGCTCGGTATTGGTAAGAGAGGAACAGCAAAAATAAAACTGTTCTAGGGATGATAAACGGGATTTTCGGGACTACGGTATTTTTCGGGATATCGGGATTTTACGGGATTTCGGGATTTTTTGGTATTTCAGGATTTAAATTTTCCTTTATTTTTAAATATTTTTATGTTATGTAACTACCCAGTCAGAAATCGCCAGTGGTACAAAAAATCAAGCACTGGCATACCACTGGGTAACCACGGTGTTAAAAATAAATGACTGGCAGAACACTCATTTGGGACGCTTTGCCAGCGTTTGCAAAAAGCTTTTTACCAGTATTTGTTTTACAAAAATTTCGGTGGTTTATAAAAAAAAAAACCACTGGCAATGAATTGGCTTAGAGTGAAATGCCAAGGTTTGCAACCAGTGGTTATCCAGTGCTACTTAGCCAATGCTACCAGGCGTACCAAAATCAATTCATTGGTAGACCAATGATTTTATAAAAATGCTGACGCTTCGTTAAAAAATGTTGGTAGTCAGGAGGTTCCGAGTTCAAATCCGGTTGCAAGCAAAAATTTTTTTTTGGATTTTTTTTAATTTAAAATTTTTTTGTTTTATAAAATTAATTTATTTGTTTGTGGGAAACCTCCTTCAAGACCAACTTTTTTTTGCCCTCCCAACACTGACATACTAGTTACAAAAAATTGTTTGCCAGTACTAGCATTTTGGCACAGCCAGTAGTTGTCCAGCTATTATCACTCATTTATGTGTTTAGCCATCAAATATTATATGTCTCGTTAGCTCAGTGGGTAGAGCAATCGTCTGCCAATCAGACGACCTGGGTTCAAATCACGGCAGGACCAAAAAAATACATATGAACTTTTTTTAATTTTATTTTGGAAAATATATTTCCAGACCACCTATTTTTTGGTTTTGCCAGCGTTTTGCCAACGTATACAAATTTTGTTCCTCCAGTGCTTTTCCGGCGCTTTTTGAACAGCCGGTCCTGTTGTCTAATGATGTTATCATTTTGGGAATGGGAAAGCACTTTTTGCCAGTCCTTGTACGACCTGTTAAAGTGCTTTGCCACCGCTTTCCCGTTTGTAATTTTCTAACTGGGCAATGACTTTCCAATTCAATTCAAACGGATACAGTATTCAACACATTTAGCATTTGCCATAACAGCAAACAATGTACAAGGAAAGTCCATAGAATTATGCGACTAAGATTTAGAAAATGCATACTTTTGTACACTGAAAATATTATTACAGTAACTGACTGTAGTTTATTTAAAAAGTTATCCGTACATTTATTTTTAAATGATTATTCAGTTAAAATAAAAAGAAATATATTTTTCAACTGTTTTTGTCGTTTATTTAAAAAATAAATTACATATAAATACGGATTTTCTGTTACAGTTAATATTTTCATTTAAAATGTTTTGTTAAAAAAAAGAATTCCTTTTCGATTTCTAGGTCAGTTAAAAAAATTAAATAAACTAAATATCATTTATTCTTACGGATTTTGTAGTTAATTTTTTGAAATTTAAAAACAACGAAATAAATGAAAAATCATTATTTTTTAAGGATTTTGAAGTTTATTTATTAAAATTTAAAAATAAATGAAAAGCTCTTTTGATTTAAATGAAAAGTCAGTAGACCGGTTTTCAAGTGATTTTTCATTTATTTTAAATTACATTTTCAGTTATTTTAAACTACAAACTATTTTGAGTGTATGAACAATTTTATATTGCCATCTCAAGTGTTTGGCAAATCAAATGATTTATTTATGCAAAAAATAGAAAGACTAGCAAAAACTATTAGCTATTTCCAGTTTATATTTGCAACAAATATTGGTTGCGTTTTACTTTCCTTAAAATAATTACTTCTAATCCAAAATAAATAACAGTTTAAATTTTAAGGCATCCCAGCCAGCAAACAAGCCCAAAAATGAATAAAAATAACCCAGCCAGCAATTTCGGAGCGCTCATAAATAAGATTTTTAAATGGCTCATAGAAATGATTATTGTTTTCTTGAAAACACTCTTATTTTGGTAGAAAATAGAAACCTCAGAAAACAATCCAAAAAGTTGTCTCTACAATCTAAAAAGCTGTCTCAAAATGAGGGTTCATTTTTCGGACTCAAAGAAGATTCCAAAATTATTTAAATTTTTGAAGAAAATTTCGATTTTATACGTTCTTTTTTGTGAGTCATTTATGAGTACACAGGGGGCTCTTTTGGACGGACCACTTTCATAGGAAAAAGTGGAAAAATGTTTATGTTTTTTTTTTATTAAAAATTAAAATTTTTGTATGAAAGTGGTCCAAAATGACTCAAAAACAATTTTAAAAAAATTCGAAAGGCTCAAAATTTAATAATTTTTTTGAGCCTTTTTTGAATTGTTCACAAAATATTCAAATTTGTTTACATTTCTGAGTCATTTCTGAACCATCTTTTGGATTTTTATAATTTGGCTCAAATTTTTGTGTCTTTTATGATCATTTTAGAAGGCTCATATTTTCGTCCAAAATATGAGCAATTTTCGACAAAAAATTTGAAAATTAAAAAAAAAAAAATGTGGTTTATTTGAATAAGTTTTGAATCATAGAATAAGAACCCTCAAAAGAGTATCCAAATTTTGCTGGATGGGATGCTTACAACGTAGCGTAGCTATTTATAATAATTTAATGGAATTTGAAAAATTATATAAATTGGAATACATCAATAGAGTTTTTTGTTAGCAATTTGAAGAGTAAATTTTTATTTTGAAACTCAGAACTAATTTTAAGTCGCAATTTTTAATATAATAAGTAAAATCGTCCTAAACTTTTTTATATGGTCTTCTTTATAAAAAGAAAATTCAGTGCCTTTCTATAGATTCCATTTCAATATGATACTTGGCTTCGTCTTAGAGCAAATATTCGTGGAATAGTATTGTCTGTCAAAATGTTTGTTGTGTAAGATGTAAGAACTACAGTGCGTATGATAAATATTATGTTGATCATACGCATTGTGGTTCAAACTGGTTGTTGCCGTCACTGTTCTAATTTGATCAAATAAGTCCTGTTTGCTTAATTGCTTTAATTTGGTATGTTAAATTACAGAGGGCAACAAAAAAAAAAAAAAAAACACTCTTTTTGTATGTAATATGAAAACAGATAATAGAAATAAAAATAGAATTAGAATGTTCCAATTACAAATAGCTGTTTTGTAATTTGATTTTATCACAAAATTTGATTTTAACACAAAACAAAATGAAGTTATTTCGTTATATTGCAATATTAGCATGCATGTAACTCTCTAATTTTTTTTTATGTTTTGATTTAGAGACGTCTTGTTGTAATATTCAACCGTAATCCGCTAGCATACGTGGGCTACATTTGCCCTAATATGATTTTTCTCTCGTAAAAATGTTTTGGTGGAATCTTTCACCGTGTTCATTACTGACGGAGCCCACATTTTTTGGATAGAAATCTAAATGTGAATGTAGAAAATGTATTTTCAATGACATAAAACAGCCCAAAGCCTTATATGTAGATAACAGCTCTGCGATAATACTTTTGATCGGTGATTTCCGAAAAAATTTAAAGTAATTTTCATGAAAGATTCCCATACTGATATTTCCAAATCGTTAACAATAAGCTTTTCTTTAAAGATTTCATATTGCATTGCTTGATTTTAAATTTCCCATCACTAAATTTAGGACATTTCTATTTCAAATAAAAAAAGCCATCCATCACCATCCTATCCAACCATGGCCAGAGCATCTATCCATAGCTTTTATTCTCATGAGCCCAAGTTTTATATGTAAAGGTGGTTTATATGGGTGTTATCAAAAAATGTGATAAAAACCGTGTAACCACCTAATTTCTAATGCATGGATTACATTTAAGTTATATATTTCGATATATATCAGCGCATTGTCATCTGTTTTACAAAATTTATAACAATCTGACCAATTTTTGGTTAGTACATAAAATTTGTCACCAATTTTATAGGCCAAATGTAAACTCCGTAACAAGTAACTCATAAGGTTTTTTAATTTTAATAGCTTATATTTTAATAACCAATAAAGCTAAACACTAACTGTAAGAATTTTTATGAAGAGGAAAAGTGCCATTTTTAATAAAAATTAATACATTTTACAAACTTTTTCGTATAACTTAGCTATCACGACTTCAACTCTGTAACGATTTTTCGTCATAATTTTTATAAAAATGCATATACCAGAATTTTGGAGTTATCTATTATTTATATTGCGAAAAGTATAATGTTATTTATACTCAAATGATCGTTGGACTGTAAGTAAGTATCCAGTATAATAGACTTGAAGCTTTTCTGCAGAATGTAACATTCTCGAGATGAAAAAGGATGTCTTTAATAAGATTAGAAAAAATGTTGTAAACTCCGTTCCTAATTTTTACACCAAACTATTTAACGAGTAAGAAAAACAATGTCATATTTGGATTCACCTTGTAGGCATCATGCGATTTTATTTCAAAAAAAAAATTCTGACAAAGCGTTTCTGAAAGAAAACGAAAAAAGTAACCAAATGTAAACTCCGTAACTGTAAACTCCGTAACCACAATTGTTTGCATCAGATTTCATTCAAATAAATGTAGATAAATGTTTAAAATATTTTAAAATAACCATCAACAGAGGTGATTCAACTAATATTTATGCGTCAAAAGACGATTCAACTAATAATTTTGCGTCAAATCAAAAAAAGTCATCAGTTTTTTACTCTAAGCTGCTGGAGCGAAAAACGATTGATTTTGCATTTCATTGGTTTTGAATCGATATTTCGAGTCAATACTGACATTAGTTTGACAAATTAAATTTCTTTCACAAAATTTCAGAATTTTTTGATCGCGAAATGTTGTGTTTTTAATATATCATTTTGTAACTGCGCAACCGCTGTTTGGATTTTAAAAAAATTTATATTTTTGAAAAGCATTTAAAAGGACCAAAAATACAAAATTAAAAAAAAAAAATAAATTTTTTTCGCGGAATGAATTGTATTTTTATTCGCGAAACCGCCAATTTGATAAACACAAATTATATATCATTGGAAAGCAAGTTGAAAACCCAAATACGAAAAACTAATAAATTGAAGAAAATTCGTACGCAATTTTTTTTGTTATATCTTTTGCTTGCAGAAATGTAAACTCCGTGACCACAAAAAAAAAAATTAAAATTGTGCAAAAAAAGTTATTGCGACTGCATCAAAGGAATTAAATATGCTAAAAATCCCAAACGTATTTAACAAATTGTGAAAAATAATCCGCTGCAGGCATGTCCCTATCCGGATTTCATTGTTGCCTAAGGAAGTCGTCAGGGGACGACGTTTTTAGACTACTTGTAGAAGAGATTTTTTGCAATTAGGTTTATAATGGCTAAACTAACTGATTCCATTAAGAAAAAACCGAAATATTAACACTTTTTGCTTCTCACAAATTTGGCCCAAAAATTTATCAAATTTTTTGATTTCACCCATATGTACTATATATTATCAGGCTGGACTAATGGAGGATTTTTAATATATTTTCTTTTGTCCTGCAGTGAGAGATTCCTAATATAATGATCTTTCGGTCTCTGCTGTCCCACTCACAAATAAAACAACAGTTTGTATACCGTATTTGTAAAACTACAATTAGAGCAATACGAGTAACCTTCAAACCACCACAAAAGTTTCAGTTGTGTTCGTTATATTGTACTTTTTCCAATGTAAATTTAATAGTTTTATAAGACTTTTTCATGTTAGAAGCCTGACTTAATGATAAAGAGGAAAGTTCATTGCCGATATGTAAAAGAACAGTCTTTAAACTTACTTTGGAATCATCTTTAAATAAACGCTACTGTTTCGCTTTATATGCTATACCCAAGGCAATCATTACTCCATAGATATTATTACAAAATACCAGCTGATCATCTTGTGAAAAATCATTTTAGCTCTTCATGCTAATTGCGAAAGTAACATAATTTTGTTTTTGGTTGTACTGAATTCCATCCCTTTAATCGAGAGCTCGAAAGTTCTTAGAAAAACCTAAAAGGTTATTTTAATTATGGAATTTGATGTTAACACATCTGAACTGTTGGCTTGGAAAGCTACAATCCCAATCCCAGTCGGTACAAAAGTTCAGAAGTTTGCAAATTTGTTCACCTCTTATTTTATGCTTGAAACCACTGTGTGAGTGACGCTAAAATAAATGCCTTAGTTGAGAAATTTCAACAAAATTTATAAGCATTTGCGGTAGGACATTAACAAATCAGTTTTGATAAACTATAACTCTTTATTATATATTTGCTCGATTGCATTACTTATTTACTCGTATTTATTAGCTCGATAGCGTTACTTAATATATGTACAAACATTCTTTAATGAATATAAATTCTTACTTAATAAAATTCTAAAAATATTATTTAATAATTTACTTTCAGGTTCAACAGCCACGTGATGAAAATGAACAAACAAAAGCCAATTATGTGAAGTAGTTTTATTTTCGGAATAAAAAGGCAAAAAAAAAAATAAATAAATAGCCACTACAAAAAATTTGGCGAAACAAAAAAATGAAACATACTAAAGAATTTCCCTTGAAAAACACTTTAATTGAAAGCAAGAAGCAAAAGGAAAATTGAGGTCAAAATATATAAAAATAAATTAAAAGACAGACAAGCACAAGTGAATAATAAAGTGAATGCTTAAACCAACTACGCATATGTGTAAGCAGTTAATGCACACCTTTTCCTATAGTTATGTATGTGAAAAAGTCAAGGAAATAGCGTTAAAATTCCAAACACAGTCAAAACTATAAAAAAAATATTTTTATATTACAATGGCGTTGATACAGTTGATGGAAAAAATATATTGTAGTGAATAATGAATTAAAAAGAAATTGTATGGGTATCTGGGTGATAAGTGTGTTAATGTGTGTGAATGTGAAAGTTGACAACAACAAAAACTTTCGTTACCAGACGGATGTTGTGGTAAGCTTCAACTGTAAATTGAAGAAGAATACAAAATGTATTTTCGTAAAATTACTTCATACCACTATGGGACAAGACAAGAAGTTTTAAGGTCAACAGCGGCAATAAATGAAATAAACTTTTGAAGACAAGAGATTTAATTTTAAGGTCTATAGCAATAAATCAATTAAAATTTATTAAAACAAATTATTTATTATTTTAAGGTTTGTCATAAAAAACACTATGTGACCAACTGGGCCACTTAATTTGATAACACTAGAAAAATCTATAGTGCAACCATATTTGAATCTATGGTTCATTTTTTTTTTTTAACTTTGTTCAAATATATGCTCATTTTTATGACGATTTTTATAATGGGTGCTCAAACCATAATGCACTATGTTAATTGTGAGTCACACCCCTACGGGAAATTTTAACAAACTGTCACCGAACTGGCCCATTTATATGAAATAGAGTGGTCACTTTTACTTGGCGTTGTCATAGGAGGGGGAAATTGACCCCTTGTGACATGTCACATGACAAATCCTAGGACAGGTTACTGAACTCTCATAAAAAACAAAGTTCCTTAAACATTAAACATTTTTTAAATATTACAATAATTTTTACATCAACAGTTTTCTGCCTCTCCTGAATATTGAAGAATTTTGAGTTGTGCCACTTTTGTATTAAGGGTGCAATACAGAGCTTTGAAGAATTAATTCCCTAATTCAATTTTTCAATTCTGAATCAAAAATGCGATGAATTAATTCACTAAGCACCACTTATTGAATGGAATTAATTCATATTTGCTTTCGTTCGATTTATTTTGTTACGAATTAAATCAATTGCAATAGTTCTTTTTATTAAATCAAATGAATTAATTCACCGGTGAACGCGTTCAGTTTTATAAATCGAACGAAAAAAAAAGTGAATTAATTCCTTACTGAATTCCTTACTGAATTAATTCACCACTGAATTCATTCAATTTCATTTTCATTCAGTGAATTAAAAAAAAAATAAAATTACATTCAGTGAATTAAAAAAAAAAAATAATAAGTTCACTGAATTGAAAAAAAAAAATAAAATAAGTTCACTGAATTCAAAAAAAAAATAAAATAAGTTCACTGAATTCAAGTCCTGTTTTCTGCCGTTCAGTAGAAGAAAACTATAATGTACAAATAAAAGTTTTAAATAAGCAATTTTACAGCGTTTGCTAGTAAAAATAAACAAATTAGAAACCGGATGCTGTTTATCAACCTACATGATTCAAAAATAAAGCCTTTTACTATTAAAAATAAAAACTTTACAGATATAGATAAATTTGGAAAAAAATATAACTATTAATTTTTCAAACTAGTTATGTAGTAATATTTTTTTCCAAATTTATCTATATCTGTAAAGTTTTTATTTTTAATAGTAAAAGGCTTTATTTTTGAATCATGTAGGTTGCGGAACAGCATCCGGTTTCTAATTTGTTACTAGCACACGCTGTAAAATTGCTTATTTAAAACTTTTATTTGTACATTATTGTTTTCTTCTACTGAACGGCAGAAAACAGGCTTTGAATTCAGTGAACTTATTTTATTTTTTTTTAATTCAGTGAACTTATTTTATTTTTTTTCAATTCAGTGAACTTATTATTATTTTTTTTTTAATTCACTGAATGTAATTTTATTTTTTTTAATTCACTGAATGAAAATGAAATTGAATGAATTCAGTGGTGAATTAATTCAGTAAGGAATTAATTCACTTTTTTTCCGTTCGATTTATAAAATTGAACGCGTTCACCGGTGAATTAATTCATTTGATTTAATAAAAAGAACTATTGCAATTGAATTAATTCTTTGAATTTGTTGTTTGATGAATGCATTCAGTTGAATGAATTCAGTGAATTACTTAAGAAAAGGAATTCATTCAATTCTAGAGAAAATTGAATTCGATTGGTAGTGAATTCATTCAAAAAGGAATTAATTCTTCAAAGCTCTGGTGCAATATCTACCCCCTCGTAGAACACTTTTTTACAAAAAACTGCGCGAAAGTGAGCTAAAATTTTGATCAAAGTTAACATTAGAAAATGGATTTTAAATTCAAAAATCGAGTTTGCCAATGTAATCAGCATGATTTGATTATATGGAATCAGTGGTTTGCATTATTTTTTTTAGGGCTGCCACATAGTTGAATTTTTTATCTTTTCGCCAAAAACGTAAATCACTTATCCCATTATGTCTGCGTGAGTGCAAACCAATAATAGTCTATGTCGTTACAATACTGAAATGTGAAATTAAAAACAGTTTAACAACGAAACAAAAGCTATTCGAAATGACAATCCAACAACAGAAACCACAATTGTTGCCATTATTGTATAAAACAATACAAGCAACAGCGACAACAACAGCCGCAGCTACAACGACAACAACGTATACACAAACAACAAAAGCAACAACAATATTAAACCAATACAATGACAACAATAGCAGTAACAATTTAACAACAAATACATATGAAGTGGTGCATATGAGCAAAAATACAAGAAATTTACTGCCACAATCATCAGCATTCCTATACTCCCCATTATCATCATCTTCATTATCATCGTCGTCCTCAACTTTGGAAAAAACTTCATTATCCTCATCATCATCTACTTCTGCGGTAGCTGATTTAGTAGAATCTTTAACATCTCATGAGGATATTACAAATGCCATAGCCAATTCTCATGATACATATACTCCTGCTGCTGCATCTACTTCAATTACTGCTCCTACCATTCCATTAACTGGCAATTGTACATGGGATCCAACAGCATTAACAACAATAATTACATCGACTACTTCCACCTCATATACGACAACAACATTTTCGTTCATAGATGAGAATTCAACTGCAACAACATTATTGCCTTCCGTTGACTCATATTTTGTTGGTATGCCATGGACAAAGATCTTAGTGGTGGCAATATTTATATTCCTTATATTGCTGACCGTAGTTGGTAATACTCTGGTGATTTTATCCGTTTTGACAACACGTCGCCTGCGTACGGTCACAAACTGTTTTGTGCTCAATTTAGCCATAACCGATTGGTTAGTGGGTACATGTGTTATGCCACCAAATGTGATACTATTTGTTATAGGTAAGTTTCAAATAAAGGAATATATAAAATATATAGTGACGTATCCCTCGATATACACTAACAGTTTTTTACGTGATTTAACTTTTAAACAATATTCTTAATTTTCATATTAATCAAAGTTTGTAGTACAACTGAAATAAAACGGTTTGTATGATTTAATAAGGAACGTACCTATTGCTGTAGGAAAATTTCCATTTTCAAAATGTAACCAACATTTTTTTACTTCAAACTGTATTACTTCTTTAATCTTTGCTTTACTAAGTTGTGGAAAAAGTGTAGCAGTATTTATTACCCTGTATTAAAGATATATAAACTAAATATGATGTATTGTAACTGCATCTTAAAATTATGTATTCCTTATTTATCATTATTCCTGATCTTACTGTCTCTTTTTATCTTACAAATCGAAATTGTCTTTGTATTGATAACACTATGCGACAGTCAAAATCGGGATGGGATGAAACCAACGGGAAATGTTATATCGGTCAAAAACTAGTTATACGTGTCCCGGCGTTTCGCTGGGTCACCCCTAGGAATCTAGATATATCTTTTTTTTGACATAACTCGAGAACCACTAGTCCGATTTTGCTCAAACAATTTAAAAAAAATTAAAAATTACAATTCCTTTAATCTGTTCATATAACGTTTTTCTATATACTCAATAGTTTTGCCGGTAAAAATAAATGTTTGTTACCGCTACCATAAAAATCAATAACCTATTGTTTATTACTTTTTTTTTTTTAATATTTTAGGCAAAAAATATTTTTATCTTCATACATTTATTTTCACCGGCAAAACTGTTGAGTATATAGAAAAACGTTATATGAACAGATTAAAGGAATTGCAATTTTTAATTTTTTTAAAATTGTTTGAGCAAAATCGGACTAGTGGTTCTCGAGTTATGTCAAAAAAAAGACCACCAAAGGTCAAATCGATATATCTCGATTCCTAGGGATGACCCAGCGAAACGCCGGGACACGTATAACGTCTTTTTTACCGATATAACTTTCGCCGGTAGTTTAAACCCTTCCCGATTTGTCTCACAGTGTAATATGAAATAAAAATAAAGATATAGGCCCTTACTTTTAAATTTAAAGTCGACTTTATTTGTAATCATACAGTTTTGTTCATTTTGTGTATGAAAACCCTACAAAAATATTTGTATTTTCAAACATTTTGATTGGTTGAAAATAAATTAACCAATCAGAATGCTCCAAAAATAAACCAAGTCATGGCATACTGCCACCCAATATTTTAACTAAAGTCGACTTTAACTAAAATATACGTTTGGAAAATATTGATAGTAAGGCTGATAGTTGAGTTTCAGTTTGTAATTTGCCCTCAAAAAAGTGACTTCAAAAACTCGAAAGCTCGCCCATTTTTAACTAAATTTATTTATTTTTTTATAGTCCCAATTTCCTTCCCAAAGCATTTAAATGCTCTTGTGACATTAAATTTCGGCTTCACCCCAGCAAAAATGAATGGAATGACTTCTAAATTAATCACTTCCTTCATTACATCACAAAGAATTACTCCCTTAGGAAGGGCTTTTAAACTACATCTAAATCTGCAATAAATATATGCTAGTCAGAAGTTCTTTTTCATGGATGAGCAGAAGTTAATATTTAGTGGGGGTTGCATGGGACCGCGCTGGCACAGAAATCTGTGGGTTGCGGGTTCGAATCCTGGCAGGTGGAAAAAAATTTTTGTAACTTTTTTTTACACAATTATTAGCTTTTTGTTGTTTTTACTGTTATTTTTTTTTTAATTTTGTCCACTCAGTTAATTTTTGAAACGATTTAATTTTTTTTTTTAATTTTCTATTCGTTTATATCATATTTAATGAAAATATAAAAATTAAAAAAAAAAAAAATTTGGCAAAACTTTACATTATGGGGCACCCCTCAAAAAAAAAAAAAAAATTATATGACCCCCTCTGGAATTAAAAAAAAAATTTTTTTTTCTATAAGCACACCCAAAATCGTAAGTGCGACGGTTTCCAAATTAAAGGAAAATTTCTCCCGATTTCAAAAATGCACTTGGTTTTATGATCCGTAAAGCGTGGCTTCCACTAGATGTATTTAAGACCCCCGGGAATCTAAAATAGCCACTTAATGTACTAATTATAAAGTATGGGTACTCAAATAAACAGAAATTCAGAATTCAAACATGACCACAACGTACCAAAAAATGAAAATCGCTCGATTTTTTCAAAAAATTTTTCGCCTGCGACGCTTGTCCCGCAATACATAAAAATCCCCAAAATTTATTAAATTTTAATTTTTTCCAAAAAAAAACACCAAATTTTACCAAAATAAAGCTTATGTACGCTATGTAGGTACATTAGGGCGGGTCAAATTGCCAAATTGCATGGGGAAAAAAAGTTCCACTACGACATATCAAAAAAATCATTTTCGAGGCTCCCAAATTTAAATTTTTTGCAATTTTCTAATAAATCTAGATTAGCGCCATCTTGAGGTGGCTTTTTGAAACAACTAATAAAGTTGTAAACAATATAACATTACAACCTTTCCAGAAAGGTATTACTTATGAAAATCGGATAAAAAATGTGGCAACTTGAGGTAAAAGTATATAAGTAAAATTATTTTCTCTTTGTTGTCATCAACATCATTATCATCATTTCTCATCATTATCATCATTTCATAATCAAGCAGGCACGTCACACGTGCCATTTTGGGCGTGTTTCGATTTTTCGGACCTAGCGGGTCATGGGGGCCCCGGCCCTCTTAACACCATATAGAAAAAAAAATTTATGTTTTAATTCCAGAGGGGGTCATATTTTTTTTTAGGGGTGCCCCATAAAGTAAAGTTTTGCCAAAACTTTAATTTTTCAAATATTTTTTGTTAAAATACATAATAAAAAGGTAAATATTAAAATTTTGTTTGTATGTAAAAAATTGTAATTTAAAAATTCTTACTAAATATATTTATTATTTTACAAATAGAAAAAGAAAAAAAATTTAAACATTTTAGTTCGAACTACTACAAATTACTTAAAAATTACCTTGCAGAAAAAACTATTTTTTGTCTACTAATTATGCTGCAGAATATTTTGCAGATTTTAACAAGGTAATTTATTACTCTTAATTAACTAAAAGTTAACTCAAATGTAACTAAAATTTTGTAAATTTAACAATTTTATTTCTCCTGTTCTTATTAGTATTTAACAAAAAAAATTTGCTAATATCAGCAGTTTTTTCTGCAAGGTCATTTCTAATAAATTTCTAGTAGCTTTTTCTGGTATTTGTTTGTATATGTGAATTAATATTTTTTATAAAAAAATAACACTTTAAAGGCACATCTACACGAGAGATAAAATTTCTAGAGATAGAAATTAGCACCTCTAATTACACTCTAAAAAATGTTTGTAAATTTACTACTATAAAATGGGTAAAATTTTGTTTAATTTTACGAAAATTCGGTAAATATAAACAAAAAATGCGTAAACTTTTTTCATACACACTTCCATACACAATAATACACACACAAAGTATTTTTAGACATTATGTGTTTATAAATAAACACATTGTGCCTAAAATTACTGTTGTTTTGTTAAATAAAATTTTTACGCACAAAGTTGGTAAATATACTATCCTATAATAGTAATAAATACTCTGACATTTCAAATTGGAAAAAATTGAAAAAAAATTATAAATAATAAAAAGAAAAAGCGAAAACGGATTATTTTTTGTGAATTACAACATTTCCACAAACACATTAGAGTCTGGAAATAGCAACATAAGCATGAAATTGTTTTTGGTAATTATTGGTAACGCATGTGGTAGTCTAAACCTCATTTCAAAATTGAAAACGCCATAAGAGAGATACGGCCTACGAAGGAACAACTGGGTGCAATGACTCCTGCTCAACAAAATGCCTTCTTTGCAAGGGAGGCAGTCAACCAAAAACCGTCAACAATAACGGTAGAAAACGCCGTAAGAGAGATTCGGCCTAGGCAAAACAACTGGGTGCAATGACTCCTGCTCAACAAAGTCAGTATTCATTGAGTACTGCCTAACTTGCAAAGAAAGCATTTTGTTGAGCAGGAGTCATTGCACTCAGTTGTTCCTGCGTAGGCCATATCTCTCTTAAGACGTTTTCTCCCGCTATTGTTGACGGTTACTGCCTTCCTTTCAAAGAAGGCATTTTGTTGAGCAGGAGTTATTGCACCCATTCAATAGTTATAACAAAATTTTATATGAATTTTATACAAATGCCTTAAGATCCCAAAACGACTAATTGGGAAATAAACGATTACGAGAGAAGGACTCGGATATTATTATTAACCCTTTCGACCCCAAAGTGGCCTACAAGCAACTTCGTTGTTATGTGCCTATAACTCCCGTTATATTTATTTTTTTTTTCTAACAAATTTTTTTACTCAGTAGCATTGCAGTTCTAGAATGCCTGTGTATAATTTCATATAGCAGTCTTTGATAGTGTTCATTTGCGAGCTATTTTTTATAGTGTCAACACACATTTTTTCTCACAGCAAAATTTAAGGAAAAATAAAATTTTTGTTTAAATTAGTCTCAAAAATTGTGTGATGAATAAAATTCAAAAAATCAAAAATTTTTATGTAGAGTTTAGTAATAGAAAAAATATAAAATTTAAATTTTTAAAAAATCTTAACCCGTTCGGGACCGGCTCCATATTCATTTTTGAGTTTTAATTCCAAATATCTCCGCTAGGGGGTGCTGCAAAGCTATAAAAGTAATAAAAAATATTTCTTTGGCAGAGATCTACATTTATAAGAAGTTTGGTCGGAAAATTCCCAGCCATTTAAAGTTGGGGTCGAAAGGGTTAATAAAATACGTACAAAAAATTAATTTGTTATTTTATTTAAAAAAAATTTTTGGGTGGTGCTTAAAGTTAGCACAATTGTTGTAAATTGGATTATTTATTTTATTGGATTTTTACGCACTTTCTGTGGATTTTTGCGCATTTTTTGTGGATTTTTACGCATTTTATGCGTACATTTACACGTGAAACGTGCTTTTTTACACACAAATTTAGTAAATTAACACACTAATTTCAAAATTTCATTTAATTTTTACGCACTTTCAATGTAAAATTACAAATTATTTGTGCACCAACTTAAACACAATGTGCGTATTTTTTTTCAATTACGCACATAGAGTAAATTTACCCAATTTATAGTAGGAGTTCAGTTTCCTACTATAAGTTGGGTAAATTTCAACAGAATTTAATTAGAGTGTAGCTCATTCACAATGGAGCTAATTAGAGGTGTTTTTTGCTCTATCTCTAGAAATTTTATCTCTCGTGTAGATGTGCCTTAAAAAACAACGTTACCCGAGTAAAAAAAATAATATGATATCATATGTAATGATATCTAATTTAATATAGTTGGAGATATGCTATGATCCGAAAAATGGTGGATAAAATTATATCGGATAAGATCTAAATATATTAAATCATATAGGATCTTATCCGGATTTTGACCCGATATAATCATATCTAATTTGATGTAGAAATGCATAATTATATAACGCATTATATTTCAGGCTCAAAACAAAAACTATTAAAAAATAACACCCTTAAGTTAAGAATTCAAAAATTAAATAAAAATTAACCCCTAAATTCATAAACGCTTTGTAAAATTATAGGAGGCTTATTGAACAAATTTTTGAAAATTTCGTTTTTTAAACCTCCTATAACTTTACAAAGTGTTTATGAATTGAGGGGTTAGTATTTAGAAGAAGTTGTACAGAATTGTAACCAAGTATTTAAAGCCTTCTGATATAAACTTGTATTCTACCCGTAAACTGTGTAAACGTGGTATGTTTTTGAGTTTAATGTCAAATTCCATACATAAAAAATATGGCTTGTATTTGTACAAGGTTACAAGAAATTTAAGAGTTATAATGAGTACACCTTTTATATTTTGAAATCATACATAAATACACTTAAGTCTCTTTTTATGCGGTTTTTTATGCGGATTAGAAGTTATGTCGTTTTAAAATCGACTTGCGTTCTGTTTTTTACAACTTTTATAATACTTTTAATTTAATTTAAAAGAAAATAAAAAATTTGTCTTATTTTTTAAAGGTTTTCTTAAAAGAAATGGATAAAACCAAGAAAAAAAGGACAGCAATTTCGTTAGAAATAAAAATGGTAATTTTTGATCGCATAGAAAATGGTGAAAGATATGCATCTATTGGAAAATCTTTTAAACTTGGAGAATCTTCAATAAGCGCAATAAAATGAATGAGTCTCAAACAAGAAAATCTGTTATTTTTGGCTCACAACTGAGTTTAACATTGTTATCGAATTCTTGGGAATACGATCGTATTCTCATTAATGCACAAGTGTGGACATATGTGGATGCTTGTATGAAGATTTATGTATGTATCCATGTATGGAAAAGCATTCATGTTTATGATCATGCACGAACATACATTATAACTGTATGAATCGATATAAGGAGTGAGATCATACAAATGTTAATACACCTAAAGTTAAATAAAAAACAAACCAGTGAATTTTAAGACTTCAAAATAAATTTTTATTAAATGAAATTAAATACAAAATCAAACAAAAAAAACTACATGGAATTCTAACCACTATGAACAAAGTTATCCACTTTTTCGGGAAACCCTCCCATTAAGGCTTTTATGGTAGTTTCTGTTACCTTTTTAGAGCAGGTGGTCCATCTACATTTGAAATCATGCATGTCCTGGGATACCTTTTTTGTGCCCTTTAATTCTATTTTAACAAGAGCCCAATATCTCTCCACTGGCCTGAGCTCCGGGAAGTTTGGTGAATTTGCCTCTCTTGGTACAAAAACCACATTATTATAATTATACCACTCCAGCGCTTTCTTGCTGTAGTGACAAGATGCTAAATCGGGCCAAAAGTAAGTGGATACATTGTGCTGACTCAAAAATGGAAGAAGTCTCTTCTGCAAACACTCCTTGATATAAATTTCGCTGTTTAAGAGCCAGATGTCACAAATGACTGGCTTCTTTGGCCGCAGCTACATATGGCTTGCCATACTAGGAATTTTTTTAGGGAATTTCGTTTGCTTTTTCGACCTAAATTTTTTCCGCAATATTTCCTCGAACATCGGAAACATAAAATTCTTGACCAGGGAGCTGCAAAAAATCAGCCAGGACATAAGTTTCGTCAACCATTATACAACAGTTGTATTTTTGTATAAAATTTCATTTCAATTTTCGAGCTCTGGTTATGGCTTCCAAATTTTTAAAAGCGTTTCTATCGGGAACTTTTTGAACTTTGTAGGACTTTAGTCGTGCCTTACGTTTCACTTTACGTACAAAAAAGTCCGAGCATTGGGCTAACCGAGCTGTTTTTCTGCCAGATGTGTTAGGAGCTCTCTCAAGGATGCTTTTAACTTTATATGCCTTACCAATGTTACGATAACCAGTCGTTGTTCCTGTTCCCGGCTTCCTTTCAATTGTTAGGTATTTCAGATACCTTTTTACCACTTTTGAAACTGTTTGGCGGCATACATTAGTTTCTTTGGCAATTTTTTTGTATCTCCATGTTTGGTTTTGTTGAAAATATTTAATTATTTTTGAACGCACTTTTCTTTCATAGTCCATTCTGTAAAAAATTGCAAACTAAAACTCATGATGTAAATTAATTTATTAACTGACATATTTTTAAAATGTAAATTGCCGAAATAAAAATATGAGAAGCTTTAAACCAAAGTTATAGGCAAAAATATATGTTAACATTTTTATGATCTCATTCCTTATGTAGTTTTTTAGCCGGGTATTATTTTTTTATTGATCTTTACTTTTTTTTTGGTATGTACTGTATGAATACAAGTGTTATTTTGTGTTAAAAGTAAAAATAAATGAATAATTTTTTTATTCTATAGATATTTTTAAAGTTATGCGGTTTTTGAAATATTCGGAACGCATCTCCCATTTTTGTAAGGAAGTAGAGTTCTTTTTATGCGCATTTATTTTATGCGTTTTTTTAGGAACGCATCTACCGCATAAAAAAGACTTAAGTGTATATCTCAAAAAAACATAGAATTTTTTATACTTAAACATATCTAAAATAACTTATAAAAAATATTTAACATTGAGCTACATATATAAAACTTTATATATTATCCGATAAAGCCATTTTTAATTATATATGACGCTGTATTAAAATTGTCATAGCATACATAACTAGATATGGTACATATTAATATATAATTAATATATATTAATATGGGGACATATATATTTATACTGATCTCTATATGACATCATATAAAAAAATTTTGAAAAACTCAAAGCTATACATAATTATATCCGCAAAGATGTGGTATCACACTTGATTATATATAAACATATTAGTCCATATTAAATTATATAACTTCCTATATAACTATTTTTACTCGGGTATATAATTTTCCAATATGTTATATAGTTTTGTTATTTTTGTTAATAAAAAATGAAAGAAATGAAGATAACAACACTTTACTGAACAAGACTGCTAAAAGTCAGCTATCATGTGTACCAAGCGATAGCACAGGGGGTAGAGCGTCTTCTTCAAATGACAACAAGTCTGGGTTCGAACCCCGCACGCGGCATGATTATTTTTTTAAAATTAAAATGAAAAGATCTGAAAAAGGACTTCCTTCTGATTGGTTCAAATATATTAACTTCAATTTGTTTTTCAAAAGAACAACTGCTTCCTATAACATGCCAATGTTAAATTAATCGGCGAAAAATCCGAAAAAGAACAACTTTTTATTCAATAGTTGCAGTGCTTTAACTACTTCTTTTTCCTTACTTTTTTTTCGCTGGGAATGCCAAAGTTCATTGAGTTTCGTTGACCTAAACCAATAGGTTCGCAAAAATATTGTCGTGGGAAGAATATTTATCAAAACTTGTATTACCTTTAGATCACAGCATCAAGCCGTTGTAACAATTCCGGCAGCAGATATGTTTTGGCACCCATGGTGCATCCGGAAAAATCTTCCAGTTCAAAATAAGTTTTATATATATCCTGCACTTTACTATTGAAAAATGAAACCTTGTATTCTTTAAGGGTATGCTTGCCGCAGACATAGCAAAACCTGACAAGTTTTTCCAAATATTCAGGCATTTTTATTCTTACAAATTTCCTTGTGGGAGAATTAAAAAATTAAAAAGATTAACTTGCCTTATGGAAATTTTGAGTGGCAAAAAGAATGAAGAAGAGCAACAAAACTAAAGTCATAGTGGCATAGATACAAAATTATTCGGTAGTTGAGTGTCAAACCTTTTCGGCAAAGATGGGATGACCTATATGTTATATGTGGACAGTAGACCGTACTACAAAAAAAAAAAAAAATTGCGCCGTACAACGTCGAATCTATATTATTTTTGCAAGGAAGTTTAATTTTTTCCGAATTTTAATAAGCGACCACTACGCTTTTTAAAATTTTTCGTTATATCTATGGCATTTACAGTCGGATCTTAACCCTTAAATGCATGGTGTAGCCATTTGGAAACATACTGGTTTTTTTAATAAAAACCCACTTGATACACAAAACTGCAGTTTTGGGCATAAGGGACCTCTTCTGTACATAGTGTTTCTATAGTTTAGTGCAGAATTTTTAAACAGTTAGAGTAAAAATCTCGGTTTTGCTCTGTATATTTGTGAAAAATTTAAAACACGCGTTTTTTTACAAAAAGTGTTATATTAAAAAATATTTGTTTGAATATTTAATGTGGTATTCTCGCAATAAAATTCATTTTGGCGGCAATAAATGTATAAATTATAGTTTTTAAATTTTTTAAAATAATCACAATTTAGCTTTTCGGCTAGAAACCATATTTTTCAATAAAAATCACTTTTTTTTTTAAAATAAAATTTTTTTTGGTATTTTTCTTGAAATGTACACGACTTTAGAAATCATATATAAAAAAATGGTTAAAATCGAAGCGATCATGAATTTAAGGGTTAAAGGATGATACATCGAAATTTTTGCCCGGAAAGAACCAATGTTTTGCTATAAGTGCCATTGACTTCAAGTATCCCGTTCTAGTATTTACCCACCAGATCTCAGTTCCTACCACCCTAATGTACTATTCTAATGTCGGAAAATTAAAGCTCGCAAAAAAATCATTAAACTTTTGCTAAAGAAATTTTTCGAAAATTTCAGTAGAATTTTTTTTATTTTTGTTGCCGAATGTAGGGGTCTTCTTTTTATTTTTTTTTTTCATTGGATTTTTCCTTTATAGCAAAGCATTGGTCTCTTCGAGGCAAAATATCGATATATGACACTTTCAAATCCGACTGTAAATGCCGAAGTTATAACGAAAAATTGAAAAAAGCGACGCCTACCTTCAGCAAAAAAAAAAATAGTTTTTTTTTAATTCCCTTGAAAAAATACTTTGTATTCAAGGTTGTACCGTGCACTTTTTTTAGCCTGTAAGCTGGTGCGGTCTAGTGAACAATAACTATATTATCCCTTAATGGGCAATCTTCAATTTGACTGGTTTTTTATTTTTTTCACTATATTTTATGAAAAATGCCATTAATTCAATTAAAGGTTTCATTAAAATAAAAAAATTCTTTCAGTATACATTTAAGTTAAAATTTTCTTTAATTTTTATTTTGAAAGCGGTATAAGTACACTAAATACTTCAAACTATTCGCCCTTGCTATCTAAATTTTCCAAATGTCAAATATAACTTAAATTCTATATATTTAACAGTTTTATTTTTGCTGTTCCCATCTTACTAATATATAGCAAAAATAATCTGCTAATTTAGCAGTTTTTCCTGGAGCACCGTTTTTAACTAATTTTTAATAGTTTTAACTAAATTTTTTACAGACTTTTTTCTATTAGTGTACCTAAATCAATATTATAGAAAGTGTAAAATTACTGAAAAGAGGGTTGCCAAGATGTCATCCTTTGAAAATTCAAAGTCCTCTGAGTACGCAGTTTTACTATGTCTCTTCTATTTACACGTATACCCAGCAAAATCTTTCATTACCAAATAAGTGGTTATATAATAGAAATTCATAGCTCCGCACAACTTATTTTTTGGCGTCTAAACTCATTATTTTTGTTTGGCGTGGTCGTTTTTATAAGTAGTCACGCTTACCCGCTCGCTTACGAAAAAATGAGAAATAAGTAGTTATGAGATTTTGAATAATAAGTGGTTACACACATGCTTACAAAAAGTTGAATTATAAGTGCTTACTTGATTGCTTACTTGATTCTTAAAAATAAGGAGTTAGGCAAATACTATTAGCCTAAGGAAGTACATTCAAAAAAATTTAAGTTTTCTCTAGTGTGTAATTTTAGGACTCGTCATAAAAATTTAAACATAAAACATATTTACATATAATGAATAAAAATTTATAAAATTTAACTGTGTAAAAAGTACTTATTTAAAATATTACGAGTAAGTCATTATTTTATATTTAGAAACAATGACTATAATAGGCCGTTATTAGGAATCCATTATTTTATATTATAAAATAATGCAAAAGGTAATGATGTATCATTTTTGGTAATGCAGATAGTAATGAGGTGTCATTACCAATATTTTGCTGGGTATTGACTTTTCAGTGATGATGACCGTTACACAGTATAATCAAATTTGATTAAAAAAAAATGCATCTTAAAACAACCCAGCAAAATCTTTCATTACGAATTAAGTGGTTATATAATAAAACTAAAATTTTTTACAACTTATAATTCGGCGTCAGTACTAGTTATTTTTGTTAGGCGAAGCCGTTTTTATAAGCAGTCTAGCTTAGGCGCGACTACTTATTTATTTATAAAGATAATGTGAATTTGGTAACTACTTATTTTTTAACCACTAGTAAGTATATAAGTAAGTCGTTCTATTTAACAACTTGTAACCACTTATTTTTTAACTGCGTATAAGTACACGAATAACTACTTATTTTGTTAACTACTTATTTTATATACTTTTGTAATGCAGCGGGTAAGCGGGTGCACAAATTTTGTGCGTTTTTTCATGCAGCGAATATGGAGAACTACTTACAAAAACGACCTTGTCGAACAAAACTAATGAGTATTGACACCGAATTATAAGCAGTAGACCCTAATTCTACTGCTTATTATTTAGATATTAGTAATGAGCACCCTTTATTGAGATTTTGCTGGGAAAGCTGGACAAATTCGAAGAACAGATTATTACGGCATAGACAATAGTTTTATGGAAATGATTTCAGTGTTATCCAAAAGAACCAACAATACAACATTTGTGTTAAAATTATTTACCCAGTGAATAGAAGCCACTGAATGCTATTGAACCCCATCATTAACTATTTTTGTTTTTTTTTGTTTTTTGAATGAACTGATACCACCTTTAAAATATGTTGTTCATATATTACGGTATTTAAAACTACCGGTGATCAAGTACTGCACTTTTAAATTAGTAAATTTAGTATTTAATTTTCTGCTAATGCATCATATTTTCATTTTTTATTCAATTGTTCAAAAACTGTTTGCTGTTATAAATTTTTTCAATTGTTCACATATTTGCAACCACTTGCAAAATTTCAATTTCATTGTATAGAGAAAACTGAATTTCTTTTCTAATATAAAACACTTGCTTTTATATTGTTTCTTTTTTTGTTTTCAAACTTAATTTATTTATTTATTCGACAATATGTGTGCAGTTTAAATGATTCAGGGAAACGTACAAAAACTTTATTTATAAGGATTTCTATAGAAAATGTTGGAAAAATCATGAATGAATTTTTTTTGTAAGACCTAAAGCGAGACAGATGTACTGATAAATTGAAAAATATGCGGATTTTAGTTTTTCTCCTGAAGATGAAAGTAATCATAAGTTGACAAATAAAGCTTACGTGGCAAAAATATAGAGAATCATATTTTTTTTTCTTTTTATTTACTTCACCAATATTTACTGTGGGGTAAAACACACTTTTCAAATATTCTACACATACATTGTTATATAATATGATTCACTGAACAGGTTTACGAACCTATATCTTGGACTAAAATGTAAATAACTTACCCAGAATTCCTAGTTTCAAAACTGGTTCAAAAACATCCAGTTTTATATTAAAATATTCGAATTAGTTGCTTTTAGAATAATTTAAATAAAAATCGGTCATCGAACGGAAACTACACTCATAAAAAAAAAGCCCGTACAAATAGTTCAAAATTTTGCTAAAATAACAGGAAATAGTACCTGAATTTGCGCCAGCAGAATTTTCAATGAAGTTAAAAATCATGGTCTGCTAAATTTAGGTAAGCTAAATTTTACATACTGCTAAATATACGGACAATTTTAGTTAAATTAGTTAGGAAATTTGAGCTGAATTCAGCAGAAATTTTACCTGATTTAACTACAAATTTCTGTTAAAATGTCGCTTAAAATTTCGACTGCCGGGATCTATCCCTAGACGGGCCCATATATATTATTGGGAGTATATGTGTCTGATAAGGGTTGCTTTATAGGTACAGAGTGACGAATTTTTGTCCATTTGCTCTATCTCGCTTTGTTTCCGAGATACAAACTATTTTACGATCTTATAATAAAAAAATTAAAATATAGCGCCATCTCTATGTGATATTGATAGCAGAGACACAAAATATAATAATCAGAAAATAATAGTGGTTTAAATTAGCTGAAAAATTTGTAAAGTTAAGAAACACAAATTACTAAAAATTAGCATGCAAAGTTAGTTAAAATACGGCTGGAAGTAGTTGTAATGCTAAATTAGATTTACAAAAAATATTAGTTCAATCCTAAATTTTAAGACAAAATAACAGGAAAATTAGTTGAATAGAATCAGAACGCGTTTAACAGACTTTTGTACTAACTTTTTTTTATGAGTGTACTATTTATTAGTTAGTTAGATTTAAACGACTTTACACATAATGATCTAGATATACTTCTGTTTTAACATAAACGCTAATGATTTTAACACTGATATGTCATAGGAGAGGAGCACTCCCAATTTAACCTTTTTTCAGTACTTTTTGAACAAGTGCAAAGGAAGCTCTTTTTCACCAATTAAAAGTTAAGAAAAATTCTTTGCAAAAGAAATTATATTTCTTTATACCAAAATATATACTATATATACTAAAATCACTTTTTAGGATCTCTTTTAGAGCAATTATGCTTTAGCAGCAATGCGTTAGTGATTTTTTGGATGTTATTCAGAAGTAATTCTAAACAATTACATAAACTATTGGGTGTACATATTAAAAATGCGGGTTTTTGAAAAATTTTGGGCATTTATTGTTAAACATTGGTACAACATAAATTTATTGAAAATATTAGCCATCGTTAGCTATGACCTTTTCCCATCTTTCTGGCAACATATGGATTCCACGCCAAAGAACTGCATATTTTTTGTGGACAATAATGAATCAGCCCAATTTCGGATAAACTGTTCCTAATAGATGGGAGCGTTTCAATTAATCATCTTCGAACATTTTGGCTGACCGAGGCGGTTTTTGTCTTCCGTGTCAAAATCATCAGTTCTGAACTGCACAAGCCATCTCTCTCTCACACGTTGAAATCGGTGGAACATATGGTATTCAGGATAAACTTCGGTGAGCAATCAGCTGCACTTTTTTCAAATTGGAGAAGTAAAGCAAAACTTTTCGCAAATTATACTTTCCTCAAAATCAATAGGCTTCATCCTTGGGCCGATATTATTTTTTATATTTCATCAAAATATCTCAATATTTGCAACCTATAGCGTCGCATAAATATTAGGGTTCGTCAAAAAAAAAAAAATTTCTTTGATTTTCGGATATCATCACTTTTTTTAAAGTTTTTGCTTATGAAAAAAGAATGGCGTTTTTTTTCTTTTTTATTTCAACTCTTTCTAATGGCGCAAGTAGGCCAAAAATGCTGATTTGGAGACCCATTTTCTGCAGAGCAAAAACGGCTGCATTTCTGGGAAATCTGACTTTACCATTCGATTCGGCAGCAAAAATTAATATAAAAAACATTTTTTTGCGTTTCCTAAATACAGCAGATAGTCATAGTCCAAAAATCCACTTTTTCAAAAATTTCAAAAAAGTTACTTTTTTATTACACACAATGAAAATGTATTCCCTGCTGAGAATACTGGTACAAAAATTTTTGACATACCGCGACCCGTTAAAAAGTTATTTAGTAATCAAATATGTTTACCCGACTAAAAAAGTTTTCATATAATCTTATATGATTTGATATAAACTTAAATGTTTATATGTGTAGCTTTATATATCCATATACATTTATATTAACACTTTGGTTTTATAAATATGTTTGATATAACGTTATATATAATCATATGTGATTTGGTCTCCAGCCATATATTAAGAGATCTGCAAATATAGTTCATACATAATTATATATAATGGCATATAAGCTTTTATAAAGAATCTTATATTAAAATATATAACAAAGTTAATAGAAAATTGTATTAATTTTATACATAATTATATCTGACATGATATCTAATTATACATTTTATAAAGTTTAATTGCAATTTTTAAATTTAAAAATAAAAATTAGAAAAACATATGTTGAAATAAATATGGTTTAAGTTCAGTTATTTTTTCCGTGAAAAAAATGAATTCTGAAAGTTATTTTTTTTTATTTTATAAGACACATATTTTATAAGACAGACCAAAACTCTAACCTAGAAAAAGTTGTTCCGACAAATTTTTGTAATGTTTTATTTTGTCAGCTATTTCCAAGTTTATTAGCAACAATTTTTCTAAACATTAAGCATTAGTATTTAATATGAATGAAAATAAGTGATCTTAACAATATTTACTAAAATTTTATTTGAAAATCTTCATCAAATTATATGTATTAATATATGATTTGATGCAGTCAGATAGACCCATTTTTCGGATCAAATTGTATCAGGTTAGATAACATGCTCGCTTGATATAATTATATATTCCAATATTCGGATCAAATTAGATATGGACGTATATATGGGTTTATATATGGTGATATATGATTATATAATATCTTTTTTAGTCGGGTAGTAAAAAAAAATCTTTGTAAATTATAAACATTACAAAACTTACAAATTATTTTTTCATTACTAAAAAATAAATTTATAATGCGGCAGCGAGTATTGAAAGCTGCATTTTAATTAGATCAAATACTTTTTCATTGAATTAAAAAAAAATCCAAATTTGATTAGCTAATAACTTTTTAACGGTTCGCGGTATATCCAAAATTTTTATACCCATGTACTCCGCCGGAAATACATTTTCGTTGTGTGTAATAAAAAAATTACTTTTTAGAAGTTTTTGAAAAAAGCGGATTTTCGAACCATTTTAATGGCTATCTGGTGTATTTTGAAAATGCAAAAAAAAAAGTTTTGTGTATTAAATTTTGTTGTAGAATCGAATGGTAAAATCAGATTTCCTATAAATGCAGCCGTTTTTGCTCTGGAGGAAAAGGGTCTTAAAATTAGCGTTTTTGTCCGACTTGCGCCAGTAGAAGGAGTTGAAATAAAAAAAAAAAACGCCATTCTTTTTTTCTTTGCAAAAACTTAAAAAAAAAGTGATGATATCCGAAAATCAAATTTTTGTGACGAACTCTAATAAATATACATGGACAACAGGCAAGCGGAGGGACGGGCTGACAGGCATCGTCAAATGGAATCAAAAATTGATTCTGTGTCGATCGGAAGGGTAAAGGGCGGAATTAATTGAAATACTTAATCAGCGATTATCATTCTGCGAACGAATATATTGATGCAAACAATTTCTTTTTTGCAATTTTTTTCGCAAATTCTTTTTTTCCAAACCAACTAACGTTTGTATAAAATATGGGTATTATAGTCATTGGATTATGAATAAATAAAAAAACAACGCAATTAAAATTAAATAAAATCAAAACTTTGAGAAAAACGTAAACATTACGTAAAAATAATGAAAATTAAAAAAAAGGAAAAAAGAGTCATTTCAATTGACAAAAGAAATAAAAATTTAAAATTATATTCAGTAGGTTTCAGGTTAAGAAGAAGAATAAACCTTCCTCAAAAGTTATAAACACATTAAATTTGCAAATCAGACTAGATCTAGTTTCTGCCTTTTTATGGACAGTCTTCATCAGTGATCTTCCATTAAATTGTATTATTGTTCATATTTTTATTGTCAGATTGTCTCTATATGAATAATTTGAGAAGTGATCAAACAGACATATACAAACGTTCTACTTCAGATTTTCCCTGTTTATCTTCTTATTTCCTCGGTGTCACCTTTTCACAAATATTGTCACATTGACGTATGGTTTGTACGTACAGTGCAGGCAATTTGTGTATATTGGAGACGGACAGCCAACGGGGCATTTTTATTTTCTATAAACATTTTAACATTTTTTAACGCAATAGTACTCAATAAAAAAAACAATACAATTTCATTAAACATTTATGGGCGCTATGGTGGGGTTAACCAACCGCAGCATCAATTTGGAAAAATAATATGTATGATTTTTCTATCCCTCATACAAATCATAGCACTTAACCTCACAGAAGTAAAATAATATAACAGAGCTATAACCTAAACAGCTTCAACAAAGTTAGCCAACTCACCATCAGATGGCGAGCAACAACTGTTCTAAAATTCAACATCTCTCGCAATTACAGTGTTGCCATATTTGAAGCCCTTTAATTTTCACCACCTTTCATCTATTCTCTATCCCTTGTCATAAGAAAGCAACATGTTAATTATTAGGAAGAATTTCCTGAGTGTTGCTTTCTTTAAGAAAAAAATTTGTAATGATGAAAAAGCTCCACTTCCATCACATAAAGTACACTGAGAGAATTATCTACATGATATTAATCAATTCTGGACAATACCAATGAAGTTTCACTGGAACTCGTCCATTGGAACTTTTCATTTAATTAATGGAATTTTTCTAAAATATTGGGAAAAATTACATTTTATTAAAAATTTCATACACTAGTAGAAAAAAGTCCGTAAAAAATTTAGTTAAAACTACTAAAAATTAGTTAAAAATGATGCTGCAGAAAAAAACTGCTAAATTAGCAGATTATTGTTGCTATATATTAGTAATATAGGAACAGCATTTTAGTTATATTTGAGCTAAATTTTTCTAAATTGAGAATAGCAAATTAACCTGCTAAAATCAGAAAAAAATTTTGCTAAATTATTAGTAGCCTAAAAAATCACCAAAAAATTTAAAATTTTCGAAGTTTTTTTTTCGATTTTTTTTTTTAAATGCAAAGAAAAATTTAGCCTTTTGAAAACAGCAGTTTACAATTTTTTAGCAAATATTTCTGCTGATTTTAGCAGAACAAACTGCTGTTTGTATTCAACTAAATTTAGCTTAAACATAGCAAAAATTTTGTAGAAATAACAGTTTATTTTGCTATTTTTAGTCTACTAATATTTAGCAAAATCTTCTGCAGATTTTACAGTAAAATTTGCTTTTTTCTATTAACTAAAAGTTAGCCTAAATATAACTAAATTTCTGTAAATTTAACAGTTTTAATTTTGCTGTTCTCATTTTACTAGTATTTAGTAAAAAAATCTGCTAATTTTAGCAGTTTTTTCTACAGCATCATTTTTAACTAATTTTTATTAACTTTTTCTGCTATTTTTACAGATTTATTTCTATGAGTGTACCCTCAATGAAAAACTTTCATTAAAACTAGATTTATTAAATGTATGAAGGTTTTTCATCAAATTTAAGAAATTTGTCATTTATTTTATGAAGAAATTTGCGTTACTATATTGAAAGATTTCATTAAAGGTCCTCCAGATAATTTTTCTTCGTGTAATGGTAATGAAAATATTATGGTAATTATTTTGGTCCGTCTCTGGGTAATACGGAAATAAAAGGTTGTTTTACGCGGAGAGGAAATCAATAAAAATATGAAGTATTTTGAAATACTTCTCAACAATATTTACCTGTAAAGTATTCTTTCCTAGGACAGGGATTAAAAACGGAAATCCCCACAACTAGGAAGGGTGATTCGGTGAAACTTTTTGACTTCAGTTTTGCCTCTAGGCGAGCAAAATTAAAAAGAAGAAACGTTTTATTAGAAGGATGTGCAAAAAATTCTATTTTTGTTGAGTACTGTTGTTTTGTCAAAATTTTAAATGTTCAGGTTTTGAAAATGAACAATTTTTTGGGATCCTATGATTTCTCCAGATCTAGATTTTTTTTAATTGTTTGCAAAGACAGTTACAGTTTTTCTAAAAGAAAATATATGGCAACACTGCCCAGTCAGAAATCGCCAGTGGTACAAAAAATCAAGCACTGGCATACCACTGGGTAACCACGGTATTAAAAATAAATGACTGGCAGAACACTCATTTGGGACGCTTTGCCAGCGTTTGCGAAAAGCGTTTTACCAGTATTTTTTTTACAAAAATATCGGTGGTTTATAAAAAAAAAACTGGCAAAGAATTGGCTTAGAGTGATATGCCAAGGTTTGCAACCAGTGGTTATCCAGTGCTACCTATTTTTTTGTTTGTGGGAAAGCTCCTTCAAGACCAACTTTTTTTTTTGCCCTCCCAACACTGGCATACTAGTTACTAAAAATTGTTTGCCAGTACTAGCATTTTGGCACAGCCAGTAGTTGTCCAGCTATTATCACTCATTTATGTGTTTAGCCATTACATATTATATATCTCGTTAGCTCAGTGGGTAGAGCAATCGTCTGCCAATCTGACGGCCTGGGTTCAAATCACGGCAGGACCAAACAAAATACATATGAACTTTTTTTTAATTTTATTTTGGAAAATATATTTCCAGACCACCTATTTATTGGTTTTGCCAACGTTTAAAAATTTTGTTCCTCCAGTGCTTTTCCGGCGCTTTTTGAACAGCCGGTCCTTTTGTCTAATGATGTTATCATTTTGGGAATGGGAAAGCACTTTTTGCCAGTACTTATACCACCTGCTAAAGTGCTTTGCCACCGCTTTCCCGTTTGTATTTTTCTGACTGGGTGTTTACCTTTTATTGTATATATTGCCTTTAATGTACATTTTTCACTAATGCTATGAACATTTGGAGCATCATGCTGTGTTTTCTCTGCTATTGTTACTTTTAGTTGTTATTATTGGCATATTATTGGTCAATATTGTTGAGGTAAAACAATTGTTTGATTGATTATTGGCGTATAATCAAATTTGGTTATTTGCTATAATAATAAAAATTCATACATTCAATAATAAAGATACTAAAGGTAGTTGCTGTGGCTATTTGTTTATATTGTAAAGCTTTAGTTTTTGTATATAAATATATTTTGTTGTTATAAGAGATTTTGACGAACAAGCAAAAAATGTAAAACAAATGCGTTACCATATTGGCATCAATATTTTATTTAGTTTGTCTATATTAAGGTGCCACTGTTTTCAAAAGTATTTTTTTTTTTCTTAAATTCTAACGTTGTTATTCAAAAAAAATTCTTAATTAAGCTTTAAAACATGAATTTCCTAAAGTATTCATTATCGCTATTAAAGCCCTGTTTACTTTATCACACAAGTATTAATACTTTTCTTCACACAAGTATCATAAAAAGTATGCTCAAATTGTCGGGTTGTCAAAAAAATAGAAAAGAAAATCTTTTGAGTGTTCAGTAGGGTTTAAATCCCGACCCGGGAATTCCCGGGAATCCCGCCCTTTTTTCAATCGCGCAATCCCGGGAATTTCGTGCGGGATTTCCCGGGATTTTTTTATTCGTTTACAGAAGTTTTAGCTAGTATATTAAAATTTTGGAAGCTTTATTTCAATTAAAAACATTCATTGTTTTAAAAATAATTTAAATAAAAAATATTTAAAATTAAAAAATGCGATTTAAAATTTAATAATATAATATATAATATAAAAAATATTATTTAGGCCGAATTTTTTGGGTTTAGTTAAACCGAAAACAAATTTTATTAGACATTATCAAGTTTAAATACCAACAAAATTACTCGTACCTCGGAAATTTTATATTTTTTATTGACGGTCTTGGTTCAAATAAAGCAATATTCATACACAATATTTCAAAATCAGTATTTCAGCTCCAAATACCTCCAAAAAACTCGGCATTAAAATTAAAAAAAAAAAATATAATATTTTCGTATTTTTAATTGATGTGTTTTGAGTTTTTATTATTTCAAATAATTTCGTTTAAATTTTAATTGTTATTCTTTTGTTTAAGTTGTATTTTTCAAATTTTGTGTTTTTGTTAGATTAAATATTGTTGACCTTTGGTATTGTTATATTTTTAGTATTGTTTGGCTTTATGTCATAAATTAAAAAAAAATTAAAATACAAATATTTTGTATTTTATTTTTCAATATTTTATTTTTTAATTTTCTTCCGATATTTCGATTTGCATCGCAAATCATCCTCTGGGATATTTAAAAAATACAATATATTAAGAAATATATTTTTGAACGGGACTGAGTTGAAAACTTCTCGCTGCACTTAAGCTTACTATTATTTTTAAAATAATGCATCAGATGCTTTTTCAAATTATTTTGGATTTTTTATATGTTAATTTCAAAAAAAAATGCAACAATGAAAATTAAATAATTTTTTTTAAGTAGTTGTGCCATAAAAAATTACTATTCAAAAAATACCAATTAAAGTTATAAAACTATTTAATAACACCCTGAGACAAATGGTAGGGGTCAGTGATCGGGAAGGGTTCAAACTACCGGGGAAAGTTATATCGGTAAAAAAGAAGTTATACGTGTCCCGGAGTTTCGCTGGGTCACCCCTAGGAATCGAGATATATCGATTTGACCTTTGGTGGTCTTTTTTTGACTTAACTCGAGAACCACTAGTCCGATTTTGCTCAAACAATTTTAAAAAAATTAAAAACTACAATTCCTTTAATCTGTTCATATAACGTTTTTCTATATACTCAACAGTTTTACCGGCAAAACTGTTGAGTATATAGAAAAACGTTATATGAACAGATTAAAGGAATTGTAATTTTTAATTTTTTTAAAATTGTTTGAGCAAAATCGGACTAGTGGTTCTCGAGTTATGTCAAAAAAAAATATATCTCGATTCCTAGACGTGACCCAGCGAAACGCCGGGATAAAAAGATATATTCAATAACATTAAAAAAAAAATTAAAAAATTAATTTTTTCGCCATCTAAGCAATAATCAAATTTTTAATCGGTTTCCGGTGGGACTATTTTTTATACGATTGCCACCAAATTTATTTTACTTCGTTTTTAATAAACTTTACAAAAAATTATGATTTTTTGGGTTTCATCTTATGAAAGAGCGTCTCAAACTCTAGCCGAATCGACAAAAAAGTGGCAAGTGTTTTTTTTTTTGATACCTAAGCCCCGTTTTTTTTTAGAACAGGTATATATTTTCCAATATGCAATTATACAAAATTTTGTTTAATAATATATGGGTATATCAAAATAATTTTATTTGGGTTGTTTAGTGTATTGATCGACTGGGATTGTTCTTATTTATGTTTTACAAAAAAACATGTCCTGTTAAAGAATTTTTGTTTTATTTACAGGTAGTTGGCCATTTGGTTGGATTTTATGTGATATCTGGATATCGTTAGATGTTTTACTTTGTACAGCATCCATATTAAGTTTATGTGCCATAAGTTTAGACAGGTATGTAGAAATAAATGCTTGAACAATTACAAACTAACTATCATAGATGGAAAATAAACTACTACTGCACCATTTCCAAGTGAAATTTAAATTATAAGTAAAAAAAGATAAAATCAAATTAAAATTTTAGATTTTTATTTTTTTATCCCATATAGAAAATTGTATAATTCTTAAAACAAATATTTTCACATAAATATTAAGATTTTCCACCGGTAGCCTTGTAATCAACTTAGTTTTGACACGTAATTAACTACACGCTGAAAAAAACGGCCTGTCCCAAACACATTTTTGCTGGTAATATTGTTAAACATATTCGCCGTGTTTTTACTAGAATTAATATATATTTGCATGCAAATATATTATATTTGCATGCAAATATATGATATTTGCAAGCAAATATATTATGTTTGCCTGTAAATATATTATGTTTGGATGAAATGAAATGACGCTATCGACAAATATTATATGTTTGGCAGCAAACATATAATATGTGTGTCATAAACAAATTATGTTTCCATGCAAATACTATATATAAATAATATATTTAGTTATAAAGAAATTATTAATATATGCCAAACAATAGGTGTATTTATTCTACTCTCCAAATTTCTCTATATTTTAATGGAAAAACATAAAAAGTAAAATTAATACATCTACTGTTTGGCGATTATTTAATAACTAAATACATTATAAATCACAATGAATTTTACATCTAATACATTCCTTGAAAAACAATAACTACATTTATTTTTTATTTATTTTTATTAACAAATATTAATTAAAAACTCTTATGATAACCCTACGAGAAATTTTAACAAACTGTCACCGAACTGGCCCCTTTACATGAAATAGAGTGGTCACTTTTACATGGAGTTGTCATAGGAGGGGGAAATTGACCCCTTGTGACATGTCACAAGACAAATCCCAGGACAGGTCCCAGTTCGGTGACAGTTTGTTAAAATTTCCAGTAGGGAAGTTAATACTTTAATATACACAATTAAATTTTTTTTTTCTTTTTAACACAATTTTCTGTGTTATTTGTACTAATTTATTTAATTTTTTTCACATCTTTCACAATAAAATTAATAAATAAAGGAAAAATATCACTAAATTTTCTGACTAGATGCAGTCTAGCTAAACTAAATGATTATTACCAACTACAAAATTTATAATGGCTACATACAACTTTATATGTATCAAGAATGGAAATTCGCCGTTTTTACAAATATATGTTAATTGTATTCACTAATATAATTATTACCGGGAAATATATGTATAGTAACTATAAAAACAATATAATTGGAAGCACACTGCAAATACATATATGGTAGTTTGTAAACATACATTGATTACCTCCAAACATATACAAAAACGTCTTTTTCCTCCGTGTATAGGTAATTTTTTTTCTGATGATATCAAACACTTATGTATCTGGTCTGTAACTAACTAACAGGCAGTATATCAAATGTACCCCATTTTGGGGTCAATGAACTTTTTAGGCCCCAAATATGAGTCTGGACTTCTAAGAAAATACGTGTACATTATTTTTTCTCTTTTATCACACATACGGAAAGCGCATTAAGATACCTTCTTTGTTAGTGGGTAGTGGTCTCGTCGGCCAATCTGAACCAAAAAAACACTTAAGAAAATTTTAAAATTTTATTTTGGAAAATCTATTTCCAACCATCTTTTTTTTGGTTTTGCCGGAGTTATACTAAAGTTGGAAATTTTGTTTTCTCAGTGCTTTTCCTGTGCTTTTTTAACAGCCGGTCCTTTTGTCTAATTATGTTCTCACTTAGGGAAAGCGCTTTTTGATTGCACTTGTACCACTTGTTAATAACCTTGCCAACGCTTTCCCGTTTATAGTTTTCTCTCTAGGTAGCTTAGAAAATAAAAGTGCACTAACAGGTAACTTTGTTTTAGAATTTAGAAGAGAAATTGTTAATAAACTAAAAACAAATTTAGCCACTTCACTTTTGGAAACGTTGTATTTTTATTATATTTTTAGTTAATTTATTTGTTGATGTTTCAATTGAACAATTTGTTTGTTGTCCTTATAACAACAAATGTTTTACTAATAGTCTATATAAAATTGTTTAGTGACCTGAACATGTACTAAATCAAATAAGTGTTCATGACTTTGTGTATGTTGATTTAAGGATACAATTGCAATTTAATGACTTTGTTTTATATTCTAATGGCATTTTTATTGTCCTTTCTATTGTTTTGGCTTTTCCATTTTATGTATTCTTTTTGTTTTTATTTTCTCTCCAGATATTTAGCTGTAACACAACCCTTAACATACTCCAAAAACAGACGTACAAAACGTTTAGCTTTGTTCATGATATTTATTGTTTGGGTGACAGCATTGTCAATAACATGTCCACCATATTTGGGATGGTAAGTTGTTAAGTAAATGTTTGAAATTGTTAAATTTTTGTTTTTAAAGATATTTAAATTTTTTTTTTATGTTTTAAAAATATAACTATGGATTTAAATTATGTACCTAAATCTAATAATTTCGTCTAATATATTAAGAAATTAGATAGGGTCGTGGGATAAACTAAAATTGAAGAATTGTAAAATAATCACTACATGTTTTTTCTGTCTGATATTCTAAGATATCCCCGTTAGGAATCAATATATACGATCCATTTATAGATACTTGTGAACTCATACATGCTAGTTATGAAGTCGTACAACTTAAATATATGTATTCTTACATGATCATACAAGATCATTTTGCCTCAATTTTCTTTAATGTACCATATATGTATACGTGATCATTTATAGAAATATATGAAAATTTATGATCATGTATGTAAATATTACCTTTAAAATTTTATTTATGCAAAAAAAAATTTTTTTTGGGTTATTGACCGGGTTACACCCTGAAAATATTTATTTGGGTGTAAAACTACTTCTCCCATAAAATAAGGATAGCCCTTAAGGGCTAGTTTTCTAAAATTAAATTAAGAATATTATTTTTAGACCTAGCAAAATAATATCAGGAAGTTTCATCACTATCCGCTTAGGAATGTTTGTTATATTAATATGTATAAAAAAAATTAAAATCTCCTAAAATTTGATTTTTGGCCTTACACAGGAGCAATTTAATGCATTTAGTAGGTTGGAGGTTAAGAAGAAGAACAAACACTTTTTTCAAAAGTTTTAAACACATTAGATTTACAAATCAGACTAGATCCAGTTTCTGCCTTCTTCTATGGGCAGTAGACCGTACCGCAAAAAAAAAGTTCGCCGTTCACCCTCCAATATGAAGTATTTTTGCAAGGGAATTTCAAAAGAAAAATTTATTTTGCCTTTTTTAATTTCTCGCTATAGCTTCGGCATAGCGAGGAGGTAAAATCCTCGAGGAGGTAAAATCCAATACTATAAAGGTAAAATCCAATGAAAAAAAATTTAAAAAGGCGATCCCTACGTTCGGCAACTAAAAAATAAAATAACTACTGGGTTTATAGAAAACTTCCTTAGCAAAAGTTTAATGATTTTTTGCGAGCTTTAATTTTCTGACATTAGGGTCGTACACTAGGGTTGTAGCAACTGAGATCTGGTGGGTAACTACTGGAACGGGATACTTGAGATCAATAGCCCTTAGAGCAAAACACTCCTCAAGAAAAAAACATCGATGTATCATAATTTAAGATCCGACGGTAAATGCCAAGGATATAACGAAAAATGTAAAATGACGAACCCTACGTTCGGCAAAAAAATTTTTTTTTGAAATTGCCTTGCAAAAATTCTTCATATTGGATGGTGTACGGCGCACTTTTTTGCCTGTAAGGTTTTACGGTCTAGTATGCAGGTCTTACTATATATGATCTATGGTTTCAAATGTATATAACAGGTATGGGCACACAAATGGCTTGACGGGCCAAATTTAGGATTTCACAAACTTACCGAGGGCCGCACCAATTAATACATTTCCCGGATCTAAAGCCAAAAACGATCCACTGAGTAGCCTTCGAGTTGTGGGTCTTTCTTTTTCTTTTATCCCCTCACCCAGAAAAATACTTTATGAATCAATGTTCCGGAGAAGTACATAAAAATCTTTTATATTTTTATAATTTTTTATATTTTTTATCCAAATATATTTAAAAATATAAGGCACAGACTCAATAAATGCTTTTAAAATATTTTGCCCTCCATAATACGAATCTGAAATCAAAAAACTTTGTCGAATTAATCTTCGAAAATATAGTTTTCGTTATTTAAAAAAATTTGGTTTAAGGTTTTTACCAATTTTTCAAATATTTTTAAATTTACTTAATTGATTTTGATCCCTTGACTGATAACCCCGGCAGAAAAGTTTGATACTTTTATGAGGGTTCTTATTTAGTAAGTCAAAAATTATTCAAGCAAAGTACATATTTTTTTATATTTTAAACATCTTTCTCAAAAATTACGCATTTTTTGTATGAAAATATTACTCGTAAAATGAATCATGAAAGCCACAACAATTTGAGGCAAATTTTTAAATCCAAAGATAATTCAGAAACGACTCAGAAATGTAAATAAATTTGAATATTTTGTGAACAATTCAAAAATTACTCAAAAAAGATTAATTTTTTAGCCCAAAGAATTTTTTAAAATATTTCTTTGAGCCATTTTTTAATCAAAAAGAAGGCTCTTTTGGATGCACCACTTTCATACAAGTGAAAGTTTAATAATATATTTTGAGCACTTTTCTGATTCATATTTGTTGGCTGGGAGCTCTAGAAAAAATTAAGTATAAAAACTTTTTTCAAAAGTTAAATATCAAGATAAAAAATTGGGATAAGGCGGAATTGTTTGCTTTAAAAGCGAGATAAAAATTCGAGGTATCACAAGCCTTTAAAAAGCGGTATAATCCCGTCAAGAGCGGAGTGAGTGGTTGGTCAGGTTAAGTACACTAATAGAAAAAAGCCTGTAAAAAGTTTTGCTAAATCTGCTAAAAATTAGTTAAAAATTACCTTGAATGGAAAACTGCTGAAATAAGCAGATTTTCTTTGCTAAGATAATAATAGCAAAAATAAAGCTGTTAAATATACGGAATTTTAGTTTTATTTGAGCTAAATTTTAGTTAATTGAAATAAAAATTTACTCTGGTAGAATCAGCAACAAATTTTGCTAAATGTTAGTAGAATCAAAAAACACAAAACATTTTAAATTGTTTTAAGAGAATAAAAATCTATTTGTGAAATCAGCAGTCTACTATTTTTCACCAATATTTCTATTGATTTTAGCAGGATGACTACTATTATATTTTAGTTTATATCTGCTTTTCTAATCTTACTAATATTTAGCAAAAACCTGCAAAAATTTTGCTGCAAAGTTACTTTTAAATAATAAACCTGTAAAGATAGCATAAAAGTTTTACTATTTTCTCAGGTTTATTTCCGTTAGTGTATAAATAAAATTTTATTGTATCTAAGTGTTTTACCAAATTTAAGTGCTTGAAGGACAATTCTCAAAAGTAGATTTTAGAGATCCTTACGAGGCCTGTAGAACAGCCTTAAACATTTAATTAAATGAAAGGTAATTTTTTTGAATTCAAACTCATAAAAAATTAGAGCCCAGCAAAATCTTTCATTATTTGGTGGTTATATAATAGAAATTCATAGCTCCGCACAACTTGGCGTCTAAACTCATTATTTTTGTTTGGCGTGATCGTTTTTATAAGTAGTCACGCTTACCTGCTCGCTTACGAAAAATTTAGAGATAAGTAGTTACGAAATTTTGAATAATAAGTGGTTACATGCATGCTTACAAAAAGTTGAATTATAAGTGGTTATCCGATTGCTTACTTGATTCTTAAAAATAAGGAGTTAAGCAAATACTCTTAGCTTAAGGAAATACATTCAGAAAAATTGAAGTTTTCTCTGGTATGTAATTTTAGGACTCGTCATAAAAATTTGAACATAAAACATACAATAAATAAAAATGTATAAAATTTAACTGTGTAAAAAGTACTTATTTAAACTATTGCGAGTAAATCGTTATTTTATATTTAGAAACAATGAATACAATAGGCCGTTATTGGGAACTCATTATTTTATATTATAAAATAATGCTAAAGGTAATGATGTATCATTTTTGGTAATGCAGATAGTAATGAGGTGTCATTACCATTATTTTGCTGGGAGACTCCTAAGTACTTCTACTTCATATTGAGCCATAAAGTATTTTTCCCAGGCTTAAGGTTTAAATAAAGAAGAAGGAATTTTTCAATTAATATTCGTATATTGGAAGCGAAAATACTTTAAAAAGTTTTATAGGACGTCTGTGCAAAAAAGTCGATATTTGTTAATTTATAAAAAATGTTTGATTGTTTTAAAATTAATGAAGGGCCGCACGAAATTGGTAGACGGGCCGCATGCGGCCCGTGGGGCCGCATTTGCCCATGTATGGTATATAAGTTCACCTTTTTAGGTCCAATACATACTCTCGCACTGTATTGTTTTTGGTATAAAATATGTTTAATGTTGACATGTCTTAAAATTTATAAAATATTTTTAACGTAAAAACTAAAACAAATGTTCTGCTACATTCGAAGTTTTAAAACACACAAAATTTTTTAGAAAAAAAAAAAATAAATCATTTTTGTAAGTTGCATTTTCTTATCTATACGAGTATTTATTAGGGAGCAATTTTTTGAGGAAACTTTCTTAAAGACAAAATAAGTCGAAAATTTTTAAGGCGAAGCAACGCAGTTTCCTTGTGGATATTAAAAAATATATATATACCACGATTTCAAAGCTTCCGTATAAAACTTGTTCCATAAAGCTCCTAAATAAAACTTCATAAAGAATTTATTAAGTAAGGGGTTAGGCTAGAAATCGAGTGACGTATAAATATATAAATTTGGTTACGGAACTCATATAGTAGTCAAAATACAAACAAAATTCTCTAAAACCCACAAAAAAGACGGGAGACTTCAAAATGTATGACTATTTTAGTTGTATTTAACAGAAGATTATGTAAAACTAAAATAATATAATGACAGCAGCAACAACATATAGACATTTATCGCACACGCATAATTTTCTGGTGAAAAATTATTAAATTTTCTACGGTATCGGATATTTCTTACGACATGCTAATATTATTAAATTCAATGATGGAAATACCAAATATGCACTACATTTTTATACCCTATACCACTACGTGGTCAGGGTATTATAAGTTTGTGCTGATGTTTGTAACACCAAAAAAAATATTGGTCCTAGACCCACCTTATAGTATACCGATCGGCTCAGATTTTTTTTTATTTCGATTTAACGATTTCCGTCTGTCCGTCTGTCTGTCTGTCTGTCCATGCATTCTTGTGCGCACTCTACAGGTCGCAAATATTAATATATTTTGATGAAAGCCTATTGATTTTGGTTAACACCGGTCCATGTTTAGAACTAGTGCCCATATAAGGGTCCCCCAAAATTGGCTCGAATTTCAGATCCAAACATTAGTTGGCTTTTAACCAGACTGGTGTAGGGTATTGTATAGTCGGCATGCCCGACTTTAACCTTTTTACTCGTTTACACTGTCTTATTTTAAATGTAGAGATAAAAGTCGTGCCTATAAAGTGGATATTTTGTAGGAAATTTAAGGATCTAATAACATACGCATGAATATGCATGTCCATCATACTATGATAGCTCTTTAAAGTGGCTTTCATTTGATACCTCGTTTGCCTATTGTTGCTTCGAAAGAAATATGCAAAATTTTAAAAAGGCAATTTTCACTAAATCCTTTACTTTTCAACAAAACTTTGTTCATACATTTTTCTAAAAGATTTTTTTAATGTACGTAAATAACTGTTACACTAATTTGCTATATTTATAATCAAAAAACCATTATTTTATTTCTTTGCTTGAAACGAAAAATTTCTTTTTATTGGATCGAAAAGAAAATTGCAGTATAACAAATGTTGCCATAATTTTCTTTGACAATATTTATTAAAAACACATGCGGTTTTTGTAGTAACCACATTTATTACCAGCAAAAACCATTTGGACAAGTTAAAAAAATTAATCCGGCATGTCGACTATATGAAACCCTACACCACAGTAAGATTTTGGTCATATACAGAGAAAACATATTCCTTGACACAAATGAATAGTTTGGTTGCAGCAACCGACATAACATGAGATTAGCCAGAATGAGTGTAAGAGAATAAAGAACTTTTGTTATAGAATATATAGCTTAAATACCTATCTTATAAACAGGTGTTTACCCAGCAAAAAAAGTGAGTAAAAGAAGTAGTTAAAGCATTGCAACTATTGAATAGAAAGTTGTTGTTTTTCGGGTTTTTCACCGATGAATTTAACATTGGCTTGTCACAATAAGGAAGTTGTTCGTTTTAAAAACAAATGATAGTTGAACAAATGATAAGGAAGTTCTCTTCCACTACTTTTCATTTTAATCACAAAAAGAAAAAAAATTAACCCAGACTAGTTGGCAATTCAAGCAGACGTTCAACCACCTGTGATATCGCTTGCTGTACAAAATATCTGACGTTTAGTAGTCTTGTTCAGTAAAGTGTTGTTATCTTCATTTCGTTAATTTTTATTAACAAAAATAACAACAATATATAACATATTGGAAAAATATATAACTTTTTTTTAAAGTGTTACTTTTTATAAAAAATATCAATTCATATATATATCTGTAAAAATAAATAAATAAAAATAAATCTGTAAAAAACTTCTCATATTAGCAAATTTTTTTCGCTAAAAAATAATAAGATAACAACAGGAAAAATAAAACTGTAAATTTTTAGTTACATTTTAGTTAATTAAGAGTAATAATTATCTTGATAAAATCTGCAAAAAATTCTGCAGCATATTAGTAGACAAAAAATAGTTTTTTCTGCAAGGTAATTTTTCAACAACTTTTAGCAGTTCTAACTAAAATGTTTAAAGATTTTTTCTTTTTCTATTTAGTAAAAATTTTGATATTTACCTTTCTTATGTATTTTAACAAAAAATATTTATACTTTCATAAAATTTGATATAAATGAATAGAAAATTAAAAAAAATAAATTTCTAAATCGTTTCAAAAATTAATTGAGTTGACAAAATACAGTAAAAACAAAAAAATAATAGTTGTGTAAAAAAAGTTCCAAAAAATGTTTTACGACCTGCCGGGATTTGAAGCCGCAACCCTCTGATTTCTGTGCCAGCACGTTCCCATGCAACCCCCATACAAAATACTAACTTCTTATCACCCATGAAAAGGAACTTCTGACTAGCATATTGCAGCTTTAGATGTACTTTAAAACCCCTTCCTAAGGCAGTAATTATTTGTGATGTAGTGAAGAAAGTGATTCATTTAGAAGTCATTCCATTTATTTTTGCTGTAAAAGAACTAGGTGTAAACGCAACCTCGTAAAAAGTTGGTTTGTGACAAATATTTTGGGTAGTCAGCACATAGACTCACATCATTTTATCGTTAAAAACAACCTAAAATACATATTGAATTAATTGAAAATACAATTAAAAAAGGACTACTAATTTTTCATTATATTCAAACCATTTTGCTATCTATCTTCAAACATTGTTTAAACAATCCATAAAAGAAATAAAAATAATTGAAAATTCTGTTAAAACAATCTTCAATTTTTAACTGACGAAACGTTAGAAATGAAGGATTTTGTGATTTGTTTTCTCACATTTGAAAGTTTTTTTTGTTTGAATTTTCAAAACACTACAACACACACAACTCACACATTCATATTTGTGTGTATGAGCAAATAATTTCTTGTAATTTGAATTGAAATAATTTTTTATATAAAGAAACTATTTTAACAAAATAGAAAACCGAAAATATTTGAATTTTTTGGTTTAAAACAGAAAACAACGAAATTATTTAAATTATTTTTTCTAAAAATTGAAAATTAAAAATAGAACATTTGACTGAAAATATGAACTCCTACAGACGACACGAATTTTTTGCAGTTTGTTTTTATTGACTTATTCAAAAAGTTAAACAATATATTTCCATGTATTTTAATTGATTCTTCAATTGAAAACAAACTTTACCTATTACTTTTGAAAACCTAATATAAACGGTTTTTATTTACTTTAATAAATAAAAACATCGAACTAGAGGGTAAATAATATCTGCCCTCACCAATTTGTGAATAAAGTTCGAGCAAACAATTTTTTTTTTTCATTTAATGAAAGCAAAATAATCAATTTATAACAGTTTGTTTTTGCTATTTTTAATCTACTAATATTTAATAAAATTTTCTGAAGAATTTGAGGTACAGTTTGTCGTTTTCAATAACTAAAAGTTAACTTAAACATAACTAAAATTCTGTATATTTAACAGTTTTATTTTTGCCGCTTTTATTTTACTATTTTCTAGTATTCAGAAAAACAAACTCTGCTAATGTCAGCAGTTTTTCTGCAACATAATTTTTTAACAAATTTTAAATTGCTTTTCTGCAATTTTAACAGATTTATTTCTATGAGTGTAGTTCAAAAATATACACATAATAATATCTTTTTAATTTAATCGAGATCTGAGTGTTTTTCGATATTCGGCTTTAGAACGACTTTTCTTATAGCGCCTTTTTCATCAATATTTCAAATAAGTGGCAACCACCGCCAATATGGGTATAATTTTTATTTTCTCGAATAATTTACCTCTGATTTAGCAATATTATATAGGTTATCTATTTAAAAAGTTTATTGGAGATTGTGGAAAAAATTTCGAGTGGTATGTCCAAGTTATCTTGGCATTATGCCTGAAAAATATTCGGCAATAATTCCTTCCTCAATTGTTAGGGTAACGTATGGTTTTCTATATATTCGGACAAAGCCCAGCAGAAATTGGGAAGCAATAAATACATTTATTACTTAATTTAGGATTCCTCTACTGTTTGTTGAGATTTCGACCTCAAGACCTCAAATATACTTCGGATAATTCTTTGTTCCAAAAATTTTAAAACCAATCAAGATTACAGCGCAAACGTTTCCATAAGAACGATATAACTAGCACTTAAAATAAAATATTTAAAATTTTTAAATAAATTTAAGATCTTTTATAATTTTAAAACTTAAAATTCGACATTTTCCAATTATAATGAGGTCATATTTTGAAAGCCAAAAGGTCAGAGGAAGAAAGCTTTAGAGACCGGACATCCTTCTGTACCATACCTTTCATCCGTCCATGTTACTTTTTATTGTATAAAAAACCTTTGTTAATTTTATTTAATAAACTCAATTTAAATACCTACATAAAAACCTGTCAGCCATAAAGCACAAAAACTATACATTTTTTAACACATATCTACATTATACGTTTGTAATTTTTTATCTTTTTTATCCAATATTTTATTCTAGGTATGAACCAGGACGACGTAAAGAAGGTAACACAGTTTGTCGTTATAATCAGAATAAAGGATATGTGGTGTTCTCAGCAATGGGTTCATTTTTTATACCACTTGCTGTTATGCTTTATGTTTATTTAAAAATTGGTTTTGTTTTGACATCCCGTCGTCAAAGGATTGTTAGAGATGCGGTAAGTGAGGGTTTCACTTGTATGTGTGTTGTTTGGTATTATTTAATAGTGTTTTTGTAATGGGATTTTTATAGTTAATATATCTATTAGTAGCATTATTAATTTTTATGAGGAAATAAAAAAATGACATTCGTTTTTATATTTCAAGTGAAATATATAAAAAATAAAATACTAAAAATTTTATGTGTACAAAAATAAATAGATTAATAAATAAGGATGTGAGAAATAGTTGAATTAAATATTTTTGATTGTATGTGCAAAAGTGCTGCTATGAAATATATTATATATAATATTTTTAGATTTCATAATAGAACTGGATAGGTGTGTTTTTAAGCGTCTGCATAGGGTTGCCATATAGCCTTGAATGACCTTGATTGCCAAGTTTTATTTTAGGCCTTGTCAGGTTAAAATATAAATTGTCAAGTTAAAAATATTTTTGTTAATTTTTAACTCCAATTGTGGAGTTAAAAATTAAAAAAGAAGGCTAAATAAACGAGAAGAATTTACTTTTATTAATTTTAAGAAAGTGCTTTGTCAAAAAAACATATTCTAGCACCAACATCTTTATTATTACTTCACATACTGAAGGTTTTAGAATTATTAACTCATTGTTAACTGAAAAATTCTTCTTCTTAACCTCAATCCTGAAAAAATGCATATTAATTACAATATTAACTGCAGCTGCCTATATGATGTTAAAACAACACTGTACTATAATACATTATAAAATGACCTGTGGCAACCCGTCTTCAATATACGCAAGTTGGCTACTCTTGAACGTAAAAACCATATATCAGTGTGGCAACATTTGCGAAAAAGGTGACACGGAGCAGATTGGAAGATAAACAAAAATAGAATATTTGTATGTGTCTGTGTTTGATCACTTCTGAGTAAAGACAATAACAAAAAGCTGAATAGGAAAGACAACAATGAATTACCCTACGGGAAATTTTAACAAACTGTCACCGAACTGGCCCCTTTATATGAAATAGACTGGTCACTTTTACATGGCGTTGTCATAGGATGGGGAAATTGACCCCTTGTGACATGTCACAAGACAAATCCTAGGACAGGTCCCTAAACTTTGTTATTTATGAGAGTTCAGTAACCTGTCCTAGGATTTGTCTTGTGACATATCACAAGGGGTCAATTTCCCCCTCCTATGACAACGCCATGTAAAAGTGACCAGTCTATTTCATATAAAGGGGCCAGTTCGGTGACAGTTTGTTAAAATTTCCCGTAGGGTAGTTACATTGCATTCAAGGCCTTACTTGGGTGAGATGGCTAAGCTCTCATCTAGACTTGGGCATTCTAGTTCGTTTTCGTGACCGCTCTTTTTTGTTAAATTTGTTGTTCAGAACTAGTTCGCTCGTCTAGTTCAATTTCTCTGACAATTTCGTTCAATCGTTCATAAAACAAGTTTTTTCGATCGTTCGCTTGGTAATTGTGTTAGCTACCTCTTCATATTGCTCGTCTTTTAGTTAAAAAATATATAAAATATCTGAGAAATTAAGAATTTTGAGGAAAAACTAAAAATTTTTTGGAGCCCTGTGACCCATGCCCTCTCTAAAAGTATTCGTTTGCGTACAAAAATACATCATGCAAAAAATTAAGGTGATCGTATAATGGGAACACGCGCGCATCAGCCCTTGAATTTGCACTGTGATTTCAAAGGGGGAAAATTACTTTTTTGGTATTTTTTAAAAATGTTGGCCCTTAAATAACAGTATTTTTGAAAAGTGTAAATATAATCGTAATCTAGACTGAATTACCTTTCTATAAATGTATGAAAATCCAAAATCGGTTGAAAACTATTGAGGTAATTGCAATTTCCTCAGACCATAGTAGGGTTAAAATTAGATAAATTATGAAAATCGTAAAAAAATAAAATATTTTTTTCAAAAACTTACAAAGTTATACTCTAGCTTCATTTCCAAGATTCATAAATATTTAGATATAAATTTCTGTCGCTCTTGGATTATGCTCACCTAGTCCTAGGTATGACCAAGATGAGATTTTTTTTTGTATAAAATTGCAAAACTCTAATTTTGAATTTTTTAAAATTTTGTTCAACAAAATATAAAAAAAAGTGGTAAACGCATAAAGTTTTTTTGAATACACCTCAGAGAATAATTATACTGAAATTTACACATATCCCTCTTTTAACTTAGTAGTGACGGCATTTTATATTTAAAAATTTAAAAAAAAACTGTGATTTTGACCAATAATTTTGATAATAGTATTCATTTTTGTGTTTTTAGCTAAATGTATCAAAATCTCTTACGACTTTTTTGAATTCTGATGCAAGGGATTATTTTCCGAAAATTTTGTAAAACTTCGACAACGTTAAAACTTTCTTTACCAATGTCAAATGTGAAATTTTTGAGAATTTTCGATTTTTCCTGAGAGGATATCAAAACACTATTTTGTTTCTTGCGGAATTTGGTGAAAATTGTGCAAATAACTCTGTTGACACCAGATTTTATATATGTATGTGACAGCGCATAGAGAAAGGGACCTAAGGGTAAAAAAATCAATTTTTTTTTTGATGTGGACAACATCTGAGCATCGAATGAGACCGATCCCATGCCCTCCTGAGAAAGGTCCCCTTAGGTCCCTTTCTATTTTGCGCGTCACATATTGTAAAAAAATTATAAATTAGAAATAGGAACATGGGTTCAAACTGATCCCAAATTTTTAAAATTAAAAAAGTGCCATTTGACATATAAATCGACACTTCATTTTAAGAAAAAAACTAATGATTTTAACACTGAAATATTATAGAGTACTTTTTAAGCGACTGCAAAGGAAACTCTTTGTCAACAAGTGAAAGTTAAAAAATATCAGCAAAATAAATTATATTTTATTTAAAAAAAATTTTCTTATTGCCTTTACCGGGTTCGAACTTGCGACCTTAAGTTTGCTAGTCTAGCTCTCTGCCGCTGAGCTATTCTTTGATATGAAAGTGGACTTTTATAAAAACCCCACTTTGTCATTGCGACAATGTCTCATTATTTCACAATTATTCATCAATTTTATTTTATATATTTTTAAAAATTGAAAAAATATTTGATTTACAAACAACTTAATTTTAAATATTAAAATAGAAAATTCTGGAATTTTGGAGGAAAAATATCCCAAGAAACTGGATTTACAAAACACGCCAAACTGGTAACACTATATTTAAGTATACTCTACAGCATATGCTATAATGTTAAGTGCATTAAATAAAATTAGTGATATAATTGTAGTACTCTAGAATCATCTAGTATGTTATACAACCACGGCCGTTAAACTATATAAGGCTGAACTTGAAGAAGGAAGAGGAAGTCCACATTGCCATTTCTGCAGTTCAGTTGTCCTTTGGAGTTTGTGTAGTCAGTTGTGTGCTAGAGTTTGTTAATTGCGTATTAGCATTGTATTGTGAGTTGCACTCTAGAGTTTGTATAGCTGTGTGTGTTGTATTGTTGTATGTGAAGTAATAAAGTGTTAAATAAATAAGTATATAAACTCATAATCAAACAAAAGAGTGTGTGTTATTTTAATTGCAAATAGCAGCATACCAGTTTATCTGGTCTATTGACTCTTTGGAGCATCCCCGGGATGTGGGTTGTGTTAACACGGTCAGTATGTTTGCTTCACTTGGAAAGTTTTACCATAATATTGCAAATGTATGGCCCGCTTAACAGTGTTCTATCGATATCACCGTGGAAAGTGTTCGGCTGAGTTATGCCTCGGCCCCATGTTTTTGTTTTCCAGTAGATCTCACCCATTGGTAGTCGATTGCCCAGTGGATCGCACAATGCATTACAGAGAAAATTCGTTCATTATTCGAACTTTATTAGGGTTTTTGCATTTGTTAAATACTTTTTATTTATCCACTTTTCACTCCAGCTTAGCAGTGACAACAACCAACTATAATAAATAATAAATGAAACTGCTGCATAGATTTTATGAAGCGCTTCATTGGCTTAATGTTTGACTCATTGGCGGAATGATCTATTCGTTTTATGAAGAGTATTTTCAATTTTTTTAACTTTTAATTGACATTGTTTTTAATGAAATACATTTCATAGATTCTATGAAAATTTTCAATGGATGAGTTCCAGTGACAATTTTCATTGGACCTATGAAGAAATTTATTACTGTAGGGAATATAATTCTCTCAGTGTATATGGGTGAAATCAAAAAATGTGATAAATTTTTGGGCCAAATTTGTGAGAAGCAAAAAGTGTTAATATTTCGGTTTTTTCTTAATGGAATCAGTAAGTTTAGTCATTATAAACTTAATTGCAAAAAATCTCTTCTACAAGTTGTCGCAATAACTTTTTTTGCACAATTTTAATTTTTTTTGTTGTAACGGAGTTTACATTTCTGCAAGCAAAAGATATAACAAAAAAAAATTGGGTACGAATTTTCTTCAATTTATTAGTTTTTCGTATTTGGGTTTTCAACTTGCTTTCCAATGATATATAATTTGTGTTTATCAAATTGGCGGTTTCGCGAATAAAAATACAATTCATTCCGCGAAAAAAATTTTAATTTTTTTTTAATTTTGTATTTTTGGTCCTTTTAAATGCTTTTCAAAAATATAAAATTTTATAAAATCCAAACAGCGGTTGCGCAGTTACAAAATAATATATTAAAAACATAACATTTCATGATCAAAAAATTCTTAAATTGTGTGAAACAAATTTAATTTGTCAAACTAATGTCAGTAATGACTCGAAATATCGATTCAAAACCAATGAAATGCAAAATCAGTCGTTTTTCGCTTCAGCAGCTTAAGATAAAAAACTGATAACTTTTTTTGATTTGACGAAAAATTATTAGTTGAAACGTCTTTTGACGCATAAATATTAGTTGAATCATCTCTGTTTATGGTTATTTTAAAATATTTTAAACATTTATCTACATTTATTTGAATGAAACCTGATGCAAATAATTGTGGTTACGGAGTTTACAGTTACGGAGTTTCAATTTGGTTACTTTTTTCGTTTTCTTTCAGAAACGCTTTGTCAGAATTTTTTTTCCGAAAGAAAATCACATGATGCCTACAAGGTGAATCCAAATATGACATTGTTTTTCTTACTCGTTAAATAGTTTGGTGTAAAAATTAGGAACGGAGTTTACAACATTTTTTCAAATCTTATTAAAGACATCTTTTTTCATCTCGAGAATGTTACATGTTGCAGAAAAGCTTCAAGTCTGTTATACTGGATGATTACTTACAGTCCAACGATCATTTGAGTATAAATAACATTATACGAGTACTTTTCGCAATATAAATAATAGAAAACTCCAAAATTCTGATATATGCATTTTTATCAAAAATTATGACGAAAAATCGTTACAGAGTTGAAGTCATGATAGCTAAGATATACAAAAAAGTTTGTAAAATGTATTAATTTTTATTAAAAACGACACTTTTCCTCTTCGAAAAAACTCTTACAGTTAGTGTTTAGCTTTATTGGTTATTAAAATATAAGCTATTAAAGTTAAAAAACCTTATGAGTTACTTGTTACGGAGTTTACATTTGGCCTATAAAATTGGTCACAAATTTTGTGTATTAACCAAAAATTGGTCAGATTGTTATAAATTTTGTAAAACAGGTGACAATGCGCTGATATATATCGAAATATGTAACTCAAATGTAATCCATACATTAGAAATTCGGTGGTTACACGGTTTTTATGAAACACACATTTTTTGATACCACCCATATAGTTTATTATATTTAAAATGTTATAAACAAATATTTTGAAAACCAAAATCACTAATTGAACATTTTTCTGAATTAATCGGTTAACAAGTTTTTTTTTTTAAATCAAGCTATTTTTTCTCGAGAGTCAAGACTTTGCGATGTGGCAACTCTATGTCGGCAAACGTTGTATTAAAATTGAAATCCGATTTTACCATATGATAATTCATGTTATATTTTTTTTTCAATTTCAGAATTCTGAACGTACTGCTGATCATGAAATCGATTGTGACAATTTTCTCTCAGAGTCGGAACATTTTCAGTGTGGTCCGCCAAAATTCCCCTCATTTAAATCTCGCTGGACTGTCGATGCTAGTAGTGCAAACAATAGTAAAACTAATAGTTTAAAATGTAGCAAATGTAATAAAAATTATTTGGATCAAAATAGTTTAAAACATCAGGCATCATTTTATGAACTGGTCGAAATATCACGACTATCAAATCAAATTGCAACAGCTACTTCACCTGTAACCTGTAACTCAGTCAATTGTCGATATGGTGATGGTACATGTACGCCAACGGGTACTGGTACAAGTATAAGTTATTCCATGACAGATAACCAAAGAGTGTCAACATTACCCATACAACAATTACATTGTACTGACAGTCGTTCATCATTTTCGGAAACATGTTTGGCTCAGGCCATGACACAAGTGGGAAAATATGTCACAAATGGGCAACAGCAGACGACTGCCATTAATAATATACAACATCCTCACCAGCATAGTCATAATCACCATCATGCCCACCATCATCGTGTACCAATGAGAGTTTCAACGACAAAACGTGATACAAAAACCGCTAAAACCTTAACGATGGTTATGGGTGGTTTTATTGCATGTTGGCTGCCATTTTTTGTCTACTATCTTCTTATTCCTTTTCTACCAAAGGCTGCTGTTTTTGAAGGCCTTATGTCATTTCTAACTTGGGTCGGTTGGGTAAATTGTGCCATCAATCCATTTATCTATGCATTTTACAATCCAGATTTTCGTACTGCATTTTGGCGTTTGACATGTAAACGAATTTGCAAACAAAAGTCACCAGCAAATCACATGGCCATGTTTAGAGGATAAAGTTGCCAAATGTCGGTGTCGGTGTTGTCTGCTACTGATGCTAAAGGGAGAACACAAAAAATGACATAGAAATAAGTTATAAATAATACATATGTACATAAATAACTATAGAAAACAGTGTTTAAATTGCTAAGTTTAGTTGGAAACTTTGTATTTTTAAAACTTAATTTGAAAATAAGATTACTAAATATAGTACTTAATGTTGAAATCAATTAACTAACTGTCCCGTGGAGAAAAATATGTCAGTTGAATGCGACGACCTGTCCAGCAACTGTTGCAAATAGGACCGGTCCGAAAGAATCTATCTTGTGACAAGTCATGTGATCGATGCTAATAGTACCGGTCTGGAAAAACCAACCCAGTGACTACTGAAAATGGTAACAAACTCACAATAGTTACCGCGTGACCTCTGCCGTGATCGATATAAATAGAGCAGTCTCAAAGGACCTTTACCGTGACTGGTCAAAACAACACCGGCCTTAAAATACCTACCTCGAGACCAGTAAAAAAATGTACGAAAAAGATTCAATGCGTCTAAGTTTTTCGTAATTAAGTTTTAAGTAAATAAACTTCCAATGGAACCCTATCAAACTAGAACTCCAATTGTGTTGAAATTTGGATATATGCTTTAGGAGACAAAACTAGTGGACTTGTATTTTTCGTATCGGCTCAATCTTATGTTTTGGGCGTGGATGGTATTTGAAACGATGTGCTTATCGGTAGTCAATCATGCGATATTAATGGTAGTCAGTTGAAAGGTTTTGAATCGCTAACGGTATTTTAGCAGTACATAGCAAAACCTTGGTAATGGGTTGGCCTTTTTCACGCATTGCCTGGAAATGGGTACCCCTTTACCCTTGGTTTTACTTAGCAACATAAAGTAATACGTTACTAAATAATAATGTGATACATAAATATATACTTATGTGGGTGGAGAAATAATCAGTTACCGATATAGAGATACATATATCACTACTTATTTGCAACATTTAAAATAATATATTACTGATTTTGTATTATATAATAATTTATTAATAAGGGTGAAAATAATAAGTTATTGGTATTCCATTATATAACTACTTATTTTGCGAAAATACGAGTTAATAAAAATTTATAATCTAATAACATCCCAGTGTAGAAAATCATTACCAGATATGTGGTTATGTAACTACATACTTGGTAATGGTAACTAGTTACTTTTGTTATTACATTTCTTATTATCTTTATATGGCGATGTCGCGAGAAATATTGAGTTATGGTTACACACCAGCATACGAAAAATCAAAAAATATATCGTTACCTATGTGCTTACCAGTACTGACAAAAATAATGAGTCTGAAAATAGATTTTCAAAAATATGAATTATAAAAAAAAAATTTTATTGTATTTTTTTTTAAATAAAATTTGCTGGTGCGGGAATCGAACCTGGGTCTACAGATTGCCAGTCAATAGCTCTACCATCTGAGCTATATCGACATGTATATTTAATAGATAAAAACATAATTCACCTGCTGCACACAAGTAAACTTACTCGCCAACATACAAAAAATCAAAAAATATGTGGTTGCATAAATTCTTAACAGTGTTTAAAAAAAATTGAGTCTAAAAGTAGATTTCAAAAAATTTTCAAAAGAATATAGAAAATTATTTTCTTTATGAAATAATGATAAAAGTAAGTCATTATCAGTAACTCATTATTATATGTTTTAAAATAATGCAGAAGGTAAGTGGGTGTCAGTACTGGTAGTCCAAAAAATAATGATATGTCATTACCGTTTCTACACTGGGATTGCTCGGATCGGTGTACCCCAGCAAAATATTGGTAATGACACCTCATTACTATCTGCATTACCAAAAATGATATATCATTACCGTTTGCATTATTTTATAATATAAAATAATGACTTCCTAATAACGACCTATTGTATTCATTATTTCTAAATATAAAATAATGACTTACTCGTAATAGTTTAAATAAGTTCTTTTTACACAGTTAAATTTTATACATTTTTATTTATTGTATGTTTTATGTTCAAATTTTTATGACGAGTCCTAAAATTACACACCAGAGAAAACTTCAATTTTTCTGAATGTATTTCCTTAAGCTTAGAGTATTTGCTTAACTCCTTATTTTTAAGAATCAAGTAAGCAATCGGATAACCACTTATAATTCAACTTTTTGTAAGCATGTGTGTAACCACTTATTATTCAAAATCTCATAACTACTTATTTCTCATTTTTTCGTAAGCGAGCGGGTAAGCGTGACTACTTATAAAAACGACCACGCCAAACAAAAAAATGAGTTTAGACGCCAAAAAATAAGTTGTGCGGAGCTATGAATTTCTGTTATATAACCACTTATTTGGTAATGAAAGATTTTGCTGGGACATTTATACAAAGTCATGACTGGAAACATCTTATTTTATTCCCTATATGTAACCAATGAAATATGTACTAATGTGTAACGACTTATTTCACTCCATACAAGTATGTACTTAATGACAGCATTTTGTCATAAAAAATACAAAAATCCCAAAAATATTCCCTACCCAGCCAGCAAATTCGGAGCGCTCATAAATAAGATTTTTAAATGGCTCATAGAACTGGTTATTGTTTTTTTGAAAACATTCTTTTTTTGGTAGAAAAAATGAACCCTCAGAAAACAATCCAAAAAGTTGTCTCTACAATCTAAAAAGCTGTCTCAAAACGAGGGTTCAATTTTCGGACTCAAAGAAGATTCCAAAATTATTTAAATTTATGAAGAAAATTTCGATTTTATACGTTCTTTTTTCTGAGTCATTTTTGAGTACACAGGGGGCTCTTTTGGACGGACCACTTTCATAGGAAAAAGTGGAAAAATGTTTATGTTTTTGGAGCTCATTTCTGAGTCATTAATGATCATCTTTGTTTGCTGGGTAGTAAAAAAAATCAATAATTTTTAATAATTTATTGAAATAAAAAAAAAAAATAGTTCTATTGCTGACATGTAGGCAGCTTAATGTCATACTTTAGTTGTCCGGTGCTAACAAGTCTTTAGTTAATCAGCGTTTTTAAAAACTGAATATAAAATGCTGACATGTCTTTAAGACGTCTTAAGTAAAATGTCTTAAGCTGATAACTTGTATATAATAAGTCGCTGATGACATTGTCTTTAAGACACAGTTTCCAGCTGGGTTGTAGAAAATAAAATTTAACAAAATTTCCCAAAAAGTAATTTTTTTTTCGGCCGGCGACAATAATCAATAATTTTTGGCATTATCTAACGATATAATTGTTATAAAAAGTGAAATAAAATTGTCAGCCCCAGTCGGAAAGCAGATTTTCAATTTCTAGTTAAGGGACAACTTCATGGCTGTTTTTGGATTTTTTTGTTCACCGGAAGCAAAATTTAATTAATTTTTTTGTTCGTCTATCACAGGGCTGGAAAAACTATGACACGCGTGTCAATAGTGGCACGCAAGTAGATTTAAGGTGGCACGCGATGTTTTGTTGGATATTTGCAAAAAAATTTAAACTATTGGAAGACTATTTAGCAAAAAATTCAGTTAAATGTTAAACTTCGCTACAAAAATGTGTGACTCAACTCCATAACGGTGAAATTTTTCATAGAGCTTGTAAATCGTGTTTTAAAATAAATAAAACTCTGTATTGCCACCATTTTTTGTTTAAAAAATATGGTTTATACAGAACTCTCAAATTCGGTTATCAAAAAATTCTAGGAAAATTTTTAAAATTCTACATTGAAAGAAGTTTAAATGTTTCGGTGAGAAAATGGCTTATAATCAGAGAAATAAAAAGTACCCGATATTGCTTCAAATTGGAAAACAACTTGTAATAAAATTGGATCTAAAAAATTAAGTTGTTTTTTAAATAAGTTTCATAATGAAATAACCCCCTTTGTTGGAATTTGAAATTTGGTTTTGATCGTGTTTCGCAGAGCCATTTCATCTGAAATAGAAATTTGTCTGTTCGAATCCATAATATTAGCTTTTTATTCATTATTATGATGATAAAAAACGCGCGAATTATTTTAACTAAATCAAATTTTTGCCCGAAGCACATTTTTCAACTAGTTCCTTACGTACTTAAATTATTTATGGCGCCCAATAATTTAATTTTTTTTAACAATATGAAATAACCACCAGAAAAATGAAAAGGCAATAATGTTTTAATTTTATTTTTTCACAATGAAATAATCTCAATATTTAAAGATTAAATAAACTTCCAAAAATTAATTAACCGTCAAACATTTTTACGTCATTTCTTGGATGTTATTTAATTTTTCCCTTTGGGGGTTATTTCACTGATAAATATGTACATCTGCGATAATATTTTTAAGAGAAATTTTCCAAGTGTTAAAAATTTTTTAAAAAGCAATTTTAAAAGACAACTATTATTAAGGTGGCACGAGAGAAATTTTTACAAAAAAAATTTGTCCTTTTCTGGCACGCAGCGAAAAAAGTCTTGCCACCCCTGGGCTATCACTTTATTAAGAAAAAAACAAACACATTAAAAGTGGTTTTTATTTGAATTTAGTTTATTATATTCAATTCTAATTTTCTTATTTTTCTCGTTGATGTCCTTTCAAACTTTTCATTCAACACCAACTGATATCAATCTTATCGTGTTTTACAACGTGTTTAAAAAATAAACATGATATTTTAACGTGTTTAAGGGCAGAAAAATGGAAAAATGTACTGTAAAACATCACAAAAAAAACATGTTTAACTCTTAACCCATTTTTCGCCGCTACCAGTTCCCGTCGACAGATTTTTATAAACATTTATATCAAAGCCTAATTAAGAAAATTCTAAATTTTTAAGTTCCAGTTTTTCAAAAAATTAGTGGAGATTGTAATCACCATTGGCGGAATATGCATACATGGCTAATATTTTCGAAGTGCAAATGAAAAGCGTTTTTATACTGAGTATACCATAAAAGAAACAAAACCCATAATAAATAAATAAAGTAAAAAAAAAAACATTTCAGTAGCAAGTTATGAATAGTAAAAGTCCTGGTGATTATAATCACCAGTCGGCGAAAAATGGGTTAAACATGTAATATCGAGTTCAACACTTATGTGGGAATGCCGTATAAGTGTACTGAATCTGAAAATATTGATTTTTTTCGTTCTTTTAAACTGTCTAGCTTAGACGCGACTAATTATTTAATTACAAAAATAATGTAATTTTGGTAACTAATTATTTCTTCTTATATGATTAAGCCATATTATTTAACAACTTGTAACCACTTATTTTTTAACTGCTTATCAGTATCAGAATAACTACTACTTTTGGTAACTATTTATTTTTCATATTTTTTTAATGCAGCGTGTAAGCAGGTGCAGAAATGATGTGCATTTTTCACGCAGCGAATATCGACAAATTCCTACCAAACGATAAGCTTTACCACTTATTCTACTGATTATTATTTAGAAAATAGTAATGCTGGCATTACTTCGAAATTATTAACTAAAAATTAGATGCCTAAAAACACAGTGCACTGCAGTGTCTTAAAATTCATCGTAAAAATATGTCACTACCTACATATGTGAGAATGTTTTCTGGTCTGTTCCTATTACTTTAAAGTATCAAAGTGCTACGCATACTATATAATCAAATTTAAAGCACTATAAAGAAGAGCATACAATGGAAGAGATATAGAATTTAACAATTGAGTTATAAGGAAGGGTAGAATAGAAAAACAGGGTTAAAATGTTCCGCAAAAATACTTGTCATGAAATTCTACTATAAGTCTCTGAAGACATCAAAGTTGAAAATTTAAATTTAATGCCAGAAATAAGTAATTAAGGGCTAATTTCATACTTGTTTAGAATTGGCGCTCAAATGTCCCACAAACCTGGATTCTAGGAGGAAAGCATTTCATGTAAAACACTATGATGAACATTTCTGTGAAACATTTTACCCCTCTAAATTTTCAACTTACGGGTCTTTTTGCCCCTTTTTAAATGGGGTCAAAAAAGCCCCCTTAACCCTTTGACGATCATAGGCAAGTATGCTTTAAGACGCGATAAATCCCTACATAGTACCGCTTTCGCCTTGTAAGCCCTCGAAGTTGGTTATTTAGAATTCTTGATTTAAAGGGTAAAAAGCACAAACTTTGACAAGTGAAATGGAGGGCAAAAAAGGGGTCTATGAGGCCAAGTTTTTTGTAACATATCCATAATTTAGTTCGCGATCACGAAAATAAATTAATAATAAAAATCGCTTCGTCCGGAATGGCAGGATCGTCAAATGGCAAATATTATTGGCAAGCGAAATGTGGGGTAAGGAGGAGTTCAACGGAGCCAATTTTTCTTGGCATAACCATTATTAGGTCAGAAATTATCAAAATAGCGAAATCTTCAAAATCGCTTCGGCAGAAAATGTATGGTCTTCAAAGGGTTAATTGCAGAGTTAGAGGGTTAAATAGTTTCACAAAACTGTAACTCGTAGTGTTTTACATAAGTACGCTGAACACATCCTATAACCAAAATGGAAGATTCACATGGTTTCCTAGTGTACATATATAATAATTCTATAACTCAGAATAAGTTTTTGGCCTTTCTTTTATGGAATGAACGAAATATTTAAAAAACTCAGCGTTTTTAATCTACACTGAATTTCCTATTATATGATGAAGAGTATACGTATTTACAGATCTCCAAAATTAAATGAGAGACATTCAAAATTTAGTTTTGACACAAATTTTGAAGTTTACCGCTTAAAACACCCCAAACGATCATGAGAGGGTTAATAGTTTGTATAAAGAAAATGTTTGCCTTTTCCTTGTGTACACAATAGCTATGTAACTTAATCACCAGAAGATTCTAGTTTAAGAGTTATACACTAACAAAATAAATACAGTCACTTTTTGTTAGTTGTTTCTAAAGTTTTTCCGTTGAGTTGTTTTTAAAAATAATAACAGTTGTTCGTAGAAGAAAAATAATTTTTAACTTTGTTCACAAGTTATTTAAAAATATAAAAACACGAATATTTCGTAACAGTCAAATTTTCTAGTCAGTTTTTATTGTTTTAAAGTAAAACTAAAAAAATTAACCAAAAATAGGTATTTTGTAGTAAAAGTTGTTTGAAATAAAAAAAACAACAATACAATTATTTGAATTGTTTTTATTTTAAATTTTTTAGTAAAATCAAATATAAATTTAGTTCTTCGCACTATTTTGATTGTTATTTTTATAGTAAAAATAAATTATTTTTAAGTTGATTTTACGGTTTCCTATAGTCAATTATTGATAGTCAAAAACAAATAAAAAATTTGTTCAATTACTTAAATGAAAATGTGAGTAGACAGGTTTTTAACTGAATTTTATTCGTTTTGAATTATATTTTTAGTTAATTTTAACTTAAAAATAATTTGTGTGTAGTTATCCATCTATAATGAAATTTTTTTTGGTTAATTTTGAGGACATAAATGTAAACGGCCTGGCCGGTTTACATTGCACACACCCAATTTTTACACGGGGACCTGGAAAAATAATACTTTTGCACATATGGGTGCCCTTTAGAGCGTACCACCTTACAGCAAAAAAAAAAAGTGCGCCGTACACCCTCCAATATGAAATATTTTTGCAAGGAGGTTTCAAAAAAACAAAATTTTATTTTTTATGCCGAACGTAGGGGTCGCTATTTTACATTTTTCGTTATATCTTTGGTATTTATAGTCGGATCTTAAAACATGATACATCGATGGTCTCCTCGAGGCAAAAAAATCGATATATCACACTTTAAAATCCGATTTTAAATTCCAAAGCTATTACAAAAAATTAAAAAAGGCGACCCCTACGGTCGGAAATCGCCTTCCAAAAATACATCGTATTTGAGGGTGTACGGCGAACTTTTTTTTTGAGGTACGGTCTAGTGCTCTTATATACTTATATCCTTACAGTGTTAAAAAAATATTGAGTCCAAAAATAGATTTAAAAAAAATTTCAAAAAAAAATCTGGAACGATACTTTATGTTTGAAATAATGATTAAAATAAGTCATTTTTGGTAACGCATTATTTTTTATTTTGAAATAATGTAACAAATAACTATTTATTAGCATCCCAGTGTAAACGGTTATGACATATCATTATTTTCTGGACTACCAGTAATGACACCCACTTATCTTCTGTATTATTTTAAAACATATAATAATGAGTTACTGATAATGACTTATTTTTATCATTATTTCAAATAGAAAATAATTTTTTAGATTTTTTTGAAATCTATTTTTAGACTCAATATTTTTTAAACACTGGTAAGGATATATGTAACCAAATATTTTTTGATTTTTTGTATGTTGGCGAGTAAGCTTACTTTTGTGCAGCAGGTCAATTGTGTTTTATCTATTAAATATTACATGTCGATATAGCTCAGATGGTAGAGCTATTGACTGGCAATCTGTAGACCCATGTTCGATTCCCGCACCAGCAAATTTTATTTAAAAAAAAAAATACAATAAAAAATATTTTTTTATGTAATTTATTTTTTAGAACATCTATCTTTAGACTCATTATTTTTGTCAGTACTGGTAAGCACATAGGTAACGATATATTTTTTGATTTTTCGTATGCTGGTGTGTAACGACAACTCATTATTTTTCGCGACATCGCCATATAAAGGTAATAAGAAATGTAATAACAAAAGTAACTAGTTAGCATTACCAAGTATGTAGTTACATAATCACATATCTGGTAATGATTTTCTACACTGGGATCTTAATATTATATGTTTTAAAATAATGCAGAAAGTAAGTCAGTGTCCTTACTGGTAGTCCAAAAAATAATGATACGTCAGTGCCGTTTCTACACTGGGTACATTTTGACCACATTCTAAAAAAAATCAACAACAAATTTACTTTTTTCAAACCAAATGATAAAATTATTCCACTGAATTTTTCTTATTATATGCTCAGTACTAGCAAACGTTTCACAGCTCCATTTTGTCAAAAATTTGAAAAAAAAACTTTTCGAAAAATTACACTAGGAATGCCAACTTCAAACGCAAGTACCTTTTTTTGTATTTTTTTAATAAAATTTGAATCAATTTAGACGAAGTGAAAAAATATATAATTTCTTACCGTTAGTACAAATATTTACCAGTGTTGATAAAGTTATCAATTAAATTGTTTTATTTAATTAATAACAATATTTTAATGACAGTTCGTAACAGTAGTAGTATTTTGCCTAATTGGCGTAGGTAGCGTGTTAATAATATTAATTATAATTAGGGCTTGCAAGTTCATGCATTTATACCAATACTTTACGTACATACTCGTAAAATGAGTATTAAAATATACCTTTATGATTTTTCAACGTTTTCAAAATAATCAATTCAGAGTCAATGTTTTTTTTTTTTGTTAAAAAGTGATATAACACCCTAGTGCATGCAAAAATGTGATTAACATTTAAAAGGTACCTTTTTTTGTACCTTTTTGTATGGTAATTTAAGTTATTTATTTTTTTTTCTTTTTTAAAAGTACATTATTCTCAAATCATGTTATATATTAATGAAAAGCTTATTTAAAACGGCTTAATTTGAAGGGAAAATAATTGCACCATTACATATTAAAAAACCTAGAAAATAAGGAAAACACTTTTTCACAGGCTTTTGTAAAGCAGCCTGAATTTACGAATATATATTTTTTTCAATGACCTTAAAGTACTCTGAAAAATAAGAAGTTCAATACCAATAATGCCTTTACAAGAGTCATAGGGTTTCCAAAAAAATCCGATGAAACCCGAAAAAACTGGAATACCGAAAAATAAAAAAAATACCGGTCCTGGGTAAATTTTAACTACCGTTTTAACCCCTAAAGAGATGGCCAATAATCTCAGACATCCCATTTTTATTTTCATTAAGATCGGAGATTATTGCATGCGATACTTTCTTTGTTAGCTATAAAAAAATCAAAAAATTTTTATAAATTAAAAATATTACTATTATTTTAATTGTGCAAAAACCAACTTTTTGGTAAAATATGCAAAAATGAGCCAAAAAATGCAGTTTTAGGAAAATATGTATTTATAGCAATATATGCATTTACAGCTAAATAAACAAAAATATGGATATACATATGGGTGATATCAAAAAATGTGATAAAAACCGTGTAACCACCTAATTTCTAATGCATGGATTACATTTGAGTTACATATTTCGATATATATCAGCGCATTGTCACCTGTTTTACAAAATTTATAACAATCTGACCAATTTGTGGTTAATACATAAAATTTGTGACCAATTTTATAGGCCAAATGTAAACTCCGTAACAAGTAACTCATAAGATTTTTTAAATTTAATAGCTTATATTTTAATAACCAATAAAGCTAAACACTAACTGTAAGAATTTTTATGAAGAGGAAAAGTGCCGCTTTTAATAAAAATTAAATCATTTTACAAACTTTTTCGTATATCTTAGCTATTACGACTTCAACTCTGTAACGATTTTTGGGCATAATTTTTGATAAAAATGCATATACCAGAATTTTGGAGTTATCTATTATTTATATTGCGAAAAGAATAATGTTGTTTATACTCAAATGATCGTTGGACTGTAAGTAATCATCCAGCATAACAGACTTGAAACTTTTCTGCGCATGTAACATTCTCGAGATGAAAAAGGATGTCTTTAATAAGATTTGAAAAAATGTTGTAAACTCCGTTCCTAATTTTTACACCAAACTATTTAACGAGTAAGAAAAACAATGTCATATTTGGATTCACCTTGTAGGCATCATGCGATTTTGTTTCGGAAAAAAAATTCTGACAAAGCGTTTCTGAAAGAAAATGAAAAAAGTAACCAAATGTAAACTCCGTAACTGTAAACACCGTAACCACAATTGTTTGCATCAGATTTCATTCAAATAAATGTAGATAAATGTTTAAAATATTTTAAAATAACAATAAACAGAGGTGATTCAACTAATATTTATGCGTCAAAAGACGATTCAACTAATAATTTTGCGTCAAATCAAAAAAAAGTTATCAGTTTTCTACCCTAAGCTGCTGGAGCGAAAAACGATTGATTTTGCATTTCATTGGCTTTGAATCGATATTTCGAGTCATTACTGACATTAGTTTGACAAATTAAATTTGTTTAACACAATTTAAAAATTTTTTGATCGCGATATGTTATGTTTTTAATATATTATTTTGTAACTGGGCAACAGCTGTTGGGATTTTAAAAAATTTGATTTTTTTGAAAAGCATTTAAAATTACCAAAAACACAAAATTAAAATAAAAAAAATTTTTTTTCGCGGAATGAATTGTATTTTTATTCGCGAAACCGCCAATTTGATAAACTCAAATTATATATCATTGGAAAGCAAATTGAAAACCCAAATACGAAAAACTAATAAATTGAAGAAAATTCGTACGCAATTTTTTTTGTTATATCTTTTGCTTGCAGAAATGTAAACTCCGTTACCACAAAACAAATTAAAATTGTGCAAAAAAGTTTTGCGACAACTTGTAGATGAGTTTTTTTGCAATTAGGTTTATAATGACTAAACTTACTGATTCCATTATGAAAAAACCGAAATATTAACACTTTTTGCTTCTCACAAATTTCGCCCAAAAATTTATCACATTTTTTGATTTCACCCATATATGTAGCTAAATATGCCAACAGTTGCATTTAGAGTAGAATATAACTGAGGGTACCAAAAAAATATACGTGTATCGGCGTTTCAAAAAATTGTGTCTGGCTCTATGATTTTTGGTGGATAAAGTTTCCCCCCTTTTGCAAATATATATTGTGAATCGGCATAGAAACCATATGAATCTTCAGGTATAGGATGTCTTCAGTGAACTTATGTAAAACACTACGAGGAAATTTTTTGTGGAACATTTTGACATTCGAACCCTTAATTTAAAGTAATTTTTTTGTACCCTTTTGCAAAAGTTTTGACTTGTTTCTTTCATTGAAGTTAAATTTTCAACTTTGATGTTTTCAGAGACTTATAGAAGAGTTTCATAGCAAATATTTTGCGGAAAATCTTAACCTTCTGGCTCTTCAACTTACGGGATTTTTTGTCCCTTTTTAAAATGGGGCCAATAAAGTCCCTTTTATTGAAGAGTTAGAGGATTAAAATGTTGCACAAAAATGCTACAAGTAGTATTTTATATTAGTTCGCTGAATATGTCTTATACTTAAAATGGAAGACTAGTATTTGTATTTATTTATTTTGGCTTTCTAATACAACAAGACATAATATTTTATAAATGACAGCATTAGAATAAGACAAGTTATACAGTAATAATAAATTAGATTGTGGTTAAAAGAATTAAAAAATAAAAATAAAAAAATTTTAAAATTTTAAAAAAATATAAATATAAAAATAAATATAAAAATATATGTATAAAAAAAATAATAAAATAAAAAACAGTTTTAAATAAAAACAAATTGATTTACATAATAATAATGCAAGAAATGAAATGAAAATGAAAATCAAATGAAATGAAATAAAAAAAAAAAAAAGATTTATGAAAAATATTCGACAAGTAATTTTCTAAATCTTATTGCGTTGACTGTGGTCTGCAAATTATTTGGAAGTTGGTTCCAGAGATGTATGTTGAATATAAAAAACTGACATTCGGAAGCATGGTCACGATGACGAAATTGGGTTATGCCCTTGCCTCTTGGCGATATAAAGAATTGTAAACGATCGTAAAGATATTTTGGCTCCTTTGTAATAATGATTTTATGAATGAAAATAACGTTTCTGAACTTAAGATAGTCGAAAAAAGACATATTGAATAAACGGGTGGAATACTGGGATATATGATCAAATCTTTTTAAACTATAAATGTAACGGATTATGTTATTGTAGGTTATGGTAAGTTTTCTCATATTATTGGAGTTGCAACCAGTGAAAATTTCCGATGAATATAAGACTGTTGGTAGAACATATGTTTTTGCAAGCAATATTCTAACTTTCAAGGGGGTAAAGTGTTGAGTGGCCCATAGATTTCGCAGCATACTATATGTTCTACCACTGGCCTGGTTAATATGATCTGACCATGTTAACGTGTTATTAAATGTAACTCCTAAATTTTTAGCCGTTTATACAATATCAATTTTTGAACCACCAAGAAAAATATTTATTTCACCATCAATTTGTAAGTGTTTTTTCTTTATTATTAAGCATTTTGATTTATTTGGATTGAGACGCAATCCATTTGCTGAAGCCCATGTAAATATTTTTCCCAGATCATGATTTAATTCTTGGGTTTTTGAAGTTATCAACTCCTTGGAGCAACTAAGATAAAGCTGAACGTCATCAGCATACATTTGTATATTTGAGTAATCAAGGTGTTGTGGAAGATCATTAGAATATAAAGAGTACAACAGCGGTCCGAGGATGGAACCCTGCGGAACACCTCTTGATGCTTCTAAGGGACATGGTTTCCTATACCGATTCACAATAAACATTTGCAAAAGGGAGAACTTTAACCCACCAAAAAACATAGGGGCAGAGGTAAACTTTTAAAACGCCGAATCAGAATCAGTTGTCAGAACGTTGTTATTTTTTTTTGTGTTGTACAGTGTAATTAACGAAACTTTTTTCATGATTTAACGAAAAATTCATTCATTATTTCTTAAATATTTAATAGTAAAAGAATAAATGGTTAAAAAAATTTTTTATTCATAAATTAACAATATTTTAAACATAAAATATTATACCAAAAGTAAGAGAATATAGAGTTTTTGCAATATTAATATTAGACTTCGTATGAAAAGTAAAATAATTTTGATTTGAAGAAAGAATGACGCAATTTTTTAATACCAATTATTTCTATTGCCTGCCAGCTACTGAAAACGGTGACTTTTAGTTTATTTTCCTACAGAGCAAACAGAGATAATTAACAATATTATGCCATTTTGTTGTAAATTTTTTAAGTCGCAAATATTTTTAGTTTACGTTATTCTCTAGCTAACGACAGCCTACACGTATTGACATGAACTTCCATGCCCTAATTATAGTACCGTAGGGTAAAACATGTGTAGACATATGAAACTTTTGAGACGATAACAAAATAATAAATACATTAATTAGACAGCAGTATTAAACATTGAAATTAATAAAAGTTTTATAAAAATTAATGTGTTAATTCATAAATGCTTTATAAAGTTATAAAGCATTTCATCAGCTTGCCTGCAAGTAGTTCTATATGTTTTTTTTAAAGATTTTGAGGAGACCGAAAAAAACAGTTACAAAATGCCATTTTAAGATATTTTATTGACATCATATGCCTTAATGATGATTTTAGTAAATGAGGTCGTCAATCATAAAGGCACAAGATGCCAATAAAATATCTTAAAAGGCTATTTTTTCACTGTCCTCAAAACTTGTTAAAAACACATATGTAGCACTACTTGCAGGCAAGCCGACGATTTATGAGTTTACACTTAACACCTCAGCTTTTCATTTAAATGATTTTTGAAAATATTTCTGTTGATTTTTTTCGTAAGCTTATTTCTTTTGTACAAACCGAGGTTTCATTTGGGAGGACCTATATTATGAACAACAGTTTTTTTACAACAATTTATATTAATATAAAGAGGGCTTATATTCAATAGGAGCTATATGCAGTTTTGGGGAGAATGAGTTTTGGACAGCAAATCTGTTATCCATGATATTAGTTTTGGTCTGAAGTAATAATTGTAGACCCACCTATTTCTCATTTTAGTTAATTTGCTAGCTACCGAATATTTTTTTATGATATGGGTTATCTACTCAAATTTTATTACATTTCTTAAATTCAATAAAATAAATATCTCTTTAAAGAGTATTTTGCAATTATAAGATTCAAATTTTTCCCGATTTTTTTGATTTACCAACAAATTGACAAATATTCTGCAAAAAGAATCATGATGTCACCTTGGTGAATTTTGAAACACCTTTTGTAATTAAAAAGTTATATGCACTTAAAATTCTGAAAAAGAATTTTTTTTTGCAATTTTTTAGCTAAAAAAGTATTTCCGTTATTTTTTATTTATAAAAATTGTTAAATAACCAGTGTAGAAAATCATTACCAGATATGTGGTTATGTAACTACATACTTGGTAATGGTAACTAGTTACTTTTGTTATTACATTTCTTATTACCTTTATATGGCGATGTCGCGAAAAATAATGAGTTGTCGTTACACACCAGCATACGAAAAATCAAAAAATATATCGTTACCTATGTGCTTACCAGTACTGACAAAAATAATGAGTCTAAAAATAGATTTTCTAAAAAATAAATTATATAAAAAAAAATATTTTTTATTGTATTTTTTTTTTTAATAAAATTTGCTGGTGCGGGATTCGAACCTGGGTCTGCAGATTGCCAGTCAACAGCTCTACCATCTGAGCTATATCGACATGTAATATTTAATAGATAAAAACACAATTGACCTGCTGCACACAAGTAAGCTTACTCGCCAACATACAAAAAATCAAAAAATATGTGGTTACATATATCCTTACCAGTGTTTAAAAAATATTGAGTATAAAAATAAATTTCAAAAAATGTTCAAAAAAATCTAAAAAATTATTTTCTATTTGAAATAATGATAAAAATAAGTCATTAACAGTAACTCATTATTATATGTTTTAAAATAATACAGAAGGTAAGTGGGTGTCATTACTGGTAGTCCAAAAAATAATGATATGTCATTACCGTTTCTACACTGGGAACATATATATTATTTATACTCTTTTGAAAGGCTACTTCATGTGTAATATTGCTATGTAAAAAATGTTCGAAAGTTTCTACAATTGTGGGCTCAATGACCGTTCCGAATTATAGCTATTTTTTACAAATTTCTACTTTATAGCATACCCAGCAAAAAAAAGGGATGCCGAAGCAGTAGAAAAAGTACTACAATTGATGATCTAGATTTACTTCTTTTTTAATATAAAAACTAAGCATTTTACACTGACATTGAGTTGTCATAGGAGTACTCCTACTCTAACATTTTTTCAGTACTTTTTGAACGAGTGCAAAGGAAGCTCTTTATCACCAATTAAAAGTTAAAAATTCTTCGCAAAAAAATATTATTTTTTTTTTTTTATTTTACAAAAGTTTTTTATTGCCGCCACCGAGTATCGAACTTGCGACCTCACGATTGCTAGTCTAGCGCTTTACACTCATAGAAATAAATCTTTAAAAATAGCAGAAAAAGTTACTAAAAATTAGTTAAAAATGATGCTGCAGAAAAAACTGCTAAAATTACCACAGTTTTTTGCTAAATACTAGTACAATGAGAATAGCAAAATTAAAACTTTATATTAATTATAATTATTTAGGCTAACTTTTAGTTAAATGCAAATAGCAAATTGTACTGAAAATCTGCAGAAAATTTTGCTAAATACTTGTAGACTCAAAACAGCAAAAATAAACTGTTTAATCTACAAAATTTTTGCTTTTTTTAAGCTAAATTTAGTTGAATGCAAATAGCAGTATATCCTGCTAAAATCAGCAGAAATATTTGCTAAAAAATTGCAAACTGCTGTTTTCAAAAGGCTCGATTTTTATTTGCATTTAAAAAAAAATCGAATAAATTTTCGAAAATTGAAATTTTTTTTTTGGTGATTTTTAAGGCTACTAATTATTTAGCAAAATTTTTTGCTGATTTTAGCAAAAATTTAGCTCAAATATAACTAAAATTCTGTATATTTAACAGTTTTATTTTTGCTGTTCCTATATTACTAATATATAGCAAAAAAATCTGCTAATTTAGCAGTTTTTTTATGCAGCATCATTTTTAACTGGTTTTAACAAATTTTTTTACATACTTTTTTCTATTAGTGTACCGCTGAGCTATTTCTTGATATGAAAGTTGGCTGGCATAAAAAACACCACCTTGTTACATCTGGATATTGTTCCTTATTCTCTTCAATAAAAGTACTTATTAAACAAGAGTAAAAGGTGCACTCCAATTCAGTATTTTTTTTAGTACACCGAAAAATTTCCTCAGTTGCTGGCTACTAAATTTTCAACTGAGTCTCAGGTGAAATACCCCTTACTGAGCCTCAGTTGTTTAAATTAATTAAAAATAACCAATTTTTCGAAACGAAAAAATTAACTGAGATCTCAGTTGCTGAAAATCTAACTGTTAGTTAAAATAAATAAATATGGAATTTTAGCAATAATCAACCAAAAGCCATCAAAAAGAATAGAAAATTCCTGTCATTCTAAAATTTTTTATTTATTGTATAAATAATTTAAATAAAATTAATTTTTTTTTGTAATTTTTGCTTATTATACTCCCTTGCTCTTGCTAACTCGCCAATCGGTTCAATTATTGTTAAATTACATGCATAATTTCGTTGAGATTGTTTTTACATGATCTAAAAAATTTTAATTTTGTTATACACATACATATATTTAAATTTCAGCTTAAAAATAAATCTTAATCAATCTCTCAAATTTATTATTGAAAACGATTTCCTTTCCTTAGTGGCCAAATGTGTGTTTTTATAAAATATCAAGTTAAAATGAAATGAATTTCTTTATTTTTACAAATATTTGACAGTTTTAATAGTTTTAATTATTTGTACATACAGGGTACTGAAACAAAATTGTATTTAACCAATTTCAGTTAATTTAAATTTTTTCGGTTTTAACTAAGAAATTCTCTAACTGAGTAACTGAGAAATTTTATCTATGTACTATTTTTACAGGTGCATAAAAAGAAATTTCTCACCATTATTTTATAAACCTAAACATATTTTTAAAAATTAAAAAAATATTGAATTTAAACAAATTAATTATATATATTAAAAAAAATTAATAAAATAAAGAAAAAAAATAAAAAAATATTGGTCCCGCCAGGAATCGAACCCGCGACCCTATGTTTGTAATTGCCAAATGATACCAAAATCACTATTTATGATCACTTTTAGAGCAACTACTCTTTAGAAGAAATACTTAAGTGAGTTTTTGGAAGTTGTTCAGAAGTACTTTGAATACCAGTGAAAGAAGTTATTTTTTGAAGTTGTTCAGAATAACTTCTAAAAAAGCAGTAAAAATATACTAACGGATACTTGTAAAGCAGTGAAAGAAGTAGTTTGTAAAGCATTACTTCCATGTTTTTTTTGCTTGGCATGTACTCCAAACGGAAGGCTAAAATCAAATTTTTTAAGCACTTTTTGTATGTTCCAATATGTTCCTAATAATTGTAGGGGGGGGGGGGGGTGGGGTTCTTTTTGGACTTAATTAAATTTGTTGTTCTTTTTTTTTTTTTTTGCAAATCAAAGTTTGTTTTTTCCGATTTATATTACTAAACACATTATAACTTCCCATACCCGTTGCTGTGCTAAACCAACCTATGAGTGTTGAAATAAATGATTATAAACTTAATTAGACAAACCAAACCAACCCAAGTGATTAATCTCTAGTCACGAATGAAAATCACAAATGGACAAAGTTTTTCAATTACCATTTATTCTAATATTAGTTTTTAGGATTTTCTATGCTCTTGAGTTGGGGTAGGTTGGACAAGTACAGAGACGATTGACATGACAGACTATAAATTGAACATTTTACCATATAATTGTTTTATACTCTTATATTCTCTACATTTCCACATAAACACCATTTTGCTAGATATTGTATGGGATTATTGGTAATGTTACTTTAACCCTATAATGCTCTTTCTTCTGATTACAATAATACTTAAACCATATATTTAGCACTGAAAACCTACTATGGAGCAAATATTCAACCCAGTAGTCAAATAATTTCGGTTTTTGCTGTAAATAACACTATCAATAAAATAAAATGAAGTACCGAAAACTGTTTATCAATTGTTGTTATTTCAAAAGTTATGGCGATTTTGGCTAATTGAAAATTACGAAATTTTGAAAATTTGGCACTAAACATCAATAAATTTTGACAAAATTAGTTCTGCTGACTTACTATCTCTAAGTTTATAATCTGTGTTTAATTTCAAGAAAATCTGTTGGCTAGTTTTTGAGTTAGAGTGATATTTGTTAAACGTATCCTGGTGTTATCCTGTGAATCCTGGAGAAAATTTTCTAACTGGTTCAGAGTCTCTCTAAACTAGTTTTATTATTATCGGTAATGTAAGCCCGATCGTAAATGTTTTTTTTTTTTTGGCAATTTTTCAAATATTTTTTTCTGTTTTAAAAAGTTGGTTTTTTAAAATTTTCGAAATTTTCAATTTACAATCTTCTCGCTTGAAAACCGTTCTTTGTACAAAAAAGTTTCTATGGATATAATACAACTTGTTTAATAAAACATTGTTATTTAGCCAAAAACTATTTGAAATCTGCAGATCGCCTTTTGGCGGCCTTGGGCATTAGAGGGTTAAGCGTTTGTTGTACATTTAGATTTGTTTCCCTTCATTAAAAGGGTGAAAAAACAGTGTTACAAAAAGTTTGTTGTTAGTTTTAAAGTATTTTTTATTTCCTTTTTGTATTACAATCCCAAAAGCATAATTTCAATTGTAGTACAAAACTTTTTACAAAAAAAAAAAAAACAAAAAGTTTTTTGTTTAGCGTTTAAAACAACGTAATTTTATTGTCCCAGTATCATCATCTCAATGTCGCGTTAGCTACTAACTAAGACTTTGATTGACACATTTATTGTTTTACTGACACACACGAAAATTGAATTTGACTGTTACTTAAATTCTAACTGGGTATTTAGTAATCGGGCCTTAGAAAATAATTTTAAATAAATTGTTTTTAAGCAATTGCAATTGAGTCATGAGACCACAAACCACCACACAATATATAACTTACAAATAGGAATATGAAAATGTGGGCGGGCCAAGTTCGACTGACGGTTTTAAAAGACTTATATCCCAGTAACCACTTTCATTATACAGAAAAAATAATTCATACCTGGAATAATTCATACCTATCAATCCTAAATGATAATTTTTTTCCCAAAACTTTTTGCTACAATAGGTTTGTTTTTTTACGAATTATAATTATTCCATATAAATTTAAGTACTTACAGAAATTTCAAGTAGGTATAAATTTAGCTTTTTACGGTGGTCCCTATACTGTATATATGAGTCAAACAATAAAAAATTTGTTGGGTTAAGTTAACGCTTAAACCTGCAGTATGAGACACAACGTTAAAAATTAAGTAGTTATAAAAATGATGCCAAATCTTCAAAAGTTCTGGCTTTTAAATGTAAATAAAAATAGGTTTGCTTTTTTCAAATTTTATATCTATGTATATCTATTACTACTTGTAAAAAAACGACTATCCGTACTGGCCTGACTTTTCTTTTATTTTTTGTAAACAAATAAAATTTAACAACTTGTGGTCGCCTTTGTGCGAAGGCTGTTCTCGTAAAAGGACTTTGCCGGAACGCGAAATAGAGCAATTAACTGCTCTTAATCTACTAACAAATGCATAATTCATTTGTTAGTTTTTTTGTTTTCCATATTTTATGAAATTAAAAATACTAAAATTTCAAATTTTCATGACAAATATTTTTGTTTACATTTAAAGAGAAAAGTCAAGAATTTTCTTGACTTTGGTAGCATATTTATAACTACTTAATTTGTAAGAAGCTAAATTTATACCTACTTAAAAGTTTTATGAATGCTTAAATTTGTATAGAATATTTATATAAAATTCGTAAAAACAAACTTAATATTTGTCATGAAATTTTTTAAAATTTTTGTATTTTTGATGCGATAAAATATCAACAACTAATGCATTATGTGTTTATTGGCGGCGATGCCACAACTCGCATTATTTTTGTTAGCGCTTTTTCTGAACAAAGGCGCTAGGATGGCACTTTTCGGTTTATATTTTGCGCATTTTTTTAAACCTGTCATATTGATAAAATTTAAGCTAATTTAATTGTTTTTAATCAAAAATACAATATTTTTTTTGTGATATTTCTTAAAATTTATATTAAATTTAATCTAGAATTGTTTTTTTAATAACTTATGTTTTAAATTTCTATTAAAAAAATAAAAAATTTTTTCAATCTTGAAGATTATTGATGCAACAAAAATGTAAAATTAAGCTCTTTTCCAAATTAGTAGCTTTTAGCGCTTTCTGAATGTTTCGTTGCTAAATATTTCTATAAAATTTACAATCTCGCACTTTTTTAATGACCAAATTTTTTGGAGAAAAAGCGTAGTCAGTTTTGCTCAAAAAAATTTGGCATCACTGTTTATTAGTGAAGGTAGGCAAGGAAACATAATATAAATGCTCTATTTTGCGTTCCGGAGAAGTCCACAGCTTTCATACAAAGGCGGCTCAAATTTTTAAATTTTATTTCTTTATTAAAATAAACCAAAAGTCACAAAGTCGTTTTTTCACAAACAGGGGTAAGTATTTATGTAAATGTAAACGGCCTGTCCGGTTTATACCACAGAAACCTAATTTTTCAACAGATCTTATTGTTCGCTCTCAACCTAACCGAGAATTTGTGGGTAGCTGGAAAAATAACACCTTTGCACATATGGGTGATTTAGTACATGTACAAAGTAGAATCGTTGTGACAACCGATATTTTTGCCAACCGAATGATTTGGTTAGAACCACTCATATATTTGTTTGTGGAAACATAAATTCAGTTACTTAAACAAAATTTCTGTAGAAGCAATAAATTTTAATTGAGTCCGGAACATATTTGATTGCGACAACCAAATAATTCCGTTGCTGTAAGCAAAAGATTCAATTGGCACACCCAGAAAACAGATTCAGTTCTAATAACCGCATTTGTAGCCAATCGCATGGTTCAGTTGTGGTAGCAGAAATTTTCAGTTGTGGCAACAGAAAACCAATTAAGACAGGACTAATTTGACTTTGGCAACGGAATCTCAGTTGCATCAAGAATAATTCGGTAGCCGCAACCGAAAAAATTTCATTTGATGCAACTGAACCATTCGATTGGCAACAAATGGGGTTGTCAGAACCGAATCTGTTTTCTGGGTGCAAGAAATTTGGTTATCCCAGTGAAGCTGTTTGTTCTGTGCAGATTACGTTTTTTTTTTTTTTTTTTTTTTTTTAGAGTAAGAATAAACCAGTGAAATAGTTCTATAATACTAGAAGCTTAACTAAAATAATAAAAAAAATATTTGGTACATGAATGTTCTTCGTTTGATTTTAGATCATGTATATTAATATCTCTTCCTGTTCAAATTATTTTTCAAATTAAAGAAAGATGATACAATTTTCACAAGTAAATTAAAATGAATAAAAAAGCAGGACAGAATACATATTTTCGGCTTTCGCTACAAAAAAAAATTATTCTTTGTAATTTACTTGTGAAAATGTTATCATCTTTCTTTAAATTGCAAAATAATTTGAACAAAAAGAGATATTAATATATATGATCTTAAATCAAACGAAGAACATTCATTTACCAAATAAAAGATCAACTATACATACCCCTCATTAAAAAAAAATATTTTTTAAAATTTTTAATTAGCATTATTTAATAGCTTTGATATATAGCGGTCCTAGTGTGGAAAATCATTACCAGATATATGGTTATGTAAATACATACCTGGTAATGGTAACTAGTTACTTTTATTATTACATTTCTTATTACTTTTGTATGGCGATGTCGCGAAAAATAATGAGTTACACAACGGCATACAAAAATTAAAAAATATGTCGTTACCTATGTGCTTACCAGTATTGACTTAAATAATGATTCTAAAAATAGATATTCGAAAAAATAAGTTTTATAAAAAGAAATATTTTTTTAGTGTAAAAATTTTTTTTTATAAAATTTTCTCGTGCGGAAATCGTACCTGGGACTCCAGACTGCCAGTCTATAGCTGTACCATCTGACCTATCTCGACATGTTATATTTGATATATAAAGACATAATTGATTTGCTGCACGCAAGTCAGCTTACTCGCCAACATACAAAAAATCAAAAAATATGTGGTTACATATATATCATTACCAGTGTTGAAAAAATATTGAGTCTAAAAATAGATTTCGAAAAAATTTGCAAAAAAATCTAGAACATTACTTTATTTTTGAAATAATGATAAAAATATGTCATTATTGGTAATACATTATGTTTTATTTTGAAATAATGAAAAAAGTAAGTAAAGTAAAAAAAGTAAAAAAGTAAGTAACTCATTATTAAATCTTTTAAAATAATACAGAAAGTGGGTGATATTACTGGTAGTCCAAAAATTAATGATATGTCATTACCGTTTCTACACTAGGGTGCTATGGTAAATAATTTAATTTTTCTCTATTTCAAAATTTTCCAGTTTTATTTACCTATAGCACATTACTCAAGCTGAAAACTTTATTAGTTTTTTTGTTTTTTTGATTGCGTAAACTTCTAATTCGAACGCCTTGCCACTTGAGCCACCCTACTTTGCATTGAGTCTAATGCTATTTGCTTACATTTGTTTATATTATGGATTATTAATTGTATATTCATACCATTAAGTTTGTACATTATGGAATTTGTTCATGTCTTAGAAAAAGTTTAAAACGTAAAATATAGATAAAAAATTCACATAATAACGTCAATAAATAAAAACGTTGTCTTAAAGGATTATTGCTTATAGTTTGTAGAACATACGGAAAATGTTAGAATTATAAAATAAAAAGGGGTTTGGATAATGACATGGTTGCAAATGTTATTGAATTTTTTTTCTAAATAGTTTAAACATACAATGGTTTAAACTTACTTATGGACAGGTTTAAATAATCAACTTCATTTTCATAATATCTATTCTGATTAATTTGTTTTTTATTAAACTTATATAATATGAATTTAATTGGTTGTTAAATTTTAATGGGACTTTTTAAAAAAGGAGCTATACATACTCACAGAAATATTACAGCCATATTGTAACATAGCAGATAAACCACAAAACATCAGTCAAAAAGTATATATAAATGTGAGTAACTAACAAAGAGAGTCTGTTTCTGGACTCTTGCAGATTTCGATGAAATTCGAATACTTATGTGATATATGATAGAGGGGACAAAATTCAATAACTTTCGTTTCTGAACATGTCGGCACAAATTGATATTTAGGAAGTAAAAATAAGTTTCACAGTTGTTCGAAATTTTGTGCTTGAAAATTTTTAAATATTTTTAGTACACCATTTATTAGATCTATAAACTATCTTTTATTCGATATACAATTTGTGAACATTTCTTTGCAAAAAACATGAAAAAAATACATATCGCTCATACCTAGGGTATTCAATTAATCGACATTTTAATTTAATCGATTAATCGTTCAAATGTATCTATATTATGTAAAATAATATAGATACTTTTTTTGTATTTTTAATAATTTTATTTAAAAAAAAAGAACAAATAGAATATCGAAAACTCTAAACTTCATAAAAATTAAAAATGTTATAATTGACATCATATTTTATCAAAATTTTTATTTCTTCTGTCTTCTCTGTAATATATTAAAATTTTATCCAAATCGGGAAGAACCACAACGCAGGCATTTCTATAAAATTTAGCATTTTATAAAAATTAACCAGCCCGGTGAAAAATGCTCATATACGCTCAAACATGTTCATATATGGTTTATGTATGCACACATATGAACAAATATGGATTTTCTATGAACATATATGGATTTTATATGAACATATATGGAAGTATATGTGATTCCATATATGTAAAAAATTTCATATACAGACATATATGGAAGCATCTGTTATTTCATATATGGAAATGGCACTCATATATGGACAAATACTAGTACTAGCGGGCGCAGCTAGTACTTTCATAGTGCCTTAAAGTTTAGGCAATTTTTTTTAAATTCGCTTTTTATTTAAAGTACATTTTTTATAATAAAAGCCTTCACCCAGCCACCACAAATAAATAATTCTGCACAACAATGGGTTTAAAATAAATAAATATTTGATCACTTTTTCTCATGAAAGTGGATTGTTAGTAATGAATCCATAATAAATTGCAATATACTTGTGTATGTTAAGATAATTTGGTAAAGTGTTAACTTAGGTAGATAGACCCGTAAGTAGTTTTGTTCATTTGTGTTTTGAATGAAAATAAATAACGTAAAGCAGGGTTGGAAAGCATTTTATAATATTAAAAATAGCGGGCAAAGTCCGTTACGTTGTAAGCGTGTCTTAAAGTTTTTTTTTAATTCCAGTTTATGTAAAGGTAGACCTGGCAATTCAAGTAAATTCACAAATTCAGTTGGAAAATTTACTGCGTCCATTCCTTTTCTAAGGTTTTTTCTCTTTTAGAAAATTTTTTTAACTTTTTGGAGACTATGTTTCAATGCTACATAAGTTTCATATTCCGTGGATAGTGTTTGAACAGGTAATTCCTTCTTCCAATCCATTTGCATTGTCTATAATTTCAATTCCACTCGTTCAACGTTTATATCCATTTCATTCCACTTGTGTAGTGTTTCAATTCCACTCGTTTCCTATTTAGTTTCTTAATTTTATTGTTCCATATACACTTGTTCTTTAAGTTTTAGGTTTCTAGCTAAAGACGCAGACGTTAAGAGGGGGGGGGGCAATTTTCCCCTTTTGAACCACCATTTTTACCACGTTCCTGTCCAAAGTCCTAGAGATGCCTTGTCGATAAGTTAGCCCATACTCCAAGGAAAACATATTATTTATTACAGGTTTCTAGCCGAAGGGTTCGGTTAGCCCATCAAGGGGGAGAATTATTCCGTTTTTACCCCTCCCGGTAGGAATTTCCAAAAATTCCGTCTTAGAGGAAGTCTGCGTTGGAGGAGGAACCCAAATACCGAATTTAAGATCCCTTGTTCCAGCAGTTTGGCCAGGCCGTTAAGGGGGAGACTTTTCCTGTTTTTGACCCTACCTGTAGAAATTTCCAAAAATCTCATCTTAGCGGATGTCTACAATAGAGGAGGAACTTTAATACCAAATTTCAACTTCCTACCTCCAGCGGTTTGGGCAGGCCTTTAAGCGGCACTTTTCGCTTCATTAATCCCCATTTTTGCAATGTCCCTGTCCAAAAAGCACCTTCCCGGTAAGTGAGCCCATACTCCAAGTAACAACTTTTACTATTTGTGCCCCTCTCGGTAGGAATTTCCGAAAATCCATCGACAGGGAATTTCAGCTTCCTAGTTCCAGCAGTTTGAGCAGGCTGTCAAGGGGGACACTTTTTCTTTTTTTTGTCCCTCCCGGTTGGAATTAGGCTGGAAGAGGAACCTAAGTACCGAATTTAAGCTTCCTAGTTGCAGCAGTTTGGACAGGTCGTTAAGGGGCAACTTTCCCTTTTTGAGCCCCCATTTTATAACGACCCTGTCCAAAATTCAAAAAAGTATCTTTCTAATAAGTTAGCCCTTACTCCAGGGACCCACATTTTAAGCTTCAAGTTTCTAGCCGAAGGGGTTTTTACCGGCCCCCAAAGTGAGGCTTTTCTTCTTTTTGCCCCTCCCTTTAGGAATTTACAAAAATTCCATCTTCGCGGCTATCTGCGATGGATGAGGAACATTCATACCAAATTTCAACTGCATTGCCTAAGCGGTTTGGGCAGGCCGTTAGTGGGGACATTTTTCCCTTTCAACCACCATTTTTACTATGTTCCTGTTCCAAAATAGAAAAATTACGTTGCCGATGAGTTAGTCCTACTCCAAGGAATACATATTTAAAATTTTAGGTTGGCCAAAAGGGATTGGGCAAGCCGTCAGGAGGAGACTTTTACCTTATTTCCCCTCCCGATAGGAATTTCAAAAATTCCGTCTAAGCGGACGCCTACACAGAAGGAGGAACTCACATACCGAGTTTCCTTTTGGGATATCCTGTAGGGAATTCCAAAAATACAAACTTAGTCGATGTCTACTACAGTGGAGGAACCTTTATACCAAATTTCAACTTCTTAACTCCAGTGGTTTGGGCAGGCACTTTTCCAATTTGTGAGACTGTTTATGGGGAGACTTTTCCCCTTTTTGCCCGTTCCGGTAGGAATTTAAAAAATCCCGTCTTAGCGCACGTCTATGCCGAATATCAAGAAACCTTGTTTTAGTGGAGATATCCGTGGGGGAGGAAAAAAAGTAGTTTTTTTGAAATTATATATTATTTTAAATGGTACTTTTTGGAAAAAGGAAATTTTTTGGAAAAAGATACTTTGTTTTTACAAAGTACTTTATTTGAACTTTTTTTGGAAAAGGTATTTTTTTTAAAAAGGTGTTTTTTGTGGAAAAATGTATGTTTTTTGGAAAAAGGTGCTTTTTTTGGAAAAGGTACTTCTTTTGGAAAAGGTACTTCTTTTGGAAAAGGAAAATTTTTTTAGAAAAAGGTACTTTTTTTTGGGAAAAGGTACTTTTTTTTGGAAAAGGTACTTTTTTTGAAAAAGGTATTTTTTTGATAAAATGTATGTTTTTTGGGAAAAGGAACATTTTTTTAGAAAAAGGTACTTTTTTTGGGAAAAGGTCCTTTTTTTTGAAAAAGGTACTTTTTTTGAAAAACGTATTTTTTGGAAAAATGTATGTTTTTTGGGAAAAGGTACTTTTTTTGGAAAAGGTACTTTTTTTTTGGGAAAGGTACAATTTTTTAGAAAAAGGTACATTTTTTGGAAAAAGATACTTTTTTTAAAAAAGGTACTTTTTTTGGAAAAAGGTACTTTTTTGGAAAAAGGAATTTTTTTTGGAAAAAGGTACTTTTTTTGGAAAAATGTATTTTTTTTGGAAAAAGTTCCTTTTTTGGAAAAAGGTACTTTTTTCGGGAAAAGGTACTTTTTTTGGAAAAAGGTACTTTTTTTTGAGAAAGGTACTTTTTTTTGGAAAAAGGTGTTTTTTTTGGAAAAAGGTACTTTTTTTGGAAAAAGGTACTTTTTTTGGAAAAAGGTACTTTTTTTGGAAAAAGGTACATTTTTTTGGAAAAAGGTACTTTTTTTGGAAAAAGGTACTTTTTTTGGAAAAAGGTACTTTTTTGGGAAAAAGGTACTTTTTTTGTGAAAAGGTACTTTTTTTGGGAAAAGGTACTTTTTTGGAAAAAGGTACTTTTTTTTGTTCCCTTTTTGCCGCTCCCGATAAGAATTTCCAAAAATGCCGTCTCAACGGACGTCTACACCGGTCGAGGAACCTACATACCAAATTTCAACTTCATAGCTCCAGCAGTTTGAGCAGGCCGTCAAGGGGGAGACTTTTTCCCCTTTTTGCCCGTCCCTGTAAAAATTTCCAAAACTCCCGTCTTGGTAGATGTCTACGATAGTGGAGGAACCTTTATACCAAATTTCAACTTCCTACCTCCAGCGGTTTGGGCAGGCCGTCAAGGGGGGCCTTTTTCCCCTTTTTAACCCCCATTTTTACAACGTCCCTGTCCAAAATTCCAGAAAGCACTTTCCAGAAAAGTTAGCCCATACTCCAAGGAACACATATCTTAAATTTCAGCTTTCTAGCCAAAGGGGTTTTGCCAGGCCGCCAAGGGGGAGACTTTTCCCCTTTTTGCCCGTTCCGGTAGGAATTTCCAAAAATCCCGTCTTAGCGGACGTCTACGCCGAAAGAGGAACCTACATACCAAATTTCAACTTCCTAGCTTTAGCGGTTTGGGCTGGGCGATGTTGAGTCAGTCAGTCAGTCATTCAGTCAGTCAGTCAGTCAGTCAGTCCCGTTATTCTTTTATATATAGAGATATGTTATTCAATTTATGCAAAAGGGACTTGTATATGAACATATTTCAAAGAATACATATTATATGTAAAAGGAACTCATATTTGGATAAATATGGAATTATATTTAATGCCATGAATAAAAAAAGGAACATATGTAGCGCCTAATTTGTATGTCATACATAAATTTATATCTATCGTACAACCTTATAATAAAGGACAGGAACGTTCGCATATATTCGCATATATTTAATAAATGTATATGTTCATATATGTCTATATATGAACATATACTTAGGTGTTACCTCATTTTTCGGATCCATACATATATGGTTGAACCATAAATGTTCATATATGGACATTTTTCACCGGGAGACGTACATTTGTTATACATAGCACTCTATAATATCTTCAGTGAGAAGAATAGAACAACTCTTAGATTAATTTGTAGCTATTTCGTATGCATTCAACCCATAAAACACATAAATGTAGAGACCCATGTGAAAATCGAAATATATATGAGCATACATGATCATACATTGGCTCGTATGTGATCATGCATGGGCATACATAGTCATATACGTAAATGCATAGTTCAATGCATAACCATACATGATCTCATATATTTCCATATACCTTTGGATCCGAAATTTGAGGGTATATGGAGGTATATGGAGGTATATTGAGGTATATGGCCATATATTATCATATATAAGCATACATGAATCATATGTGAGCATATATGGTCATATATGAACATGTACGGTCATATACCCTCAAATTTCGGATCCAAAGATATATGAAAATATATGAGATCATGTATGGTCATACATTGAACTATGCATGTACGTATATGACAATGTATGCCCATGCATGATCATATACAAGTCAATGTATGATCATGTGTGTTCATATATATTTCGATTTTCACATGGGGAGACATTTTGTTGAGAATTGATTTTCCCTCCACGTTATGTCCCTTCATCCCTTTATGGTATTTGATTTAAAAAACTATTTCGCAAGGAATTTGAAATAACCTTGTGATTAATTTTGACATAATTTGTTCCTAGCATAGTTAGCTGAATGGGGCTCTGAAAAGCTCACATGTATGAAAGGTTATTTAGTTCTGGTTAAACATTATTTACAACTCATAAATATTAATTTTGAATATAATCTTTTTAACAACTTATTTGTAAATTTCTTTGTTTTACTTTTCAAATAGTATTTTAAAAACCCTTGGATATGTCTATTTGTCTTTTAATTTGCCATTTATTAATTCGAATCCTATGGCTTGCGATATATCATTTGCTAAAGGATATTATGAATACAGAGTGCTCACTACTTTGGAAGATGACAAAGCAAACTGTTGTTGGTTTTGTTTTTTCTTTGATATTTAAGATGTTTTTTACAATTCATTTTTCAAAAAATTTTAATAAAATCCCATATTTACTTTAATAAAAATATCAATTTTTAAAACATTTTATTAATTTTTTACCAATTTCGATCAATCGATTAATCGTATTAAATTATTCGAATTATTCGTTATTCGAAATATGTCCATTTAGAATTATTCGAACAATTTTTAAGCAAAATTATTCGATTATTCGAATAACGATTAATCGACTGAATACCCTACTCACACCCAATTTCAAATATGTATTCCGAAACACTTGTCTTTTAACAAATAAAATTAATAATTTTCGATATTTTATTTGCATGAATTTTGGGAGTGGCAATAACTTCCACATTCGATTAGTTATTATCGGATTAATGAATCACTAGGTCTAAGAATTATGTGGCGCATATTTGAGAAAAATTGGAAAGCTTAACCCTTGGCGACATGCGACCAACATGTTCTAATTTTGAACAATCATACAAAAAGGGGATTTATTAAATCCAAAAAAAAGCTGGATTTAATAAATCCATAATAAAAGTACAAATATATGAAACAGCCTATTAATTTAATGTCAGAAAAATACGAATGAAAATTAAAAGGGAAACAAAAAAATTGAAAAACTAACAAATAAAAGGTTTTTATTAAATTTTTTTTATTTGTTTGAAATATGTTTAGAAAAAAAACTGCACTTCACCCAATACATATTTTCCACTTTGGACATGGAGAAACCGCTCAAATAGAAATTGCAAATTTTCACTCAACTGTAAGAAATTTAATTAAATCAAATTAGTGAATATTAAATATTGCAATGGAATTTTTCAATTGTGTAAAAATATAAATTGAAGTGAAAAAACTGAAAAGGCAGAATGTCTATCGCTGTTTTATATAAAATATAATTAAAACTTAAAAACATCAAAAAAGTTCACAAAATCGTTTTGGTAGACCGTAAAATGAAGATATCGAAGGAACGTGTCGGCTTTATGTTGAGAAAGTTGTTTTCGAAATGGGTGCCGCGTTTGTTCACAGTACACCAAAAACAACAACGTGTCGATCATTCTGAGAGCTGTTTGGAGCTGTGTCGACGAGATAAAAAGGACTTTTTGCATCGGTATCTAACAACGTACGAAACTTGGATCCGTCACTTCAAAAGACGGATGCAAAAAAACGGCCCCATATGAAGCAGAAAAAGTGTACTATATCTTATTGTTTGCTGAAATTTTTACACTTTTTAAAAAACTTTTTTGTAAACTTGATTTTGTTACTTACCTTTATTTATCTTAATATTACGATACATATAATAAAACTTCATAAATTTGGTATTTTTATTTTAAATGTTTTTTTTTTTATTTAATTCTTTTCCAGATTTTTTATAAAGCTTAAAACTAGATTCACAATAATAGAGTAATCCAGTTTGCAGAGTGGAGTGTACTAAAATAGAGATGGCATGTAACAAGAAATGTGTAAATGCGAAGAACAAAGCAACAAAATCCACTCTTCAGAGTGGTATAATCCATCATTGTGAATCCGTCTTAATTATTTTATTATAAGTTAAAAGAGATTTGTTTTCAAGAGAATATTTTGAATATTATTATAAAGCTTTAAATTTTATAAGTTAAACATTAACATAACTAGCACTAGTTTCAATTTTTATAATAAGTATTTACATAGAGTTCTTTTTTGCATGTTCTGTGAGTTGTACATAATTAAGTAATAGTTTTTACTGGTTTTATATTTTTTTATATCTTTTGACAGTCGTAAGTGAATTTTGGTAACAAAATTAATAATACAAAACAACTTGTAAAACTGGCAGGTGAGATATAATTTTTATAATATGTTTTATAACTAAGTTTTAAGTCCTTGGAAAATGCTTTGATATTTTAGTTTTCTATTTTTCTATGTAACCTTAACCCATTTGTAGTGATTTTATAAAAATTGTTGCATATTTTTACTTTTTAAATGACTTTTATACAAAGATGTGTTTAAAAATTATCGTACACCGAGGGAATTTTGCTGGGCGAGTTTTAATGAAAATTTTCAGTGTACTAATGAAGTTTGTTTCACAAATTAAATTAAAAATTTCTTAAATTTAATGAAAAATCTTCATATATTTTATGAATCCAGTTTTAATGAAACTTTTTCATTGAGTGTATGAAACTTTTAATAAATAAAATGAAATTTTTAGCAACTTTCAATGAAAAATTCCCTTAATTCAATGAAAAGTTTCAATGGACAAGTTCCAGTGAAATTTTATTGGTTTTATGCAAAAGCTCATTAATATCATGCAGATAATTCTCTCAGTGTACATCTAAACAATATTTTTTTTTACTCGCTAGTTTTGAAAAAAAAAAGAAAAATATATGTATACTTATATTATTTGGATGACCTAAAACAGAATTTACAACTCATATACATTAGGGCGACTCACGAAAAGAAGTAACAAAAGTACACTCATAGAAATAAATCCGTAAAAATAGCAGAAAATGTTACTAAAAATTAGTTAAAAATGATGCTGCAGAAAAAACTGCTAAAATTAGCAGATTTTTTTACTAAATACTAGTAAAATGAGAACAGCAAAATTAAAACTGCTGAATTTACAGAATTTTAGTTATATTTAGGCTAACTTTTAGTTAATTGAAAATAGCAAATTGTACTGTAAAATCTGCAGAAAATTTTGCTAAATATTTGTAGACTAAAAATAGCAAAAATAAACTGTTAAATCTACAAAATTTTTGCTATTTTTAAGCTAAATTTAGTTGAATGCAAATAGCAGTCTATTCTGCTAAAATCAGCAGAAATATTTGCTAAAAAATTGTAAACTGCTGTTTTCAAAAGGCTCGATTTTTATTTGCATTTAAAAAAAATCGAAAAAAAAACTTCGAAAATTTTAAATTTTTTGGTGATTTTTTAGGCTACTAATTATTTAGCAAAATTTTTTGCTGATTTTAGCAGGTTAATTTGCTAATCTCCATTTACAAAAATTTAGCTCATATATAACTAAAATTCTGTATATTTAACAGTTTTAGTTTTGCTGTTCCTATATTACTAATATATAGCAAAAATAATCTGCTAATTTAGCAGTTTTTTTCTGCAGCATCATTTTTAACTAATTTTTAGTAGTTTTTACTAAATTTTTTACGGACTTTTTTCTATTAGTGTACCCCCCTCAAAAAAAACCAGGTTTTGTTTTATGATGACTCCCAAAATATTTCGAGTCTAGCAAAGAGATCTCACGAGCTAGACCATTTATTAAAAAAAGTATTTTTTTAGTTTTGTAAGAGTTTTGCATTTTAGCTGAAGACAATATACTCAGTATGGGTATCACATAAAAGGTTTTTTTGAGTCGCGTCCAGCGGTATATATAACATGTTCAATAGACCGTACATCAAAAAAAAAAGTTCGCCAATCTAAATTATTTTTGCCAGGATGTTTCAAAAAAAAGAGCTAGAGGGTTAAAATGTTCCGCAAAAATATTTGTCATGAAATTGTAATATTGATCTCTGAAGACATCAAAGTTTAAAATTTAGGTTCAATTCCAGCAATAAGAAAAAACTTAAAATGTGTTTAAGAGTTAATTTCGTGCTTGTTCAGAATTGGCGCTCAACAAAGCCCCCTTATGTGCAAAAGTGTTATTTTTTCACCTCCCCACGCACTTTCCGGTAGATTGGGCGCAAAAATAATATAATAGTGGAAATTGATCCTCTCGGATTAAAACAGGCCTGTCGCCCGCGGCTTTTAGCCCTAAAATTGGACTTATATTTGTTGAAAGCTCCTTTGCGCTATAACTTTTAAAATAAAGGTGTTATAGAAAAATACTAAATGGGCATATCGACAGGCATTAATGAGGCTAGAATTTTTCTCATACACACTTTTGAGGTATCAATGACGCGTCATGATGTTTTAAGTGGTTAAAATCAAAGTGATTTAAGTAGTAAAACACAAATTTTTATTTTAACCACATGAATCACCATGACGCGTTATTGATACATCAAAAGTATGTATCAGAAAAATTCTAGCCTCATTAATGCCTGTAGATATGTCGATTTAGTATTTTTCTCTAAAACCATTACTTTAAGAGTTATAGCGCAAAGAAAATTTACTCGTAGGTGATCTAAAACAGAACTTGCAACTCATACAAATGCAAAAGTCAGTAGCATTTTACTGCATTTGTTTATGTCAGTTTTAAATTTGATGTCACCACTATAATTTCCTAGTTATTATATTTTTCCTTCTCTGCTATCAATATCACATAGAGATTTTTTTTATTACATAATCGTAAAATAGCTTGTATCTCGGAATCTAAGCGAGATAGAGCAAAATGGATAAAAAAAATAGTCACTCTGTAGCTATAAACACATGAAACACATTTACTTTCAATAATAAATATGGGCCCATCTGGGATCAAATCGCAGAAGTCGAAATTTAAAGCGACATTTTAACAGAAATTTGTAGCTAAATCAAACAAAATGTCTGCTGAATTCAGCTGAAATTTCCCAGCTAATTTAAGGGGGTAAATACTGTAACAACAGCATTTTAAAGGGCATATTTGAACGGTTGTCAAAAATTCAATTAGCAATATTTTTAATATTTTTATTTTTTTTTTAATTAAAAATCGCCAGAGTTGCCACTTCATTACTGGCCTTTTTTAAAAAAGGTAAAATCGGCTGCCACTGTGCAGACTTCATTAATTATCGGAAAATAAATATGTAAAGTGATTCTTAATCCCAGATAAATTCTCTAGTCCTTGTCGTGAACGATTTTTATTATAAAATTTTTTTTTACAATGTTGCCACACAAACTTAAAAATTCCAAAAAAGGCAGGAAAAAACACATTTGCCTGGGGATATAAAATTTATTTGACCGAAATTCAGAAAAAGGGCCACGATAAGGACTAAAGTTTTTTGTTGCCTACGAAAGAAAAAAACCTGGATCAAAATCGGTTAACCCGCCCTGGCTGTACAGTAGCAGTCGATTTTGAACTCAGGGTTGTGGGAGAACGCGTTAAAGGTTTAAAATTAATTTTACGCTAAGAAACCAGCAAAATTTCAAAAAACCGTGTATGAACGAAATTTATATCTCGCCGTTTTCTACATGAGCACGAAATTTGGAAAGAATCGGATAAAGGGTATTTTATATATTAACCCAAATATGCTTAAAAACGATGGTAGAGAATTTATTAGACATTTCATTTCGGTCAAAATCTTTTATTTCGTGCATTTTTTAATTTGTTTTGTATTTATTTTTTATATACATTGATTACTTTTATTGCTTATTAAAAGCCATCAGTACCTGCCTCATTTAACGTGCCTTCGCCCACCATCGAGGAATCGTCATTGGCTTTTCTTTAAAGACTGCGTGCAATTCTTGCATCTTTTGATGTAGTTTTTTTCTTTTTGTTCTGCTGTATTATGCAAAATAAAATTTATAATAAAGACAATGATAAAAACGCTCCCAAAAATTTTTATTGGCAAATTTAATGCATAGAATATTACTTTGTGACTAAAATATATTTTACAAAAACACATGTGGAAATTTTATTTTTTCGAATTTTTTATTGATATTTTCTGAACACATACTGAATATGTATGCTCTATCCAAATAAAATATAAAAAAAATTCGAAAACAAAATTTTTCCTAGAATCGATACCCTCCCTTAATTAAATTATATATTTAGTACAGCTGTAGATGAATTATTCTTTTTTTGATTTCAGTTCATTACGAATTAGGTAAATTTTAAATGAATTCTTTTCACCAAGGAAAAGAATTGAATGAAATTTGAATCAATTCAAACGAATTTGGTGAAAATGAATTGCAATTCATTTCCAATTAAAATCAATTTAGCACAATGAATTGTAATTCATTTCCAATACAAATGAATTAAAAATGAATTGCAATCAATCAAAGTAAACATGGTGTTTGGAGTTTATTTCGTACTTTGGTTTTACTTCCCAACAAACAAATCGTTCCGTTTACGTACCGTTTTCGGTCCATCATGAACGGAATCCAACTCCGTTTACGTACCGTTTTCCGGATCCGTATACGGACCAGAAAACGGATTTTAAGGAACATCGAAACTGATTCGAATCCGTTGAAAGTCCGTCAATGACGGACCGTTTACGGACCGATATGTCGTGTAAAAAACTGACAAGTCCGTTGTAAGTCTGTCATTGACGGACTGTTGTGTCGTGTAAAAACCGGACAAGTCCGTTGAAAGTCCGTCAATGACGGACCATTTACGGACCGTTATGTCGTGTATAAACGGAGTAACTTCGGACCAAAAACGGACTTGTATATCTGTCTAAATTGTATATTTTTGAGTAAATTAAATTTACTAAATTTTTTTTTTTATTTTTAATAAATTTATTAATAACGATATTATTTACATTTACACTATATTTACTACATCAGTTTACCTTTGAGTTTGCCTCTTTATCTAGCGCATCAATTCACGATAGTCACCCATAATAAAATCGATCATCTACATGCAAAAGAAAAAATAAATTAGTTATGGTTTAATTGATTGCATTTACGATGGTGTTTTACTCGAAACAACAACAATTTACACACAATTTTGGAAAAATTGGGTAGCCGTGTTAACGTACGTGGAACAGAGCTTTTGTTACAAAAACAAACGTTCTTACACAAATCATTGTAAAACACGCACTAAATTTTATTATTCTTACCATCTAATATATGTATGCGACTTGAAGTTAGTTAATTGATGATGTGTGGGACCTATTCCAGCCAATTTCTCGTCACAAAAAGTTTTTAAAATAATTAATTTGATTTATTTTGAACACAAGTTAAAACCAATTAAGTCCGTATTTTACTGTACGGAAACGGAGTTAAAACGTATTGTGTTCGAAAATCCGATTACACGGTCCGTTAATGTTCCGTATACGTACAAGCTTTGACGGATACGTATATTACGGACCGTTAATGTTCCGTAAAAGCCGGATTCATGATTCCGTGCATGCCGGAGAGTCCGCAAAAATGTTTCTTGGGTTATTTTGGTTTTGATATACGCTGAACGACAAAAACGCATTTAAAATTCAAGAAGCAATTAAAAATTTCATTGAAATTTATTTTTCATTTTTCTAAATAATGTGAATTAATTCGAAATCAATTCAATTAATTTTGCCAAATTCATTTAAATTGAAAATGAATTGCAATTCATTTTGTAAATTCATTTGAATTGGAAATGAATAGCAATTCATTTTTTCCAAATTCATGTGAATTGATTAAAATTTCATTCAATTCGTGATTTTTGTGAAAAGAATTAATTCAAAATTTTGCTAATTCAATTTATGAATAATTCGCGAATTAATTCAAAAATGAATGATTCATTTACAGCTTTGATATTTAGCAGTATGTAAAATATAGCTTACCTAAATTTAGTAGACAATGATTTTCAACTTCATTGTATAATCTGCTGGCGCAAATATATGTATAATTTTCAGTTATTTCAGCAGAGTTTTCAACTATTAGTAAGGGCCTCTTTATATGAGTGAGCGGCAACTCAATATTGAATCAGTTTTTTTTGTTAAAGAATAAGCATATCTAGATCATTGATTGTAGTGCATTTTATACTGCTTTTGCGACTATTTTTTTGTTGAGATGATCTACACCACTTCAACTCATTGAATACGTTATACTACTCCAGCATTTTCTAAACATCAAAAATTTCCCATTTTTTTCGTTTCTCTATGAGTGTAATGCATACATTTATCTATTGTCTTAATAGAAATAAATTATTACATTAATATTCATAATCATAAGGCTACATGTTTTTTGCTTAAATTACTATGGAATTATAAATGCATTTAAAATAATTCTTATCTTATACTTAAGACTAGTTAATTATATTTTATTCATTTAATTTTTCTTGGTTTCTTCAAGTCTTCTGCTGACTATAAAATTCACATAAAGTTATTATTATTAGGATTACAGCAACTATAATCTTTTACTACTAAATAATAGTTAAGTACTACGTAATATGTAATTTAATATCATTACTATAGAATTTCATTTTGATTATGTATAAGAGTGGAAATTATTTGTACCTAACTGTGTATTGTTTATCGAAACCCGAATTTATGAAAGTTTAAAGAGACATTACTTGTGTTATAAAAATTTCGTAAGTTAACCAAATATAATTGCTACATAAGTTTTAAAATTCATTTAATAAAAAATTCAAAACAGAACATATGACTTAGATTTTTAAGTCAGAAAAAGTACAAAGTAAAAAGTTAATAAAATAAAGTTCTAAACCATTAATTCCATTTGTTTAAGTTCCAGCAAAGGGTATTGAGATTAACACAACATATTTGTTCGGCATAAAATAAAATGTTTTGGTATATAATATAAGTGACACCCTAATATTTAGGTGTAAATTTCTATATATAATAGGGTTAACTTTATTTTTAAACTTGCAATTTAAAGCCGCCGTAGAGTTCTTCAAATCGCAAGATGTTCGAATTTTCCAGCTCTTCAAGGCCCCATCAATGTTAATACCTTATAGAAGTGTATGCAACAAAAAAAACTTAAAAAAGTTTTCATCTTAAGTTCCGTAAATGACAATAAAGTTACGGCTTTAGGTGAACAAAAGTGTAAAATTTTTAAATATAAAAAAATTAAATTTAATACCAAATCTGTTAAATATTTTGGGGATAAATACGAATATGAAGTCCAAATTTCAAACAGAGGCACCGTTTCCGCGATATCGCTGATTAAACATTTTCAAATTTATGCGACTTATCCGTGGAAATTGAGTCAAAACATAAACCTATTTTAATTATTTTTAACAGGGTTCATCCTTGGGGAAATACACAAAATTTCGTTTAATTATCTTCAAAGTTACAACCTGTAGTTTGATTTAATAGGTCCTTCATTTTACACGGACAGGCGGACAGAAATCGATGAATCGACTTAGCAAGATATTTTGAGCCTATTATCTTTTGTAGTTCAATATACCCTATACTAGAGAGTGGTGTAGGGTAGAGTGAGTAATTCTAAGATAAAAATCTAATTTATTCAATATTTCCTGGGCTAAAAAATGGCATATCAAAAAGAAATATCAAGAACAGTCTTTTTGCCAATATGTTTTTTTTTTTCAATCAGGTGTATTTAATGAAAATCGATAGAATTATGATACTATTTATTTCTTTAAAAGCTTTAGTAAAATTCTATGAGAATATTATTATAATGATTTTTAGAACCCCACTGCGTATGATGATTATTATATTAAGTATACGTATCGTGGTGCTAATTCTTCACTATAAGAGTTTTTGATTGGTACTAATGCCAAAAACATAAAAACATAAAAAATTTGCGTGTTTGCTTTAACTATATCTGTTAACACATAGAAAAATCCAAAAAACCTGTTTAAGACAAAAACTAATATATTACTTAACGTATGCATGGTACCTTTTAATGTGGATAATTATATACCCCCACTATTATTAAACGGTGTCCGTTTGATCCCAATAAGAACCATAGGATATGAAAGAAATATATATATTATAAACATAAACCGTATCAAATATATTTTTTCTTACTTTAATCGGTTTAATGTAGATATCTATGAGCGGGAAAATAACTAAAGTATCGAATGTTTTTTTTATTGTAAGTGAAAAATTAAATACAATTATTAATTATATCCCAGTGTAGAAAATCATTACCAGATATGTGGTTATGTAACTACATACTTGGTAATGGTAACTAGTTACATTTGTTATTACATTTCTTATTACCTTTATATGGCGATGTCGCGAAAAATAATGAGTTGTGGTTACACACCAGCATACTAAAAATCAAAAAATATATCGTTACCTATGTGCTTATCAGTACTGACAAAAATAACGAGTCTAATAATAGATTTTCAAAAAAATAAATTATATAAAAAAAATTTTTTTTTATTGTATTTTTCTTTAAATAAAATTTGCTGCTGCGGGAATCGAACCTGGGTCTACAGATTGACAGTCAATAGCTTTACCATCTGAGCTATATCGACATGAAATATTTAATAGATAAAAATATAATTAACCTGCTGCACACAAGTAAGCTTACTCGCCAACATACAAAAAATCAAAAAATATGTGGTTACATATATCCTTACCAGCCCGGTGAAAAATGTTCATATACGCTCAAACATGTTCATATATGGTTTATGTATGGACACATATGAACAAATATGGATTTTTTATGAACATATATGGATTTTATATGAATATATGTGATTCCATATATAGAAAAAATTTCATATACAGACATATATGGAAGCATCTGTTATTTCATATATGGAAATGGCACTCATATATGGACAAATATGAAAGTATATGTTATTCAATTTATGCAAAAGGGACTTGTATATGAATATATTTCGAAGAATACATTTTTCCATATATGTAAAAGGAACTCATATTTGGATAAATATGGAATTATATTTAATGCCATGAATAAAAAAGGAACATATGTAGCGCCTAATTTGAATGTCATACATAAATTTATATCTATCGTACAACCTTATAATAAAGGACAGCAACGTTCGCATGTATTCGCATATATTTAATAAATGTATATGTTCATATATGTCCATATATGAACATATACTTAGGTGTTACCTCATTTTTCGGATCCATACATATATGGTTGAACCACAAATGTTCATATATGGACATTTTTTACCGGGAGTGTTTAAAAAATATTGAGTCTAAAAATAGATTTCAAAAAATTTTCAAAAAAATCTAGAAAATTATTTTCTATGTGAAATAATGATAAAAATAAGTCATTCTCAGTAACTCATTATTATATGTTTTAAAATAATGCAGAAGGTAAGTGGGTGTCATTACTGGTAGTCCAAAAAATAATTATATGTGATTACCGTTTCTACACTGGGATCTTAAGTATTTTGGCAATATATTCCTTGTGCTTATAGTCTGGCAATGCTGCTTTAATTGATAACCTAAAAAACTCTCAAACGTAGGGATGCTATATGTCATACATGGGCAAATGCGGCCCGTCAAACAATTTCGTGCAACCCTTCATTAATTTAAAAAAAATAGAAAATTTTTTTTTTTTAATTTTAAACAAAATTAAAAAAAAACGAGTAAAAAGGTTAAAGTCGGGCATGCCGACTATACAATACCCTACACCAGTTTGGTGTATTGTTTGGATCCGAAATTCGAATGGGTTAAAATGGGGCTTATGTCAAAATTTTCTATAATGTGAGTCAGCGCACCAAATTTCATTAAAATATCTTAATATTTGCGACCTGCAGTTTGTAACCAAGCCAATTTTGGGGGACCCTTATATGGGCACTAGTTCTAAACATGGACCGATGTTCACCAAAATCAATAGGCTGCGTTATTGGGCCAATATAGGTCTGCGTACCAAATTTCATCAAAATATCTTAATATTTGCGACCTGCAGCGTATAAACATTATAATTTTGGTAGGACCCTTATATGGGCACTAGGTCTAAACATAGACCGATGTTCACCAAAATCAATAGACTGCGTTATTGGGCCAATATAGGTCTGTGTATCAAATTTCATCAAAATATCTTAATATTTGCGACCTGCAGCGTATAAACATTATAATTTTGGTAGGACCCTTATATGGGCACTAGTTCTAAACATGGACCGATGTTCACCAAAATCAATAGGCTTCGTCCTTGGGCCAACATAGGTCTATGTACCAAATTTCATCAAAATATCATAATATTTGCGACCTGCAGCGTATAAACAGTATAATTTTGGTAGGACCCTTATATGGGCACTAGGTCTAAACATAGACCGATGTTCACCAAAATCAATAGACTGCGTTATTGGGCCAATATAGGTCTGTGTATCAAATTTCATCAAAATATCTTAATATTTGCGACCTTCAGCGTATAAACATTATAATTTTGGTAGGACCCTTATATGGGCACTAGGTCTAAACATGGACCGATGTTTACCAAAATCAATAGGCTGCGTTATTGGCCCAATGTAGGTCTGTGTACCAAATTTCATCAAAATATCTTAATATTTACGACCTGCAGCGTATAAACAGTATAATTTTGATAGGACCCTTATATGGGCACTAGGTCTAAGCATGGACTGATGTTCACCAAAATCAACAGGCTGCATTATTGGGCCAATATAGGTCTGTGTACCAAATTTCATCAAAATATCTTAATATTTACGACCTGCAGCATATAAACAGTATAATTTTGGTAGGACCCTTATATGGGCACTAGGTCTAAACATGGACCGATGTTCACCAAAATCAATAGGCTGCGTTATTGGGCCAATATAGGTCTGCGTACCAAATTTCGTCAAAATATCTTAATATTTACGACCTGCAGCGTATAAACAGTATAATTTTGGTAGGACCCTTATATGGGCACTAGGTCTAAACATGGACCGATGTTCACCAAAATCAATAGGCTGCATTATTGGGCCAATATAGGTCTGTGAACCAAATTTCATCAAAATATCTTAATATTTACGACCTGCAGCATATAAACAGTATAATTTTGGTAGGACCCTTATATGGGCACTAGGTCTAAACATGGACCGATGTTCACCAAAATCAATAGGCTGCATTATTGGGCCAATATAGGTCTGTGTACCAAATTTCATCAAAATATCTTAATAGGTGCGACCTGTAGAGTGCGCACAAGATTGCATGGACAGACAGACAGACGGACGGACGGACATCGTTAAATCGAAATAAAAAAAAATTCTGAACCGATCGGTATACTATAAGGTGGGTCTACGACCAATATTTTTTGGTGTTACAAACATCAGCACAAACTTATAATACCCTGACCACATAGTGGTGTAGGGTATAATAAAAATTAAACTAAATAAAACAAAAATTAAAATCAGAATTTAATAATATCCATAATATAGAAAACAGCCATAACAAAATAAACATCCAATGGAGCCTCAAAAAAATTACACCGATAAACAAATGTCGGTATTTTTTCCAGACTTCCTCTAAAACTTTTTAAAGTATTTTCGCCTCCTACATACGAATATTAAATGAGGAATTCCTTCTTCTATATTTAAACCTTAAGCCAGGGAAAAATACTTTATTTCTAAATATGATGCAGAAGTACTTAGGAGTCTCTTATTTTCTATGAGTTTGAATTAATAAAGATACCTTTTATTTTAGGAAATGTATAAGGCTGTTCTACAGACCGCGAAAGAATCTCTAAAATCTACATAAAGCAGTGAAAATATCAAAACAATTAGTGGATATATTGCTGCTATTTTTACAGGTTTATTATTTAAAAGTGATTTTGCAGAAAATTTTTTGCCGATTTTTGCTAAATATTAGTAAGATTAGAAGAGCAAAAATAAACTGCTAAACAAAATAATAGTAGGTTTGAGGTTAAGAAGAAGAATAAACATTTTTTCAAAGTTATAGACACATTATTAATTTGCAATAATGGTCATTCTGCTAAAATCAACAGAAATATATGATGAAAAATAGTAGACTGCTTTTCATTTCACAAAAATAGATTTTTATGCTCTTAAAACAATTTAAAATACCCAGCCAGCAATTTCGGAGCGCTCATAAATAAGATTCTTAAAAAGCTCATAGAAATGATTATTGTTTTTTTGAAAACACTCTTTTTTGGTAGAAAATATGAACCCTCAGGAAACAATCCAAAAAGTTGTCTCTACAATCTAAAAAGCTGTCTTAAAATGAGGGTTCATTTTTCGGACTCAATGAAAATTCCAAAATTATTTAAATTTTTGAGGAAAATTTCGATTTTATACGTTCTTTTTTCTGAGTCATTTCTGAGTACACAGGGGGCTCTTTTGGACGGACCACTTTCATAGGAAAAAGTGAAAAAATGTTTATGTTTTTGGAGCTCATTTCTGAGTCACTAATGATCATCTTTGTTTGCTGGGTAATTTAAAATTTTTTTGTGTTTTTTTTTTATTCTACTAATATTCACCAAAACTTTGTTGCTGATTCCAGCAGAGTAAATTTTTATTTCATTTAACTAAAATTTAGCTCAAGTACAACTAAAATTCTGTATATTTAATCGATTTACTTTTGCTATTCTTATCATACTAATATTTAGTAGATAAAATCTTTTTTAGCAGCTTCAGCAAAGCTTTTTATAGGATTTTTTCTATTAGTGTACAAGGCTTGTGCCGCATTGAATTTTTGAATAAGAAAAACTAAAATAGAGTTTTCATAATTTATTTTTTCTAAAGTTCCCAGCCAGAAAGCGAGCCTAAAAATGAATCAGAAAGGTGCTCAAAAAATATTATTAAATTTTCACTTGAATGAAAGCGCTTTATCCAAAATAAACTTCTTTTGTGATTGAAAAATGACTCAAAGAAATAATTTAAAAAATTCTTTAGGCTGAAAAATTAATATTTTGTTGCCCAGCAAACAAAGATGATCATTAATGACTCACAAATGAGCTCCAAAAACATAAACATTTTTCCACTTTTTCATATGAAAGTGGTCCGTCCAAAAGAACCCCGAGTGTACACAGAAATGACTCAGAAAAATCGAAATTTTCCTCATAAATTTAAATAATTTTGTAATCTTTTTTGAGTCCGAAAAATGAACCCTCATTTTGAGACAGCTTTTTTGATTGTAGAGACAACTTTTTGGGTTGTTTTTTGAGGGTTTATATTTTTTTACCAAAAAAAGAGTGTTTTCAAAAAAACAATTATCATTTCTGTGAGCCATTTAAGAATCTTATTTATGAGCGCTCCGAAATTTGCTGGCTGGGTTGAGTCATTTTTGAATTGCTTACAAAATATTTAAATTTATTTACATTTCTGAGTCGTTTGTGAATCATGTTTTGATTTAAAAATATGCTTCAAATGTTTGTGCCTTTTCTGATTCATTTTAATAAGACTAATATTTTCATCCAAAAAATGCGCAATTTTTGACAAATAAGTTTAATAACTTTAAAAGTTTGACTTACTGAATAAGAAGCGTCATAAAAATAATCAAGTATCCAGAAAACTAATAATCTTGTGATTGAATTTTTAGATTTTAAGAATAAATTCAATGCAATCAGAGCCTGAGAATTTTGACATTTGTTATATATTTTCGATACAAAAATATTGTAGACCTATAAGTTTTAAATTTTATTTACATTCAGATTTTCTTTATAAATTATATTTTTTCACGTTTTGTATTAAAATTCCATTCGTCACGTAATTAATATTATACATTTAAATAAATAAAACAAAAAATCAAAATCCATAAAGTAAATTTAAAAATATTTGAAAAATTGGTGAAAACTGTATATTTTTAGGGCAAAATATTTTGAGAACATTTATTGAGTCTGTGCCTATATTTTGACATATATTTGGATCAAATATATAAAAAAAAAAAAAATTAAAATATAAAAGATTTTGATGTACATGATGATTGATTCTCCACAATATTGACTCATAAGTCTAATTTTAAATATATTTTTCTTACAACCCATGTCCTCCTCTTTAAGTTTTGTGATTAATAGTAAAGGATTGGATCAGTAATTAAGGAAATCCATAATTGCTACCCATTTTTTGGCTCAGAACTACTATATGCAGTCATACACTGCGTACCACAATTATAGTAAGCTGATATGTAACGTTCTAAATAATTTGGATAATATAAAGAAATTCACCCTGACAGCGTCCAAAGAAACTGTACAACTTGTGCATCAATTATAATAAAAAAAATTTAAAAAGTATCACTGAGAAAATATAAGTTTATTTTCATCATAGGGTCATATAGGCCCCAACAGCACTTAAGGCTTAGTTTTCTGAAATTAAATTAAGAATAATATTTTGAGATCTAGGAAAATACTATCAGCAAGTTTCATCAATATCCGCTCAGTAATATTTGTTATATTAATATGTTTAAAAAAAAACTTTAAGGTGCCTATTACTACTTATGACTCATTGTGGCCATCATAAGACTATTTTTAAGACTATAGTCTTAACCATAGATTACATAGATATATTACTCTTCTTCTTCTTTTGCCAACAAATACATTTTTTCACACACATTCAAATATTTTTTGTATACGTATAGGACGTATGTCCAACACATTCTCATAAGATACGTTCACTGACGGAGAATGTCAAAGAGTAAGAGATCTATGTAATCTATGGTCTTAACTTTTCATACAAAACAAAAATAATATTCAAAAAATTCAAATTTCATTTGTCAATGTTATGAATGTGTCGATACCAGGTCTTAATTTTTTTGAAGTTTTCAAACAAAAATTTTAATAAACATAATTCATTGTGACTTTGCAACAACAAATACATGGGGAATACAGTCACATCTAAGAGTCACCGACTTTTTGTAGGAATAGGCACCTAAATCTCCTAAAATTTGATTTTTGATTTTAAGCGATGCAATATTTGATATGGAGATGCAATACTCCATTTTGCCCTAATTTAGGGGATTGAAGTATTTGATCTTGTGTTGTTATATTTCGGCCAAAATCATGTGGAATTTAGAAAAAGGAAAAAACCTTGCCTAAAGGCTAAATAAGTGAAAAAATCGATGTTTTCTCGAAATCCGCTGAAATAAAATATCTGCCCTAGCCAAATGAAAAAAGGAGGGCCTACAATTTTTGTGGTTTTCATTTTCTAATATATTCTTAATAAAACCTTAAAGTCCAATTATTGCTTTTTAGACTTGAAAATAGTGTTTTTGTAAATTCTGACCTATTTGGCACCAATTTAGCAAAACACAATATAAAAAAATACTTCTTATTTGAGTTTTCTAGAACCTAGAGTATAAAAAACTGTTTCTGTAGTAAATTAGTTCAATAAATTTAAAAATTTGAACCCGAATTTCATGATTAAATGTTTTGCGACACATCAGCTGCCGGGGGAAATTGTAATAACTCGGCATTTTTTTAACCGATTTAAGTTTTTTTTGCTTTAGTATAAAGATAATTCATTCCGAATCATGATTCTTCCATGGTTTTCATTCGAATTAAATTTAAAATATCAATGGTTTTGAAAAAAATATACAAAACAGTCACATTTTCTCCTCGTAATCTGTTTTTCAAATTTCAGGGCTGCTGCGGCACGTCTTCCCAATATCCGATTATCATAATTTGTTTTGGGGGACGTAGTTTAACACTCAGATAAATATTTCCAGGGGTAGCTCGGTCAATAACTCAAAAAAAAAAAAAAATGTTGCCCTAATATACGAGGGCGGATTAATAAGACCCTCACTTTTCGAACTTCCCTCGTAGTTGCATGAAATGCAACACTGCTTCGACCAAGTACCATTTGTTAGGAGACTACTGTCAAATTTTAAGCAAGTTCCATCACTAACTTTACGTTTGAAATGTGCTGAAAGCATACAACCTCGTAGAGTTTTGTAAAAATGAAAAAAAGTGAATTTCGGGTGCTCATTAAACATTATTTTTGCGAAAAAAACCGTCACCCAAAACAAGAAAAAGCTTGATACATACTGTGGGAACTCTGCATTACCAATTTCAATGATAAAAAATTGATTTCCTGTTTTTCGTTGTGGTCGCACAAGCACTAGTGCGGCTGCACATTCTGGACGACCAATAAAGGTTAGTGTAATAAAAACTGGCCTTCTGAAATCATCAGTTTAGCCTGATAGTCTGCTGTCTTTATTCTACTAAATTTAACTTAAAAACTTTTGTAGATATAACAGTTTGTTTTTAATATTTATAGTCTACTAATGTTTAGAACAATTTCCTGCAGATTTTACAATACAGTTTGTCATTTTTAATTAAGTTAACTCAAACATTACTGAAATAACTGTGTTATTTTTGCTGTTCTCCTTTTACTACGAGTAGTATTTATCTAACAAAATTGCTAATTTCTGTAGTTTTTTCTGCAATGTCATTTTTAACTAATTTTCAATGGCAAGTTTCTGCTATTTTTACCGGTTTATTTCTATGAGGGTACGTTCGATTTGAAAATCAAAGTAAGTACTAAAATAATATTTGGTGACTACAACGGTAAGGATCTTAAATGTAAATAAATAAAAAAATAGTTGTTTTTAATCGCAAAAAATCTTCTAAAAATTTGTCCAAAAAAAAAATAAAAAATATTCGATACTTTTTTTAAATTTTTTCAGATCACAAACAAATTTTCTCTCCTCAAAATTTCTTTTAAAGACTTAAAGTACCTAAATAAAAATTACAAATTCTATTATCTTAATCATATTGCTCTATTCTATAGGTTGTGTTGCTGATGTATTCATTTTTAACTATCGTCGTAGCGACATGGTATTTGTGGGAAATTGTGGTTTTGATGAGGATGTAAAAAAACGCTTACATGTTAAACGCCAAAATGCTGCACGAAAATCAACACTATAAAATGCATAGATAAATGGATTTATGGCACTATTGAACCAACCCAACCATGTTAGTACTTTGGCCAATGTACGACTAACTTGATCCTCATCCAGAAATGGTGTAATCAAATAGTAGATAAAAAATGGTAACCAACATGCGATAAAACCACCTACGACTATACTCAAAGTCTGTGTGGTCTTATTTTCTTTTTTCAATGATGTAATACGATTCGACAGTGATTTTGTTGGATAATGATGTGAATGTTGATGTTGCTGAGAACGTAATTGTGGTGTTTGTGGTCGTAGTATAGAAGAGCCACTGCCATTGTTACCACCGGCAACAATCGAGTCGGGTGTAAGTGTGTTTAGGGTGGTTGTATGGCTTTGGGTGTGAGTGGGTGTTGGAGCACTTAGATAATGTTGATGATGTGTTCGCATGTGTTTATTAGGATGTGCGTGTTGTTGATAATGATGTTGAGTGGCTGTAAATGTCCAAGGATTTTCCACATTTACTCCAGCTGTTGCTGTGACTGTACCCGTGCATGTTGTACTAGTCATTGTGGTTATTGTTGATGAGGCAGTGGATGCACGTTTCAATGATGTTGGTCTTTTAAGTTCATAACAACCATTTCGACTACTGGGTGATGATGCTAAATGTTGCTGATGTTGTTGTTGTTGCTGTTGCTGATGTTGTTGCAGTGTTAGCAATGAATGGCATTGTGTTGTATTGCCATTTTCATTTTCGGAAGCCATAATTTCTTGTAAGTCTTTAGCTAATGTTTGATTCGATAATGTTCTGGCTGCTGTTTGTTTCTTTTGTCCTATACTCAAATCAAACTCTGATAAATCCGGATCTAACTCATTGTCTATGTCAGCTGCCGTATAACGTTTGAATTTCTAAAAGCAAAAGAAAAAAAAAGAAAGTGGAAAATTTTTTAAGTAATATTTATAGGAATGTACATTTTCAAAGACTCTTCTTATAGCATTAAAATAAGTAGTATTTATAGCCATAAATGAACTCAACTTGACGACAAATGATGCCTTTTGAAATCAAGATAATTTATTGGCCTTAAAGTGTTTTTGTCACAATGATTCTGTGTAAACTAAATTTTTTTATTTTATTTTTTGGTTTAAACGCGAAAAGACTGATGCACTTCATATAAACAGGTCTGGTATGAAATTTTTTTCCAAACGTTAAGGACTACGTGTAGGACTATTATTAATCCATAAAAATTTAATATATAAATTTGTCTGTCTAGAATAACAATAAGCCGTTCCTTGGTATTGCTAAAAATTGCCAACTTTTTTTAAGTATTTTCAAATTTGGTGAAAGTTCTTTAGTACTCGTATTGCTGAATTCTAATAAATAAATCTGATCCGATATGCAAATCTAATAGTAGTTTGACCCAAATAATAAGGGCTGTTTTCTGAAAAGTCTAGGAAAACAGAAGTTCGTTCCTCACATCCTGCCGACGACAAAAGTAAAATGTTTGGCTAACTTGGTTATAAAAATAAATATGTATCGAAATATGTTCATACACCCAGAAAATAGATTCTTTGTGAAAACCGAATTTATCGCCAACCGAATTCGGTTGCAGCTACGGACATTTCAAGTTATTTACTTTATTAAAACTATATAAAATTGTTGGTCCAATCGAATCAATTTGACCAACCTGACCGAATTGGATATTTAGCAGACCCAACCGAATTTTTTTGAAATTTTCTAACGAATTTAATAAAACTCTGTTTCCAGTATTTTAATTTTTTTTTTATTATTAAGTAAAATAAAAAATACATATTTTTTTATACGTAAGAACAACACTAAGGGGATGTAACCTACTAATACAGTGCATTGTGTTGATATTAGGAATATAGGTTATGGGAAGGAGGGAAGAGGGAGTAATTTTTGTGAATATTTTATTAGAATTTCTCTAAATTGTAAGTAACAATAAAGACTTTTGCTGGGAGAATTTTCTCTATAATGCGCTGTGCGATCCGCTGGACAATCGATTACAAACGGATGTGGTCTACTTGATAAGCGAATATCACGAATAAAAACTCGAGCGGTGGGATAAAGTTCACTTATATCTGCAGAATACTTTTTTTATATATTTTGCTGAACAAAATTATAAAAAAAACTCAAAACTAGAGTTTTGCAAATTTATAAAAAAATCCCATTTTTGGCCATAACTGGAACTAGGTTATCATAACCCAATAGAGACAAAAATTTATATCTAAATATTTGTGGATCTTAGAAATGAAACTAGAATATAACATTATAAATTTTTGAAAAAAAATTTATTTTTTACGAATATCATAATTTGTCTAATTTTAACCCTACGGGTGGCAAGACTTTTTCGCTACGTGCCAGAAACGTACAAATTGTTTTTGTGAACATTTCTCGCATGCCACCTTAATTTTAGCTGTCTTTAAAAATTCCTTTTTTAAAAATTTTTAAAATTTGGAAAATTTCGAAAATTTCTCTTAAAAATATCATCGCAAATGTATATCGCAGCGCTACGGATAACCCCCATGAAATAACCCCCCAAAGGGAAAAATTAAATAACATTCAAGAAATTAGACTGGAACCCGCAAGGCAGTCGACGTATAGGAAGACCAGCACACACCTGGAAATGGCAAATTGAAACCGAAATATCCAACTTACAGCTTCGTTGGAATGAAATCAAACACCGTGCATCAGATCGAACGTATTGGGATAATCTTGTTGCGGCCCTATGCTCCTTGCAGGAGTAAAAGTAACAAATATATATAAGAAATTACGTAAAAATGTTTGACCGTTATTTAATTTTTGGGGGTTATTTATTCTTTAAATATTGAGATTATTTCATTATGAAAAAATCCCCAATGAAATAAAATTAAAACAGTTTGAACATTATTACCTTTTCAATTTTTGTTGGGGGGTTATTCCATTTTTGGTGGTTATTTCATATTGTTAAAAAATGTTAAATTATTGGGCGCCATTAAATATATAAGTACGTAAGAAACAAGTTAAAATATGCTTCGGGCAAAAATTTGATTTTGTTAAAATAAATCGCGCGGTTTTTATTATCATAATAATGTATAAAAAGCGAATATTATGGATTTGAACAGAGAAATTTCCATTTCAGATGAAATCGCTCTGCGAAACACGATCAAAAACCAATTTCAAATTCCAACAAAGGGGGTTATTTCATTAAGAAATTTATTTTCAGCCTTTATTACATTGAGGGTGATTTCGTAACACCTGTTTTCCCTTTAAAAAAAACTTAATTTTTTAGATCCAGTTTTATTACAAGTTGTTTTCTATTTTTGTGCAATTTTCTGGTACTTTTTATTTCTCCGATTGTGAGGAATTTTCTCATCGAAACATTTAAACTTCTTTCAATCTAGAATTTTAGAAATTTTCCCAGAATTTTCTGATAATCGAATTTGCGAGTTCTGTATTAACCATATTTTTTTTAAAGCAAAAATGGTGGCAATGCAGAGTTTCATTCATTACGATTTACAAGCTCTGTGAAAAATTTGACCATTATGGAGTTAAATCACACAACTGTGTAGCGAAATTTAACATTTAAGGTGCGTTTACAATGGTAGAGTGACTCTACTCTGCAGCACAGATTGAAATGTTAACTGTTCAAAATGCAGAGTAGAGTTACTTCAAAAGAATATTTGACATTTCAATACTTACACAGTTTTTAGCGAATATCTTTAGACGATTTCTATTGCATTTAATATAAAATAATTTTTTATTTTATATATTTTTTCCTAATTGAAATCATTTGTTTTTATTTGTTATTATTTTCAATATTTTTTTTTTATTTGTTGACAATTAGAGATGTGATCAAATTAGTGATGTATTTTTTTAGGTATATTTGTCATGTTAAACAGTTAACAGACCAATGTTAACTCTAGAGTGGAGCAAATTTGTACTCCAGAGTCAAACAAGTTTTACTCTGGAGTGAAAAAAAGAGATAGCAAAATATAAAAAAAACTGTTAGTATGAAAGAGAAGAAAACTAAATTTGCTACAGATTGGAGTACTTCATCATTGTAAACGCACCTTTAACTGATATTTTTTCTGGTCTTCTAATAGTTTAAATTTTTTTAAAATATTCAACAAAACGTCTCGTGCCACCTAAAATCCACTCGTGTGCCACTATTAGTACGCGTATCGTAGTTTTGCCAGCCCTGAACTAGAGGCTGAAAAATATCTGCTCTCACTAATTTGTGATTAAAGTTCGAACAAATAAGTTTTATTTTCTTTGAAAACAAAATGATAAATTTTAATATCCAAAAATTTTACTTTTGGGACTGGCGGGAAACGTGGCTGGTTTTGGTAGAATTTTCAGAATATTATTTTAATGATATCAATCCAAATATCAATTGTTTTCTTAATTGAATTTCAGTAGCTGGAAATTAACGTCTTGTTTATGTCAAAAATCACATATTTCTCAAAATTCGCGGAAATGAATAGCTTCCATCTCAAAATTAGAGGATCAACATGTGTAATGTGCTTACTATTTTGATTTTGTTCATCAACTCCCGATAGTGCAATAACCAGGTTTAACTTTGGAAAAGCTGACAAGGAAAACTCCCAACAAGGGATTTCAATGTCTGAAATTTATGAATTTTAGAATTAGTTTTTCATCACAAACTAAAAGTTTGATACCCACATTGCCTAATAAACCGTACCTGAAAAAAAAGTTTGCCGTATACCCTTTAATTTTTGCAAGCCAATTTAAAAAAAAATAATTTTTTTTTTGCCGAACGTAGGGGTCGCCTTTTTCAATTTTTCGTTATAGCTTCGGCATTTAAAGTTGGATTTTAAAGTGTGAGATATCGATTTTTTTCAAGGTTGGTTACCGTTTCAGTTTTAATATAACGGTAATTGTCATCCATGCCGAAACCAAACCCCATATGAACGTTTTAAAATGCTGATACCATTAATAGTAATTGTCTTTATATTTACCCGTTTTTATTTCGATATTTTATTGGTTCAATTGTGTAATATATGCATATTACCGTTATAATACCGCTAAAATAACAAAACATCAAATTATAACGGTAATTTGGGAATAATAAGAAATTGAACCGGCAAACCAAGAAAATAAAAACGCTAAAATATGAAGACAATTGCCCTAACTGATATCGAGGATATAAAATATTCAAATCAATTTTAGTATCGGCGTGGTAGATAATTACCGTTATTTTAAAAATGAAACGGTAACCAACCCTGATTTTTTTGCCTCGAGGAGACCAGTGTTTTGCTAAAAGAAAAATTTACGTTCGGCAACCAATATATAAAAAAAAATTCTACTGGGTTTATCGAAAAACTTCCTTAACAAAACTTTAATGATTTTTTGCGAGCTTTAATTTTCTCACATTAGGGTTGTAGCAACTGAGATCTGGTGGGTAACTACTAGAACGGGATACTTGAGGTCAATGGCCCTTGTAGTCATTGAGAGAAAAACATCAATGTATCATGCTTTAAGATCCGACTGTAAATGCCAAAGATATAACGAATAATGTAAAATGGCGAACCATACGTTCGGCAAAAAAAAAAAAAAAAAAATAAAAAAATTTTTTGAAACCTTGCAAAAATACTTCATATTGGAGGGTGTACGATGCACTTTATTTTTTTTTGCGCTCTATTGCCTATTTTAAATAGTCAGAGGTTCCCAAATCTTTAAAAATATAGACCTTTTGGAAAATTTGTGTCAAACTCAAAGTACGACGTATATCGAAAAAGGCCAAAACACCCTCTCACATAAATATTATAACAATTAATTTATATGAATGATCCTTAACCCTGTATACTAGGGTTGACCTACCTTATATGGACGAAAGAAATTGCGAATTGTATTACACTGTGGAACAAATTCAGGTTAGCAAAAGTTAGGTCGATTCTGAGAGTGAGGGGTGAAAATAGAGGCTAAATTAGAAGACCCGTATTGCGGCATTTGCTTATGTTAGTTCGAATTTTTTCATATTGTTTATATGGTTTTTTTTGGCTATAACTCGTCGACTAATTGATATTTTTTAAATCTGTAAAAGCCAAATTATTGCTAGAGACCTGTGCAATAATTAAATTTTTTTTAAAAATTGATTTGATTGATTTTTTTTGTTTTTTTTTTTTTTAATTATTGCACAGGTCTCTAGTTATAATTTGGCTTTTACAGATTTAAAAAATATCAATTAGTCGACGAGTTGTAGCCCAAAAACCATATAAAAAATTCGAACTAACATAAGCAAACGCCGCGATACGGGTCTTCTAATTTAGCCTCTATTTTCAACCCTCACTCTCAGAATCGACCTAACTTTTGCTAACCTGAATTTGTTCCACAGTGTTATTGTAGGTTTAAAATGAGATAAATTATGAAAATCGTAAAAAATAAAATATTTCTTTCAATAATTTACAATATTATACTCCAGTTTCATTTCTAAGATCCACAGATAATCATAAAAAATTTTTGTCGCTCTTGGCTTATGATAACCTAGCGCCAGGTATGGCCAAAATGGGATTTGTTTTTTTTTTATAAATTTGCAAAACTCTATTTTTGAGATTTTTAAAATTTTGTTCAACAAAATATAAAAAAAGTAGTCAACGCATGGAGATTTATTAAACACACCTTCCAGAATAAAGGTATAATTAGTTTGTACGTAACGTGCCGTGACGAATCAGCTGATTTGTTTTTGTTCTATGAAAAAGCATTTGAGTCGTTAGTTTGTCTGTAATGTAACGTGCCGTGCCGGATGAACCTGTTGAAAACAGAATTTTTGTTATCCGTTAAGTGACAGTGAGTTGACAGCTGCTATTTTGAGATCTGAAACGAATGGCTTAAATCGGCTAAGCCGAGCCGCCGTCTAATTTTTGTAACCGCCGCCGTCGAAAATTTTTTTTACACGATAAAAATCTAAAAATAGTATATATTTTTTTTAATTTTCTTTTTTTTTACCGTTAAGCCGATGTTTTGTATATGTCAACTTAAAGTTGGCTAGCCGATCAGCTTTTGGCTCACAGCCAGTTTTAAGCCGCCGCTGCAATTTTTTTATTTAGCCACCGCAACCGATTAATCGGATGGCGCAGAGCTCTGCTAAGAAAAACAACATTAAACAGCTGATACGTTGTTACGGAAAAGACTAACTACACAAAAGAGCCATCCGGCACGGCACATTACAGAACCGTCACGGAACGCAAAGACTAATGGAGCCTTAAATCTACTGAAAATTACACATATCCCTCTTTTAACTTAACAGTGACGACGTTTTAAATTTGAAAATTTTACAGAAAAGTGTGGATTTGGCCAATAATTTAGATAATAGTATTAATTTTTGTGTTATTAGCCAGCTGGAACAAAATCACTTCCGATTTCCTTTAATCCTGATACAAGAGCTTGTTTTTCGAAAATTTTGTAAAACTCCGACAACGTTAACCAAGGTCAAAAGTGAAATTTTTCGATTTTCCTGGAAGTATATCAAAACAATATGTTGTTTCTTGCGGAATTTGGTAAAAGTTGTCCAAATAACTCTGTTAACACAAAATTTTGTACAAAAAGACCCCAAATTTTTGAAATGTAAATGTATGTCATTTGACATAAAAATCGATATCAAAACCTTTAGTTAAGCATTTTCAAAGGACATAAGTATACATGTCCTTTAAATTTTTCTCCCCTACAACATACCCGACAAAAAATCATACCTGAATAGTACCCATCAGTAAGTTTTTAAAATTCAGTTTAATTTTTTCTGACAACTCTAATATTCATATTAGAGTGATTTGGGTTTAAGAAGTTTTTTTTTGTAATGTAATTATCTGTACATTATTCTTCATTCCTTTCAATTTATCTTATTTAACTTACCTTATTATGTCCCACACTGATATCGGTCATATTATCATGTCTGGATGCTACGACACAGGAAATTCTTGCATAGACATAAATCATCACTGCCATTGGTATGAAAAATGAGCCCATTGCTGAAAATATCACATAGCCTTCGTTCTGATTATAACGACATTCACTTAAATCTCTACGTCCTGGCTCGTACCTACATGTGTATACATATCAATAGATAGAAAGGATTAAATAAGCAACAAAAACAACAATATACACACAAAAAACAAATTGATTTTCTTGCTTCCCTTTTTGAAAGGCAAATTGTATTATATTTAGTGTTGGAAATAAAATTTATGCAATCTTTTGACCATCCAAAAGAACAAAATTGAATTTAGACAATTTAAAGCTAAACCTTCAATTTGTTAGCATTGTTTTTGGTATTTTGTAGACAAGAGAAAAAATTATGTAAATAAATAACTAAATTTATTTAAAAAGGATCAAATTGTGTATATATCTTGGGAATATATTCAGTAAGGTAAATATATAACACGAATACATAATTGTTCAGGAAATCCAAAACACCGTTTAGTATTTTGCTAAATTAAACTTTCGAAATATTTAGAAAAATGTGTATTCATTTTTACATCTTACTTTTTGAAACAATGTAGCCCTTATTTTCTTTAAATATTTTTTATTTATACCCTACCTCACACAATGTGGAAAGCTTCAAATGGGTTTGTGGTGCTGAATCTCTGATTTTCTTGAGTTAAAGGATAAATGAATGGTGTTGAAAAATTGAGGGCTTCAAATATGGCAACACGGCAACAGCGAAATTTTAATTTAAGAACAGCTTTTACTAAAAATGAAATGTTGCTGTGCAGTAATATGTTAATACAGAAAATAAATTGTTTGATATTCTATCGGAAGCAAGCACTTTTTTAGATATTCAATAATTTCAATTGCAATTCCTTTTTAAATTCATCAACAGAAAACTTATATTTAATTACGAACAGAAAATATATAAAATTAAGCGAAACACTGTCACATATTGGCTTTTCTAATCAATATTGGAAAAATAATAACTTATAAATTACAGCCAACACCACCAATCACCAACTTATCGAAGATTTAGTATTTTGAATAAAATATCTGCAGCAAAAATTTATTATCATTTACACTCAAATAAAAAAATTTGTAAACGGTTTCCAATCGCACTATACTATTTTTATATTGATTACACTGTGAGACAAATGGTAGGGGTCAGTGATCGGGAAGAGTTCAAACTACCGGGGAAAGTTATATCGGTAAAAAAGAAGTTATACGTGTCCCGGCGTTTCGCTGGGTCACCCCTAGGAATCGAGATATATCGATTTGACCTTTGGTGGTCTTTTTTGACATAACTCGAGAACCACTAGTCCGATTTTGCTCAAACAATTTTAAAAAAATTATAAATTACAATTCCTTTAATCTGTTCATATAACATTTTTCTATATACTCAACAGTTTTGCCGGTAAAAATAAATGTATGAAGAAAAAAATATTTTTTGCCTAAAATATTAAAAAAAAAGTAATAAACAAAAGGTTATTGATTTTTATGGTAGCGGTAACAAACATTTATTTTTACCGGCAAAACTGTTGAGTATATAGAAAAACGTTATATAAACAGATTAAAGGAATTGTAATTTTTAATTTTTTTAAAATTGTTTGAGCAAAATCGGACTAGTGGTTCTCGAGTTATGTCAAAAAAAAAGATATATCTCGATTCCTAGGGGTGACCCAGCGAAACGCCGGGACACGTATAACTTGTTTTTGACCGATATAACATTTCCCGTTGGTTTCATCCCATCCCGATTTTGACTGTCGCATAGTGTTATTAGTACAATTTTTATTTTTAGTAATCATTTTTGCTATTCTCTTATTACAAATTACGGATTTTTTTACTAATTTTCGCTGCTGATTTTAGAAAATCATTTTACTAATTTTTTAAAACCGAGTGCTAAATTTAGCAGAAAAATATACTAATTTAAAAATATTTTTTTTTTTGATTTTTTACAATTCTTGTTTAGTTTATATTTGTTACTATTGATATATTCTTAGTTTAGAAATAACACCCAGAAAATTTGATTGCATCTCCAATGCATAAAACGGCAATAACTGGAGAACCGTTTTAAATTTTGACTCCAAATTTCAAGTACTATGAAGTAATTTTACGCTTGTTACAATCGGAAGAAAAAAAAATTTTTTTTTAGATTTTACAGTTTTTATATTTTTTAGTACAATTTTTTGCTAATTTCAGCAGATTGATTACAGTTTACAGCAATTTGCTGAAATTTAGTAGCTGCAAATAATTATTTATACTAATTTCATTGTGCTAAAATTATAATAATTAGTAAGTTTTTTAACTGATTTTAACAAATCGATTTTGAATATCATTTTACATAAATTTTACTAAAATTTAGTAGCGGCTACTAATTTTCCTACTAATTTTATTGTACTACAGATCAGCAGACATGTGTTGCTAAAATCAGCAAAAAAATACCGCTGGCCTCAAAACAGTTAAATTTCCCGTAATAACAGCAAAATTTTCAGTAGCCATTACAGACTTTTTTGGTTGAGTGTAGGTTTCAATAAAATCTATCAATCTGTCCAAAGTATTAGTTTTCCAATCAATTAAAATTTTTTTCTGTCAACTTCAGTGCAATCAACCAATAATTTCTATTATTTTGGTAATTATAATAACATATTAAGATTAGCAACAGAAATTTCAATTACACCCAGCAAAAAAAAATTGGATGCAATGCTTTACAAACTACTTCTGTCACTGCTTCACAAGTATCCCTTAGAGTATTTTTACTGCTATTTTAGAAGTTATTCTGAACAACTTCCAAAGTATCCGTTAGTATATTTTTACAGCTTTTTTAGAATTACTTCTGAATAATCTCCAAAAAATCACTTAAGTATAGCTTATAAAGAGTAATTACTCTAAAAGTGATCGCAAAAAGTGATTTTGGTATCATTTGTCATTCCCAAACAGAGGATCCCGAGTTCGATTCCCGGCGGGACCAATATTTTTTATTTTTTTTTATTTTATTATTATTGTTTTTTTAATACTTATAATTAATTTGCTTAAATTCAAAATTTTTTTTAATTTTTAAATGTTTAAAAATATGTGCATATATTAGAGCACCCATGAAATGTATGGAATTTGCAAAAGTGTTATTTTTTCACCTACCCACGCATTTTCCAGTAGATTGGGCATAAAAACAATATCCCCGCAAAAATTGGTCCTCTCGGATTAAAACAAGCCAGTCACCCGCGGCTTTGTGTTTAACCATTATAAATCATTTGATTTTAACCACTTCAATCTCCATGACGCGTCATTGATATGTCAAAAATATGTATGAGAAAAATATTTCTATGTAAAACATTTACTTTAACCCTCTAACCGGCAAGCCCGCCTCCAGGCGGGGTATATTAAATTGACCAGAAATGCGCCAAAGGGGTATTTTATAATAAGAAATTATACTTTTTCAACAGAAAACAAAATTTATAAAATTTTCTGTGAAGAATTTTTTTGTATACAATGCATGGTTTGGAAGCGAGAAAGTGTCAAAGATAAAATTTCGTAAAATTTCAAAAATTAAATATTTTAAAACAACCAAAATTTTCAAAATTCTTAAAAACATATTTAAATTGACTAAAACAATTGATAGTGACAATGAAGTACGATTGGAGCTTAAGCTATTCAAAAAGTTCCTTACTTTGGTCCAAGGACGCACAGGATTCCATAAGGACACCTTTAAAGGACATCGCCTTAACTTCAAAGCGAATGGACGGATTTTTTTGAAATTTGGTAAAAAGAATATATTTGGTATAGGTAGCAAAGCATATAAGTTTGAATAATATATATTGAAGTTTTGGTGCATTTTCACTCAATTTCGCATTTTTCAAAAAACGAAAATCGCTACATCCTCTTAAGTAACAGCACAAAAAATGAAATTTTTTTATTGCAATTATATCTTGGTAAGAGAAATAATTTGTGCCTAAGCCTAGTAATTTTTATGCGCTAGTTTTCGAGATTCAACCTTAAACTGTTTTGGCCCATATCGCCTAAAGTAGGCAACGAAAAAAAAATTTTGGAGAAGATCTTATTGTTTATTTTTCGTGAGGAACACATGGTATAAATTTCATTGCAAAAAAGTTTAGGCCGGTTAGAGGGTTAAGAGTTATAGCGCAAATAAACTTTGAACTAATTTTAGCTCATTTTTAGGGCTAAAAAATAACACTTTTCACATATGGGTGCTCTTTGAGTGCCAATCTGAATAAGCATGTAATTAACTACTAAACACATATTAAGTTCTGACTTATTTCTGGCACTGAACCTCAATTTTGAACTTTGATATCTTCAGAAACTTATAGTAGAATTTTATGACAAATATTTTTGCCGAAAATTTTAACCCTCTAACTCTTCAACTTTCGGGTCTTTCTGAACCTTTTTTAAAAGGTCCAAAAAGTCGCTTTAATTAAAGATTTAGAGGTTTAAAATGTTCCACAAAAATACTTGTTATGAAATTCTGCTATAAGTCACTGGAGACATTAAAGTTGCAAATTTAAGTTCAATGCCAGAAATAAGCCAAAACCTAAAATGTGTTTAAGGGTTAATTTCTTGCTTATGCAGAATTGGCGCTCAAATGTCCCACAAACCTGGAGTTTGAGAGGAAACCATATGAATCTTCCATTTCATGTAAAAAACTATGAGGAACATTTTTGTGGAACATTTTAACCCTCTAACTCTTCTTTTTAAAATGGGGCCAAAAAAGTCCTTTAATTGAAAAGTTAGAGGGTTAAATAGTTGCACAAACTGTACCTCGTAGTGTTTTGCATAAGTGCGCTGAACACATCCTATACCCAAAATGGAAGATTCACATGGTTTCCAGTACCGATTTCGGTAATACCGAAATTGTCGAAATTAGAGCCATTTTAGCAAATTCGAAATACCGATTTTAGAACGATACCGATTTAGGTATTGCATACAACTTTTTTTGTTTATTATTTTTATATTTTATGCCTTTTTAAGAGAAATTTTAAAAAATTTTACAATAATTCTGTTACTACCCAGGTAGAAATTGCCAACGTTACAACAAAAGTTGTACTGGGAGAGCACTGTTTTTGACGAAATGCCAGTACTACTTAATACGTGCTTTGCCAGTACTGTTTACTGAAATTTAACGAGCTTTTTTTAATTTGTTAAAATTAAAAATTTTTTAAATTTTACGTATTTTTACATTTATTACACAATTATTTATGTAAGAGAGACATCGCCATTCTTTTCTTGTGAAGTTTCGAAAGAATACATTAAAAATCTGTGATGTACACTAAGAGGTCAGTAAAGTTCTAGCAAACTACTAAATTTGTTATTAAATGTACTGGGATAATACCAAAAAAATAAAATCCCAAGCCTGCGCCAACGTTGGGAACTAACTACGGCCAAGCGTTTATTGGTGTTATCATTTCGACAACATGCCAGTACAGTGAAAGTTAAAAATCCGACGCATTGCCAGTACATGTACTACCGCCTCCAATACCGGGCCAACATTGTGCCGTTTGTATTTTTCTACCTGGGTATGTTTGAAATTCTTTACAAATTTTATATTTTAAAGATGCAAACCTTAATAAATAAATACGGGTATATTGCATTTTTACTCAACTAGATCTTTGGACAACGCAAAAACTAAAATAATCCAGCCAAAAAATGTCTGATTATGCTTACTTATAAATAGTATGACTTTTGCAAGGGTTATATCCAAGAGTTTTAATTAATTCAAACATTAAAAATTCTAAAAATTTTCTTGAGGGAAAGTCAAAATCTTAAAAAATTAGTCTAATAAATATTTGTTCACTTTATTTTTGTATTTGTTCACAACTATCAAATTTTCTTTCTAAATTTTCTAAAAAAGAATAATAAAAAAAAATTATTTTTGATTATGTTGATTTTTTGAAGCTCGCGAATTATAATTTTTTGTTTTTATTCAGGATTTAAAAATGTTTTTTTTATTCGCGAATTAAATTTAGTCAATAATAATAATAATTCGTGCGAATTATCTTCACATTTTTTGATTCGCGAATTTACAATTCAGCTTGTTTTATCATCTTTGAAAATAATTATTTTGAATCAATTCTTCAAAGCTCTGATCTGATTTATACTTCGCGAATTATCTCTTAAAAGAAATTATTCAATCGAATCAAAATTGAATCAATATAAATTAGACCAAATCATTATCTCACTTTGTTCAATATTAAATAGTTATATCATTGATTTAAAATTATTTAAAAATATTCACTGATTCATAAAATGAATAATTTTTATTCGTATTAATTGAAAAAAGAATTATCTTTTTCAAGATCTGAATCAAACACAATAGAGAAGATTAAGTCTGTTTGGAATCAATAATTTTCGTACACAATTTTAAAATTTTGAGATATGCTATATCTAAGTTTACATACTAAATAAGAATACCGATTCGGTATTAGAAACCCTAGTGCACATATGTTATAAATCTATAACTCAAAATCAGTTTTTGAGCTAAATATTTTTATGGAATGGACGAAATATTTAAAAAAAGACTTATTTTGATTTTAATCTAGGCTAAATTTCCTATTATATGGGGAAGAGTATACATATTTACAGATCTCCAAAATTAAATGAGAGACTTTCAAAATTTATTTTTCACAAAAATTTTGAAATTTAACGCATAAAACACCATTAACGGTCATGAGAGGGTTAATAGTTTGTAGAAAGAAAATGTTTGCCTTTTCATTGCGTAAACAATAGCTATGCAACCTAGTCACCAGGAACTCCTAGTTTAAGAGTTATAGATGGATAAATCCATGAACCTTTTTTATGGTACCTGCAAAAATAGTACTGAAAACCATATTGAATTGGAGTGCATATTTTATACTTGTTTAATAAGTACATTTATTGAAGAGAATACGGAACAATATTTATTTTATGCCAGTCAATTTTCACATCAAAGAATAGCTCAGCGGTAGAGAGCTAGACTAGCAAGCATGAGGTCGCAAGTTCAATACCGGGTGGCGGCAATGAAAAGACTTTTGTAAGATAAAAAAAATAATTTTTTTTGCCACGAATTTTTTTTATCTTGTAATTGGTGAAAAAGAGCTTCCTTTGCACTCATTCCAAAAAGTACTAAAAAAATGTTGAAGTGGCAGTACTCCTCTCCTATGGTTGAAAAGAAGTATATCTACGTCATCAATTGTAGTGGTATTTCTACTGCTTCGGCATCTCTTTTTTTTCTGGGATGTCTTGTAAAGGTGTCGATCCCCCCACAAAATGCGAATTATCATATTTCAGTTTATTTGACTGTATAAAAGGTGACTGGTACTCGGTCAGTTCGTTACCTAGAGTCTTGACCTGTAATAAAATGATAGCAGGCAATTGCCAAAATAATTTCATTTGAAGACACCGGATTATAGGTTAGTTCGGTGATATGTCACACACTGTGTAATATGGGATTCATTATATATCAACTCGTTTTAGGTTAGTTCAGTGAAATGTTCCTTTAAATCACTAGGTGACATGTCCTTTTGGGTTATTCCTGTGCTATATAAACTGTGGAAATTAGTCTCTCAATGACATAGTCCTATTAAAGCAATGGTTACTTTCAACTAAAGAGACGATCAAGGACCAGTCCTTGTCACCTCTCTGTTGGGTGTCCTTGTCACAGATATCTCCATATATTATATATTCAATAGTATGCATTTGTTCTAATCGCTAAACTTGTTCTGGTTAGTGTCCACTAGACCATACCACCTTACAAGGAAAAAAAAAAAAAAGTGCGCGGTACACCCTCAAATATAAAGTATTTTTGCAAGGCAAATCTAAAAAAAATATTTTTTCCCGAGAGTAGGGGTCTGCTTTTTCAATATTTCGTTATAGCTTCGGCATTTAAAGTCGGATTTTAAAGTGTGATATGTCGATATTTATGCCACGAGGAGACCAGTATTTTGCTATCAAGGAGAAATCCAACGAGAAAAATTTAAAAGGCGACCCCTACGTTCGGCAACCAAAAAAATAAAAAAAAATTCTGCTGAGTTTATCGAAAAACTTCCTGAGCAAAAGTTTAATGATTTTTTTCGAGCTATAATTTTATGATATTAGGGTGGTGACAACTGAGATCTGGTGGGTAAATATTAGAACGGGATACTTGAGGTCAATGGTCCTTAGAACATAAACATTGGTTCCCTCGAGAGAAAAACAGCGATGTATCATACTTTAAAATCCGACTGTAAATGCCAAAGATACGACGAAAAATGTAAAATGGCGACCCCTACGTTCGGGAAAAAATTTTTTTTTTCAAACCTCCTAGCAAAAATAATTTAGATTGGATGGTGTACGGCGAATAGTTTTGAGGTAAGGTCTAGTGTCCACTCAACAAGTGCTGACAAATTTCCCTATGGGGTTTATTTAAGGTGTTTGTCGTGAGGCAGACCCGTGACTATATACTTTCCATTTTATTACACTATGCGACAGTCAAAATCGGGATGGGATGAAACCAACGGGAAATGTTATATCGGTCAAAAACAAGTTATACGTGTCCCGGCCTTTCGCTGGGTCACCCCTAGGAATCGCGATATATCTTTTTTTTGACATAACCCGAGAACCACTAGTCCGATTTTGCTCAAACAATTACAATTCCTTTAATCTGTTCATATAACGTTTTCCTATATACTCAACAGTTTTGCCGGTAAAAATAAATGTTTATTACCGCTACCATAAAAATCAATAACCTTTTGTTTATTACTTTTTTTTAATATTTTAGGCAAAAAATATTTTTTCTTCATACATTTATTTTTACCTGCAAAACTGTTGAGTATATAGAAAAACGTTATATGAACAGATTAAAGGAATTGTAATTTTTAATTTTTTTTAAATTGTTTGAGCAAAATCGGACTAGTGGTTCTCGAGTTATGTCAAAAAAAAAGACCACCAAAGGTCAAATCGATATATCTCGATTCCTAGGGGTGACCCAGCGAAACGCCGGGACACGTATAACTTCTTTTTTACCGATATAACTTTCCCCGGTATTTTGAACCCTTCCCGATTACTGACCCCTACCATTTGTCTCACAGTGTTATTGAATTTACATTTTGTTGATGCAAATGTGAGCGGGAAACAGCACTTGAATAAACAAAATGGAATGGTCGTTACAGAAAAGGAAAGGCGTGGATCTTATCAGTTTTTTAATTCTAAAAATAATTCGACAAAATCCACGCCTTTTCTTTTCTGTAACTGTCAAAACCTAAAAATTTGCTTGTTGAAATTATTGTAAGTGGGACACAAAACCGTTTCCTACTTCACCAAAACCTCACAGTCAGAACTAAGAATGATTTTTATTCTAAAATTTTAAACAAATTTTTAAACAATATTGCTAACTTAAGAAATATTTAAGAAAATAATCCTTCTTACTTCTGACTATAAAACTGGCCCTTAGGTTAATAGCAAAAATCTTATTTTATTAACTTTTTTTGTGTCCTTAAACATTTTTTTTTGTAACTTGTGTCAAAACATGTCATGCCAAAATTTCTAATTAAAAGTTTATTGTGTAAATATGATAATAAAAAACTAGCAGAGATTTGTTGCCAGAAAATATTCAAATTTTATTTATTAAAAACAAAACCACGGGCTGGGCAACTTACAAGCCGGCAAATATTTGTCTGCATTTTTTTAAATATAAAAAAAATGTATAATATGTAATGTGCGTTGCTCGTGAGGAAGGTTGCTAAAGTAAACACATGAAATTTATATTTTTAATTTTAAATTAGCTAAGCTATACTAGGTTTTAACTTGTATCACCTATTGTCGCCAAGAAATTGTCTTTTTATTTTAAGCAGTATTTGCTAAATACCAAATATTTTGTTAAAAAATTTGTATTAATCCGATAAAAATGTAATTTACTTTATATATCTAATTAAAGTTTCACAACTTTTAAGAAAATTTAACTTTTGAAACAGAAATAAATGATTGCAAATTTGTCGAAAATACGTTGATAGTTGTGATAGTTTCAAGGCCGGGATTCACAGGGTTTCGGAACAGATATGAAGACCAAAGCGGCTGAAGTCAAAAGCTTACGGCGTTGAGCATGAGCATTTTGATATGTGATAGAGGAAGAAAAAGTAAAAGAGCAAAACAGAAAACTTGTCTTACTCGATCGATATACTTGAATGGCGGCATAGATCCATTATTTTTGGTAAGTAATATCACCGCAAACCCAGTATACCGTTTCACATAATGTTCTACGAGTAGTATAGATATGCAGGTTCTGCGCCACAGGAGAATTGTTTTCTATGACAAGGATTTTTTTATGAGGAGGATAGTTTTTTAAGCGAACGAGTGATATTTGTATTCTCATTAGGGGACTTTCTTCTTTTCAATGGTGTTATTATTCTAATTTTTTTGTCTTTATCCTATTTAATTTTTTTTTTATTAATATTTATTTGGGTTTAACTTACCAGCCCAATATGGGTGGACATGTAATAGCCAATGCCAAAGCCCAAACTATAAGTATCATTATAAGAGCTAAACGTTTTGAACGTCGTTTGCGTGAATAGGTCAAAGGTTGGGTAACAGCTAAATATCTGGTGTTGAAAAAAAGTAAAAAGTCAAAAACAAAGTTATGAGAAACCATTTTATTTTAATAAATTAATAATTAAACAGCGAATATGGAAAAAGAGAACGAAACAAAAGAACTTAAAAACAAATTTTAAGCAAACAAGAAGAGTATTTTTTTCAACTTACCTGTCCACACTAATGGCACATAAACTTAATATAGAAGCGGTACACAACAGAACATCCAAAGAAATCCAAATATCACACAAAACCCAACCCAGTTGCCAGGACCCTAAAAGATAAACAAAATCAGAAAAAAAAAATTAGAACTCAAATTTTATGAAAGCTTTCATTACAATATGCAGTATAAACAATATAAATTTATTTGACTAGTAATCGCTTGAGGTTATAGTTGAGAAATTAAACTTTAGGGTTATAAAATCTAAATGAATGTCTTGCTTAAATAAGGTCATAAAATCCAAGTTTTCGAAAATTAATTATTGTTGGTTATTAAATGTTTTTGTTTATTAAAATTTTAAAACATTTGATAGAAGAGTTTTGCGAATTATGCGAAAATCTGTTTTTGTTTCGCCTTCGGATTACATTGTGTTAACGTTGTCCTAGAAATCTAATATATTTCAGCTGTGAAGTTATGATGACCCCTACACAAAAAAATATCTTTATCAGTAATTAATATTTATCATATGGGTCATTCCATCTCAAATCGACCAATGGTTGGACTCGACCCCTTTCGATTTGGATGAATTTTGGTCAGAATTTTCCTTTCATCATAAAACGAAGTTTTGCCAAAGTAAAAAAATTACAAATTCTTTTTTTTTCAAAAGCAATGCAATATTTAAAATTTCAAAAAATGTCATAATTTTTTGGTTTGTTACGAGCCCGATTAAAAAAAAATTATATATAATCATATGTGGCATATATTACAATATATAATTAGACATGTCGTTATGTATATCCATATATAATTATATATGACGTCTTTTTCCAAAATTGTTCCTTATATTATGCCATATATAATTTCATCTAATTAGATATCGGCCTTTATAATATTAGATATGGTATATATGATTATATATTATATAGCATGGCTGCTCTTATTGCATATATAGTTGTATATAGAGCTATATCTTAATATATATGGTGGCATTTTAGCAATATATAATTATATATGGTATCATTTAAACAATATATAACTATATATGGTGCCAGTTAAACTATATATTATCATATATGGTGGCATTTAAACAATATATGGTCATATATGGTAGCTCATGAACAAAATATTTAATACAATTGCAGATATGATAATATATGCTACTAAATATAGTGCCATATATATTTATATATGGTGTTATTTACGCAATATATTATCATATATGGTGCCATTTCAACAATATATGGCCATATATGGTACGTCATGATCAAAATTTTTAATACAGTTCCAGATATGATAATATATGATTCTATATATAGTGTCATATATATTTATATATGGTGTTATTTAAGTAATATACTACTATATATGGTACCATTTAAACCATATATTATCATATATGGTGCCATTTCAACAATATATGCTCATATATGGTACCTTATGAACAACATTTTTAATACAGTTCCAGATATGATAATATATGCTACCATATATAGTACCATATACTTTGATATATCGTATCATTTAAACAACCCGAGTAAAAATAGTTACATATATGTGATTAAATTATATCTGTATAAATATACAGTTTCATCCGAAGAATGGCCCGATATATTTTTATGAATTATTTATCAATTTTTATCTAAATGTATCCGTTTAGATCTGACCTGATTAAATTATGTGTTTAATAAATTATGTGTTTTTGACCTGATACAATTTTATCGGTTTGATCGTAATTGGTTCAATTTTATATAAATAAAATATAATTGTATCCGACATTTACCTTATACAATTGTATCAAAGTTTTAAAATTGGGATATAACTATATAATTTTGTATACAAATATATCTATTTGGACCTAAACTGATACCGTGTGATATAAACCAATAAAATTGTATCAGGTCAAAAATCTGATACAATTTCATCTGATTAACACATAATTTAATCAGGTCAGATCTAAAATGATGCAATTAGATAAAAACTGATAAACAACTGATACAATTTTATCGGGCCATTTTTCGGATCAAATGGTACATGGATCACTCTAAGTTATATATTACCATATAAAGCTCCATATTGTTTTTTTTAATAGGGAACATACCATATATGGTGCCATTTAAACAATATATGGTCATATATGGTAACTCATCAGCAACTACAATATTAACTGTATTTCAGAAGCTATTAATTGTATTTCAGAAATTTTAAATGTATTTCAGAAATTATGGAATGTATTTCAGAAATTTATTAATTGTATTTCAGAAATAATCAAATCTATTTCAGAACTTGTTGATTGTTTATCATAGTTAATAGAGAAAAATTTCTAAATTACATTTCATAATTTCTGAAATACAATTGATAATTTCTGGAATACAGTTTGATAATTTCTGAAATATAGTTGTGAATTTCGGAAATACAATTAATAATTTCTGAAATACAATTGATAAAACTGAAATTCAATTGACTAGTTCTGAAATACAATTCATAAATCTGAAAAATAATTGATAAGTTCTGAAATACAATTGAGAAAACTGAAATTCTAATCTAATTTTATCTGTCATTTTTCTGGATAGTTTTAGATGTCAATCCCCAAATATATTGCTGTTTTTAATTCGATCTGCCATTTTAATACAGAAATAAATTGCTAGATCTAATTCGATCTGCAATTTATGGGATAAATTAAGATATTTCCAAATCCCCAAATATATAACTGGATTTAATTCGATCTGCAATTTATCGGAAAAGTTAAGATCTTACGCAATCCCGAAATATATTACTGGATCTAATTTTTGATCTGTCATTGTTTGGATACAGATCGAATTAGATCCCCAAATATATTGCTGGATCTAATTCGATCTGCCATTTTTCGGATCAAATTAAATCTAAGTTTATCCACAAATATATTGCTGGATCTAATTCAATCTGCCATTTTTCGGATCAATTTAGATCTAAGTTTATCCCCAAATATATTGCTGGATCTAATTCGATCTGCCACTTTTTCGGATCAAATTAGATCTAAGTTTATCCACAAATATATTGCTAGATCTAATTCGATCTGCCAAAATTGAGATCAAATTAGATCTAAGTTTATCGACAAATATATAGCTCTATCCAATTCGATCCGCCATTTTTCGGATCAAATTAGATCTAAGTTTATCCACAAATATATAGCTCTATATAATTCGATCCGCCATTTTTCGGCTCAAATTAGATCTAGGTTTATCCCCAAAGATATCATTGGACCTCCCAATTTTGAGATATAACTTGATCTTAGTTATATCAAATGGGATCTAATACGATATCATTGGATACACCCAATTTTGAGATCTAATTGGATCAGCTAGATATTACAGTAGATCTTAAACAATATCAAATTGGATATGAGATTAGATATTGCGCGAGATCAATTTTTTTTACTCGGGAGGTTATTTTTTTAATATATCGAAAACTATAATAGCTAAAAAATGGTTTTTAGCTCGTTTTAAAGAGGATATCTAGCTGTATTAAAAAAAAAAATATTTAAAAAGAAATATTGAAAAATAAAAAAATTAAAAATTTTTCAATTTTAAAATTTTAAAAATCCAAAAACTCTAAAACCTATTTTTTTTTGTTAAATTTTTTTAAATAAAACCTCTAACTGATCTCAAAAGATCCTGAAATTTTCAGGAAGGCGTTTTTTTTTTTTTAAAGATATGAATTTTTTAATTTTTTTATTCTCTTTTTTTAAGTTGAATCTTAATACAATAAAATTAAACAAATGTCCAATTTTGAAATTTTGAGCAATAAACAACAAACTGAAGGCTTTAGAAGCACAGAAAAATTTTAAAATCGAAATTACGCTTTTATTTTTTTGGTAATAGTTGAAAAACCAATAAGGTAAGAAATGGCACACTCTTCCATTTATGTATACATGTGTGTGTGTGTGTATGTGCCATTACTTGAGCCTATATGACACTTGCTAGTTTCAGTATTAATAATCCAAAATAGAAGAGAGCACGAATTTCCTTATGTGAGAAATAATGTGTGTGAAGAGAACAACTATATCGAAAAATTATCAAACTGTCAAATTGATGTTGGTAATGCAGTACCCTTCATATGATTTGCATTGATGGTGCAAAAAACTAGAATCTAGAAACTAGCAAGTGTCATATAGGCTTTAGCTTATTTGTTTAGCAACTATTGCCAAAAAATAAAAGCGTAATTTCGATTTAAAAATTTTTCTAAAGAGTTCAATTTGTTGTTTATTGCTCAAAATTTCAAAATTGGACATTGGACATGCCTGCAGCGAATTATTTTTCACAATTTGTTAAATACGTTTGGGATTTTTAGCATATTTAATTCCTTGGATGCCGATAAAATAAAATTAAAAAACTAATATGCAAGTGCTTGTGCAAATTTAAATGTTACTGACACTTTAGAAAACATTGTTCTCTATTGTTGTTTCTACATGAATGGATGTCACTCTGTCTTTTTGTCTCTTTTAGATCTGTCAAAACAACAGAATAGTACATTGGAAGATGACAAAGCAAATTTTGGAAAATTTTCTGTTGTTGTTTTTGTTTTTTCTTTGATATTTTAAATGTTTAATAACGCTCCTAGACGAGAACAAAAAATTCTCATTGAGTTTATAATTTAACTTAACAAATATTTCCAGAAATTCTAAAAACGTCTTCCCCTGACGATTTCCTTAGGCAAGAATGAAATCCGGATAGGGACATGCCTGCAGCGGATTATTATTCACAATTTGTTAAATACGTTTGGGATTTTTAGCATATTTAATTCCTTTGATGCAAAAATTTTTAATTTTTCAATATTTTTTTTTTAATATTTTTTTTTAAATATTTTTTTTTAAATATTTTTTTTAATACGGCTAGATATCCTCTTTAAAACGAGCTAAGAATCATTTTTGTATCTATTATAGTTTTCGAGATATTAAAAAGATAACCTCGTAACTTTTGAAAAAAAAAATTTTAATTATTTTCCTTTGGCAAAACTTCGTTATATGATGAAAGGAAAGTTCTGATCAAAATTCATCCAAATCAAAAGGGGTCGAGTCCAACCATTGGTCGATTTGAGATGGAATGACGCAAATGCATTTTTTTTTATTTTTTTGTAATATTGACTGTCTTTTGTATGGCGTTCGATCGTGCGGGGTACGGTGCACTGGTATCAAATTTTTTGCTTTTGGTGTCGGTAATGACTTCTTTCGATTTATTTCGAGTTTTCTCCGAGATTGCATTATAAGTCAGGATTGAAGAATTTAGTACTTTTTCACACGAAAAAATACCGCAGTTCCCCGCAGCCGATTTACTACGATGTCAGCAATAAAAACTAAAGCCTTCGAGAAATTCTTTAATTTTTATTCCTACAATATCTTTCTGAGCGCTTATGATTTGGAGTCATAAATGAAACATAATAGATTCCTTTTTATGAGTGTATTGAAAAATTTTGGAAATTTTTTTCATCCCTCATTAATGGCTTAAAAATGTATAAAAAGGACTAATTAATGGCTCAGAAAAAAATCTATATTTTTATATAAGCTCATAATTCGGAATCTTTTATGAATCCTAAAAGTACGCTCAGAAAGAATTTTCATCGGTTAAGAAAAATACCCTCGCATAGCTATGCTTTCAGAAGGTCTAAGAGCTTTTTGGACTCTAATTGAACACTGGGTGCTGCTAGAATTTTTCATATTTCGTAGGAAAAATCTTTCCACCACCCAAGGGATAAAGAGGTCTGGAGTATTAGGAAAACTGGAAAAAATAAAGAATGTTGTTAATATAAACTCTTATAATTTTACAGCAAAATACAATCTATTTTTTCACTAATACTTTTATAACCCTTGGATCTGTAGACTTTTTAGTTTTTTTAAAGGGTTCTCCGATTTTTAAGAATTTAAGACTTAAAAAAATTAATAACAATAAAAGTTCAATGGAATCATTTAAACTTCCCAGCAAAACCTTCTATTACCAGGTAAAGGGAAATGGAATAAGAAACCAAAAATTGTAACTACCCAGGAAAATTTTCTGTTCCAAAGAATCGGTTGTAGAATAGCTACTTTTCATTCACAACCCCTTCTACTGTCGATTCTAACACCGATTCTTTTTGTTTGAAATTGTCCCAAAAGCAACCCCTTCTATAGCTCCAAAGTGGAACCGGTTGCTCTAGAATCAGTTCTGGAACTAGTTCTGGAACTGATTCTACGTCACCCACACCTTCCATATAGGATCCCAGGAACTGGTTCCGGAACCAGTTCCATGGAATCGGTTGCAGTGGAACCAGTTGTAGAATGGGTGTGGTTGGCTACCGATTGTAAAAAATTTTCCTGGGTACTTACACTTTGGTCGCATAACACATTATTTTATCATGGCGGTGTCATTGGGGGTAAATGGTTGCCTAAGTCGTACCGGTATAGGCTAAAATAAGTGATTACGCAGGAAGTACTGAAATATGCTGTTTAGTTTAGTTTATTGATTCAAACTATCACAACAAGAATAAATCTTATAAATTACAGTGATAGCACGTAAAACTTTCAAGTAAATGTTTTGTCAAATTCAAATACAATTTATAAATTGATATTAATTATAAATTAAAAAACTTAAAAATAACCTAGTGAAATTTAAATTGCACAAACATACATATAAATTAAAATAAACATTATAAAATTGAAAAACATTTAATACATTTTAAACAAATTTAATAGTTCCATTTTAAAGCGTATTGTGTTGCTAACCAATTGAATATTTGATGGTAAGTCATTCCAAAGACCGATTGTGTAATTAAAAAATTGTCTTGTAGATAAAACGTATTTATATTTTTGTGAGATCAGGCCTCTTCCACGTGGAGATTTGGCAAAAGTAATTCTTCTATAGAGATATTCAGGTTCCTTTGAATATATCAGCTTATGCATCATCAAAAGGCTTTTATACTTTAGTAAGTCTTTAAAACAAACATTATGCAACTGATATGTGAACGATGATATATTATCCGTTCTACTGCGATTAAATACATATCTGGCTATATTATTATATGTGACTCGAAGTCGATCGTAATCAGTGGTGTCACAATTTGCAAATATTTCACATCCATACAGCAAAACAGGTATTAGATATGTTTTTGCCAGGAGCATACGTATTTTAAATGGCGTCGACGCTTTAACAGCCCACAGGTTTCTCAACATCCCATGAACTTTTCCAGCCGAAATATTTATGTGATTTTTCCAAGAAAGCTCGGCATTAAACGTTATTCCTAGATTTGATGATGATGGAACAAAATCGATTGTAGTGTTATTTATTAGCACAGAGACGTTATTATTATTGGTTTTATTTAATTAATTAACGTTTATTTTATTTTTTCTTTTTTCAGTAACGAGTGTTCAACTAACAATAGACAAACTATGACTTGTAAAAACATATGAAGTATATAAATTAGAATCCAAAAGTACACAGTAGAATTTTGTTTTGAGAAGGGTTGCCATTAAAAACAAAAATCCATATTGTGTTGCAATATTTTCAACACTCCTTCTCAACACAATTACAATTTTCCCTTCCCCCTTTTCCCTTCCCTTTCAATTCACAAAATCAAAATTAGATATCATATTAATATAAACCCATACAATTAGTAAATTTACAATGTTTTACTTTACATAAATTCTTTGTAAGTATATCGGACATCATATCATTAGTTTGCATATAAATGACCTTGATCTCACCCTTGGAGTACATATCTCGAACATGATGATACTTAATCGCAATATGTTTGCTCCTGGAATGGTAGGTAGGATTCTTTACTAAGCATTGAGCACTCTGATTGTCATTGTAGAGTGACATCGGACCTTTATGTTGAAAATGCAATTCTGCCAAGAGCTTCCGAATATAAACCACTTCAGTCGCTGCAGCTGATATTGCCACATATTCCGCCTCTGTACTGCTAAGTGAGACTCCGTTCTGCTTTCTAGCACTCCAGGAAAATACACAATTAGCTGCCACGAATACGTAACCAGAGAATGATTTTCTATCGCTGGAATCTCCAGCCCAATCAGCATCTACAAAACCATCTATTTCTTTACCAGTTTTCTTATAGTGAAGATTGTAGTCCGCAGTCTTTTTCAAATATCTAAAGATGTGCTTAACAGCTACTTCATGTTCCGAATGTGGGTCACAATTTCTTTGCGCCAATTTTGTGACAGATAGAAGTATATCAGGACGAGTGGACAGAGCCAGATACATCAATATACCAATCGCTGACTGATAATCTGTTTTATCAATTTTTTTACAGTTTTCATCGGTACAATTTACCTGAAATCCTGGCTCTAAAGGTGTAGAAACTTCCTTACAGTCTTGCATACCATATTGGCCAAGCACATCCAATATGTATTGTTTTTGTGATATGGTAATCCCACCAAGATCGCCTTCGCGGTTGAATTCCATACCTAAGAAATGTGATAATTCACCACCATCAACAACTTCAAATTCGGCTGCAATTAACTTTTTCGTTTTAGCCAATTCTGACAATGAAGTACTACCAACGATCAAATCGTCCACATAAACTACGATTATGTTGTAAACTCTGTTTTCTAGTTTAGTATAAATGCATGGATCACTTACGCATGGATTAAAACCAAGTTTCTTCAAAACATCATTTAACTTTGAGTTCCACTCACGACCACTTTGTTTTAAGCCATACAAGGATTTATTAAGTTTCAAAACTTTATTGGGATGTTTTACATCTCCAAAACATGGGGGTTGCTTCATAAATACGGTATCATGCAAATCACCATTTAGATAAGCAGATAATACGTCCATTTGGTGTAGATAAATATCGTATTCTACCGCTAAAGCTACTACTAGTCTAATATTAGAGTAGCGTACCACCGGAGAAAAAGTTTCATCGTAATTTATACCATAACGTTGACTGCAGCCTTTAGCTACAAGCCCAGATTTCAATTTCAGAATGCCACCATCTTTTTTTCTCTTTACGGCGTACACCCATTTGCATCCTATTGGTACTTGACCTTTAGGTAAATCGGTTAACTCCCATGTACCATTTTTAATAAGGGAATCGTATTCCATTTGCATGGATTTTTGCCATTCATCAGAATATGGACCATTTAAGGCTTCCTCAACATTTTCTGGGGTTTCTATTTCGCACTTACCCATAGCATGTAGAAGATTGTATTGTTTTTTCGGACGCCCCCTGGATCCATCTCGAATTAATCTTGGTCTACCTGGTCCAACTCTAACAACAAGTTCATCATCGACTCCTTCTTGAAAGGGACTTTCTTGTAAATGTTGGGGTTGTTGCGAAACTTCAGGTTCGTCGTTGCTGGGAGTATTATCTTCTTCAACTTCATTATTTTCCACTAAGGATTCTTTAGGCTGGATATCATTAATATAAAATGTGAATACATCATTATTATTTTCTACGTTCCTTTGATCATCAAATGTATTTTCCAAAAATACAACGTCTCTAGCGACAATGACCTTACGATTTATGGGGTTAAATAATCTATAAGCTTTACTTACTTCGCTGTAGCCGATCATAACACATTCAATACCTTTTGCTGCAAACTTCTTTGTTGATGTTTTGTCCAGCACAACTGCTTTAACTCCAAAAACTTTCAGATGACCTACAGCTGGTTTATACCCGTTCCAAAGTTCAAATGGTGTTGTATTACGTAAAATCTTTGTTGTTGTACGATTTCTTATATATGATGATGTTCTAATTGCTTCTGCCCAAAAACCTTCAGATAAACCGGAATGTATTAGCATAGTTCGGGCCATTTCGACCAGCGTACGGTTCGCCCTTTCCGCAACACCGTTTTGTTGGGGCGTATAAGGAACGGTTAATTGTCTTTTTATACCGTGTTCACATAAAAAATGATCAAAGTCTTTATTTAAATACTCGCGACCGTTATCCGTTCTTAGGCATCTTATCTTTTTACCCGTTTGCTTCTCTACTTCAGCCTTATAATCTTTAAATGCCTTAAAAACTTCATCTTTTGATTTCAAAAAATACACTGTAACATATCTTGAATAATCGTCTATAAATGTTACGAAAAATCTAGAGCCACCAATCGAATTCTTATTTACCGGACCACAAACGTCACTATGAATAATTTCCAAAAGTTCATTCGAACAATTTTCCGACATTTGAGGAAACGGTTTTACACATATTTTTCCTTTTGCACACGTAGCACATTCTAACGAATTTGGGATATTTTTAATCTTAATGCCGCGTACTGCATTTTTATCAACCATGTCTTTTAAACAATTATAATTTACATGTCCAAATCTATTGTGCCATTTAACTGCTTCTTCGTTAGATTTCACTGCACTGTAACACTTGTTTTCCTTTTTCTCATGTGTTTTGTATAAAAACAAACCGCTCTCACTATATGCCTTTAAAATAGATTCATTTTCCTTGTTTTTTATTTCTACGAAATTGTCTTTAAAAATTACACACAACCCTCTGTCGATAGCTTTTCTAACAGAGATAAAATTACTCTGTATTTCTGTTACGTGCAAAACGTTCTTTAACGTTATATTCGTACCGCGAATATCGACGTCACCGCGACCGACTGCTTTTACACACATTTCATTCGGTAGAAAAATCTTTTCTTCACACTCTTCATACGTTGTAAATAATTCACGCATACAACACAAATGGCTTGTTGCGCCGCTGTCAATACACCAACTGCTGCCATCTGGGCTATCGTTCATGTTGTTGTTGTTAAAAGCTACCATCTGCGTCATAAAGCAAGAGTTCTTTTCTACTTTCTTTGGCTGCTTACACTTTGCTGCAAAATGCCCTGGTTGACCACAATTATAACACTTTCTGTTGTTGTTGTTTCGATCGTAGCTTTTCTTGTTATTCTTTCCAAATCGCTCCTCATTATTCTTTTTATGAAAGTTTCTATCTATTTTTGACTGCATCAAAACTTCTGTTGCGCTGCTGCTTGTTGCATTTTCCTTTTGTCTATCACCTTCTTCTAAAAGTTTAACTTTAATCGCAGCGAATGTTGGAAGACTATCTCTAGCTTCAATTGCTACCACAAAGTTTTCATAGCTTTTAGGTAGGCTCGATAATATTAATATTACTAATATTTCATCCGGCAACGAAACATCTATTTCTGCTAGACTTTCCATGGTATTTAAAAATTCATTTACGTGATCAATAATTTTACCACCTTCAGACATTTTCATGTACAAAAGCTTTTTAAACAACATTATTTTTCTTGCTGGCCCTTTAGGTTGATGAATTTCCTTTAATTTGTTCCACGCTTGCGCTGCTGTTGTACATGATTTTACGTGGTTTAATTGCGTCGCCTTAACACACAGTAAAATTGACGCCAATGCTTTTTCATCCTTACTCTCAAACTGATTAGCCGATTGACTAGTGTCTGCTTCGGGTTTTATCTCCCTTCCACATGTTACTCCCCACAAATCAGCATGTATTAAGACGCTTCTCATTTGGACACTCCAAGTCACATAATTGGTGTCGTCCAATTTTTCTATTTGCAGTAAAGCACTCATTTCAAATTTTCTATTTTATGATTTCACACAGATTCTGTTTTATTGCACAAAGAAATTTACTCTTCTTTTTTTTTCCTTTTTCTTTACCAACGCGCAATTATAGATTGTCTGGTCCCATAACCTATTGGTTTTATTTAATTAATTAACGTTTATTTTATTTTTTCTTTTTTCAGTAACGAGTGTTCAACTAACAATAGACAAACTATGACTTGTAAAAACATATGAAGTATATAAATTAGAATCCAAAAGTACACAGTAGAATTTTGTTTTGAGAAGGGTTGCCATTAAAAACAAAAATCCATATTGTGTTGCAATATTTTCAACAATTATCAAGTCTTTTTTTATTATTTCTTGATATAAAGATACATTTTGATTTCGTTGGGTTTATGCACAAACCATTTAGACTTGCCCAATTGTGAATTTTATTTAAATCATTGTTGATGCGTTCAATACAATAACGTACATTTTCCATTTTGGTGCTTAAGTACAACTGTACATCATCCGCATACATTTGTATATCACAGTAACTTACAGCTTCAGGAAGATCATTAATGTACACACAAAAAAGCAATGGACCAAGAATGGACCCCTGTGGTACCCCTCTATCAACATGAACTGCATTGGAAGTCAAGCCATTTAAAAAAACAACTTGTTTACGGTTTAAAAGGTATGACGAAATAAGTTTTTTAGCCGAATTAGAAAAATTAAAAAGCTTTTGGAGTTTGGTCAGCAGAATTGAGTGATCAACTGTATCAAAAGCTTTGCTGTGATCTAACAGCACAAGAAAAGATACCATATCATTATCCAGTTTTGACCTAATTTCTTCAACCACATCGATCAACACCGTGATGCAACTTCTTCCCTGTCTAAAACCAGACTGTTTTTCTGTTAGGAAATTATGCTCCTGTAAATATTTATACATTTGGCTTTTCATTAGATTTTCCATTACCTTGGACAAAAAAGGTAGTATGGCAATTGGTCTAAATTCACTGCTGATCTTAGGGAGCGGAATTATTTTGGCTTCTTTCCATATATCGGGGAATATTGACTTAGTTAATATGGTATTAAATACGTACGTAATAAATGGCAGAATTTTAGCGATGATAAGTTTCAAAAATCTAGGATTAAGTCCACAGCATTTGATTTTATTGATGTTATACTTTTTAGAACTTCTATTTGATCCACACATCGAAAATAAAAACATTTTTCAAAAGGCACTACATGGATTTTTTCATATTCATTTTCAGTTGGTCTTGCCACTTTAATGTCAACAAATTGGTGGTTTAGTTTATTTACGTCAACGTCAGAACTTGTAATGCAAACACTCTTTTTACCAATACCAATTTCACGGATTTCTTTCCACTTGCTCTTGCTATCTATAGCTGTTGAAAATTTCTGTTGAGAGTACGCTGTTTTAGCCTTATTTATGTTATCCACAACTTTTTTCCTAGCGGATTTAAACAAAAATTGCAATTCAGGGGTTTTAAATTTCTTCCATTTTTTATAAGCTAGATCCCTGACATCAATTAAACCTTTTATTGCTGAATTAAACAACGATGGCTGTTTGGCCTTGCAAATTTTTGTTTTTTCTGGCACCGTTTCATTAAATACTTCAAACAGATTATTTTGAATGAAAGCTATTTGATCATTTACTTCTTCAAGATCGTAAATAAAATTCCAACTAATGCAATCAAGCCGCTGGTTTAGTGCCACATAATCTATGTGTCGAAAATCACGATATGAGTAATAAATATCTTCAGTGCAGATAAAGGCATCATACACTGTAAAGATAAGGTCATGCTTTGAAAAAACTGGAGCAGATAACTGATCATAAAGAAGTATTTTCTTTTTATGATTTACAAAGAAGACGTCAAGTAAGCTGTTTGTAGCATTTGGATAATGGGTTGGAGTTATTGTGTTGACGGGCAGTAGGCCAAGTGTTTGCATAGGCTCCAAAAGTGAGTTTTCAGTGAGCAGATTACTGTTGAAATCGCCAGCAATAATTACATCATTATATAATAATGATAAAGATTCAATTTTATCTAGCAAATCATTTGTATCGACATCGTTATTTGGTCGATATACGCAGGCAAACAGTATTTTACTCTTATCCTCAGTGGTTACCTCCAAAAATAAATATTCAATTTGACTGGAGGAGTTCGATTTCAGTTTTAAGCAAGTTTTTATATCATTCCTTACATAGATTGATACACCACCAGCGTGTGTTTTCCTGTCAGCACGAACTAATTTGAAACCAGGCAAATTGAAAATGGCATCATTGATTGAAGAATCGAACCAGGTCTCAGAAACGCATATAACATCAACTCCTGAATTAACAAAAAAGTACCTAAACTCATCCATCTTGTTATTGAGACTTTGTGCATTTATATGTACTATTTTGAGTCCGGACTTTTGCTTGGCAAGAATTCTAAGCATGTTAAATACATTGTCTTTGGAACTAAAAATGCCATCACGAATCATGAATTACAGAGTGGAAAGCAACACATTTGAATGTTATATGAATTAATGGTAATAAAAATGGAACGAAAATAACACAAGTATAAATACGAATGTGTAAATAATTTAAATAATTGTAACTGTAGATTAAAAAAAAGAAAATTAAGAACATTAAATAATAGTAAAATGGACAGTTATTATTATTATGCAATGAGAAATGGGCAATCATATATAAATGTAATTGTTTGTGGGCAAACCGAGCAATTAGAAAAACTTGTTTAGTTGATCTGGCATCTCAATTTGAAGTGGTTCATCTCCATCAAGCTTCTTAACGTGCACAATGCCACGCTGAGTGTAAACAGCAGTCAACAAACTATCTTTTTTCATTTTGAGTGCCGTTTTAAATATTTTGTAATATTAAATTCACAAGTTAGCTAAAATAAGTACATACTTGTATGGAGTGAAATAAGTCATTACACATTAGTACATATTTCATTGGTTACATATAGAGAATAAAATAAAACTTTACCAGTAATGACTTTGTTTAAGGTACACAGATCCGAGCAATATAATTAGATTACAAATTTTTATTAAATCATACTTTCGCATAATAAGTAGTTATATAATGCAATACCATTAACTTATTATTTTTATCCTTATTAATATGTTATTATATAACACAATATCAGTAATATATTATTTTAAAGCCTCCAACTAAGTAGTAATATACACTCGTGCTCACGAAATTAAGTCAATTCAATTTTTTTTTAATTTTATTGTTGTTGCCTTTATTTTTAAAGATCAAAATAGTGGCTAAATTCGCCACGAAAGGCAAGGAGATGGTTCAGAAAATTATACAGAATTTTAACGTAATGTTTGTTTTTTCATCTTGTCACTTGTTTTAAGTGGGCGTGGCTTTTAACGAAAAATTAGCGATATCAACCTTTTATCAAATTATATAGTAAAATTTAGGCAGTACTGATCGGTTCTGCACAAACTGTATATTTTTGAAATTCCTATAAAATTTCCTTAAGTCCTGCATTATTTTTATCTACAAATAGTCGCCAGAGTTAAAATTGCAGCACTTTAAACGTGACCAAATTTTTCCTTGTTTTTCATTATTTCATACTTCCCACATAAGTATTGATGTATCGCAATATTAGTAACGTATTACTTTTGGTTTCTAATTAAAACCAAGGGTAAAGGGTTACCCATTGCCAGGCAATGCATGAAAAAGGTCCAACCCATTACCAAGGTTTTGCTGGGTTGTTTTTAAAAGCCTTGAAATTTTGAGTTTTCAATAAATTTTTATTGATTCTTTGAATTTTTTGAAAGAATATCGTAGAAATACAATCCCAAGAATTTTTTTTTTCAACACCAGCCACATGAACTCGTAAGGTATAACTGAGCATGAATAGTTCTAAATCTAGTTCCAGAACTGATTCAAGGACATCGCATGCAAATTTTTTCAGTGAGCTAAAAATGGAATGAGAAACTGATATAAATCCACCTGGAGGGTATACAAATGTATGTGAAAAAGGTAAGCAAAAATAATAAAAAAAAAAATTAAATAAATTCTTAACGAAAAGAAGAAATTTATTTACGAAAAATTTATCTTGAATTTGAGTGGGAATACTTACTTGGTTGATTTTGTTTTAAATAAATACTTAAATTCCTGTGTAAAGCAGGATAAAGTAACGTTTTTTTGTTTATCCCAATAAGCATTTTAAAGGTTAACATAATAAGACTTTTGAAGGTGCTACGCTAATATCATTCATTTTGAAGAGACAATCAAAATACGGTTTTGCACATGCCCTGTCAGAAAAATATGAACGGCAAAGTGATGGCCTATTACTTTAAACGGTGGTAAAGTGCTGTGCGAAATCCAAAACGGTAACAGCGGGCTGGGTTTGCCGTTTGTTTTTAAAAACGCTGGCAAAGCATTGGCAAAATCAAAAAATAAAGAGCTTTTTCAGTGATAAAATAAGTTATCGGCTAACACCAAAATGATAATATCAGTCTGGACTTGGCCAACTATGTATATTTGAAAGAGTTGGTTAAACATTGGCAAAAAAAAAAAAATATATATAGTAATATAAATGAATATAATAAATTAATAAAATACATTGTTAATATTTTTTTTATAAATTTTTGTACTTCTTTAATTCATGTATGCATTAATTAATAAAATTTAAAATTAATGTATATCATTTAAAAAATAAAGTTTGTGTGAAAAAAGCTAAATAACCTCAAGGAAAGAAATATACTTCCAATACAATTTTTTTTTTTAATATAATAAAGCAATATCACCAATCAAACTCTCAGAAGAATTTCTTTCAAAAACGATCGTTGCCGCAATCAAATTATTCTTTCAGGTAATACGTTGGTGAAATCACCATGTTTGCTGGGATACAATTTATGATGACTTCAAATATATTCAAATCTATGTACATTCTGGGAAAAAATTCTTCACTACATAAAAAGTCTAATAAACAATTTCATCGTAAAGAAACAACACAAAATTAACAAAAGTACAATATAAATAAAAGTCTTTATAAACAACCTTATTAAAAGTAAATTCTTATATTATTTACCACAAAAAGTGTGTTGGTACTAGAGATTTTATCTTTTCGTGAAATTATCAAAATCTTAGCATGAAACCATAATGCCTTCCTTTTCTTTAACTAAACCCCTCATTTAAGTATTTACCAGAGAAAAACAAGATTTAAGAAAGAAAAAAAAAACCCAAAATAAATTTGAAAAATAAAGAATATGCAAATGTTTGTGCAAATTTAAATGTAACTGATATTAGTTTGTTAATAACCTAGTTATCCACAGGTTTGCTAAAATATAAATACAAAACTACTCCTGGGATTGGCCTAAATGATTTGTAAAATAAATATAACTTAGAGGCTTTTTTAAATTTATTTTAAAGTAATCTGAATATGGGAGGCTTCCATTTAAGAACGTCACTGGAATCTGACTAAAATCTGTCCTTTGTTATACAGTAGCTCTAACTCTTCAATTAACCCTCTAATGCCCAAGGCCGCCAAAATGCGGTCTTCAGATGTTAAATAGTTTTTGGCTAAATAACAATATTTTATTAAACATGTTGTATTATATCCATAGAAAACTTAATTACCTACACTCATAGAAATAAATCTGTAAAAATAACAGAAAAAGTTACTAAAAATTAGTTAAAAATGATGCTGCAGAAAAACCTGCTAAAATTAGCAGATTTTTTTTACTAAATACTAGTAAAATGAGAACAGCAAAATTAAAACTGTTAAATTTACAGAATTTTAGTAATATTTAGGCTAACTTTTATTTAATAGAAAATAGCAAATTGTACTGTAAAATCTGCAGAAAATTTTGCTAAATATTTGTAGACTAAAAATAGCAAAAATAAACTGTTAAATCTACAAAATTTTTGCTATTTTTAAGCTTAATTTAGTTGAATGCAAATAGCAGCTTATTCTGCTAAAATCAGCAGAAATATTTGCTAAAAAATTGTAAACTGCTGTTTTCAAAAGGCCCGATTTTTATTTGCATTTAAAAAAAATCGAAAAAAACTTCGAAAATTTTAAATTTTTTGGTGATATTTTAGGCTACTAATTATTTAACAGAATTTTTTGCTGATTTTAGCAGGTTAATTTGCTATTCTCCGTTTACAAAAATTTAGCTCAAATATAACTAAAATTCTGTATATATAAGAGTTTTATTTTTGCTGTTCCCATATTACTAATATATAGCAAAAATAATCTGCTAATTTAGCAGTTTTTTCTGTAGCATCATTTTTAACTAATTTTTAGTAGTTTTAACTAATTTTTTTACGGACTTTTTTCTATTAGTGTACTTTTTTGCCTTCAAACTTTTTTTTTTCTTAAGGAACAGTTTTTAAGCGAGAAGCATGTAAAGTGAAAATTTAGTAAATTTGAAAAAATTAACTTTTTGAAAAAGAAAAAAGTATTTGAAAAATCGCCAAAAATACATTTATGATCTGGCGAACATTATCGGTAATAACGAAACTAGTTTAGAGTCTCTAATTGTAATATCAGTTAAAAAATTTTCTCCAGGACTCACAGGATAACCACATGATACGTTTTACGAATATCTCGCGAACTCAAAAACTAGCCAACTGATTTCTTTGAAATTGAACACAGATTATATACTCAGAGGTAGTAGTAAATAGAACTAATTTAGTCAACATCAATTAGTGTTTAGTGCCAAATTCGCCAAGTTTCGTAATTTTCAAAAAGCGAAAATCGCCATAACTTCTGAAATAACAACAATTGATCAACAATTTTCGGTATGTAGTTTTATTTTACTGATGGTGTTATTTATAGCAGAAACCGAAATTATTTGACAACTGGGTTTCTAGACACAACCTTTGTTGTGCTATATCGCCTAAATAAAGCGATGTATTAAAATTTGAATAGTTGTTCCATAGTAGATTTTCAACGCCAAATATATAGTTTAAATATTATCGTAATCAGAAGAAAGAGCATTGGAGGGTTAAAGGGGTTTTTGTGGCCCTTTTAAAAAAATTTACAAAAAGACCCGTAAGTTGAAGAGTGAGAGGATTAAAATGTTCCGCAAAAATATTTGCCATGAAATTTTACTATAAGTTTCTGAAGACATTAAACAACTTAAAATGTATTTAAGGGCTAGTTTCGTACTTATTCAGAACTGGCGCTCAAATGTCACGGCGCACAGTGTCCATATAACGATTGGACAAAACTAGAAGTAGTGGAGACAGAGTTTTGAAATTTGGTATACTGATATAAAACCCCTTAGTTAAGAAAAATTTTAATTTTTGGAAATATCGGGCCAAGGACACGCCCACCTTCCATAGGTCCTGAAATTTAAAAATATAAATGTAGCTAAATGGACGTACAATTAGAAGAAGAAGTGAAAGGTGGTGAAAGATGAAGGGCTTCAAATACGGCAACACTGTAATTGCGCGAGATGTTGATATTTAGAACAGTTGTTGCGCGCCATCTGATGGTGAGTTGGGGAACTTTGTTGAAGCTTTTTAGTTCATAGCCCTGTTATATTATTTTATTTCGGTGGGGTTAAGTACTAAGGGAACACCGAAGGAGGACGCTGCGATATGTATGAGGGATAGAAAAATCTCATACACTCTCAGAACAATTCCGTTGTGGAAACCGAATTTTTTGCCAACCGAATTGATTCGGTTGCTGCAACCTCGTAATTCGTCAGTTGTGGCAACCGAATTTGATTCCAATTCGGTTGCGGCAACCGAATTATTGGCTGTCACAACTGAATTCCGTTGAGCAACCGAATTACGAGGTTGCAGCGACCGAACGAATTCGGTTGAAAAAAATTCGGTTGTCACAACGGAATTGTTTTGAGAGTGTACATATGACTATTTTCATAAATTGATGTTGCCTTGGTTGGGGCTCGAACCCGCAACCTGACGTGTAACAGTCCAACGCCAATACACACAACCATTACACCACAGCGTCCACAGCGAATTGATATAAGGTTAAGTCATATTTGTGCCAAATTTGGCTAAAATCGATCCATTAAAAAAACTAATTGCCTCTCATAAAAAATGCGCTTTAAACGCTTAAAATTAATTTTTTAAAACAAGAAAATTAAATTGGATTAAAATAGGAAACCACGTGAATCCTGCATTTTAGGCATAGAGTATGTTCAGCGAACTTATGTTCTAACTCTTCAATTAAAGGGACTTTTTTGCCCCCTTTTTAAAACGGACAAAAACGACCCGCAAATTGAAGAGCTAGACGGTTTAAATGTTCCGAAATAATATTTGTCATAAAATTCTACTATAGGTCATTGAAGACATCAGCATTGAAAATTTAACTTCAGTGCCAGTAATAAGCAAAAACTTAAAATGAGTTTAAGGGTTAATTTCGTACTTATTCAGAATTGGTGTCCCACAAACCTGGATTTTAGGGAGAAACCATGTGTAACTTACATTTTAGGTATAAGATGAGTTCAGCGAACTTATGTAAAACATTACGGGGAACATTTCTGTGGAACATTTCAACCCTCTAGCTCTTCAACTTACGGGTCTTTTTTTTGTCCCTTTTTAAAAAGGGGCCCAAAAATTCCCATTCATTGAAGAGTTAGAGGGTTAGAATGTTCCACAAAAATGTTCCTAGTAGTGTTCTACAAAAGTCCGTTCAACACACTAAAATGGAAGGTTTACATGGTTTTTTGGCGCCCTATGCTCCAGTGGGAGTTAGAGGAATATATATATATATACATGGTTTGAGTACTAAACACTCTTAAATGCGTGAAATTTGTGTAAAAATCATGAATTTAGGTATTTCAAAAAATCCATTTTTTTTTAATTTGTGGTAAAAAATAGTAACCACTTTTTTATGATCTATTATATAACAGTATAAACCTACAAAAAAAGGAAAAAAAATATGTAATTTTATATAATTTTTTTTTTATACTCCATTAAAACTTAAGTAATTTTTGGCTTTTCAACAAAAAAAAAATGTGTTTTTCGGAGCAATAGAAAATAATTGTTTTGTAAACATTACTAAAATCCATATTTTAATTTAACTAAAAATATATTGAAGTAATTAAAAAACGAATCCTCGAACAAGTTTTTAAAAAATGTATTTTTGAGAATTATTTTCGTGAAACAATTAAACCCCATTTTTCTGTTAAGTAATTTTTGCATAAAATTCTCTGAGTTTAGCGCCCTCTCTTGGCGGCAAAAGCAATCACAACAAATATTTTTTTCACATTTAGCTTAAAAAAATCTTTCTTTAATCGCAATTTGAGACAAACGTTTTTTTTTTGTTTTTGTCCATGGACCTAAGCATAGTGCGGCGCAGCCGGTTAACATGTTTTTATCTATCAAATATATAAACTGGAGTCCCAGTTTCGATTCCCAGCGCTAAAAAAAATTTTACAATAAAAAAACATTTTTTTTATAATAATTATTTTTTGATAGTACTGGTAAGCATATAGGTAGCGACGTAGTTTTTGATTTTTTGTATGCAGGTGTGTAAGCATAACTCATTATTTTGCGCGATTCCGCCACACAAAGGTAATAAGAAATGTAATAAGAAAAGTAAGTAGTTACCATTACCAGGTATATATTTACATAACCACATATCTGGTAATGATTTTCTACACTGGGTAGTTTCATAAGCATAACTTTTTCAATTATTATTCTACGTTGTGTAATCATTCATTACTTAATAAATTATGGGTAAGTTATTAGCTTTTGTTCTAAATTATTGCCAAAGATTAAGAATTATCATAAAAAGGTAATGCATAAAAATATCACACCCACTGCCAAAGTTTTGCTGGGATGTATACATTCCTAAACTTAATGCTCTCATTATTGTTTGTAATCTAAAATTGATTACAACACTAAAACCTTTTTAATTATAATCACTCGTATATTGAAAAAAGTCTAAACAATAGTGACATAATGAAATACAACACAGTTAAAAGCTTTGGAAGATTCTAAAACTACGAGCATCTAGTTCTTATTTACATAGAAGTGTACTTTAATTTTTCTCACTTTTTCATGGTTTAAATATATTTGTTTATTTACTACCTTTAATGGATTTTCATTAAGAAATTCCAAATTATATACAAGATACAAATGAACATCACGTACAACTTAGACTGAGTAGAAAAAGGACAAGCGTATGTATACATGAATGTGTAAATTAATTTTCTTTTTTTTTTCTGTTTATTATCAATTTGTAGGTATAATTAATTTAAATGTTTCCGATATAGTATTAAATCTTTTAGTTCACTTAAGATTATAGATGCATGTAAGTATTTAAGTGGGTAATGGTTTGTTTTTCTTATTATTAATTCTAGTTCGAGGCCAATTTCCTTATTACGAATTAATATAATAAGTACTTTTTTCCAAACTGTTATTTTTCTTCATCAGGATATCCTCCTGACAAATGCTTTACAGAGTTTTTGCTTTCAAAAACCTCTACACTTTCAGGAATAAAAAGACTATCGTTTAGGGGATTTTCCAGTTCCCCATCTTCAGTTTTCTTTGGTAATGCCACCACTTTCGAAAGAAAAATGAGAATGGGGAACTGGAAAATCCCCGAAACAAAAGAAAATGTCTTCGACTGTTAATAAAATGAACCACAAATTAGTCAAAACAACTAACAAAATTTACTTACATACATTTTATTTGGTTTATTTTTTAAAAAACTAAACGACTGCATAAAATGGATGTAACGATTTTTCAGTATTTTATGTATTTTATGTTGTTTTAATGACTTACGTATGTAGTTAAAACTTACATTTCTTCTACTAATGAATGTTATTTTCACTTAAAATAACTTCACTGAAATACTACTTGAATAAGTAACAAATTCTGATTGCAGAAGTTCCCTGAGTGTATGTTAATTTTAATTTAATACACAAATAAAAATATTTACTCTAAATTGAAAAAAAAGACTTATTACTTTTAACCGACACTGCGAGAATTATCTGAAGGATATTAATGAGTTTTTGTAAAAACCAATGTAGAACTTGTCGATTAAAACTTTTCATTGAATTAATGGAATATTTCCTAAAATTTTGTGAAAAGTTTCATTTTGTATATTAAAAGCATCATACACTAAACGAAAAAGTTTCACATAAAACTAGGGTTTATGTCCCGGGAATTCCCGGGAATCCCGCCCTTTTTTCAATCCCGCCCTTTTTTCAATCCCGCCCTTTTTTCAATTTCCCGGAATTTTTTTATTCTTTTATAGAAGTTTTAGCTATTACATATTGCAATTTTGGAGCTAAATAAATTTAAATTTACAGCATTGATTTGAAATTAATTTAAATAAGAAATATTTTAAAGTAAAAAAAATGCGATTTAAAATTTAATAAACTTAATTAGTATAAAAAAATATTATTTGGGCCAAATTCTTCCTGGATGTCAGTTGAATTTGGTTAAGTTATACCGAAAACAAATTTTGTCTGCCATTACCAAGTTTACCAACAAAAATACTTGAACTTCAGAAAATTTTGTTTTCTTTAAATGGTGATCTTTGTTCAAATAATGCAATATATACAACACTTCAACATCCGTATCTCAGTTCCAAATACCACCAAAAAAAAACTGGCCATTAAAAAATTAGTGATATTTTCGTACTTTCAATTGAGTATTTTGAGGTTTTTTCACTTTAAATAATTTCATTTAAATTTCAACTGCTATTCCTTTTTAATTGTATTTTTTTTTAATATTATGCAGATGCTTTTTCAAATTATTCTGAATTTCTTTATATGTTAATTTAAAATGCAACTATGCAAAATAAACAATTTGTTTTTAAATAGTTGTGGCATACAAAATTTCTATTCAAAAGATACCAATTAAAGTTAAAAACTATTTAATTAATGTTTTTCGTTCAATTTGAGGTCAAATATCACATTTTCCTTTCTTCCATTGAACTGAAACAAATAAGCAAATTGAAACAAAACAACTCAACTAGGCTAACATCAACGAAATTCTAACAATTCTATTTTTATCTTCTGCTATTACTGTTTTTGCTTTGAACTTTAATTCTTAAAGAATCGCAGCTGCTTCCTATGGAATTCAACTCTGATCGTCAACTTATAAAGCACAGATTTATGAACGACAACGAACAGTTAATTTTAAATGCATATTTTAGTTATTTTTTAACCTACAACATAAATCCATGTTGATAGTAAACAATTGGAATACATATTAAATTATATTTTTCACTACATCTAGTGTGTTAAGGTGAATAAAATATTATTTAATACAATATAATTCTATAGTCGATCTTTATAAAAGATTTAAGAGAATTTGCCCAATAATTTGTGTGAAAAATACTCACTTTTACACTTTTTTATAAAATAATTCTATACGAACACTTCTGAAAATCTGCATAGAAACAAAATATGTAGAAATAGAAATTTTTGGATTCCATATTTGAGAAATACTTAAGCAAAAAATCTATCTTAGTTCTGACTATAAATCTGGTCCGACACAAGTTTGCACCCATTAACAATTTCAATATATCATGAAAGAAGGGAAGAAATTAAATACCCATGTCTTTCAATTTTTCTATATCAATTCGTTTAACCGTTTAAACCGCGAATTAATATTTAGTTAATATATTTCATTTTAAAATTAAGACGGTCTTCCATATAAATATATTACCTAACTAGTAGTCGCGATTTAAACTGTTAAACGAACTGTTCTAGAAAAAGTGGAAGTCATGGATGTTTTATATTTAGCCATTCTTTCAGAATATATTAAGTAGATTTTGTCATTTGTACAACCAAAGATGAACTTTGTCGGACGGTGTTTTAATAGAAATCGAGTTTTTCAAGTACAACATATGTCGGATTTATTTATTTTTTTTTGAGCGGGAATTCCCGGGATCCCGGGAAATTCAGAAAAAAATCCCGATGTCCCGGGAAATGAAAAAGTCCCGGAAAAGAAAAACCCTACATAAAACATATAAGCTTTTCCATTAATTCCAAGAAATTCTTCATTTACTTTGTGAAGAAAATTTCATTAGTTTAATGAAAAGTTTAATTTTGTTGGGATTTGAATTTATGGCGACTTTTACCACAAATCCGAATTTCATAAAGATCGGAACGAACACATCAAGATAGTTAACTCGTTAGTTGTTCATTTTTTAAAGTTTTAAATATATTTTCAAAATATTCGTATTGAAAATCTTTAAAAATTTAGGACATTATTCTTGTAAAATTATTTTTTTTATTGAAAAGTTGTAATAACACTGCATGAGAAAAAAAAAACATTAACAGAGATCTGACCACTTCAGACATGCTGATTGCAATAGCGTACCTTATTTTTCGATGTAAGGTACAAATTTTCCGCGAAATGCCTTTAAAGTTTAACGGGTTTTCATTTAATTTTTTATATACAAAATTTTTGAAATGCAATCAATCTCAAGCTTCTGTGGTGAAATGTAGGCACAGGACCTGTATTCATATTTAGGCTTAAAATTTGATGCATAAAACTGTATATTAAAACCACTGTTCGCATTTTATATGGATTTTTACGGTTTTTGCCAATTGATTCGCTGAAAGCAAAATTGACCTTAATAAATGTTATTGCTTAGTAACCTAGTGTAGAAACTGTAATGACATATCATTATTTTTTGGACTACCAGTAATGACACCGACTTACTTTCTGGATTATTTTAATAGACATAATAATGAGCTACTAATAACTAGTTACTTTTTCCACAAGTTCAAAATAAAAAATAATGCATTACCAATAATGACTTATTTTTATCATTATAACAAACATAAAGTAATATTTTAGAATTTTTTGTAAATTTTTTTGAAATCTATTTTTAGACTCAATATTTTTTCAACAGTGGTAAGGATAGTAAAGTGTTGTTTTTTTTTTTCAAACGTAACCACATATTTTTTGATTTTTTGTATATTGGCGAGTAAGCTGACTTGTGCGCGGCAGGTCAATTATGTTTTTATCTATCAAATATAACATCCCAGTGTAGAAAATCATTACCAGATATGTGGTTATGTAACTACATACTTGGTAATGGTAACTAGTTACTTTTGTTATTACATTTTTAATTAACTTTGTCTGGCGATGTCGCGAAAAATAATTAGTTATGCTTACACACCAGCATACGAAAAATCAAAAAAATATATCGTTACCTATGTGCTTACCAGTACTGACAAAAACAATGAGTCTAAAAATAGATTTTCAAAAAGCAAATTATATAAATAAAAAATTATTTTTTATTGTATTTTCTTTTTAAATAAAATTTGCTGGTGCGGGAATCGAACCTGGGTCTACAGATTGCCAGTCAAAAGCTCTACCATCTGATCTATATCGACATGTAATATTTAATAGATAAAACCATAATTGACCTGCTGCACACAAGTAAGCTTACTCGCCAACATACAAAAAATCAAAAAAAATGTGGTTACATAGATCCTTACCAGTGTTTAAAAAATATTGAGTCTAAAAATAGATTTCAAAAAATTAAAAAAAAAAAATCTAGCACATTTTTTTTTTATTTGAAATAATGATAAAAATAAGTCATTATCAGTAACTCATTACTATATGTTTTAAAATAATTCAGAAGGTAAGTGGGTGTCATTACTGATAGTCCAAAAAATAATGACATGTCCTTACCGTTTCTACACCGGGATGTCGAGATAGCTCAGATGGCAATATGGAGTCCCAGATTCGTGTCCCGCACGAAAAAATTTTATTAAAAAAATTTTTACAATAAAAAAATATATATTTTTATAGAACTTATTTTTTTCAAAATCTATTTTTAGAATCATTATTTTTGTCAATACTAGTAAGCACATAGGTAATGGCATATTTTTTTGATTTTTCGTATGCTGGTGTGTATTTCATTATTTTTCGCGACATCGCCATATAAAGGTAATAAGAAATGTAATAATAAAAGTAACTAATTACCATTACCAGGTATGTAGTTACATAACCACATATCTGGTAATGATTTTCTACACTAGCAAAGAAGCAATTAAAAGCAAAATATTTCAGCAAAAAAAATGTATTTATCTATAGCGGTCTATACGTTAAAATCACCATAGCTTTCCAAGTTGTCCCCAAAGTCCATCTTTTAGTACTGTTCTTTCAACATTTCAAGCAAAACAGTTTCCATTTGCAAAATTTATCAGTTATTTAAGTGCCTCGCCATCACTTTCCCGTTTGTATTTTTCTGACTGTGTGGATCATTAATACCACATTTATATAAAATTTTAAAAAGACTGAAGTAACAAAAACTGACCTATCTAAGAAAACCATTTTTATTCTCTAGGTCTCCGAGTTGACCCAAACCCCATTAAATGTCGATCTGAGAATTTATTTTCCTGCAACACAGTTTTAAGGAAATCGTAGTGTTTATCTAAAAATACCTTCCTTGTCGGTAAGTGTTTTTCAAAATCCGTAAAGACATACTGAAATAAAAAAATTGCTCTAAATTTTATAAGTTTTCAATAAAAACGGATTTCAAGGTAAATATTAAATAAAGGTGGTAAGCCACCTGTCTATTTTTGGCAAACAACGAAAATAGTTTTGCCACCCCTGCACTAAGGTGTTAAATACATTATTCGCCCGAGTGGATAGAATGACTCCTTCAAAGTTTAAGGGTCATTGAAACAATTTTTTTTTTGCACTTTCCTACATTTAACAACAATATTTTTGCAACTCATCATCATAACTCTTATCTTGATTACATTTTTATTTTTACATAGAGCACTTACCTATCAAATGTACAGCTACAGCAGGTGGCATCACAAATATGCCCACAAGTAAATCGGCTACAGCCAAACTCATTACAAAACAATTTGTAACCGTTTTAAGGCGACGTGTTGTTATAACAGCCAAAATAACCAACGTATTGCCAATAATGGTGATCACAATGAATATACAAAATACAGTTATGAGACATATGCCCTGCCACGATAATATGAGATCATAAAAATGTGACCAATCTTCTGTGGCGGATAGGGAAACGTTAATGCCACCCACTTCGATTAAATTGGAAGATGTCGAAAAGAAGGATGATGAATTTACAAATGATTCATTTAAGCTGAAATGTGATGTAGTGGCAGATGTTAATGCTGATGATGAAGTGGCCAAATATAAAGTGTTATTAATGATATTGTCATCATAGGCAGCCAATGAAGTGGAATGAGAATTTTCATACACAAACTTAAGTTTATCATGTGTTAATGTGTGAACAGTTTCTGGTGATGTGGCAGCAGCTACTGCCGCTGTTGCTGCTGCTGTTGAGGCTGCTGCAGTTAAAGCATGTGCAACATATGAGTACATGTAGGGATTTTGTCTTATAATTAAATTGTTATAATAAAAACGTATCGAGTTGTTGCGGCTGGTTGTTCTACTCAAGTTGAGGTTTTTAATGAAACGTACACCAGAAAATAAATTTACTCTGTCATTAATAGTATTATAGTTATAATTTTTCTCTGGTATATTCAGCTGGGTATAATAAACATCATTTTCATCCATTATGTTTTTTAGTGGCTGCATATTTTAAATTTACATTTTGCATTTTTCTTAATAACCCTTTCCAACTCTTTATTTCTTTTTTTTTTTAACGTCCAATTACGAAGATAAATTAAGCCTATTTTTAAAATTTTTTATCGTTATAGTTTTCGCCTACGATATTTATATGTATATTTTATATCTTCTGTTTCACTGACTTTCATTGGCCTCGTTTAATATTCGAATTGTGCAGTTGTAGGTTTTCTAGGTAAATTGCTACTGTTGTTTTTGTTCAACTTTTATGTGTTGTTGTCGATAACCTTAAGTTTTTTTTTATTTTTTATTGGATTATTGTGCTGTAAAAAGGAGAGAAAAAATACATGTTGAAAATGTAAAGAAAATGAGAAGTCTTGTCTATTATTTTATCTTTAGTTTTCTTTCAAGTTGTATGTGTTATAAAAAAAATGTACTTAATTTTTAATCAAGTGATTAACAATTAAGTCACGTTAGAGTTTGTTTCGAATACAACAGTTTCTCAAGAGAATAAGTTAAATATTTTAACAGAATATCAATTAGTTGGCCATGCATCCATTCTTGGTAAGTATTATTAAAAATATCATCAGAAGGATAAATCTTTAACATTTTAACCATCAGATATGAAAATTTGCTTATTATATCCAATTTATTTATTGTATTATCATATACGCATGTTTATTTTATACCCAAACTAAACTATTTATAAGAATACTCACTATTTTAAACCTGAGCTATCACTGTGCGAAATATGATTACAACCAAAGCTTCCAGTAAGAACAATTATTTCGCATTTTTTTTAATTAGCTCCAAATCTTGTATTATATTTGTATTAGACTGTGCCTCAAAATAGCGATTTGTCGATTTTCGTTCATTACACCCCCCAAGTTTATTGAAAATGATCCCAAATGGAAAAAATTGATTTTTGTTTTTTTTTTGGAAAATGTTAACCCGTGCCGAAAGTTGGACGAAAATGGCCCATTTGGGAAAAAAGTGTATCACTATTAAAAATTCCTAAAATTCGAAATTTCGAAAAAAATTATTTTTTATTCCTTTTATTCATTTAAAATAGTCAAAATGATTCAGACATGCAATTTTGACTTCATCGGATATTATTAACCCACTTTAGCCTGGAATCCAAAATGACCCACAAATTTGATAAAAATGCAAAAACGTGTTTTTTTTTAATTAATTTTAAAGATTTTTTAAAATGCCTAATTTGGAGATGTCGATTACTATTTGAATCACATAATAGTTGATATTAAAGAAAAAAAAAATAAATTGGAAAAAATGATAATTCGAGTTTGTGTTTGGAGCGCCTGCTTTCCAGGACATTTTACAAAAATTGCTCATTTTGTCAAAAATTAAACAAAATTTTAATGTTTTCATTAAATTTTACATAGTTTTCGGAAAAACAACATTTAGATTTGGATAGATTATAATTATCTTTACATTTGTTTAAAAAATCTTTAACCCTTAGTGGCCTGGGGTCAGAAAAGGCCAATGAAACTTAATATTAATTATGACCACGAGATTGTAAAGCCATTAAATTAATAAAAATAAATTATTTTATGTTACGTGATCCAGATGGGGTTAATTTTTATATTTTTGGCGAAAAACGCCCTACTAGGAAATTTACAGAATAACATCTTTTATAATTTTTGGAAAAAATGTCACTTCAAATGGATCAAAAAAATCTTTTTTCCATTTCATAAAAATTATTATTTTGTGTAACTTGATCCACATAGGGTTAATGTTTTCATTTTTCGGCAGAAAAAAGCCCACTTGGAAATTTTCAGAATAACGTCTTTCCATGTTGCAGAATGCAATAAATGCATAATAAACAAAAGCTTTTAATTAGAATCTAATATGATTACAAAACTAAAATTGCTATTAACATACGTGCACTTTTGACCCCACCTTTTTAACCCTTAAAAATAAGATTGGGGCTATAGAGAATTGCGCTTGTCCGTTAGTTTAGTTAGTACCCTCTATCACATATCCCAATTTAATAAAAATCTGATAATGTTATTCTGTAAATTTCCTAGTGGGTCTTTTTTTTCGTTAAAAGTGAGAACAATAACCCTTAATGGATCAGTTACTCAAAATAATAATTTTATCAAGTGGAAAAACAACTTTTTTATTTATTCAAAGTGATGTTTTTCCGAAAATTATGGAAGGTGTTATTCTGTAAATTTCCTAGTGGGCGTTTTTGCCCAAAAGTATAAAAGTTAACCCCATATGTATCACGTTAAATAAAACAACTATTTTTATCAAGTTGAGATTTTTAATTTAATGGCTTTACAATCTCGTAATCATAATTAATATTAAGTTTCATGGGTCTTTTCTGACCCCAGGCCACTAAGGGTTAACATTTTTTTAAACAAATGTAAAGATAATTATAGTCTAATCAAATTTAAGTGTTATTTTTCAGAAAACTGTGTAAAATTTGATGCAAACATTCTAATTTTTTTTAATTTTTGGCAAAATGATATCAACTATTATGTGGTACAAATAGCAATCGACCAGAGAATTAATAATTAATTCCCTAATTCATTTTTTTCTAATGCCTTCATAAAATTTTATGAATTCATTCAACAAGGAATTCATTCAAATCTAGTTAATTCAACTTTTGGTCAAGGAATTCATTCAATTCTAGTTAATTCAACTTTTGGTCAAGGAATTCATTCAAGTTCAACTTTTGGTCAAGGAATTCATTTAATTCTAGTTAATTCAACTTTTAGTCAAGGAATTCATTCAATTCTAGTTAATTCAACATTTAGTCAAGGAATTAAATTTATTTCGTTTAATTCCCTAAGGAATGAAATTTTTTTCGTTTAATTCCCTGAATTAAGTTTTCAATTCCTAGGGAATTAAACCAAAAAAAATTTAATTCCTAGGGAATTAAACGAAAAAAATTTAATTCCTTAGGGAATTAAACGAAATAAATTTAATTCCTTGACTAAAAGTTGAATTAACTAGAATTGAATGAATTCCTAGACTAAAAGTTGAATTAACTAGAATTGAATGAATTCCTTGACCAAAAGTTGAACTTGAATGAATTCCTTGACCAAAAGTTGAATTAACTAGAATTGAATGAATTCCTTGACTTCAAATTGAATTAAATAGTGTTGAATGAATTCTTTAGTGAATGAATTATTTAATTTTAATTCTTTACGCTTTGGCCAGGGAATTCATTCTATAAATTTGAATTCTTTGAATTCATTCAAAGGAATTAATTCCTGCTTATGTCTTTTTGATGAATTCATTCCTTGAATTAAAGAATTGAATTAAATTTTTGGGAATTCATTCCAAAAAGGAATTAATTCTTTAAAGCTCTGCAATCGACATCTCCAAATTAGGCATTTTAAAAAATCTTTAAAATTAATTTTAAAAAAACACGTTTTTGCATTTTTATCAAATTTGTGGGTCATTTTTAATTCCAAGCTAAAGTGGGTTATTGATATCCAACGAAGTCAAAATTCCATGACTGACTCATTTTGACTATATTAACCCTATAAACAATTTCACTGGAATTCGAGTTGAAAACAAGTCCAATTCCAGCTATGTTTTCCAGTTTCAAGGATTAAATAAAACTTTAATTACATTTTATTTCAATAGCATACTCCAGCAAAAGGGAAACAAAAATTCAAGTTTGATATATTTTTTTTTAAATATACAAATGCTGGAATTTGAAATATACTTTACTGCAAGCTAAATTTAAAGCACTTGAATTTTTAAAACCTATGTGTTTATTGGGTAAATGAATAAATGGATTAAAAAATAATTTTTTTTCTAAATTTCGAATTTTGGGAATTTTTAATAGTAATACACTTTTTTTCCCAAACTGGGCCGTTTTCGTCCAATTTTAACTTTAACGTTTTCCAAAAAAAAACATCGATTTCTTACATTTGGGACCATTTCCAATAAAACTGGGGGGGGGGGGGGGCGGGGGTGTAATGAACGAAAATCCACAAATCGCTATTTTAAGGGACAGTCTAATATATATATACTGGCCCTTATTTGCAAAGTTGTTCCGAATCCCGCTCCCCGGGACTTATTTTGTAAGGTTACTGGAAAAACTAATTCAGAAATAATTTCAGCTCAATCGAATAATTTTTGAGCTATCCCTGGCTTTCAAAATTTTATACTACGATTTGCAAGGCTAAGAAATTAATTTTATGCCATTTTTTTAAAATACTGGTTCTTATACATATAACCGTATTTCTGAAGATTTTAATAGAATCGTAATCTAGGCTAAATTACTCCGGTTGAAAAATATCTAAATAATTCCAATTCCCTCAGGCTACTGTAGGGTTAGAATGGAATTAATTATAAAAATCGTCAAAAATTAAATATTTTTTTCAAGAACTGAAACCCCTTGGATTATGCTAACCTAGTCGCAGGTATGGCCAAAATGGGATTTTTTTTTGTAGATTTGCAAAACTCTAATTTTGAGTCTTTTAAAATTATTTTTTTTTTTTTTTTTTTTGTTCAACAAAATATAAAAAAAGTGGTCAACGCATAGAGTTTGTTTTAATGAACCTCAGAGAATAATTCTGCTGAAAATTACACATATCGCTATTTTAACTTAGTAGTGACGGCGTTTTAAATTTTAACATTTTAGAAGAAAGTGTGATTTCGGACAATAATTTAATAAGATGATAGCATTAATTTTTGTTTTTTAACTAGCAGTAACAAAATCAGTTCCGATTTTTTTTTTACTTCAGATAAAACAGATTGTTTTGCAAAACTTTTTTTTCGCAAAAACAAATATTTGTTATATTCTTTGCTTTTCTTCTTATCACTATAAATAAAATTAAAATCCTGAATATTAAAAACACAACATACAAATACTTGCTTTACTACTAAAGGAACTTTAGTTTATAGCAAGAACTATAATATAGAGAAAAATTATAGCTTTTTAAAAAATATGATATTTTCGTTGTAATATCAATAACCAAGTAAAAATATCTGAATTTAGTTCTCATAAAATTCTTCACTTTGATTTAAGTAAATACAAAAAAACTAAAATCCACATTATAAGCCAGAGAGAACCCCTTAAAGACATTCTGATGAGAGTGCTTGGTAGCACTTGAAAATGCATTAATTGCCAAACATTGGTTCTAGGAATGGTTTTTTATGAGTTTTTTTCTATTTGTTGTAAAATAAATTGTGAATTATATTAGGAATTTGTCATATTTGATCTTAAACCGAAAAAAATAATACTCATTTATGAAACTTCGACAACGCTAACTCTTTCTTTACCAAGGTAAAAGGGGAAATTTTTTAAAATTTTAAATTTTTCCTGAAAGTATATCAAAACATTTTGTTTTTTCTTAAGGAATTTGATGAAATTTAGATATATTAACTAAAAATTTAGAAAAAAATCAAAATTAGCCTGTTTCTTCGATTGAGTTGACACATTTTCCGGATTAGTTTTGTGAACAGTACACCTTCGTATAAAATATATTTTTGCAAGGCAATTCCGATATTTTTTTTCTGAACGTAGGGGTGGCATTTTTAAAGTTTTCATTATATCTTTGGCATTTACAGTCGAATCTTAAAGTATGATAAATCGATGTTTTTGTCTCTAGGAAACCAATGTTTTCGTCGAAAGGACATTGGCCTTAAGAAAAATTTAAAAAGGCGACCCCTACGTTCGGCAACAAAAAAAGAAATAATTATATAGTTCTGCTGGAATTATCGAAATACTTCCTTTGCAAAAGTCTAATGATTTTTGCCGAGTTTTAACTTTCTGGTAGGTAAATACTGAAATGGTTTCCTTGGCGTCAATGGAAGTCAGAGCACAACATTGGTCCGTTCGAGACAAAAATATCGATATATCACAACTGTTAATGCCAAAGATATAACGAAAAATTTAAAAAGGCGACCCCTAAGTTAAAATTTTTTTTTTTCGAAACTGCTTTGCAAAAATTATTTAAATTTGAAAGTGTACGGCGAATTTTTTTTTTGTGGTACGGTCTAATTTGCATGCTTATAAGATATTGCAGCTTTTAATTAAAAACATATTTTTAAAAACATTGCATCTTCCTTTTTTTATAATAAGATTTTTTAGTTATGTATTCTTAATACGTCGTATAATTTTGGCATTAACAGATGTTTATTTTGCATCCCAGCAAAATCTGAAGTGCTCTATCAACGTTTGTTTATAACTAAGTTTCTATTTCTATAGATTAGAATAAATTATGGACTACGCACTGCGACCAATATAGGCCTGTTGTGCTGCCTAGAGTTCTCTAGAGATTTAAGCTACCAATAAAGCCAATAATACTATTAGGAGAATTTTCCAAAATGTTTGAAAATTACAAGAAACGGTCACCCAGAAACCTGAGTCTCCTGTCACACAGCCTCGGACATTCGCAGAGAACATGCTCCGATGTCTCACTCTCTAGCCCGCAAAACCTGCAAACATCAGTGCCCGACGGAACCTGTTTGTGAAGCTGGTACCTGAGACCACAGTTTTCAGTAAATTATCCCGTCAAAGTCCTTAGGTTCCCCCTGTCGATTGAAAATATCCGCCACGATATTCCACCAGACAATGAAATAATTCTCTAGGCCTGTCTTTGATATCTGGGATCAGAATATGTATTAATTTCATTTAGAGACAAAAATATTTACCCAGCAAAATATTTCATTACCAAATAAGTGGTTATATAATAGAAATTCATAGCTCCGCACAACTTATTTTTTGGCGTCTAAACTCATTATTTTTGTTTGGCGTGGTCGTTTTTATAAGTAGTCACGCTTACCCGCTCGCTTACGAAAAGCTGAGAAATAAGTAGTTTTGAGATTCTGAATAATAAGTGGTTACAAACATGCTTACAAAAAGTTAAATTATAAGTGGTTATCCGACTGCTTACTTGATTCTTAAAAATAAGGAGTTACACAAATACTATTTATTACCTTCAGGAAATACATTCAGAGTGTGTAATTTTAGTACTCGTCATAAAAATGTTAACACAAAACATATTTACATGTAATAAATATAAATGTAAAAAATTTAACTTTGTAAAAAGTACTTATTTAAACTATTGCGGGTAAGTCATTATTTTATATTTAAAAGCAATGACTACAATAGGCCGTTATTAAGAAGTAATTATTTTATATTACAAAGTATTGCAAAAGGTAATGATATATCATTATTGGTAATGCAGACAGCAATGAGGTGTCATTACCAATATTTTGCTGGGTATTTAAACTCATTTCTGAAAATTTGTGTGCAGCATTCCTTTAAAAGTGGAATAAACACAAGAATCCTTAAAGGGTCGAAAATTATTTAAAACGACAAATCGTTTTTAATGATTAAGTTTTTTTTTTTGCTGGGCAATAATTCTTTCTACATCTTTCTACATCTACATCTTAACAAATAAAATTAAGGCTTTCTATTCATACTGCATAGTATATCCCTTATTGTCTTCTTGGCTTAATTCTCTCTCAGTAAAAAATGAAACTTTTTGTATTCCTTCTAAAAGTAAAACAGCATTTTTAAAAAAGTTGGTTTCATAATGAAACTTGTACTTTGTGTGCTCTTTTTTTTTCCAACAACAAAAGTACTCAAGTTAATTATCCGGTAATTTACTGCATTACATAGTGCAACAATTTAACGTTTTATGAGCACGGTTAAAAAAAGTTTTCCTTTATAACATTACTTTTTCGAAAAAGAATCTTATAAAAATGTTTACATTGTTTTTTAAGTTGCTTCATATTAAGACAATTTTACTAAAAACATTGCACGAAGTAAAAAATGTCGAAACAAAATTATAATAAAACAAAATGTGTTTGTTTTTATAGAATTTTTTAAAAATTATAGCACTTGATCTTGACCGACTTTTTTTAATATTTTTCAATTATTAATAAATAAATAAATGAAAACATCTGCTCTAATCAAAATGTATTTCTAATGAATAATATTTTTGGATAATATTGAAATATGTATTAACCAGGGTTATGGGGTACCACAAATGGTTGGCATATACGACTTAAAGGTTCTACACACAAATTTAATTTTTAAACACTTAGGTTTCCAAGATTACCAGTTACAAATAAGTTTTTGATTTTCAAATTGAAACTCTTTTAATGTTTTTGTAATACTACCAAAGAATATTAAAAATTGTAATAATTTCCGAACAAAAATTATTTAGTGGAAATTTAAGTCGCAAATTCGGAACAAAACTCTCTTATTTTCTTTTAAATATTTGTAAATATTTCTGTTCTGAAATTTATGAAAAATGTTTTATGGCAAACTTAGTAAATTTACCAAAAGCAAGCAAAAAAACTACTAACAGTAACATTAACATTAGTATACAATATTTAGAATTATAACGCCATTAAAATTGCTTAAAAAATCTGATAATTTAACAAACTTTTCTACTACTTTCCTAATTATTAATTATAATGTGTAATAAGGTCGTCTTATAAACTTTTTTGTTATTTCAAAATAGAACCAGGTTCAAAAATCTGCGTATATTTCGAGATGTATTTACTGAAATGGCGTTGCGCAAAATGGCCCCTAAAATGACCCCAATTTAATGAAATAAATTTTTACCCCAAAATATTCAAAGCAAAAAAAGAAAAACACATTTGCAGTTTTTGCTTCATTTTTGAAATCGTGGGGAAATTGGCTTTCACCACTTTTTGGGACCTTGGAACCCCGGCTCCCTTAACAACTAATAGAACAAAATTTCTTTTTTAATTCCAGAGGGGGTCAAAATTTTCTCCTTTATGATCCATATATAAAATTTTGCATGCGTTCGAACCACTTGTAATGATATTTTTTTTATTTTTTGCGTACTCAAAAGTCACTTACTCACACAAGTAAGTACACACAAGTATCTCCGAGTACTTTAAAACCCTACACACAAGCTCGCTTACTTTTTCCAGGGTATGGTCGCATTGTAATGGCCCACCAGCCAATATTCTTCGTAAGTACACACAAGTATAGTGGCATGTAAGTTAGACACACTTTTTTAAAAATTTCAAATATCTTAAGTTTCATATACAATTGTTATAGACAAGTATCCCATATCGTAAGTACACACAATTTGAAGTACACGAAATCGATTACATTGTCTGGACTTACACGATTTTCTAAAGGGTAGACTTTTTGACGGTTTTTTTTTATTTATTTGACGATTTAAAAAAAAAAAATAGCATCAAATTGACGAAATTTTGAAAAAGTGACCTGGCAGTCCTATTCATGATGAAAATTTTACAGCTCTCTCATTTATTTTCATTATTTGTTCTTAGGGTTGCAACATTTACAAAAAAAACCGTCTGTTTTAAAGTACACAGGCTGTTTTCTAAAAACATAAAAAGAGCAGAAAAAGCTACTAAAAATTAGTTAACGCAAACTAATTTTAAATGGCAAATTCTAATATGAAATCTGCAGAAAATTTTGTTAAATATTAGTACACCAAAAATAGCAAACAACTGTTAAATCTACAAAATTTTTATTATTATACCCTACACCACTACGTGGTAGGGGTATTATAAGTTTGTGCTGATGTTTGTAACACCAAAAAATATTGCTCCTAGACCCACCTTATAGTATACCGATCGGCTCAGAATTTTTTTATTTCGATTTAACGATGTCCGTCTGTCCGTTTGTCCGTCCGTGCGTCCCTCCGTCCGTCTGTCTGTCTGTCCATGCATTCTTGTGCGCACTCTACATGTCGCAAATATTAAGAATTGATGAAACTTGGTACACCGACTTAAGTCGGCCCAAGGACGAAGCCTATTGATTTTGATTAAAATCGGTCCATGTTTAGACCTAGTGCCCATATAAGGGTCCCCCTAAAATTATATTGTTTATACGCTGCAGGTCGCAAATATTAAAATATTTTGATGAAATTTGGTACACCGACCTATGTCAGCCCAAGGACTAAGACTATTGATTTTGGTTAACACCGGTCCATGTTTAGACCTAGTGCCCATATAAGGGTCCCCCCCCAAATTATATTGTTTATACGCTGCAGGTCGCAAATATTAATATATTTTTACGAAATTTGGTACGCCGACCTATTGATTTTGGTTGAAATCGGTCCATTTTTAGACCTAGTGTGCATATAAGGTCCCCCCAAAAGTTTATACGCTGCAGGTCGAAAATATTAAGATATTTTATTAAAATTTGGTGCACCGACTTATGTCGGCCCAAGGACGACGCCTATTGATTTTGGTTAAAATCGGTCCATGTTTATACCTAGTGTCCATATAAGGGTCCCCCCAAAATTGGCTTGGTTACACGCTGCAGGTCGCAAATATTAAGATATTTTAACGAAATTTGGTTTGCTGACAAACATGGTCCAGAGAAAAAAGCCGATAGATTCTAGATAGAATCGGTCCCTATTTGGACTTCTTTTATAATTTTATAGAAAATTTTGACACAAGTCCCATTTTAACCCATTCGAATTTCGGATCCAAACATTAGTTGGCTCTCAACCCGACTGGTGTACGGTATTGTATAGGCTTAATATATCAAATTGAAATTAATCATATTAGTTACCAAATAAAAATAGCTTCATTGGTTTTATTTGGGGAAAGAAATATAATTAAATAAGTTCAGTGAAAATAATATATAATAATTTCGAGTAAACGAAGAAAGCGAAAATTAAAGAAACACTAATAACGATTTAATGTATTTATATAACTATGTAGTTTGCTTTTTAAACTAAATTTTCTTTAAGTACTTTATATTTCTTGAAATAATATTATTTATAATATTCTGTAGTTTACTAAAGAATTAAGTTGTCTATGGTCTGTTAATGGTACAATTTTTTGTTTCTTTGCAATTATAATAGACCATCAGCTGCTCATATTTTGTGTTTTTGTTCTTATTTAGTATTTTTTCTATTGTATAATATTGACCTTGTCTGTGGTGAGTACGATTTTGTGTGCTTTTATGGCATTACTTTAACAAAAACACTTTTTTAATGAATACAAAAAAATTACAGTGCCAAGATGTACAAATATTAGTTCTGCAACGGCCAACATTTTACAATTGAAGCAGAAAACAACGGGGCCCGAACTCTACAGGACGATTATCGTCGGGCGATGTCATCTTGTTGATTGTGTTGATTGACGTAGCAATGTAATCGTTTTTTAGAAATCGTATTTTTGACAGCTAATTTGGTATCCTTCCGTAAGCGCAAAATCATCCAAACGCTATCGTAAAGACTATTAAAACTGCACGATAGTAGAATAGCAAATGTTTTGCATATTTTCTTTTTTAAAAGAAGTAAAAACCTTTTATCTTTGCTTTATTTTGATACTAAATTACCAAATTTATAGTTTCTTATAAAAAGTATTTAAATTAATTTTTCAATGATTTAACATTGCACATCTTATTTGCAAAATTGATGACAAGTAAAGTTATTTAGCCTTTAAGACATTAAGGCTGGGTCTCATACTGACGGCTCAGGCATTAACTACATTATTAATCCAAAAAAAATTTCGTTTTGTATACAATTCTTTAACATTTTCTTTTAATAGTTAAGTTAAACTTAACCCTTCAGTATGGGACCCACCGTAAGCACAATATAATTACTAGGGCAAGGAATTTCATGCACTTTAAAAAGGAAAATATGCGCCTACAAAATGTAGCTAAAAAAGAAACAATGAATAAAGAAACAAGAAATAAGCACTAAAATCAATTATTTTTGTAATAATTAAACACCTTTTAATATAAAAAAGTATGTAATTCAATTATTTTTCAAATAAACACCGTATTTATTGTTTTTCTGGGGTCAAGATTATTTTTAAGAAATCTTTTCTTTTTTTTTTCAAATAACAAAAAAAAACATTAATTTGTATGAATCAATATATGAAAATATATCAATTTTTTTTAGCAAATTTAAAAAATTTTACTAAAAAATTAAAAATTTGCGCAATTATGCATTAAAAAGCATAAAACATGCATCAAAAAGGCACGAAATATAAATTTCAAGTCAATATATGCAAAAACGTGTATTTTCGACAAAATATGCAGAAATATGCAATTATAAATCAATGCTATTTTGTGGTAAATTTGATAATTCGGAAAAATATTTAGTCCCTATTAGTTTTGGACTATCGAAAAAAGCATGCATTTGCATGAAATTCCTTGCCCTAATAATTACACACTTTTTAGTTAACTGTATTGAAACAAAGAAAATTCAGGGATTTTCAATTTAATTCAAACAATTTTATAAAACTAATTAGCAGCGAAAACCATATTCCTCACAAAACGTAAACAAAATAAAGTCCCATCAGCACTGTTGCCAATTTAGCTATTTTCTCCACAAATCTAGCGATATTTCAGTGGATTTAGCGAGATAAAACATGATTTAGCTATTAGCGGATATTTTCTAGCGATTTTTTAGTTTCATTTAGCTATGTTTTTAGGAAAAAAGTTGGAAACAGTGCCCAACAGCTATTTTACTATCGTCTTCGAAATGATACGATAGAGGTGAACGTAAAGAAAACGACTGTAAAACGATATCGACCAATGGAATCGTTTGAACAGAAAAACAAATTTAAAATATTTTTTATATAAAGACTACTGCAAATTTATTTAAAAACAAATTAAATTTTATTTGAAAAAGGACTACAAGTGTTTAAGTTTAATTCAACTTATATTTCTTCTTAACCTCAAACCTACTAAATATTTTATTTTCTTTTTGATTATTTATAAAATTAAACATAAATTTGTCAAAACAGATAACAAAAATTATTTACATACAATTTTTTTTTTAATTAATTTTTTAAAAAACCGAATGACTAAATAAAATGATTGTTACGAATTCCCAGTATTTTATTTTAATTTAGCTAAAATTTACATTTCTTCTAAAAATGAATGTTTTTTTACTTAAAATATTTAACAAAACTGAAATACTACTTAAACAACTAAAAAATTCTGACTACAGAAGTTCCCTGAGTGCAGTTAAAATAGAAGTATTTCAATAGTGAGGAGAGAACAGAAAATCGATTAGTGTTGCTGCTGCATTCGATCTAATCGATTTACAACGAATTCGTATACATTCTAAAATCTGCTTTCTTTCTGCATAGTAAAGTGTCTTTAACCGGGGGAAATGACAATTTGGATATGTGGTACAGCATAAAATATCAAAGAATATTTTCATTTAGTTTAGCTCACCCATTTTAAAAAAAGGCAATGAAAACTCTTTTGGAACTTTTGTGTTTTAGTTTAGGATTTAAAATACCTTTCGTTTAACTTTCAGTTCAATTATAATATTTTTTGAGAATTTTGAACAAACCAAAAATAAAATATGTTCTATTACCCAACAAAAAAAATTGCAAGTGATGCTTTAAAAGCTACTTCTTTCAATGATTCACAAGTATCCGTTAGTGTAGTTTTACTGCTTTTTTAGAAGTTATTCTTAACGACTTCAAAAAATCACTTTTTTCATTGCTTCCAAAGTATCTGTTATTACATTTTTACAACTTGTTTAGAATTACTTCTGAACCACATCCAAAAATTCACTTAAGTATTGCTTCTAAAGAGTAATTGCTCTAAAAGTGATCGTAAAACGTGATTTTGGTAGCAGTTGGCATTTTCAAACAGAGGGTCCTGGGTTCGATTCCCGGCGGGAGCAATATGTTTTTATTTTTTGTAAATTTTTTTTTTATTCTATTAATTTTTTAATATTTGTATTATAATAATTTTTAAATTAAAAAAAAAAAAATGGTGAGAAATTGCTTTTTATGCACCTGTGGTGTTTTTATGCCAGTCGACTTTTTAATATCAAAGAATAGCTCGGCGGTAGAACGCTAGACTAGCAATCCTGAGGTCGCAAGTGCGATACCCGGTGGCGGCAATAAAAAACTTTTGTAAAATAAAATAAAATATAATTTTTTTAAAGAATTCTTTTTTTAACTTTTAATTGGTGAAAAAGAGCTTCCTTTGCACACGTTCAAAAAGTACTGAAAAAATGTTGAAGTGGAAGTAGTCCTCTCCTATGACAACTCAATGTTAAAGTCATTAGTGTTTATATTAAAAAAAAAGTACATCTAGATCATCAATTGTACTGCTTTTTCTACTGCTTCGGCATCTGTTTTTTTGCTGGGTACTGACATATGGAGTGCACTTAAAAAAAATGCTTAAGTTCCTTAAAAGGTGCCACGGTCAAGAGACTTTCCTTGTCAGTGAAATAATAATAACAATAAAATATTAAAAGGATTTAAATTCTTTTGGGGGAAAATGTGAAAATCGTTGGATTTATTTTAATTTTGTATTTATTTATTGTATACATCAATATTGTTTGCTTTAGCAATGCAGCCGAACCCAATGCATTAATTTTTATTATTTGAACACAACACCCACAATGCATTTAATTTTGTATGTACAGTTGCAGAATATTGTTTAACTGCAGCCAGTTATTTTTACGGAATTTTAAGTACAATATTTTTTGTTAAGTCTGACATAATTTTGAAGTAGTTTTTAATCCATCAATGCCAAAATAAAATTCAACAAATAAAAGTATGTAAAACTTCATTAATTTTACGACATTTAAACTAATAAATTTATAAATTTATTTATAAAATTCTTAATTATAGTCGCAAATAAGTATGAAGTTCTTTTTAAATTTTACTTCAATTAGAATTTTTTAAACAAAATTTTATTAATAATTAAGACAAAACTCGTACATTGTTCTGACTGTAAGACTGGCTCAAAATTTTATAGAGAGTTTTGAGTCAACTTCAGGGACTTACGTATTTTCAATCAAATACAAATGGCAGTTAAAATATTTACATTTTCAGTTGAAAATGTGTACACTACATTTTCATTTAAATCAATTGTAATATGTAATTATTTTAATCTCCTAAAAAACAATTGACAAATGCAGCAGAAGCATGCGCGGCTGCAGCAATTAATATAAGGCGAAAAATCGCATACGCCGCCGTAGACAAAAAACAAACACATTGATTTGGATACTGAGAAACTACAAATATAGTAGAATTTTCAGTTAAAATATTGGCACATTTTCAAAAAAAAAAAAAAAAACAACAAGAACTGACAATGAAATAAAAAAAGGGTAATTTTTGACTCCACTTTTTAGCCTTTATATCTTCGAGATGGCAAGCACATATGAGTAAAAAAAATTCGTTATCCTTAGATTTTGATTCTCTATTACATATCTGAGTTTTATCTAAATAGTCGTGTAAGTGTTGGGGCGATTCCCTTGTGAGTGTTTATAAAAAAGTGAAAAAATAAATATAAATATATTTCTCACAACTTGCATTAAAACTATTTTGGAACAATGAATAAACAAAAGTTTATAGTTTAAAACTGTCAAAAGCAAATGTACGAAATGTTTTGTAAAAGAGATTTATTGTAAAGCATGTACAAAAATATTAAATTTAAAATATTATTAAAGAATGCACTTTAGTTTTCAGACTTTAATATTCAACATTTATTGTAATATAACATTTAATAATATTATATATAATATAATACGATTATTACCTAAATGTTGTAAAAATTAAATCAAAAATTAATTGCCGATATTAGTTTGCACTAATAGAAAAAGATCTTTTAGCTAAAACTACTAAAAATTTATTAAAATTGATGTTTCAGAAAATAATGCTAAAATTAGCACATTAGTTTTGATAAATAGTACACTCATAAAATAAACACAGTCACTTTTTTTTAGTTGTTTCTGAAGTTTTTCCGATGAGTTATTTTTAAAGTAATAACAGTTGTTCGTAGAAGAAAAATAATTTTTAACTTTTTTTACAAGTTATTTAAAAATTTAACTAAATGAAAATTCAGATATTTCGTAACAGTCAAATTTTCTAGTCAATTTTTATTGTTTTAAAGTAAAACTAAAAAATGAACCAAAAAAAGGTATTTTGTACACTCAAAAAAAAAGTCAGTAAAGTCAGCAAAAAATGTTGCTGTGTCAGCAAATTTTTAGCCAGGAGCGTGCTTGCAAAAAAGTTGGTAATTTCAGCAAAAAGTTTGCTGAAAATCAGCGAGCTGATTTTTACCAAAAAAAATAGTAATCTTCAGCAAAAGTTTTGCTAACACTTAGTCGATTGCAAATGAAAAAAATCCTTGCTAAAATCACTAAACTTTTTGCTGAATATTAGTAGACTGAAAAAAACTCAAAAAACTTGTAGCGAAATTTTACTTTAGTTAATTTATTTGCTGAAAATTTAAATATAGAATATGTGTAGAGTTGTTTTTCTTTTTTTGTCATTTCCGTTTACAGACAAGCTGCGACATCTACATCTTGTCTATCTGGTTGTCGTCCATGCTATGAATGCGGTTATCAGCACAATTTTTGTAGCAAATAAATTAGTAAAACATTAGTTCAAAATTAGTTTAGTGCTAAAAAAATATAACAAAAATTTTTGCTGAAAACGGAATTTCAGCAAAAAAATTGCTGAAAACTAGTACACTTGATATACAAGATGTTTTACTAATTTTTCTACTAACTTATTTTTTTGGGTGTAGTAAAAGTTGTTTAAAATAAAAAAACACCAATACATTTATTTGAATTGTTTTTATTTTAAATTTTTTAGTAAAATCAAATATAAATTTAGTTCTTCGCACCGTTTTGTTTGTTATTTTTATAGTAAAAATAAATAAACTTTAAGTTGATTTTACGGTTTCTTATAGTCAATTATTGATAGTCAAAAACAAATTAAGAAATTATTAAATTAAATGAAAATGTGAGTAGACCGGTTTTTAACTGAAATTTTATTCGTTTTAAATTGTATTTTAGTTAATTTTACCTTTATAATTTTTTGTGTGTAGTAGGATAGGAATAACAAAAATAAACTAAACTACTAAATATGCAGGATTTTAGTTATATAGTTAAGTTTTAGTCAAAAGAAAGTAACAAATTAGCCTGCAAAAATTAGCAGAAAAAACTGGTTAAAACCAAAAGTTATTCCTTCTAAAGGCGCATTTTGTTTTTCTAAATAAAAACAGTTTCGGTAAGATCTAAAAGCCCAGTAATTTGTTCTTAAGTACTTTTTGTGAAAAAATCCATAAAAAAGAAAAGTAACTTGCTTCGAATAATTGCGTAATTGCGGTTGAATTTTTTTGGCTCCATTTTAATAGATAGGACCATTTAAAAATGTAGCGAAAAGTTACCTTGGGCTTCTGGTGATGGTAGCTTTCCAATGAATGTGAAAAGTTAGTGACTTTCAAAACTTCTATTATAATTTTAGGATCTCAAATCCTAAAATATTCTATCACAGCGAGCAGTAAAGCTAAAAAATAAAAATACTCCTTTTGGTTTTGATGAAAATGTAAAAGTTCCATATGCACTTTAGGATAACACTTTTAGATCCTTCTTACTAAATTTATTATCAAACAATATGACATTTTTGAGATAGAGAGAAATTATTGCATTTCGAAAAAACAGTTTCTTTAACAAGTTGTAAATTTCAAAGGTCGAATATTACTTTAAAATGTACAAAATAACAATGTTCTTACAACTGATTCTTCAGAGACTTATAATTTCATGGGAAGTATTTTTGCGAAACCTTTTAACCCTTTAACTTTTGAGTCCCTTATTTGAAGAGCTAAAGGATTAAAATGTTCCACAAAAATTTCTCGTAGTGTTTTACGTAAGTTCGCTGAACACATTCTGCATCACATGATTTCCTTTGCCGATTCACAATAAAAATGTGCAAAAGGGGGGAAACTTTAACACACCAAAAAACATAGGGTCAGACGCAAACTTTTAAAAGCTGATACACGTCTATTTTTTTTTTGGTACCCTCTACTAATCTGTTGTTGGAACTTAATTTTTTTTGTACAGTGTTATCAATGCCTACTTTTTCGTAAAAGATGAGCATTTTCTTCCTTTGAAATACGTAGATAGAAGTTCTAATTATTACAAAAAGACATTAGTAGAATATTTTTATAATTTTACCTACACAGTCTTCAAAAATTTGAAAAAAGTTTTTGAAGCTAGCAACGAAAATTTGTTAAAAATTCAGTAATTTGTAAAGTAAGAATAGCAAAAATGTTTGCTAAAATGCCTATACTAACAACCGTTAAAAAGTTTTTCTACCAAAATTTTTTTCTGAGTGTAGGCAAAGGAAACAAAGCATAGCTAAATCTGTTACTGTATCATAGTTATCATTGTTACTTTTTACGAACATATTTAAATTAAAAATGAATGTTATTACAATAAATATGATTGTAGTTAAAATCAATATTTTCAAATATAAATAAATGTTTAACGGTGGGTCTCATACTGCAGGTTTAACTTTAACTTAACTATAAACAAAAGGAAATGTCAAAAAAAATGTACACAAAACAACAACAAATTTTTGTTTTAACTATTAACTAAAGTTTAAACCTGAAGTATGAGATCCACCGTAAATGTTTTGATCTTATTTTTGGATTTGAAAAAGTAGAATACGATAATATCGAAATTAAAAATATATGAACTTAGTTTGATCCCAAATCTTGTTTCTGCTTAGTTTAAAATTGTTTCTGTTTGATTAAATTTTATTCTATACTCGGAGGAGAGGAAACAAATTTTAGAGTAAAGTGTTTGTAACTGTCGTTTAGGATAACTGGTTTCAAACACCGATTTAAAATTTCCTTCCTCTTTAATTTAGCAAAAAAATATTAAAATCAGGTCATCCAATTTTTCATGTTTTTATTTTTTTTTTTCTTTAAATCAAGAGGGCGTAGAATGTGTTTTGTTTCATAAATTATAACGTACAATAAATTATACATGGTTAGAAATTATACAAAAAATATGCAAATTAATAAATAGAATTTAACAAAGAAGGTACTCAATGCTAAACACTTTGGTCAAAATTAGATTAAAAAACTGGCCTTTTTTGTATATTTGCTTTTTATATCATTTCATTGAAAAGGAAGATAAGTACACTCACAGAAATAAATCTACAAAAATAGCAGAAAAAACAACTAAAAATTTGTTAAAAATTTAAAAAAATTTAAAAAAAATTTGTGTATAGTGCAAGTAGCCTGGTGTTTTGTTTGTTGTCGGTTAGTTAGTAAATGAAGGTATAGCACTGGTCACTGATTAACCGAATCAACAACAAACCGAATACCCGGCACTTGTACTTGCGTAAGGAAGATTTGATTTGTAATTTCAATTCATGGTAATGACAGGAAAATTCCGAATTGATTTCTGCAATATTTTTTTTTTTTTTTACGTGGACTTAGAGCGAATTTCTTCTCGGTATATGCCCACATTCGTTTTCATCGGCCGGATGTTTTCGCCTTATGTGAGACCCAGGTGTGTGCTGATCCACAGGATTTCTACATACCCGGTTATCAACTCCTATCCCTTTTTATTTTTCATCGGGGCCTTGCAATTTACATCCGCAACGATGTTGTTTACCAGTATCAGCAACATTTAGACTATAATGATGCGGAATTTAACACACTTTGGGTTAAGTTCAAAATCAGGTCACACATCTTACATTTCGGGTTTTTATACAGAAGCCCAAACATGTAGAGGACGAATACCCTTAATGGCTTCGACGACCTTTCTGATTCCATTTCTAGAATTCTGGAAAGTTACCCGAGTAGTGAAATCGTCGTTGCTGGCGATTTTAATATTCACAACTCTTCCTGGCTTCGCCATTCAAGCCATACAACTCCCGAGGGCCTTTATGTTGAGCTGTTTGCGCACATTCCGTGCGTTGAAGGTGAACACCTGAATACTCTTGACCTTTTCCTTACTTCTCATCCTGACAAGTATGAAGTAAGAACACTTGCACCTCTCGGCAATTCGGATCATTGTACCATTTCCGCATCTTTTTCGTTCTCCGGACTTCGAAACGTTTCGACAACAGCTGCGAAGCGCTCAATTTTTATTTACGAAAAAGCACGTTGGGCTGAGCTCAACGATTTTTTCCGGAATTTTAATTGGAAACTCTGTTTCCTCGACGACGATAAAGCTAACCTTTTAGCTGAGATGTTTGCAAGAAATTCATTCCTGCCGGAAAGTGATCAACCACTGCCCGAGCTTGAAAGAGTATCGAGTACTATGCCTAAGATATTCTTTCGAGCTCGAGCAGTTAAAAGGGTTCTTGCCGACCTCAACGTAAATAAGTCAACGGGGCCGGATGGCATACCAGCACTGGTGCTGAAACAGTGCTCTTCGACGCTAGCTCGTCCATTGGATAACCTTTTTGGCGCTTCTTACCATGCGGGAGTTTTCCCCTCGTGCTGGAAGGTTGCCAATGTACAGCCAATCCCTAAAAAGGGTGCAGATAACAACCCTGAAAATTACCGCCCGATCGTAATATGCTCTGCGCTCTCTAAGGCGATGGAGAGTATGATTAATTACCATCTTGTGAATTATCTAGAGTCTAACTCACTTCTTAATGACCGACATTATGGCTTCCGTAGAAATCGTTCTACGGGAGACCTGTTAGCGTTCCTCTCGGAGCGTTGGAGCCGGTCCATCCACCGTTTTGGTGAGAGTAAAGTGGTTGCTCTGGATATTTCAAAGGCTTTTGATCGTGTATGGCACGGGGCGCTTGTATCGAAGCTTATTGCTTTTGGTGTGGGTAATGACTTCGCTCGTTTTATTTCGAGCTTTCTCAGAGATCGCACTATTCGTGTTGTTATAGATGGGATCTCATCCGACGAGTTTCAGCTGAATTCAGGGGTACCGCAGGGTTCTGTTCTTTCTCCTTCCCTATTTCTTATCTTTCTCAACGATCTTCTTGGTCAAACTTTCAACCCTATCTACTCTTTTGCAGATGACAGCAACATTTGTCATTCATTTTCCTTCAATAGTAGGCCAAGCCTTGAGGAGATTGGGGGCAAAAGGCAAATTATGAATGACACACTCAATCGTGACCTTTCTACAATCTCAGAGTGGGGTCGTGTGAATAAGGTCGACTTTAATGCACGCAAGACCCAATGTTGTATGTTGACCCATAGGGCTGTGGGGTCAACACTGCCATCTGTAAATATGGGTGATATCGACATTGAGGAATCGGATACTCTTGATGTTCTGGGCATGAAGATTCAATGTGACGTCCGTGGGAATAAGCATGTTTTCCAAATGTCGAAAGAAGCATTCAAGTGTCCAGGTTTTCTACGTCGGTGCAAGAAGTACTTCACTCCATCCGATTTACTCAATATTTATACCACCTATATCCGACCAAAAATGGAATACAACTCCCATATATGGGCAGGAGCTTCGAAGTCTATTTTGGAGCTTCTGGACCGTGTGCAGGGGAGGGCGTCAGCGCTTATCAATGACAGTAGAGTATCCAGCTCTATTGACTCATTGGAGCATCGTCGGAATGTGGGTTGTGTGACTCTGTTCTATCGATATTACCATGGGAAGTGTTCTGCTGAGATAAGTGAACTTATCCCCAGAGCCCGAGTTTTTAATCGTAATACTCGCCTATCAAGTAGAGCACATCCGTTTGTAGTCGATTGTCCAGTGGATCGCACAACACATTACAGAGAGAATTCGTTTATCAGTCGCACCAGCCGTATGTGGAATAAACTCCCAGCAGAAGTCTTCCCTGTTACTTGCAATGTAGAGAAATTCAAATCAAATATTCACAAACACTACTCCCTCTTTCTTCCTCCCCATAACCTATTTTCCTAATACCAACACAATGCACTGCGTTAATAGGAAGCATCCCCTGAGTGTTGGTCCAACAAAAAAAAAAAAAAAAAAAAAAAAAAAAAAAACGTTGCAGAAAAAGCTGCAGAATTTAGCAGATTTTTTGGTAAATACTAGTAAAATAATAACAGCAAAAATAAAAATGTTAAATATACAGAATTTTTGTTATATTTAAGTTAATTAAAAATGACAAATTTTACTGTAAAATCTGTAGAAAATTTTGCTAAATATTAATGGACTAAAAATAGCAAAAAAACTGTTATATCTGCCAAATTTTTGTTATTTTTAAGCTTAATTTAGTTTAATGGAAATAGAAGTCTATTGAGCTAAAATCAGCAGAAATATTCCCTAGAAAACTTGTACACTGCTGTTTTTAAAAGGCTCGATCCCCAGCCAAGGCAATATTAATTTATGAAAAATAATAACCTCCCAGCAAAAAAAGAGATGCCGCAGCAGTAGAAAAAACACCACAAATGATGATCTACACTGAAAATATTATTACAGTAACTGACTGTAGTTTATTTAAAAAGTTATCCGTAAATTTATTTTTAAATTTTTATTCAGTTAAATTGAAAAGAAATATATTTTTCAATTGTTTTTGTCGTTTATTTAAAAAACTAATTACATAAAAATACGGATTTTCTGTTACAGTTAGTATTTTCATTTAAAATGTTTTGTTAAAAAGAAACCCTTTTAGATTTCTAGGTCAGTAAAAAAAACGAAATAAACTAAATATCATTTATTCGTACGGATTTTGTAGTTAATTTTTTGAAAGTTATAAAAACGTAATAAATGAAAATTCATTACTATTTTAAGGATTTTGTAGTTAATTTATTAACATTTAAAAATAAATGAAATTTTCTTTTGATTTAAATGAAAAGTTAGTAGACCGGTTTTCAAGTGATTTTTCATTTATTTTAAATTACATTTTCAGTTAATTTAAACTATAAACTATTTTGAGTGTATATGTACTTCTTTCTTGACATAAACACCAATGATTTTAACATTGAGTTGTCATAGGAGAGGTGTACTCCCACTTCAACATTTTTTCAGTACTTTTTGAACAAATGCAAAGAAAGCTCTTTTTCACCAATTAAAAATTAAACAAAATTCTTCGCAAAAAATTTATTTTACAAAAGTTTTTTTATTGCCGCCACCGGGTATCGAACTTGCGACCTCACGATTGCTAGTCTAGTGCTCTACCGCTGAGCTATTCTTTGATATAAAAGTTGACTAACATAAAAGCACCACCTTGTTACTGCGAGATATTTTTCCTTATTGTCTTCAATAAAAGTACTTATTAAACAAGTGTAAAAGGTGCACTCCAGTTCAATATTGTTTCCAGTGCTATTTCGACAGGTGCATAAAATCAATTTCTCATAATTTTTTTTATATAAATACATATTTTTAAAAATTGAATAATTAAAAAAAATTTTTATTTAAGTGTTTGTGACCGTCGAATAGGACAATCGTAATTAATATTAGAACTAATTACTAAAGAATTTTTTCTAGAGGTGATTTATAGGAAGAAGAAGAAGAAAACATTTTTTATTGAACAATTTAACAGACACAAGGGAATCACCATGCTTGGCCATGCCTATGCTGACTATCCTAACCAATTTTTTTTTTATTGTAGCTGAAATGTAATTAAGATCTCCCTGGTCTGTCATGTGCGAAAAAGAAAGGTACAAAACCACTCCGTAGAGTTGAGCACTCCAGCATTGTGAATCCAGCTTAAATATAATTTATTTAGTGTGAATTTATAACAACAAACCACAAGGTGAATACAGTCATAACTAAGAGTTACAAATTTTTCGTGTGAATAGAAACTTTAGTAATGATATTTGTTAACGAAATTTAATTTTATTCGTATTCAATAATTTTAGAGCAAATGGGTTTTAATGTATCTCCGAAACCAATAGAAATAGAGACGTAAAGTATGGCCCATAACTTCACTTGACGACTAAACCAAAAACACCCAAAGAATTTTTTGCTATTCCAATGTTTTAGGGATAAAAGGAATATATTTTGTTTTACTTCAAGTCAAAATGGTAATATATTCCTAAACAGAAAATAGTTAACGATTTTTTTCCAGAACATCTTGTTGTTGTACTATCTGTTACAACTTGGCAATTATGTGATAAAAGATAAGTTTTATACATAACAAACTTCATGTCTTACAGAAAACATTATGGTTATACCGATTTATTTAGAAATTAGTACTTATTGCAAACAAAAGAAATTATCACCAATAATGGAAGATTTGCTGGCTCCACCCGCTCCATCATGTTTCCAAACTCTATACAAATCGGTATGACCAGCTTGGGATACCATCCTTGCAAGTATGCTTTTTTAAAACCTTAAATGATTTTCAAAATATAGCTAACTTCTCTCAATGACCAACAGTTTTGTATATCGTCATGTGAAATCAAAAAAGCCTTAAGTTACATATAAAAAATTTGACAGGAGAAGCAAAAAACTTTTTAAAATTGTTTGCGCTTACACTTGGGGCTGTTTAGAATTTTATTAATATAATCGTCGTGTTTAGTCGTAGGAGTGTAAAATTTTGCAGGATTATGTATACTGATACGGTCCATCATAATCGATCAAAAAATCGATTTTAAATTTTTTGTAACTTACGGCTTTTTTCATTTTATATGACGACATGCATTTTGTAAAGTTAATTGATGTCGGATTATAAAGACTTATAAAACAATAGAACTACAACACAAATTTTATTCAAAATTAAGTATGTAAAAAATAATAGAGTTGTTTAATTCAAAAGTTATTAAAGCAAAAAAGTTGACTTTTTAACAAAAACTAATAATAGTTTTTAAATAAATATGTATAAGGGAAATTAGTATAAGTACCATGAAATTTATTTATTTCAAACGACAAATTTAGAGCAACGATAACAAACAAATTTTACTTACCAGCGCCAAATGCTTTGGGAATTTTACTACAATAACCTAGGTCATTTATTTGGCATTGGAATTATTCAATGCCCCAACTGTGATATTTAAGGTGTACAATATTGAACTCATAACTTCTCCAAAATGAAAATGAAGAAAACGCTAAACGAATCGATAGAAAAATTATTTAATTTTTTTTTTAAATAGAAAAAAAAACAAAACAAATTTTGGTAGGTTTTTATATAGATTGAGGTACCTGAATATTACACTAAAACTTTTTAACTAGTTCTGTTTTTTTTATAATTACTTAAATTTCGAGCATTTTCCAAATTAAATTAAATTATCATAAATATTTTACTAATAACTAACGCACATTTCTCAATATTAAACAACGCCTACTTCGCCCCCTTTTGGAACAATTTAAAAGGCTTTTGCAGTTTGTATTCGTGTCATACGGTGGCAAGACTTTTTTCGCTGCGTGCCAGAAACGGACAAATTTTGTTTGTAAAAATTTCTCACGTGCCACCTTAATTTTAGTTGTTTTTTAAAAGTCCGTTTTTAAAAATTTTTGAAATATGGAAAATTTTTCTTAAAAATATAATCACAGATGTACATCTTTATCAGCGCTACGGATAACCCCAAGGGAAAAATGTAATAAAATCCAAGAATTGACATCAAAATGTTTGAGGGTTTTTTAATTTTTGGGGGTTTATTTAACCTTTTAATATTGAGATTCTTTTATTATGAAAAAATCCCCAATAAAATAAAATTAAAACAGTTTGAACATTATTGCCTTTGGTGGTTATTTCATTTTGTTAAAAAAAAGTTAAATTATTGGGCGCCATTTAAAATTAAGTACGAAACTAGTAGAAAAATGTGTTTCGGGCAAAAATTTTATTTTGTTAAAATAAATCGCGCGGTTTTTATCATCACAATAATGAATAAAAACGGAATATTATGGATTTGAACAGAGAAAATTCTATTTCAGATGAGATGGCTCTGGGAACAAAACCCAATTTCAAATTACAACAAACGGGGTTATTTCATTATGAAACTTATTTTCAGCCTTTATTTCATTGAGGGTTATTTCGTAGCACCAATTTTCCCTTTAAAAAAACTTAATTTTTTAGATCCAATTTTATTACAAGTTCGTTTCCATTTTTGTGCAATTTTCTGGTACTTTTTATTTCTCCGATTCAATCTAGAATTTAATAAATTTTCCCACAATTTTCTGATAATCAAATTTGCGAGTTCTGTATTAACCATATTTCTTTAAACAAAATATGGTGGCAATACAGAGTTTTATTAATTTTAAAAGACGATTTCCAAGCTCTATGAAAAATTTCACAATTATGGAGTTAAATCACACATTTTTGTAACGAAATTTTACATTTAACTGAATTTTTTGCTGATATTCTAATAGTTTAAATTTTTTGAAAATATCCTACAAAACCTAAAATCCACTCCCGTGCTGCTATAGGACAACAAGTAGTGTAAATTTGACATTAATACGCTATACTGTCCTATAGCGGGGCAGTTGGTATGGAAAGCCACATATGTAATATTTTTAATAAATACAAATGTATGCGAATATTATAATGGACTGAAATTAAGCAATTGTCGAATTTAGGATTTTTAAAAAATTTCAAATTTCTTTTAACTAACTTAAAAGTTTCAAGCGGTACATACCAGAAAACTGCAACTTCTGACTGCAAAACCATTATACGTAATCAATACGCGAATAAACATTCGTTTGCGTTCAAGCGCCGAATAAACATATTCGTTGTTGATTTTAAATCAATTAAACCAAGTCGTTTTTGTTGCATCGTTGATTTAATCATTTGTCGCTTTCACACCATTCATTTCATTCATATTCTTTCGGATCAACGATGATTATTTTGATGTAGAATAAAATCAGAAAAATCAAAAATGAACGCGTATGAGTATATTCATGATTGCAACCAAATAAAAGAGAAATAATTTCATAACAATAAAAAAGGGGTTTACAGTATCAGCAACGACTATATTTTGTACAAACACATTTAATAAATGGTACAGTTGTCATTCCCATTATAAAGCAATAAGATTTTATTATTTTTTTTTTTATTTTATAAAACAACTAATACTTCGATTTATTCATGTGAGTTCAAATGTTCGATTAGTGTGATTTTATTCAACAGTGTGATTTTATTCAACAGTGTAATTTTATTCAACAGTGTGATTTTATTCAACAGTGTGATTTTATTCAACAGTGTGATTTTATTCAACAGTGAGTTTTTTTGAGCGATTAAATGTGAATAAAACATGTTCGACAGACGACTCAAACTGATCCGAACTACGCGTTCAGCTGCATGATAGTGATTTTATTTTATAGTATTGTTGATTGATTAAATATGAATAAGAATTTTAGTATATGATTAAATCAAGAAAAAATTGATTTTGCATACTTTTTCATAAGGTGGCAACTTTACAAATTAATAAAATTAGTATATTTAGCATTACTGTAGGGCACATATAGGCTTTGGTTTAAATTCAATAACCTTTAGACATAATTGTGGACAATTTTAGGATCATTAAGGAACAGTGGGGTAATCTAGAAAAAAAAAATGAAATGCATATCTCAAATGTCGATATGTGAATATTGAATAACTTAAAAAAAACAACGATTTCCATATGTTTGATATTTTTATTTTGTTTTTCCCTTTTCAAATCATTTGGGTTACTTTTTGAATACATCAATCAAATGATCGCCTTTATTGGCCACGACAAAATGTGCTCTGGAACTACTGATCCGATCAGTTAACAAGATATAGGAGGACTTGAGTATTCAGTATATTTATTTTGAAAAGAAATATCCGAAAACAAACTAAAAAGGCCACATAAGTTAATTATAAGAAATATTATAGAATTTTTTTTTAACATGAGTAGTTCTGATTGCAAAACGACTGGGTCAACTGCAAACCGGTTTTATTTTTTTTTTTTATTTTTTACAGTATGTATTTTGAATATAAAAATTTTCAAATACATGCACCCAGCAACAGATTCGGTGCTGACAACCCCATTTGTTGCCAATCGAATGGTTTAGTTGCATTAAATGAATTTTTCGTTTGCGGCTACCGAATTATTCTTGATGCAACTGAAATTAAGTTCTCGCAGTCAAATTATTCTTCTTTCAATTGGTTTTCTGTTGCCACAACTGAAAAAAAAAATTCGGCTACCACAACCAGTTATAGCTTTTATTCAAAAAACTGATTGTTTTACAATTATTTCTTTATTTCTTTTTTGAATACTTTTAATTTTCTGTTTATTTGCTCTGTTTGATTTTTATTTTTAATTCAAACAAAAACAATCTAAATACGATTTTTATTTTTTCAAAAATAATAAAAGTTATTTTGTGATTTTTTTTCTTTATCAAAAAATAACAATTAAGAATATAAACCAAAAGCCATAGAACCAATGACTTCAACAATTATAATATCCTGATAATGTCAACTAGTATTAATAAAAGAGTGAACAGTGATTTAAAGTGAGTAAATATGTATGTATATTCTAGCAACTTCCGGCATTCAATTTATTTTATTATCAAATAAAAAAGTTATTGCTTAATTTTTTCAAAAAAATCATTCTGTAACTTTTATAAAAAGTTTTAAAATAAAAATCAAAAAACAACAGATTAAAATATAAAAATTGAAAAATTAAAATCTTTGCCAAACTTTGGAATTTTTTTGTGCAATATGATTTATAAAATATAGTGCATTATTGTAATATTATAATTAAATAAATTTGGGTGATGACTTTTTAAGAAATATAACCGTTATTTTGGGTCTCTGACCACAAGCGAACCATGCGATTGACTACAAATGGGGTTATCAGAACTGAATCGGTTTTCTGGGTGTGTGATATTTCATACCACTCTATTGCACATATCCTGTGCATTTTTACTGAACTACAAAAATTAACATAAAATATATTTCTAAAAAAATTTATTAAACATGCTTTTCCGTTTAGGAAATTAAATTTCGCTGACTATTGTTTTTTTACAAAACTTTTTATTATTTTAATGGCCTGAATTTAATTTATATACCCTACACAACTACGTGGAGGTGGTACAATAAATTTGTGCTAATAGTTATAGCTCAAATAATACGTAAATCATTAAATTGTGGGTTAGGAATGCAATATTTTTGGGTTTTTGGGTTACGAATGCCACGAAACTCTGAAGAAAATTGGGACACTTTTGGAGCTAGCCCAAAGCCAATGTGTATTTGTTTATCGGCAATTTTATTTTTTCTGAATATCTTAAACTTCGATAATTTTTCCACTCATATAAAAAGGATTAGATCTCTTCCCAGAATATTGACTGATTCATACTATTGTGTAGGGTATTTCATGGTCAGGCTTGACAGACTAATATCTTTTTAACTTTTTTTTTGTTATGTAATAAGTATATGTATGTATTTTTAACTCATTTACCATGTAGGCAATATTATACCATTTACAATTACAGCTAAATCCTAGGTTGGCACGAATATCCTACAACTTTCTTTTAATTTTTTTTTAGGTTTCTTTGACAAATTCCACTATTTTGGTCAAAAATAGAGTTTTTTTAATTTAAAAAAGCACTTTTATGGAACTAATTATTTCCATGTTCCCATGTAAAGAATATAAGATCTCATAAGATATATTTAGATCCAATTACATATTGTTGAATAGTATTAGATCTGGTACCTTGTCTAGTCATATATGTTAAGATGTGATCAGTTGTAATTAGATTTCAAATGTGTTACTAATTTTGAGATCCGATTTAATCTGATACCACCAGATCTAATATGATCAGGTCAGATCTGATTTTTTGCACTGGTCATTAGTAGAACGAATGCAAAATTTTATTTATTTTTATACAATTTAATATCTCCTTCCATAACCTTTAAATCTTATTCTATTCTAAAAATCAGTCAATTTCTTGTATTCGGTCCACTCTTTTAGACTAAATGTATTATAATTTTATTAACGAGTTAAAAATAAAACTACTATTTCTACCATTATTTGAATGTTGCATTTTTAAATTCATTGGGCGTGCTTGAACATGCTAGCAATAATGTTTACAACATTTTTGTAGAAAAACTTTTTTTAACTGGTATTTAAACAAAGTTGCAACAAAAAAACAGTGGCTCAAAAAAAAATCAGTAAAGTCAGCAAAAAAACTTTGGTGTGTTAGAATATTTTTAATTAGGAGCGTGCTTGCAAAAAGTTGATCATTTAAGCAAAAGGTGTTTGCTGAAAAGCAGCGAGCTGATTTTTACAAAAAAAAATAGTAATCTCAGCAAGAGTTTTGCTAACACTTAGGATTGCAAAAAAAAATCTTGCTAAAATCAATAAAACTTTTTGCTAAATATTAGTAAACGCAAAAAAGCTCCAAAAATTTGTAGAAAAAATGTACTTTATTTAATTTAATTGCTGAAAAATTAAATCTAGAAATGGTGGTATTTTTTATCCTTTCAAAATTATTAAGAAAACTTTGTAAAATATAAAAATGTCCAGATGACTAAATTGTCGACGTGATTTAATTAGAAATCTAAAATTATATAACGATAATTATAAAAAAAAAATATACGGCAGTCTTTTTTTTTTAGTATAATTTATATAATATTGTCTGTACTGCATGTGTAAGCACAATTTTGGTATAACTTAAAGTTTTCCTGAAAACACAATTTCTAGAAAAAAACGAGTAAAAAGGTTAAAGTCGGGCATGCCGACTATACAATACCCTACACCAGTCTGGTTAAAAGCCAACTAATGTTTGGATCCGAAATTCGAATGGGTTAAAATGGGACTTGTGTCAAAATTTTCTATAATGTGAGTCAGCGAACCAAATTTCATTAAAATATCTTAATATTTGCGACCTGCAGTTTGTAACCAAGCCAATTTTGGGGGGACCCTTATATGGGCACTAGGTCTAAACATGGACCGGTGTCAACCAAAATCAATAGGCTTCGTCTTTGGGCTCATATAGGTCGGTGTAGCAAATTTCATCAAAATATCTTAATATTTGCGACCTGTAGAGTGCGCACAAGAATGCATGGACAGACAGACAGACGGACGGATAGACGGACATCGTTAAATCGAAATAAAAAAAATTCTGAGCCGATCGGTATACTATAAGGTGGGTCTAGGACCAATATTTTTTGGTGTTACAAACATCAGCAAAAAGTTATAATACCCTGACCACATAGTGGTGTAGGGTATAAAAATTACTGAAAGCAAGTAGACTTGATTACAATATGTTTTACAAATTTTTCTTCTAACTTAATTTTTTGAGTGTACCTTCAGCCATTTTTCTAAACATGGCTACTTTTTACTACTTTTGAAATCAGAAAATGCAAAAATTAAAAAATACAACGACAACAATATATGTATAGACATTTAATGCACAATAATATATTTTGTATAAAATATTGCTGATTTTTTATGATATTAGATCTTTTCTACGACACGCAATTGCTAAATTCATTGACGACGAAGGTTATAATTGAGAAATGTTTAATGGCTTATTTAATATTGAAAACATTATTTTTTTTAATATATCTGATGAAATTTTTTTATACTAGAAGGGAGTTAGTTAAAATTTTGAATACATATTTTATTAACATAAAACCAGAGACCCAAAATAACTGTTATATTTCAAAAAAAGTCACCACCCAAATTTATTTAATTATAATATTTCAATAATGCACTATATTTTGTAAGTCATATTGCACAAAAAAATCACAAAGCTTGGCAAAGATTTTAATTTTTTCAATTTTTATATTTTACTCTACAATTTCTCTTGTTTTTTTGATTTTTATTTTAAAACTTTTTATAAAAGTTACGGAATGATTTTTTTTTGAAAAAATTAAGCACTAACTTTTTTATTTGATAATAAAATAAAAATTAAAAATTGACCTAAAATGAATGCCGGAAGTTGCTGGAATATACATATTTACTCACTTTAAATCACTGTTCAATCTTTTATTAACACTAGTTGACATCATCAGGATATTATAATTGGTGAAGTCATTGGTTCTATAGCTTTTGATTTATTTGTTATTTTTTGATAAAGAAAAAAAAAAATCACAAAATAACTTTTATTATTTTTGAAAAAATAAAAATCATTTTTGGATTGTTTTTGTTTGAATTAAAAATAGAAATCAAATAGAGCAAATAAACAGAAAACTTATAATACTCAAACAAGAAATAATTGTAAAACAATCACTTTTTTGAATAAAAGTTATAACTGTTACGTCCCTGCATAAAACACATTAATAAATGCATGATCTTCCTAGCCCTAGTTATAACAAAGTTTTATTACACTAATTATACAAAAATGAATTAAAAAATGAAAAGGACGAATTTCGGTATTAAGATATTATCATTTTATTTAAATAAATTTCCATTTATTTAATTTTTTTTTTTTGATTTTTAAATTAATTGCATTATTTATATTTAAAATAATTTTTATTTTATTTATTTTAATATATACAAAAAAGAAAAAGTCTTTCGAAAGTTTAGCTTTAAACACAGCTGTGGTAAATATACGCATTTTTGGAAGATTTTTATGCATATCTTTTTGGAATTTTGTGCGTAAATTTATATGCAAGACATGCGTTTTTAAGCATAAATGTATTAAATTAACACACCAATTAAAATTTTTATTTAATTTTTAAGCACTTTTAATGTAAAATTACATATGTTATTATAGACATAGATAAAATTTACCCAATTTATAGTAGGAGTTCAGTTTTTTACTATAAGTTGGGTATATTTAAACAGAATTTACTAACAGTGTACTGTAATTATTAGCACCCCTGCAACCCAGATCACCACAAACTTATACCCTTTCTACATAGTGATATAGGATATAATCAATAGAAGTTGATAAATACCACCAGAGAAAAAATTTCGAAAGGAAAGGGCTATCCAATTAAAATTCTCTAAAATGCTTAAAATTAGAAGATTTTAATATTTTTCTCTAAAAAATCTGATCAGTTTAAAGAAACCAGCCAAGACGATTTTCCCATTTTAATTCTGTACACACTTTTATTATGCCAGTTGTTTATGATTTAAAAAAATGTTTATTATTAATATATTTTAACTTCCTTAAAGTTTTCATTTTATGATTTTTTTTCTGTCTTCTACAGGTGACAATAACTTGTTATGGTAAATTTATTTCTTTTTTTGCGGAAATATATTTTCAAAAGTCATGCTCCATTTATTTATGATATAAAGAAAGACAAATGACAAACTAAACTTATTATATTATTATGCGGGTTTGTAAAATGTAAATTCTTAAGAAAGTGTTTAAAAAGAAGTAAATTGTACAATGTACATACAATTTTAATAAATAATTCAAAATCTGCTTATACAACATTTCCATTAAAAGTTTAACTTATTTGAAGTTAGTATTTAATGACAATTTAGTGGATTTGAACAAAAGGTTTAACATTCTGACGTAGAAAATTTAAACACTGTATATTAGACCGTACCGCGAAAACAAAGTTCGCCTACAATTTCAATTAAAAAAAAATTTTTTTGCCGAACGTAGGGGTCGCCTTTTTTAATTTTTCGCTATAGCTTCGGCATTTAAAGAAAGATTTTAAAGTGTGATATATCAATTTTTTGCCTCGAGAAGACCAGTGTTTTGCTGTAAAGGTAAAATCCAATGAAAAAAAGTTCGGCAATTAAAATATAAAAAAAATTTCTACTGGTTTTATGGAAAAACTTCCTTAGCAACTTGGAGGGTGTAAGGCGCAGTTTTTTTTTTTTTTTTGCCTGTAAGGTGGTATGGTCTACTGTATATGGTATTGGGTCATTTCTTCAGAGACACAAAAAAAATCCCTAAAAATTGGCGTTTTTCCTAAGTGAAATATTCAGCAAAAAATATTTGGAAAATATTCCTTAAAAAAGGACTTAAGTGACTCATAAAAAAATTGCTTGAGATAAAATTCTAATACAATTTTATTTTGAAAACAGATTTTGGCTCAGAAGTACATTTGCAACGGTTTTCGAGTTTTATTTCAGAGTCTATATATAGGCAAGTAGGACTAGAAAAACTTAGCGAAATCGCACATTACACCACAATACACATGAAGTCCCCTCTATACATTCAAAGGCAAATATAAATATTTATTATACATCATGCATATTAATTTATAAAATTATAGGGTCTCTTACGAATTATAAGGTCTCTTGTTGTTTTACCTACTCTTACTGAGTACACATATATCCCAGCAAAACCACACATTACCAAATAATATATAAATTAATGTGTAGTCATAGAGGACCATGTATTAATTTACACCTTATTTCCCTGATGAATTTTACAGGCGATGAGCCCCAAGTTAATGTTTGGGGAGGAGGTGATAAAGTAATTTGGTTACGAGGATGGAAAAAATAATTTGTTTAAAAACAGATTTTCATATAAAAAATTTGTATTAAAAAAATGTATTACAAATATTTTTTTTATTAAATATGTAAGGCTGAGTTCACACCTAATTCTTAAACACGTGTTTTAGCTCTTTATTCTATTACAACAGTTCTTTATTCTTTTACACTCGTTTTAGCTAAACACGTGTTTAGGATTTAGATGTGAATGCCGTTAAAACTTGGTCATACTGAGATTCTAACCTGGGATCCCTGCTAGTTGGCCAAGAATTCTATACCCTAAGCTATCGACACGTATAAAATTTGATTGCTTAAAAAGTAAATGAATTATTGTGCTTCGAATTTTCGATCGTTATGTCGAAAAAAGGAACACTTTACCACTATGCTTACAAAAACCCAATGTAATGTGTCAAAATAGATTTAAAAAAATTTTTTAATCATTATTTGGCATTTATAAATCATGCAACCCATAATCAGTGATCGGTAAATAATTACTTTTTGTTCTGAAATTATGCCATAGTTTGCGTGGGTAATATGTGAGTATGGATTCTTCAAAATCACATGGGGAAATTAGATGTTGTCCGATTTTTGCTCCTCAAGGCCGGATTGTGGTAAATAGACTACGGCAACATCTGCACCATATTTGAGAGAAACTGGATCACGTTTGGAAGTCCAGTTTGTCCAGTTCCCGTCGACAAATTTTGATAAAAATGTATACACACAGAAAATAAATTGGTTGAAATTCTATCGAAACCAACGAAATTTTTTCGTTATTCAATAATTTTAATTGCAGTTATTTAAAATTCATCATCAGGAAAGTTAAATTTATTTGTGAACAGAAAATATATACGATTAACCAAAACACTGTCACATTATCCAAAATATTGGCTTTTCTCACCAATATTGAAAAAATACTAACTTCTACATTACCAACAACCAACAATTTATCGAAGATTTAGTCATTTGAATAAAATAACGGCATCAAAAATCTAGTATCAGTTGTGTTTCAATAAAATCTATCACTCTATCCAAAGTATTAGTTTTTCAAATCAATTTAAAAATTTTTTTTTAACTTTAGTAGCTTTAACCATTAATTTCCATTATTTTGGTAATTATAATAATACTTATATTGAGACTAGGAACAGAAAATTTATTTATCATAATAAAATTTTGTAATGTATCATATTTTTTCGTTTCCTACATGGGCATATTTAAATTCGAAGTTAGACAACTAAATAATTGTAAGTATCTGTGGCGCAGGGGGTAGATACACAGCCTTGTAGCCTTAGAGATCTGAGTCCAAACCTCAACCAAGGCATTATATACATATATATATTTTTTAATAATTTTTTATTGGTTCAAATTAAAAGTTATTATCGACCCAGGAAAATTTATATCGACCCAGGAAAATTTATATCGACCCAGGAAAATTTTCTGTTCCAAAGAATCGGTTGTAGAATAGCTACTTTTCATTTACAACCCCTGCTACTGTCGATTTTAACACCGATTATTTTTGTTTGAAATTATCCCAAAAGCAACCATTTCTATAGCTCCAAAGCGGAACCGGTTGCCCTAGAATCAGTTCTGGAACTAGTTCTAGAACTGATTCTACGTCAGTCATACCTTTTATATAGGATTTCAGTAACTGGTTCCGGAACCAGTTCCATGGAATCGGTTGCAGTGGAACCAGTTGTAGAATAGGTGTGCTTGGCTATCGATTGTTAAAACTTTTCCTGGGGAGTTTAGCCTAGCGGAAAAGGAATGGGCTGACAAACGGAAAGTCTCCGGTTCTATCCCAGTTCGCGACATAAACTTTTTTTTGATGCAAATTAAGACACAATTGGTTTTCTGTTGTTGATATAATTTTATTTATAGACAAGAAATTCAAACCTGAAAAAATTCAAATTTGAAATTTGACTAAAATAATTTTAATAGCCCGTGTAAAAAAGTTTAGATCTGATCAGATCTTTTTGGATCTATATAGATATGATTGAATCTAATTAAATCCTGTACCAAATTTCATCAAATATGATCAGATGTGGCATATGTGATAATACCTTATGGCAAAATTTGATCAGATCTAGTGCCAAGTCTGTTCAAATCTAAAGTGATCTGGACAATTGCGCCAGATATGCCTAGATCTGATCAGATCTACTAAGATCTGCCCAGATATGCCTAGATCTGATCAGATATAATTAGATCTCAAATTTGTCCCCAATTTTGAGATCTAATTAGATCTGGTAAGATCTACTGAGATCTGGCCAAATCTGATCTTTTTTACACGGGAGGGCTTAGCTTAAAGGAAAAGCAATGGCCTGACAAGCGAAAGGTTGCCGGTTTTATCCCAGTTAGCGACATAAAAAATTTTAATTTTTAAATAAACTTTGTGGAACGTATTATATATTTATAGAATTTATAATCCACAAACATTAAAGTAATCTATTAACACAACAAAAATTCAAAAATTTTAAATAAATTTCGGTAATTACGACAGTATTAAAAATAAATAAAAGTGAACTAAAAATACCTGGAACTACAAAAATTCGGTTGGCGAAAATTTCGGTTGGAACTACGAATTTGTTTTCTGTATGTATCGCAGCTATTCTGGGCCTAATTAAGAAAATTCTATATTTTTAAGTCAGTGAATTTTAAAATTTTCCGGAAAGTTAGTGGAGATTGCAATCACCATTGGCGAAATATATACACGACTGATATTTTTGAAGTGTAAATAAAAAGCGTTTTTATACTGAGCATATCGTAAAAGAAACAGGACCCATAATTATTGATATAAAAAATAAATTAAATAAAAAATTATTCTATTAGCAATTTAGGAATTGTAAAAATCACCGGTCGGTGAAAAATGGGTTAAGATGAAAACTTTTTTTTGATAACATTATCTTCAAAAAGATAGTCATGTTGATGGGGCATAGAGGAGCTAGAACATTCTAACCTCTTGCTGTTTGAAGCACCCTAGTGAATAATATCGCACCCATTGCCAAAGTTTTGCTGGGATATCTTTTTCAATATATGTCCAGCTGTGTTTTTATGCAATTATATTTTTTTATGATTTATCATAAAAATTTATGAGAGGTTATCAGTGTTGCCACTGATTACGTCCCATAAATTGACTATCATATATTTGTCTCCATTTTGACGATTTCTGAACTGAAATTTGATGTAATGACGATTGCTAAATTTCATTTATGAAAAATACCGATTTTTTAAAAACGACAGTTTTTTTAAAAATTAAAGATTTTTACAGTTGATTGTTGAAAAATGTAATTATGTTAAAAAACACTATAAAATTAAAGCATTTCGAACTTATTTGTTTTTTTTTTTTTGAGAAACCTCCAGACTTCCATTACACTGAACAAGAGTGCAATTTTTGGTTATTGTGAATCGGCAAAGGAAACCATGTGAATCTTCCATTTTAGGTATAGGAAGTGTTCAACGAACTTATGAGGATCATTTTTGTGGAACATTATAACCCTCTAACTCTGTAATTAAAGGAACAAAAAATTCCCTTAAGTTGAAGGGCAAGAGTGTTAAAGTGATCCGGAAAAATATTTGTTATGAAATTCTACTATAAGTTTCTGAAGAAATCAAAGTTGAAAATTTAACTTTAGTGCCAGAAATAAGACAAAACCAAGGTTGGTTACCGTTATCGCTATAATACCGTTATCGCTAAAATACCGCTTCAAATTGAATACCGTTACCGTTATCGATACCTCTAAAAAAAATTCTAAATACCGTTATCGTTACCGATACCGTTATTTTTATGGGTAGTTACCGGTATTTTACCGGTATTTATTATTTAATATAAAAATTACAATTTTTTTATTTTTTATTTTATAATCTTGAGTGTTTTTTTTACAAAAAATTTATAGAAAATAATTTTACTTATTAAAACTACCAGTATTGAATTTATAGCTTAAAATCTGTATTTTCAGTACTTGAAATTAAAAATACGCCATGTTTTTACTTGTTTTTATATGTCTTTAACATAATTTTTAATACCGGTACGTACCGGTATTGCTGTTTCGATAACGGTATACCGTTACCGAAACAGTCTTAAATACCGTTACCTCTACCGTTACCTAAAGAAACGAAATCTGATACCGTTACCGTTACCCTTACCGTTATTCGTTTCGGCAACCAACCTTGGACAAAACTTAAAATGAGTTAAGGGTTAATTTCGTACTTATTCAGAATTGGCACTCAAATGTGCCACAAACCAGGATTTTAGGGGGTTAGTTTGTATGAGAAAAATCTTTTACATAAAATTGCACTATAAGTTACATTACAAAGGAAAGCTATACATAGATATAATATCTATTAACAAACAACAAAAAACACAGAAAATTTGGCATTTATTTATTACATTTTTTCTAGCTCTAGACAATTCTGCGTTGTAAATCGATTGATCAAAAATCGATTGAATTCCTCCCAATTGAGTTCAGTGCTTAAACAAATCGAATGATAAGAAATGATTGAAATCTTTTAAAATTAAATCGAATGAGACCAATTGAAAATTCATTCGATGTGTAAAATTTTAGTTTGAGAATTCAATTATTCCATAGTCAATCAAAATTGAAAATAGAAAGAGTGATTTAAGACTTTAAGAAAAACAAAATCATTTTTTTTTTCTTTCGATTACAAAAAAATGTGTTATTACTTCAGCCTATTAAAAATTTGAAGTAAAAATTCGAAACCGTTCTCCAGTTATTATGCTTTTATGCACTGGAAACACAATACAAGTTTCTGATTTTTATCTGTAAACTACACTCAAAAAAAAAAGTCAGTAAAGTCAGCAAAAAATGTTGCTGTGTCAGCAAATTTTTAGTCAGGAGCGTGCTTGCAAAAAAGTTGGTAATTTCAGCAAAAGTTTTGCTGAAAATCAGCGAGCTGATTTTTACCAAAAAAATAGTAATCTTCAGCAAAAGTTTTGCTAACAGTTTAGTCGACTGCAAATGAAAAAAATCCTTGCTAAAATCACTAAACTTTTTGCTGAATATTAGTAGACTGAAAAAAACTCAAAAAACTTGTAGCGAAATTTTACTTTAGTTAATTTATTTGCTGAAAATTTAAATATAGAATATGTGTAGAGTTGTTTTTCTTTTTTTGTCATTTCCGTTTCCAGACAAGCTGCGACATCTACAGCTTGTCTATCTGGTTGTCATCCACGCTATGAATGCGGTTAACAGCACAATTTTTGTAGCAAAATAAATTAGTAAAACATTAGTTCAAAATTAGTTTAGTGCTAAAAAAATATAACTAAAATTTTTGCTGAAAACGGAATTTCAGCAAAAAAAATTGCTGAAAACTAGTACACTTGATATACAAGACGTTTTACTAATTTTTCTACTAACTTATTTTTTTGAGTGTAGAAATATATCAATAATAACAAATATAAACTAAACAAGAGTTTTTAAAATTCAAAAAAATTCTACGAAATTTTTTATTTTTTTAATAACTTCCAAAAATAACTGTTTACTGTAAGATTAATGTTTTGTTAGTTGTTTATTATGATATTAAAAATAACTGCTTTAAACAACTGCTATGTAATTACAGTACTTAACCGTCATAAAAGTTGTTTTGCATTTTTATATTGAAAAACAACTGTAAGTTCTGTTAAAAATAACAACTACTGATTACTACACAAACAACTGTCATGTAGTAACTGTCAAACTTTTTAAAGTGTACAAATACTTTTTGTAAGTAAACCTTTCCCATCTTTCATTAAAATATAAAGTTTTTAGAGAAAAACAAAAGTTGTTTCTTCTTCTTAACCTCAACATTTGACGATTTTTTTTTTCTCTAAAAATTACGATTATTAAACAAAATGGGTTCGCAGCACTGTTATATACGAAAACTTTCCTTTTGTCTGTAATAAATATAAATGTATTTTTACAAAGCTTGAGGTGGTCTCTTAAATATTTGCAATAAATATCATGTAATAAATTAAATATTATAAAAATATTTTGTAGGTTTATAAAAGAAAAATTTAATTCATTAAAAAATTTCTTATATCCGCAGGGGGTTAATGCCATCCATTTAAGTTAAGCCTAAACAAAGTTTTATTTAAAGTCTTTAGGCATTTTTTGTATGAATGATTTAGGGTCAGTTTTGTAGTCATACTAAGATTTACTTTTGACAACAAAAAACTAGTCCTAACTGCTAATTTTAAAGTCAGAATTTGGATAGGTATTCTTTCTTAGTTCTGACTATAAAACTGGCCATTAGTATGTTAAACAATTTAAAAGTATATGGGTGATATCAAAAAATGTGATAAAAACCGTGTAACAACCGAATTTCTAATGCATGGATTACATTTGAGTTACATATTTCGATATATATCAGCGCATTGTCAGCTGTTTTACAAAATTTATAACAATCTGACCAATTTTTGGTTAATACATAAATTTTGTGACCAATTTTATAGGCTAAATGTAAACTCCGTAACAAGTAACTCATAAGGTTTTTTAACTTTAATAGCTTATATTTTAATAACCAATAAAGCCTAACACTAACTGTAATAATTTTTATGAAGAGGAAAAGTGCCGTTTTTAATAAAAATTAATACATTTTACAAACTTTTTCGTATATCTTAACTATCACGACTTCAACTCTGTAACGATTTTTCGTCATAATTTTTGATAAAAATGCATATACCAGAATTTTGGAGTTATCTATTATTTATATTGCGAAAAGTATAATGTTATTTATACTCAAATGATCGTTGGTCTGTAAGTAATCATCTAGTATAACAGACTTGAAGGTTTTCTGCAGCATGTAACATTCTCGAGATGAAAAAGGATGTCTTTAATGAGATTTGAAAAAATGTTGCAAACTCCGTTCCTAATTTTTACACCAAACTATTTAACGAGTAAGAAAAACAATGTCATATTTGGATTCACCTTGTAGGCATCATGCGATTTTGTTTCGGAAAAAAAATTCTGACAAAGCGTTTCTGAAAGAAAACGAAAAAAGTAACCAAATGTAAACTCCGTAACTGTAAACTCCCCGTAACCACAATTGTTTGCATCAGGTTTCATTCAAATAAATGTAGATAAATGTTTAAAATATTTTAAAATAACCATAAACGGAGGTGATTCAACTAATATTTATGCGTCGAAAGACGATTCAACTAATAATTTTGCGTCAAATCAAAAAAAGTTATTCGTTTTTAACCCTAAGCTGCTGGAGCGAAAAACGATTGATTTTGCATTTCATTGGTTTTGAATCGATATTTCGAGTCATTACTGACATTAGTTTGACAAATTAAATGTTTCACACAATTTAAGAATTTTTTGATCGTGAAATGTTATGTTTTTAATATATCATTTTGTAACTGCCCAACCGATGTTTGGACCAAAAATACAAAATTAAAAAAAAAATAAAAATTTTTTTCGCGGAATGAATTGTATTTTTATTTGCCAAACCGCCAATTTGATAAACACAAATTATATATCACTGGAAAGCATGTTGAAAACCCAAATACGAAAAACTAATATATTGAAGAAAATTCGTACGCATTTTTTTTTTTTGTTATATTTTTTGCTTGCAGAAATGTAAACTCCGTTACAACAAAAGAAATTAAAATTGTGCAAAAAAAGTTATTGCGACAACTTGTAGAAGAGATTTTTTGCAATTAGGTTTATAATGACTAAACTTACTGATTCCATTAAGAAAAAACCGAAATATTAACACTTTTTGCTTCTCACAAATTTGGCCCAAAAATTTATCACATTTTTTGATTTCACCCATATACAAAGTAAATGGAATAATTTATCAAAATATATGAATTTTTCCACAAGACTAATTATATTGCTTACTATGTATGTATGTACTTAGGTATTGAAAATTTGCATATTATATAATTAATTTCATTTGAAAACCAACTTTATATCCCCTAAATAATAATGAGTAATCACTGCCGATAACTGAAATGTAGTTTTTTATTTATTTTTATTTATCTAACACTACGACGGTATTTGAATTTTTAAAGTTATTTTATTTATTATCAAATATTGTAACGTCATAATAAATATTTCATAGTTCGTTTATTATGAAAATTTACACGTGTCTATGATAATCACAGTTAATAATAATTGGTGGTCGGCCAATAATGTTTGAAGCTCTTTATCATTTAATAAAATTATATCCAACAATATTGTATACACTCGACTGCAAATTGCCATAACAGCTTTTAGCATATCCCAGCAAAAAAAAAAAAAAAAAAAAAATAGGCTAACAAATATAGTTATAATTTATGTACCTATGTTTGAAGCAGGGATGGGCCAAAATCATTGCCATTACATATATAAAGTAATGGTAGTGAATCTTTTTTTATCATTTAAATTTTTTTAATGCTATGCGCATTTTTTTACATTACTATTGCGTTGCATTAAATTATTTTCATTACTTGTGTCAGTTTTATTGACTCTTTACTTTTAGTACTTTTTTTTTGAATTTTCAGTACTTGTGTCAATTGAAATGACTCTTTGTTTTAATTTTCATTACTTTTACTTAATGTCTACATAGTAAGTAATAAACCACGAAAAGGCGATCGAAATTTGTATTATCATACACTCAACAAAATAAGTTAATAGAAAAATTAGTAAAACGTATTGTATATCAAGTGTACTAGTTTTCAGCAATTTTTTTTCCTGAAATTCCGTTTTCAGCAAAAGTTTTACTTATATTTTTTTTTAGCACTAAACTAATGTTTTACTAATTTATTTTACTACAAAAATTGTGCTGATAACTGCATTTGTAGCGTGGACGACAACCACATAGGCAAGATGTAGACGTCGCAGCTTGGCTCGATGTAGTACAGACAACGAAAATGATAATTAAAAAAACACAACTCTACACAATTTCAATATTTAAATTTTCAGCAAATAAATTAACTAAAGTAAAATTTCTCTCCAAATTTTTTGAGTTTTTTCAGTCTACTAATATTCAGCAAAAAGTTTAGTGATATTAGGATTTTTTTCATTTGCAATCGAGTAAGTGCTAGCAAAACTTAATAACGCTCCTAGACAAGAAATTCTCATTGAGTTTGTAATTTAACTTAACAAATAATTCCGTAAATTCTAAAAGCATCGTTCCCTGAAGATTTCCTTAGGCAATAGTAAAATCCGGATAGGGACATGCCTCCAAGAGATTATTTTTCACAATTTGTAAAATACGTTTGGGATTTTAGCACATTTAATTCCTTTAAAGCAACATTTTTTGGTCACTTTACTGTCTTTTTTTTTTGAGTGTATAAATTGATAAAAAAATAATAATAAATCATCCTGTGCATTAAACCGTATCTCAAAAAAAAAGTTCGCCGTACACCGTCCATTCTAAATTATTTTTGGAAGAAAGTTTCAAAAAAAAATTTTTTCCTCGAATGTAGGGGGCGCCATTTTATATTTTTCGTTATATCTTTGGCATTTACAGTCGGATCTTAAAGTATGATACAGCGATGTTTTTCTCTCGAGGGTTCCAATGTTCTGCTCTAAGGACCATTGACCTCAAGTATCCCGTTCTAGTAGTTACCCACCAGATATCAGTTGCTTCCACCCAAATGTACCACCCTAATGTCAGAAAATTAAAGCTCGCAAAAAATCATTAAACTTCTGCTAAGGAAGTTTTTCGATAAACCCAGTATAAATTTTTTTTATTTCTTTGGTTACCGAACGTAGGGTTCGTTTTTTTAATTTTTTTTTCACTGGATTTTTCCTTTATAGCAAAACACTGGTCTCCTGGAGGAAAAAAAATCGGTATATAACACTTTAAAATCCGACTTGAAATGCCGAAGCTATAACGAAAAATTTAAAATGACGACCCCTACGTTCGGGAAAAAAAAATATTTTTTTTTGAAACTGCCTTGCAAAAATACTTTATATTTGAAGGTGTACGGCGTTTCATGAAAATAAATCTGGTACATCTGAGTGATAAAAGGGTGTTCATTTCCGAGCTTGCAAAAATTTTGTGTGTTTTCGCTATCTCGTTTAGTTTTCGAAATACATCTTATTTAGTAAAACGGCCACAGCCGGTATCTCTCCCTCCTATAATAAAAATAGATCGGGTCCGGAAGAGATTTACAAAAATTGTATAAAATGGCATGTATCTCGACAACTAAACGAGATATCGCAAAATGGGTTAATTTTTTCAATCTCTGTTATGATCACTTCCTTATTATTCAGATAAAGTGGGTCCGGGAGGGATCACAAAAAATCAATTAAAAAAATAGTAATTATTTTGTAAATATGTTCCGGACCTGGTATATTTTTATTATCGGAGCGCCAATTCACTTAGTTTTCGAAATACTAGCCATTTTTCAAAATAGCCATTTTTGAAAATGGCCTATATCTCGAAAACTATGCGAGATAGCACAAGACGGACAAAATATTGGCAAGCTTGACAATGATAAGACTCAAATTATTCGGATGATGAAGGTCCGAGAGGGATCCCAAATAATCCGCTTTTATATAAAATCCACACGGTGGATTCGTTTCTCCCCTCGGGGTCTCTCTTGCACCTGTCCGATTTTTATTATCGCTATCTTGCTTAGTTTTCCGATATCTGGCTTAGTTTATAAAACTAAGCGAGATAGCGCAAAACGGGGAAACTTTTTGAAGCGCGGCACTGATCACAATATTATTATTAAGATGAGGTAGGTCCTAGGGCGATCCCAAAGACATTAGTTTTATGTAACATGTGGCAGTTACCATTTTTTTTCACCAATTTACAATTTTTATATCGTCCCGATTTAAGCAGTGTTTCATTCTATTATCGGAGTGTATTAATATGAATTATCACGTAAATTGCTATAAAAAAAATATTCATCCTGTGGCTGCTTTATAAAATTGGATTTCTCGGGGCGCTCCTGAACCAACATGTGGGTAATTAACAAAAAAATTGATTTTATTAATAATACTTTTATAATACCAAAAATATTAACTGTAAAAACAGTAGTTTTTAAAAATTTTGCCAGCCGTTTAAAAATTTTTGTTGTAAAAACTCTTCAGGCATTTGTTAGGAAAGTTTGAACAACCAAAAATAACTACATTTTTAGTTATTTTAAAGGTAAATAGCTTTGCCGCCTTTCTAACTGCATATGCTTTTGTTTTAAGCGTCACTTTCAAGCACATCCGTATTTCTTAAAGTTTTATGAATCGTTCTTTATTTCATCATTGTATAAAAGTAATGAAATAACATTTCTTTACCTACACCTCAAAAACTAAGTTATTAGAAAAATTAGAAAAACGTCAAGCAGTGTTGCCAACTCTTGAAGGCAGAAAAGCACCGTAAGCATTGTAAAAACGGGTAAAAAGGGTAAAAATTTTCAAAAAATGGTGTAAAAAAGCACGATATTATTTTTTTGAAAAATTAAGGTTAAAAGTTAAAAAACAAATTTTACCTTTGTAAAATCGTATAAAAAAGGTTAAAAAAATAAGCAAAAAGGGGTAAAAAAGCGCCAAACTAATATTTAAAAATTTTGAAGTTTAAATATAACGAAGTTGCTATTTAAAATTGTACTACAAACATTGTCAAAAATGTAGTTTTTGTATAGTTTATATTATTTTTTCAATTTTGACAGAAAATTCAAGAAAAATTTTAAAAAACGAGAACAAATACCAAAAATATAAACTGTACAAAAAGCACTAAAAGCACTGCTAGAAATCTGAAAAAGCACTGTAAATACCCGCTTTTTTAAAACGGGTATTTGTAAAAAATCACCGGGTACGGGAAGGAGAAAAGCACCAAAAAATACCCGAAAAGCACTGAAATGGCAACACTGACGTCAAGTATACTACATATAGTGCGGACAAAGGAAATGATATTTAAACACAACTCTTCGAAGACATATAATATTGTAAATATAACGGCGAAAGACTTTTGTACCTGTGTTTCATACATACTTAATTCAAAAGGACCCCAAAAGATTGCGTATACATAAAAATTAAACAAAAAAGTTAAAATATGATTTAAATTATAGACAAAATAGAATATATAAATTTAGTGAAGATAAAGATAAAAATTGAATGTATAAACAAAATGGACAGATATTTTTTTCAGTGGTTTGTGTAATTTTTTTGTACTCCTTTTCGCTTTTTTAAGAAAAACGTTTTTATAATATAAAAGCCGAGTTTCCTGTTTTGTTATTTAGAATTATCTGCTAATATGAAAGTCTGGACATTTTTATATTTTACGAAGTTTCCTAAGTAAAAATTTCGAAGAAATTGTCCATAACATAATTCGAAAACTCTGCTGAACCAGTTACTAATTTGAAAAATAAAAACTGTTTTATAACCCCGTTTTTATTAAGACCTTTACAAAACTATACACACATTTCTATTATTTTCATTCTACAAAAAGTTTTAATTTTTCTGGTACCCTTTCCATCAAAGCTTTTATATTATTATTAGAATCTTTCGAGTTGCTGAATACCATATTCTGCTGAAATCTTTGGCAAATATTAGTAGACTAAAAATAAACTGCAACAAAATTTTTGCTATTTTTAAGCTAAATATAGTTGAATGCAAATAGCAAGCTATACTGCTAAAATCAGCAGAAATATTTGATAAAAAATTTGTAAACTACTATTTTCAAAAAGCTCGATTTTTATTTGCATTTAAAATAAAATCGAAAAAAAAACTTCGAAAATTTACAATGTTTTTATTTTATTTTTTGGGCTACTAATTATTTAGCAAAATTTTTTGATGATTTTAGCAGTTTAATTTGCTATTTTCCGTTTTTAATTCCATGCTATTTAAATTTAACTCAAATATAACTGAAATTCTGAAAATTTAACAGTTTTATTTTTGCTGTTCCTATATTAGTAATACATAGCAAAAATAATCTGCTAATTTTATCAGTTTTTTCTGCAGCATCATTTTTAAATAATTTTTAGTAGTTATACCCTACACCACTACGTGGATAGGGTATTATAAGTTTGTGTTGATGTTTGTAACACCAAAAAATATTGGTCCTAGATCCACCTTTATAGTATTACCATCGGCTCAGAATCACTTTTTATTTCGATTTAACGAGGCCCGTCTGTCCGTCCGTCTGTCTGTCTGTCTTTCTGTCTGTCCATACATTCTTTTGAGCACTCTACAGGTCGCAAATATTAAGATATTTTGATGAATTTTGTACACCTATGTACTTACGTCGGCCCAAGAACGACGCCTACTGATTTTGGTTGAAATCGGTCCATGTTTAAACCTAGTGCCCATATAAGGGTACCCCCGCAATTTTTTTTTACACGCTGCAGGTCTCAAATACGAAGATATTTCAATGAAATTTGGTACAGAGACCTATGTCGGCCCAAGAACTTATTAATTTTGGTTGCAATCGGTCCATGTTTAGACCTAGTGCCCATATAAGTGTACTCCCTAGAATTGGCTTATTTACACGCTGCAGTTCGCAAATACGAAGATATTTCAATGAAATTTGGTACGGTGAGCTATGTCGGCCCAAGAACAACGCCCACTTTTGGTTGAAATCGGTCCAAGTTTAGACCCAGTGCCCATATAAGGGTACCCCCCAAAATTTTCTTTTTTACACATTGCAGGTCGCAAATACGAAGATATTTCAATGAAATTTGGTTCGTTGACTCATATGGTCCCAAAGAAAAAGCCTATTGATTCTAAATAGGATCGGTCCATATTTGCACCTATCGCCCGTATGGGATATACATATTTTCGATTTTCTCTTCTTTTATGAGAAACAACATGAGTAGAAAATTTTGACACAAGTCTTTTTTAACCCATTCAAATTTCGGATCCAAACATAAGTTGGCTTTAAATCAGACTGGTGTATTGTATTACATAGTCAGCATGCCCGACTTTAACTTTTTTACTAGTTTTACCTAAATTTTTACGGACTTTTTGCTATTAGTGTACAGATCGTATGAGTATAAATATACAGACAATCAAATAAGAATGCAAACTTAACAAGGTTTTTCAATTGATTCACTACCCACTGTGGAAAATCATTGCCAGGTTGTGTAACCATATATCTGGTAATAGTAACTAGTTACTTTTCTTATCACATTTATTCTTACTAAGGGCATTGCCTGCAAGTAGTGATATGTGTTTTTTAATAGATTTTTAGGAGACCGAAAAAATTGTTAAAAATATCCTTTTAAGATATTTTATTGACATCATATGCCTTAATGATGATTTTGGTAAATGAATGGATGGTCGTGAATCATTAAGGCATGTGATGCCAATAAAATATCTTAAAAGGATATTTTTTTAACAGTTTTTTCGTTCTCCTGAAACACTTGCAGGCAAGCCGACGCACTATGCTTCGTCCCATGAAAAAAAAATAAAAAAAAAGTTTGTCTCAAATTGTGATTATAGAAGGATTTTTTTAAACATAAGAAAGCAACTCAAACAAATGTGAAAAAAATATTTGGTGTGATTGCTTTTGCCGCCAAGAGAGGGCGCTAAACTCAAATAATTTTATGCAAAAATGACTTAACAGAAAAATGGGTTTTAATTGTTTCACGAAAACAACTCTCAAAAATACATTTTTTTAAAAACTTGTTCGAAGATTTTTTTTTCATTACTTCAATATATTTGTAGTTAAATTAAAATATGGATTTTAGTATATGTTTACAAAACAATTATTTTCTATTGCTCCGAAAAATACATTTTTTTTTTGTTGAACATCCAAAAATTACTTAAGTTTGATGGAGTATAAAAAAAATTATATAAAATTAGATATTTTTTTTCCGATTTTTTAGTAAGTGTATACTGTTATATAATAGATTATTAAAAAATTAATTACTATTTTTGACCACAAATTAATAAAAAGTGGATTTTTTTAAATGCCTAAATTCATGATTTTTACACAAATTTCACGCATTTAAGAGTGTTTATTATTCAAACCATGTGAACCTTCCATTTTGTAAAACACTAAAAGAAACATTTTTGTCGAACATTCTAACCCTCTAACTCTTCAGTGAAAGGGAATTTTTCGGGCCCTTTTTAAAAAGGGACAAAAAAGACCCCTAAGTTGAAGAGTTAGAGGATTAAAGTGTTCCACAAAAATGTTCCTCGTAGTGTTTTGCATAAGTTCGCCGAACATATCCTATACCTAAAATGAATGATTCTCATGGTTTCTCCCTAAAATCCAGGTTTGTGGGACATTTGAGCGCCAATTCTAAATAAGTACGAAATTAACCCTTAAACACATTTTAAGTTTTTACTTATTATTGGCCTTTAAGTTAAATTTTCAATGCTGATGTCTTCAGAGACTTATAGTAGAATTTCATGACAAATATTTTTTCGAAACATTTTAACATTTTCACCCTCTAACTCTTCAACTTACGGGTCGTTTTTGTCTCTTTACTTGAAGAGATAGAAGGTTGAAATGTTCCACAAAAATATTCGTCGTAGTGTTTTACATAAGTTCGCTGAACATACCGTATACCTGAAATGGAGGATTCACATGGTTTCCTATATTAATCCTATATTAATCCTATTTAATTTTTTTTTTAGAAAAATCATTTTAAACCATTTTTTGTGAAAGGCATTTTTTTATTAACGAATCGATTTTACCCAAATTTGGCACAAATATTTCTTGACCTTATATCAATTCACGTGCTAAATTTTATCGCAATTTTTGCAGGCTTTATAAAGATTTTAAAATAAGGGATATATGACAGGACTAAGAGTCCTTGGTTCGATTTTGATAAAAATTGACACAAACGTTTCCAGTTTTATGTGCATCTCAATCGACACTTTTTGTAATTTTACGTCCATTTATGTAGCTAATATATTATTTTTAAATTTCAGGACCTATGGGAGGTGGGCGTGTCCTTGGCCCGATATTTCCAAAAATGAAAATGTTGCTTAACTAAGCGGTTCTATGTCAGTATACCAAATTTCAAAACTCTGTCTCCACTCCTTCTATTTTTGTCCAATCGTTATATGGGGACGAAGCACTGTGCGACGATATGTCATTACCAGTGTTGAAAAATATTGACTATAAAAATAGATTTTCATAAGATTTTGCAAAAAATCTAGAACATTACTTTATATTATGTTAATAATAAGTCATTATTGATAAAATATTTGTTTGTTTTTTAATAATGGATAAAGTAACTATTTTGTAGTAACTCATTAATATCTTTTAAAATAATGTAGAAAGTAAGGCGGTCTCATTACTGGTAGTCCAAAACCTAATGTTATATCATTACCATTTATATAATGGTTGCTGATTTCGCTGGGATTATATAAATGCACCAATTTATAAATGATCAATTTAAAAATAATAAAATAACATACTTTTATAGGAGGGGATTACATTTTTAATGCATAATATTTATGGAATATTTTGTACTCCCTTTTATATATTTATGTATTTATATAATGGAAAGTAATTTATAGATAAATAAAAACAAATATTGAAAGATAATAAAAATTAAATATAATTATGATTCTTCACGTATGTGCATATGTTGATTAATTGCAATTTTTTCAATAATAATACAGTTCATAAATAAAAATGTGCGAGTTGTCATAAGTCGCTCACTCATAACTACTTTTTACAACTTTGATTAAAAAAATATGCCGCATGACTTCTCCATCATACTGAACTTTCTAGGCCTACACTCAAAATAGTTTGTAGTTTAAATTAACTGAAAATGTAATTTAAAATAAATGAAAAATCACTTGAAAACCGGTCTACTGACTTTTCATTTAAATCAAAAGAACTTTTCATTTATTTTTAAATGTTAATAAATAAACTACAAAATCTTTAAAAAATAATGATTTTTCATTTATTTCGTTTTTTTAAATTTCAAAAAATTAACTACAAAATCCGTAAGAATATACCATATTTAGTTTATTTAATTTTTTTAACTGACCTAGAAATCGAAAAGGAATTCTTTTTTTAACAAAACATATTAAATGAAAATATTAACTGTAACATTTTAAATGAAAATATTAAAAAAACAGAAAATTCGTATTTATATGTAATTTATTTTTTAAATAAACGACAAAAACAGTTAAAAAATATATTTCTTTGTATTTTAACTGAATAATCATTTAAAAATAAATGTACGGATAACTTTTTAAATAAACTACAGTCAGTTACTGTAATAATATTTTCAGTGTACTTATTTTTAGTTGCATAGAAATGACTTATATTACGAATTCTCTATTTATGACCACCGATATATTTTTATCATAAAAACTTATTAATATATTTGCCAACAAAACGATGACATTTTGTTTTAGAAATATATTTGCGCTTTTTTAATCTACTGACTACAAATATAAATTTGTGTGAAAGTTGCAGCCCTGGTTATTATATATTCTTGAATTAACAAATATCTGTAAGTATGTCAGTTTTTTTTTTTTTTTGTATATTTGTATAGCAGATATTAATAATTGGCGGAAAAATGTTGAAATATTAAAATAAATGGAAAAAAATGCGCTTGTGTTCCTACTAACAAAAGGACTAAATGTATGAAAGTGAAAAATACTGCAGGAAGTTATGTATATTCACTTAACATGCTTAAGTAGTTGATGCATTTTTAATTAAAATAGGGGGGTGAAAATATTTCAACCAATTAATTTTCTTTCGTTTTGAGAGTATAAACTACCTCTGAATTGTAACACTGAAAGATTTAATTTTCAATGGGCCATATGATTAAAATTTAACAATTACTTCGAATTAGGAATGATAATTACTTTTGGCTTAGTAATGACTTTTAACACCAAATTTATCCATATACTTATAGAATAGCATGAAATATGACCGAAAATCAGAAAGAAATTTTAGTCTACTGACAAGCAGACTTAAATTGTGAAGCAATTGCTTAGAATCGCAATATTTCCCTCTATTAGTAAAATCTATTTTCTTTATTCATATGAGCCAATGAGTGGTGTTAATTTTTTTCACTTGAGCACTTTCTTCTACTGTATACTGGTGCCCTTGATTGAGTTTCTAAGCGAAAGTATCGAAAAATGATTTATGGCGTATGAGTAATATGGATAATATGGGCTAATCAAATATCAAATATGCGCATCAATGAATGCAACAATGTCTAGTAATACTTAAAGCCAATGAAAAAATGATTTTATATACTTTCGTTTTATTAAAAATATATGCAAAATCGTTTTTGTTACCTCAAACATTTTCAGCCAAGATTTTAAAGAGAAAACCTTAATAAATTTATCTTTGTTTTGCTGTTTTGTTTTACTGATGTTCATATTACTCTAAAAAGTTCTGGTAAATTTTCTACTATAAAATGAGTAAAGTTTTATGTAATATGCTCTGCGCTCTCAGAAGCGATGCAGAGTATGGTTAATTACCATCTTGTGAATTATTTAGAGTCCTACTCACTTCTTAATGACCGACAGTATGGCTTCCGTAGAAATCGTTCTACGGGAGACCTGTTAGCGTTCCTCTCGGAACGGTCCATCTACAGTTTTGGTGAGAGAAAAGTGGTTGCTCTGGATATTTCAAAGGCCTTTGATCGTGTATGGCACGGGGCGCTTATATCAAAGCTTATTGCCTTTGGTGTGGGTAACGACTTCGCTATTTTTATTTCGAGTTTTCTCAGAGATCGCACTATTCGTGTTGTTATAGATGGGGTCTCATCCGACGAGTTTCAGCTGAATTCAGGCGCACCATAGGGTTCTGTTATTTCTCCTTCCCTATTTCTTATCTTTCTCAATGATCTTCTTGGTCAAACTTTCAACCCTATCTACTCTTGCGCAGATGACAGCAACATTTGTCATTCATTTTCCTTCGATCGTAGGCCAAGCCCTGAGAATATTCATGTCAAAAGGTAGATTATGAATGACACACTGAATCGTGACCTTTCTACAATCTCAGCGTGGGGTCATGAGAATAGGGTCAACTTTAATGCACGCAAGACCCAATGTTGTGTGTTGACCCATAGTGCTGCGTGGTCAACACTGTCATCTGTACATATGGGTGATATCGATATTGAGGAATCGGATACTCTTGATGTTCTGGGCATGAAAATTCAGTGTGATGTCCTTTGGAATAAACAGGTGTCGAAAGAAGCATTCAATTGTCTAGATTTTTTACCTCGGTGCAAGGAGTACTACACTCCATCCGATTTACTCACTATTTATACCACCTATATCCGACCGAAGATGGAATACAACTCCTATATATGGGCAGGAGCTTCCAAGTCTATTTTGGAGCTTCTGGACCGTGTGCAAAGGAGGGCGTCGCACAGTGCTTTGATCCCATATAACAATTGGACAAAAATAGAATGAGTGGAGACAGAGTTTTGAAATTTGGTATACTGACATAGAACTCCCTAGTTAAGAAAAATTTAAATTTTTGGAATTATCGGGCCAAGGGCACGCCCACCTCTCATAGGTCCTGAAATTTAAAAATCCCAGCAAACAAAGATGATCATTAATGTCTCAGAAATGAGCTCCAAAAAAATAAAGATTTTTCCACTTTTTCCTATGAAAGTGGTCCGTCCAAAAGAGCCCCCTGTGTACTCAGAAATGACTCAGAAAAAAGAACGTATAAAATCGAAATTTTCCTCAAAAATTTAAATAATTTTGGAATTTTCTTTGAGTCCGAAAAATGAACCCTTATTTTAAGACAGCTTTTTAGATTGCAGAGACAACTTTTTGGATTGTTTTCTGAGGGTTCATATTTTCTACCAAAAAAAGAGTGTTTTCAAAAAAACAATAATCATTTCTATGAGCTATTTAAGAATCTTATTTATGAGCGCTCCGAAATTGCTGGCTGGGATATTATATTAGCTACATAAATGGACGTAAAATTACAAAAACTATCCATTGAGATACACATAAAACTGGAAACGTTTATGTCAATTTTTATCAAAATCGAAGCAAGGACTCTTAGTCCTGCCACATATCCTTTATTTTAAAAACTTTATAAAACCTGCAAAAATTATCCGATTGCCATAAAATTTAGCAAGTGCATTGATGTAAGGTCAGGCCATGTTTGTGCCAAATGTGGGTAAAATCGATTCATAAAAAATGCCTCTCATAAAAAATGCGTTTTAAACGCCTAAAATGATTTTTCTAAAACAAAAAAAAATAAATAGGATTAAAATAGGAAACCATGTGAATCCTCCATTTAGGTATAGGGTATGTTCAGCGAACTTATGTAAAATACTACGAAAAATTTTTTTGTGGAACATTTTAACCTTCTAACTATTTAATTAAAGGGGGCCAACCCTTTTAAAAACGGACAAAAACGACCCGTAAGTTGAAGAGTTAGAGGGTTAAAATGTTCCGCAAAAATATTTGTCCTGAAATTCTACTATAAGTCTTTTAAGACATCAGTATTTAAAATTTAACTTCAGAGCCAGTAATAAGTAAAAACTTAAAATGTGTTTATAGGTTAATTTCGTACTTATTCAGAATTGGCGCTCAAATGTCCCTCAAACCAAGATTTTAGGGAGAAACTATGGGAATGTTGCATTTTAAGTATAGGATGTGTTCAGCGAACTCATGTAAAACACTACGAGGAACATTTTTGTGGAATATTTTAACCTTCTAATTCTTCAACTTATGGGCCGTTTTCGACACTTTTTAAAAAGGGGCCAACAAATTCCTTTTCATTGAAGAGTTAGAGGGATACAATGTTTTTTTGGCGGTCATACTTTAGTAAATGTGATCTCAAAGTTCAAAAATAGATTTAGTTTTTATATCTTTTATTACTAGCTTTTATTATGTAAAAGAGTCTTTAAAAAAACGTTTGTTTTTGATTTCTATAAAAAAAATTGGTATATATTTCTTTTAAATATAATAAGTAAAGGTCTATTCCTAACAAAGAAAATAATAATATGAAAATCAATTAACATAATTTTTTTTTATGGTAATTTTTAGAATTTTAACCAAAAATTACTTATATTTAAGGATTTATTAATGAAATAGATGATGTGTTTTTTATCCAATGATGATGTGCTTTTTATCCAAAAAAATTATTACGAATTTATAGTTGGCCTTTATTGTTGTTGTGTAATAGGATTTTTATTCGGCTTGAGGTCATAAGTTTAAAAATAAAAACAAATTTTTTTTAAGTTTTATTTAAAAAATTTTTTTTTTGTTTATTTTCTTACAATATTTCGAAACAGCTTCGCTGTTCATCTTCAGGAAAAAATTTAATTATCTGGTGATAATGCGCGGAGTTGAAAGCATCCTTTGTTGAAAAAATTGTTGATTAAGTAATGTAAACAAAGGACGAAAGAAAGAAATAAACAAAACAAATTTTTAAAAATAAAACGTAAAGAAAAATTTGTTTTTATTTTTAAACTTATGACCTCAAGCCGAATAAAAACCCCATTACACAAAAATTATTACCTCAATTTTTCGAAAAAAGAAATTATAACATTTTATTAAAACTTAAGTTGGAAACTTTTTCGTAACCGATAAAAGATGAAATTACAAAAATATATTTTTTGACACTTGAAAAAAATTTTTTTTTATAGTTAAATTAAGAAATTGGTTATTTTCTTTATTTTTTCTTATATATATTTATAAGAGTATGACAAAAAAAAAATTAAAATTTTAAAATCAATTAACATAATTTTTTTTAAAGTTCCATTTAACTTTTGATATTTTTAGGCTCCCAGCAAAAATATTGTAAAAATTCAAAGATTAATTTGATCCATTAATTGTATTTATACCCTACACCACTATGTGGTCAGGGTATTATAAGTTTGTGCTGATGTTTGTAACACCAAAAAATATTGGTCGTAGACCCACCTTATAGTATACCGATCGGTTCAGAATTTTTTTTTATTTCGATTTAACGATGTCCGTCTGTCCGTCCGTCCGTCTGTCTGTCTGTCCATGCAATCTTTTGCGCACTCTACAGGTCGCAAATATTAAGATATTTTGATGGAATTTGGTACGCAGACCTATGTTGGCCCAAGGACGAACAAGTTTGATTTTAGTGAACATCGGTCCATGTTTAGACCTAGTGCCCATATAAGTGTCCTACCAAAATTATATTGTTTATACGCTGCAGGTCGTAAATATTAAGATATTTTGACGAAATTTGGTACACAGACCTATGTTAGCCCAATAACGTAGCCTATTGACTTTGGTGAACATCGGTCCATGTTTAGACCTAGTGCCCATATAAGGGTCCCACCAAAATTATATTGTTTATACGCTGCAGGTCGCAAATATTAAGATATTTTGATGAAATTTGGTACATAGGCCTATGCTGACCCAAGGACGAAGCCTATTGATTTTGGTGAACATCGGTCCATGTTTAGAACTAGTGCCCATATAAGGGTCCCCCCAAAATTGGCTTGGTTACAAACTGCAGGTCGCAAATATTAAGATATTTTAATGAAATTTGGTGCGCTGACTCACATTATAGAAAATTTTGACACAAGCCCCATTTAAACCCATTCGAATTTCGGTAAAAAAAAATTTTTTTAAAGTTACCTCTAAAAATTAATTTTTACCAATTTTTTTTGTAAAACACCGTAAGTTGTTTTTCGCGTGGAAAAATTTCACTCGAACTTTGAATGTCTCAAATTGCAATTTAATTTAAACAAATGCTTAATTTTTTAATTTTATAACAAAGACACAATCACAGTAAACACAAAATGTCACTTTTTCCCAAGAAAATAATAGTCTTGTACATTAAATTTGCGTGAAAACAAACTCTACACAATTTTCACGTGAAACTGATTGTCGTGAAAATCATTTTTTTATATGGAGTATAACAGTGAAACTCAAACTACTTACGGTGCTTAAAATCCAAAACATTCATCTTTTTTCATTACATTCTATGTTAAAAATTTAGCGACTTCAGCGACAGAATGAGTATACAGAATGAGTTATACCAGAGAAGATAATATTTACAATATTAAGTAATTTTATTATTATATACTAAGTTTATAAAGCGAGCGGAATAATTCCGCCTGAGAAATGTGTGTATTTTGTTATTGTAACAAAAACATAATATACACAATTCCTCTGGAGGAATAATTTCGTTCGCGTTAATTTAGTGTAAACTTAATTTTAGTTCATACATTTTTTTGAGTGTATACCCGACTAAAAAAGATATTATATAATCATATATCACCATATATAAACCCATATATACGTCCATATCTAATTTGATCCGAATATTGGAATATATAATTATATCAAGCGAGATAAGCATGTTATCTAACCTGATACAATTTGATCCGAAAAATGGGTCTATCTAACTTCATCAAATTATATATTAATACATATAATTTGATGAAGATTTTCAAATAAAATTTTAGTAAATATTATTGAGATCACTTATTTTCATTCCTATTAAATACTAATGCTTAATGTTTAGAAAAATTTTTGTTAATAAACTTGGAAATAGGCGACAAAATAAAACATTACAAAAATTTGTCGGAACAACTGTCTTATAAAACAAGGTTGGTTACCGAAACGAATAACGTTAAGGGTAACGGTAACGGTATCAGATTTAGTTTGTTTATGTAATGGTAAAGGTAACGGTATTTAAGACTGTTTCGGTAACGGTATACCGTTATCGAAACAGCAATACAGGTACGTACCGGTATTAAAAATTATGTTAAAAACATATAAAAACAAGTAAAAACATGGCATATTTTTAATTTTAAGTACTGAAAATACAGATTTTAAGCTATAAATTCAATACTGGTAGTTTTAATAAGTAAAATTATTATCTATAAATTTTTTGTAAAAAAAAAACACTCAAGATTATAAAATAAAAAATAAAAAAATTGTAATTTTTATATAAAATAATAAATACCGGTAAAATACCGGTAACTACCCATAAAAATAACGGTATCGGTAACGATAACGGTATTTAGAATTTTTTTTAGAGGTATCGATAACGGTAACGGTATTCAATTTGAAACGGTATTTTAGCGATAACCAACCTTGTTATAAAATAAAAAAAATAACTTTCAGAATTAATTTTTTTTTCACGGAAAAAATAACTGAATTTAAACCATATTTGTTTCAACATATGTTTTTCTAATTTTTATTTTTAAATTTAAAAATTGCAATTAAACTTTATAAAATTTTGTATAATTAGATATCATGTCAGATATAATTATATATAAAATTAATACAATTTTCTATTAACTTTGTTATATATTTTGATATAATATGGTTTATAAAAGCTTATATGCCATTATATATAATTATGTATGAACTATATTTGCAGATCTCTTAATATATGGCTGGAGACCAAATCGCATATGATTATATATAACGTTATATCAAACGTATTTATAAAACCAAAGTGTTAATATAAATGTATATGGTTATATAAAGCCAAGCATATAAACATTTAAAGTTATATCAAATCATATAAGATTATATAAAAACTTTTTTAGTCGGGTAAGCATATAAATTTAGGCCACTAAACTACACTATGGAAAGGATTTATCAAACAATTAAAAAATAAAGGTGGGTACTCTACAGCTAACTTCACCCCACCTTTCAATATTATTTTTTATTCTCACAAAATAACACACAAATAAAAGTTTGTTCTTGATATTATCGATAATTTATCAGCAACCAAGTAGGTACGTCAATTAAAACTATCAATGTATCAAACGATTAAGAAACTGTAACAAAATAGTAACTACACTTAATTTACATACTTAAGTTTGTTTATAAATAAAAACCAAATTCATGAAATAAAATGTCTACTTAAAATTTTATTAGTTTATCTGGTAACAAAAATTACAACTTTTCTCCCCCATATAAAAAATTTCAATGGTAGAATCGTAAATTTAAAGAGGAATGAAAATGATTATGTGCATAAATTGATTAGAAATAAATGTGTGATTATCAACAATTTTAAGAAGTGGAAAGTAGAGAGGGTCGGAATGAAACTTAATGTATTTTTAAGACAGAAAAATGGATAAACAATTGTAGTATTTGTTAGGGAATTGTTTGTGTGTTTTGTTCTTTATTCCGACAAAATGATTTATAAAACCTTTTGAATGATTGATAGGTAAACAAAACGAAAATTATATAAATAAGTATGAATACTGCAATATGGTTTGTCAATTATTTTTAGATATAACCCAGTAAAAATATAATATCCAAATGACTGGTTGAGTAATTTTATTAGCATAGGTTCTAGTTTATATTCTACAACCTATTTTTTGTATGGAGTTTCACCTATTAGTGATAGGTTCTTTACTTTCGAACTAGAATAGATTGCTTTAGAACCGGTTCTATAACAAGTTATAGAACTGGTTCTGGGACAGTGAAACTTTAAATTTTGATTTTCAGGAATTAGTTTTAGAACCTCTTCCATGGATCCGGTCTTAATGAACCTGTTTTGGAATAGATTCAGATGAAACCGGTTTTAAGCAATTTTGCTGGGAAATTCATTTAAATTTGGAAGTGAATGAGAAATAAAACCATTTCATTAAAGCTTTTAGTTTTCTAAATTTAATGTATATACACTAGGCTGGGTCGATTTGTGGGGAGGCAAAAAAATCGGCCATGGCTCAGGGAAAATCGTATTCTAGGGATCAAAATAAGAAACTTTGCCGAAGGAACCATACCTCTAAAACGAATTCTACTACCCCCAACTGTTGACTTTTGTCCCGTAGGGTCAAGTTTTGAAAAATCCCACTTTGACCCATTTAGAGTGCCCCAATCGAGTCCAAATGTATGACCGACCCCCACTAACTTTGGAGGGCCGATCCACCCATGCCAGTGGTACACCCCCTGGAACTCCCCTGGGGGGTTCCCCATACAAACATTTTAAAAAATCACCATTTTTGGCACTTTATTTTATTATTTTTTATTTATTTTATTTATTTTTATTATTTTATTTATTTTTTCTCTTTAGAAATTTATTTAGTCAGAACATATGTAAATGAAAAAATTAATTTAACTTAGTAATAGAAAAGAAAATAAAAAAAATTACTGTTTGAAGTCTTTTTTGCTTTCAAGTCTGGGCATTTTTTCTTTTCTATTACTAAGTTAAATTAATTTTTTCATTTACATATGTTCTGACTAAATAAATTTCTAAAGAGAAAAAATAAATAAAATAATAAAAATAAATAAAATAAATAAAAAATAATAAAATAAAGTTACAAAAATGGTGATTTTTTAAAATGTTTGTATGGGGAACCCCCCAGGGGAGTTCCAGGGGGTGTGCCACTGGCATGGGTGGATCGGCCCTCCAAAGTTAGTGGGGGTCGGTCATACATTTGGACTCGATTGGGGCACTCTAAATGGGTCAAAGTGGGATTTTTCAAAACTTGACCCTACGGGACAAAAGTCAACAGTTGGGGGTAGTAGAATTCGTTTTAGAGGTATGGTTCCTTCGGCAAAGTTTCTTATTTTGATCCCTAGAATACGATTTTCACTGAGGCATGGGCGATTATTAAATCGACCCGCCCTAATATACACTCATAGAAGTGAATCTGTAAAAGTAGCGCAAAAAGTAACTTAAAATTAGTTGAATACAATGTTGCAGAAAAACTGTTCAATTAGAAAATTTTTAATTAAACACTAGTAAAATAAAGACAGCCAAAATAAAGCTGTTAAATTTATAGAATTTTAGTTATATATAAGTCAACTTTTGGTTAATTGAAAATGACGAATTGTACTGTAAAATATGCAGAAAATTTTTATAAATATTAGTAGACTAAAAATACCAAAAAACAAACTGTTGTATCTACATAATTTTTGTTATTTTTAAGCAAAAACTAGTTGAATGCAAATAGCAGTCTGTTCTGTTAAATTAACAGAAATATTTGCTAAAAAAATTGTAAACTGCTGTTTTTAAAAAGGTCGAGCCTTTTTTTGCATTTTGCAAAAAAATAAAAAAAACTTCGAAAATTTAAAATTTTTTCGTCATTTTTGGGCTACTAATTATTTAGTAAAATTTTTTGCTGATTTTAGCACGTTAATTTATTATTTGCAATTAACAAAAATTAAGCTCAAATATAACTAAAATTGCTGTTCCTATCTTACTAATATATGGCAAAAATAATCTTCTAATATAGAAGTTTTTTATGCATTATCATTTTTAACTAAATTTTAGTATTTTTAACTAAATTTTAGGATTTTTAACTAAATCTTTTACATAATTTTCTCTATTAGTATAGAATTATCAAGAAATTCTAAACACACACAGAAAAAACTGAAAACGAATTTTAACAACGAAATTGATTATATCAATTAAAATTTTAATTGATTTTTCACCTATCACTCAAATGATACTATTAATTACCAAAAATTGTATACGATTAATTGAAACAAATTTTGATTAAAGTTGTAATAATAGCCGTGTTTTCGACTTAACTATATCCGTTAACTCATAAAAAAATTTAAAGTGCGCTTAAGACGAAAATAACATATGACTTTTCGTATGCACGTTAACTTTCAACACGGATAATTATCAACGTTGAAAACTCAACGTTTATACATTTTCACATCTAACGTAACTTATTCGTGTTACTTCCTAAAAACTTTTGCTGAGGTTCGTTCGATTATAACGAAACAATTATAAACATAACGTTTTTAAATTTTTTTTGTACTACAATCGGTTTAACGTAGATTTGCTTTAAATACTTAACGCTGATAGGAATGAGACAAAATACAGCTAATATCAATTAAAACATTAATTGAAAATAAAAAATAAAATATGAAATTGTAAAAAAGTGTGTGTATGTCATGATTATATATTTTGGAGTACTGCATATGTGTTTGTTTTGTTTGTGAACTGCAAAGGTTTTGGTTCTTATACTAAAAGCTTTCTATATGGGTGATATCAAAAAATATGATAAAACCCGTGTAACCACCTAATTTATAATGCATGGATTACATTTGAGTTACATATTTCGATATATATCAGCGCATTGTCACCTGTTTTACAAAATTTATAACAATCTGACCAATTTTTGGTTAATACATAAAATTTGTGATTACTTTTATAGCATAAATGTAAACTCAGTAACAAGTAACTCATAAGGTTTTTTAATTTTAATAGCTTATATTTTAATAACCAATAAAGCTAAATACTAACTGTAAGAATTTTTATGAAGAGGAAAAGTGCCGTTTTTAACAAAAATTAATACATTTTACAAACTTTTTCGTATATCTTAGCTATCACAACTTCAACTCTGTAACGATTTTTCGTCATAATTTTTGATAAAAATGCATATACCAGAATTTTGGAGTTATCTATTATTTATATTGCGAAAAGTATAATATTATTTATACTCAAATGATCGTTGGACTGTAAGTAATCATCCAGTATAACAGATTTGAAGCTTTTCTGCAGAATGTAACATTCTCGAGATGAAAAAGGATGTCTTTAATAAGATTTGAAAAAATGTTGTAAACTCCGCTCCTAATTTTTACACCAAACTATTTAACGAGTAAGAAAAACAATGTCATATTTGGATTCACGTTGTAGGCATCATGCGATTTTGTTTCGGAAAAAAAATTCTGACAAAGCGTTTCTGGAAGAAAACGAAAAAAGTAACCAAATGTAAACTCCGTAACTGTAAACTCCGTAACCACAATTGTTTGCATCAGGTTTCATTCAAATAAATGTAGATAAATGTTTAAAATATTTTAAAATAACCATAAACAGAGGTGATTCAACTAATAGTTATTCGTCAAAAGATGATTCAACTAATAATTTTTCGTCAAATCAAAAAAAGTTATTAGTTTTTTACCCTAAGCTGCTGGAGCGAAAAACGATTGATTTTGCATTGGTTTTGAATCGATATTTCGAGTCGTTACTGACATTAGTTTGACAAATTAAATTTGTTTCACACAATTTAAGAATTTTTTGATCGCGAAATGTTATGTTTTTAATAATTTATTTTGTAACTGCGCAACCGCTGTTTGGATTTTAAAAAATTTTATATTTTTGAAAAGCATTTAAAAGGACCAAAAATACAAAATTAAGAAAAAAAAAAATAAAAATTTTTTTTTGCGGAATGAATTGTATTTTTATTCGCGAAACCGCCAATTTGATAAACACAAATTATATATCATTGGAAAGGAAGTTGAAAACCCAAATACGAAAAACTAATAAATTGAAGAAAATTCGTACGCAATTTTTTTGTTATATCTTTTGCTTGCAGAAATGTAAACTCCGTTACAACAAAAAAAATTAAAATTGTGCAAAAAAAAGTTATTGCGACAACTTGTAGAAGAGATTTTTTGCAATTAGGTTTATAATGACTAAACTTATTGATTCCATTAAGAAAAAACCGAAATATTAACACTTTTTGCTTCTCACAAATTTGGCCCAAAAATTTATCACATTTTTTGATTTCACCCATATATGCATACAGTTTAAGAATAAAAAGTATGGAAATTATATAACTATGTAACAAATATAAATTATGTAACAAATATTTGCAAAAATATTTAAAAGTCAATTAAAATATTAATTGATTCAAATAAATATTTGTTTAGAAACAATTTTTATTTTTAATATTTATTTAATTACATATTTAAGGTTAATAATTTTTTCTGTGTAGACAACAATAAATCCATATAATAATTTTTAATTTTCCTAGTGTAAAATTAGAATCCGAAAAGCCTCATTGAAGGGCCCTTTTTTTTTTTTTTTTTTTTTTTTATTTAATTTAATTTAAAAAGATTTACAATTCATTTGCCTATATACCTTACAAAGCCATAGTAGCTTATCTGCAGGTTAAAAGTTAAACAAGTTTGTAGTAATCTACTTAATAAAGTTAGTATTCATTGCAAGTTCAAAAATGTTTTCTTAATTATTTTTTTAATTTTATTTGTGTTAGTAGTATTTATGATGTCTGGTGGCATCATGTTAAAAATTGTGGGTAACATAACGTTAAGTGTGCTTTTGCCATAATGGTTTTTGTACTTCCGGACGCTGTATCTTCCATCAGCTTTTCTTCTGGTGTTGTATTTATGGTCTATCTTGTGTAGAAATCTGGTATCGTTGTAAAATTCGATGGCCACTGTAGTATAATAGATACTTTTAACATTCAAAATATGTTCTTCAGTAGCTATTTTTTTGTTGTTGACATTTGTTAGGTTGTTTCTCGAGATGTTGTTGTTATTACTTAGCGCATTTGCGGTGTAATAATTGTTGTTGGTATTGTTGTTTGTGTTGTTATCGGTGCTTTCATTGTTTGTGGTATTTGTTTGATGAATGTTGTTGGCTGAGTTGTTTTCTGATATGTTGTTGTTAGTATGGTTTCTGATATTTGTTGTGATGTTGTTCAAATTTGTTATGATAGTTTGTATAGTTGCATTATTGGGTTGTATCGTTTTTGTGTTTTTTTTTTTAAGTATTTTTAGAAGTTTGTTTTGGGTCTCTTGTAGGATTCTACAACGTTTTGAATTTCCCCATGCAGTTATTCCATGACGTATATGTGATTCCACGAGTGAGTAATAAGCTTGTCGCAGTACAGCAATACTAGAGCAGTTTTTTAATTGGTATAGCATATACGCAGCTTTCCTCAATTTCTTTCTTACTTCATCTATATGAACATTCCAAGTAAAATTATGATCGACATGTACTCCTAGATATTTGTATGTATTAACAAGTTCGATTGTAGTAGAGCATTCACCACTTTCGCATAAAAGATCGTTCAATTTGTTTTTGTGTAAACATTTCGTTTCATGGAATTTCAACTGTATGTCCGTATACAGTATATGAGGTGGTTTAATATGCATGACTTTAGTCTTTGTAGCGTTTATTACAAGTCCGTGATCATGACACCATTTAGTTGCCATATTCAGTTGATGTTGCATTATCTGGTTAGCGTTTTCAATATTTTTGTGAGCTACGACAATTGCAGTATCATCGGCATATGCGAAGGTTTTGCTCCTATCAAGAATATTCATTAACTCATTTGAATAAATTATGTATACACCCTCAGAAAAATGCGGTTAGCATTAGGTTGTCGCAACCTCAATAGGGTTGGTGTAACCTCAAAAGGGTTGGTGCAACCTCAAAAGGGTTGGTGCAACCGCATTCGGTTGCCAGAACTTCAGTTTTGTTGATGCAACCGAATTCGTTTGTGACAACCGAATAAATGAGGTTGTTGCAGCCGAATTAATCTGAAATTCGGTTGTTGCAACCGAATTCAGTTGTCACAGCCGAATTCTGGTATCAATGGGGTTGGTGCAACCGAATTCGGTTGTTGCAACCGAATTATTTCTAAAATAGGGTCATAACAACTCTTTAAAATTCAATTTAAATTTTATTAAACTTCAAAAAAGAAAAATTGGAAAACAAATTATTAGTAGCCGCATAGAAAAACAACAGGAAATAAACTAGATAAATGAATTTTGCAAATATGAATGAAAAAGGTACGTTAAAATATAATTAAAAAATTCATATGTAACAATATCATCAATATCTCATAATAATTTTTAGATAAATGCAATATTTGTTGAAACTGGAACAAAGATGGTGGATTTTGAGTTGTCATTGGATTATTTGTAACTCGATTTGGGTGAGACAAAACTAGTCACCACACGTGCCTGGTTTGTCTGCATTTGGTATTTTGTAATTCTTAAGAAACGGTACGTATTCAAGTACATTCAAAAAATTGATTATGAATTACCAGTTCGAAGAAAAGTTACTTCGGTTTTTATCCTTTCTGTAAATGAAGATTATTTAACTTTATATTTAAGGACTACCTAAAGAAGTATTATTTCTTTCAACTATACCACAAATGTACGTTCGCATTAAAAAATTCCATAGTCGAAATAGTATTAAAACCGCTTTTCGACAACGAGAACTAAAAAAACAAAAAATTCTTAAAAATAGAATTAAAAATGGGAAACATTTGGGAGCGCTTTTTCTTTGAAAAATTATAAAATATCTTTCATTTAACTAAAAGTAGGTACATTTTAATACCCTTTGGAATGTTACTTTCTGATCAGCTGTTATAAAGAAGGGGTCATTACTGCTTAACATAAATGCAAAAAGTACCCTCTGCCCCACTAAATCAAAAAGTATGTCGGATTAATGCCAAACTTATTTTTTTTATTGATGCGAATAAAACAAAAATCCTAAGGTTGGCAATATTTAACCACACCTATTTCCCCTTAATATTCAAAAATTGAAAAGTGGTTTTATGTTCGATTCATATTATATAGGACAATAAATAATGTACCTAAGTTCGATATTGATGCCATATACTTTTATACACTGATAATAATCCATGCACTAAAATACGAAAAAATATCAAAATAACGAACATTTTTGTAAAATGAACCATTTTCGTTTGTTTTGACAAAAATCTCTATTTTTATGCCTGGATTATTATTATACATGCATTTGGTATGAAAGGCCTCATATATAAAGTATTCCTTTAAAGTTGGCCATACACTTGCAATATTATTGTACAACTTCTGGTTTTAGTTATTTATTCTATTACTATATGTGCTAGTAGATTAAAGACCTAAATGGAAAAATTGCGCAATAATATTTCTAATGTATGGATAGGTTAAAACAATAGTTGAACATTCTCATTAGCTTAACTTCCTTACACCAAATTATTTTTACAAATATTGTTTATTTTTTTCAGATTTACTTGTATGTAATGAATGCACATTGACTGAATGCTGATTGAAAATTTGTCAATTATTAATATAAATATTTCTGGGATCACTAATATTTCAAGACCCTTCTTCAAAAGAGTAGTTTACATGATGTTTCTTATCACTGCTTTAAAAGTGTATTAAAATTGAATTCTAAAGCCACATTCACAATGATGGAGTACTCCACTCTGCAGAGTGGAGTGTACTAAAATAGAGATGGCATTCTACAAAAAATATGTAAATGCAAAAAAGAAAGAAACAAAATCCCCTCTGCAGAGTGGAGTACTCTCTCATTGTGAATGTGGCTTAAAACAGATGGCCCCTTTTTAACAACCCTTAGCAGGTATTTTCTTTAAAGATTAAGATCTAATTTGCATTTATACTTACATATGTATATGTATAGTGTAACTTTTAACCCCAATTTTATTTTGTTATATTTCATTTATAAATATATTTATAATTCATTTATAAATATAAAAAAGTGTTTCTTTTTGCAAAAAATATTTGAGCATTTAAGCTAGAGTAATAAAAAAATATTGGTTGTGACAACCTCGTTCGTTAATAAATTCTGTTGCCGCAACCTCTAAATAGGGTTGCTACAACCGAATTCGGTTGTGACAACCCCGAAATTCGGTTGCCACAACCGAATTCAGTTGCCACAACCTCTAAAATTCGGCTGCCACAACCGAATTCGGTTGCACCAACCTCAAAATTCGGTTGTGACAACCCCATTAATGGGGTTGTGACAACCTCGTAAATTCGGTTGGAACCTAATTCGGTTGGGACAACAAATTTTTTTGCTGGGTGTAGCATTGGTCCCAATTTTGAACCTTGTGGAACGCCATAGTTAAATTTTGTTTCAGTGCTAAATTTTGTTGAGACTTTTACATAATACGTTCTAAGATTTAGATAGTTTCTAAACCACTCTAAACAATTCCCTCTTATACCGTTTTTTTCGAGCATTTGTAATAGTTTAGTATGGCAAAGAGTGTCGAATGCTTTACTAAAATCTATGTATAGCGTAAGACAGTGATGGTTTTTATTCAGTTGTTGATTGATAAAATTTGCAAAATTGCCGAGAAGTTTGTTAATATTTTTTCCCTTTTGGAAACCAAATTGATTTTTGTTAATGATATTATTTTTGGTTATAAATTCAGTAAGCCTTTTGCATACAATCTCCTCCATAATTTTTTCAATGACTGGTAGAATTGCTTTTGGTCTGTAATTGTTGATTTCAGATCTTGTGCCACTTTTGTATATTGGTCGAATTATTGACACTTTAAACATATCTGGGATTGTCGCAGTATCAATTATTAGGTTTATAAGAAGGTCTTAGGCCTTCTCAAATAATATCTATATGAGAGTGTTTTTCTTTCCCGATGAAGTCTCTTTCAGAGCGTTCATTTAAGGTTCATGAAAGACTTCTAAGTATGAGCACTTACTGCAAAAATACTTACTTTGCCTTACAGGCAAATGAAGTATTTTTGCAAGGAGATTTCCAAAAAAAATTTTTTGTTTTTTTTTGCCGAACGTAAGGGTCGCCATTTTATATTTTTCGTTATATCTTTGGCATTTACAGTCGTATCTTAAAGTATGATACATCGATGTTTTTCTCTCGAGGAGACCAGTGTTTTGCTCTAAGGGCCATTGACCTCAAGTATCCCGTTCTAGTAGTTACTCACCAGATCTCAGTTACTACCACCCAAATGTACCGCCCTAATGTCAGAAAATTAAAGCTCGCAAAAAACCATTAAACTTTTGCTAAGGAAGTTTTTCGATAAACCCAGTAGAATTTTTTTTATATATTGGTTGCGGAACGTAGGGGTCGCCTTTTTAAATTTTTTTTCATTAGATTTTTCCTTTATAGCGAAACACTGATCTCCTCGAGGCAAAAAATCCATATATCAGACTTTAAAATCCAACTTTAAATGCCGAAGCTTTAACGTAAAATTGAAAAAAGCGATCCCCACTTTCGGAAAAAAAAATTAATTTTGGAATTGCCTTGCAAAAATACTTTATATTTGAAGGTGTACGGCGCACTTTTTTTTTTGCCTGGAAATTTTAATAAACATTTTATTGCAGGTGGATCTTGGCTAATTGAAATCACTTAACTTCTGAACTACAACATCATGGCCCAAAAAATGTCATCTAATTTTATTATTTTCCAAAATAAAAAATTAATGTCTAACGAAAAAATTCCACCACGGATGCCATAATTCAAGACCTGGTTTCAAAAATTTATAGACCTTAGCTCCAATTTCATTAATGTACATTAGACCGTAACCCCTACGGGAAATTTTAACAAACTGTCACCGAACTGGCCCCTTTATATAAAATAGAGTGGTTACTTTTACATGAGGTTGTCATAGGAGGGGGAAATTGACCTCTTGTGATATGTCACAAGACAAGTCCTTGGACAGGTTACTGAACTCTCATAAAAAACAAAGTTCAGGACCTGTCCTGGGATTTGTCTTGTGACATGTCAATTTCCCCCTCCTATGACAACGTCTTGTAAAAGTGACCACTCTATTTCATATAAAGGGGCCAGTTCGGTGACAGTTTGTTAAAATTTCCCGTAGGGGTAGTACGGTCTAATGTGCTTTAATGAAATTGGAGCTAAGGTCTATAAATTTTTAAAACCAGGTCTTGAATTATGGCATCCGTGGTGGAATTTTTTCGTTAGACATTAATTTTTTATTTTGGAAAATAATAAAATTAGATGACATTTTTTGGGCCATGGATGTTGTAGTTCAGAAGTTAAGTGATTTCAATTAGCCAAGATCCACTTGCAATTAAATGTCAACAAGTGTTATCTAGATTTTTTTTAAATCCCCATAAAATCCCACTTAATATTCATAAGAAATGTGCATTTCATATAAATAAAATAAAAATTATTTTTATCTTTATTATTAGTATTGTCTTAATATAAACATTTATCATTCACATTGTAGAAATTTAAATCATTAAACAGATTTTTGTGTGTTTTATTTAACTAATTGTTTGTAGTTAAGTTTTAAATTCATATAAGGGTAAACAAACACGTTAAGGTGTCTCTTAAATTACCAATTGTAGATTTTCAATGCAAATGCATTTCATCCCAGTAAAATTTTTTAATACTGTATAACGGATTCCGCAACCTGTTGCTGGGATCTTACCTTTTTACTGGCTTTTGATAGCAAATGTATGAATTGGAATTTTGTTTTTTTACTCCCTTTTTGGATATTTAAATATCGAATAGGCAGAAATTAGTAAACAAAAATTTTCCTGGCTAAATAATATCAAAATGTTCATTGAAAAGTTTTTTGAATGTGGGAAACAATTAGATTTTTGCAAAAACATTTAATATTTTCATGTTGAGTATACGAAAATTACTGGAAACCGTATAGCATATTTATAAAATGAATTTGATATAAAATATTTGTAACAATTATTTTAATTTTTGCATTAAAAAATACAAAAATTGTTATTTCGGACTTTCTATATTTTCATATATTTAGTTAGAATATTCTTCCACCTCAAGTCCAAATTCTAATATGATATTGTCATATTAGATTTTTATTTGTTGTTTCAAGTAGGGGTTGATCATTTTCATGATAAACAATACAATTGTTTCGTAGACATCACTCTACTCTTCAGTTGTCCGCAAGAAGAAAATGATAACTTTCTTACTCAAACCGAGACATTACATAAGGTACAAAAAATCAACAGGACGATAATTTTGTACTTTCGTATATGAACTGTCTGATTTGGTAAAACCAGTTATAAATCAACTCCTTTTTGAAAGCAACAATTATATAAATAAAAATCTAATATGACAATATCATATTAGAATTTGGACTTGAGGTGGAAGAATATTCTAACTAAATATATGATAAAATATTTGTTTTATAAGCCATTTATAAATTTTAAAAATAATTATGCATATGACCCATAAAAGTTAAAAAGTTAACTTTCAAAATAATATTTTCCAAAATCAAATTTATTGCTTAAATTCCTAAATTTGAAAGCAACTAGAAAATAATCTGAGAAGTGCTAGCAATGAAAATTGACAACTCATAATATAAGGGACACCTTAATACACGTACAATAAATTTAAATTAAATTCACTTGTTAGAAGTCATTAAAAATTCTAGACAGATATAAAGAAATTATTTGGTTGTCACAACAAAAGTAATAACATTAAAAATAATAATAATTGCAGCATTAAAAATGTGATAAGACGAGAAGAAAATTTCAAGCATATATGGGGCAAAATTAGCTTAGGCCTCCCATTTAAAAATAAAAACAACTTTTTAAACTTATCATAAATATTGCCATACCTGATACAAATTTTTTGTGGAACAACATTTTTGATTTTTGTAAAACCTTTGCACATTATTATTACACTTAATTTTTAAGTCAATTATATTGAAAACAAACAATAATCACTTTCCGAATTTTTCTGTATCGATCGAAAATATATCCTTTTTTATTTAAAAAAAAAATATTAGAAACAGCACTTAACAAATCTTGTATGTAAAGCCGCTGCAAATGAATTTAAAAACAAATGAAATTTCACTTAAAAACGGTACAACTAATATTTGATTAAATTCAAATTCTTTTGTTTTTGACTATTAACAAAATGAACCACAAATTAATTAAAACCAGTAACCAAAATTACTTACATAATTTTTTTTTGGTTTATTTTTTTTTTAACAAAATGAATGAATAAAATAAATGTGATGAATTCTCAGCATTTTTTATATTTTTTTAATGACTTTTCCTCTACAAATTAATGTTATTTGTACTTGAAAAAACAAAACTGAAATACTAATTAAACAACTAACAAGTTCTTTCTGGTGCGGGATTCGAACCTGGGTCTACAGATTGCCAGTCAATAGCTCTTCCATCTGAGTTATATCGACATGTAATATTTAATAGATAAAAACATAATTGACCTGCTGCACACAAGTAAGCTTACTCGCCAACATACAAAAAATCAAAAAATATGTGGTTACATATATCCTTACTAGTTTAGAAAATATTGAGTCTAAAAATAGATTTCAAAAAATTTTAAAAAAAATCTAGAAAATTATTTTCTATTTGAAATAATGATAAAAATAAGTCATAATCAGTAACTCATTATTATATGTTTTAAAATAATGCAGAAGGTAAGTGGGTGTCATTACTGGTAGTCCAAAAAATAATGATATCTATTAGAAAAGTGGAATTCAAAATTTAATATTTTTTGCAGAAAATCACAGCAAAGCCGAATATTAAGGGGTCCACTAACAGAAAAATAGTCAATTTTATAAATTTTTGACCCAGCCTAATACGCTCAGTTTTTAAAAAAATTAAAAATATTGTTCCACGAAAAATTTGTATCATGTATTGCAATATTTTTGATAAGTTTGAAAAGTTTTTATTTTCAATTGGGAGGGATGGACTAATTTTATCCCATATGAATAAATTAAAGAATATTGTTGCTCTTTATTACAATATTTCCTCCACAACTCTTTTTGTTTAATAAAGAATAATCCATTACCCTTGTTGTTATTAAATAATATTTTGTGGTTTTAATGAGATACAAAGAAATTTTGTTTTATTATCTACTTAGAGATAATTTTTTAGCTGCAGAATATAATTTCAGCAAATATCTTTGTAATCTTAAACAATAATTAAAATGGTACTTGAGTGCTTCATATTATTTATCACTGTTATGCTTTCAAAATATAAATTAACCACAAAAACCAAAAATTTGTGTTATTTTTCCAACACAAAAAACAAACGACTAATTTCCCAACTGCTGAAATGCTAAGATGTGGTAGAATATTTTTTTTTGCATTATGATTAGATTTTAACCCCCAAACGGTCGGTACACTACCATTTAGAAAACGTATTTTTTTGATTTTTTTTCTATTCTAGAATTTAAGGGATAAAATGATGTATGACGTAAACGTATGATGTTATAAAATTTTATCTAAAATTAAAAACTGTCGAAAACTACTTCAGAAAACCAACAAAACGTTTTGTTTCTTGTTCTTTTTATAAAACCTTAATGCTTCACTACTAAGGGTGCTTAAATCTGATTACTTTTTAGATACGTTGACGGTCCTAAATGATAAATAACTAAATAAATATTTGTTCTATATGCCACCTCTAGACAACCTAAAATTTACCCAGCTTAGGTTTGTATAAATTTCTTATCTCTTATGTGTGAAATATATATATGCATTAAGTTTTTTCTTTAATGAAGACAGCAATTTCAATTCAATTGGTGAACTTATACGAAACACTTATTTAAAAGTGCTATGAATCTACCTTCAACGAAATTTAGTTAATAATGGGGTTCCACAATATTTATTGGTTTCTACACAGAAAGAATTTACAAAAATCTAATTAAATTTTTAAACACCTTTCTCATACCAAATTTGTAAATACAAAAAATGAACTTTTTTAAAAGGCACCAACAAAGAAATTTGTAAATCCAAAAAAAAAAAACTCTGTTTTTGTAACTTTGAATTTTTATTTTTAAGCTATTTTTATATGAAAGATAACAATTTACAAATGAGTTACAACTACTTCAAACAAAATAATTGTTGGAATAAAATTTCAATTTAAAAGAAAATTTAATCGCTTTTACAAATTCCATTGTTGGTGCCTTTTTTTTTGTGTAAGTACTGCATGATATTATTTTGTCAAAACTTTTTAGATCGATGAAGTTTTTATGGAATTCTTGTATTATAATTTATTTGAAATAACACAAAATTCCATCTCCTAAGAATATTGTGGAAGCCTTATTAGCTTTGCACTCCTGCTGCCAAATCTTCTCTTTGAATTATTAGTATATTTTCAGATACTAACTGGAATTTTAACGGACACATTTGTTGTTGCTTCCCATATAAAACTTTGATTTAACTGTTGGCTAAATTATAAATGGACATTCAGTTAAGCCCGTTTGACACTAGCTTGTTTCTTAACTTAGTCTTTTTTTTAAGGGGTCTTATTTGATTTTTTTCTATTCCTTTTTAACTTTTTCGTAAATAACTAAAACCTTTAACAAAACCACTAAAAAAGTCAAGAAAAAGTTATAAAAAAGCTAGTGTCATAAAGGTTTTATCGGGGCTTATATGTTATAAGTATATTAACTACAGTCTGAAAAAAATCGTCCTACTTGAATTATACTTGCTGATAAAACTGGTAAACAAAATTTTGTAACAACTAAGGTGCTTACTAATTTTGGATTACCTACTTACGCTCATTCAAAACAACATCATATTTGTTTTGATTTGATCAGGTCTCGTTTTGGTGTTACTGCTAATACCTACACAGTTGAAGATTAACCGGTTTTAAGTTTAATTTTCACAGTCAGAATATTTATTATGTGAAGAAATGCAAAAATGATCCTGAACTACAGTTTTATTTTTAATAATACTGAGCGTAAAATTTGTTCAAATTATAGGGTCCCGGGACAGTTTACTCCGAGGGAGCAAATGTTTTATCGTTTTTTTTTCTATCCCGCTTAGTTTTCAATTATATAATATGGAAAATTTTTATTGAAAACTTCCGAGGTTGCAATGCCCAACCAAAGTTTATTTTTGGATAGAGATAACTTTTTCAAGGGATGTTACATACTTAATTACACTATGCGACAGTAAAAATCGGGATGGGATGAAACCAACGGGAAATGTTATATCGGTCAAAAAAAAGTTATACGTGTCCCGGCGTTTCGCTGGGTCATCCCTAAGAATCGAGATATATCTTTTTTTTGACATAACTCGAGAACCACTAGTCCGATTTTGCTCAAACAATTTTAAGAAAATTAAAAATTACAGTTCCTTTAATCTGTTCATATAACGTTTTTCTATATACTCAACAGTTTTGCAGGTAAAAATAAATGTTTGTTACCGCTACCATAAAAATCAATAGCCTTTTGTTTATTACTTTTTTTTAATATTTTAGGCAAAAAATATTTTTTTCTTCATACATTTATTTTTACCGGCAAAACTGTTGAGTATATAGAAAAACGCTATATGAACAGATTAAAGGAATTGTAATTTTTAAAATTGTTTGAGCAAAATCGGACTAGTGGTTCTCGAGTTATGTCAAAAAAAAAGACCACCAAAGGTCAAATCGATATATCTCGATTCCTAGGGTTGACCCAGCGAAACGCCGGGACACGTATAACTTCTTTTTTACCGATATAACTTTCCCCGGTATTTTGAACCCTTCCCGATCACTGACCCCTACCATTTGTCTCACAGTGTTATGTATCTTTCTTAGTTTTCGAGATATTAAGAAAAAAATTGGGAGGGGGAAAGATAGGGACATCTTTAAAACCTCGGATACACTGGTGCACAGTGCTTTGTCACATAGACAAAAATAAAAAAAAAATTTGTTTCTCCGATTTCGACGAAATTATTTAATATTGTAAATATTATCTTTTCTGGTATAACTCATTCTGTCTACACTAGAGGTCGCTAAACTGGTTAAATTTTTAACATAGAATGTAATGAAAAAATATGAATTTTTTGGATCTTACAAAAAAAATTGGTAAAAATTCATTTTTAGAGGTATCTTTAAAAAACTTTTTTTTTAAATATTTGAATATATTGGAATCAATAAAAAATAATAAAATTTTAAAAAAATCTAAAATTAACATATCAAATTAATATTTGAATTTTTACAATATTTTTGCTGGGAGCCTAAAAATATCAAAAGTTAAATGGAACTTTAAAAAAAAATATGTTAATTGATTTTAAAATTTTAAAATTTTTTGTTATGCTTTTATAATTTTATATAAGAACAAATAAAGAAAAGAACCAATTTATTAATTTAAATATAAAAAAAATTTTTTTCCAAGTGTAAAAAAATGTATTTTTGTAATTTCAACTTTTATGGGTTACGAAAAAGTTTCCAACTTTCTTAGATTTTAATAAAATGTTTTTTTCCAAAAAATTGAGGTAATAATTTTTTTGTTTTCTTAAGTATAAAATTTGGCAAAAGCACATCATCTATTTCATTAATAAATCCTTAAATATACCTAATTTTTGGATAAAATCCTAAAATTTACCAAAATTTTATAATATATTAAAAAAAATAAGTTAATTGATTTTCATGTTATTTTTTTTTTTGTTAGGAATAGACCTTTATTTATTATATTTGAAAGAAATATCTACCAACTTTTTTATAGAAATCAAAAAAAAATGTTTTTTTAAAGAGTCTTTTTTATATCTCATTCACGTAATAAAAGCTAAATATATTTAATTTTTTAATTAAATTAATTAATTACCAGCTGAAAAAAAAAATAAAATCTATTTTTGTACTTTGGGAGCAAATTTACCAAAGTATTACCACTAAAAACACTACTAGGAACATTTTTGTGGAACATTCTAAACCTCTAACTCTTCAATGAAAAGGAATTTGTTGGCTTCTTTTTAAAAAGGGTCAAAAACGACCCTTTAACCATCTACCTCTTTAACTTACGGCTCGTTTTTGTCAATTTCAAAAAGTCCCTTTAATTGAAGAGTTAGAAGGTTAAAACGTTCCACAAAAATATTCTTCGTAGTGTTTTATATAAGTATGCTGAACATACCCTATACCTAAAATGGAGGATTAAAATGGTTTCCAATTTTAATCCTATTTACTTTTTTTTTGTTTTAGAAAAATTATTTTAAGCTTTTAAAACGCATTTTTATTAGAGACATTTTTTGTAAATCGATTTTACCCAAATTTTGCACAAATATAACCTTATATCAATTCACGTGCTAAATTTCATGGCAAACGGACAAATTTTGCAGATTTTATAAAGATTTTAAGATAAAGGATATATGGCAGGACTAAGAGTCCTTGCTTCAATTTTGATAAAAAATGACATAAACGTTTCCAGTTTTATGTATACCTCAATGGATACTTTTTTTTAATTTTACGACCATTTATATAGCTAATATAATATTTTTAAATTTCAGGAGCTATGAGCGTGTCGTTGGCCCAAAATTTACAAAAATTAAAATTTTTCTTAAATAGGGGGTTCTATGATGGTTCTATGTCAGTTTACCAAATTTCAGAACTCTGTGTCCACTCCCTCTATTTTTGTCCAATCGTCATATGGGATCAAAGCACTGTGTGGTGGCGCCACTTACCATGTAATAGCAGAAACATGAAAATATTATATTTCAATATTAAATTGTGTAAAATTAAACAAGTAATTTTTAAAAAAAATTGTTATAAATAATTTTGAAAGTTGCTATGGAAATCCACAGACAGTGGTGGGAATTATAATAGGAATATTTTAAGTTTCTCTAATTTTATTCTCGTTGCCTTTATTTTTCAAGATCAAAATAGTGGCTAAATTCGCACCAGGAAGCGAGATGATCGTCTAGAAAATTGTGTAGCATTTTAACATAATGTCCATTTCTTTATTTTACTACCCGTATCAAGTGGGCGTGGCTTTTGATTAAAAATTACCAATATCGACCTTTTATCAAATTAGATAGTAAAATTTAGCGAGGAGTGATGTGATTCACACAAACTGTGCACTCATAGAAATAAATCTGTAAAAATAGCAAAAAAAAAGTTACTAAAAATTATATAAAAATGATGCTGCAGAAAAAAACTGCTAAAATTGGCAAATTTTTTTCACTAAATACTAGTAAAATAAGAACAGCAAAATTAAAACTGTAAAAATTTACAGAATTTTAGTTATATTAAGTTAATTTTAGTTAATTGAAAATAGCAAATTGTACTGTAAAATCTGCAGAAAATTTTTATAAATATAAGTAGACTAAAAATAGTAAAAATTAACTGTTATATCTACAAAATTTTTGCTATTTTTAAGTTAAATTTAGTTGAATGCAAATAGATGTCTATTCTGCTAAAATCAGCAGCAATATTTGCTAAAACATTGTAAACTGCTGTTTTCGAAAGGCTCGATTTTTATTTGCATTTAAAAAAAGTTCTAAATTTTTTGGTGATTTCTTAGGCTACTAGTTATTTAGCAAAAGTTTTTGCTGATTTAAGCAGGTTAATTTGCTATTATCCATTAACAAAAATTTAGCTCAAATGTAACTAAAATTCTGTATATTAAGCAGTTTTATTTTTGCTGCTCCTATATTACTAATACATAGCAAAAATAAACTGCTAATTTAGCAGTTTTTTTCTGCAGCAACATATTGACCTAATTTTTAGTAGTTTTAACTAAATTTTTTACGGACTTTTTTCTATTAGCGTATATTGTTGGAAATCCTATAAAATTTCCTCAAATCTTGCATTAGTTTTATCTACTAATGGTCTCCAGATTAATCATGGCAGTGCCTTAGACACGAACAATTTTTTTTTTAAGTGAATAGGATTATGCTATACCTATACTCTAATTAAATTCTGTTGAAATTTACCCAACTTATAGTAGGAAACTGAACTCCTACTATAAATTGGGTAAATTTACTCTGTGTGTAATTGCAAAAAAAAAATACGCAAATCATGTTTAAGTTGATTCACAAATAATGAGTAATTTTACATTGAAAGTTCGTAAGAATTTAGCCACTATTTTGATCTTTAAAAAAAAAAAGCCAACGAGAATAAAATTAGAAAAAACTTGAATTATTCCTATTATATTTTCCCCAACTGTATATAAAAGAGATTTCCATACGTGTAAATTTTATTAATTTCCTGAAAAAATAATTTAAATATTTCCTAGATTTCAAGATTATTTTTATTTATTCCAAATTATATTAATGCAAATTGAAAAAAAAAAAACAACACACATCCCGTAAAGTTAATCCATGAACATTAATTTGGCAACTTTTCAGATGATAAATATCTATAAAAATTAATATAAATATAAATGTAAAACAATAAAATATAAAAACACTTTAATGTTATTTGCATGTTCTTTTTGCAAATTAAGCTATTAAATTGTGAAAATGAATGAAAAAAAAACTTTTTTATTTGGCGCCTTAAAGTCTTTTTTACAAAAATATTTGTTTATTGTCGAGTGTGACCATATGGTTTGGATGTGGTGTTAAAAAAAAGCAAATTGTGTGTTTTCAACAGTTTTACTATTGCTGGTGTTCAAGTGGTACTTTTTAAATTGTTAGTTTTTTTTTTATTGATTTTTATTATTGTTGGTAGTTTTTTATATGTTATCTCACAAAGAACATGATTTTTTGTTATAAATTATATATAGCCACGCGTAGGATACAAGTATTACAAGAACATTTCAAAAAACAAAAAAAAAATCACATATACACAGTGAGATATTTATTGGGCTGAAAATTAACGAAATTCTCAAGTAATTTTGTGCAAAATTTTTATCGCAAAGTTAACTGAATATTCCTTAAAGCTAACAAAAAGCTTCATAATTTTTATGAAAATAATTTTTTAAAAGAACTTCCTTATTCAGTGTGTGCTATCATTGTGCCTAATACAAATAAATTATTTATAAAATTTTACGCACCATTGCATAATTTCAACGCCTGAGTTCCAACAAAACTCTTTTGATTTTATGTAAAGATGTATTAATATCATATAGATAATGCTTTCAGTGTATGCATGGGTATAATATAAAATTAGGTTATAGTAAATTTTGTTAAGAGGAAGTGATGTTTCTTTTAATAACCTTGACCTTTTTGATATTAAAAGATATTGATTGAGTAAGTAAAACTTTTTTTTAAATTTTTTTCAAATAAATCAATTTAACCTATAAAAATGTTTTTACATGTTTTATGTTATAATATACTAATGTATGGCATACTTTAGCAAAAAGTATGCCATGCATTAATTCCGTATGGTTTTTTATATATAAAAAATATTAGGGGCATTCACAAAAAGGTAACCAGCAAAAAGAAATTGGAATTCAAACCACTTTAAAAACCATTTCGTTCATTGCTTCAAAAGTATCGTTAAGTGTATTTTTCAAGGACCCAAAATAATTATTATCAAAATTTTTGTAACTTTTAAGAAATATTTTTAAAAATTGATTAATAATTATTATTGGTAACATAAAAAATTCGTTGCCCATAACTATTACCAGTCAAGAAATAAAATATTAATTGGAGAAAAAATAGAAATAAAAATTTAACTATAATTATTATTTTTAAGAAATATCCAATAAAAGTTATAACTATTATGTCCCTGGTATTTTTACTGATTTTTTGAAGTAATTCTGAACAGCATCTAAAAAATCTGATATTTCGATCGATTGAATGATGAAAATACATCCCAACAAAAAGGTAAAATAGAAATAACTGGTTTCAGAACATTTTACACTGCATTAGCATAGGTTACAATTTATGTCCTACAACCGCACTCACAATATATTTTCCATAACCGATTGAAGTTTAGTGGTTGCTATAAATCATTACGAAGAAAGTACTGAAATAAGTTGTTACGTGTAATATTAAATTCTCTAGTTAACAATAGCGGCTAAAATAGTGATATTTCAAAATAAATTGCAATATGGTTTGAATATAATGAAAAACGAGTAAAACAGTTAAAGTCGGGCATGCCGACTATATAATACCCTACACCAATCTGATTTAAAGCCAGCTAATGTTTGGATCCGAAATTTGAATGGGTTAAAACAGACTTGTGTCAAAATTCTCTATAAAATCGTAAAAGAAGAGAAAATCGAAAATATAGCCCATATGGACGATAGGTCCAAATATGGACTGATCCTATTTGGAATCAATAGGCTTTTTCCTTGGGACCATGTAAGTTAACGAACCAAATTTCTTTGAAATATCTTCGTATTTGCGACATGCAGCGTGTAACCAATCCAATTTTGGGGGGGACCCTTTTATAAGCACTAGGTCTAAACATGGACCGATTTTAACCAAAATCAATAGGCTTAGTCCTTGGGCCAACATAGGTCTGTGTAGCAAATTTCATTGAAATATCTTCGTATTTGCGACCTGCAGCGTGTAAAAAAACCAATTTTGGGGGGCACCCTTATATGGGCACTAGGTCTAAACATGGACCGATTTCAACCAAAATCAATGGGCATCGTCCGTGGGCCGGCATAGGTCTGTGTACCAAATTTCATTGAAATATCTTCGTATTTGCGACCTGTAGCGTGTAAAAAATACAATTTTGGGGGGTACCCTTATATGGGCACCTCTTCAAATATGGACCGATTTCAACCAAAATGAATAGGCGTCGGCCAACATAAGTCGGTGTACCAAATTTCATTCAAATATCTTAATATTTGCGACCTGTAGAGTGTTCACAAGAATGCATGGACAGACAGACAGACGGACGGACGGACAGACAGACGGACATCGTTAAATCGAAATAAAAAAAAAATTCTGAGCCGATAGATATACTATAAGGTGGGTCTAGGACCAATATTTTTTGGTGTTACAAACATCAGCACAAACTTATAATACCCTCTCCACGTAGTGGTGTAGGGTATAATGAATCGTGTTTTTAACAGTGAAACCCTACTTTTTAACTTTTGGGAATCAGTTCTATAACCGTTTCTATGGAATTAGTGGGAAAAGTACCTCGGTGCTAAAAAAATTTGCTGGGATCTTTTCCGAACGAAATTTCAGCTGTCTTTCTTGAATAGAAATATTTTTTGGCTGAAATTTTCCAAATCTACAACTTGTCTTCTCCTGCCATAAATAAAATTTCTCTAAATTCCAAATTCGTTCAACCATAACGTGTATTTATTTCTCTAGGTGACAAATTCACAAATTGAGTTCTTTATAAAGTTATGGTTTTGGTTTTCTCTTTTAATTCGGGTTTACAGAATTTTTTTTGTCACCTTGTTATTCATATGTAGAAATATGGGCTATAATTATGATATATCAATTTTTTGCACGGATATTTTATGGGTTCTTTATATTGTATGGGATCGTTCTTAAATATTTCATGCTTTAAATGTTTCATGTTGTTAATATTTAACTTCTACTTGTCTTTAAAAGTTCCATAACATACTTGATATCATGTATTCTTACTTGTTGCTTATTATCAAGTATTCATAAAACATTTAAAATTCCTTCCATCATTTTATACTGTATATACAATCACAAACATAAAATCTGTGCCTGAAGCTTGAGTGAGTGTATCTATATTGAGCTACAAATATCTTGTTTTTGCTATTTTTTTTTAATGTAACTTTAGTTTATCACCCTCACAATGATACTGATTCAGTGATACAAATACAAATACACCAGTACTTTAACATATTTTATCTAAAGTACTTTTTAATAGCATATACAGGCATGCAAAGTGACATAAGAGCATCAACTAAACATATACATGGCAACACAGACATAAGAGCCTAGATAACCATATGAGGATTTTTACAAAAACTGTCTAGCTGAATAAAAATAATACTACCTAATAGACCGTAACCTTACAGGGAAAACAAAAGGTGCGCGGTACACCTTCGAATATAAAATATTTTTGCAAGGTAATTGAAAAAAAAATTTTTTTGACGAACGTAGGGGTCGCCTTTTTTAATTTTTCGTTATAGCTTCGGCATTTAAAGTCGGTCCTCAATAAACGTTATATTGTCAAAAAAAATTTTTTCCTCGTCGCATTTTTAATTTTCTGTTATATGTATCTTCAACATTTACAGTCGGATCCTAAAGTGTGCTCGATCAGACCAATATTTAAAGGAAAAATCTAATGAAAAAAAAATTTTAACAGGTGACCGCTTCATTCGGCAACAAAAAAAATTTCTGCTGGAATTATTGAAAAACTTCCTTAGCAAAAGTTTAATGAAATTTTGCGAGCTTTAGTTTTCTGACATTAGGGTTGTACATTAGGGTACTAGGAACTGAGATCTAATGGGTAAATCCAAGAACGGGATACTTGAAGTCAATGGCCCTTAGAGCAAAACATTGGCCCCTTCGAGAGAAAAACACCGATATATCATACTCTAAGATCCGACTGTAAATGGCAAAGATATAATGAAAAATATAAAATGGCGACCGCTCCTTCCGCAAACAAAAAGCAAAAAAGTTCTTGAAACCACCTTGCACAAATAATTTAAATTCGACGGTGTACGGCGAATGTTTTTTTTGTGGTATGGTCTACTATTTAACTGAATAAAAATGATAGAAATAAAAATTTAAAAAAATGTTAAAATTTTTGAAAAATGGATGAATTGACATATCTGGGGCGTATTTTAGTGTATCATTTAAAATAATTCAATTGCAATTGGAATACTCTAAGTATTTTTTATATGCAATTTAATTTTTTCCTCTTTTTTTAATTAAGATCTAAATCTGAATATTTAATCTATCTTCATCGCTCTATCTGTCTTAAAAAAATTTGTCTATTGTTTTTTTTTTCATACAAGCAGTTCATATATTTTTCTATCGATTCAGAAAATTTGAATCTATTACTAGGCTTCGGATTGGCGAAATTATTCGTAGAAAATTATCTACCTCAAATAAAATAACAAAGTACATAAATATCCCAGCAAAAAAAGAGATGCCGAAGCAGTAGAAAAGTCACTACAATTGATGATCTAGATGTACTTCTTTTTTAACATAAACACTACTGATTTTAAGATTGAGTTGTCATAGGGGAGGAGCACTTCATCATTTTTTCAGTACTTTTTAAACGAGTGCAAAAAAAAATTATATTTTTCATACCCATTCTTTAATATGAAAGTTGACTGGCATAAAAACACCACTTTGTTACTGCGAGATATTCGGCGCTGTTCTCAGTTCCGAATCCACATAAAGAAATTCTAAAGTGCAACATTCCGAACATTTTTGCTGTTTTGTGATTCACATCCACAAAAATTTTTGTGAAATATTCCGTGTATAAAAAGCTGGGTGGAAGTAAAAACGAATGCACTTTTTTTCTATGAAATATTTATTAAATTATTAAAAAAACATTTGTAAACAAAATTTTGAAATGTTTTCTTTGTATTTTCATTAAAATATTGAAATTTGTAGAACATTTAATATATAAAAAGATTATTTTAAAACTGTCTATAAATTTTAACATTTTCTTTCGGAATCAAAAAAGAGGAAGAAGAAGAAAAAATGATTTAATAAAAATTTCAAATTTATTTTCACAATTGTTTTTTGTTTATATTTACATCAGCTGTGTTACCAAAGTTTACCCGAAGAAAAAGTCGCGATAAATTTCAGTAAAAAGAGAAATACTAATACACTCTCATTAGCGCTTTCATTTATCCAATTTTCGAGTACGGGAACGCGTTTGGGTAAATTTCGGTAACTTTGGGTAAATTGCGTTAACTTTGGGTACGTACGGGAACGCACTTAATATGTGAATACCAAAACAGCAAATTTCCGTATATTTTAATTCCATGTGCTTTTAGAAATCCATTCTAAATCAAAACCCTCTAAACCCAGAACAGCAGTGATTGTTCCTTATTCTCTTCTATAAAAGTACTAAAGAAGTGTAAAAGATGCACTCCAATTCAATATTTTTTTCAGTACCTACTATTTTTACAGGTTCATAAAAAGCAATTTCTCACCATTTTTTTTATATAGACATATTTTTAAAAATTAAAAAATTAAAAAAAAATATTGAATTTAAACAAATTAATTATGAATATTAAAAAAAATTAATAGAATAAAAAAGAAATTAAAAAAAAATTTAAAAAATATTGGTCACGCCGGGAATCGAACCCGGGACCCTCTATTTGGAAATGCCAAATGATTCCAAAATCACATTTTACGATCGCTTTTAGAGCAATTACTCTTTAGAAGCAAATACTTAAGTGATTTTTTGGGTGTTGTTAAGAAGTAATTCTAAAAAGGCTGTAAAAAAATACTAACGAATACTTTGGAAGCAATGAAAGAAGTGATTTTTTAAAGTTGTTCAGAATAACTTCTAAAAAAGCAGTAAAAATACATTAACGGATATTTGTGAAGCATTGAAAGAAGTAGTTTATATAGCATTACTTGCAATTTTTTTTGCTGGGATTCTATATGTAATTTGTATGAATATCAATACGTATGATCAATACTATTACTCATACGCTTAGGGGTGCCTAATATACAGAAAAAAAATAATAATTTCACTGTACAACAAAATCGCTTTTTTTCATAATAACAAGGTTCTGACAACTGATTCTAGCAGAGGGGACCAGAAGGAAATATACTTGTATCGGTGTTTGAAAAGTTTACGTCTGGCCCTATGTTTTTTGGGGGTTAAATTTCCCCCCTATTGCAAATGTTTATTGTGAATCGGAATAGGGAACCATGCGAATCTTCCATTTTAGATATAGGGTATATTCAGCAAACTTATGTAAAACACTAGGAGCAATATTTTTTTGGAACACTTTAACCTTCTAACTCTTCAATTAAAGGGACTTTTTTGGTGCCATTTTTAAAAGGGTCAAAAAAGACCCGTAAGTTGAAGAGCTAAAGGGTTAAAATGTTCCGCAAAAATATTTGCCATTAAATTATACTATAAGTCTCTTAAGATATCGAGGTTGTAAATTTAACTTCGATGCCAAAAATAAGTCTAAATTTAAAATATATTTAAGGGTTAATTTCGTACTTATTCAGAATTGGTGTTAGTTTGTATGAGGAAAATATTTTAGATAAAATTTAAAGTTACCTTATAAAGGAAAGCTATACATAGATATATAAAATATGGATTTTTTTTACTCAAATCGTATGGATGCTTGCAGCTTGATTTTTGTTATTAGTTTTATACCAAATTAATTTAAAAAAATTATGTCTTCCTTACAAGAGGTGTTTTTGTTGGGTCTGATATAAAAAACTTTCTGGCCGGTTTTAAAAATAATATCAGTTGTTTAGTACACGGAAAATTCAGAAGTGGTTCTGATTTTTTTTGTTCTAATTTCAGTTATTTTTTACTTGTGCATAAAAGACGCTAAGAAGGTTTCCAATATTTTCCAATTTCAGTTAAAATTTAAACTAAATATAAGGGCTAAATTGGTCAATGTCTAACAAAGACAACTTTTTGAAAAAAATTTAAAAGGTTTTCCGTTTGTTTGTTTGTTCTATCACGTAGGGCAATAAATGTTGTAAGTTTGAAATTGATACTACACTCAGATAAAAAAGTTGTTAAAAAATTTGTAAACAATTTCCAATCGCACTATACTATTTTTATATTGATTTTTAGTACAAATTTTATTTTTAGTATTCATTTTTGCTATTCTCTAATTACAAATTACGGATTTTTTTTTACTATTTTCGCTGCCGATGTCAGCAAAACATTTTGCTAAAACCAAAGTGCAAAATTTAGCAGAAAAATATAATTATATAATAATTATAAAGTAATTATGTAGTAAGTAAGAAGCATATCTTACAATCGTAAGAAGAAGCATATCTTACAATCGAAAGAAAAAAGTTATTAATTTTTGTTTTTTAGATTTTACAGTTTTTTTATTTTTTAGTACAATTTTTGCTAATTTCAGCAGATTGATTTTAAATTACAGTTTACAGCAATTTACTGAAATTTAGTAGCTGCAACTAATTATTTATACTAATTTTATTGTACTAAAATTATGATATTTAGTAAGTTTTTCAACTGATTTTAGGAAATCGATTTTGAATTGCAGTTCACATAAATTTTACTAAAATTTAATAGCGGCTACTAATTTTTGCTACTAATTTTATTGTACTACAGATCAGCACACGTGTGTTGCTAAAATTAGCAAAAAATACCGCTGGGCTCAAACAGTTAAATTCGCCGTAATAACAGCAAAATTTTCAGTAGCCATTGCAGACTTTTTTGGTTGAGTGTAGTGTTTCCAAACCAGTTAACTGAAAAACCGTTTTTTTTTGTTCATATTTCGGTTTTTTTGCAAACCGGTTAACAGAAAATCTTAAATCTCAGTTAACCGAAAACCGCTTTATTTTCAACGGTTAACCGGTTTTTATTTTATTATTTTCAACTTAAAATCCTTTCAAAAATTGCTAAAAAATTTTGGATCATACAAATTCAAACCCAAAATCTTGCGGATATCAAAAATTAATATTAAAAATTTTGTGTTTAATAACCAAAATATTTATTTAAATATTCTTGTTCAAAAATTCAGAAGATTTTTTTTTTTTAGATTTTTGGCCTTTTCTTACAAGGAAGATCTGATATGTGATTCACTCCATTTAAATGAAATTTTGATATGAAAATAGTAAAACGTATGTTTTTATCGGCCCATTCTCACTTTAAATGGTTAAAAAGAGAAGTAAAAATTACATCGTTTTTCGTTTTTTGGATTTTTTCATATTTCTTGTACAAGAAATATATACATTAGACCGTACCCCAAAAAAAAAAGTTCGCCGTACACCCTCCAATATGATGTATTTTTGGAAGGCGATTTCAAAAAAAAATTTTTTTTTTTTTGCTGACCGTAGGGGTCGCCTTTTTTAATTTTTTGTTGTAGCTTTGGCATTTAAAATCGGATTTTAAAGTGTGATATATCGAATTTTTTGCCTCCAGGAGACCAGTGTTTTGCTATAAAGTAAAACTCCAATTAAAAAAATTAAAGGAAAGGTACAGGAAGTACTACAAATATAAAAAAGTTTTAAAATTAAAAAAATTTTAAGAGGATTCAAATTTATTTTTACTTCTTAAATATCAACTTCGGTCGACAAGATTAGTACCCAGGCTTGCCAGATACTTTTTTTCGTTATCCCCACACAAATCTTATAATATCCCCAAAACATCCCCAACTGTAAAAAATTTTGAAAAAGGTAGGTACTCGAGTTTATTTTATTTGCTAAAATTTTCATAATTTTGAACTAATTTTTTAAAGAATTCGTAAATTTAAATTTTTAAAGTTTGTATCCACAATCAGGATTTTAAAAATATAATTCTTTAATTTGACTTTTAAATCTGAACCAATTTTTAACAAATCGATTCGCAAAACTTATTTTAGTGATTGCATTATTTCCTACTTCAATTAGTCAATATCTTATTCAGGGAATCAATTTGAATTTTGTTGATTCGTTTCTTAGAATTAAGCTAATTGATTTAATTTTAACAAATAAATTTAACCAAAAATGTTTGCCTTAATTTTATAGTTCTCAAATCATATTATAAAATGAATAATTTAATCGAATCAAAATTGATTCAAATCAAATTTGAATAAATCTCATCCTAACTTTATTCAATTAAAATGATTTAAAGTGTTAATCAATTACACTGTGAGACAAATGGTAGGGGTCAGTGATCGGGAAGGGTTCAAACTACCGGGGAAAGTTATATCGGTAAAAAAGAAGTTATACGTGTCCCGGCGTTTCGCTGGGTCACCCGTAGGAATCGAGATATATCGATTTGACCTTTGGTGGTCTTTTTTTGACATAACTCGAGAACCACTAGTCCGATTTTGCTCAAACAATTTTAAATTTTGCTCAAAAAAATTAAAAATTACAATTCCTTTAATCTGTTCATATAACGTTTTTCTATATACTCAAAAGTTTTGCCGGTAAAAATAATTGTATGAAGAAAAAAATATTTTAGCCTAAAATATTAAAAAAAAAGTAATAAACAAAAGGTTATTGAATTTTATGGTAGCGGTAACAAACATTTATTTTTACCGGCAAAACTGTTGAGTATATATGAACAGATTAAAGGAATTGTAATTTTTAATTTTTTTTAAATTGTTTGAGCAAAATCGGACTAGTGGTTCTCGAGTTATGTCAAAAAAAGATATATCTCGATTCCTAGGGTTGACCCAGCGAAACGCCGGGACACGTATAACTTGTTTTTGACCGATATAACATTTCCCGTTGGTTTCATCCCATCCCGATTTTGACTGTCGCATAGTGTTCTTAACTAATTAATTAAATGAATAAATTTTAATGCCAGCATATTCAAAAAAAAAAATAAATCTCAGGTACAAAATATTTATTCGTGTTAGAGAGCATTGAATTGTTACGGAAAATCTATAAAAGGGTAAATTTGAACTTTTCGTTGAAATTATGTTAAAAAATTTGACTAATGTTTTCTGAAAATTATTCAAAATTAATATAATCTCCAAAATTTATGTAACGTTGTAAATATCCACAAAAAATCCCCCAAAACATTTTTTAAATCCCCAAAAATCCCCTGTGCCCAAATGAAATTGTTGTGCCCAAGACCAACAAAATATACCCAAATTTGGGGACAAAACCCCAAGTCTGGCTAGCCTGTTAGTACTTAAAATTTCATAATTTTGTCTTCCCAATCGTATATGTATACAAATTTCACCGAAACTCCGAAACCTTGTTACATAGATGTTTATCTAATAATGAATGTCTTAGATTTTAATATATTCAATATAAAACCTCCTATAAGTTGAAAAGTTATATATTCCGATGTTTTTCAATAAGAATACTTAGGTTTTGATACATTTGTTCTCTTGAAAAAACTCTGAGCATATACATATTTGTCACTGTTAACGTTTTTTAAACAATATTTTTCACGTTTTTTTTTTAATTTTTGGTGTTTTTTACTGTTTTTTTATTTTTAGTCGGTTAACCGGTTTAACCGGTTTTTTTTAAACGGTTAACCGAATAACGGTTTTTTGAAATGGTCCATTTTTGCGACAAACCGGTTTTTAAAAAAATCGGTTTTTTGGAAACACTAATTGATACGAAATACTTTTTCCTGCAATGGAGCATTTGATCTGAAAAGCCATCTATAAATCAGGCTGTTTCTATGGTTTTATTAGAATTCCAATAATATTAATAATTGCAAATAGACTTGAAATTTTCGAATCTAAACAAGTAAAGACATTAAAATCGGTTTTTATAGATTTTTTATATCTTCCACAGTTCTATGTTACAAGAGTTAAATGAAATGAGTTGAAAAGATAATTTTGAAGCACGTAAAAGATTTTGAATGTGAAAAAATAATTTATGGTAAAAAATAATAGTTGGTATAAAAACTTTTATCCGGCCGAAACTGAAGCTGAAATTTTTTTAAAGCTTTTGTTAGCATCACGAGCTAAACTTTTATAAAGACTATAAACTCCGGTTGGTTGTCTCATAAATAATTTTACAGCCTTCGCGGTCTGTTCTAATTTTAAAGCCTTCACGCTACGTTCTAATTTTAAAGTTTTCGCGTCGGTTCTAATTTTACAGCATAATAAATATTTCTCAATTTCTTGTAATTTTTTATTTGGGATATTTATACCCTACACCACTACGTGGAGAGGGTATTATAAGTTTGTGCTGATGTTAGTAACACCAAAATATAATGGTCGTAGATCCACCTTATAGTATACCGATCGGCTCAGATTTTTTTTTTATTTCGATTTAACGATGTCCGTCTGTCCGTCTGTCCGTCCGTCCGTCTGTCTGTCTGTCCATGCATTCTTGTGCGCACTCTACAGGTCGCAAATATTAACATATTTTGATGAAATTTGGTACACCGACTTACGTCTGCCCAAGAACGACGCCTATTGATTTGGTCCATATTAAGACCTAGTGCCCATATTAGGGTCCCCCCAAAATTATACTGTTTATACGCTGCAGGTCGCAAATATTAAGATATTTTGATGAAATTTCGTACACAGACCTATGCTGGCCCAACGACGAAGCCTATTGATATTGGTTAACATCGGTCCAAGTTTAGATCTAGTGCCCATATAAGGGTCCCCCCAAAATTATATTGTTTACGCTGTAGGTCGCAAATATTAAGATATTTTAATGAAATTTGGCATACAGACATATGTCGGTCCAATGACGAAGCCTATTGATTTTGGTTAACACCGGTCCATGTTTAGACCTAGTGCCCATATAAGGGTCCCCCAAAATTGGCTTGGTTACACGCTGCAGGTCGCAAATATTAAGATATTTTAACGAAATTTGGTTTGCTGACTCACATAGTCCAGAAAAAAAAGCCGATAGATTCTAGATAGAATCGGTCCATAGTTGGACCTATCGCCCATATGGGCTATATTTACGATTTTCTCTTCTTTTATAATTTTATAGAAAATTTTGACACAAGTCCCATTTTAACCCATTCGAATTTCGGATCCAAACATTAGTTGGGTCTTAACCAGACTGGTGTAGGGTATTGTATAGTCGGCATGCCCGACTTTAACGTTTTTACTCGTTTTGGTATATTTTTTTTTTACGATATAGCAGAATTTAGCATATTGTTTTCTGTGATTTAGCATATTTGGAACGAAAGTTTCTGGCAACACTGTATAGAAGTAAATACCAAATTAAATAAAACTGCCGCTTAGCTGTTCGTGTATGATTTTGCGAACGTCGTCAATAAACTTTATGGACACTCACCGATATGTCAATGAATTTCTATTCTCGTATTTCCATTACCAAGTATGTCTTTCAGACAGATCCAATTGGGATGTTTAATGCATAATACATCATCATTGTATAACACATTGAACCAACACGCTGTGTACAAAAAGTATATTATTTGGAATAAAATTTTTAAAATATTTAGACTATGATTATCTAAGAAAATTTTGCATTAGTTTTTGGCGTATAGCGCTCTTTTGCGGATACCAAATATTTTTTTATTATATCGGAGAAGCCATATTGTAACATATAAAAAAGAAGTTATGGCCAATTTTTTTTTTTTTTTTATAAAGATAGGCAACACTCAGGAAATTCTTCCTATTAATTAACGTGTTGCTTCCTTTGGAAAGGGGATAGAGAAGAAGTGAAAGGTGGTGAAAGATGAAGGGCTTCAAATATGGCAACACTGCAATTGCGCGAGATGTTGAATTTTTAGAACAGTTGTTGAGCGCCATTTGATGGTGAGTTGGCGAACTTTGTTGAAGCGTTTTAGTTCATAGCCCTATTATATTATTTTTACTTCGGTGGGGTTAAGTGCTATGGGAACACCTTGGTTGGGGCTCGAACCCGCTACCTCACGTGCAACAGTCCAACGCGCTAACCATTACACCACAGCGCCCACTTAAGAGTTAAGAGTGACTATATCATAAAATTTGTTTACAGAATCAAATTAATTTTATTGTAATTTTCGTGTTTAACAGGCCAGAATGCATAAAAACATATATGCATATTTCCAGCAAATTTTGTTAGTACCTACAAGTAAAATTTTGCTTTTTTAATTTTTTCATAATAAGAAAATCGATTTTCACACAAAAATTTATATTTATTGCCAGGAATACCGAAGTATATAGTGGACATAAATCGGAATTGTATAATTAAAAATCAAAAAGTTTACAATATAGTCCATTAAAGTCCATTAACTTTTTAATTATAGTGTACTAAATATTGAAGTATACTAAAACATTCAAGGGTCACAACAGTGTACATTCAATAGTTGTTCATATTGCTGAGTTCAATATTATGAAAACCAAACATTTTGACACCTGTGTAAATAGCATTTATATTATATTATGTTATGGCATTTAATGTATGACAAAAATGTCCAATGTTTTTTGTATCATATATATTGAGTTTTTTGTAATTTAACAGTTATATGGGATATCAAATTTCTAAAGAAATTTATGTAGTTGACTGTTATGCCACTATTTTACTTACAACAAAGTTTATTAGAAAGTTAATAGAGTCATGTTTCATACAAATATTGGTACTCATATTACTTTTTTTTTTTAAACTGTTGAAATGAAAAATTTCATTATATAATTTTCTTGGAAAATGTTTAGTACAAAAATCGTATAAAATCTTCAAGTTTACCCTTGAAATATACATATATAGCGAAGGTGATACGTTTGTACATTGTAACTGACAATATTTAGAATTTAATATCAGTTAAGCATTACAAATGTCAGCTCCATCATCATAGATTATATAGATCTATTACACTCTGACATTCGCTGTCAGTGCATGAATCACATGATAATGTGTTGGACATACGTCCTACACCTATTAAAAAAAATATTTGAATGTGTTTATATTGACATAAATAAAAGAGTAGGATACGAATATATATGTAATCTATTTATGTCCATAATAATAAATCTATCTGGCATCCTTATGTTAAGTTGTTGTTTAAAGGTGAGTTAATAGCTGTCAACTTATGACTATTGGTTTTTAATTTTATTATGTCAAAAGAAACCAACATATTAAGCCTTAGGATAGACATATAAAATCCCTTTAAAGACTCATCATGATATGAATACTGCAAATAAAAGTGATTGAAGCCTAAAAGAAGAAAAAAAGAGCAAAAAGCGGAATGCAATGCCTAGGACCCATTCCATGTTGAAAAAATACACTCACAATATTTTATCCTTCAAAACAACCTAAAATATTTACATATTAAATTAATTGAAAACACAATTAAAAAAAGGACTACGGATTTTTCATTCTATTCAAACCACTTTGCTATTTATTTTCAAACAATGTTTAGACAATCCATAAAAGAAATAAAAATAATTGAAAAGTCTATTAAAACAATTATCAATTTTTAACAGACAAAACGAAAAAAAATCATTTTGTGGTTCGTTTTTTCATATTTGAAATTTTTTTGTTGTTTAATTTTCAAAACACTACACCATACACAACACACACGTTTATATTTTTATTGGCTATGTGTGTGTGTATGAGTAAAGAATTTCTTGTAATACGAATTGAAATAATTTTGTATATAAACAAACTATTTTAACAAAAAAGAAAACCGAAAATATTTGATTTTTTTGTTTTAAAACAGAAAACAACGAAATTATTTAAATTATTTTTTCTAAAAATAGAAATCTAAAAATATAATATTTTACTGAAAATAACAACTCCTACAGACGATACATATTTTTTTCTGGTTTGTTTTTTATTGATTGATAAAAAAGTTAAACAATATGTTTCAATGTATTTTAATTGATCCTTCAGTTGAAAACAAATTTTACCTATTACTTTTTAAATAAACCTCAATCGGTTATGGAAAATATATTGTGAGTGTATACAATGCAAATTGTTGGCAAAGCAACATACATGGAAAGTATCCAGTGTTGCCACCAGTTAAACAAAAACACCACTGCCTTAGACCAGAAATTATCCAAAACCGTATGAAATTAAACAATATATATATAATCTTTTTATGCCCTCAAAATAATAAGTCGGTTGGCTGAACAGAAAAATTTGTTACTTTCACAAAATTCAGTCTTATTTTTCGGCTCAAAATGAAATTTGTTGATTTTAGGAAATTCTCTTGTGAAATTTAACAAACCTTAATTTAAGTAAGAAATTGGTAAAACTACAGTTTTATTTGTAATTATACTAAGTCGTAAAATCTGTTCAAATTAAGGTCTCGGGCAAGGGCACTCCAGAAGAGCAAACATTTTATCCGTTTTGCTCTATCTCGCTTAGTTTTCGAGATATGGGCCATTTGAAGAAGTAGAAAATTTTTATTAAAAATTCCCGAGGGTCCCAGGCCCCACCATGGTCTATTACTGGAGACACCCAGAAAACAGATTGGGAGCTCACAACGCAATTTGTTGCCAATCGAAGGGTTTAGCTGCATCAAATGAATTTTACGGTTGCGACTACCGAATAATTCTTGATGCAACTAAAATTCTGTTGCTACAGTCAAATTAGTCCTGTCTCAATTGGTTTTCTTTTACGACAACTGAAAAACTCGGCTATGACAACCGAACCGATTGGCTACAAATGCGGCTGTTTTCTGGGTGTAGAGATAACCCCTTTGGCTGGGGTACTATATGGTTAGATGCACTCGAAATTTTCGTAAATTTTGCTCTATCTCTCTTAGGATAGGATATGGGCCACTTTAAAGAATCTGGAGGGAAAGAAATAGTGCCATCTTTAAAACTTCGGACACACTGGTGAGTCATGTATCGGGAAATAACAGAAGCGTGAAAGTATTATATTTTAACCCTTCTTTGCATAATGATGCAAATATCCATAATAAAATTTATTGAAGAAAAAAATGCACACAAGCACCTGATTCGTAATTATTTCATTGCTAGCAATAATTTACTTGACTATTGTTTCAATTGGAGCACAACTGTCAAAAAATTAAACTAATCTTCATTATCAATTAGCAGGTTTAAACTTGTCACCCATATTACAGTGATTTTTTCACAAAAAAAAAATCATGCAAAAAATGGTTAACAATAAATTTTGTAAAATTTAACGAATGGATTCTTAAAAATTAGTTATAAATAGTTTTGAAAATTAACACTCAAAATTAATTAAAGTACTGAGAACTTTTAGCATAGTTTGAAATAAAGATAACTGAAATCTTTGTCTAAATCAGTGTCTCAACACTGAAAATATTAGTACAGTAACTGACTGTAGTTTATTTAAAAAGTTATCCCAACATTTATTTTTAAATGATTGTTCAGTTAAAATACAAAGAAATATATTTTTTTTAACTGGTTTTGTCGTTTATTTAAAAAATAAATTACATATAAATACGGATTTTCTGTTGCAGTTAATATTTTCATTTAAAATGTTTCGTTAAAAAAAGAATTCCTTTTCGATTTCTAGGTCAGTTAAAAAAATGAAATAAACTAAATATCATTTATTCTTACGGATTTTGTAGTTAATTTTTTGAAATTTAAAAAAACCAAAATGAAAAATCATTATTTTTTTTTAAGGATTTTTTAGTTTATTTATTAACATTTAAAAATAAATGAAAAATTTGTTAATAATTAGTCAAATCGATTTAAAACCGGTTTGACAGATTTTTATACTGACGTATTGTTTTAAGTGTTATAAAGCTTGTTTAGTGAGCACTAGACTGTACCACCACTTTACAGGCAAAAAAAAGTGCGCGGTACACCTTCAAATATAAAGTATTTTTGCTAGGCATTTCCAAAAAAAAATTTTTTAATATATCGATTTTTTGCCTCGAGGAGACCAGTGTTTTGCTACGTCTGTTGGATGTACAGAAAAATTTGTTACTTTAACAAAATTTATTCCTATTTTTTGACTTAAAATAAAATTTGTTGATTTTAACAAATTCTTTTGTTAAATTTAACAAATCTAACTTTAAGTAAAAAATTTGTGAAACTAAAATTGTATCTGTAATTATACTGAGTCGTGGAACTTATCCAAATTTAGGGTCTCGGGACCCTCCCCGGGCCCAGTCCATTCCATCTGGGGCATACAAGGGCACTCCAGTGGAGCTAATATTTTGTCCGCTTTGCTCTATCTCTCTTAGTTTTCGAGATACAGGTAATTTTATGAAGTGGAAAATTTTTATTAAAAATTTCCAAGGGTCCAAGGCCCCGCCAAGGTCCATTTTTGGATAGAGATACCCCTTTTCGCCGGAGTATTGTACTTATAGGGGTAGTTGAAATTTTCATCAATTTTGCTCTTTCTCTCTTAGTTTTCAAGATATCGGCCACTTTATAAAATTGGGAGGGAAAAAAATAGCGTCATCTTTAAAACTGCGGATACATTGGTGGAGCCATTTACCGGGTAATAACAGTAACATTTTTCACAATTTGTTAAATACATTTCGGATTTTAGCATATTTAATTCCTTTAATGAAAATATTATATTTTAACAATAAATTTTGTAAAATTTAACGAATTAATTTTAAATAATTTTGAAAATTAACACTCAAAATTAGTTAAAGTACCGAGGATTTTTAGTATTGTGTTAAATGAAGATAAATAAAATCTTTGCTTAAATCAGTGTTTCAACTAAAAATTTGTTAAAAATTAGTTAAATCGATTTGAAACCGGTTTGACAGATTTTTCTACTGACGTATTATTTTAGGTGTATAAAGGAAAAATCCAATGAAAAAAGTGAAAAAGACGACCCCTACGTTCGGTAAAAAAATAAAAAGTTCTGCTGGATTTATCGAAAAACTTCCTTAGCAAAAGTTTAATGATTTTTTGCGAGCTTTAATTTTGTGATATTAGGGTAGTAGGAACTGAGATCTGGTGGGTAAATACTAGAATGGGATACTTGAGGTCAATGGCTCTTAGAGCAAAACATTGGTCCTTAGAGCAAAATATTTCGTTTAATATCCGACTGTAAATGCCAAAGATATAACGAAAAATGTAAAATGGCGACCCCCTACGTTCGAAGAAAAAAATAATTTTTTTTGAAACCTCTTTGCAAAAATAATTTAGATTGGACGGTCTACTGCGAACTTTTTTTTGAGTTACGGTCTTGTGAGCACCCTGCATTCGTAATCAATTCCCTTAATCAAACTTTATTTTATTTTTATTTTTCAGCGTGTATTTTTGTGCAAAAAAAAAATTGGTTAAGGGGATCGATAGAGGATTGAAATACCTTTACTTTAAAGTATATATAAAATAATTGCAAGTATTTTATGATAAAAAATAGTCCACCTGCCTTTGAAAAAAAATTAAAACATATATTTAGAATTTTGACAATAAAACGTTTAATAAGGAAGAAGTAGTCGTCATAAGTATAAAAAAATATCAAGTGGAATATGGTACAAAAGAAAATTTAAATGTCAATTTTTGAAAATTAAATTGATCATAGGAGACACAAATGAATAAAAAAAAAATCTTTTTTTGTTCAGGGTACCGATAGAGGATTAAAATACCTATAATTAAAGGTATATAGCATTTAAATCTCCCTAATTCTTATTTGTTTTGCTAAGAAAAAATTAAAAAAGTTTGTTTATTTTCGATATTCACAAAAAAATAAAAATATTTAGAAGTTGAAATTTAAAAATCGGCCATATTAAATTTATGCGGAGTTTTGTATATACAAATAAAAAAGAATTTCTTTTAAATCGGTTAAGAATTAGGGCCTGAAATGTTATTTGCTGGAAAAAAGTGATTTTATATACACTTTGCTTAGTGCCAACACTGTACCGTGCGTATTTTTCTACCTGGGTATTTTTATTGGAAATATATAGGTGTATGCATGCGTAATCAAAAATAAAACATATTCAATTTGTAATTCAAATTTCTGTACGTAACGATTTCAGTACAATTTGAATTTAACTTATTTTTAGATATCAAATATCATATAATCTAAAACTATGACTAAAGCAAAATGACGAATGTAAATTGAGTTTACAAACATGTGTTTTCCATTTTTTACGAAGCAAGGCATACAAACTAATAGGATGCAATTGTTTATTTTTTTTTTTTTGTTACAATAAAAAACCAACTGAAACTAATCGTTGAATATAAATGAATTCAACTACATCACACTGGCGTGTCCCGCAGTTGACAATTAATTTATTTGAATTTAAAATATTAATTTATTTTATTATTTATATGGTTATTTAAAAAATTAAAAAATTTTTTACCAATTTTGTCAGTTGTTTAAGGTTTTTGTAAAAAATTGTCAGTTATTTTGACGACTTCATAAGTTGCTGTTGATGCGTTTGTTTTTTATTCCCGGGCAGTTAAAAATATAGTTAATTTTTAGTTAATTTAACTGCATGTACATTTCTTTTATCTGTCATTTTAAGTAGATTCTATCGGTAAACTTTTCTGAGTATATGTAAAGTACAATTGATGGGGAATTAGTTCTAAAACTAGTTCCAGAACTGACTCGAGGGTAACCGGTTCCATTTGTGAGCTTTAAAAATGGTTGGTTTTGGGACAACCTAAAATAAAACGAGTAAAAAGGTTAAAGTCGGGCATGCCGAATATAGAATACCCTACACCAGTCTGGGTAAAAGCCAACTAATGTTTGGATCCGAAATTCGAATGGGTTAAAATGGGGCTTGTGTCAAAATTTTCTATAATGTGAGTCAGCGCACCAAATTTAATTAAAATATCTTAATATTTGCGATCTGCAGTTTGTAACCAAGCCAATTTTGGGGGGACCCTTATATGGGCACTAGGTCTAAACATGGACCGATGTTCACCAAAATCAATAGGTTTCGTCCTTGGGGCAAAATAGGTCTGCGTACCAAATTTCATAAATATATCTTAATATTTGCGACCTGCAGCGTATAAACCATATAATTTTAGTAGGACCCTTATATGGGCACTAGGTCTAACCATGGACCGATGTTCACCAAAATCAACAGGCTTCGTCCTTGGGCCGACATAAGTCGGTGTACCAAATTTCATCAAAATATCTTAATATTCGCGACCTGCAGCGTATAAACAATATAATTTTGGTAACACCCTTATGGGCACTAGGTCTAAACATGGACCGCTGTTCACCAAAATCAATAGGCGTCGTCCTTGGGCCGATATAAGTCGGTGTACCAAGTTTCATCAAAATATCTTAATATTTGCGACCTGTAGAGTGCGCACAAGAATGCATGGACAGACAGACGGACGGACGGACGGACGGACATCGTTAAATCGAAATAAAAAAAAATTCTAAGCCGATCGGTATACTATAAGGTGGGTCTAGGACCAATATTTTTTGGTGTTACAAACATCAGCACAAACTTATAATACCCTGACCACATAGTGGTGTAGGGTATAATCACTAGTATTAGAATTGACGGTAGAAAGGAGTTACTCTACAACCAATTCTTTGAAACAGAAAATTTCCTTGGGTAATCTAGCAAAGTGTTTTAAAAAAATCGTGCATGTTTTTTTCCTTTTAAAACTTTTAATAAGAATATGGACTAGAATTATTTCATACAGCACATACAATTATTTCACAGATCATAAAATTTTTGCCTGAAAGTTAAAAATTTGCATCTTTAGAATTTAGTGGCCGATTTAAGTTACTCCTTGAAAATTTTTTAAAAATCGTATTGATGGCAAGCTCGTCATTATGAAATTTTAAAGCTCTATTTAGAAAACAACCCCGATATTTTTTCGGTATTAATGCAGCGTAAACTTCAATTATTTGAACTAAAGATCCCTTCTACACATGTGTGAATAATTTTTCTCTCCTTGGGTTCATTAATATCAATTATTTGAGTTTTATTACTTCAACGAATTTTGAAGGGAAGTTTTTAGCAGGACACCCTAATGCACACATAATAAATATCTAGGATAAAATGAGTATTGAAATGATATATTTATAGGGATGTATTTTGCAATCATGCATCCGTTTTTATGTATATTGCACACTGCTGTGGATTAGGCTTACTATAAAAAATTTAAAAAATTCTTATAAAATTTCTGAAAGAAGAAAATTTGTATTGGCCCAAGGATGAAAGCTGTTGGAATATGCCTATATTGGTCTATGTTCTGACCTAGTTGTCATAGAAATTTCCTGTGCCAATTTGTTCCAATAACTTAGAAATCGGAATTTGAAATGATTATAACCTCCAATATGATTTTTGCCATTTGTAATCGACTAAATGGGTGTTAGACAAAACTTTTCAGAGATGCAACAATATTTTCTGCTGACTTTACTAATTATTATTTTTTTTTTCTTTTTAGTGTTCGTCCCATAGAAATGTCTTGTCTGAACTGGCCATAAATGGCATTGAAACCCGCAAAATCATACTATTTTTTTTGGTTGTAAATGTTATAGAGAATCATAAATCATGCCTCTAAATATAAAAAATAATCCGAACTCTTGGAACTAGTCCCCATGTAAACCAAGGATATTTGATTAAATGCACTTTATCGGCCATTTAATTCAAAATTTGTGATATATTTTCTGAACCGTCCATAAAATCATTAGCAGGCCCTTTCTTGGAATTTGGACCGCTTTTGACGCATACTAAACTTGATGCCAATTATCATAGACATTAATTTTCTTTATTTTGTGTGTCTGAATTGCAATATATTTTAGTTTTAACTAAAACTCGTATTCAAACCACTGTATGAGAAAGTAATAGATTGTTGCCAATATGTTTTGTTTGCTGGTTGCTGTCATTTTACTTCTAAGTATTGAATTCAATTTGATTTGAATTGAATATATGGCCAATATGTAATTGATGAATGTAGTTTTACATTTGTACAATAAAATTCATTTGTTAACATCTAAATGCCTTTAAATATTTCATCATGTGTTGGCTTTTCCTTTTTTTTTGTAATTTATTCGCATGGTATATTAGAGTGGACCTAATTAGGACTTTGGCAATATTTCGTTTGGGGCAGGGGTAAATAAATTCTGGATATATGTAAAAAATATTTTTGGAAAGTTTTAGCTAAATCCTAATCGATCTTGAAATTTGAAATTTGTTCACGGATAATATTTTCTTATCCTATTTTTCGTGAAATTTGTTCACGAAAAATATTTTTTCATTCTATTTTGTTAACAAGAACAAACTGTAAATTTTTTTTGAACATAATTTGAAGCATCTAAAACGGATTATTTGAAAACAATAATTTTTTGAAAGTTGGAGTGAATTTGAACCTAATATTCGACTAGGGGACTGCAAATTTTATAATACTTTTTAATAGCTTTTTCTGCTATTTTTACAGGTATATTTCATGTTATTCTATTGTACACATACTTAGATAAAAGTGGTGGCTGAAATAATACATTTATAGAAATAAACCTGTAAAAATAGCAAAAATAAAAGATACTAAAAATTAGCTAAAAACTACATTGCAGTCGAAAATACAAACAACTTGCAATATGAAAAATAATAATAATTTTGAAAATTTAATTTACCATGATATATACAATTTGTCAAACTTCTTTAACACAATAGTACTATCGATTTAGATCAGCGGTTCCCACTAAGTTTTGCTTTACGGACCCCTTGAGACATTTCTACCAGCTTACGGACCCGCAAACCATTGTTGAGCGTTAGGTTTTTTATAAATTATGGGGCAAAATTAATAAAAGCACTTGCTTATTATAAATCATGGCCAATTTTAATCAGGAATAAGGAAAAAAAGCTTTTTTCAAATCAATATTTTGTTAAATAGTTTAAAAATTATAAAAAAAATTGTTTTTTTTTTAAATAACTTGTTTTATGATTTTGTCGGATCTCTTCGCGGACCCTCTGGAAATCTGCTACGGACCCCCATTTGGGAACCGTTGATTTAGATGAATACTGAGGAACCAGATAAATTTTTATTTTTGATAAATGTTCATATCATTTAAATCACCTAATTTTTATTGATTTTTTTTGAAAAAAAAAAAAAAATAAAAAATGAGTTTTTTTAAAAAAGTGTTGATGTAGTCATATATTATCATATAAAATTTTGTATAATTATGTATTGGAACATATATACCAAGATATAATTATATAAAATTTTACGAAATTATATCCTAAATATATAACTATATCTTGTTATATGTTGCACAATATATAGTGCAACATATTACAATATCCAATTATATATAGGCCTATATATAGTTACATATGCCTCATATAATTATGTATAATTGTATCGAATTATATACCCTTATATCTAGTTGGATATGATTATATTATATTTGATGCATTTGGATGAGGACAAAATCCGGATAAAATTGTATCAAACCATATCTTATTCCATCAAACTAGATCTAATTGTGTCAAATTAGATATAATATGATCATAATACGATCTAATTTTATACAATTAGATGTTCCCATTTTTCGGATATAATTATATATAATATCAAAAGTCGTATACTTTTTTTTTAGTAGGGTTCACAAAAAAAAAACAATGATTAGAACATGAAAATCAAAAACCTGCCATCACAGATTTGTGACGAATTTTATAAACTAAAATACAAAAAAGAATTTTAAAAATTGGTTTAGAATTGTGACCCCCTGTGCCACGCCTCATCAAAATCGATATAAAAATAATGGTATGAACACCAGGACTGTTTTTTCTTATTATATATTTGGGATGTTAAAGTTAATTTCGACACGGCAGAAAGGACTTATATTCTTCAATGAAAAGGCGAGGAAACCACTTTGATTTCCAAAAGCCATTTGCAATACTTAAATAGTCTACAAGGCGCTGCCTGTGAGTTCCTACATCAGCTTGTTCGTCAACCTGTAAGTACTTAAGCCAGTTCATATTTAAAGGCGATAAAATGCTTTAGTGATCTTATGTTCTTTTCTAAATAATTTTAAGTATTTAATAAAATATTTCATATGTACACAACTATTTTTTGGAAGTTTGAAGCATGCCAATAATATTTTTCTAATTTTTTTATTGACATATAATCGCGAATTAAAATTTAAAATATTTTGGTGGTTTCTGTTAAGAATCCTTCTTCAGAGCTGTTGCCACCCGGCTATCACAGTGGTCGTAGGTCCTCAACCCGTTGCTCGAAGGACTAACAGAAAAAAACTATTGTAACGATGGACTAAAATCACCTGACAACTAACAAATAATCTGACCAGATCCCAGTAGATCCGATTGTACCGGATATAATTAGGTCTCAAAATTGGGTACTAGTTTGGGATCTAGTTAGATCTGATAGGCAGATCTGGCGAACCATATTTGATCAGATCTTGTTTGATGTTGACTTTAAACTAAAATTAAAATATTTATACCTATTAGAGCACCCATATGTGCAAAAGTGTTATTTTTGCAGCTCCGCGCTCATTTTCCGATAGGATGAGAGTAAAAAATAAGATATGTGCAAAAATTGGGTTTCTGCGATGTAAACCGGCCAGGCCGTTTACATTTATGTCCTCAATATTACCATAAAGAAGGTTCATGGATTTATCCATCTATAACTCTTAAACTAGAAGTTTTTGGTGATTAAGTTACATAGCTCTTGTTTACACAATGAAAAGGCAAAATTTTTTTTTATACAAACGTTTAAAAAACTAAACTCTGAATGTCTCTCATTTAATTTCGCAGACTTGTAAATACGTATTTCGTACGTACATATTTCGATATCTATCAGCGCATTGTCACCTGTTTTACAAAATTTATAACAATCTGACCAATTTTTGGTTAACACATAAAATTTGTGACCAATTTTATAGGCCAAATATAAACTCCGTAACAAGTAACTCATAAGGTTTTTTAACTTTAATAGCTTATATTTTAATAACCAATAAAGCTTAACACTAACTGTAAGAATTTTTATGAAAACGAAAAGTGCCGTTTTTAATAAAAATTAATACATTTTACAAACTTTTTCGTATATCTTAGCTATCACGACTTCAACTCTGTAACGATTTTTCGTCATAATTTTTGATAAAAATGCATATACCAGAATTTTGGAGTTATCTATTATTTATATTGCGAAAAGTATAATGTTATTTATACTCAAATGATCGTTGGACTGTAAGTAATCAGACAGTATAACAGACTTGAAGCTTTTCTGCAGCATGTACCATTCTCGAGATGAAAAAGGATGTCTTTAATAAGATTTGAAAAAATGTTGTAAACTCCGTTCCAAATTTTTACACCAAACTATTTGACGAGTAAGAAAAACAATATCATATTTGGATTCACCTTGTAGGCATCATGCGATTTTGTTTCGGAAAAAAAATTCTGACAAAGCGTTTCTGAAAGAAAACGAAAAAAGTAACCAAATGTAAACTCCGTAACTGTAAACTCCGTAACCACAATTGTTTGCATCAGATTTCATTCAAATAAATGCAGATAAATGTTTAAAATATTTTAAAATAACCATAAACAGAGGTGATTCAACTAATATTTATGTGTCAAAAGACGATTCAACTAATAATTTTCGTGAAATCAAAAAAAGTTATTAATTTTTTTCCCTAAGCTGCTGGAGCGAAAAACGATTAATTTTGCATTTCATTGGTTTTGAATCGAGATTTCGAGTCATTACTGACATTAGTTTGACAAATTAAATTTGTTTCACACAATTTAAGAATTTTTTGATCGCGAAATATTATGTTTTTAATATATTATTTTGTAACTGCGCAACCGATGTTTGGATTTTAAAAAATTTTATATCTTTGAAAAACATTTAAAAGGACCAAAAATACAAAATTAAAAAAAAATGAAATTTTTTTTCGCGGAATGAATTGTATTTTTATTCGCGAAACCGCCAATTTGATAAACACAAATTATATATCATTGGAAAGGAAGTTGAAAACCCAAATACGAAAAACTAATAAATTGAAGAAAATTCGTACGCAATTTTTTTGTTATATCTTTTGCTTGCAGAAATGTAAACTCCGTTACAACAAAAAAAATTAAAATTGTGCAAAAAAAAGTTATTGCGACAACTTGTAGAAGAGATTTTTTGCAATTAGGTTTATAATGACTAAACTTACTGATCCATTAAGAATAAACCGAAATATTAACACTTTTTGCTCTCACAAATTTGGCCCAAAAATGTATCACATTTTTTGATTTCACCCATACTCTTCATCATGTAATAGGAAATTTAGCGTAAATTAAAAGCCAAATATGCTTTTTTTTAATATTTCGTCCATTGCATGACAGAAAGCCTAAAAACTGATGAGTTATAGATTTTTTACATACGTGCAGTAGGAAGCCATGTGAATCCATTTTGAGTATAGGATGTTTTCAGCGAACTTAAGTAAAACACTACGAGGTACAGTTTTGTAGAACTATTTAACCCTCTAACTCTTCAATTAAAGGGACTTTTTTTGCCCCATTGTTAAAAGGGACAAAAAGACCCGTAAGGTGAAGAGTTAGAGGATTAGAATATTCCACTGAAATGTTCCACATACTATTTTACATGAAATAGAATATTCACATGGTTTCCTCCTGAAATTTAGGTTTGTGGGCATTTAAGCGGCAATTGTGCAGAAGTACGAAATTAAACCTTAAAAGCATTTTAAGTTTTGACTTATTTCTGGCATTGATCTTAAATTTTCAACCGTGATGTCTTCAGAGGCTTATAGTAGAATTTCATGGCAAATACTATTGTGGAATATTTTAACCCTCTGGCAATGCATGAAAAAGGTCCAACCCATTACCATGGTTTTCAAATGAACTTCCTTAAACGAGTTAACTCCTTGCTTTTATAAAGCGAGGAAATAATTCCGCCTGAGGAATGTGTGCATTTTCTTATTGTAACAAAAACAAAATACACACAAATCATCTCGAGGAATGATTCCGTTCGCTTTATAAAAACAGGGGGTAAATGTATAAAACATTTCAAATTTAATTTTCATAGCTATTAAACACATCTCAATATTAGCAACAAAATAGATGTTCATGTCTCAGACGCTGCTATGGATAATCTCATTATTATTTTGAGTGTTTTAATTTTGTTGTTGTTTTTTTTTTCATTAAACAAAAATTGTCTTGCAAACAGCTTATTTTCTTTTAATTATTCTTAAAATATCTCTGACTTTCTTATTGTTAGTGTTTTAATTATATAGCACAGTTCAAGTGTAACTAATAAGATTTATATATCTTTTAACTACACTCAAATTAATATGCCTGTTATTTGTGTAACAGAAATATTTCTTGATTTTGGCTATGAATTAAATTTGTTGAAATTAATAACAACTTGAATTAAAAATGTGTGAAACTAATAAAATGTTAACACAATTTGTGTTTTTTTTTGTTATGTACAAATAGAGAAATGTGAATTTTGTGTATTTTTCTCGTTATTTTTAACAGTGTAAGGTAATTATATCAGTTAATGAACAATAATTAAAATACTCTGTAATAAAGTTGGGGAATATTTTGCTTAATTTTATTTTTCAATTAAAAATTAGAGCTCGAAGTCCTCGAATATTTGATTAAATACTAAAAACTAAAAAGGTCGAATAAAGATAATTATAATTATTATAGTTTTTTTTTTCAAAAATGCTAAATTTTTTCAACAATTAACTTGTTTGTACAAATAGTAAATAATTAAACATTTCCCCGCTCTTGTTTACTAAAATGTATGTTGTTTTTTGAGTGCTAAATTAAAATGAAAACTAAAAGTGAAATTACTTGAACAAGGTTTTGATAGAAATACATCGATTAATCGAGTATCGGTTAACCGATTGAATACCCCAACTTTTACCAATAAGGGATAATACTAGGAGATGCAATCATTATCGGACCGAACATCGTACAAAACGATATCATGATGTCATTTTGGCATACAAATATAAGGGAATTTTCGCTGAGAAAAAATTGAAAATATGATTAAAAACTCAAAAGAGATACCTAGATTATTAGGAAAAAAAAAAATCCTGAAAATACCGTAAATTAAAAAAGCGCAATAATTTATGAAATATATAAAATTTAAATTTTTATTGGTATATAACTTAAAAATGCGTGATTTTTGGCAAATTTTGGGCATTTATTGTGAAACATTAGTACAATATAAATTTATTCAAAGTATTGGCATCTTTAGCTATAACCTTTTCCCATCTTTCTGGCAACATGCGGACTCGGCACCAAAACAACTGCTCAATTTTGATTCCAAGAATGACTCGAGCCAATTTCAAAACTTCCAAACACTATTTTCTAAATAGTTGTTACCGGTCCTGGAGTCCGGTAGTTTTCGATGCTCGCTTCAAACGAATCAATTGTATTCAGTACAGGTCCCCACCGATCGTTTGTCCCGATTTCAGCAGCTCATAATTGATGGGACCCATCTCGTCCGACCAAATACAGAGCATTACCTTGGCGCCATTGATAGTCGGCTTTGGCGTTGATTTGGCTGGTTGGCCCGGCTTCATATACGATTTCTTGCGCTTAGGGTTGTCGTAATGGATGTGAAAATGACTTCTTTTTATGTCGTTTAGCAGCATTTCGGACATTCAAAATCGTCTTTCAACGCCTCTCGGTTTCAGCTCATCTGGTAACCAATTTCCTTGTTTTTAGATGAATCCTGCTGCTTGCATGCATTTCGTAATTGCTGCTTGAGCGCCTCCCAATAATTTTGTAAGATCTTCCTGAGTTTGACAACAATCTTCATAGAGTAATGCCTCCAAGTCATCATCTTCGAACTTTTTTGGCTCACCTGAGGGTTTTTTGTTTTCCGTTTCGAAATCACCAACTTCGACTCCGCGGAAAACACCTCCCGCATGTTAAAATCAATGGAGTATATTCTGGATAAAATTTGTTTAACAATAGATGTGTTTTACCAAAGTAAAAAAGTTTTGATATAGTCATATATTATCATAAAAAATTTGTATAATTTTATATTGGAACATATATACCAAGATATAATTATATAACATTTTACGAATCCTAAATATATAACTATATTTTGTTATATATTGCACAATATATAGTGCAATATATTACAATATCCAATTATATATAGACCTATATATAGTTACATATACCTCATATAATTATGTATAATTGTATCGAATTGTATACCATTACATATAGTTGGATATGATTATATTATAATTGATACATTTGGATGAGGACAAAATCCGGATAAAATTGTATCAAACCATGTCTTATTCCATCAAATTAGATCTAATTGCGTCAAATTAGATCTAATATGATCATAATACTATCTAATTTGATACAATTAGATATTCTCATTTTCCGAATATAATTATATATAATATCAAAAGTCATATAATTTTTTTTTGTAGGGTAGCTGCACTTTTTACAAAAGTGGAGAAGTAAAGCAAAACTTTCTGCAAATGATGCTATCTATGTTGGAATAAAATTCGATATTTTTGAAACAAAAAAAATTTTTTTTTACACTATTTCGTTAAATGACCAAGTGAGAATAAATGACAGATATTTACCCTCCAAACTGCCACATAAGTTATTAAAGACACAAACCATGCGTAAAAGATACGCCATCTATTGTGAATTCCGCATTTTTAAGTTATACATCCAATATAGTTAACTGTAAATTTCTAATTGTTAATTCTACATTTTGTGTTAACAAAAGCTTGTCATTATTAAAAAAAACAACCACAAATTCCAAGTGATTTCAAAAAAATTGACTGAAGGTCTCTACTGATTATGGTTAAAATTGGTCCTTGGTTAGACCTAGTGCCCATAATTATTTTAAAAAGCAAAATCTTGAATAAATTTTTGAATTTTACGAAAATAAAAATAGATGTGCTTTAATGGTTCCATAGAGCATTCATGTGCTCTAAAAGGATGAAAATCTGAAGATATCAGTTGCTATTTTTTATGATCTTTCCTGAAATTTATGAATTATAAAAGTTACAGATTTTTTTGGATCCTATAGATGATAAATATATTTTAAGGGAAGGGTTTTATTAGTGTCCGATCCAAAAAAAGGCAATCGGCCCATAATAATTTTTACCCAAAACAACCTGAAACTGTCCGACAACAACAATTTAGACACTATTTTGTTGCCGCGGTAAAGTATTCGTACTTTTCTGAGATAAATCAAAAGCGATCCGTACTCAAAATTCTTTACAAATTGTTGCTTAGGGTGTCCCAGGTTACCTGGGTGAAGAATAAAAATGGTGCTTACAAATCGATGTCGGCTCACGCCTATTTTTGTAAATCTATTGAAATAAAAAACAATTGGGTAAATTAAAAACTTAAATAGAATTTTAGCTAAAATTTAAATTAAATTTCTAATAAATTTAATTAAAAGTAAATACCATCAATTTTACGGAAATTTATTGAATTAAAAAAGTAAATGAGTAAATTAAAAACTTAAATTTGATTTTAGCTAGAATTCTAATTAAAATTTTAATTCATTTAATTAAAATTAAATTTTATTTGAACCTGGAATTTCAATTAAAAATTTAATTCCTTTGATTCAAATTTAAATTGATTGTTTCAGGATTTTAACTAAAATTTTAATGGATTTTTGCATTGATATAATTTTAGATTTAGTTAACAATGTTAACATGTTTGAAAGCTAAATTGCAAAAATTTTAATTAAAATTTAAAAAAAAATTTTATTGCATAACAATTTTTTTAATTGGTGCGAATTCAATTAAATTTTTCATTGTATTTACAAATATTTTAACTAAAACTCGTCTTTAGTTTTTTCTATGTACAATTTCGATATTAGAAAGGAGCACCCATTACTGAGATTTTGCTGGGTTTATCAGTTTGATTCCCTATAAATAAATCTTTATGAGATTCTAAAAACAAAGCCTTCATTCTATCAATTATTATTTTTGTACTACAAATTAGATTAATTTTCTCCATGTCAAAATATATTATCTTCCTAATGTTGATATAGGTACTAAGTATTACTTACGAAAAAAAAAAAAATAAATAGAAATGATTTCAACCAAAAGTATCTTAACAAATTTATCAGAAAATTGTTCAATTTCCTTAGTTTTAATAACTTATTAAATGAAATGAATAATATGTTATCTTAGAAAAACATTAACAGTTGTATGCACACAATTTCTACATCAAGTGTCTACAAGGATGTTAAAGTATTATTTATTTTTATAACAAGAACATAATAACATATTACATTTAGTTTATTTCCTTTCCAAAACTTCTATGACGTTTTTGGTTTTTATTAAATAGTAGCACTCAAATATAGTTGCCAGAAGGAGTAAACATAGTAATATTTGCAGTGGAATTACATAAACATACATATAAATTAATATTATTTTTTGTTTGTGTATGATGTAATATTAATAACCCAGCAAAAGCTGTCATAAACATATAATAAACTTTAGTTATGGAAATATTAATTACCGAAGTTATTATTTCAACTAATGGTACTGTTGAAGTAGTTTGTTAGCAGATATTAAATATAAATTTAAAAAAAAAATAATGTCAGCAGGCACGCACTGATCAGCGAACATTAGGGTTTCCAGCAAGCACTCTAACCACTCTTAATGATTTTTATTGATTCAAAGCATATACTATTTTTGGATGGTGTAATGTAGCGATATTTAATTAAATTTGACATCATTAATATAACATACATACTGCTTATATATCGGTAATGAAGTAGTAATAATGTGTAGGGTTTAATTTGCAGCACGTTCAGGTTAGAAGCAATTCAAAGGGTAAAGGGATAATAAGTCTAAGTAATGCATGCTACTAATGACCAGTTATTATTAAGGATTTTCTGGGAAGGTCAACACTACCATGATATTTTGCTAAAAATTATTTTATTTATAATGATTAGGACTAGGAAGTTCAACAACTTTTAATCTTATTTTGCACGCAGAGAAGGGATATGGTTGCAATAGGATGACGGCTACAAAATTGTATTCCATGTTTATTGCAATCAAATTATTAATGTATTAGTCATACTTTAATAATAATGTGATAGCTTATAATCATTTTATGGTCAAAATATCTTTTTTCATATCGCACCCATAATACAAAAGTGGCGCAACTCAGAATTTTCCAAAATTGATTTTTTTTTCTGTAAAAAAATTCACAATACATACCTCTAACTACTTTAAAAAGTTCTTCTTCATCACTATCTTTTTTAACTGGAAAAATCCCGTTATGTCTATTTTTATGTTGTGTTGCACGATCAACTAAAGTGAACTATTTTTAGTTGAATCAATATACTCAAGAACAAGTGATTACTTGTGTTACACACCACCACTGTAAAAAATTATAAATTTTGTGGTGTATTATTTTCCATCGTGCTTCTTTAATTGAAAAAAGTGAGCTCAATTGAGTGCATTATTTTGTTATATGTGTTTTCATTTAAAGGGTCATAACTCAAAATTTTAATTTATTTCAACAAACATAATATAAAATTAAAAAAAGTGTAACAAAATCTTCTTCAAAATGGACTTTTTTCATTATGGAACTAAACTTTTTTTTAAATATTACAATCATTTTTAAATAAACAGTTTTTTGCCTCTCCTGAAAATTTAAGAATTTTAGTTGTGTCACTTTTGTATTTAGGGTGAAATACTAAATACAATGTACTAAATAATTTGATCTTGCTAATTAATATTATTTGTTTTCGTAACACACCATCAGAAAACCGTATATTAATTTCAAAACCTTTTTTTATATGTATAAGATCTTCGTTCCATCTACTTTACCGTTGGTACCGAATTTTACCAAAACGCCATTCTATTGTCAAAATTATGTGTAAATTGTTGTTGTATGGAGTAAATTGCGCTCCCGCAGGTGCATTACAAGCAATTTCTCATAATTTTTTTCTTATATAGTAGTACATGTTTTTAAAAATTGAAAACTTTTAAAAATTCTGAATTTAAACAAATTAACTATAAATATTTAAAGAAAAATATTAATAGAATAAAAAAAATAATGGTCCCGCTGGGAATCGAACCCGCGACCATCTGTTTGGAAATGCCAAATGATTCGAAAATCACTTTTTAAGAACACTTAGAGCAATTACTCTGTAGAGGTAGTAATTAAGTGATTTTTTGGATGTTGTTCAGAAGTAATTCTAAAAAAACTGTAAATATATACTAACGCATACTTCGGAAGCAATGAAAGAAGTATTTTTTGAAGTTGTTCAGAATAACTTACAAAAAAAGCAGTAAAAATACACTAACGGATACTTGTGTACCCGGGTAAAAATAGTTATATATTGTTATATATAATGTGATTGGGTTATATCTGACGGTGAATGGATTCACATTAAGACACATATTATTAAATCCAAAAACATCTGATATTATTTTTTCAATGAATTTGTTGTACGGTAATTGTTGTTATTACATATCCCCAAATCTGACTCCATATATAACTATATAAGCCATATAAAACTAATCAAAATATATGTAGTGACCGATATGATTATATGGTTCGATACTAAGTTAAATAACACTGTATGTATCGTCATACTAAAAATATATTTCCTGTAATTATACCCTACACCACTATGTGGTCAGGGTATTATAAGTTTGTGCTGATGTTTGTAACACCAAAAAATAGTGGTCGTAGACCCACCTTATAGTATACCGATCGGTTCAGAATTTTTTTTTATTTCGTTTTAACGATGTCCGTCTGTCCGTCCGTCCGTCCGTCCGTCTGTCTGTCTGTCCATGCAATCTTGTGCGCACTCTACAGGTCGCACCTATTAAGATATGTTGATGAAATTTGGTACGCAGACCTATGTTGGCCCAAGGACGAACAAGTTTGATTTTTTTGAACATCGGTCCATGTTTAGACCTAGTGCCCATATAAGGGTCCTACCAAAATTATACTGTTTATATGCTGCAGGTCGTAAATATTAAGATATTTTGATAAAATTTGGTACACAGACCTATATTGGCCCAATAATGCAGCCTATTGATTTTGGTGAACATGGGTCCATGTTTAGACCTAGTGCCCATATAAGGGTCCTACCAAAATTATACTGTTTATATGCTGCAGGTCGTAAATATTAAGATATTTTGATAAAATTTGGTACACAGACCTATATTGGCCCAATAACGCAGCCTATTGATTTTGGTGAACATCGGTCTATGTTTAGACCTAGTGCCCATATAAGGGTCCTACCAAAATTATACTGTTTATACGCTGCAGGTCGCAAATATTATGATATTTTGATGAAATTTGGTACATAGACCTATGTTGGCCCAAGGACGAAGCCTATTGATTTTGGTGAACATCGGTCCATGTTTAGAACTAGTGCCCATATAAGGGTCCCCCCAAAATTATATTGTTTATACGCTGCGGGTCGCAAATATTAAGCTATTTTGATGAAATTTGGTACACAGACCTATGTTGGCCCAAGGACGAAGCCGCTTGATTTTGGTGAACATCGGTCCATGTTTAGAACTAGTGCCCATATAAGGGTCCCCCCAAAATTGGCTTGGTTACAAACTGCAGGTCGCAAATATTAAGATATTTTAATGAAATTTGGTGCGCTGACTCACATTATAGAAAATTTTGACATAAGCCCCATTTTAACCCATTCGAATTTCGGATCCAAACAATACACCAAACTGGTGTAGGGTATTGTATAGTCGGCATGCCCGACTTTAACCTTTTTACTCGTTTTATATAACTTTCTATATGATCTCGTACAAATTAATATAAATTAAGAGTTAATTTATCCACAGCCAAATAATTTTCACGTGATTTTTTTGCATATTAAATTAAATTAAAAATGATGCAAACGATTTAGATTAGATTTTTATTTTATGTTATATAATTTGGGCCTTTAAAATTGTTTAAGCTATAGAAATTTCAATATCAATTTAAAGCCGGTATGCATAAAAAGTGTACCTACTATTAGACAAAATTATATATAATCAGATATTTTTATATCGAATTAGATGTAATTTGGTGTCCTGGATATGGAAATCTCGGATCAAACTATATTAAATAATATTAATTTGATATAATTAGACACAAGTAGATGACCCATTTTTCGGATCAAGTTGTATGTCGTTGTATATGGGGACTTATCAAATAAGATATTATTATATATGACACCGTATTAAGATTTTTTACCCAGGTAGCAATTTTTTTGCTGGGTTGTTTTCTAGAAAACGACAACAAACATGCATGTATTTATAAAGACTTCCTAGCTCTAATAATAATGATGTACATTGAGCTTGAACGTCATACATTTTGATACAGTAATTTAATACACTCGCAAGCACTCGCATATACACCAACACTTTGAAATACTGCTTTGTAACTAACACAAACACAAAGCGTACAAAGTAGAAAGTAGCGGTGTTCAGCGATGTATGCAGAATTTTCAAAATTAATTTTAAGGGCCAGTTTTATAGTTACAACTAAGACCGATTTTTGTCTAAAATATTCCTGAAGTTTATAGTGTAGAAACGGCAATGACGTATCATTATTTTTCGGCTACCCGTAATGACACCGTCTTACTTTCTGTATTATTTTAAAATATATTACAATAAGTTACTAGTAACTAGTTAATTTTTCTATTACTTCAAAATAAAAAAAATTGCGTTACCAATATAGACTTATTTGTATCATTATTGCAAACACATAGTAATGTTCTAAATTTTTTTGTAATTTTTTTTGAAATATCCTAGACAGAAATCGCCTGTGGTACAAAAAATCAAGCACTGGCATACCACTGGGTAATCACGGCGTTAAAAATAAATGACTGGCAGAACACTCATTTGGGACGCTTTGCCAGCGTTTGCAAAAAACATTTTGCTAGTATTTGTTTTACAAAAATTTCGGTGGTTTATAAAAAAAACCACTGGCAAAGAATTGGCTTAGAGTGATATGCCAAGGTTTGCAACCAGTGGTTATCCTGTGCTACCTAGCCAATGCTACCAGTTGTACAAAAACCAATTCACTGGTAGACCAATGATTTTATAAAAATGCTGACGCTTCGTTAAAAAATGTTTGTAGTCGGAAGGTTCCGAGTTCAAAACCGGTTGCAAGCAAAAAAAATTTTTTGGATTTATTTTAATTAAAAATTTTTTTTGTTCTATAAAATCAATTTTTTGTTTGTGGAAAAGCTCCTTTAAGACTAACTTTTTTTTTTCTCTCCCAACGCTGGCATATTACTTCCAAAAAAATGTTTGCCAGTGCTAGCTTTTTCGCACAGCCAGTAGTTGTCTAGCGATTATCGCTCATTTATGTGTTTAGCTATCAAATATTATATGTCTCGTTAGCTCAGTGGGCAGAGCAATCGTCTGCCAATCTGACGGCCTGGGTTCAAATCACGGCAGGACCAAAAAAATTACATATGAACTTTTTTTAAATTTTATTTTGTAAAATATATTTCCAGACCACCTATTTGTTCGTCTTGCCAGCGTTTTTCCAACGTTCAAAAATTTTGTTTCTCCAGTGCTTTTCCGTCGCTTTTTGAACAGCCGGTCCTTTTGTTTAATGATGTTATCATTTTGGGAATGGGAAAGCACTTTTTTCCAGTACTTGTATCACCTGTTAAAGTGCTTTGCCATCGCTTTCCCGTTTGTATTTTTCTGACTGGGCTGTTTTTAGACTTAATATTTTTTTAACACTTAAAAGGATATATGTATGTATGTAACCACATATTTTTTGATTTTTTGTATATTGGCCAGTAAGTTTACTTGTGCGCAGCAAATCAATTATGTTTTTATTACTGGCAATCTAGAGTCCCAAGTTCGATTCTCGGCATGAGCAAAAATTATTTTAAAAAATTTTTACAATAAAAAAATATTCTTTTTTATAGAACTTATTTTCTGGGAAATCTATTTTTAGATTCATTATTTTTGTCACTATGTACTGGTAAGTACATAGGTAATGACAAAATTTTTATTTTTTCGTATGCTGGTGTGTAACTATAAATCATATGAGTACTTAGCATTTACTTAGCCATTATACATTTGCACTTGAAATCAAAATTATCCGAAATTTTTAAAATTTTACAATTCTCTAATCATTTGGTGTAGAAAAAATATTCAATAAAAAATTAAAAGTAAATGAAGATTTTTCACTATATAAATACTAATAAAAATTATAATCGATTTCCATGCAAATTGATATCAATCGCCACCAAATTTCATATCAATATGGAAGCTAAAAAAAATCAGCCCAACTGGAACTGTTAAAATTTGCTTTCATTTATTTGGACTTGTCTAATATACACTAAAATTCATACAACTTGATGTGGCTAATTGTAAGAGCAGCACTTAAAATAAGTAATAAGCCACAAAGAATATTACTGTTGACTGATGTTTATTTAGTGGTTCTTGTTCAAGTTGCTGTTTTTTTGGTTTTGATGCTTGCTTCTGTGGTTGGTTTTGTCGTTTTCGCTGATTAATGTTGTTGTTAGTTTATGGCAATAAATTCCTGCTTTGTGACCATATTTGTAATTAACAGCCTGATAAATTGTCGCATACTATTTTGGAATTTGTCAAAAAATACTGTTTCACACTAAAATACAAATACTCCTGTAACACTATTTTCAGGCGTGAATGATGCCTACGCCTGATAAATTTATTAGGGTTTGGCGCTGGGTGTATGGCTGTTTTAACTAATACTGTATATTATTACATGCAAACAGCAGTGTAAAATTTATACTTAGCATAATTCTGTGTTCCAAAACCAATAATAAAATTTAATGAGTATTGTTTTTGTAAAATACTTGAACCCATATCAACAAGGGCGATCCCAGAAGTACTCGACCTGAAGTCAGAGCTTGGAATAATTAATTCTTCAATTCAGTTTCTGAATTAAAAATTCAATGAATTAATTCACAAAAGACTATATATTGAATGTAATTAATTCATAATTATTTTCGTTCGATTTCTTTTGTTACGAATTAATTCAATTGCTACAGTTTCTTTTATTAAATCAAATTAATTAATTCACTGCTGAACGCGTTCATTTTTCGTTCAGTGAATTGAAAAAAAAAATATGTTCACTGAATAGAAAAAGAAATTAAAAGTTTCATTTATAACAGTATTTATATATTTCTGAAGCATACTTCTTTTAGATCGGCGTAATGGAAAAAATATTCTCCACTTGTAAATTTTTCTTCCCCCACACCATTACGAATTCGAGTAAAACATCCAATTTTTGTAAAATTTTCATAGTATTTCGGGAGTTGTGGGATTTTTTCATCTTATCTCAAATTTTTTTCTATTTTTATATAAAGAATAATAACAAATAAGAAATGATTGAATTATTAACAAAATATTTTGAAAATACTCCACTGAACGGCAGAAAACAGCTTTTGAATTCAGTGAACGTAATTTTTTGGTTTTCAATTCAGTGAACGTATTTTTTTTAATTCACTGAACGAAAATAGAATTGAACGAATTTAGTGGTGAATTAATTCGGTAAGGAATTAATTCACTTGATTTAACAAAAACAACTATAGCAATTGAATTAATTCTTTTAATTTATTTCTTGTTGAACGCGTTCAGTTGAACGAATTCAGTGAATTATTTAAGAAAAGGAATTCATTCATTGAATTCTAAAAAAAATTTAATTCGATTGGTGGTGAATTCATTCAAAAACGAATTAATTCTTCAAAGCTCTGTAGTTTAAAAAAATACTTTGGTGAAAAGTGGCAATCTTATAAAATATATGTTTTAATTTCGAAGCCGCCACATTGTTTAGTATTTTTTTGGAGCCATCAGTAATAAACGATCTCAGTGAATTTGTAAAGGCTAAAAAGAATGTTATATCATAAAGACTATGCGCCCGTTTACACATTTACTATTTCTGTGACTAAAATAAAGAAATTAAAACGCGAATTATTTCATCATGCAAATTATTCACCAGAATCAGCTCCATTATTTTTTGAAAAACTGCGCAGTGGTAAAAGATTAACTCACAATAAAGAGGTGGAATCTCCGGTTGTTGGCTATTTTGAGGAGCTAGATTATTCTTGCTATAAACAGGATATCGAAGCTATTGGAAATAGCTGGGAAAAGCATACCTATCGAGCAAAAAGGAAACCATGTTAAGAAATACGGAAAATTTTACACAAATTTGTTTGGTTTTGTTTGTTAGGTCGGATCGCCCTCGTATCTTATTTTTTAATGAGAAGTTTTTCGTAGAATATTTAAACTTTCCTCTGCATTTTTCATCAGTCATTTAATTTTTTCAACAAGTACCACAGAGTCGTCTTAAGCAGATGTTCCACTAGTTAAAATTTTCTAGGAATATGTTCTGCTAGAAATTCCACAGGGACTGCCAAAGGCGAAAACTCCACTCGATAGATATTAAATCCTTTAAAAGAAACTAAAATAAACTCAAGTTTGCACTTATAGTTTGAGAAATGACAAAGTTGCTAAATTATTTCTTTTCCATATGCAGTAAAACTTTACGAGTATTTTTTTTTTATTTTAGCCAGAAAAAGACAAACGGAAAACAATGGAAAGGCATTTAACAGCTGGTACAAGTACTGGCAAAAAGTGTTTCCCATTCCCAAAATGATAACATCTTTTGACATAAGAACCGGCTGTTCAAAATGCGCGGCAAATCCATTGGGGAAACAAAATGTTCAAAGTTGGCAAAACTCTGGCAAGTCCAATAAATTGGTGGGCAGGAAATAGATTTTTATAAACAAAACCAAAAAAAGTTTTACCATTATTTCAATACAGGCCGTCAGATTGGTAGACAACAGCTTTAACCAATGAACTAACGAGATATATTCGTATAGTACATGGTGACGTTGTGCTTTGATGGTTAGTGTGTTGAGCTGTTACACATAAGGTTGCGGGATCCCCAGCAACGGCAACCTCAAATTTAGAAAAATAATTATATTTTCTTAAGTTCCTTCCTCCTTCAGTGTTCCCATATCACTTAACCCCATCGATGTAAAATAACATAACAGGGCTATAAATATAAAAGCTTCAACAATGTTCAACAAATTTTCATTTAAAGGCGTGTAACAACTGTCCTTAGATTCAGCATCTCGCGCTATTACAGTGCTGCCCCTCATCTTATAACACCTTTCATTTCTTTTTCATACACTTTCCAAAGGAAGCAATCCGTTAATTAATAAGAAAAATTTCCCAAATCGAAAAAAAATTATTTTACCTGAAATTGGATTTGAACTTGGAACCTTCTGACTACAAACCATCTTTAACAAAGCGTCATCAATTACTGACTGTTTATCCAGTACTAGATAAACACTTTTTTCAATGTATTGAAATTAGGACCAGAAATTTTAATTGTTATCCCATGTGATAATCTTATTATATATGAACATACATGATCACACATTGGCTCGTATGTGATCATGCTTGGGCATACATAGTCATTTATGTCCATGCATACCTTTGGATCAGAAATTTGTGGGTATATGAAGATATATGCCCATATATGATCATATGTGAGCATATGTTAATCATATATGAGCATACATGGGCATATATAAACATTAACGGTCATATACCCTCAAACTTCGGATCCGAATAGAAATATATGAGATCTTGTATGGTAATACATCGAACTAGACATAGACGTATATGACTACGTATGCCCATGCATGATCTTATACAAGTCAATGTATGAACATACATGATCATACATTGGCTCGTATGTGATCATGCATGGCCATACATAGTTATTTACGTCCACGCATAGTTCAATGTGTGACCATAAATGATCTCATATGTTTCCATATACCTTTGGATTCGAAGTTTGAGGGTATATGGAGGTAAATGACCATATATGAGCAAATGTGTATCAAAATATACTCTCAAATTTCGGATCCGAAGGTATTTGGAAATATAAGAGATCATGTATGGTCATGTATTTCATATATATTTAGATTTTCACATGGGCTATCATATTTTTCGTTTCATACATTTGCATATTTAACACGTTGGCTGCCACGTCGCACGTTTTCATGCGACACCCAGATGTTACCCTGAGGCCACGTCGCACATTTTCGTGCGACACCTAAATGTTACCCTGAGGCCACGTCGCACATTTTCGTACATTTTAATATGGAATTTTACACGGAATTTGGATTCTCTGGCCTGTGGTGAACATTTTGGTATATTTCCCATGGCCGCTGCGTATTTTTAATGGTATTTTTTTTGGATAAAGAAAGAACAAAATAAAGAAAGAAAGAAAGAATAAAAATAAGTTGTTGGCCTCAGGTGACCAAAATTGTTAAATGACATTGCTACTGAAAGATCAAAATTCTAAAAAGGCTTTGGCAGCCAACGTGTTAAATTCAAAATTAGACAAAAACGAGTAAAAAGGTTAAAGTCGGGCATGCCGACTATACAATACCCTACACCAGTCTGGTGTATTGTTTGGATCCGAAATTCGAATGGGTTAAAATGGGGCTTGTGTCAAAATTTTCTATAATGTGAGTCAGCGCACCAAATTTAATTAAAATATCTTAATATTTGCGACCTGCAGTTTGTAAGCAAGCCAATTTTGGGGGGACCCTTATATGGGCACTAGTTCTAAACATGGACCGATGTTCACCAAAATCAATACGCTTCGTCCTTGGGCCAAAATAGACCTATGTACCAAATTTCATAAAAATATCTTAATATTTGCGACCTGCAGCGTATAAACAGTATAATTTTGGTAGGACCCTTATATGGGCACTAGGTCTAAACATGGACCGATGTTCACCAAAATCAATAGGCTGCGTTATTGGGCCAATATAGGTCTGTGTACCAAATTTCATCAAAATATCTTAATATTTACGACCTGCAGCGTATAAACAGTATAATTTTGGTAGGACCATTATATGGGCACTAGGTCTAAACATGGACCGATGTTCACCAAAATCAAACTTGTTCGTCCTTGGGCCAACATAGGTCTGTGTACCAAATTTCATCAAAATATCTTAATATTTGCGACCTGTAGAGTGCGCACAAGATTGCATGGACAGACAGACAGACAGACAGACGGACGGACGGACATCGTTAAATCGAAATAAAAACGAGTAAAAAGGTTAAAGTCGGGCATGCCGACTATACAATACCCTACACCAGTCTGGGTAAAAGCCAACTAATGTTTGGATCCGAAATTCGAATGGGTTAAAATGGGGCTCGTGTCAAAATTTTCTATAATGTGAGTCAGCGCACCAAATTTCATTAAAATATCTTAATATTTGCAACCTGCAGGTTGTAACCAAGCCAATTTTGGGGGGACCCTTATATGGGCACTAGTTCTAAACATGGACCGATGTTCACCAAAATCAACAGGCTAGAGTGCGCACAAGATTGCATGGACAGACAGACAGACGGACGGAATCGAAATAAAAAAAAATTCTGAACCGATCGGTATACTATAAGGTGGGTCTACGACCAATATTTTTTGGTGTTACAAACATTAGCACAAACTTATAATACCCTGACCACATAGTGGTGTAGGGTATAAAAATAAAAGAAATATTTCCTTTTCACTTTATAAATACTAATAAAATTTGGAATCGCTTTCCATGCAAATCGTTTTCAATCGCCGCCATTTTTCATATAAGTAGTTTTAAAATTCACCGAATAATCCCATCCGGAACTGTTAAAAGTTGCTTTCATTTATTTGGATGCCTCACTTAAAAACAGGACCACTAACACTTCATTGAATTCAACTTACATTTTCCTTTGTTTTTGACTGTTAATAAAATGACCCACAAATTAGTCAAAACAACTAACAAATATTATTTACATACATTTTTTTGGTTTATTTCAAATCTGCAGAAAATTTTACTAAATATTAGTAGACTAAAAATAGCAAAAACAAACTGTTATGTTTACAAAATTTTTGTTATTTTTATGCCAAATTTAATTGAATTCAAATAGCAGTCTATCCTGTTAAACTAACAGAGATATTTGCTAAAAAAAACTTGTAAACTGCTGTTTTCAAAAGGCTCGATTTTTATTTGCATTTAAAGAAAATGCAAAAAAAAGCTTCGAAAATTTAAAATTTTCTTATAATTTTTAGGCTACTGATTATTTAGCAAAATTTTTTGCTGATTTTAGAAGGTTAATTTGTTATTTTCTATTGTATTAACTCAAATATAACTAAAATTCTGTATATTTAACAGTTTTATTTTTGCTGTTCCTATCTTACTAATATATAGCGAAAATAATCTGCTAATTTAGCAGTTTTTTTCTGCAGCATCATTTTTAACTAATTTTTAGTAGTTTTAACTAAATCTTTTACATACTTTTTTCTATTAGTGTACTAATGATGCATAAACATTTTTTTGGTTTCTATAAAAGTCTTATAAATCAAATTAGGAAGAAAAGCAATAACAAAATATTTATGCATTTGGGTGAAATTTATAAATGCCATTATCTGACTATAGTTTTTTTTAAAAGAATAAATAACTGTTAATATATTTATGTTATATTATAAAAATACGAAATTACCTTTTTACTAAGCCAATATTTAAGTTGCATTTAACTTGACTTTATTACACAGAACCAGCAATACACAAAAAAAAACGAGTAAAAAGGTTAAAGTCGGGCATGCCGACTATAGAATACCCTACACCAGTCTGGGTAAAAGCCAACTAATGTCACCAAAATCAATAGGCTGCGTTATTGGGCCAATATAGGTCTGTGTACCAAATTTCATCAAAATATCTTAATATTTGCGACCTGCAGCGTATAAACAGTATAATTTTGGTAGGACCCTTATATGGGAACTAGGTCTAAACATGGACCGATGTTCATCAAAATCAATAGGCTTCGTCCGTGGGCCAAAATAGGTCTGTGTACCAAATTTCGTCAAAATATCTTAATATTTACGACGTGCATCGTATAAACAATATAATTTTGGGGGGACCCTTATATGGGCACTAGGTCTAAACATAGACCGATGTTCACCAAAATCAATAGGCTTCGTCCTTCGGCTGCCATAAGTCGGTGTACCAAATTTCATCAAAATATCTTAATATTTGCGACCTGCAGCGTATAAACAATATAATTTTGGTAGGACCCTTATATGGGCACTAGGTCTAAACATGGACCGATGTTCACCAAAATCAATAGGCTTTGTCCTTGGGCCAACGTAGGTCTGTGTACCAAATTTTATCAAAATATCTTAATATTTGCGACCTGCAGCGTATAAACCATATAATTTTAGTAGGACCCTTATATGGGCACTAGGTCTAAACATGGACCGATGTTCACCAAAATCAATAGGCTGCGTTACTGGGCCAATGTAGGTCTGTATACCAAATTTTATCAAAATATCTTAATATTTACGACCTGCAGCGTATAAACAGTATAATTTTGGTAGGACCCTTATATGGGCACTAGGTCTAAACATGGACCGATGTTCACCAAAATCAATAGGCTGCGTTATTGGGCCAATATAGGTCTGTGTACCAAATTTCATCAAAATATCTTAATATTTACGACCTGCAGCGTATAAACAATATAATTTTGGTAGGACCCTTATATGGGCACTAGGTCTAAACATGGACCGATGTTCAAAAAAATCAAACTTGTTCGTCCTTGGGCCAACATAGGTCTATGTACCAAATTTCATCGAAATATCTTAATAGGTGCGACCTGTAGAGTGCGTACAAGATTGCATGGACAGACAGACAGACGGACGGACGGACGGACGGACGGACAGACGGACATCGTTAAATCGAAATAAAAAAAAATTCTGAACCGATCGGTATACTATAAGGTGGGTCTACGACCAATATTTTTTGGTGTTACAAACATCAGCACAAACTTATAATACCCTGACCACATAGTGGTGTAGGGTATAACTACACTTTTTGTTAAAGTTCAGTTGAAAGGGGCTTTTGTTAATTAAACCCAAAAGCAAAAATTATATAGTTGTTCTTTTACAAAATGCCCGAGATGTTATATGTTAACAAAAAACTGTTACAGTTGTTATTTACACAGTACTTCATTTACGAACTTTGTTTACAAATTAACAAAAGACTGTTGCTAGTTAGTAAAATTATTTGTAAGATAGTTGTACGCGATCTGCATTTAATGCGTTGGTAATCTCAAAAAAAATGCTACTTTTGTAACACAAACACACATACATCCATATGTTTGCAAGTTGACACTCACACACTTACACTCGCTTTGACACATGCACATATTCTTTTATATGCATTTTTTTTAATTACATGGTATCTTTATTAATTCTATTTTTATTGTATGTGTGTAGGAGCATATTGCACTATAATTTTTTATTAGATTTTGTAATTAACATTTCTATGCATTTTTTTATTTTATTTTTTTTAAATTTAATTACAATTTTTATGGCTTAATAAAATTTGTATCATTATAGAATTTTATTTATTTTTAATGACACTTATTTCTGTATTTTTATAGAATTATAAATATTTGATTTACTTTATTTACTTTTTCAAAGTGTTAAATTTTGCTAGCATTTATTATTTTTTTATTATTTTTCATTTAGATGTTTTTCCGTTTTTCCGCTCGCACAACCGTTTTATTGCAGCGTTGGTTGAAAACTGTTTATGCCGCTTATTGTATTGCTAAAAGTTTCTTTATAAACTTTTTGCGTTACCCTGTTATCATATTGATAAGAAGTATACGATTTTGTTCTAACCATTAACAAAATGAATTTTAGTTAAATGAAATGTGGATTTTATTGTGCCACAGTAACATTCACATTTTAAAATAATACGTTATTTTTTATTAGGTGTAGAAAATTCAAATTTTTTAAATTTGATATGAAGAGTTTAAATATTTCGCTGGAAAAAGTTGAGATTTTCTGATTAAATGTTAATGTAAATCTCTTTTTAAAATTATAGGAAGCTTATGAAAAAAAATTTGTGTCGGATATTTGTTTTTAAGCCTCCTATAACTTTACAAAGCTTTTTTGAATTTACACATAAAATTATAAAATGACATAAGAATTAAGCAGAATCTGATTTTCCAATTAGTATTCAAATCAATACATTTTTAAAGCAATTGCCTACTTTAAGTATGTAGAGGAAAATATTTATTATAAATTTTTAAATTTTTACATGATATCTACTAAATTTAAAGGAAAATATTTTTGCAACATTCCTGATAAGCTAAAATTCTAGTGAATTTATCTTACCATAGAAAATTTTTTTTAAAAAATGTCCAAACTCCTTGTCAGTAAAATTCTCTTAATTTTTATAAAAAAAAAACTTTTAGATTCTTGCATATCCTTTATAGAGAAACTAATAAAATTTTAAGATTCCGAACGCAACAATTTCCATACAACAAATTTATTTTACTTAATTTTTTGTTAAATAAATTTTTGTTATATATTTTTTTTGTATTTTATCTATGCCAAATAATAGATTTCACTGGTTATTAATTTATCTTGTAGTAAAATGAATACTTTTAAATAATTTGAGGAACATGCGCAAAACTTTTATGTTCCACATAAAGCGCATATTTTAAAATTATTATTTGTTTAGCAATTAGAAAGCAATTGATTTAAATAAAATGACATTTCGAACGTTATTTTTAACAAGAATTTTAGCAAATTAATATACTTCAAATATTTGTCATTCTACTGTTAATTTGGTTGGTGGGTTCAAGTGGCAGGTGACACTATGCGACCAACAAGTAGAGTGCTAGATAAATCGGTTTTGAAAAATCACGCCACTCGAAGGATACTGATATTCAGCTCATAGTATCGATGAAATCTAATTAGATCACCCAGACCAATCTCTGATATCTCAGATAACTCGACCACCATATATATACCGAAAAGTGCACCGATAAGTTCTTCAAACTCATAAAGGCAGTTAAATACCCTCTCTACCTCTCCTGGTATTCCACAAATATAGTACTGTACATTACACTATTATCCCAGCCCAACCGCATGCCGCCAAATCTTCTAATTACCCGGCAATACAGCAGTCAGTCCCAAAAAGTCTGGTGTAGTCCGTTTTTAGTCGAAATAATCTGTAAAAATTTGTTTATCTTACTACATCTTTTGCAATTGTAGTTCAGAAAATATCAACTAAAATTCAGAATTTCCATTTGAGATTCAAAAAATATAAATTGAAATTTAAAAATTCCTTCTGTAATTCAGAAAATATCACTTTATATTCAGAAAATATCAATTAAAGTTCAGAAAATATCATTTAAAATTAATAAAATTCAGAAAATATTAATTGATATTTTTGAAAATATCAATTGATATTTAGAAAATATCAACTGAAATTTAGAATTTAATTGATATTTTCTGAATTTCAAATGATATTTTTTTTTAAATTCTAAATGATATTTTCTGAATTTCAAATAAAATATCTGAATTTGAATTGATATTTGCTGAATTTTTATATTTTTTAAAAATATTTATTATATACAAGCGGGCAAAGTCAGTTATACTTGGTTTAGTTAAACCAGAAATGAATTTTGTCGTAAAGTTTAAAATTTAATTTATTTTGGATATGAAGTAAATATCTTATGAAAAGAAAGCTCAATAGGGATTTTCATATAAACTCGTATTCTACTCATAAACGGTTTAAACCTCCCATGTGAAAATCGAAATATATATGAACATACATGATAATACATTGACTTGTATATAATCATGCATGGGCATACATGGTCATATACGTCAATGCATAATTCAATGTATGACCATACATGATCTCATATATTTCCATACATCTTTGGATCCGAAATTTGAGGGTATATGGAGGTATATGGCCATATATGATCATATATGGGCGTATATGAATTATATATGAGCATATATGGTCATATATGAATATGTACGATCATATAACCTCAAATTTCGGATCCAAAGATATATGGAAATATATGAGATCATGTATGGTCATACATTGAAGTATGCATTGACGAATATGAACATGCATGCCCATGCATGATCATATACAAGTCAATGTATTATCATGTATGTTCATATATATTTCGATTTTCACATGGGCTGGTATAAAAAAAGAAAAAATTTTAAAAAAAATTGAAAAAATAAAAAAAAAAATATTTAAAAATAAAAAAAAAATTAAAAAATTAAAAAAAAAATTAAATATAAAATAAAAAATATAAGTAAAAAAAATGAGTAAAAAGGAGTTTTAGATATATTGGAAAAAGTGGGCGTGCCGGGAAAAAAATTTTCACAAACATATCGGAGCACCAAACGTGAAAGCAGGAATTGAATGTTCTAATTTTTTTTTTTTTAAATAATTTTGATTCCGCAGTTTCTCCCAACATTAATGATTTTAATGGTTCAGCTGGTAGATTTAATGGTGGTGAAACAACTTTTCCTGATGAGTATCACATTCCGAAAGTTTCGTTTTTAAATTTAAGAGCATGACAGAAACTGCATTCTTTATCCATATTAACAATCTTAATATTCGCATGAGCACAATATTCAATTTCGTGTTCATATTCAAATGCAATGCGATTAAATGATGCTGGTTATGCTCTGGTTGCTTGTATTTGTGCTTGATTATTAGAATTTCTCAAATCTCTATTTATATCTGTCACACGATTACTAGATATTCTTCTTGATCTCCTGATAGAAGCAATTGACTTCGTCGTTCTTCACCTTCTTCCGCACGAATCTCTTGTATATACGTTCGCGATCTATCGTTTATTTGTATTCTTTGTTGTGGTGTCAAATTTTCGCGGTATCCTTGCACAGCCTGAGAGTGGCGAGTATGTCGAGAATAGTTTAGACGTGCAGGCGTTATAAAATATATTTTTTAGACACACAAAAATCACAAATATACATACATATTATTATCAAAAAATATATTATTTTCAAACTTGAAAGAAAATATATTTAATAGATACAGTAAAATTGAAAATTTTATCAAAATTTCACAATTCAAAATAGACCGAGCACAATCAATAAAAAAAAAATTAAGTAAAAAGGAATTTTAGATATATTGAAAAAGTGGGCGTAAAATTGGGCGTTCCGGAAAAAAATATTTCACAAACATATCGGAGCACCAAACGAACATACAGTGTGAATATGGGTTCTATACAGCCGGTGGTATTTCACTGACGCGATCACCAACATACACACAGAGACTTTTTATATCCCATGTGAAAATCGAAATATATATGAACACACATGATCATACATTGACTTGTATATGATCATGCATGGGCATACATTGTCATATACGTACATGCATAGTTCAATGTATGACCATACATGATCTCATATATTTCCATATATCTTTGGATCCGAAATTTGAGGGTATATGACCGTACATGTTCATATATGACCATATATGCTCACATATGATTCATGTATGCTCATATATGATCATATATGGACATATACCTCCATATACCCTCAAATTTCGGATCCAAAGGTATATGGAAATATATGAGATCATGCATGGTCATACATTGAACTATGCATGTACGTATATGACTATGTATGCCCATGCATGATCATATACGAGCCAATGTATGATCATATATGCTCATATATATTTCGATTTCCACATGGGATATTAAGATTTTTTAAAAATATTTATTTGTAGGCTTTGGGGGCCATGTCCCCCCATGAATATCCTTAAATATTTTTTTAAATAATTCCATTATAATTGTTAATAACACATTAAAATATAGGAGTGAGAAAATTTCTTAAAGATTTTTTATATTTCTTTAAAATTAATCAGATGACCATTAGGGTTATGACTCATTTTAAGCAAAAATTTTACCAATCATATTATGGGCAATACTAACTTAATAATAAAATCGTGTTTGCGGGTCATATTGACAAAAAAAAAACCTTCCGCAGTAAATGCAATTTCTAAAAATAATTTTTTACTCGGGGATTTTGCTTAATTTACATAACAAATTATTACAAGAATTATTGTAAACTATAAAAAATGTATCCAAAAGTCTCTCCAAAAACGTTTCGTAATTTTACCGTAAATAACTTTAAATACACCCCGTTTGAGTCTCATTGGTTTAAAACTTCGGAGAAATATTTTAATGAAACTAAAAAAATATAGACCAAATTTCAAACTTTTTGGTGCGGGAACTTTTTTGAAAGCAGCGAAAAAGTAAGACTACGTTTGATAATATTTTTTTATGGCCTTCTTGGCTAGGTCATGTAAAATTTGATATTTGCAAAAAAAAATCAGAAAGTCATAACCCTAATGACCATACAATCTATTGGTTGGAAAACTATTTTTATTTAAAGAAATTTTAATATTTTTTTGAAAATGAATTTACATATTTTAGAAATAAATCATAGTTGTACCACACTCTACTTCAGCACTTTATCCTTACTTGTAAACATTGGTAAGAAAGTAATAATTACAAAATAAATAAAATTGTAACACAAAAACTTAGTACGCGCCACTATTTTCTTAAAGGAAACACACTAAAATGGTGATGCAAAAAAATAATATAGTTTTAATGTTTAATTCTTTTTGAGTGAATTTTCATAACAAAAGCTATATTTTTTTAAAAAAGATCACTTTTTTAATAAAAAGGGGCTTTAAAAAAAAATTAAATGACCTTTTTATTAAACGGTACTTTTATAATAAAAGTTATGTTATTAAATGTAACATGAGCCAACGAAAAACATACTTGTAAAAACTTTTTAAACTACTTTAACTTAATATTATTTATTTTTGGGTGCTAAAACTATAGTATACTATAGTAGCCCCACTCAATAAAAAATTTAGACCTTGTCCCTATCTCATGTAGTTGTAGTGGTATTAAGAATCATATGTACAAGAAAAATTACAAACACTATTTGATTTTTTCAAATGACAGAAAAAGAGTAAAGCTACTATAGCTATATATAGCTTATACTATAGCTAAAACCGTATTCGATATCAGTTTTTTTTATCACCAACAATTCTCTCACAATATGATAATATTTCAAAAAATAGTGAAAAATTTGTTAAATAAAAATTAAGTTTTCTATTAGGTTACAAATTTTCACTTACAAAAATATTATATTACTAAATTTAATAAATGTTATATTCTCATTTTTTTTGTATTTTCTCTCTCTGTTGTCTGTAAAGTTTTTTGCATTGCTTTTTCTCCGATGTTTTTGCCTCTTAAAAATTTTGGTTTATTTCTTTAAGTAAACTGGGTTCTTTTCTATTGCAAGCAAAATAACCAATTCCACCACTGACACAAATTGTTACATTTACCTTGTAAAACGTACGTTTATCTCCTTTAGATAAACCGGGTTGGTACTCTTTGCAAATAAAATAACACCCCCTCTTAGATAAATTTGGAGCTTATACACTTGTTTATTTAATACTGTATTCCTTTAAATACAACAATATAACACACACACACACACACAAACTCTATGCGCTACTCACTATACACAGTCTAAAGCGCAATTAACTATACCAATTCTAAAGCGCAACTTAACAGCACAAATGTTAAAGTACAACTTCACTTCAAAAATGTTAATACGCAACTTCCTTTTCCTTCGTAACGTTCGGACTTTTTTAGTTTAATGGTCGCACAGTGTATCCAAAAGCACTTTTTTTAGGCAAACTACATTTTAGTCCACAATTCTTAACCGATTTTCGAGATTATTTTTTTTTTTTTCATTTGAGATTACAAAATTTCGCACAATTTTTGATTATCAATTGTAAATATTTTTATTCTTTGAAGGTCGAAAAAACTCATTTTTTTAATTTTTTCTCAAAAAAGCTAATAAGATTTATTGGGATTTAAATGATATGTACCTTTTTAATCCTCTATCGGTACCCCGAAAAAAGAAATAATTTTTCATCAAATCATTAATGTTGATAAAAAGGCATCCATTACCGATAACCCGAAGATCAAGAATTCGTATATGAAGCCCCGCCAACCAGCCAAATCAACGCCAAATATCAATGGCGCCAAGATATTTTCTGTATTTGAAGGAACCAAAAGGGGCCACCTTTATAAGCTGTTGATGCAGACGATCACAGGGGACCTGTACCGACCACAATTGATCCGATTGGGAGAATTGGCCGAAAAACACCCGGAATATGCGATCGACATAAAACCGTAATATTGCATCATGAAAATGCTCGGCCACATGTTACACAACCGGTTAAAAACTTTTTAGAAAATAGTGGTTGGGAAGTTTTGCCTTTTAGTCCTTAAGACTCTCAATTTAATATATACAAATTTTTTAGAGATTGTTTTTCCAATCAATATATTCAAACTTTTAACAATCTATAATTCTAGGAAATTTCTACAGATTCCTTATTAAAATATTCTTTTTCTTCGGTCTGTTGTTTTTGGGGGGTCGCAACGGGATTCCAAAAGTTGGTTCATCACTTAGACGTTATGTTTCACATTCGAAATTGATACGACTTATTAAAATATTTTATAATGAAGAAGCAATAAAACTGCGAAAGAAAAATACAATTTTTGTAATTTTTCAAACTTGCTAAAAGATAGATTTACGCCAATCATATTCAATAGTCCCATCAAATTGAGATACAGTTTAATCTTAGATTTTACTTTTTTCTGTGTTTGCCGTTGTATTCCCAAATTCTCCATAAAGTTAAATCAATTTTACTAAACAAATCTCTGACGGGAAATTATTTAATAAACCCCATTTATCTTTAGTTTAAATTTGTAAATACAGGTGTATTTATTTACGTAACAAGCAGTTTTATAATATATTATTAAAAAAAAAGTCAAGACAACAATATTAATGTTATCATTTTAATAGGTTATATTTTTAAAGGCAAAGTTTTCTGCAACAATGAAACTCCTCAATGACAAATATCATCAATATTCAAGAAAATAAATTAGGTTAATTTATTTCAAGTTCAACCTTTAGAATAAATTCCTAATAACCATCGCCTACAGTATCATCATCATTATTGTCATTGTTGTCATTATCTTAAAAAATAACCCAGCAAAGTTATGGGAACTCATTAGAAAATTATACTAATAATACTTTGGAAACTAAATATTCATGTACGCTAGCAATATCATTATCTACAAATGTAGCGCTTTAAATCTATGACATAATTTGGGCATTATTGTGAAAAATCATTTTGAAAAACTCAATTTTAAATTAAATTTTTTTCAAGGTCCTCAAAGGGACTAGCTTTAGTAATGAAAAGTCGATACTAATTAATATTTAGTATTTAAAGTATTTTTATAGACTTTTTTTTGTTGGGGAAATAAGAAGATAAACAGGGAAAATCTGACGTAGAATGTTTGTATATGTCTGTTTGATCACTTCTGAAATTATTCATATAGAGACAATCTGACAATAAAAATATAAACAATAATACAATTTAATGGAAGATCACTGATGAAGCCTGTCCATAAAAAGGCAGAAACTAGATCTAGTCTGATTTGCAAATTTAATGTGTTCATAACTTTTGAGGAAGGTTTATTCTTCTTCTCAACCTTAAACCTACTAAATTAGAAAAAAAATTAATTTTGAAAGAATTTCTATTGATGCAGACTGCGGTAATTTTATATGTATAATGCTCCCAGAAAACAAAAATTTGAAGTGATGCTTTACAAACTACTTATTTCACTGCTTTTTAGAATTACTTTTTTAGAAGTAATTCTGAACAACTTAAAAAATCACTTCTTTCATTGCTTTCAAAGTATCCGTTAGTATATTTTTTCAGCTTTTTTAGAATTACTTCTTAACAGCAACCAAAAAATCACTTAAGTATTGCTTCTAAAGAGTAATTGCTCTAAAAGTGATTTTGGTATTATTTGGCATTTCCAAAAAAAGGGTCGCGGGTTCGATTCCAGGCGGCACCAAATTTTTTTTTTATTTTTTTTTAAATTATTTTTATTTTTCTTTTATTCTATTATTTCTTTCTTTTTAATAGTAAAGCGCCAGACTAGCAATCACGAGGTCACAAGTTCGATACCCGGTGTCGACAATAAAAAAACTTTTGTAAAATAAAAAAAAATATATTTTTTTTGCGAAGAATTTTTTTTTACTTTTAATTGGTGTAAAAGAGCTGCCTTTTCACTCGTTCAAAAAGTACTGAAAAAATGTTGAAGTGGGAGTACTCCTCTCATATGACAACTGAATGTTAAAATCATCAGTGTTTATGTCAAAAAAATAAGTATATTTAGATCAGTGATAGGCATTACTATGCACGCGTGCAACTCACTCACACCTACATATCCTCAAACATTGAATAAAAACAAACAAATTTATTTAGTCTTCGATGAGGTTGTTTCAACGCATGTTGCTAGCGTTACACTGAAGGAAATGTTTGACAAAGAATGGGAATTCGATTTTACGTTTACCAAAATTTTTTTTTGGTAAACGAAAATAGGTTATTTTTTGTTGAAAAAGAGACAATCGTTGTGTTTTGCCATCTTTGAACCCAGTTAAATTATATATATCTTTATCGCCATGCTGAATAGCCCAATCAAATTTAAATTTTTAACTGCAACTTTGCCAAGAATTCTAAAACGTGTTTTTCTTTCAAAATTTAATTTTTAAATTATTTTATATTATGTGCTATTTTATTTTTATATTCCAATTGCACATAAATAGGTATGAGAAAATTATACAGAAATTTATTTTAGTGCATTGAGAGAGGGAAAGTTACATCTCACTTATACAAGCACAAAACTAAGGTTGTATGCGTTTGCCGATCCCTGATTTAGATCATCAATTGTAGTGCTTTTTCTATTGCTTCGGCATCTCTTTTTTTGCTGGTGCTGAATACGATTTTATGTAGTAGTAGAAACAGTAAAACTATTTATTTTTCATGCAACAAATACAAACACAAAAGAAAAAACAAATATACGCACAAACTCATACACATCAACTTCATACAATCGCTATGTTTGTATTTAAGAAAAAATAAAAGAATAAATTATTTTCCAAGTAAATGTGGCTTGGTAAATATTTGCATATTCTTAGTTTATTAAAGGCATGACGATGATAATAATAATATCACGATGATAATGATGTTTAATGTATAAACTCATAAAAAATAAATAAAGTACTAGTATCTCTTAAAGGCATGCTGTTTCGTATTACGAAACTGCTGCTGTTACTATAATACTATAATAATAGTGAAAAATATTGTGGTAGGAGTGCTGGTGAAATTATTTTTTTTATTAATCAGTAATATGTTTAACTTCATGTTTCCCCATTAAAATATAGTAAGTTGTTCAGTTGTCACGTTCAAAAATCTGTTATCAGTGTAAAAAACATAGTTTTTTCTATGATGAGTTTCATGTGAAAATTTTCACTCAAATCAAATATACACTAAAAAAAAAGTTGGTAATTTCAGCAAAAGGAGTTTGCTAAAAATCAGCGAGCTGATTTTTACCAATAAGTAATCTCAGCAAAAGTTTTGTTAACACTTTGTCGATTGCAAATGAAAAAAATTCTTGCTAAAATGACTAAACTTTTTGCTGAATATTAGTAGACTGAAAAAAAGTCAAAAAAATTTGTAGTGAAATTTTTTTGCTAAAAAAAAATAAAACTACAACTTTTTATGAAAACGGAATTTCAGCAAAAAAAAATTGCTGAATACTAGTACACTTGATATACAAGGCGTTTTACTAATTTTTCTACTAACTTATTTTTTGAGTGTACAATGTCGAGTAAAAATATTCGTATATAATACTACGTTGTTAGCGTACCTTAAAGTTTATTCAAATGCACTTTATATGTGGTAGAGCTGGCAATTCCAATGAATTTAAAAATTTTGTTGGAAATTTAACAGCTTCTGTTTCTTCCATCACTTTATGGAAAAACATTTATTATAGTATTAATTTTCGTACCCAGCAAAAACAAAATCGAAGTCAAGCTCACAAATTTATTCACTACTTTAAAAGTATCAGTTAGTGTATTTTTACTGCTATTTAAAAAGTAATTCTGAATAACTTCAAAAAAATCACTTCTCCCATTGCTTCAAAAATATCTCAGGGGCAATTCTGTGACTTTTTAACGACAAAATTCGGTAGTAAAATTGACAAGTTTTCATAGTAGACTGACAATTTAACTACCGAATTTTGTCGTTTTTGGAGAATCACAATACTGTTAATATATTTGTTTTGCTTTTTTAGAAGTTCTTCTGAAAACATCTAAAAAATTACCTAAGTACTCTAACAGACAAAAGTCCGTAATAAATTTAGTTAAAACTACTAAAAATTAGTTAAATATGATGCTGCAGAAAAAAACTGCTAAATTAGCAGATTATTTTTGCTATAAATTAGTAATATAGGAACAGCAAAAATAAAACTGTTAAATATACAGAATTTTAGTTATATTTGAGCTAAATTTTTGTTAACTGAAAATAAAAAATTAACCTGCTAAAATCAGCAAAAAATTTTGCTGAATAATTAGTAGCCTAAAAACTTACTAAAAAATTTAAAATTTCGAAGTGTCTTTTAGATTTTTTTTTAAATGCAAATAGAAATCCAGCATTTTGAAAACAGCAGTTTACAATTTTTTTGAAAATATGTTATTTGCTTAAAAATAGCAAAAATTTTGTAGATATAACAGTTTATTTTTGATATTTTTAGTCTACTAATATTTAGCAAAATTTTTTGCAGATTTTACAGTACAATTTGCTATTTTCAATTAACTAAAAGTTAACTTAAATATTTTTTAACTCCACAATTTCCTTGAGCTTAAGGTTTGTTTTTTATTTTCGATATTTCGCTATTGAATTGTGTAGCATTTTCAGGAAATAACAAATTATAAATAATTTGAAAGTTTTAAATGTATTTGTCAAATATAAATTCCTTGTATTTGATAAATACTTTTCATACTTTAAAATTATTTATTATTTGTTAATTTGTTTTTTCCTGAAGATGGTACAGAATGGAGTAGCGAAATATCGAAAATACAAAACTTTTTATATATAAAAAACAAACCTTAAGCTCAAGGAAAATGTGGAGTTAAAAATTAAAAAAGAAGGTTAAATAAATAACAAGAAGTTAACTTAAATATAACTAAAATTCTGTAAATTTAACAGTTTTAAATTTGCTGTTCTTATTTTACTAGTATTTAGTAAAAAAAATTTTTGCTAATTTTAGCAGTTTTTTCTGCAGCATCATTTTTAAGTAATTTTTAGTTTCTTTTTATTAAATTTTTCTGGATTTATTTCTATGAGTGTAGCTAACAGGATATTGTGTTAATGAGGGTAAGACATATAAAAATGTAACCATGAAAAATTTTTGTATTTGTCTTTTATACATAAAACAGAAGGACGCCATAAGAGACAAATCTTTTTTCAATTTTTCTTATAGCAGAACAATTTATTTTGTTAAGCACCGTAAGTTGTTTTTCACGTGGAAAAAATTCACTCGAGCTTTAAATGCCTCAAATTGCAATTTAATTTGAACAAATGAAAAATTTTTTAATTTTATAACAAAGACACAATCACAATAAACACAAAATGTCTCTTTTTCCCAAAAAAATAATAGTCTTGTACATTAAATTTGCGTGAAAACAAACTCTACACAATTTTCACGTCAAACTGATTGTCGTGAAAAATATTTTTTTTTATATGGAGTATAACAATTTTTTCACGTGAAACTCAAACAACTTACGGTGATTTAGAGGTAATTTTTTCAGAGACTTTCAAAATAAAATTTTGCATTTTTTTTATAACACTAGCTTTTGAACTTTGCTAGAAAATTTTTTAAAAATTTGTCAAAATCCACAGATATGAATTATTTATCTATTTATCTTTCTGATAATAAAATAACTAAAAAACTTTACAGTTTTCATGAAGTTTAATGTTAAAGCTAAACAGTCATGAACTATTTGCAAGAAATTTAGGCCTGGAAAAACCCCCTACTCTCAGGTAATTATTTCTGCAAATACTTTGGATTTGAGTGACAGTTGTAGTGCAAAAACCGGGTAGTACAATACATACTTTTTTATATTTTTGTATTATTAGTTCAGCTATAATTTTATAACACTATATAAAATCTTATCAAATTATATCGCGCCATTATTCGGATACATTTGTATCTGATATTATCAAATTGAATGAATTGAATTGCTGCAAACTTATGTAATTATATGGGCCCATTTCTTGAATAAAATTGTATAAAGACACATGTTAAATTATATATGACTGTATAAAGCCCCATATCAATTTTGTATAATCAGGTAATTTTTAGTAACTTTTTCTGCTATTTTTACACATTTGTTTCTATGAGTGTATGACTTCTAAAGCATAATTGCTCTAAAAGTGATTCCGATAAAATTTATTTCCAAACAGATGATCGCGGATTCGATTGCCAGCGGGACCAATATATTTTTTTAATTTGATTTTTTTTTTCAAAATTATTTTAATTTTTGAATTAAAAATACACAGAAAAAAATAATTCATACATAGAAGGAATTTATTCATAATATGTATGAATATAACATGATAATTTTTTCCCAAAACTTTTTCATTTTATGTATGAATTTGTTTCTACATATAAGGAACAAATTCATTATGATTTTTTTTTTTAATTTTTGCACTTTTTGTACCCAAAAGAATAAAATAAGCAATATAATTAACGGATGCATGTTTATTTAATTCTACGTTTTTTACTATATTACATAAAATAACAACTTATAAAGAATGTAAATTTAAAATCAAAGAAAATACAGAAACAATAAAAACCTGCTATCATCTGCGTATGGAAGATCTAATTTTCGGATCAGTATAAGTTGCATGGAACGTGGAAGCGGAGCATATCAGTTAAAAAGTTGCTGAAGGCATTGTACTAATAAGCGAAGAAAATATCGTGAGGCCTTTAATTAATCCAAACCAAGCTTAACTCTTAGTATTGCGGCTTAATGACAATTGGTGGCAATCTAGAAAAAATGTTGAAAAAGCTATGGTAAATTTTATGCAAAATATGAAATAATTTCCGAAAAATTGAACATACCTTTTGATAGATTTTTCCGTAAAAGTTGTGCGAATTGGTGTTTTCTATTTACATACATACATAAGTTTTTATAAAACAAAAAATAAATATTTGATGACATTTTTTTTTTCAAACTAACTTGTTTTTTAAAAATTGAAAATCAATCAAATTAATCATAAATTGTATAAATTTGTTCATACATAGTATGAATTCAAATCAATGAAAGCAATTCATATTATTTATGAACATATTTGGTTCTGTGTAGTCTTATATAGCAATATTATATTAGAAGTTGGACTTGAGGGAAAACAATATTCTAACTAAATCATTCGCGGCTCCAGCAATTAATATAAGGGGGAAAATCATACGCCACAGTGACCAAGTCAATGTGTTTGTATACGGTGGCGTATGATTTTTCCCCTTATATTAATTGCTGGAGCCGCGCATGAACTAAATATATGAAAATATAAAAAGTCCGAAAGAAACAATTTTGTTAAATGCAAAAATTAAAATAATTTTTAACAATTAGCATAGCACGGCTGGTCCCATGCAAAATATTTATTTTGTTGAGATAAACTCGTTGTTTTTACAAATGTTATTGACAACAAACATACATATAATAGAGTCCGAAGGATACTTTTATGTAAAATTGTTGCTTTTTAAAAAGTGTCGATTTATAACTGGATTTTAAAAAATCATACATTTATATTTTGCGTTATAAAAAGTCTCGGTTTGTGTGTTTCAATCATCATTTTCTTATTGCGGACAACTGATGAGTTGGGGTGATGCCCAGGAAACAATTGCATTGTCTATCATTAAAATGACCAACCTTTTTGAAACAACAAATAAAATTTAATATGACAATATAATATTGGAATTTGGACTTGAGGTAAAACATTATTCTAACTAAATGTATGAAAATATTTTTACTGTTATGCCGAGATGAACCGCGAACCTCAACACCAAAAACATCAATGTCTAGGCTTCTGGACACATTCACCACAATCAATTTCAAATTTACATGTATTAAATTTGGATTTGGATTTACACCATTCTATTTGAACTAAGGAAAATCTAAAAAAGTTAACGGATTTGAATTTGAAAAATTTAATATAGGAAACTTTATAAAAATATTTGTATTAGAGTGTTTTAGTGAGCCGATAAGCGGATGAATGATGAAACAAAAGGCTTCTGGTTCGAGTTTTGGTGGGTGCGATACCAAATGAAAACTTTAAATTTTTAATATTTAGAATGAAATTACTTAACTAAATACAAGGAAAGGCAAGAATAATTCAATATTCAAAGTAGGGGAGGCAAAAGAAAATTGTTTAGCGGTCTTTAAATATACTGAAGAAGTCAGTGACGACTTCCTAAAGATATTTCATCTTTTATTCATCACATTGACCTCTCGCTGAATTGTCATTATGACATTTTTATTATTGTCTGAAAATGTAAGCTGGTGTCTATAGGTATTCTGTACAGAAGCGGATCAGCAATGACAGCGACATGTCGATAAGCCCTCATGAAGACGTCATTATGACATTTCCAACTGGGATGCAACAATAAATCGATAAAAGTTTGTGACTCGGATGTATATTTAATCTACATCGGTTTTGAACTGCCGAGAAAAAACATGCATTTTCATGGCATTTCTTGCTCTATATAAATATCCCCATAGCATATTCACTTTTGTTACTATCCATATCCTTGTGTATAATTTGTAAAACATGTACAGTTTTTTTGCTTTCTATTTCTCCGTACACAATATGAATATATTATGATAGTTTTTCGCTAGGTAAGGACATGAATAGAAACTACTATTCATACAGACACTGTCAATGAACTGATAGATAGATTCATATCTATTGAAAGAATAGTGCAAATCAGTTGATAAAAAAAATTATAATTGAATTGAATATAATATAAGGAAATTGTTTTCTTTTCAAGACAAACACAAATCATACATTCAAAAGCCATTATGAATGATGGCAAATAAACCGAAAGGAAATAAGGATTTTGCTACATAAGGAAAACGAAGATATCCTTTAGCTTCAATCAATGAACAAAATGTTTATAATTCCCTTCATTGTAATGACAGAAAATAAGAAAACAAATATTATGGTAATGAATTGTCCTAAAGTGTATTACATATCTTGTAACATAATACTACGTATTTAACTAGAAAATAGTAATTTATATATAAACTTAAGAAAAGTGTAGGATTATAAGTTTTCTATGTGTACATCGCACCTTCTGACTGATATTGTAGAGAAACTTTTTACAAATCATATGCTTATTTAGACATACATTGTTGCATATTACAAAAGAATGTTACTACTTTAGCAGAGAAACAAAAACCTATTAAGTTAAATAAGAACAATTGACTTTGAAAATAAAACACATGTTAACAAAAACAATATTAGCAACAAAAAGAAACAAAGTTCTGAAAGACTTTTGCACGTGCCCGAATTTCAACAAAAGATGTTTTTCTTTATATGCCGGAAAACTCAGTACGTTGATATTAACACTGATAAGCTATTGACACCATTTTTATAGTTCTATGACCTTTGAACAAAAGTGTTTTTCGAAAACTTTACAAAATTAAGCTACACCTTATGTACCTACCCAGCCAGCATCTGATAAAGTATTATATTAAAGAAGATTGTTAGAATTTTCTATAATAGAGATTTGTTTGCACACGAATTTCAACAATAATGGAACATGGAAAAAATGTTAAATTTTCAAAAAGAAGTCTACAAAACACTAAAAAGAATTACTAATTAGATAGGGGGTCAAGGGAAATTATTTCCAAATGCCAACCTCACCCACAGTCCACCTTGGACATGGTGTCCCCTGTTAACGCTGACGAGGCTCTGACGACCGAGTATGGGCGGTATAACCCGGTTCCCACGGCAATCGGACTATGTGCCGGAACGATTCGGATGTATTCGAATCTTCGAATTTATCCGAGCAAGGATTGTCACTCCGGCTTTAAATTGAGAATTGTTAATTACAAATTCTCATTTAAGAGCCGTTACAACAACAACAACTAATTAGATATAAAAAACAAAGATTTCCTCTGTACAGAGAGCATTTTCCTGGACGAGTTTTATTGAAATTTTTCAGTAAACTACTGAGGTTTTCTTTTTGATAAAAAATTTTTATATATTTTACGAATCTACTAATTTTAACGAAACTTTTCATTGAGTGTATGAAAATTTTTACAAATCAAATAAAGTTTTTCCCAAAATTTTATGAAAAATTCTATTAATACAAATTCAATTTTTTTTGTTCGTCTGTTGGCCTTTTTTTGTAATGCCAAAAAAATGTTACCTTCTTTCGCATTTTACAGAGATTTTTTTTTTTAAATTTTCATGTCTGACTTTTTTCTAAAAAATATGATTTTCTACCGATTTTTTTTTTTTTTTATTATTAGTGTCAGGCAATTATGAAAGAAATTTATCTTTTAATTGTTCTGCTGCATCACAAATAAAAAAAAATTCAGTAGGTTTGAGGTTAAGAAGAAGAATAAACATTTTGTTTTCAAAGGTATAAACACATTATTAATTTTCAAATCAGACTAGATCTAGTTTCTGCCTTTTTTTATTATGGACAGGCTTCATCAGTGATTTTCCATTAAATTGCATTACTGTTTATATTTTATTGTCAAATTGTCTCTATATGTGACGTTCTCCGAGAAAAGGGACCTAGTGTGTGAAAATGAAGTTTTGAGAAGAACGCATTTAAAGTTTCATAACGCATTATCACTTTGAACACACCTTCAGTTGGGAGATCGTTTTGTACGCTTTTATGGGGTAAATAAATGTTTATCAGAAATCTAACTCATTTTATCTTATTCTACACCCTTTTAGGTACCAGAATCCACTCTTAAGTCCAAACCCGTTTTTTGACACACTAGGTCTCTTCTAATTCATAGTTTTCTTTCCTATTCAGCTTTCTGTTATTGTTTTTACTCTCATAAGTGAACAAACAGACACACAAACATTCTACTTTAGATTTTTTTGTTTATCTTCTTATCTCCTCCTTATCACCTTTTTCGCAAATGTTGCCACACTGACGTATGGTTTTTACGCTCAAGTGCAGGCAATTTGTGTATATCGGAGACGGACTGCCAGCAGGGCATTTTTATTTTTCTAGTAAAGTGTTATTTTTTCAAACGCGTCATATAGATCAACTGCAATTAATATTGTAATTAATATGCAGTTTTATT